>JASUUL010000116.1:4800000-7200000 GCA_030449875.1 Aegle marmelos
CCATAATCGTCTGTGGAAGAAGAGTACTTAAGAGCACAATAATGGAAAGAAAAAAACCACTATATATGCTTAATATTAAGATGATCACTTCAAGAAAGTGGCGGCCGAATAAGACAGCGAGGGATTTTTTTTTTTTTTATATGCTAGTTAATTGCAGCAAGAAATTAAAACAATATCAAATGGCAATTATAAATCAACTAAGAAAAGTGATAATTTCAACTTTCACGTACCTATATATGTAGGATTATATCGTCAATTTGTTCATTTAAATAAATAGCAAAAAACATTATATAATTATGTCGTTTGTTATAACGAACACATAGCCATATGTATACACACACATGCATACATACATAAATACAAGAGGACTAAAATCTGGCTTAGGATTTTAAACTTTATTAAATTTTGAAAAATTTATTAAATTATATGGTTTAACAATATAATACTATTATAGTACTATTAAATCATATAATTTAGTTCCTTTCGTAGCCGTTACACAATTAAACTATATAGTTAAATTTTGTAATGAGATTATAATATTAAATTATATAGCGTAATAGTTTTCTCAAACTTTAATAAAGTCTGGAATCCTAGACTAGATTAGTATTTAGATATACATATATACATATATATGTATATATGTATGTATGTATGTATGTTTGTAGCGTTGATCTAATCGAGGATCCTAGATCTTATTAAATATGAAAAAGCTATTAAACTCCACTATTTAATAGTATAGTGTTTAACAGTATATTGTCTTGCTATTATACTATTAAACCATGTGATTTAATAGTTTTCATAGTCATTACCTTATTATGATGTATTTACTTTTTGGGAATAAGAATAGGAATCAAGGAATGACAATGAATAATGTATTTATTTATTTAAATAAAAGGTGGAATGAGAATAAAAATAGTGAGTCCTACTTAAAATTAGAGATGATTACTAGAGTTTCTATTCCAATAAGAAAGTGACAATAGGAATTTCATTCCATAAAATGGCCATATTAATTCCACTTAAATATTGAAATTCTCATTTTATCTTTCTTTATATTATATTTGTTGTTGTTGTTGTTATAATAATTTTATTATTAATATTAGTTATAATAATTAATAATTATAATAGTGTTACTATAATAATAATAATAAAATGAAATAAGCAACTAAGGTCAGTTTAGTAACTTTTAATATTTCATTCTAACTCCAAAATAAAGTAAGCACATTAATGATAATATTATTTATTTTAATTCTAATTCCCAGAGTTAAAGTAAATAATTTATTTTGATTTCTAATTTTTTTTCTCAACTCTGATTTCAACCCATTCTAATTCCAACTTATTATGATTATTAATTCGTAAACACACTATTAAATCATATGACTTAATAGGTTTTCCACACTTAATAATCCAAGATTTTGGATTGAAATATTTCTTTGTATATATATAGAGTCCTCTCATGGGGGCACTATTTTTTTTTTCTTCCAAGACATGTTATAAAACTATATAGTTTAATAGAGTCGGTGTAAATATGTTATTAAAGTATATAATTTTATAATAAATTGAAATTGACTCTATTACATAATATGAGCTAATTATGTGTCCTCATTAAAAAATAATAATAAAAAGAGGGGCACCCACACTTATGCCGGTGTGCGCATGTATGTGGGCACGCGCACATTTGAAAGGATTTTTGAAAGTCAACGAGTGTTGCTCATAAGCAAGGATATTAGATTGAACTCATTCAACAAACTAGATAGCGACAATTCCTAAGAGTGAGTCCTCTTGGCAATTCATCTACCAAAACTTTCCCGTTAACATTAGATTAATTTAGACAAAAATTCACAACTCAAAATTCTTATGAGTATAATAAGTTTAGAATAATTGATAAATAAGAATACATTAATCTTATATATAAATGTAAGTAATAATATAAAGTGATTAAGCATTTGTGTAATGGCAAAATCAATATGAATAAATGCATATAGGCCTAGCAATGGGTCATGTTTAACTAGTTTCGTGTCATTTTTTATTGTGTTTTGTAAAATTATATATATTCGGAACTATCTATTATTTTATTCAGATCAAAATATGCAAATCCAAACCCATCAATCAATAATATCGTGTTATCTAAACCGATACACTAACTCACTCTTTTCGATAAATTTAAAATAATTATTCACAATAATTATTACATATTTTTTAGTTTAAAACAAATAAAAATTTAAAAAATATGCTTTTAAAGAACATAGCATCAAACAAAATAAAATCTTGATATTCTTCATGTTTAATGTGATCTAATAATATAGTCACAAATAATCAATAATTTAGATCTAGGCACCAATATCACTGATAAAAAAATCTTAAGATTATAACAAAAAAAAATCATAGGAAGAAATTTGTGTTAAATGAAAAAATAGTACAATGAGTCAATGATAGATCTAAGTTTTACAATAAATATCTAGAGATTTTAGGACTTGGGATAATGTTGTATAATTAGTGAATTTAAAGCTAATATATACTGAAAAAGTAGATTTACTTTTTCTTTAGTTTCTATAATTTCAATTATTAAATTTATTAAACTATTAATATTAAATTTAATATTAAGTGCTATTGGACCAGATGAAAAAGGTTTTTTGATGCTTAATTCAAAACCCGACTCATTATGAAATAGGTTTTAGGTGGGTTCACCCATTAACGGCCTGACCCATAAAGATTGACCCGAACAACGGTTTTTTATCATGCAAGTTCATATTGTGGGCCTAAATGCATATTTATATGTATAATGATTCCTCAATTGATTTTGATTCATTAACAAAATCTTTGCAAAGCTTGAGAAAGGCATCCTAGAATATTTATGTCATCAACTCGCTCTCGTTTTACCGAAATAGATAGAAGCAGTATTTTCATTCGCAAGCCAGTCCCACTAGAATGATTCCTAGTCTAAAACTCCGCTCGCAAATTGCAAAGTAATTTTCCTAGAGGTTGTTCTATTTTGTTTTTAATTTAATTGAAACTTCCCAAATGTAAACATTTAACATCTTTGAATAATCATATCTGACCAGAAGTTGATAAGGCACCACCCATCAAATGGAAGATATAGTTAAATTATGGATATGTTGACATAAATTAACAAATTATCCAATGGCCTGTCTCCGTTGTCTCCGTTGACCGGCTTTTGATAAACATCATACAAAATAATTAGGAAATTTACGAACTTGACCACAAAAAAATTATGTATTTTTAGGGTTTTTTAATTTCCAATATTATGATTGGTTACCCTAAATTAAATTTAGGAAGAAAGTGACGCTTTGGTCCCTCTTGAGCCTTGTTTGTCACTTAGATCAATGATAAAATTTTTAATATTACGTTTCAGCCATAAGTGCCAAAAATGTAACACTCGTTGCCGTGGTAGTTTTTATAATTATTTATTTAATTTTTTTCGAGTATCATTTTAATTAAAACAATTTGAGATCAAGTTAACTCTTTCACTTATCTATTTATCTATTTTTTTAAAAAAAAGAATTTTAGTAAAATTTAAACTATTTTCTCTCCTTACGATTAAAATTCTTTGACTTAATAGCATAATAAAAACTAAGAATCTTAGGGTTTTTGTTTAGACTCATTTGTATAATACCTGAGGTAATTATCCTCCCTAATATATGCTTTCTAATCTCATGTGCTTGGTAAAAAATTGCATGAATTGTTTTCTTTATATTAGTTAGGTGTTTTAATGCATGAACGCTGTAATTTTATTATTATTATCTTCCTTTTATTTTCAATTCAATTTCTACATGAGAGTTTCAGATGATTAAACTAGACATCCTAAGGTTTTCAACGATATATTTTATGCAAAGAGATTCTAAGAAATCAATCTGTTGTGAATTTTTGAATTTGAAATAGTTGTGCTGGAAAATCCTGATTTTTAGCAGTATGTCTAATTTCGAGATTTTTTAACTATCCAGATGATCTCTGAAAATTATGGCAATTTTTCTGTCTAATCGTCATTCTGTCCCTCTACTTCATGTTTAATTTCATAATTTTTCATTCAAGAATCAAAATTATTAAAAACTATTATCTAGGGCTGCCGCAATTCTGAAAACTACTTTCTAGAATTACAATTGCTTATGGAAAAACTAGTTTAAACTATTAAAAGACTTTATAATGGCCTGTTAAAATTATATTTCTGTAATAATATGAATCTTCTATTATTTAAATTTTATTTGACTATTTTTCATTGAGTTGGCATTAAGTTATTAATTTTTGAAATGCAAAACATGAACCTAAAAGTTCCTAGACAGTTTTGGTAGTCTCTAAATATAAATTCGTTTAAAATAGTTTTACATCTTTAAAAATTTTAGAAATTTGATGTGCTTTTTCTTGATGTTTCTAATGTTGTAAAATAATGATTTAATTCTTATGATTTCTATTAAATATTTTATGAATTTTCAAAATCAACTGACTCTGTTTTTGTTATTGCTGGACAGTGTTGAGAATTACATATAAAAATTCTTTTTGTATTATATTTTCTGATGCTTATTCTTCTTTTTGAAATTCATGTGAAATGTTAACCATGTTCCCACGAGGAGGTTGATTTAATTTTCTTTTAATGGGAACAATTAAATTATAATTTTTCCTAAATTGTGAATTAAAATGGTAGGAATAATTAAAAATAAAACTTTTATAATAAAAATCAGCTTGTATAGGATATTTAATATTCCTTCTCAAATAAATATGGTTTAGTGATTACTATTAGACCTGATTATGGACGGTATCTGAAACCAACTATTATTATTTTTCAAAAAAAGATTTCAAAATCAAAATTCAAAATGAGCAATAATATATTTTAACTAGGGATAAAAGGAAATTTTATTAAAATATAAAGAAACTACAAGAAGGAGAAGGAATTTCAAAATCTAAACTTAAAAATGAGTTAGGGGTGTTTTAGGATACATTGAGTGAAGTGAGCACAGTTGATTGGTTGAGGTAAATAATCTTTTTTTGCCGAGATTTTGAGGATCAAGGTATAAGATTGTAGATTAATACATGGTACATTTATTTTACTAATAAATTGCTTTTAATTCAAGTTATTATGTTAAATGTAAAGTATAAGAAAATGATTTATTTTAGTCTATTTCAATATTTTATTAAGTAAAATCGATTATAATTAAATAAAATACATAATTATAATAAAACACATATAATTAAATAACAAAATACTTAGATAAATAAAAGTAGCAATGTTAGTGAGACTTAAAGTGTAAAATGACGATTTTCTCCTTTATAAATATACACTTTTTAACACTCAACAATTCTTCTTTTTGAAATTTATGTGAAATGTTACTCATGTTTATCATTTCATTTCTCTAAGATTACAATTTTCCGACATAGGATTAGCTTAGTAAAAATCAGCTTGTATAAGATGGTCAAATTTAGACTAGCTTTGATGGTTTTGTGTTTACGATTAGACCTGATTATGTCGGATTTATATCAAGATCAAAATGAATAATAATATTGATAAGAATGTGTCTTGATATTTTAATGATTAAAAAGATCTTTTTATTCTTTGAAGATTTTAAGTAGATTAATACATGGTACATTTATTTTACTAATAAATTACTTTTAATTCAAGTGATGTATTATGTTAAATGTAAAGTACATGAAACTAATTTATTTTAGTCTATTTCAATATTTTATTAAGTAAAATCTTTTTTCAAAAATTATTTATAACAAACTTTTATTTATTAAAAACTTGTTTAATAAATTATCTTTAAATTGAAAAACTTTATCACATTGTTTTAAGTCAAGTGTTTTGAAATGATTACCAATTACATAAAATGTAATTTATAAAAGTTTACAAATGATTAAAAGTTCAATGAGGATTTTAAATGTTTTGGCTCATTGTCCATAGTGATGTTATGTTATATTATGTTACGTTATAGAAGGCTAGCCGGATTATGTGCACATATAAAATTGATGTTAATATTAATGATTCTCGTGGGGTACAATACCCTGAATGATGTTATATGGCTGGGTCATTGGGTCTACAAGTAATACTATGCGGCATGAGTTAATTATGTTTTATGTGTTTAAAATGATATTATTATGTTTAAAGAATACAAAATGATTTATGTTTTAGCTTTTGCAAAAAGATGATTTACGAAGATAATGTTTCCTTATTACTATTATTATGTATCACTAAGAAATTCGATTTATGTTATTTAATGGTTTTTAATATTGTGCATAAATTTACTTACCGAGTTGACGACTCACTCCTCATCACCACATTTTTATAGATAGAATTAGCTGAAGTGAGCTCATAGTCTTATGAGGAAGAATAAGAGCCCTGTTTCATTCGAGAATTAATGTTATATTGATATTATAAGAACAACTTAACTTCCTTGGAATGATATTCTTTTAAGGATATATTATTTTAGAATTTGTTTGTAATCTTTTCGAGATTTAGAATAATTATTGTTGGTTATTTCTTAGAAGTTTTAGCAATGAAAATAATAAAATGCAGTTTCACTTCAATTTCACCTTGCTACCTTAATAGTGGAATTGGGGTGTTACAAAAAAACTAGTCACTTTCATTGTGCCACGTGTCCAACAAATATTGTAAATTTATATAAGAGATATGGTTTATAGTGATGCCTGATTTGAGATCAATAATCATATGGTAATGGATAAAAACCAAAAGATGATCAATAATTAAACCTGAAAATATCAACCGTAAGTAACCAGCAAGTGATTATTAACTAAACCACATCAGAAGAATTCAGATATGGAAAAAAATGATTATGAAATCTAATGGTATAAAATCAAACAAATAAAACCAATGGTGGAAATTTAGATCCAAAATGAAGTCTCCTGCTAATCCATTATTTTTGGATGTATAAATAGAGGTCAAAAGTATCAAGAAAGAGTATTTTCGCTAATTCTCATTTAGTCAAAGAAATATAGAATCCAGGTTCAAGACATTCTCTAAACAAAAATACGGAAAAAGGTGTCGGAATGACTTTACAAGTATAGTCTTGAATCCAATTTGTTCAGATTATCAATTGTCCAGATAATTGAACGTTTTTGAACTTTCTCATCCCTAATGTTGATACTGCAATAGTAAAAAATTTCGCTCTCAAAAAATTTGTAGCATCCCATTGCATCATTGAAGAGTTTTCTTTTTCTCAAAAGAATAAGGATTTTAATAGTAGAAAAAGCACTTATAATAAACAATTGTCAATTCAATAAGCTTGAGCTAAATTTTAGAGTCAACACGTCCAATTTTCAATCGAAGAAGCACCGTAAAGATTATCATAATTTGCCAGCCTTCAAACTTTCAGCATAAAAGATATAAATATTTTTTAAAAATTTGTATTTTCTTCTCAGTCAGTAACCTCGCAGCGCTTTAACCCTCTGTTTCTGTTAATAAATCTCTTGCTAGCTCTTTAAACTAGACTCTTTTTTTTTTCTTCCCCCTTTTTCCCCTGTCCATTTTATATATTTATCATCTATTCCTCCTTTTCTACACCGAATCTTACGCAAATATGGGTAACATATTGACAGTTCAATTATCGTGTGATACCCTTTTCACTCGTTGCCTGGATTGCAGCGTCCGAAGAACAACATATGTATGTAATATTGAGGATAATCTTGAGGCCTTGCAGACCAAGATGGATGATTTGATCGAGGCAAGAAATGATGTAATAAGGAGGGTTACCATTGCAGAACAACAACAAATGACACGGCTGAATCGCGTGCGGTTGTGGCTTACGAGGGTACAAGGTCTGGCGATTGAAGTTGATAGACTACAAGAATTTAAATCTCAGGAAGTTGAGAGATTATGTCTTGGGGGCTTCTGTTCGAAGAACTGCCAGTCAAGCTACAAATTCGGAAAAAAATTGGCTCAAAAGCTGCGAGAAGTGTCCACCTTAATTGATGAAGGAGCTTTCCAAGAAGTGGCTGAGAGACAACCGGAAGCCGCAATGCAGGAAAGGCCTATTGAGCCAACTGTAGGCCTGGAATCAACACTAGATAAAGTTTGGAGCTGTCTTGGAGAGGAGAATGTGGGGATTATTGGACTATATGGTATGGGGGGAGTTGGAAAAACTACCCTGTTAACACAAATCAACAACAAGTTTCTTGATTCACGGAAAGATGATTTTGATTTTGTGATATGGGTAGTAGCCTCTAAAGATCTAAAACTTGAAAAAATTCAAGACGAAATCTGGAAAAAGATTGGCTCGCGCGACAATTCATGGAGAAGCAAGAGTCTCGAAGATAAAGCCGTGGACATCTTCGGGAAATTGAGCAAGAAAACATTTGTGCTCTTGTTGGATGATGTATGGAAGCGAGTTGACTTGACTCAAGTAGGGGTTCCTCTTCCAAACCCAAGGAATGCATCCAAGGTGGTGTTTACAACTCGTTTTGTTGACGTTTGCGGCGCAATGAAGGCTCATGAGTATTTCAGAGTGGTGTGTTTGGCACATGAGAAAGCCTGGATCTTGTTTCAGGAGCATGTTGAAAGACAGACTCTTGAAAGTCATCCAGATATTCCAGAGCTAGCTGAAACCGTGGCGAAAGAGTGTGATGGCCTGCCATTAGCACTCATTACCATCGGTCGAGCCATGGCATGCAAGAAGCAACCTGAGGATTGGAAGTATGCGATTCAGGTTTTGAGAAGATCAGCCTCTGAATTTCCAGGTATGGAAGAAGTATATCCTCGTTTAAAGTTCAGCTATGACAATTTGCCTGGTGAAAAAATTAGATCGTGCTTCTTGTATTGTTATTTATTTCCTGAAGACTGTCGGATTCGTAAAATGGCCCTAATAGATTATTGGATTAGCGAGAGAATTTTGGATGACTATGATAGAACCAGAGCAATAAATGAAGGACACTACATTGTTGGTGTTCTGCTTCATTCATGTTTATTGGAGGAAGTGGGCAATGACTTCGTGAAAATGCATGATGTTATCCGTGACATGGCTTTGTGGATTGCCAGTGAAATTGAAAAGGAGAAAGAGAATTATTTGGTTGAAGCAGGTGACATAACCGAAGTACAGGTACTACAGGGGATTGAAAGATGGAAAGGGGTGAGGAAGATTTCATTGAGGCAAACTCAAATTAGGAATCTACCATTCACTCCAATTTGTCCTGATCTACAAACTTTGTTTCTTACGAATTACCACTTAGCAATGATTAGTACTCGCTTCTTTCAATTTATGCATTCTCTTAAGGTTTTAGACCTGTCTGAAAATCGTGATTTAACAGAATTACCATCCTCGATTTCAGAATTAGTCTCATTAGAACATCTTAATCTTTCATACACCGGCATCAAAGAGTTGCCAAGAGAATTAAAGGCACTGGTAAATCTCAGGTATTTGAACTTGAATTGTACAACGTTTCTCCATCCAATTCCATCGCGCCTGATATCTAATTTTTCAATGTTAGTTGTGCTGAGGATGTTTAATTGTAACTTTTCGACGACGTCTGATGTTGATGAAGAAGTTTTGATAGACGAATTACTGCAGTTGGATCAGTTGCATGAGTTGAGTATGTCCTTGCATAGCATCCGTGCTATTGAAAGATTTTTGAGCTTCAATAAGTTACAAAGTTGTACTGGATATCTTTACCTTAATGTTTCGGAGTATTCCAATTCGCTTGATGTCTTATCCTTAGGAGAGTTGAAGAATCTTCATAGACTGCACATGCAGTTTCCACTTTTGGATGACCTGAAGTTTGGATGTGTAAGAGTAGGAACTCATGCATTCCAAAGCCTTCGCACAGTTGACATTCGGTTTTGCTCGAACCTGAGGGATTCGACATGGCTTGCTCTTGCTCCAAATCTAAGGTACATAGAGGTACATACCTGCGCCAGCATGGAAGAAATAATCAGTCCTGGAAAAGTAAGCCAAGTTCAAGATCTAAATCCATTTGCAAAACTTGAGTATCTTGTACTGGAAGATCTAATGAAATTGAAGAGCATCTACTGGAGTCCCTTGCCCTTTCCGCAGCTGAAGGAAATCAGAGTAAATGGATGTCCAATTCTTCAAAAACTTCCACTTGACTCCAGAAGTGCAAAGGATCGTAAAATTGTTATCAGGGCAAAGGAAGATTCCTGGTGGGCAAATTTGAAATGGGAGGATGAAGCCGCCAAAAATGCTTTTGGCCACTGTTGGGTGCGTGCATGATTAACAGGCATCAACATGGATGAAGAGATTGTTTATTTGTTCTGCCTTCACACCCCCCCCCCTTCTTTTCCCTTTCAATCCTAATCTACTGTATAATCAGCTTCTTTGTATTGTTGTTACAGTTGAGAATGGATGGAGAGATGTCTGATTAAATTCTTATTTGTTCAAAAATCCAAGTTTTGAAACTCAACTTGTTCCCCAAAGGTTTGAGGAAACGTAATTCCCTATGGTCTTATCTGTGAGAGAAAATGGAATCACATGACATTGAGACTGACAAAATGTTTCCAATAGCTAGTATAAAGATTCGAAGTCCGAGAGTGTAGAGCAATTATTGTAAATAAAAAAATTATGCCCTACTCTTGTAGCCGAACCTATACGAGGACATCATCATGTATTCATTTGTAACTTTAAAAAGCAACGATCAGTTAAAGGAAACACTATCCAATTTGTGATTATCTTTGATCCTGACTTGTGAAGATTCCTAGGCGAAAACGTTCATTTGCCGGACGAGTTTTCCTTTCATTATTGTTGCTTCTAAATATAACTTCAAATACCCGCATAACATAGAAAATGAAAACGTTAAGCATCGTATAATTATATTATTTTGTGGGCGAAAGTTTCAAGGTAACATTTTTGGTCCTTACCCTGAATGATCAAATTTCATTTCTCCCAAATCTTCATGCTTATAATAAATAATTTATTGAGATGATTCACATAAGTTAAAGATGAAACACAGAGTGAGTTTGAATCATCAAAGTATCAGGGGCATACAGATCCTGAACAGCCATTTAGCCCACGTTAGCTTAAAAAATCTTTGCTGGCAAGGGATACTGTTGGAGAATGATTCAAATTCTGTAAAGACAATTACAATAATCATTCACGCTTTATTAGTCAAGGGAAATCTTACCAGAAACTTTTCAAAGTTAAGCTCAAGACACTTGAATGTTCAAAGTAATACCTCTGATCAAAATGTTACCCTCCTTAAATAGGATGCTACCCCCCTATCTGCAAAGATTACATCTGACAAGAAAAAAGTTTGAAGATCAAGGCAGTAATGAACCTTTAACAATTCTCATTTGCATACGGTATCATTTTTGGCACAAAATTTTGTAATTTGGTGAAGTAACATACGATCTAATAAAAGTAAATTACTAATCTTTGATTCTAAAATTACAGGACAGTTTAATCTAGCAACAAGCAGCCATACAGACCAGAAACTAAAACTCTCAAGAAAAATGAAAAACAAAAAAGTCAACCAGAGACCATGTATTCGTCACAGATTCCAGATTTCTCACGGTTAGATTATTAGGAACTAAAATTAGAGGGTGAAAAGAAAATGTACGAGAAAATTCCAAGTTCAAGAATCCAGTATTCCTACTTCGTCAACTGGAAAAGAAAGAGCTAGTTAACAATAGAACATATGATATAACAATTACATATTATGTTACAGGTAACACATTTCTTTTGAATCAAATTACACAACAGAAGCAAATGTGCGTAGAGCCACTCTTACCAAGACTCAAATTTGAACCCTCCTCCAAATTTGAACCCTCCTCCAAAATCTCGTATCGGTGTTGATGCGCTCATCAGAAAAGGACATGAAACAGGGCCGGAAAGCATTTCCAGTGGTTTGATCCTCCCATTGCAGCTCATTCCACAATTCTTCCTCTCCCTTGACAACAATTTTATGCTCCTTTGCTCTGCTGATATCAAGTGGAAGCGTCCTAAGCTTGGGACATTCATCTGCCACCATTTCCTTCGAATGAGGAAAGATCGAGGAGTTGTAGTAGATGCTCTTCATATTTCAAAGATTTATGTATACAAGTATTGATCTTAATTCTTACCCCATCTAGAGCCACAACTAGACCGGTGAAGTCTAAGCTGGCGTCACCATCCGCAAGCTCAAATCCTTGAATTTCAAGAGTAATATTGTTGAACTCCGTTTCATTTTCCATGGGCCTATCAGTCCACCCATTGAATATCACTGCCCCGTCTGGCGACAGCTTGAACACTGTAACCAAAGAAAACAGAGCGGAGAAATTAGCCATAAACAGAGAAATTTTTTCTAAACAGCTATCAAGCAAATATGGTGGACTCGAAAAAGATTGAAAGAAAACGGGAGTAGAAACTAGCCAGCATGCTCTGTATAATATACTAACATTACATCACAAGGTTCAAAAAGAAAGTAACAATCATCCCTCAAGCAGCGTTTTCAAACTCAAAACACTATCCGCCTTGTCAAGCGCGATATTTCTATTTTTCAGAGACGGGACACCAAGCAAAATATATTCCTTTTGAACTTGGACCAATAGGCACGACACTTATCCGACAGTAGAAATTAGCCATAAATAGAGAAATCGTTATCCAAACAGCCATTAAGCAAATACGGCAGACTCAGAAGATAGAAAGAAAATGCACATAGAAAATTAGCCAGTTAAGGAACATGGGAACCCAGCTCCAGAATTCTAGTCAAACTGCAAAACAGTTAGCTTCTCTGTATTCATTCCCATAGCATTGAAAATTAATTTATTGAAAGAATAGAGATGGATGTGTGTGATTATGATATCATTGGTATATCGGCTGCGGCTGAGCACCATCCCGGCCGATCGCCAAGAAAATCCTATGTTCTAAATAGCCAAGCCAAGCCGCGCTGACACTTATTAACAAAAACAGTAATGCTTGAGCCACATAATCAAATTAATGAGACTGTAATTGTAACACCCCAAATTCACCCAAGAAAACTCAAGAGGAATTTGGAATAAAATCTTATAAAACTCATTTTATAAATAAATGCGAATAAAATCACTGTTGTTCATGAACAAAACATAGTCTCCAAAATAATAAATGAATCAATAATCCTCCAAAATAAAAATCCAACTCTAAACAATAATCCAAGTAGCTAAAATTAATCTTCTAGAAAACACCAAAGTTTTCAGCTAACAAATTCTCTCCGCTAGACCATAAGCCAACATCTCTAAAATAATCAATCTGCATTCATTCCAAAATTACATAACACGAAAAGTTTATACTTATTTTCAATAAATAATTGCATGCGAAATCTTTATCAATAAAATTTTTTCTTACACAAATCAAAATCGATATATCACTTATACTCGGTGACCCGCCAATAGTTCAATCCAACTTTACCCCGCAATAATTGCCGATAATCAAACACTGTTCAATAATATCAATAACGGTAACTACGGACAATAAGCCAAAACTTAAAATAATTTTTAGTTTATCAATATCAATTATTCAATAATATTTCGATAAAACACTTGTAAGACATTAAATTGGCAAAGCTTTATCAATAATTTCAAGGAAAACATTTTATAGAAAAATGAGTATTTATTTAAAACTAATTTTTAAAAAATAGTTTAAAATAGCTTCAAATCCATAACTTATAAATCCATTATGCATGAATTCACTTACCTCGATCCAATTAAATTAATAATAACTCCAATCAAACGAGCTCACTCTTGGCCTATAATTGTCAAGACAAAATTCTTATCAATATCTTATTCAATTCTAACATAGATAGAAAAACCAAAAATTCCTAAACTATGTACTCTTACTTAACCAAAATAATTCACTAACTATACTAGATCATCATACAAGAGCTGATTTCTATTAAGGTATAACTATGTCGAAAAAATCATAAATATCACAAAGAGCTATCGTAACATGTTGATATCCAATACAAAACTGAAAATATTAGTCACAGTTAATAATCATCGCTGAAGGCTGATTTTCCACCAAAAACATCAAAACTGTCCAGTGACGATATATACCAAGGACTGCTGACTCAAAAATTCATAACTTTATTTATATTTATTCAAAAATAGCGATTCCAGTTTTAAAATTAGATAACACAAAAAGAAATCATAATTAAAATTTACAAAACATTTACTAATGAAAAACGTCGCCCAAACCGACCTAAATATCAGCCGTCGCAATTCTGGAAAACAGATTCCAGGATTGCGGCAGCTTAGCTCCATGATTTTTAATAGTTTTTATATAAATCCAAAAATTACGAAACTTAAAATACAGAAACTAGACATATATGTATACAAGAATAAAAATTCTCAGAATTTTTAGAAGTCGTTTAGGTTACAAAATAAATTATGGAAGTATGCATTACTGCTGAAAATCGAAATTTTCCAGCATCAATGTTCTAACTTCGAAAAATCAAAACAATTTATATAAAATGATTTGTTAAATAAAAAAATATACGGATAGAAAGATAAAGATGTCTAGTTTAATAATCTATAAAGTTTTATGTATGAAACTTGATTAAATTAGCAATAATCTCAAGTTTAATCTATATTGTTCACAGTTTCCAGAATATCATAACAATATTATTCCCACTCAAATACATATTAATTAACACATGATCATACGTATCATGATTTTTATAAATACAATCACATATAAAATCATTCAATCAACACACATAAAAATCTCAATCAAAATCAAAGTTTAAAGGCTTATAAATTCATTCCTACCTTGAAAATAAAACCAAACTTAAGAACGCCTTTAATGAAGAACAAGAACACAATTAAGATTTTCCCTTTCTTGTATTGAGAAAATATAGATCCACTCTCATGCGGCTACTATATTCTTTTCTTTATTAGCCTCTAGGGTTTTTAAAAAAAAGAACGTAAAGGAGGTTTTTGTAGGCCACTTCTTTTTAAAATCCTTAATCATTTAGGAAACCTTTTTAAAATAGGATATTTAATAAATAAATAAACAAACAATCATTAATTAATAAAGAAAAAAATAAAAAATAAAAATAAAAAACAGGTATTACAGTAATGCTTAGTCACAAATTATTGCACAGACTAATATGACACAATAATATTATTAACCCAATGTAAGCAATAACTTCATTCCATTACATGATTCAAACAGGAACACAACCCAAACATGATTCCAAAATCGATAATACATACAATTGCGGATTGGCCACATAACAAGAAAAATACTCGTTCAAGACAAATTAAGAAAACCTCAAGAGTCAGGAACAACCTTATTTTTAAGGTAAAATGGAAAATTGAGGGGTCGTGATTTCAGCCTTTTAAGTTAGGAGAATATATGTATATAGAGGCAAATCACAACAAAGATCAAGGGAGCTTAATTAACTAATTAATTAATTAACTGATTGCCATTGATAAGTCCAGTTACGGAGGGTTATTGATTAATGAAATTAACCTGGTCAGTGGCATCATGGGGAGCAGCCGTGTCCAAATATGTTTGTAAACTTTCCTTTTCAAATAGAAGGCCACCACCACTGCCTCTTATGCCAAAAGGAGAAAGGCCAATAATTCCACTTCATCAAACAGAAAGGCCAATATCGTCCTACATCGTTTTGTCAACACGGTGTCGTTTTGCTGAAAAAGATGAACGTTTATTCCCAGTTCTAAAATGACCCCTACTTTAAAAGTCTGTTTGCAATTGCTCTATTTTAAAATAATAATAAGTGAAACTTCCGAAATGAAAGCAATCAATCCATTTGAATAACTATTGTTTTGACCAGAAGTCTGATAGGGCACCCATGACAATCGACAACTGCAGCTTCTTTGATATAAACCGTTCAAATACCATTGGTTAATGGAAAATGTGGTTATTTATGGATAAAAGTTTAGAATTATGTTGAAAATGACATTGCTAAGAAATTAATGATTAGAAGTTAGTAGGTAGTCAGAGGTCAACATTATTTATTTTGTCTAGCTTCCACTTCCTGTTGTTTGCCATTTATCACTTTCAAACACAGTGACCGGATAATTGCCAATACAAAATACTATTAATCCTAAGAAAACTAACTAATTACATCTAATCAATATCTAGCAGTGCATTTAGAATAATACGCAAGTAAATCACTTAAAACTTCGGCAAATTGAGAGACAAAATATTAAGTTTCTATGACAATAACATTGATACAAAATATTTTTTACTAGGTGAAATAGAATCTATCGTTCCTCTGTGATTGCTAGAACATATCTCCTGTTGTGCAAACCTTGAGATAGGTCTCTTGTTGCTATGACTACTTGCAGCTCAATTGCAAACTCTAACTTTCAGAAGACACTTTATATTTTAATTAAATTTGAATATATCATTTTTATCTAAAAAAGATGTGCACGTAAGAATTATGCAAGAAAGCTTACTTATTTAATGTGTCGAGAATTAATTTCATACAAAAGAACTTGTCAAGAATTTAATTTCAAATAAAAGAACTTGAGATATTTTAATTTCTTGCAAATTTTATTATTTTTATTTTTAAATTTAAAGTCACTCCTATATTATTTTAAAAATAATTAAAAAAAATTTATTAATAGAGATAATGTACACACATGGCTCCCTCTATAACAAAGTGTCAAAGTTAACGAGAAATTTTGGAATATATCATTTAAGTACACATTTCACATATACACTAATTAGTTATATTATTCCTGATGTATTTCAAAATTTCACCAACTTAAGAGACATAAATTGACAAATTATGCAATGGCTGTCTTCTTTGACCAATTTTACACAAACAATGAAACTTCCCAGAAAACTCTTGCTGCCTCTGTAAACTTGACTTTTCTTTTCTTTTTTTTTTTTAAATCTTTTTTGTTTTAACCTGTCCATTACATGTATTTATATTTATTTCTCATTCTCTGAAGTCTTAGGCAAATATGGGTAACATACTGGCAGTCCAATTATCATGTCATGATACCCTTCTCACTCGTTGTCTGGACTGTACGGTTGGAAGAACGACATATGTATATAATCTTGAAGATAATCTTGAGGCCTTGCAGACCAAGATGCAATATCTGATTGAGGCAAGAAATGATGTAATAAGGAGGGTCACCATTGCTGAACAACAACAAATGACACGGCTGCACCGCGTGCAGTTGTGGCTTACAAGGGTGCAAGGTCTGGCAATTGAAGTCGATGAACTACAAGAGCTTAAATCTCAAGAAGTAGAGAGATTATGCCTTGGTGGCTTTTGTTCCAAGAACTGTAAGTCGAGCTACAAATTCGGGAAAAAAGTGGCTAAAAAGCTGCGAAAGGTGTCCGCTTTAATTGATGAAGGAGCTTTCCAAGTTGTGGCTGACAGGCAACCGGATGCTGCAGTAGAGGAAAGGCCTATTGAGCCAACGGTAGGCCAGGAATCAATACTTGCTAAAGTTTGGAGCTGTCTTGGGGAGAAGAATGTGGGAATTATTGGCCTATATGGTATGGGGGGAGTTGGAAAAACGACCCTCTTAACACAAATCAACAACAAATTTCTTGTTACACGGAAAGATGATTTTGATGCTGTGATATGGGCGGTGGCGTCTAGAGATCTGAAACTTGAAAGAATTCAAGGCGATATCGGAAAAAAGATAGGTTTGTCTGACAATTCATGGAGAAGTAAGAGTCTTGAAGATAAAGCAGTGGATATCTTCAGAATTTTGAGCAAGAAAAAATTTGTGCTCTTGTTGGATGATGTGTGGAAGCGAGTTGACTTAACTCGAGTGGGGGTTCCTCTTCCAAACCCGAGAGTTGCATCCAAGGTGGTCTTTACAACTCGTTTTGTAGAGGTCTGCGGGGCAATGAAGGCTCATGAGTATTTCAGAGTGGAGTGTTTGGCAGATGAGAAAGCCTGGATCTTGTTTCAGGAGCATGTTGAAAGACAAACTCTTGAAAGTCATCCAGATATTCCGGAGCTAGCTGAAACCGTGGTGAAAGAGTGTGGTGGCCTACCACTAGCACTCATTACCATTGGTCGAGCCATGGCTTGCAAGAAGCAACCTGAGGATTGGAGATATGCTATTCAGGTTTTGAGAAGATCGGCCTCTGAATTTCCAGGTATGGATGAAGTGTACCCTCGTTTAAAGTTCAGCTATGACAGTTTGCCTGGTGAAAAAATTAGATCATGCTTCTTGTATTGTTGTTTATTTCCTGAAGACTATAGGATTCGTAAAATGGCCCTAATAGATTATTGGATTAGCGAGAGAATTTTGGATGACTATGATAGAACCAGAGCAAGAAATGAAGGACACTACATTGTTGGTGTTCTGCTTCATTCATGTTTATTGGAGGAAGCGGGCAATGACTCGGTGAAAATGCATGATGTTATCCGTGACATGGCTTTGTGGATTGCAAGTGAAATTGAAAAGGAGAAAGAGAAGTATTTGGTTGAAGCAGGTGCTGGATTAACAGAAGTACAGGTACTACAGGGGATTGAAAGATGGAAAGGGGTGAGGAAGATTTCATTGATGCAAAATCAAATTAGGAATCTATCATTCACTCCGATTTGTCTTGATCTCCAAACTTTGTTTCTTAAGGATAACCGCTCGGCCATGATTACTCCTGGCTTCTTTCAATTTATGCCTTCTCTTAAGGTTTTGGACCTGTCTGGAAATCGTGATTTAAGGAAGTTGCCTTCAGGGATTTCAGAATTAGTCTCACTAGAACATCTTGATCTTTCATACACTGGCATCAAAGAGTTGCCAAGAGAGTTAAAGGCACTGGTAAATCTCAAGTATTTGAACTTGGATTGTACGACATTTCTCCATCCATTTCCATCGCGCCTGATATCTAATTTTTCAATGTTACTTGTGCTGAGAATGTTTAATTGTAACTTTTCGTCTAAGTCTAGTGTTGATGGAGCAGTTTTGATTGACGAATTACAACAACTGGAATATTTGAATGAGTTGAGCATGTCCTTGCATAGTATCTGTAATCTCGAAAGATTTTTGAGCTTCCATAAGTTACAGAGTTGTACAAGATCTCTTTACCTTGATGTTTCGGAGCATTCCACTAGCCTTGATGTTTTGTCTCTAGGAGATTTGAAGAATCTTCATACGCTGCACATGCAATTTTCATTTTTGGATGACCTGAAGATTGGATGCGTAAGAGTGGGAAATCATGCTTTCCAAAGCCTTCACACTGTTCAAATACGTTCTTGCTTAAATTTGAGGGACTCCACATGGCTTGCTGTTGCTCCAAATCTAAGTAAAATAGAGGTACATACTTGTGCTAATATGGAAGAAATAATCAGTCCCGAGAAAATAAGCCAAGTTCAAGTTCCATATCCATTTGCAAAACTCGAGTATCTTGTTCTAGAAAATTTAATGAAATTGAGAAGCATCTATTGGAGCCCCTTGCCCTTTCCGCAGCTGAAGGAAATCAGAGTAAATGGATGCCCAACCCTTCACAAACTTCCACTCAATTCCAGTAGTGCAAAGGATCGTAAAATTGTTATCAGGGCAAAGCAATATTCCTGGTGGGCAAATTTGAAATGGGAGGATGAAGCCGCTAAAAATGCTTTTAGCCATTGCTGGGTGCATGCGTGATGATTGACAGGCATCAACATAGATGAAGAGATTGCTTACTTGTTCTCTATCTCTTGTTCTTGCACCCCCCACCCCCAAAAAAAAAATCCAAATCGATTGTATTATCAGCTTCTTTGTATTGTTATCACCGTTGAGAATGGATGAGGAGGTGATTGATAAAATTCTCGTGAGTTCATAAATCCAAATTCTGAAACTCAACCTGTTCACCAAATGTTTGGGGAAACATGATTCTCTATGTTCTTAGGCAATGATAAAAAACGGAATCACATGGTAATGAAACTGACAAAATGTTTCCAATGGCTCGTATAAAGATTTAAAGTCTGAGAGTCAGAAGAGCAATGATTGTAAAGAAAAAGTTTGCCAAACCTATATGATACATTATATATTGATTTGTAACTTTAAAATGTAATGATCAGTTAAGGGAAACACTGTCTAATTTGTAATTGTCTTCAATCCTGAACTTGCGAAGATTCCTGAGCAAAAATGTTTGTTCGCCGGATGAATTTGCATCGTATAAATATAAATATTTTTGTGGAAGAAAGTTTCAAGGGCTAGTCTTTTAATATTTTTGGTACTTCTCTTGAATGATCAAATTTCATCTCTCAAATCTTTATGCTTACGACATTTGCTTGTGACACATATAATCTATTGGGATGATTGATTCGCATATGGTAAAGATGATGAAACATTGGGCTGAGATAGTTTGAATCATCAAAGGATCAGAGGCATAAAGGTCAAGAACAGCCCTTCAGCTCATGCAAGCTTAGAAAATCTCTGTTGGCAATGGATGGGTTGAAGAATGATTCAAATTCTGTTAACGAAAATTACAATAATCATTCATGCTTTATCAAAAATCATTTTTCTGAGGCCTTATTAGTTGTGTTAGTCAGGCCAAATCATACCACAAACTCTTCAAAGTCAGGCTTAAGGCACTAGAAAGTTTCAAACAGCGCAATTCCTCGTCAAAAATTACCGTCTGCAAATAGAATGCTACCGCCTATCTCCCAAGATTACAATAGACAAGAAAAAGCTTGAAGATCAAGGCAGCAATGAATCAGTAATGCTTGAGCCACAAAGTATTATTACACAATAACATAATTATTATAAACAATTACTTCATTCCATTCCACGATTCAAATTTGAGCACAGCACAAAACATGATTCTGAAATTAATAAATATATACAATAGCGGATTGGCCACGTGACAAGCAAAATACTCATTCAAGGAAGAAAAAATGAAAGAAAACTAGTACATTTTACTCCTTACTTTAACTTTTTTGTCAAAAAATATATACAAATTTTGAGAGAAAATGAATTTATTGTCCTGGGTCCCAACAGTAAGGTCCCAGAGTTTAAGCGCTCTTATAGACAATAATTTGAGCTAAAAAACTAAATTCCAGGGTTCCAATTTCAACCTCTGGTTTCTATTTAATGTTTGATAGAGCACTCGTCCGAACCAAAATCTCATACTGCATTCTCCAGTTTAACTTTTAATTCATCAAAGTTTTGAAAGACTAAAGCTGGTGTAAGTTTATATTGTGAGATGGATGTATTGTAAATTCCTTCAGAGTTCACTCTTCTTGGTGAAATATCTAAAATTGTCACATATCTTAAAACCTAATTTTTATTTATATTTTTCTTGGAAAGAAAAAGAAAAAAAATAGAACAAAACCAGCAAGCTAAATAATTGAGTCTCAAACAGAGGAAACAATTAAGTACTAAACAAGTCCAATTTCAAGGATCCAGCAGGGACACATAATCAATTGGAAGAGAAGTAACACCTCAGCTTTAGTACAAACATATTACACATGATAGATAATACAAGTGAAAGTACAAAATAAGTTCTTTTCAATAAAAGAAAAATGTTGAAATTCTGTTACAAGGACTCATCTATTTAAATTCTGCTCCCCGCAAGTGGAAGCTTCTTAAGCCTTTGACTTCATCCATCACCTTTTTCTCGAGTTTGAGCGAATAGCAGGAATTGCAGCAGATGCTCTCCAGGTTTCGAAGATATCATAATGCAAGAAAATTGCAAATGGGTTTACATTTGCAACACCTAATTGAACTTCACTTAATTTTCCCATACACTGATTATTTTATCTAAATCATAGCAATCTGACATTTGAATTCTCCTAAGATTTGCAGCAACAATAGGCCAAGATACATCTCACAATTTAATTGGGTAAAGGTATTGAGAAAAAGGTACGAAAACCACCAGTCTATTGGTTTTGGTACTTCCCCAGTGTAATCAAACTCCAACTCTTCCACTCTTCAAAAATGAGTGTTTTGAGATGTCTCATACATGCTAAAGATGAAACATTAAGTGTGTTTAAATCCACGAAGTATTGACAGCCATAAGGATCAATTACAGCTCTTTGAGAGTTTAAACATCTTTCTAGGCTATGAAAATATCTCAAGGTTCAGTTTCTCCATAAAAATTTAACCATCTTTGATCAGATACTGTATTCATCCTCTGGAGAACCTAGTTGATCCATCTTAAGACTAACAATAAGAAATTAAATATCAATTCTACTGGAACTATGGGGAGATAAACAGGAGTACTAAAGATTTCAAACTCTAAGAGAGGCATCAATTAAAAGAAACCATCTGCCGTGATCTCTAAAAAGTTATAATTAAGAAATAAAGTTTGAAGATCAAGGCATTGAAACATTTTTGACAAATTCTCAACTATCTTTTCTTTTAATCATATCCTTCTCACCCCTTTCTACTTCTCAACCTTTTGTGCTTCAATTAATCCATCTACATGAATCAAAAAGATTTTCCCACTTCATATCAATTTTATATGCTATCCATAATACCATATCACGAATCATATCATGCATTTTAATTAAAAAAATTTCTTCTTCTTCTAATAAACATGCATGAAGAGAGCCGTGGATAATATGGCATCCTCTGTTTTGTGCTCCACTTTTATCAAAATCATCTAAAAATCCCTCACCAATCCAACAATCAATTAACCCTCAATCTTTTAGATAAGGATTAAAATTGTTGGTAGGCAAACTATTATAACTAAATTTTAAAAGAGGACACACAATTCTTTTTCAAACCTGAAAAATCAGGATATGATTTTGATAATGAAGTAATTTTGCCAGCTCCTTCCACGCCAAAAATTCCTATTATTGCCATTTCTTCTTACAACTCCAAGCTTCTTCAAATGTCAATTGCAGACCTACTTTGTCGTTTCAACAGTTCTGTCATCAACAGAATCTTCCGATGATCTATCAGTCGCATCTTTGAAACTTTCTTCTTCCTCCAAAGTGGCTAAAACTTGAAGCTTTTTGGCCATTTTCTTTCCAAACTCATAGCTTGACTTGGAGTTCGTGAAATAATAACCTCCAAGATCATCAACTTCAGTTTCCAAGACTCGCACTCTTGTGAGCCACATCTGAACTTTGTGCAGCCGATTCATTTTGTTGTTGCTCAGAACCTAGGTTCTTTTGTTGAGGGAAAGAGGGAAGAAAGTTAGTGGTTAAAACGAAGAGAACTCTAAAGCAACTTCTTAGAAACGTCCTATAAGCCTTTTAATTTATGAATTTATAATTAGGATTGTGGAGGGCTCATGAATTAGAAAGTGGGGTTTAGTTTTTTGATAAGATGTCTCCGTCTTCGATGGGAAGGGGGAAAAAAAAAAGGAAAGAAAGAGGTAATCTGAAAATTTTGAATTAGATAATAAGTATAATCTCATTTTATTTGTATATTTTGAAGTTCGTACTTATTTATTATTTAATTTTATTTTATTTATATATTTTAAAATTAATATTTATTTATTATTTAAAGTTTAAAAAATATTTTGATAATTTTATTTACTGTTGTACTAATATTCTTTTATAATAATATTTCTTTTTTAAAAAAATTAATAAAAATTTAAAACTATCAAATTAACCCTAACTATATATACATATATATATGTTGGGGGTTAATTTGATAATCTAAATTCTTTTATTAATGTTAAAAAATTATTATAAAAATATATATTATAAAAATAAATAAATAATAATAATAAGTGTGTCGCTAATTTAAGTAGGAATATTTTAAGGTGCCATTTAAAATATATAGATTAAAAAAATATTAATCTCAAAATATAGGACCAAAGGAGCTTTTACCATAAATTACAAAGGCTACATTTTGTTGTTGAAATTAAACAGGATTAGAATAATTTTTAAGATAATTATTTTTTTCTTATCCAATTTCATGTTTGAATGTTTTGGATTAATAAATTAATCCAACTTTTAGTCCAAAGATTTTGGGATTATTAGTCCACTATTTTTTTTCATAAGATTAAATAAGACTAATTCTCATATCTTGTTTTAAGCCAAATTTTGATATCAACAAAAAATATTTTTCAATAATTTATATAAACTATGAAATGATACTAAACATAAAAAAAAATTACTAATTGATTCATCTATAATATTACTGTATATTATTTATTAAATTCAACAATTAGTAATATAATTTAAAAATAATTAAAATATTTATAAATAATTATTTTTATTCATTAAATTAAATCTAATATAATCCTATTCGATATTCTACTAGATAAAGAATAATATTACGTATAATTCAACTTAATTTAACATAATCTAATTCTACTTAATCTTAAAAATTAACTCAATCCAATCACATGACAAAGACAACCCGAGTAGAGAGCTCACGGCCCGCAAGGGCTTTGTTCTTTGTCAAAGAAGGGCTTTGTATATCGTGATGAGTACACGTGGCCCCACAAATGAAAATCATGGGCAGAAGATTCCAATTCTAAAATATTTAATTGAAAGATGAGGCCTCTTTCAAAAAAAATAATAAAATAAATAAAGATACGACCTCAGTAACAAATTAAGCTACACAATTAATGTTACAAAATTGGATTCTGAAAACCTAAGACGGTCAGTAATTGTACCATTAGTGCCCGAACTTCTATCAAAATTTAGTGTCAAAAGTAAGATCATGTATCTAAACTTGGAGCTATCGACAGCGAAAAATGTAGAACTGAATTGGGATCGATTCACATCCATTTCTAACGCCAATGGATCGCTTTCAAGCTTAAATTTTGGGAAGAAATGGCGGTCGATTCACGGCCATGGAAATTGGAGGGGTCCAACAACCTTATAGTATTTGTAGTACTAATAATTTGGTGGGTTTCTTCGTGAGTTTCATTTATTGTTGCGCGTATATCTTAGCACACCGGATCGAAAGTTTACAATGGGTTTCATTAGACAGGCCTTGCCCAAGAAATATTCACATAGAATCTTATTGGAATTAATTGTGAGATATGATAGCAAGGTTATTTGTGGAATAAACATGAGTTCTGTGATAACGAGTACATTTAAAAATAATAGTTCTATTATGATATTTTATGAGTGTCAAGAGCACCATTTTGTGGATTAACATTAACCTTCCAATCCAATCCCTGTGAACTTTTTCTCGCTTCAAAACAAAAATTTAACATAGACACATAAAGGAAAAAAGAGTAAAATTTCATTGTCAGGCAAGATTAATTGAACCCTTCATTATGTTTTATAACACATCCATCTACGTTCTTCTGGATATCAACTTTTTTATTGATCTTACTATTTCATCATTGGTGGTTGTTTAATTTAGAAATATGAATACATTTTTATTTTTTAATTAATTGAATTGAATTGAATAATTGTTAATCATAATTTATTTAAAATTTATGATACAAAAATAAGATTGCAATAATTTTTCAATGAATTTTGAAAATTTTTTCAAAATTAATTAAAAAACTATATATACATATATATAATTTTCTCTGATCAAGACATCCTCATTTTGTTAAATTGAGAATGTCATTAAAATACAAAAAAAAACATATATATTGATACATTAAAAATAGTGTTATTGTATTAAAATATGTATTTTTTAATCTGTTAATGGTATCCTCACTATATTAAAGCTATTATTAAAATGAGAATGTCCATATGTATATGCATGTATGTATGTATATATTTAGATAATAATAAGTTGGAGAGTATTTAAAACAATTAGTTGAGGGTATACATATGTACATATAAAATTTCAACTTCTTTTTCTTATTATTATTATAGTATACTAATTTCCATTTAATTCCTTAATTAATTATGATTACAAAATTATTCAATTACTTAAATAATTAAAAATATTCATATTCTCAAAATCAAACAACTATAAAAGATAAAATGATAAGATCAATAAAAAAAAATGTTGGTACTCAACATAATTTAAATATGTTTTAAAATAACGGATATTTTAATTCTTTTTTCCAATATGTAAATTACGAGATGTAAACTGATCATTAACACTCGTGCCACTGCTACAATAATCCTAATTAAAGTACAATAACATCATACATAAGTTCACAAACTGTTTGGAACATTCAAGTAATATTCCAATAACAAGAAATATTAAGTCAATAATGCCCTTGTGCTGATGCTGATCAAATCTTTTTCAATCACACACGTAGTGATCTTATCTTATGAGCAACAAGCAACTTAACATCGTCAATCACGGGCCCACATAGCGACCCCGAATTATCACTTCGCATGTTGTAAAATGTACTTAGGAACATAATGCGCGTGCGTGGCGACACGGCTTTGAACCTAAGCAAGGCTTTCTTGAATCCTCCTTTGCCCTTTGACACATACGTTTCCTTAATATTCTCTCTACCAGCATAAGCTTCTACGCCCAACGTCCCCGCGCAGGCGTTGCCGGCGTCGCCAACGGCAAACGAGAGGGCGTAGGTCTTGTTCACCTCGGTCTTGACAACTTGTGCCAATGCACTCTCTTTCCCGGCCACTAGCTCGACCGCACGTCTGCCCTCGGGGACGGAGAAGTGTTTGAGATCAATGTACTTGACGGCTTTAAGGGATTCAATGATCCATCCTGGTAGAGGGCTGTGGTCATCTTCAATCTTGGGCGGGATTAGGACCCCCCATGATGCATTAGGGAACACGTACGGTCCCTCTTCAAAATTTCCATTCTTCAACATGTTGACTGCAAAATAACAAACAAACTCAGAACTATTTATGATTTTGACCCTCTTATTCTTAGTTCATTACATGAAAGCCCCCACATTTTTTTGTACATTAAATCTTTAGATTAACTTTTAGGGACAAGGACATTTACACCTTAAAATTTAGGGAAATAGTCATCAACACTCATAAGTTTTTAAATAAATACGTCAAGACTCTCTTTTAATTATTATACAATTTATTTCTATTATTTTAAAAAATTAACTTTAATATTTTATAATAAATAAAATATAATATTAAAATAAATATAATAATATATATGTTTTAAAATAATTTCAATATTTAAAAAATATTTTAATATTTTATAACTATTAGATATATTTGTTATATTAAAATAAATTTTATGATAAATAGAATCATAATACTAAAATCAACGTACTAAAAATTTAAATTATTTTGAATATTATGTAAAATAATAATTTTAACAATGTTAATATGTGAGAATATTTTTAATTATAGAATATATTTAATGAAACTATTTATTTAGAATCATACAATAAATAAAAATATATTATTAAAATAATGCAATAATGTATGTACTAAAATTTATTAAAATATTTTAATATTATTAGTTTGCTACATATATTATATTATTTATATGGCATATGTAATTTATAAAAAATTTTAAAGTTAATTTTTAAAATAACAGAAGTAAAGAATATAATGGTTAAAAAAAAGATTTTACCATCTCTTTTAAAAAAATTTAAGGTGCTAATGATTATTTCCCCAAATCTTGGGGATGTAGGTGTCCTTTTCTTAATTTTTATTATATTTATAATAAAAGAAAACTTTTGTTATGTTTGTATCCGAATTAACTAATTTACAACATATTAATAAACCTAAATAAAAGATTTTTACTCCGCCACTAGTCGTTAGTTGCTTAATTTAACACAGTGGCGTAATCAGAATTTTAGTTGAGAATAATAGAGAATAAAACGTACATAAAAATGGGCTCTCGGGATTATTCTGATTACTTGTAATTTTTAAAAGGGTTAAGTTTCAAAATAAGAATGAGAGGCAGAAAAATTACCTCCAGTACGTTTAGGAGGATACAAGACCTTTAAAGCAACAGAATCAATAAGAGGGCCGCAAGCCGGGTCTTCCTCGACGCCAGGATTGTGAATTGTGATCTCAACTTCATCAGCATCAGCAACAAAAGCCCACGCATAAGAATCCCAGCCGTTGCTGCTATACATTGTTTGCATTGGCAAGATTCCCCAGTCGTTCATCTCCAAGTTTGGTGAAACTGAGACATTGAGCTTCTCTTCTTGAGCACAAGTGCGAGCTGCACTGAACGTCACAGAGTAAAACTTGCCCTTGGCGACCTTAATTTTCTGCTTGATCGATGCCTCGTTGCCTAATCGCACGGCGAAGGCTCCTTCGGGGACGACGAGTAGCATGTCGCCTTGCTTGTGGCCCGATTTTATGTACTCTACGTAGCCGGAGATTTGCCACTTTGGTATGGCATTTGGGTGCGTTACTACTGTGCCTTTCATTTGGGACGGCTTTGGACCGTACTCAAAGTTACCATTTGGTAATAATCCTGAAAGTTAATGAATGTAATCCAATTAGTTTAATGTCTAAATGTGAATCAATCAAATATAAGTATTTAAACTAGAAGCAAATCTGATGTGTTTTTCGCTTCAAATCTAATGCATCGATGTTGCCACGGTGTCGTCACATGCTCTGTACATGATTAAATGTTGTAACGGGGAAAAATTAAAAAAGGCCAGTGTTATACAATTAATATGCTTTCTGAAATTAGTAAATGACAAAAGTGACGTGTCACCTTTCTGTGTCTTAATATTCATGCCCTTACGGGGGTATTCAAGTCATTTGACTAGAATAAATCATTTAATTGCTGTATTTATATTTAGGACCTAAGTTACTCCTAACTTACATTTTTTTAATTTTTTTTTGTGTATAATTTTATTAAAATTCTTGTATTTTATTTTATTCATAAATATTATAAAATTTTTTATTTATATATATATTTTAAAATATCATAAAATATTTATATTTATATTTTATTTAAAATTTTAAAATATTAAATTTACTGTTATAATTTTTAAATTTTAAAAAATTTTTAATTAAAAAATAATAATTATTAAATAAATTATAATTATTATATTATTATAAATATAAATATAAATATAAATATTATTATTATTGAATAAATTTGCCCCTTATATTTATTGTGCAATCATAACTACCTCCTGCATGAAAGACTTCATTGACATCATCATCCATGAAGTGGTCCAATCAACATCATTATTATCATCAAACGTTAATGGGGCCCACCACGTGTGAGGCCCAAATTCCCCTATAAGTGGCCAAGTTTTCAAATCTCTTCTATTAATTGCCGTCGAACGACCAAGGCACACGAACATAAATATGGCATCTAGATCTAGTACAGGCAATGACCAGAAGTTGAAATCGGGATAAGGGATAATGAGTCACAAACTTCGACAAAGTCTGCTAGTACTAAATTGATTGTATAAAAATTATTTGGATTTCGTGTTAAGCTGCTATGTTTTTTGTGCTGAATTTTGTTTTTCTTGGTATGGTGACTAGTAACTATTGGATAAGAAATATATTATATAGTTAAATTTTAATCGTTTAGTTTGGTTAAGTATTGAATTTAAATTTATAGAAAAAAAATGCTTTCGGGAATTAAATTACAAATACTCTTTAATTCACTTGTTATATCTGATTAAATTTGGTATTTAATATTTGTTATATACGAAAATTTTATTTAACACCCAATATATACGTCAAGAATTGATTCTTTGAGGTTGTATCTTAGACAACATTGATCAATGGTTTAAAATCATAACCTGCTAAGTCGCATTTTGTGATGGCAATAAGTAATAACAAGAACAAATATAAAGTCTAATCAGAATGAGATCTAGCTAATAAAAACTTTCTAGGAGATCATATATACTTGTTAAGCACTTCTTCTTCTTCTTTTTTTCCCCTTCTTTTCTCATGGAACATGCATGGTATCTACTATCGAAGCTAGTCGTCTAACTTTATGCAACATAAGCCACCGAACAAAATTAAAAAAATGAACACCAATATTAAATTTGAGAGCTTACCATCGGTGACTGATAACACTACGTGACAGGTGGCACAAAGAAGAACAAAGAGCACGGAGGTTCTGTACATTTTGTATTTATGTTTGCACCCTAGAGGTATTCACAAGTTGAGAGAGAGATGAGAGAAAGAAAGTGAGGAAGAGGGAGATGGATGCAACATGGAAGTGTGAAGATCACAAGTGGGGTGAGCAACTGCTTTTATGTGATTCAGAATAACAGAAAGCCACCGGTTTTTTATCAAAATTGCATGACTGCCACTGGAAAATATGTCCATGCAACTTGCAGAGCTCAATACATAATTATAAAATTATTGCCAAGACCATGTTCAAGACTAACATGTCTGACACAAAACATGCACCCTCATTCTATGTTATTTTAATATGATGACCAATAAAAAAGAGGTAATCACTTCTTTAACTTTCTTTTTTCAATCAATAATAAGAGAATAAGAAGTTAATTAAGTATCATTAATCACTGAATCTTAGTGGTTCAAGAGAAAAAAACCATCGGTGATTTTTCCAACATATGACCAAATTTGAAAGTTTTGACATGAAATTAGGCATGGAGATACCACCCATTTACCTAATATGAATACGTCACTAATAAATAAATATAAATTATCAAATTTAATATAATTATTAAATGAGCCAAATCCGAGTCGATATAATTTTTTTTCATTTTGAGTTAGAATTAAAATTTTTGACTCATTTATTCAATCAATAAAAACGACTATATTTTTTATTCTAACTTAATTTATAGGTTTTCATTATCAAAACTCAAATATCAGACATTATTTTCTTTATCTGCTTTTTTGGAAGAATGAACACATTTACAATGTTTCATTTATAAAAAATTATATACAGTTAGAATCTCGATAATGTAAATATATAAATTATTGTTAGACATATATATTTTATAATATTGAATATATACGCATGCACGCGCACGCATACATATATATAACAAGAGGACTATTAAGTAACCCGTATATTTTCTATATTCGGCTAAGATCACAATATTTTGACATGATTATTAAATAAGTTATGTTTGAATTGATCTAAATTTGATATGACAAGATACGAATACGATGCGATAATCCATTTAACCAATTTTACATAAAAATTACACAACATAATTTAACTGAATATTTTAAATAAATTATGTAAATAATTATTACAAATGAAACTGTAAGCTATTATTAAAATTACGCTAGTGTTGAGTTAATCACTTCACTAGTCACTTTATAGCTGCCACAATTTAGGGACTGGAATACCTTGGGTTTACAATTTTATGAGAACGTCTGATTTAAAATAATGAAGCGTGATGAGCAGATATTTTCAGCTTCAATCAAAATGATTCATTGACATGGATATTTAAATTAAATTAATTAATCTTGAGATTTGGTCTTTTCTGGTGAAGGTCGAAGGCATGCTATTCAAAGCCACATGGATGCGTGGGCAGGCTGCTGCACTTGCATGCATATGCCGGTTGAGGTTGAAGCCCATTTCTGTCTTTATAATTGTCTAATTTGCAGGTTTTTATTATATCCTCAAAGTCAGATATTATAATTTCCGTTTCTAAAGAAATTATATGTGATACAAATATACAATTAGAAGAGACTCACATATTCGCAATCGCTATGCAATTTTCAAAAACAATTCTTTTCCTTATAATATTTTAGCTGTAGTTTGTTAAGTTACACAACCAAAAAAGCTTAAGCTTCAGAGTATTCAAATTTGTCCAATATTTTTCCTCACTCACAAAATTTTATTTGGGCTCTGATATGGATCATCCAACAGAGATGACCTATTTTATGATGATCTGTGCATTTTTTCTATTATAAAGATATAAAAAAAAGGTTTTAAATTAAATTTCATTATCAAGCTCAGTGATCGCTGCACCCAAAATTTTAATTAATAATAATTATTTGTCATTGATTTAAAATGAAAATATAGAAGAAAACTTGAAGCGAAATGACTGAAATAGCTCCATCACTAGTAACGAAATCACATGGTTTTGATAATGTGCTGTCTGCCTGCATCTTCTGAGAAGATGACTAGTGTCCAAGATCCATGCATGCATGGATCAAAGTTAAATGAAATTGTAAATGAATTAACAACAAAATACTCTTCAATAATGTAATGTAAAAATTTGAATTCTCATTTAAAATACTTAATATTCTCTGATTTGTCAGCTCGTGGGGATCCACGGAAAAAACATCAGATCTAATGTGCAGAATCAATAAAAAAAAATTCATTGTTAAAACTTAAAGGGATATTTCGGATCTTATCCTAAGCAATCCATGTGCCAGTTGAGGATTTTGATTGAGTTTCTTTAATATAATCATAATAGTATTTTACCATTTTCTCTTTTGCTTCTGTTTAGTTGTTGGTCGGCAATAGCGGCATTGAAAAATATTTAGGGCATGTGCATGCAAGTGAGAGGAAGCATAGGAATCAGTTGCATATATGATTATGCCAAAGAATTAAGCATTGGTTGCTTAATTAATGTATATATATTTAGATGAAAATTACATCAATAGAAGGTCCGTATTTGATTTGTATGTGACTTGTCATTCATCTCTATCTCATAGCCTTATTATGCTTTTGTTAATGTTGTCAGGGAAAGTTGGCTGATCCTGCTCTATCTTTTGACTTGAATTTATGTATTCTATTTAAATGAAATTTTATATGAATACAGTTGCTGAATTTGATTTGTATGTGACCTGTCATACACATGCGCATGACTATCTCATAGCTCTGTTATGTTTTTGCTAATGTTGGCAAGTAAAAATTTAGCTGGTCCTGCTCAATCCCTTGACTTGAATTGAGGTCTCCTATTTGTTGTATATTATTTGATTAGTCGAGATAAGCAAAATGATTTTAATCAATTGAGGAAATATAATTGAACTACATAGGAAGTCAATTCAATACTTGACCTGGCTAGCTACAGAACAACTTGACATATATAGCCTTGTGGTTTTATATGTATATGGCAGGTATTTTATTAATTTCTTTTAATTTTTCCTTGTTCGGTTTGATTGATGAGCTTCTCAAGTTGTTTAAAGTTCATTATTGATAATTGAACTGTTTGTAGAGATATAAATTATTTATATGATAAATTTTATTTAGTTTCGTTCCTCTATAAAATGTAGATGGAAGCGATATATTATGTTTATTTAAAGGCCTTAACAAGAAAATAAAGAAAAAAAAAGGAAAAGAAAAAGTTGCTTGAAGATTAAAAAAAAAAATCAGTCATTTAATATATCTTCTCTGAGTTTGTAATCGTTCTGGGTAACTATTAAATTATATGTTACGTTCTCTAGGAACATATTTCAAACGAACTTTATCATTCAATTCAAATATAGGGAAACTAAATCAGTGGGGCTTAATTCATATTTAACCAAGGGCTCAAAGGCTCAAAGTTGGTCCCTGAGTGGGTCCGGAACCAACTCAGTGAAATATCAATCTCCCAAAGGGTGTGTGCGGTTGCGCATCTTCGTCGGGATGACATCGAGGCGAGACAAGGGTGGAGAGACTCACTTCATGTCTGTTTTATTAAAAAAATTTCCTTTATTTCTCATCAATTTTCTAATAAATTTAATAAAATAAAAATAAAGAATTTCATGTGAAGATTTATTAAAATTTTCATTTTCATTTTCCACCGTATTTCCCATGTAGAGAATGAGTTCTCTATTTCCACCCTGTTATCTATTTATTTATTTATTTATAATAGATATAAATACATAATTTTAATAAATTAAAAATTTAAAAATAAAATAAAATTGTTAATATATTATAAAGTATTTAAATTATTTTTAAAAAACTTTAAAATTTTAAAATAATATCTTAAAATGATATCAAAATTAAAAATATAAAATAAAAAATACTTGAAGAGACCAATACCTCAAGAGAGAAAAGAAAACATAATTATATTCTAAAGTTAAATAACACTTATATTGTAAAGTTTTCTTTTAGTTATAATACATTTATATCAAATAAAAATAAAAAGAAAAATTATTAATTAAAATCATAATTGATAAAATAAAAATTATTAAATAAAAATTAAAAAATTATAAATAATAGGATTTGGGGTAAGAGTGTGGTGAGGAGTATAAAATCAAACCCCACCCCATTAAAGATTTAGGAATAAATTTTTATTCATTCCCATCTCATTCTCTAAAAATTATTTAAAATTCTTTTTATTTGAGATGGAGTCCTATGAAACCCTAAATCCATGAAAGATTTTATCATCCCTACATCTTATAGAGCGCGATTGTACATGTATCAAGATCCTACTTGGAGAAGCTAAGAGGTGGAGTCCATCGCCTCCTAATGAGAACTTGACACATGCACAATCGCTCGTTACAAAATTTGTGACTTCGCTATTCTTAAAGTCACAGAAGTCATTAGTAGTATTTGAATTTAAATCAAGAGACTAGTAGCTTTGTATTCAGCCTCACAATCACCATTAATTTTATCTTAATTACTTTTAAGACACTATTATTGTCTTTATTTTAGCAGTGATTTTATCTCAATTAAAATTACTTTTTAGAATAAAATACTATTAATAATAATTTTAAAACGTTTTATATTCAATTTTGTAAATCTGTTTTCACCATATAACTTGTAGGTTAGAAAAAACAGCAAATACATTTAGAGTGAGACCATTTTGCACAACAAAAATCATTTTGAATACTCAATTACCATATATACTCATCTAATAAATTTTTTTTAAAAATAAGTTTTACCTCATATACTCTTTAAGTACCAAAAAAAAATTAATTATATTTTTTTGCTCAAAATAACAATATAACTATTTAGCAAGCCCAAATAAAAACTCTTAGGAAATTAAGCATATACTTACAACATTGAATCCAATTTAAGTTAAAAAAATCTATAAGATAATGTTAGTAATTAATTATTGTTTATTAAAAGACTAAAATGCGTCAATAGATTGATCGACCATGGCACGGATGATATATTATAACATAATAAAAGGTTTCTCTATTTTATACAATTCAATGAAAAAGATTCTTATTTGTGCAAACGGTACTTAGAACTTGGAATGAACATAAATAAATTAATGATACTTATTTGTTGAGTTATTCTTCCAAATCGGTTGATCTGTGTTAAATATTGTTTAATTTTAGTTTCGTTTTACAATCAAAAGCAACCAAGACAGCCATCTTAACAGTTTTTACACTTACCTTATAGTCAAAATCTTTCAAAGTATAGTTTCGCTTCTCGTTTATAATATTATTTAAGATGTTAAAAATAAAAGATTTAAGGTTTATGGAAAAAATAATAAATATGTTGGACAATAGGTGTCTTATGGATGTTCAAATGTTATACTTAATTCATAATATATTGTCCTTATTAATAATAATTTACATAAGCAGTATTTTTACAATAAATTATTTTATTAAAATTAGAGTTTTGAAAATACTTTTTAAAGTACAAATAGCTCTGCCTGTACTTTTATTGTACCATATAATCGCAAATACCCACATAATGGCTTTTCGATATTTGACAATTAAAGAAAATATAAAACAATCAATAATAATAAGTGGGACAACAATCATTGATAATGCTCACATTTTCGAGTGTGGTTTAGTGATGAGCTTGAGTTCAAGTTCAAGTTGAATTTTATTACGTAATTTAGTGTAATTGAAATCTGCGATCATGTTGATCGTATTGATTTAACTCGTAAAGTTGTAGCAGTTAATTCATTGATTTTTAAGACTTAAAAACATAAATGGCATGACAAAACAGTTGATTTGTGATCACAATTAAATTATATGCAACATATATTTCATCTGCGTTTTCTTAATGTAACATCTCAAACTGAAACGTAAAAAGTGTATTTTGTAATCTGTAGTTTTACAAAATATAATGCCAAAAATTTTTTTTTCTAATTTAAGTTATTGGAGGAAACTAAATAAAGGAAAAATCGCACAAGTTAATGAGTTTAAACGGGAATGAAAACCAAAGCTTATAAGAAAAAGTTAAGAACAACAAATTGGGAAAAAGAGAATACATTGAATCAGCAGATTGAAGAAGAAAATGCGGAATCGGGGAATAGCATCGAGCCAGAAAAGGAGTAAGATAGAGAAATTTTGAATTGAAACACTCAAAGACAAGTCTGATAAGGAACACAGTGATTGACACCCTTCTTTCTCTAATTTTGAAAATTCTGTCACAAAGGTCTCGTGATTTACGGCGCTTGTAACTTGTGGCTTGGTCTTTCCTTACCTTGTTATTGTAAAATATCATTGAAACCATCATGACCCATTTTAGTTATAATTTATTTATAAGTATTATGAAACCTTCTACCGAAAATTTATGAAAATTCAATTTATCTCCTTATGCTCTTTTTCATTTACTATTTTTTATAAGTGTCAAAGAAATTTCTATTTATAACCATAACTCATTAGTTATATTAACACACTAATATTAATAAAAGGATAAAAATATACTTAAATTAATACTAAAAAAAGTATTTTTCTCTATTGAAAAATTACAGCATCTCACATTCCATCACTTATCATCAACAACATTTTTTAAAATATTATCATTCATGTTCTTTATAATATCATCTCGTAATAATTACTACTTTCATGATAAAAGGATTAACAAAATAAAAAATAAATTCTCTTTGAATCCATCCCTTTCTATTATTAATTTCTCTTCAGTAATCTTTATTGATAATTAAAGTTACCATTAGACTCATGATGGAAAGAAAGAGAGAGAGAGAGGGAAAGAAGAAATGAGAAAAATATATATGAAATGTTTGTAATTTTATAGTGTGTTCACTATATGGGAATCAAAATTAACTAGAATCAAAATGAATTAAAGTCAAAATAGTTAGAATTAAAATAGACAATGAGAATTAAAATAATATTTATTTACTTAAACTATAGGAATCATAATTAAAATAAGTTATATTACTATTGATGTGTTTACTTTATCTTAGAATTAAAACGTAATGAATTAAATTATGACAAATTACTATAAAATCCTTAATTAATTTTTATCATAATTATTATTTTGTATTTTAATTGTTGTTGTTATGATGATGATGATGATGATTATTATTATTATTATTATTAACAATTTAACTAAAAAATTATTATTAGTTACTTGTTAATATATTAATTAATTATAATACCTTTTATTATTGTTGTTAATAATAATAATAATAATAATAATAATAATAATTTGAAATTACAGTTATATTTATAACTATAATAATATAATAATAATTATAATTATAATTTATTTAATAATTATTATATCTTTTAATTAAATGGAGGATATTTTTGAAATTTAAAAATTATAAGAGCTGAATTTGATACTCTAAAGATTTTAATAAAATAAAATAGAGTGCAAGGGCTTCAATGAATGTTTACGCTAACAAAGTCAGAAAAGTAAAAAAAATCGTAAATTACAAGTGAGTCGGAATTTTTTTTTTAAAACAGTGATATTTAACCTGACCTTTTCTCTGTTAAATGGAATTATGTCTCATTAACTTTATTTTTAATTACAATTTTTTTGGTTAGTAAAATTACCATTATGGATAGCAAAATAAAAGTGAAAGAGGAGAATAAACTAGTAAACCTTTCAAAACTAAGAGATACTTACAGAAAAAGGGATCAAAACTAAAGAATAGTCTCATAAAATTTATTTAATTGTAATTCTCTTTGCCATGAAATTAACCAATAAAATTTTATGTCCAAAACTGATTAATGATTTGTTTCTTGTCAATTGAAAATTGTAAAACCGTAAGTAATTTCAGGTGATATTATCTGTTATGCCATCAGAAAGTGATCTTAAATTTGTGTTCAAAACTCTACTTTTTCTTTAAGTCAATAATAATTGATCTAGCATTTTCCAATTGACAATAGAAAATGAATGTGATTTCTAGTGTAATAGACTTAACAAGTCAAACTTTTCTGCGAACAAAAAAAATTTAGAGAAATTTGTCTACAAGAAATCAAGAACATGATTTGGTTTTAAAAATTGATTTTTGAGGTGCAATGTAATGAGAGTGAAGGTGACAAATAACAACAATAGTCTGGTTATATTAATAATTTTAAAATTAAAATTATAAGGGTAAGACTTTTTGAATCTATCAATTTTCTTTTTAGATCAACTATTTAAAATAGGCTCTTATTTTTAAAATAATTTTTAATAAAATTATTTAATTAACCTTATTTCTCCTTTTCCCGAATTTTTCATTTTGATTGTAGGTAGTTAAAAATTTTGTCTTTCAATTTTAAATAAACATTGATACTTTCTTTTTTCTCTCAACTTAAACATTGATACTTTTTTTTTCCCTCATCTTATCAAAATCTCAATTTGATAATGGCTATTACAAATTAAAAGATGAAAAAAATGTATTATAAAATAAAGAATATCGATCAAATTTTATCAGACATGAAAACCATAAAAGTTTCCTTAAATTTTATTTTTATCCTTAATATAAAAAACTTTTACTAGTCATGAAAATCATAAAAATATCTTCAGGTTCTATGTTTATCCTTGAAATAACAAAAAATTCAAACGAACCAAAAGGAAAAGAATGGTAATAGAAGGAGCAAAAGAAATTTTGATTTATGAAAATAAGAGAAGAATCAATGGACAAAACAGTAAAATTAATATTTCAAGACGCATAATATGATGATAATAAGAGAAAATACAAACTCTTTGGTCGAGCAGCCAAGACGACTGTCCTCACTCTCACAATTGCGAGGGAAGCAGTTCCAACTTCCACAAAAAGTATTATAGAAGATAAATTTATTCTTCATGGAAAATCAATTTTCTCTTTTATGCAATGTGTTAATAAGACTTGAACTCCTGGAGCCGTTACCTCATTAAGCCCACAACCAGGCCCAGGTGGCAAGTATTTCGCATTTTATAACTTTGAAATATGACGTTTGCCCCCAAAGTATATATATTTGTTTTATGCGTTGCCGGCAATATTTGAACCCGTTAATGTTAATTTATCTCAACAATCCCTGCTTATAAATTACCTCTATTTACTTCCAAAAATAACTTTATTCATAATTTTTATTTTTTATTTTATCTCTATCTCTCCGACATCTGGTCAACAGAGCCTCAATTGCCAAAATGGGCTCTCACAAGACTTGTATGATAGAACATGCCTATCACTCACTGGATCCATATGGGCACGGATGATGACATCCGGTATAATGTAACGCGTCGGCACTGGCACCACGCCAAGAGGGAGCACAACACTGGGCTCTTCGTGGTTTAAGGTGCCAGAAGAAATGTAGAAGAGAGAAAGAGGGAGAAGGAGGCCAACAAAACACGAGAGAAAGTGGGCGAGAGGAAGAGGAGAAGCTGTAGCCTCAAGTCCCGGACATGGAAGAGTTGTTTGCCTTTCCCAAATTCACTCAAAGATCAAAGCTTCGCCTTTTCATTTAAACTCTCTGCCCGCTATGATAAATTATTTAGGAAAGTTCAAAAAGTTTCCCAGTTACCAAATATTGTTATGCCTGCAGCAGAGCCCCATGAACTCTTCTGAAAATTTGTTCTGGTGAGTCTCGTATATTTGTAACTCCAATACCGTTTTCTTCGTTTATTGGCTAACTTTTTTCGTCTTCGGTCTCTTTCGATTTTGTACGAACTCATTGTGTTGGGATAAATGTGATTTATGGGTTGTGTTAAGCATAGGTAATAGCTTTTGTGCACAAGGATAAGTCTCAAAATATATACAGATAGAAATGATTCAAGCAGAAATTTTAAAACGTAAATATATTCAGAAAAATACATAAAAACTGTGGGGCTCAAGCGTTTTAAATTTTAAATATCTTAAATCCCAACAATTATTTGTTGGGGTTTCGCAAGTAAATAACAACATTGAAACACCGAAGAACAAATGCTATTGAAAATTGCCATAATAATTACTGAAAGACAGTTGACAATTATTCAATTAAAAAGCAAAGACCAGTACCAGTACACTATATATTGGGCAAATACGCAACAGGACCCATATTGGCATTATAAGAACACAAAGATAAATAAGATGATTTTTCATCACCACCGACAATGATCTGACGATGATCCATGATCATCGACCAGTACGTACACTAACGTATACCCTTCTCAACCACGCACATAATTAGGACCATCCTAATTTTACCTTTCATTTCGACAGATTAAGCAAGCCAAGGCAAATTGCAACGATAAACAGATAATGCAGACCTTTAAACCTGTTTATTTTCCAGATAACGGATAACTGGATCCGATCCGGTCACTTCTCGGGCAACACCGACATATCGGACGCGAGCCGGGACGCGAGCGCCGAGTGGTACATTACATCGTGGAAGGACGAGCTCTCCGCAGTCTTCCTCCTCAGCAGCTTCGCCTTCTCCTCCGTGAAACAGCCGGGCAAGAACCTCGACGCTGATCGACCCGAATTATTATCCTGATCCACCATCTCCGGTTGGTTTTTCTTCTTCTTGTCGCTGTTGTTAATGTAGCCGGGATCAGATGACCAGCCAAAGAGAGGGGCCCACCAATTGGTCGAAGAGGAGGAGGAGGAGGAGGAAGGAGGCTTTATACGACTGGGTTCGGGTTTGTTGGACCCGTATGCGGAGGAGGCCCGGATAGCAATGGATAAGGAGCATGCAATCAGTGCGGTAGCCATGATGAGTGTGCAAAAAGTGCGAAGACGGAAGGGAAAATATCAAGATTTTAGATTCTAATGGAAGTTATGAGCTGTAATCGAGCACGTGCATTAATTACAATCCGTGCTGTGACTTGTTGTACGTCGGGCCTTTACGGGTATTTCGATTGAACAACTGGGGCATTTGAGGGATAAGTGTACGGTATGTGGATGCGTGTTGGCTTTTTTTTGCCCTTTTTTTTTGGGGGGGGAGTGGATAAGATATTACACGTGGAGGGCGTTGGAAGGGCATGTTGAGTGGTCCACTCGTGCGCTTTTTGGTTGCTTTTTTAATCAATTCATTCAATAGTTGAGTGTGGAGTGAGGGTCACGTGTCTTGGTGAAGTGGCGAAGGAAAAGGGGTACGGGAAAATAGATTAGAGCAAAATATTAAAATAATAAAAATTAACTGAGATTTAATTATATTAAAAAAATTTTAAAATAAAAAATATTTTTATAATTATATAATTTAAATTATAATAAATTATTTATTATTTATTATTTTATGTGTGACTGAGATTTATATTTTATTATAAATTAATTTTAATATATTCATAGTCAAATTTAATTAATTATGTACCACGGACATCTGAGATTCGTATTCACTACTTGTTATCTGTACATGAACATAAAAAAGAAAAAGAAATGAACACGCCTCGATCACCCCTTATCATACAGGATAAGCTAGCTCCCACCGAACAAAGAAATTGCTTCACAACATTTCCCTCTTTTTTCTCATTTACTTTTCACTCTCAATTTCTCCAAACAACGTAATAAGAAAGAACTCACATGAACAGTATGAAGGATTAGCATAGCAGATCCTTCACTCTTTTTTATTCTAAGTATCGGCAATCAGCTGTCTTTCTCTCGAACGATCGCATACTGCTTGATAACTTCCTTATAACTACAATGGCATTCTTTAAACAATCCTTTCTCAATTACTCTATTTCAACAATACCTTCCGGATGAACCTGCAAGAGCACATGTACAATACAAAGCTTATTTAATTAGTGTCAAGCTGTCTCCATGTGTTCATTTCTAGACTTCCAGAAGGAGAAGAAGAACAATCCGAGGATATAACTTAATTACCAGGCCATGTCTTTCCTCTCTGACGCTTACACTTCTGAACTTCAACTCCCCTCGACTTGTGGTTAGCTCGTCTAAAATCTCAGCATCACACATTTCCAATTCACCTTCCATCTCGCCAACGCGAGGTCCTTCACTATCCTGGCAAACAATTAAGCGATATCAACGTATCAGCACGGATTACAAATTCAAGCAGGTTCAATGTTTTACGACGTTGTAAGAATCTTCGTAAAATGTCAAGCATACCCTGAAAGACAAACTGAGAGAACGCTGAGGAGAACCACTAATTTCATCGTATCCAGCAGCATCCATTCCCCGCAGGAGATGTGGGGGAAAGAACTTGGGAAGGATATGTTGTCGGATGGAAATGAGAAGAAAGAATGGCAAGGGGAACAAGATTCCAGCCATTGGAATCCATGTGACACCATAGCAGACGAGGAAGTATATTTGGAAGAGAGTAAAAACGACAATGTACTTGTACGGAACCGACTCCACAAACGAAGCATGAGCCTTTTCCAAGACCTTGTACTGCCGGCCGGGGGTAACGAAGAGGAGGAGGATCCTTTCCCAGAATTGGTTCCCACGGAGACTGTCGATGGCCATGTAAGCGAAGTGACCCCAAAGAACTTTGGAACAAGCTTTATGGCTGGCATGGCCCATACAGACGCTGCCACAAGGAGTGACTGCAGCAGATTGATCACTCTTTGCTCGTTTACTCGGACAGGCAAGTAAGCATCAATTTGCTTCTCAGGATCGAATTTCTCCTAGCTCCTCTCTCCTTCCTTTCCACCTGTCATAATTAATTCCTTCAGGTCTTCCAGTTCCTTAACTTCTGAATTCTGCAGAATAAAGAAATACATCGATTTTGGAATTAACCGCGGAGGGAGAATGATTGGTGTCTTTTGTTGAAGCAGTACTAGTGAAGAGAGGAACTTACAACAGGTGAGCTATCCATTTCTATGAACTAGCTTGAATTTTTCCGTAAATTTCAGAATCTGTAGCTTTCTGCTTTATGGTTTCCGTGGCACTCTCTACCATCTTCTTTTTCATGAACTGCATATGACATTATAAACACCCGTTAAGTATGTGACCCTGATGATAACTTGTCGATAATCTTTGACAATTTTTAGTTTCTTTTTAAACATTCCGTCAAAAAACAGACCTGTTTTTTGAGGACGGCAAGGCTCTTGGTTGCATAGGAGATTGCGGAAGGACTCCATTGGAAGGTGGCAGCCGAATCAATCCGCAAACCAATTTCTAAAGAAAGTATTTTGAGAACAAAAACAAGAAACAAAAATAAAGAAAAACGAAAATCAAGTGCATATATTAGCATAAACATTGTTCATACCATAAATCCGAGCAAGAAGATGTCATAGTGGTATGCTGAAGGCTTTTTAAGATTGAACCCCTTCTGTTGTGCCAATTGTTAAGCAACAGAATGGTCGAAAAAGTAAAGTCCCGCTATCATCACAGCAGGTATAAAGGCAGCAAAGATGTAAGCCACAGGCACCTTCCCCATATCCTGCTATTTGATTACATATCAGCACTGAAAAACCTTTGCATACTTTGAGAGTTCCCTTTAAAAAATAGTTGAAGAGCAATATGGTTTTTTACTTTGATTACGGTCCAGTGATCTAAAGATGCAGATTCCCAAGGGAGAGGGCTAAAGAGCCTTCTCGGGACGCCAGTAGGAAGTTTGCTCGGTACACTGAATGACAGAGCGGACCACATTAGAACCATTAACGGAACCCCATAGTCTGCAATGAAACTCCTGAACCATCCTACATAACGTCCCAAAGATTCCTTTTCAGTACTCATTTCAGTATATTTTAGTTAGAGCGCTTTTCTAATACGGATCCAACACTTTAATAAAGTACACGACCGACTACAACATTGTAAACGAGTTTTACAGCGTTGTAAAAGTCGATAATTTCTGTATTCAGTTGATCATGATAAAAAATACTTGAAATTTTCCTCACAAAATCATTACAAACCTGTGCCATACCAGCATGACCTTGCTTTTCTGCTCTTTAGAGCAGTAAATAAAAGACCGCAAGTGAATATGACTCCTAGTAATCCATTTGTGTAAAGCCACTGAAATTGATACTTCTCTAAACTGGAGTCTTCTGCTTTGGGAATTTTAAACTCAGTCGCCATTCCCTATCAGTTAACATATTAATTATTATAAAGCCAAGCATCATTTTTTTTCCCCAGTGCTATTAAAATCAAAATTAATTTTGGTTACCTTGATAGCCTCTTGCAAGAATAGAACTGCAATCAACATCCCAAAGAGTTCCCCTGCTATCCTTGTAAATCGATTGATAAGATCTCAGGCATTGAGTATTGCCAGAAGAAACAGCATAAGAGCTGCCCATACACAAACCCTGTAAAACAAAAAAGTCAAACGCTACCTCAAGATCAATCACTCAAAAAGATTCATTATCTACGCAAACATTCCATTTGAAAACGGTGTTGGGTTTAACTTTTTAATACCATCGAGCCCAAGCCAGGTAAAATTGCTACCCCAAATCTTCCCTATCCTTGGCGAAGTCGTACAAATAAGTGTACATTAAAACAGTTGGTTCCGCAACTCCTACTATCAAAAGTGGCTGCCCTCCAAGTACCGAGTGTATAATACCACAAAGAGCTGTGGAAGCTAAAGTCTACACTGTGCTCAAACTTCCATCTACATAATAATCATTACAACACTTCCAAAATCGTCACAATAATATTAACCAATGTGTAAGAAAGTAAGAAATATCAACAAGTATGTTCCTGTTAACAGAAACAAAAAAGAAAAAGGTGTGTTAATAATTATTGCTCCAATGGGTGCCGAATTTTCAGGCAACAACTAGTAACCTGTATCTTTAGCAAGTTGCTCGCCGAAAGCAATAACAGGAAGAGCAGAAGCAAAGAAGATGTAGGTTGTTGGAGCCAATATCCTACCATAAACAAAATGAAACATTTAAATGAGTCACCCTTTTGCATATACAGTATAGTGTATCAGCATGCAATTAAAATCTGTTGTTTTAAGGACTAAAATATAGGAAGTACCCGAATCCTGAACGGATACCACTGATCCAGTCTTGCTTGTAATATAAAGTTCTTCCTCTAACATCGTTTACAATTCCCCTGAACGGAGACTTGATGTTCCCCATTTCTGACGCAAGAAAGTGCTTTAGTAAGTAGATTTAGCCGTTGAACTTGACTATATTGCAACAATCTTGGAAACTTGGAGATAGTGAAACACGCTGCTTAATGGAGGGAGAGTCACATGTGTATAGTTAGAAAAAAATGACAATAATAATGAAAATTGATAAAGCAGGGCTAAGATTTGATACAGAGCAGTCATATTAGGCACTTTGAAAACAAAGTTCTAAGGAGGTAAATCAGTCAACCCAGTTCTTACTATATATTAGAGAATGAGGAATCCATAATTTGGGCAAACATACAAAACTGCTGCCAAAAAGGTTATCTTTTCATCCAAAAAAAAAAAAACGAAATCTTTGTTCCATTCTTCTTCCTTCTTCCGTAATTGGAAACTTCACCCCAAAAAAAAAAAAAAAAAAAAAGAACACTTTCATTTTCAGAAGTATGACCATTAAAGTCAGAACTTACATAACTAAACATGCAGACAGTAGCTACGTCAATGTAAGCACGCTTTGCATGAACATTTTAATGCATACGACTTACTTTACCAGAGGCGGCAGAGCAGTTGCGCGGATTATTTTTCCCGTAAATTTCAGTGTGTTAGTCTTTTCTCTTGCCAAAAAAGAAAAAAAAAGCGGCTTCGTTACTTCGTAGAAGTCACAACACACAGAAGTGTTTAAAAAGAAAATAATAAACCGACAAGTTAGCTGAAGAATAGATTAAAAACGTGGGGTTAAAATTTTATAAATAAAATATTTAAACCAAAATGGTTTAGCTGTGATTACCGTCGCCAATACACCAGATTCCATCAGAATTCCATAACTAAATATGTATGGGTGAGAATAATATTAAAATGGATACTAAAATAAGCGATCAATTTGAAAGTCCTCCTGTTGCCCTTGCCCCGCTTTTAAAACAACCAAAATGAATTTAAAATTATTTTTGTCACCATATGATCTATCTTTCAATAAAAGTACTGGTTCAAAAGTACCCTCTGGAGACTCATCGCATTGTCGTTCATTCACATCTTGAGAGTCGCTTGATAAATCTAGGCGGACGAAAAGAGTACGAGGTTATTTGGAATCATGGTTAGGTGGCATTTTCCAATGGTGCCAGGTGTCAGTCTGCGTAGATCTCTCCCAATTTCGTCGGAGGAAGTCAGCACGCGGTTGGTCCCTTGCTAACTTTGACCATGGGCGAGTTGACGACCATTTCCGCGTATCTTGCGCGCAGTTTTTTTCACTTTTTATTATTTGATTACATGAGATGAGTGCACTATGTCCCATGTGACACTTAGACGACTTCCTAACACTCTAAGTCGTTAAGTAAGCCTAACTCTTCTTTATCTAATCTAAGCAGAGATATTTGCATAAGGAGGCTAGAGAGAAATGAGTTAAATGATCAATTGTGTTTGTATTACACTCAAATACGTAATTACGTTATACTTTGTACAAGAGAGCTTGAGAACAAATGTGCAAGTATATGCAAATGTGTGCTGGAAATGCTCAAGGGTATGGGTGGAAGTGTTGTTTAAAATGAGGGGTGATCCCCCTATTTATAGAGGTGCTGGCCAAGGGTCCTTGTGCAAGTCTCTAGAGAATTCCAGCCCATGTGTAATTAGTGGAAATCTCTAGAACTTGGACCGGGCCAGATGCTAAGTGCACCACTCATGGTTTAGTTTCATGGGTGGCCCATTGCTAAGTGTAGCCCACTTCTAATTTAACCCACCTCTTGCGCTAAGCTCACCCACTTTCTAAGTGCAACCCGTGTTGAGTGCTAAACGCATCCCGCGTGCAGTGTGCACTCTGGTCCGTGACAAATTTATCCAAAACCTTCCTGTATGCATGGATTTAACCCCCGATTGCATGATTCCTTGGCAGAAATGGCCCGAACTTGCAAAACCCTCTGGCGGCCCATGACAATTGGCCCTACAAATGACTCATGATTATCAAATTTAAATCCACCTCGAGAATATTAAATTACTAATTCGCCGCTCTCTTATTTATTATACTGCGATTTGCGAATCTGGTGGCAGCAGTGACAACTGACTTTCGGATTAAATTAAATTGACTTTAGGATTCACAATCAAATAATCACGACACAACTTGGGATTTGGGAACCTATGGCCGCAAATGTATAAAATAGTATTTTCGGTAATTGACACTGCAGTTCTCCCAATGCCTCTTCAATATTAAAAAAAGAAAAAATATCCTACCGCATACGAAATTAATTATACTAAATTTTTAGGCATTGTTTGGAGTTATGATTGAGTATAGGATTAGATTAATTTTGAGATTAAATATTTATCTTATATTTTACAAGTTGGATTGTACTAAGGAAACTAAAGGCTAAATCAATAATGTTATATCTTTGAAGATAATTATTGTTAATTAGCTGCAAATTTAAAATTAAGTTGCGAATTGAGTGACAACTGACTTTTGGATTAAATTAAAGGGACCGCCTAAGTTAAGTTTTTTCACGTAACTTACGGTTTTTATTTTTTTAGCATAATTTCACTAAAATCCTTATCTTTTGTTTTATTTATATTTTATTTATAAATATTATAATATTTTTTATTTACATATATTATTAAAATTTTTATTTATTTTATTTAAATATTTAGAGTAATAAATTCAGCTCCTATAATTTTTAAAATTTAAAAATACTCTTTATTAATTAAAAATATGATAATTATTAAATAAATTATTATTATTATTTAATAATTTTTAAGTAGATTATTATTATACATTAACAATGATTAATAATTTTTTAATTAAATTATTAATAATAATAACTAAAAATAATATTATTAATAATTAATTTTATGAGATAAAATTTCATAGTATTATAAAATAAATATTAATATATAAAATATATTTATTTTTATCATCAAATTTTTATGATGTTTGGATTTGTCTGTTAAGCTGAAATCAATAAGATTTTGCATGTTTCATGAAAAATATATATTTATTTTATAATATTAACCAATAATAAAAGTTATTATAATTAATTAATTCATTAATATAATTATTAATAATTTTCTTTAAATTATTAATAATAATAACTAACAATAACTATTATTAATAATTAATATTCAATAAAAAGATTAATAAAATAAGAAAATAAATCATAAAAATATAAATAAAAATATTTTTAAATTCTAAAAATACTCTTCATTTAAATTAAAAAATATATTTATTATTAAATATATTATAATTATAATTATTATATGAAATTATTATTATTATAAAGAATAAAGTTATTATAATTAATTAATATATTAATAATAATTAATAATAATTAATAATAATTAATTTTTCAATAAAAATTTAATTCTTTTTTTACACTCTTTTTCATTTATTAATTTTTGTAAGTATCAAAGTAATTTATATTTATAATTATGACAAGTTAGTTATAATAACACACTAATATTAATAAAAATTTATTTAAATTAATACTAAAAAAATACTATCCTCTCTTAAGAAATTACAACATCTCATTTTTTATTACTCAATCAATACAATTTTTAATATTATTACCATCCATCTTCTTTATAATATCATCTCATAATAATTACTATTTTCATAATAAAAAGATTTTAAAAACAAGTAAAAAGATGAATTAATTTTTTTAAAAAAATTAATTATTATTATTGTTAATTGTTATAATTATTAATTTAAATAAAAATTATTATTAATTGTTGTTAGTATATTAATTAATTATAATATTTTTTCATAGTAATGATAATTTAATGTAAATATTATAATTATAATATATTTAATAATTATTATATTTTAATTTACATGAAGAGTATTTTTAGAATTTAAAAATATTCTTTATTTAAATTAATCTTTTATAAAAATATTCTTTATTTTTACTTTTATAATTTATTTTTATTTTTGTAATCTTTTTATCAAAAATTAATTATGAATAATAATTATTTATTATTTTAATTTAAATAAAAATATTATTAATTAGTGTTAATGTATTAATTAATTATAATAACTTTTTATTATAATAAAAATAATTTAATATAATAATTATAATTATAACTATAATTTATTCAATAATTTTTATTCTTTTAATTTAAATAAAAATAGTTTTAGAATTAAAAACTATGGGGATTAGTTTAATACTTTAAAATTTAAATAAAATAAAAAAATAAGGGTTTTAATGAAATTTTGTAATAGATGTAAATAAAAAAAATTAAAATATTTATAAATAAAATATAAATAACAAAAAATATAGGGGCTAAATGAAATTAATTACAGAAAAAGATAAAATTGTATAAATTACCTTAAACTTAGGCTTTCCTTAAATGAAATTAAATTAAATTGACTTTTGGATTCACAATCAAATAATCATAGCAGAACTTGGGATTTGGGAACCTATGGCCGCAAACGTATGAAATAGTATTTTTGGTAATTAACACTGCAATCCTTCCTATGCCTCTTTAGCATTAAAAAAAGAAAAAATATCCTACCGCATATGAAATTAATTATACTAAATTTTTAGGCATTGTTTGGGAGTTATGATTGAGTCTAGGATTAGATTAATTTTGAGATTAAATATTTATCTTATATTTTACAAGTTGGATTGGACTAAGGAAACTAAAGGTCAAATCAATAATGTTATATTTTTTAATATAATTATTGTTAATTGTGCTATAGAAATAAATAGATATGATAAGAATTAGTTAAATAGTTAATAATATTTACTTTTGAAAGCACTATAACCTTTAAAAGTAGTCATGAATATTTAGTAAATTTTAATATTAAGTTATTTTAATAATGTAAATGGTTAAATTAGATATAAAATTGAATATTTATATATTTATAAACATTTATAAACAATATTTTTTCCATTGAATATAATAATTTATAATTAAAAAATTATTAATTTTAACTTTTTATTTCTTATTTTAAAATAATTGGCAATAATAATAACAATAATATCTTTATATTTAATGATCTTATTTCCTAATTAATGAGGATAATTTTAGATTTAGATTTATATAACATGTATAAGGATATATATAGAATTGTATTAAATAAGAAATTAGTTCTCAAAATCATATTTGAAAAACTACTCCTCTACTTTTTAGAATTGTTGTAAGATGATTTTGTGAAAATTTGATTTCTAAAAAATTTAGAAAAAAACAGTAAAACCCTTAGCGTTTAGAAAAAGGGATATAAAATATCTTAACATTAAAAAAAAGACATATAACCCCTAATTTTATTATTAAATTCTATTTATTTTAATAGAGAATTTTTTTAATTTACAATTACTATTATGCCTCTATAATAAATAATTTAATATATTGAGTTAAGACATGTCATTAATAGTTAATGCGTATAATGAAATCAATAACTATTTATTTAAAAGACAAAATCGAGTTGTAATTATCTTTTATTATAATTATTCACTCTAAATTATGAATATACCCTTCGTAAGGATAGAATGATAAAAAATAAAAAATAAAAAATAAAATTAAAATCAAATTTATTATTGGAAAGGGTTCGTTTGTATTTTAGAACAAATAATTTAGTCAAGAGATAATTATATCTTAATTTTAAGTTTTAAATAAAGAAATTATTTATTTCATTTTACCCACGATATGTTTTAAGTTAATATATTTATTTGTTGATTATAGGGATATAATAGTAATTGTAAATTAAAAATAAATTTATCTTAAAACAAATAAAATTTAATAATGAAAATAAGGTTATTTGTCTTTTTAAAAAATTAAAGGGTTTTATATTTTTTTTTCAGACATTAGGAGTCTCGCTGTCCTTTTCCCAAAAAGATCTTATCAAACATTAAAATTAACTTTAACTTTTTAAAATTACTTTGAATCTCATAAAGCATACCCCAATGGGGTATAAATTTAAATTTAGTTATAAAATTATGGGATTAGTAACCTCAATTTACACATAGTCATATGTTTAGTTGAGATTAGATTAAAAATTTTTTTCCATTAATAAGCCTTTCATTTATATCACTATTTTTAATGATTTATGCCTAATACTAATCTATTAATTTTTTTGTTATTTTTTATTTACTTAAAATTTATTTTTATTTATTATTTATGATCTAATTAAATTGATAACTTTTACTCTAATAATTCCTGAGATTAAATTTTTATTACTTTTATGTTTAATAAGTTATAAATAAAATTACCTATTTAAAAATTTATTGCATTATTGATTGTATTAAACTTAATAATAAGTAATGTAATATTGAAAGTAATCATTGAAATTAATACTTCCATTATTTATTTGATTTTATATAATCATTTTAAAATATTTTATAAAAATTAATTAAATATTTATATTTTTGTTTTTTTAATTGTATTATGACTATCCAATAACTTATTTATAATATATTGAATTTTCTTATTAATTGTCTTTTAAGCTTATTTTATTACTATTATTATTATTATTATTATTATTATTATTATTATAAAATGTTCATTAGTAATTCATATTTATATTTAAATATCAACTTAAGTGTTATTTAATTTTATTTAAATATAATTTAACATAGTCCCAATTTAAAATTGTACCAAACATAAGATAGTAAAATATAATCTAATTTAATCAAATCTAATCTAATCCGGTTCAATTGTAATAATTAGTTCAATCCGATCCTATGTGCCAAATATAACCTTCAAGTCTTATTTAGATTTAATTTTCATGAAATTTTGCTTAAAAATTCTTTGTTTATCTTCGTTTTTTTATGGCTGTAAGAACACATCAAATCTCCGACTTATTTCTAGATATGAAAAATCATACATAAATTACAAAATTAAAAAAAAAAGAACAGATATGGGACTTACGTTAGTACCATGATTCTTAAAGAGGGGGAAGAAAGGGAGGGGAAAAAAAAAGAAATTCCATGGGATTCAAACGCTTTGCTGTCTGCTCATTAGTTAGGTGAGAAGCTGACTTGTATGATTATCTCATCAATAAACCTATAACATTTACAAGATTTTCAAATATTAATTGATAAGACGTAATAAGTCTTCTTAGGGTTCTTTGTTCCAACATTTGGCTCTGATATATGGTTTCTAATTAATTTAAGATATCCTGACCAAAACAGAGATAACGATTTTGATTTATGTTAGGCAAATTTTATTTTTCAATCGGATAGGATAAACGGTTTTTATCCAAATTGACATATATTTTAAGTGTCATTCATTAATTGAGTTGTAAAAATAATATGTTAATGATTAATATGAAAAATTCAATTAATATCATACACATACCAATAAATAATTTGAGATACATTGGCATGCAAACTATATATTTCAATAAATAAACATAGTATTACTGTTCAGTGCCGGGTAACTGCAAATACGCAAGTTTCAAAATGGCATCAATTATCAAATTAATAAATTTTCTTTATGAGGGAGAACTTAGCTCAATTTCTAAACTTAAATCCATATGATTTCTCCATTTCTAACAAATCTTGCAGGATAAAATTTAGACTCCAGAAAATTTGCTCATAAATTCTTTATTTATCTTCAGTTTATTGTAAGGACACCTATCAAATCTACCCCCACCAAAACCACAGAATACATAATGGAAACAAATAGGTGTTGTTATTACCAACAACCCCCACCACATTTCTGTATATATAAAAAAAATCATACATAAATCAGAGCTAAAATTAATTAAAAATTAATGGGGTTTTGCATTTCTACTTCCTTTTTAAATATGGAGAAATGGGTTTACTAACATGATTTGAGTAGGGGAAAAAAAAATATTTTTCCACGGGTCTCAGATTTTGTTGTCTTATGGGTTAGGTGACAAGATAGCTTAATATATATGGTAATGTTATCAATTATATATGATAATATTTTCATGAATCTCATAATTAATTAATTAATAACCGACAGTAACTTGCCTACTACTCTGGGTGTTTGGTTCTTAATTATGGTCTCAAGATTTGCTGACTAAAGCTAGTGAAGTAAAGAACATTAATTGACAAACGAAACAAGTCTTTTTTTTTTTTTTAACATTCTTAATTTGTACAATGACGAATAACAGGTTAATTGGAAAATGGAAGCACACGAGTTGCGCAAACATACGCATTCAATCAAAGTTTGATGGGCTTATGAAGTTGCCCAATAATACTCGGGTGTTAGCTCTTCGCATATGCACTATCACTTACATAAAAATCCTTTTCAAACCCTTTTATTTTATTTATTTCTTCTTATTATTATTATTTCGGAATCATAGTCTTGTTGATCGGGTAAATTACATAATATCAGCTCTTGTTCATAAATTTATCTTGTGGTGACTGAAATTTTGATGCAGCAGGAAGAATCATGCAGAGTTTTTATTTGTATGAATCACACAATAAAATAAAAATCTCTCCAAGATCCTCTAACAAGATCAATCAAGTTGCATATGACAGATTAAGCAGATTGGAGGAATCAATTAACCTCATACTGCATCGAACGAAGAATAACGAAAAGAGCAACACAGGAACTAAACGATCAAAAACAAGGATCAATCAATAGAACACTCAACAGATTAACGTGGTTCAGCCATTAATGGATTCATACATCCACAGATGAATCCATCAGTAGGCTCTCATTGAAAGATTCAAAGTGTTTGTTACAAAGAGTTGAGAACAACATTACGAAAAACAAGGCTTTAACTTTCTCCCACTACAATTCCTCTCGGCATCTCCCTCGTACTCTTCCAGCTTCCCATGAATCATCAGTTTATTATTGCCGTCTGCTAAAATTTCCAGCCCACATACGGATAGATTTGGACCGCAAGCCCAAGCCTTGGTCAAAAGTGCTAGCTTGGCCTAATTCTGAAAAATTCCAGCATACTCAAGCTTATAAATATTCTAGAATTCTCTACACATCTCCAGGGCTTATAAATAATAAAATATAGACAAGTTGCAAGAATACTCTAAAACTCTAGAGCTTGGCAAGCTCCCTATAAATAGGGCATGGCATTTGCTATTTGAATCATTAAGCCTTGAGCAATTCTCTCAAGCACACTTGTAAACTCTCTTGTAAAGCTTTCTTGTTGGCAATATAAGTTTTCGATTGGCTCTATTGCTTTCTCTTCTTTCTAGCTCTTCGATAATCTCTGGCTTCGCTAGTTGAGAAACACAAAGGCTTACTTAACAACTCTCGACAAAAGTTGTCTAAGTGCCGTATGGGTTACTACGCAAAATACTCATCCCGTGATAAGTGGTATCAGAGCAAAGTTTTGCACCCACGTAACCAAGCTTCCATGCGATGGCCAATATCCCTACTGCATCTCAAGAGGGCATCGTTGGCGCCGAACTCCCACCGGAGCCAACCTGTGGCCGCGAAGAGGGACAGGGTAAGTCTCGTGGCAAGTCCAAGACACTATCTGTCGATGGTTTAAAGCCTCGTGTGGGCACACTCGAGAATACTATGTTCGCTACTCAAGGTTGGAGGAACGCGTTGAAGGTCTCGAAGGGGAGTATGCCGACTTCACAATGGCAATTAAAGCCCTCATACAAGACCAAGCCAACACCCTCCATGGGGAATTTCGAGCATTCCCCGAGGAGTTGTTGAAAATCTACAGCTTCGTCCAAGAGGAGTTGCGGGCTGTTCGTGCGAAAGTAGAGGAAGTCCACTCAAATTGGGCATGGCACAAGTGCACACTATCCGCTAGTCCGGCTTCGACAAGCACAAGTGATGCGTGTCGCATTAAGGTGCCAAAGTCGGACACCTAAGATGGCACACACAATGCCACTGTGGTGGACAACTTTCTCTTCGGGCTAGATCAATATTTCGATGCCATGGGCGTCTGAGATGAGGCATCGAAAGTGGGCACCCCACCCACTTACCTTTGAGGCGCCGCGCAACTATGGTGGTGTTAGAAATATAGAGAGATGGGCAAAGATATATGCACCATCGACACATGGGCGAATTTTAAGCAAGAACTCCGAAAGCAATTCACCCCAAGCAATGAGGAGAAGAAAGCACAAGCGTGCTTACTTCACCTCAAATAATTGGATAACATTCAGGACTACATCAATGAGTTTACAACCTTCATGCTTGAGATTAGCGACATGTCCGACAAGGACTCTCTCTTTTACTTTCAAGATGGCCTTAACGATTGGGCCAAGACGAAGCTCGATAGGTAAGGTGTTCAAACATTCGATGATGCCATCACCATTGCGAAATCTCTCACCGAATACTCCACCTAATCTAAATACAAGAAGTCGGGCCAACGCAAAGGTGGGAGAGAGAGTTGCAAGGGCAAAGGCGACAATCGCAAGGATTGGGGACAAAAAATGCCTCCCACCAATAAGGGCGGGCAAGGCAAATCGGAGGGTAAGAAAGACCCGCCAAAGCCACGAAGCCCATGCTTCATTTGCAACGATCCTCATTGGGTGCGTGACTGTCCGGACAAGAAATAGCTCAATGCCCTTACTGCTCAACTCAAGGATAATGCCGCATCATCATCGAAGAAGCCCCGACTTAGCATGGGTTCTCTCCAATTCTTCGGAGCACTCAATAGTGTCACGGTCCGAGTCTCTTTATTTGGCCTAATCTGCAGAAGATTCTAGAACCCTTAGGAAGTTGTGTAAATATTTAATGAGTTAGATGATAGTTAGTAGTTGGCATAATTAGATGCTTCTTTGTGTCCTATAAATAGGAGGAGCCTCATTTGGCTCATAACATCCAAAAACATCTAAAAATATAGTAATCTCAAGTATTGTAAGCTTTCTTTAGTAATATACAAGTTCTTTCTTCTGGTCTTGAGTGTCTCCAAGTGAATTCACTTTCCTGTCTTCGAATCCAGTAGCGGATTGAGTGAAAGGCTGACGTAGGGTTAAGAGAGTGTGAGTTTGGCGCCTAAGGCCGCACAGTATCGCGAGAAAACAAATCGATTTGTGACAGTTGGTATTAGAGCCGTCAACACTTGTGTGTTGCTATGTTATTCAAAAGGAATGATGTCGGATGTCACTCATGATGACCAGAGGGGGAGGAACCCCAATCCCAATGTGAATAACAGGAAGAACAACAAGGAGAAGTCGGTTGACTTGCTCATCGCCATGGAGAACGGGGTTATCTGTGGTGAAATTACCGTTGCCGAGATAAAAAAGTACCTCGAAATCTTTGAGGTGAAGATGGAGGAGGTTGATGGCCTTGAGGAGCGGATGGGTGATTTGAGTCAGGATGTGTTGGCGCAATGTCAAAGTCTTGAGGAGTTTTAGGCTGTGGTTGTGAACTTTATCGTGGCACTGCAGGCTCAAGTCGAGGAGCTGCAGGCTGGCTTTGAGGAAACTAAGTTCGATTGGGCACTTTGCAAGAAGGCGGTGACGAGCAGAGCACTCAACACCAATGCCGCACTTCCTATAAAGGTCAAGGTTCTGAGGCCAATGAGGTACAGGGGCAAGCGGGATACTGCTTGGTGGCAGCAGAAGCATGCTGAAATTATGCACGGGACGTGCATCATCAACACATGAGAGTTGCTGAAATGTGAGCTCAAGAAGCAATTCTATCTAGGGAATGTGGTGTACAAGGCTTGTAAGAAAATAAGGGAGTTGAAGTACACGGCGTCTATCTCGAAATATGTCGATGATTTCTCGAAGCTCATGCTTTAAATTGACAACATGAACATGGACGACTTGCTGTACAACTTCATGGAGGGACTTCGATCATGGGCGTAATGAGAGTTGCAATGACGCCAAGTGAATGACATATCCATGGCCCTCACCGAGGCAGGCATACTTGTGGAGTTTTGGAAAAGTGAATCTTCGAAGCTGAAGAAGGATGAGAGGCCCCAATATAACAAAGGTGGGAGAGCAAAGGGCGATAGGCCGCCGCATCATGACGGCAAAGAAAAGCCGCAAAAGAGGGATAGTCCGAGGGATGGTCCAAAGGATGGCAAGAAAGAAGCCAAGCGCAAGCACAATTGCTTCCTTTACGATGGAGACCATTGGATGCGGGATTACCCAAAGAAGAAGGCTTTCAACGCTATGTTTAGCGAGACCGGGGAAAAGCAACCAGAAGCACTAACGGCCGACGCCGCCAACATGGGCTGTCTTCAACTCTTTAACGCGTTGAAGGCAAAGCAAATTCCAGCCAAGGTGCAAGACAAGTCACTCATGATATAGAGACCATGATCAATGGAAAGAAAGTGCAAGCCTTGATTGACACCGGGGAGTCGCACAATTTCATCAAAGTGAATGAGGCCATGCGGCTAAGACTAAAAGTTGAGAAGTCGGAGGGCTGGGAGCAAGTCATGTATGATACCCACGGAATAGGGCAAATCCAAAGAGAAGACACTCTCAGCCATGCAATTTAAAAAGGCATTCAAGAAGGATCTAAACTTCTTGGTCTCTATTCGGAAGCTTAACGAGTGAAAAGATAGCAGAAAACCGCCAAGCCAAGCCAAGCCAAGCCAAACCCCCTCACATATACAAGCCGTCCTCGAGGAGTTCAAGGACATGATGCCTCTAGAGCTTTCGAAAAAGCTTCTGCCTCGACAAGAGGTAAACCATGAGATCAAGCTGAAAAAAGGCGTTAAACCTCTAGCCTTGGCACCTTATTGCATGGCTCCACCCGAGCTCGAAGAATTATGGAGATAGCTTAAGGATTTGCTAGATACGGAATACATCCGCCCATCCAAGGCCCCATTTGGTGCACCTGTGCTCTTCCAAAAGAAAAAATGATGGCTCGTTACGGATGTGCATCGACTATAAGGCGCTCAACAAGATCACTATCAAGAACAAGTATCTGATCCCTTTGATTGCGGACTTGTTCGACTAACTTGACAAAGTGTGGTACTTCACCAAACTCTACTTGCGATCTAGGTACTACCAAGTCTGGATTGCCAATGGAGATGAGCCCAAAACAGCGTGCATGACAAGGTATGGTTCCTTTGAATTCCTTGTTATGCCCTTTGGCCTCACCAACGCACCCGCTACATTTTGCATGCTTATGAATAAGGTGCTCCAACCATTCTTCGACCGATTTGTGGTCGTTTACTTGGATGACATCGTGGTCTATAGTGCCACGCTCGAAGAGCATGTCCAACATTTACAACAAGTCCTCCAAGTGCTTCGGGATAACGAGTTCTTCCTCAGAATAGAGAAGTGCTCATTTGCCCAACGGGAGGTGGAGTTCTTTAGCCACAAAATTACGGATAATAAGCTAATGATGGAGAATTCCAAAGTGAAAGCTATACTCAAATGGGAGCCTTCCTTGAAGGTGCCCAAACTTCGCTCATTCCTTGGCTTGGTGAATTACTACCGACGCTTTATTAAGGGCTACTCAGCCAAGGCGGCACCCTTGATGGATTTGCTTAAGGAAAATCGGAAGTGGCATTGGTTTGAAGAATGCTAATGCGTATTCGAAGAGCTCGAAAGGAAAATTTCAGAGGAATCAATCCTCACTTTATCGGACCATAATAAGCCCTTAGAAGTGCATACGGATGCCTTCGACTTCGCTATTGGCGAAGTCCTTATGCAAGATGGCCACCTTATAGCGTTCGAGAGCAGAAAGCTAAATGATACGAAACGCCGCTACATGATGTAAGAGAAAGAAATGATTGAAATCATCCATTGCTTGCGAGTGTGGCGACAGTATTTGCTCGGTTTACATTTCACTATCATGACGGATAATGTGGCAACAAGCTACTTCTAAACTCAAAAGAAATTAAGTCCGAAGCAAGACTTCCTTGCAGAGTTTGATTATTGGCTCGAGTATAAACTGGGCAAGGCCATGTCATTGCAGATGCTCTAAGCCGCAAGGCAGAATTAGCCACACTAAGCATGAGCCAACCAAAGTCTGACCTTATTACACGCATCAAAGAAGGCTTTAAGCAAGATCCTCTCGTGCAAGACTTGTTGGAAAAAGTGCTCGAGGGCAAGACAATGCAGTTTTGCCAAGAGAAAGGCATTCTCCTCACCAAGGGAGATCGGCTATTTATACCTCAGTGGGAAAACTTACAGAAAGAAGTCATCAAGGAGTGCCGCGACTCGAAGTGGGCTGGTCACCCCAGAATCAAGCGTACTACCACACTAGTCTAAGCCTCGTATTATTGGCCGTATATGAGAGATGACATCGAGGCATATGTGCGAACTTGTCTTGTGTGCCAATAAGACAAGGTGGATCACTAACTCCGATCAGATTATTGGAGCCATTACTGCTTGCATCCAGGCCATGAGAAAGTGTTTTCATGGACTTCATCACCACTTTGCCCAAGTCCAAAGGTTGTGGCAGCATCATAGTTATAGTCAATCGATATAGCAAGTATGTCACATTTATTGCTGCACCCGCTAATTGCAAAGTTGATGAAGCATCCCACCTTTTCATCAAGTATGTGGTGAAGTACTGGGGAGTTCCGCAGAGTATTGTAAGCGATCGAGACCCGCGGTTCACTGGAAAGTTTTGGACAGAGCTCTTCAAGATGTTGGCGACCGATCTCAAGGTCTCGACAAGCTTCCACCCAAAACGGATGGGCAAACTGAGCGCATTAATGCCCTCCTCGAGATGTACTTGAGGCATTATGTGAGCGCTCATCAACAGAATTGAGCGAAACTACTTGACATTGTCCAGTTTTTTTATAACTTGCAACGAAGCGAGGCTACAAGCAAAAGTCCCTTTGAAATCGTCATAGAATTTCAGCCCTTGACACCCAATGTCATAGCCTCGACCTACAGAGGAAAAAGCCCCGCGGCTCACAAGCTCGCTCGCGAATGGCATAAGGAAGAGGAAAAAGTGGGTAGATATAAAGAGACGGCATGTCGAATACAAGGAAGACGATCAAGTCATGATCAAACTACTGCCCCAACAATTCAAGACGTTGCGAAAAGTGCACAAGGGTTTGTGAGACACTACGAGGGACCCTTCCGAATTGTTCAACGCGTGGGCAACATCTCATACCATGTACAACTTCCGCCAAGGTTTAAAATCCATCTGGTCTTCCACGTGAGCCTCCTAAAGCCATACTATGAGGATACGAAAGACCCAAGGCGCAGAGAATCAAAGAGTGTGCCAACTGCCGTTGTCACCACTTTCAACAAGGATATGGACTACATCATTGCTGACTGCGTGATTCAGAGACTAGGCGTGCAACCTTACAACGAGTACTTGGTAAAGTGGAAGAACCTCTCCGAGAGCGAAGCCACTTGGGAACGTGAAGATGATTTGTGGCAATTCACTGAGCACATCTAAAGCTACAAGCACGAGACTGCGATAGGAAGCCGCGAGCTTAGGTTGGGGAGGATGCTGCGGTCTGGTAAAATTTCTAGCCCACGTGAGCATAAATTCGGGCTGCAATCCCAAGCCTTGGCCAAGAGTGCTAGCTTGGCCTGATTCCAAAAAATTTCAGCACACTCAAGCTTGTAAATATTCTAGAATTCTCTACACATCTCTAAGGCTTGTAAATAATAAATATAAGCAAGTTGTAAGAATACTCTAGAACTCTAGAGCTTGGCAAGCTCCCTATAAATAAGGTATGGCGTTTGCCATTTGAATTATCAAGTCTTGATCAATTCTCTCGAGCACACTTATAAGCTTTCTTGTAAAGTTTTCTTGTTGACAATATAAGTTTTCGATTGGCTCCATTACTTTCTCTTCTCTCTAACTCTTCGATAACCTCCGACTTCGCTAGTTGAGAAACACAAAGGCTTACTTAGCAACTCTCGACAAAAGTTATCTAAGTGCTACACGGGTTGCTACGCAAAATACTCATCCCGTGACATTATGCACCAATCTCTTAAACAAACCTAACAACCCAGAATACATGGCTTGACAACACGTGCGCAAGATTTATGTTGTAACGAACTCAGCAGCTTCCATTATCAATCACGTGATTGGTCGCGTGATTTACTGAACTCAAGTGACGTCAAAACGCTTCCACCCAATGCCGTTTTGAAGAGATAAAACATTCTTGCTTCTCGTGCGAGTTTATTAGGCCATCAAGAAGCTGAAACGCTTCCGTTTGGGACAAGGTATTTGAATTCACCTCATGCCAACAAACCATATGACCAGAAAAGAAACGGCTGCCCCGCTATTCGATCACGTGCGAGGGGAACATGGTTTCTCCTCCTCATAGTTTGCTAAACATCACAAAACGAAAGTCTCTATGAACATTAGCAGTAGCAGGCAGCTGGCTTTATGCAGGTTTCGCAAATATGCTTTTTTATTTCAGGGAATCACATGTTTTGATTCATCCTAAATGTTTTTCCTCCTCTTAAAACCACCTTAAAGAGAAACTTGGTCTCCGGCACCAAAATTTTTGACTTTTTTCTAACCCAAAAAATGTTTCACCAAGTTAAGTCTCAATAGCTTCAAACTCGAGCAAAGTCGAAGAATGCTGCTAAATAGCTCAAGACTCTACTCTTTTATTTTCTTTTCTTTTCTTTTCTTTTTTTCGCCTTACTTTTCTTTGTACATTAGGAAGTACATAGCTACAAAATGCATGGTCAGCATCGGGGCATTATTGAATACCGACTCCTCTGTTTTATCTATAAGTATCTAATCTATACTAAAACCTTTAAAGATCTGCAATCTGCTGTTTTTCTCTAAATCATACATTACATGAAACTTTCTTTACCATTTTCTTTTCAATCCAATTTATAATGGAATCCTCTTCAACCTTCTTTTCGTGTTAGTAAAAAGATACTTTCTATGCTTTTACAACAGAATTTTCCTTTTCTATGGCGATCCTATGTATCTCTCTAGCTCTGACTGCACAATATCTTCTGGATAAACCTGCAGGAACTCAATGTACAAAGCCTATAAGAATCAGCTCCCCAATCCATGAGCATTTCTAAATTAAAAACACATAAGAGAATAGGAAGATATCTTACCAGACCATGTCTTTCCTCACTGAAGCTTACATTTCTGACCTTCAACTCCCCTCGACTAGTAGTTAGCTCATCCAAAATCTCAGCATCACCCATTTCCAGTTCCCCTTCCGTCTCGCAAAGGTGAGGCATTTCCTTATCCTGGTTAAAATCTCATATCTCGTTTTAGCTTTGCAAATTCATATATAGGATTATTCAAGGTTTTGCATTGAAGCATTGAAGATGGTTCAAAAATTGCTTACCCTAAAAGAAAGGCTGAGAGAACGCCGTGGAGCACCACTGATTTCATCATAGTTAGCAGCATCCAGCTCTCGCAAATGATGTGGAGGGAACAACTTGGGAAGGACATGTTGTCTGATGCTAATGAGAAGGAAGAATGGTAAGGGGAACAGAATTCCAGCAGCCGGTATCCATGTGACACCATAACAAACTAGGAAGTATACGAATTGGAAGAGAGTAAATAGAACAATGTATTTGTATGGCACCAATTCCATGAAGGAAGCATGATCCTTTTGCAAGACCCTGTCGAAAGACATATAAGGAATTAGTAAAGCCTTAGGCAACTTCAGCATTTGTCATAATTCAGCAAGGTTGAGCATTTGAGCTAGAAATAAATTTTCTTAAAATTGATATTTTGGGCCTTTTTATTGGTGACTAATCCTGTTTCATGATATAAATAATTCCAATGCAAAAGATTTGTGTTCTCAAATGCCAATGCAATTGAACAAAGAAGTTTAAACTCACTTGTACTGCCGGCCAGGGGTAATGAAGAGAAGGAGAATTCTTTCCCAGAACTGGCTACCAGGAAGACTGTCAACGGCCATGTAAGCGAAATAACCCCAAAGAACTGGTGTTGGAATAAGCTTTATGGCAGGCATCGCGCATACAGATGCTGCCACTAAGAGTGACTGCAACAGATTGCTCACTCTTTGCTCATTGACTCGGACAGGCAAGTAAACATCAATGTGCTTCTCAGGATCGAATTTTACTTTGCTCTCCTCTCCTTCCTTTCCGCCTTTCATAATTACCTCCTTCAGGTCTTCCAGTTCCTTAACTACTGAAGTCTGCAGCAGAAATAAATCATGGCGTTATAAAAGGAATATGTTTGGAATTAATACTGGAGAAATTCATCACTACATGTAGAAAGTCAGAGAAGTTACCTTCTTGTTAGATGGGATTAACAAACATTTGGAGAGCACCAAGTGATAATGGTGATGAAAAACTAATCAAAATTGATGTTATCTTTAAGAGCAATAGTGACTAGAGGACTTACAACAGGAATGCATTCCATTTCTATGAACACAGCTTGCATTTTTCTGTAAATTTCAGAATTGCTAGCAGACTGCTTTATGCTTTCCTTGGCATTCTTCACCATCTTCTTTTTCATTAACTAGAAATCACATTTGAAGTTCAGTAAGTATCTGATAACTTGTCAATAATTTATAACAATTTTCTTTTTAAACATTCGTAAACAAACCTGTTGTTTGAGAACAGCAAGGCTTTTGGAGTGCATAGGGGATTGTGGAAGGACTCCATTGGAAGGCGGCAGCCCAACCAATCCACAAAACAATGTCTAAAGGCAATTAGTGACAAGAGAACATGAGTGCCAGAGAAATAAAATAAGAAAACCAAAACCAGATGCATACATCAGCACTGCATACCATGAGTCCGAGCAACAGGATGTCATAGTGGTATGCAGAAGGCTTTTTAAGGTTGAATTCCTTCTGTTGTGCCAATTGTGATGCAACACTATGGTCAAAAAAGTAAAGTCCCGCTATCATCACAGCAGGAATAAAGGCAGCAAAGATGTAAGCCACAGGAACCTTCCCCATATCCTGCTATTTGAATTCATGTAAGTGCTAAAATGTTTGATTACTTTAGAAGGTTTCCCCCAGAAGATTCAGAAAATATGGTTTACTTTGATTACGCTCCAATGTTCTAAAGATCCAGATTCCCAAGGGAGAGGACTGAAGAGCCTTCTGGGAACTCCTGATGGAACTTTGCTTGGTACACTGAACGACAATGCTGTCCACACAACAACCATTAACGGAACCCCATAGTCTGCAATGAAACTCCTGAAGCACCCTGTAAAACATATAAAAATATATATATATATATATCAGTTTCTGAACTTTGAACTATTTATTTAACAATAAAATTCAAATTGCTCCAAATTTGCTTCACAAATCACAAACCTGTACCATACCACCAGGACCTTGCTTTTCTGCTCTTTAAAGCAGTATATACCAGACCACAAGTGAATATGATTCCTAATAATCCATTTGCATAAAGCCATTGAAATTGATACTTCTCTAAGTTGGAATCTTCATTCTTGGGAATCTTAAACTCGGTCACCATCCCCTGTCAGTTAAACATTCTTCCACAAGTTACGCATCAGACATATCACAAAGTTTTGCTATTGCAATCAATTGATTCTGTTTTATGCAGTTCAGTATTTACCTTGATAGCCTGTTGAATGAATAAAACTGCAATCAACATGCCGAAAAGTTCTCCTGCAATCCTTGTAAATCGATTGATTAGATCACAAGCATTGAATATTGCCAGAAGAAACAGCATAAGAGCTGTCCATACACAAACCCTGCAAAAGTCAAATAGTACTTCAATGTCAAAACACAACATTATCTAATGCTATTACTTTTAGAAACCGGCATTTAAGGTTGATTTCTACTACCATCCAGCCCAAGCCAGGTAGAGTTTCTGTCCCAAACCTTCCCTATCTCTGGCAAAGTTGTACAAATAGGTGTACATTATGACAGTTGGTTCGGCAACTCCTAATATCAAAAGCGGTTGCCCTCCAAATATTGAGTGTATAACACCGCAAAGAGCTGTGGAAGCTAAAGTCTCCACTGTGCTCAAACTTCCATCTACAAAAGTTAAAACACTTTCAAAATCTTTGTAAATACTGATTCACATATAAGATAGTCAGCGTACAAGAAGTTCTGAAGTAAATAATTAATATTTTGGAAACTATACGGAGGAAGTGTATATAACCTGTATCTCGACTGAGTTGCTCGCCGAAGGCAATAACAGGAAGAGCAGAAGCAAAGAAGATGTAAGTTGTCGGAGCCAATATTCTGCCACAGCCATATAGAAACATTTACATAAGCCACAATTTCTATAAAAGTGTACAGTATGCAATTTTAATCTTTGGTCACGGTCTAAAGTATAGAAAATACCCAAATCCTGAACTGATACCACTGATCCAGTCTTGCTTGTAACATGAAACTCTTCCCCTAACATCATTAGCAATTCCTCTGAACGGAGATCTAATGTTCTCCATTTCTGATAAAAGAAAGTGGTGTAATCAGATGACACAATTGAATACTGCAACAATCTGGAAAACTTGGAGATAGGGAAACATAATATACTTAATGGAGATGATGAAACAGGTAATGACTTGGAGGAGAGCAACCGTATTAGGCACATTGATAAATCAAAATAGAGAAAAGAAAACGTGTCAAGGCTAGTTGTTCAAATGAAACTATTGGTTACAGATACCCGCAATGAAATTAATTATTTTGTTCAGAAAAATTATCCTCGCATTTATTTAATTTTCTGGTTAACCAAACATAACCTTACTCAAACCTAAATTTTTCTGTTTAGTTGCTGAGAAAACAAAGTTCTGCAAGAAATTAAAAAAAAAAAAAAAAACTTACTGCACTAATTATCTCCTTTCCTTAGAAACAAACAGAAAGAGATAAAGAATAATAAGAATCAGGAATCTCATTAGTTTCATGAAATTTTCTTGGCAAACAAACAAAACTGCTTCCGAGAAAAAATCTTCTTTTATTCCAGAAAAAGAAACGCCATGTTCCATTTTTCAAGACAAAACACTTTCATTATGACTTGTAATGTGCCATTAAAATCAGAAGTCACACAACATAACATGCAGTTAGACACATACATAAAACGTTACACACATGCAAATAAAAATATAATGCATGTGTTTTGTGTTAACATATAATAACAGAAAAGAGAATAAGAGATTTACCGGAGGCGTCGGCCGAGGGGAATTGCCGGAATATTTGCAGGACTTTTCACTGGGAATTGACTATAACTTTCGGAGTGCGTAAGTTTGTTTCCCCTTCTTCAATGGGGCGGCTTCGATTAACTTTGTAGAAGTCCCAAGACAATACGCAGACATGTACTCAGTATTCACGCACACACAAGATGCACGTCTTTAAAAAGACCCGCCAGACGCGGGTGGGGTAGTTTGGTAATTTCGCATGAGGAAAGGCCCGGGGTTTTTATTCGGGGTGGGGGTTAGGCTTAGGTGGCATTATCAGAGTGGTGCCAGTTGTAAACCTTGGAAGATTTCTCAATGCATTCCGAGGCCAGCATGCGTGATACATCATGGTGGTTGCTGAATGTGTGCCGTTAATTTCATGATTTTGCCTAGTAAATTTGCAAGAGAGTTTCCATTAAATTTACATATAATTTTAAAGATGGAGTTACAAGTTTCTGTTCATAAATTCATATTGATATAATGAAAATATAAAATAACAAATGTAAATCATGTAAATAAAAAAATATGTAATGTAACTAATTAAATTAAGATATATTATTTTATACATAATAAATTTATATAAAAATTTGTATCTCAACTATTACTCCATATATAAATATAGATAAATAAGAAATGTATCTCAACTATTACTTGATATATATATATAAATAAGCAAGAATCCATCCGTATCAGTTTTAGCTACCACACACCTTGTTCCAAAAATCGTTTTGAAGTAAATTCTATCTAAGACTGTTGGTGCTCGAAAATTTGATCCATGTAAGCAACTGACTTGTTTCGTATCGTCAAGAAAGAAATGAATTTTTTCATTGAAGATATTTATTTATAGAATTTAACCCAAAAAAATGGTTTAGCTGTCAACAAGGAAAAAAAAAAAACACTTGATGGGTTCTTTATAGGGAAAAATATTTTTTTCCATACTTAGAAGTTCCTAATACACACTAATAATAATATAAAGAAAAACTTTGATTAATAAAAAAAAGAGGACGAAGGACTTCCTTATTTTGAGCTCAAAAACAAAGGTGGTTGAAGTCAGGACAAACGAAGAATAGTTAGGTCATATATAGCTCTCATATTAAAATTTGAATGTTAATATTTATCATGCAAAAGGGAGAATACAATGTGAAAGCTGGCAGCCTGGCACTAAGATCTAAATAATGATTTGTTATCAATTAACACTTTATGGGCTGGTTGATTATTTATTTATTTTTTTATTATTTTTATATAATAATTAATGTTAGAAATTTTTTAACTTAAATTTCAATATCATGTATCACACATCTATTAGATAATAATTCAATAACTTGTAAAATTATTTAATCATCATCTAACAAATAAAAATAATAGAATTAAATGTTAGAATTTAGATAAATATAACTCAAATTGCGATTAATTAATGTTAGGAATGCAGCTAACCGATTGACACATTTACCAATTTAAAGTTTGAATCTCATCTCTGTTAAAAGTAAAGTTTTCTTTACAAGTTTCAGCAGATTTTCTTGATCTTTAATTAGCAAATTGATAAATTTCAAATTTTTGCCATCTCTACATTAATTATTTAGATGGAACTTTCGATTAATTTAGATCTTCTTTAGATGGAATATTAGCAAACTGATAAATTACATCAAATTTTTGCCATCTTTAAGGAGTAGAATTCAGTATGCCATTCATTATTCAAATTAAGTAATATGAATTTTCCAACTTAATTGTATGTCGCTACAAGGGATAAAATAATCTACTGATCTTAGTTGGCTCGATCATATCATAAATGCTTAAAGTATTTTGTTTTGAAAATGGTAGAATCGTATACATATTAGTTGCATCTATTTGTAATTTAATTTCAATTTTGATGTAAAAGCAGCTGGTTTATTCTCAAGATGTACTTAGTATTTTCAAAGCATATCTACAATCAAATGAAATCGAATTGTTATCTTAATCAATTTATAGGATTATATTATATCAATTTTCTTTATTTTTTGTCAAATTCAAAATTTTCTTCTCCTAGACCCAACATTTATGTACATAATACATATAATATACCCATAAGGCCGTAAATCTTGTATTAATATTAAAAATATATGGTGTTAACTTTTAATATTAAAAACTACGTATTGTGTATAACTTTTAAGCCTCCAGAGAATTCGAGATACAATTAATCATCACATGATGCAATCTACCAAACAATAAAATAAAATGAAAGCTATAAGCTAGTACTACAAAATTAAATTATTATTTCTTAGGTTAATTAATAAATTAACGGATTAGCTGACGACACGGTCAAGCTTCTTCACCGTCCACTCGAATTCACAAAATGGCTTCGTATTTTTATTCAGTTTTATATTTGTACTTTTATTAATTAATTATCGACCACATCTTAAATAAACTCAAACAAACTTTTTTATATATGGTTGCATTTTATCTTTATAACGAGTTGTTTTTATTTGAAAATTCCTCGTATGTATTAATGGATTCTTTGTTGATCTGATCTTGTATGTTTCCTGTCGAGAGAGAGCGTTAATACTACTGCAAACATATTGCATGTGAAATTCATTTTTGGAGAAATATATGGCATGCAATTAAGGCAATGTGGAAATAGCATTTGGCTTTCTTATTTGAAGTGATGTTCAGTCATACAAAAGCGACCTCTCATAGACTTTTTGCATGCGTGCATTGCATTTGCATGTAGAGATTATGAAACATTTTGTGTCAAAATTGCCGTGCCAATTAATCTCTTTGTATTAGTTGGCTGTGGGACTCCTATTTTATCATTCACATTAATTTTGTTCCATACCTTCAAGATCTATGCCGGGCTACTATGAACTAAGATTTTTTAACTCACTTTCTACCATACTAAATTGAGAAAAAAACGATTTAAAATTTGTCTAATAGACAATTAGACTCTTATATCTTTAAAAATAAATAATTAAATCTCTATTATTTTATATATATATATTCAAACCCATTTCATATATTTGAAAAGAGGTAAAAACACTGATGTAATATTATTCCCACAAAGAGTAATAATCATCTCCATTCAAATGAAGTTGATCGCTAATACTATGAGATTTTGATATCCAATTCTAAAATAGTGGAGATCTTGACTATCTATTAATTTCCCGAGCAATAGATTTAGTTGTTTATTGAAATAAATCATGCGAGTCTAATTGATGTGTATTGCGTAACTTTAATTGAATTCATTAGTTTAATTATTTTTTCTTTTACGTTTTTATACATCTAATATGTGCAAAATATTGGGTCAACAAGTAAGACAAATCAAACCTACTTTTACAAACCTAATCATCAGCCTTTTCACGTTTCTCCATTGACATGCAGGTGCTTCAATTCATTGGCAACTCATTCATAAATTAGGCAGCGATGGTAAAGTTTCAATTTGCTGCCTTCAAGCTGGACTTGGACCGTCTCAAAATTCAACATCACCATGAACTGAAGCATGCGATATTAAGTTCTTGGTGGCCTTTCATTATTGCATATGCAAATCTTTTTAGTCATATGTGGCGTGCAGCAGTACATGCAAAAACAGAAATTAATATGGGAACTTCTGGGATCAGCCTACAATACAGTCAGCAATACATTACGCCTCTCACATAAACAGTGCACGTATAGTGCACATGCACTGTTCATGTGAGAGGCGTAATGTCTGCTGACTGTATTGTAGGGATTTTCGATCTCTTGAGTTACATTTAATGTAAGTTACAATTCTTTAATCTTTTCTAATTTTTTATTACCAAATATCATTCAACCCCTTAAACTCTATATTATTTATACTTATTAAGGATAGACTTAACCTCTACTCAAATAGTGTTCTTCCTTACGTTAGAACATGCCATTGCTGATGCAAGCGCAAAACTAGACAACACCATATTGTGCGTCTACATCACCATGTCTCCACATCATTGTTGCTTAAAACTAGGGTATGTATTTGTTATTATGCAAATGCATTAGACATAACTATTGAGGCAGAGGATGATAAAAATGTAGGATTTTATATTTGTGATGGTGCCTCTAGTGAGCATGAGATAAGTGATACCATTGCTAAACTTCAAACTCGTCTTAACAAAGTTCCTAAAGAAGAATGCCAAATTTAAAATATTGAAACATATAATGCACAGGAGATTCATTAAGAACAATGCTAGGAAATTGATTAAAGATTTGCATTAAGATCTAGAGTTTACTGAAGAAGACAGTATCCCATATACTTATCATTTAGCAACTTTCATAACTAATCTGAAGAGATTTTTATATTGTGATAGCACAACTAAAAATTTTGCATAAAGAATCAGATAAGAGCCATAACATACGACAGTTGTTACTGCACAAAATACAGTTTCTTGAAGAAACTTTTTTGTTGATATGCGACATTTATTTTATAGTAATAGGACACGAATAAAGATAAATCCAAATTAGATATTACCATATATTTCTTATGTTCAATGGTTGGATGTATTAGGGAGAGTTTATATGATTTCCTCAGAAAAAGGTGTTGCCATTGGAGATCTCGTACTTAAAATTGGAGGCAAAGAAATTAGTACAAAATAATGATTGTTTTTACGATTTTCCTATTATATTTGGAAAACATATTCTTTTTTGTTCATGATAATGGTTTTTTTTCTTTTTTTTTTTATGAGGTAATGATTGTTCTTATAGTTTTCTTGTTATATCTAGAAAAATATATCCATTTTCATTCAAGATAATGATTATGTTTCCTTTTTGTATAATGTAATAATTATTTTTAGGGTTTCCTTATTATATTTGAAAAATATATCCTTTTTCGTTTAAGATAACGATTGTTTTTTCTTTTTGTATAAGATAATGATTGTTTTAATGGTTTCCTTGCTATATCTAAAAACTATATTCCTTTTTATTTAGGATAATAGTTATTTTTCCTTTTTGTACAAGGTAATGATTATTTTTATGATTTCTTGGTTATATCTAAAACATATATGCCTTTTTATTCAGAATAATGGTTGTTTTCCCTTTTTGTACAAGGTAATGATTGTATTTTATGGTTTTCTTGTTATATTTGCAAAATATGTCCCTTGTCATTCAGGATAATTTTTTTCTTCATTTTTCATCGTTATATTTTGAAAGTCAATAACATTGTAAATAGAGTTTTAGTCGAATAAAAAAACTTCAAACTAAAAGAAGCAATAATGGCAAATGACAAAATTGGTGGGAAGTTTGCCAATTTGAATATAGGCAGTGAACCAACGAATGCAACGATGCTATTGACTGTGGCAAATCTGCATACTCCTATGATGCTGCTGCTGACGGCTACTGCGGTAGATCCAACCACTCTGTGGACTCTGACAAAGCCATGATGGACTAAACTTATAAACGGTTTGAATATTGAATTTCATTAAATATATTTGTCAGGGGAGACAGGGGTGACAGAACTTGTGAAAATAAAATTATGGGATTCCATATTTGTGACAATATAGATGTAATTGACAAAACTAATAAGGCAGATGATGATAAAAAAATTTAGATGGAGTATTTGTGATTATGTAAATGCACGTGACAAGACTGATAAGGAGAAAGATAGTAAAAAAGTTGGATTCTTTATTTGTCATGATGCAGATGCATGTGACTTAACTGATTAGGCAGAAGATGATAAAAAAGTACAATTTTGTATTTGTGATGATGCCCCTAGCGAGTGTGAGATAAGTGATACCATCGCTAAGCTTCAAACTTTCTCGACAAACTTCCAAGAGAAGAATGCCAAATTCAAAACATTGAAACATATAATACACGAGAGATTCCTTGAGAACATGCTTCGAAATTGATTAAAAATTTGCTTCAAGATCTAGAATCTATTGAAGAAGACAGTATCCCATATACTTATCATTTAGCAATTTTCGTAAATGATCTGAAGAGATTTTTATATTGTGATGGCACAATTAAAAATTTGTGTAAGGAATTAGAGAAGAGTCATAACATACGATAGTTGTTACGACAAAAAATATAATTTCTTGAAGAAGACTTTTATGTTAATATATGACATTTATTTTATAGTAATAGGAACAGATAAAAATAGAATCCAAATTAGAGAATATCATATATTTCGTATGTTCAATGGTTGGATATACTAAAGAGAGTTTACATATTATTTCCTAAAACAAAAGGTGTTGCAATTGGAGATCTCGGACCTAAAATTAGAGGTAAAGAAATTAGTACAATGCAATAATTGTTTTTACGGTTTTTCTATTATCTCTAGAAAATATATCCCTTTTTATTTAAGATAATGGTTGTTTTTCCTTTTTGTATAAGGTAATAATTATTTTTATAGTTTCCTTATGATATCTGAAAAGTATATCCTATTCATTTAGGATAATGGTTGATTTTTCTTTTTGTATAAGGTAATGATTGCTTTTATAATTTCCTTATTATATCTAGAAAATATATCCTTTTTCGTTCGTGATAACGGTTGTTTTTCCTTTTTGTATAAGATAATGATTGTTTTTATAGTTTTTCGTTACATTTGAAAAATAAATCCCTTTTCGTTCAAGATATGGCTTTTTTTTTTCCTTTTTTTAGAAGGTAATGATTGTGTTTACGGTTTCCTTATTATATCTAGAAAATATATCTCTTTTCGTTCAGGATAATGGTTGTTTTTCCTTTTCATACAAGGTAATGGTTGTTTTTATGATTTTCTTGTTATATCTACAAAATATATCCCTTATCGTTCAGGATAATTGTTGTTTTTTTTATTTTTCATTGTTATATTTATAAAGTCAATAGCACTATAAATAGAGTTCTACCGAATACAAAACTTTCAAACTTAAAGAAGTGGACGCAGATTAAAAAAAAGAAAAGTCGGATGGAGTATTTGTGATTATGCAGATACAGGTGATAAGACTGATAAAAAGAAAGACAGTAAAAAAGTTAGATTCTGTATTTTTCATAATGCAGATACATGTGACTTAACTGATGAGGTAGAGGATGATAAAAAAATAGGATTTCGTATTTGTAATGGTGCCCTTAGCAAGCACAAGATAAATGATACCATCGTTAAGCTTTAAACTCTTCTTGACAAACTTCCTGAAGAAGAGTGCCAAATTCAAAACATTGAAACATATAATGCATGGGAGATTATAAGAGAACATGCTTCGAAACTGATTAAATATTTGCATTCAACAACTTTTATAATTGATTTGAAGAGATTTTTATATTGTGATGATGTAGCTAAAAATTTGCATAAGGAATCAGAGAGGAGCTATAACATACGATGGTTGTTACTATAAAAATATTATAAAACTTTCTATATTATAAAATTTTGTTAAGCCCCTTGCACTCTATTTTATTTCACTAAAATTCCTTGAGTATCAAATTTGCCCCTTTAATTTTCAAATTTTCAAAATATCCTCTACTTAATTAAAAAATATAATAATTATTAAATAAATTATATTTATACTCAAGATGACAAAGAAAGGTGATTTAGACACTCCGTTGACATTGTTCCTATTAGAGGCACATGATCATGCTTTAGTGAAGGCGTTGGGCAGAGCTATTAATTAATTTTCCATAGAGAAAGCATGTGTATATTCATATTGTTGTTGTTGTTGTTATTAACAATTTAACTAAAAAATTATTATTCTTCTTGTTGTTGTTATTAATAATAATAATAATAATAATAATAATAATAATTTATTTAAAAATTATAATTATACTTATAATTATAATAAAAGAATTATTATAATTATAATCTATTTAATAATAATTTTATTTTTTAATCAATGAAAGGTAGTTTGGGAATTTAAAACTGAAGAGTCGAATTTGATACTCTAAGGGTTTTAATGAAATAAAGTAAAGTATAAGGAGTTTAATAAAATCTTACAATACAGAAAGTTTTATAATATTTATTGATAAATTATAAATAATATAGATTTTAAGGGATAGAATGGTATTTAACAGCAACAAGTCAAGAAAGACAAAAGAACTGCAACTTACAACACAAAAGTATCTTAGGGGATCCAATTAATATTGTTCAAGAAAAGGATAGCTAGACCCATGTTGTTGTCTTGAATAATAGCTGGCCTCATGCGTAGAGCCTCTCCAGATTAGGACTCGAGAGTTGGGAATGGGCTTCGAGGGATTAAATTAAAAATAATAAAACAGAATGGAGCGCTGTATGCATGGTGATAATTTCTATGTGTAGCAAAACGGCTTTGAGAAATTGTGGGTTTGCTCAATTGAAATAACAGGAAAATAACATTGTTTAGGATCGTGCGCGCGATTACGAAGTATCAGCAATCAGCATACAAAGGTTGCTATCGACAATGGCAAAATGACCAAAATCTTTTCTTTATTCCTCATATTTTGCTCATTTAATTTGTTGGAAAAATTTAGAAGTTGCCCTCTTTAGCTGATAATATTTAAAAAAAATTGGTCGCCTCAAATTTGTCTTCATTCTGACCACCTTGAACCAAAATCCCAATTCTCTATTAGACTTGAAATATGAGACGAATATGGTTAATCGTGCTAAGGCTTTTGATAATTAATTATATCGGATACCGTATATATATGTTTGGCAAGGATTCCTACGCTTTATTCAAATGCGGAAACAATATTTAGGAGGCTATGACGTATAAAGTATGGGAATGCTATTGCACATATTGTGTATTGATGCAACGCCGACTAAATGAGAAGAAATAAATCTTAATATATAATCAATTATCGTATAGTCTTATCAAATAATATCATATCATTTACTACGTCGATGAGAATACAAACTTTGTATATCAGATGATCTAACAAACTTTGTTATGCTCCGCTATGTTGTAGCCATGTATTACTTAATTACCATTTAAATTTGGTTTAAGTATGTTTGGAAGATTCCGTAGCGGGCGTGATTGAGTAAAGCTTGTAGAATGAGCTTGAACCTTCTTCTGTCTGTGGCCAATAATTGCTTTCCCCTTGAAAACAAACAAACAAACAAAAAGCAGAATTGCAATGAAGATTTGGTTTCTTTTCTCCAAAGAATTTTGCATTTAAATCGACGTATATCCACGAGAAAATTTTTCTCGACCCATCGCCAAGAATCAATCTCCAACCATTCGCTTGTTTCCCTAACTTGATCTGGCCCTAACACCTTTCTTTTTCAGTCGTGAGTGAAAACACCCAGGCTTCAATTAAGGGTAACTAGTTTTTCGTGTTCGTATACAAAATGTGAATTAATCAAATGTAGAAATTGGTAGTAATTAGCTATGAAATTGATAGCTTGCAAATTGCTTTTGCGGACAAATGTTTTCATTCGTGCGCAATTCAGATTTAATTTTTACGAATTTTCGCTTATCACAAATTCGTTAACTTATCTTCGGTCAATAACATCACCAGCCAAATGTCCCGTCACCACATAAAATATATCTATGTATATCTCGTCACCAGAACCTCGAATTGTGTACATGATGCGGATAGATACTTTTCGACATTATCATTGACGGTCCAACACCTTTCTATTTATTGAAAATTATACATAATTAAAAATAAGAACGTAACAAAAGAAATAAATTCGGGTTGGCTTAATCATTTGACACGATTTATGTAAGGGAAAGAAAAAAATAAAAAATAAACATCCCGTGGGGGTTTAAATGTAACGATGATTAGGTGGGATAATTATCTCAAATTAGAATACATTATTTATATCTCTAAGCCCCGCCAAATTAATAATTGTGCTCTCAAGATATTTGGTGGCCAAACATTTATTTTAAGAGAAATTTCTTTGACCTATAGTTGACATAATATCCCTCCTATATTAAAAAATTTTTCGTGATTTAAAATGATATCATAATTAACTATTAAATAGATACTTCATACATAATGTATATTTGGTATAACTTATCTAATTTGTTAGGTCAATATTTGTTTGAAGAGAAATTTCTTTAATTTATAGATGACATAATATCTTTGATGTATTAAAAGATTTTTGTTGATTTAAAATAATATCATAATTAATTATTAAATAGATGCTTCATATATAATATCTATCTGATATAACTTATCTAATAGTCATAAGTTTTTATTTAGTCTCATAAACTCTTATTAATTTTGTTATTATTTAATTAATTTTTTAATAGAGTAGATTAAATAAGCGATTTTACTTTTAATAGTAAATGCTTAAATTTTATACTTCTAGGAGTAGAGATTTAAAAACTTTTAATGTTAAAATATTTAAAATGTCATCTACTTACTTAACAATGTTATTTTATTCTTTTTATAATATTAACTTTAAAATATTTATGTATTCAAGTAATTTTATAATTTCTAATAAAGCTTTTGTTAATAACCAAATAACAAAAAAGATTTAAGTAAAATCTCTAATTGTAAAAGCTTTATTTACAAAAACTATATTTAAATAAGTTTTATTTAAAAAGTTATATCAAACGGAGTCTCAAATATTTATTTGTTAAGTTTTCAACAATAAGCTAAATAATTAGAAATATTCCCTCATTAACAATCTAATAAAATAAAAAAATTTACCAATTCCTTTATTACTTGTCTATCCCATATTTATGTATCCTCTATTATTTCTTCATTAGATTAAGATTTATGATTATGGCATGCTTATTGCACAATGAAGATTAATAATGGAGCTTTAAATTAATGTCCCTCTGTAATTCTTACGAAACAAGTGTTTCTTTTGATAGAACTCCAACCTATTTTCCTACAAATAAATTTTTATTTTTATTAATAATGTTATGAATCTCAACTATTGAGTTTCAATGAATGTATCAAGTTTTACCTATAATTGCCATATTATAAAAAATATAAGTAATTAACCTGATGCTATTAAACATTAAACTGACACATCGTTTAAAACTCAAATGTTAAGATTCTTAAGATTACTTTTCCTTTTAAATAAAATTTTAAAATCAAATAATTAATTTCAAGAAATATTTCATCTTTAAAAAAAAAATCTTCAAAGAGAGATCATGGGCGTAAAAGGTTTGAAAAAAGAATAAATTATATTATAGGTGTTTAAAAACAGAATTGAAATTATTTTGGGCTATTTACATAATTTCCATTGATGACAAGGGGCTTCCCAAGGTCTTTAGCGGGGGCGTTAATAGAGCCACTCAAGTCTAATAATTCTTTCAAATTTTCACGGGCCACAGGAAACACCACACACATTTTTACAGCCCTTTGGAACTGTAGACAGCATTTCTCATTGTTCGGGTAGCGTCATGCCATAACGAAATAATATTTTAAGTAGCTCGTGTAAACATCTTAAGAACATTTGATGTATAATAGCAATAATAAAAAAATTAGCGAATATTAATTACATTAAGAATAAAAAATATATTTTATTTAATTAAATATAAATTAAGCTTAATCACTCTTTGTTGATAAAAATAAATAAAAATAATCTTAATATTAGTTATTCCAAAGATCCTACGAGATAAAAATTTTGTCTTATCTAGTAAAGTATATAGCACACAGTGTATGGTATCAGACGGGGGAGATGGGGTGGGTATATTGTCTGTACTGGTCCATCTCAGTTTTAGCAAGAATTATTTGTGATAAATTTTTATCATCCTCTCTATTACCATTTAAATCGATTAAAAATTACCATATAAACAGGTAGCAGTGGTAATTAATGTTCGATTTAGAGGATTCCTGAACGGAACAAACTGAAAATTCACTTCAATTCAAAAATTTATTATTGATTTGGAAATCAAAACTGAACCCTCGTACTAGATCTTCCCAGTTAATCAATTTCAAACGAAATCTAAACCTTTTTTGAAAAATTGAATCAAACGACCAAACCTAACGCAAGCATTGATTCTAGCTTAGCGGTACTAAATTTCTAGTGAGAAATAATTTTCTTTGTGTTTGAGTCCTTTTCTTCTCTTTCTTTCATTTATTTATTTTTAAATATTATGTTATATACTCTATCACAATACAAATCAATTGATAAATGCACTAGAATCAACTTTGCCTAAGAATTATTAAATTAAAATCTATACGGTACCTACCGTGACCTATCTCGATTTATCAAAACTGCAATTCACTATGAAAAATCAATTTCTAAAAGAAGAAGAATATATACATACACTCTAAACAATTAAAATATTTTAATTTAAAATTTTAAAATGTGGAAATATCTGAAAAATATATAAATATGTTGTTAAACGTTTTAAATTTTAAACTTTTCAAAATTTTTAAAAATATCTTCTGTATTCTAGTATTTGGGACCATAAAACTACTGCTCGGCGCAAGTACAAAAATTGTCTGAACCTTCAATTTTCCGATTTTAAGTCTTCTCATTCATGTTCTAGAAATTTTATTAAATAGATAAAAACTAACTGCCCTACTATAAAACCAGGTGCTTGCTTCATTGATTTGCTGCTCAGTTGGCCCTTGATACAGTTCTGTCCTTTTCTTCTCTTTTTATCCAGTTTTATAAGCATATACGTTATTTCAATTTCATTGCGTCGGCAATCGAAATTTATTGTCCTCACTGAAAGTACCAAAAAAAAAAAAAAGCCCTTTCAATCCCCAATGACTAGGGCTTCTTCCCAATTACATTTAAAAAATTAACAAAAATTGATCTTTCTTGTTATATAAATTGTGAATTAATCTTGAATTTGAAGCTGAACCAGTTTTGTTCATATATAAAATTACTAAAAAAAAAAAAATTGTATCTTCGATTTTTGATCTATAGATTGTTTTGAAAACTTTTAAAAAGATCTTTCATTTGGGTTGATTTTGTGAGAAATGGACAAGAAAAAAGGGGCAGTGCCATTAGTGTGCCACGGGCACTCACGTCCAGTGGTCGATTTGTTTTACAGTCCGATCACTTCTGATGGGTTCTTTCTTGTGAGTGCTAGCAAGGGTACGACGCCGTTTTTGCTTAACTTCTCTTTATTTATTTGTTAACTGATGATGTTCATATGTATTTAGTGAATGCTGAATGTCTATTCTTTGAATATAGTTCCATGATTTTGAGCTGGGTTTTCTTCGATTCTTCATTTTGCTGATCATTTTATTATTTAGTGATTTAACATTTATTTATTTTAGTGGATTTGTTATTCGGTTATACTTTTGCAATGTTCATCTCGGTCCACTATCTGATCATAACTTAATCTTGTGTCTTAGTTCTTACTGAATGGTCAGTCAGTGAAAATGATTGCTGACTCTGGTTGGTGGCTGTTTATCAGACCATGAATTATTTGGTTATGCAATAGTGAATTGGAATCTTTTCTAATAGCGGTTTAGTGATCATTCATCATTAACATGGTTTCCGCTGACCATCCATAATGCAACGGCTTTGTTATATTGGTGGCATTGACATGTATTCAATCATGTTTTATGAGGTTAGCTGGATGGTCATACAGCTATTATTGGCTGTGTGCTGGTTTGGAGCTGTGATTTTACTTTGTTGAGTTTATTCATGAGAAACTGTGCTACAGATCATTATTGACTGTGAATGTATTCTGCAGTTTCAAAACTCTGTTTGATTATATGATGTTCTGAATGTAGATTCTAGTCCAATGTTGAGAAATGGGGAGACTGGGGATTGGATTGGTACCTTTGAAGGACATAAAGGTGCAGTGTGGAGTTGCTGCCTGGATGCTAATGCTTTATTTTCCGCATCTGGCTCTGCAGATTTTACTGCGTAAGTAGTTGACCATTTCTTGTTAACATACTGTTTACCTTGTATTTTTATTAATTGTAGTGGTTATTTGGCTTCCTTGGGAAAAATGGGCTGCCTAACATTTGGTATCATAATAAGATTATGAAGTTTCAAGTGGTGACAATGACATGCATTCAAGAAATATATATTTGTACGAAGTAATGAACTCTGAAGTGTATGGTTACTCGGCAAATCACTGTTAGTTAACTCTGACCTAATTGAAAATCCTCAAATTTTTAGATAATTCATCTGATGGTATATTGTTTCTATGTTTTATGCTCCTCTTATCTTTTGCAGGAAATTATGGGATGCATTGACTGGGGATGAAAAACACTCTTTTGAACACAAGCATATTGTTCGAGCATGTGCTTTTTCAGAGGTAGATTTTGAGTTTGACAATTCTGCCTTTTCTTTCCTGAATTTTCTGGACTGCCTACTATTTGATAAGTTCTAGATAGGAATTTTTCTTCTTGATTGACGCATAAACATGCATCTTGTGCATTTGGCATATTCTTTGAATTGAGGGATGCAGAACATCCTTTTCCGGTATTGCCTGCTGTTCCTTTCAATTAATTTTAAAGGTTTGTGGAGTACCCAAGTTCTAAATGTGTGATTGAGTGGCTAAAGATTTTTAATTCAGCTGATTTTTCCACAATTTGATTTTCTGTGTAATAAGATGGTAGATTTTGAATTTCTGCAAATGCAATCATGTCATGTGCATCAACCTTGTGGATCTAGGCTTATTATAGACAGATTCACGTCCAGATTGAAACTTTTCAACTTTTCCCTTGCACATTGGTGTGCTAGGGTAGGCCATTATTTTTCTAGAAATATTGTCAAAACTTGGTTTCTGACGGTACTTTTGGCCTCCTTGACTTTTCTTTGACTATTCCTTTTTTAAAATAAAAAAATTGCATGAGACTTTTGCTTAGATTACAACTCATATTACATGAGATTACTACTGATATTTACAATCAGACAATTACTTAGACTAGTTTACATTGAATCTTATTTTGCACTGTCTAGATTTCACCCTTTCTAATATTTTAGGGACGCCTACTCTATTAACATTTCATAGGGGAGATGACTGCCTCCTCCCATTCAATTATTTCGTAATTGAGGAAGGAAATTAAACCCCTGTAATTGCTTTTACGGGGTTTGAACACTTGCCCGCATGCATTGTGAGAGCAAGGGTTCTCCCGCTAGGCTAAAGGCTGATTGTTTCTTTGATTATTCATTTATTTTAACAGTATGATAGGCTTTGAACTTTGATGTTTGTTTTCTTACCTCTTTTTTTTTTTTTTTTTTTTCTTGTTCATCTGTTCCTCTCCTCTTTGCTCTTATTCTTTCTTTATCCTGTTTATCTTGCAAATGAATTCTTTGGGCCTGGACTCTGTAAATCTGTTTCCAACAATTATTTACTTAGCCTGCTGCATCCAATATGTTAATTCTTTTCACAGGACACACATTTTTTACTCACTGGGGGATTTGAGAAAATTCTTCGAATATTTGATTTGAATCGTCCAGATGCTCCGGCAAGAGAAGTTGGCAATTCTCCTGGTTCAATTAGAACCGTTGCATGGCTTCACAGTGACCAGACAATACTGAGTTCCTGCACTGATAGCGGTGGTGTGAGGTACAAAGAGTAATTAAATGCTCCAGGTTAATATCTTCAGGAGAAAACAAAATTAACGATTCGAGATGACCCAATATCATGTTGATTTCTTTGATTAGTTGAATTGGAATGTCTGGGTATTTTTCCATGATACTGAGTGATTACAGTTACAGTTTATAATGCTTGTAACACAACTATGAGATGAATGAGTTGGTACTTGACATGGAGCCACTTAAGATACGAAGTGAGTCTGGATGTGATGCTGAATATGTAATTTTTTTATGTCCGTGAGCTCAATTAAACATCCTCATTATTTGTGAAATTTCAGAAATGTTTTCATTATGGCACTCTATTCAGAGGTATAACTTCTGTTAGATACATGGCAGAATCTAAGATGATAAAATTCTTGAATCTGGCTTCCTTCCTGTCACATGTTGACAAGTCTCTCAAGTGATGGAGTTGTTAGTGCCTTTGGCCTTCTGAATGCATGTATAATCTCTATATGTTAATTAGGAAGTAAGCAAACAGTGTTAATCAAAATTATCACATCGTAACCATGCTTTCTTCAAATTCCTGATATGCTAATAGACCTGAGCTAGACACCCATTCTAGTAGTATTGGTGTGTCCAACCATTGTGCTTACTGTCATGCTCAATGCCAGATCCTGGACCTCAACATGGCACCTTGGCAACCATCTGTCAAGATATTGTCAATAGATCGTAAACTATGTAGCAACTTTGTGATAAGATCCAGAGATGCATGTTTCGAGTTTGAATCTTTTATACCTTAAGCCTTATTCTCTTTGACGCAGTGCATGGTTTAAGTTTTAACCTTATTTTTCATTATCATCATTTTGGTTCAAGTATATTAGTATTCACATTTGCATTATCTTCTGTAAAGTTTTCTTTCCTTTGGAATCATTTCACTTAGTCCTTGCTTTGTGGCATCTTTATAGGTTATGGGATGCTAGAAGTGGGAAAATAGTCCAGACTCTTGAGACCAAGTCAACTGTTACCAGTGCTGAAGTGAGTCGGGATGGTCGCTACATAACTACAGCTGATGGTTCTAGTGTTAAGTTTTGGGATGCAAATCAGTAAGTTCGAATTGGGTAGTTTTGTCACTCCCACTGATATGGCAGACACCGCTGATATTGTTCTTTCCCTTATATTTCTCAGTTTCGGATTGGTAAAGAGCTACAATATGCCATGCAATATTGAATCAGCTTCATTAGAACCAAAACTTGGCAATATGTTCATCGCTGGAGGAGAAGATATGTGGGTTCATTTATTTGATTTCCATACTGGAGAACAGATTGGTTAGTTCCTCTGCGTTTGTAGGATTATAGAATAATGGTTTTATGCCTGTGGCAAATCTTTTTCACTCCCTTTCCTTTGTGCCTTGTCAAACTGATCTAATTTATCAATATTCTTTTCTTGCATCTTGACATGGATAATAGTCATAACACCCAGCTGATATTTGAATGCTGGGACAAATGTGCATTTCAGTGCCTTTTTCATTATTCTGGCCTTCTTAGGCTACTTCAAGCTAAGGATAGGCGCCTCTTTTTTGGGCTTCATTCTCTCTCTCTTTGATTGCACATGAACATAATTTTTTTAACCCAAATAAATAAACAAGATTACTATGGATTGAGTCCAAAATGAGAAGCCTTATCTTGAATGCAGGATGCAACAAAGGTCACCATGGTCCTGTCCACTGTGTACGGTTTTCACCTGGAGGAGAATCCTATGCTTCAGGATCAGAAGACGGCACAATTAGAATATGGCAGACAAACCCTTCTAATCATGAAGAGAATGATTCAGCCACTGGAAATGCTCAAACTGGGAAACTAAAAGCTTCAACTGATGAGGTCACCCGTAAAATTGAGGGTTTTCATATGAACAAAGAAGGGAAGGCCGAAGAAAAAAAGAAGACTGTGAATGCATAACCCAGTTCTTAAGTTTTTCATTCGAAATGTTTGACGTGCTTTACATTCTGCTTTTGGGTAAGAAGTCGAAGGCAAGAGGGAGCTTTTTGTGGTGGCTGTCTTGTGGATATGTAATGGACTCTTCCGCCCTTTTTAATTTGTTTGCTATTATAATTTATATGAAAGGATATTTCACCAGACTTTTTCCTTATGCTTCCATGTTTTTCCATTTTTTAGTCGGCTATTTTTGTCTATTTTGCAACTTCAAGGAAAGACGGTTTTTTTTTTTTTTTTTTTTTTTATAAGTGGTAGGTGGTTGATATTCGTATGCTGTAGAAATTTAATTGATTGCTTTTTCAGGTAGTTCCTCCCGTGTGTTGTGTGGTGTTGTGGAGCCGTGGAGGTAGATTTTTTCTAATTATGTTTACAGGTAGATTTGGTTTATTTTGGGGTCAAAAATTTGACGGGGCATGACATAATTGATTAAGATTAAGGAGGTTTCGATAAATGTTTTATTATAAAAATCAATATATAATATTACATTTAAAAAAATTTACACCTTCAAAAAATCGAAAATAGTTTTGAGTGTGTAAAATTTAAATGGAAGGAAGTGAAGATGGGCCTAGTCATGGGCCTGAGCCGGAGCAGGTTCAAGGGCGATTGGCAATGAAGTGCAGGTCCAATACAAGGTAGCGGTAATAAAAAGCCAATGGTAAGGGCACTTCCGTAAAAAAGGGCAATGCAACAACATTGATAAGTCAAGATCTAGATTCTTCCAACTCAAGTCCCGACTCAAAGTCACTCGTTCTCTCTCTCTCTCTCTCAATATCTCAAACGCTCGCTTCGCTTTATCTCTTGCTTTCGTCTCCGATAATTTTCGTCTCAGAAAAAAAATTAAAAATAATTAAATAATTAATTATTTTTTATAAAAGCCGTAGAAATTAGGCGGGAAAATGTCGGGCAAAGGAGCCAAAGGACTGATAACAGGCAAAACCACCATTAACAACAACAAAGATAAGGACAAGAAGAAACCTGTCTCCCGTTCGTCTCGTGCTGGTCTTCAGGTTTTTCTTTATTTTCTCTTCAATTTTAATTTTTCTTTCATAATTATTGGCGTAACTCTCGTTTGATTTTATATTTGTGCTTGTAAATGATTTTATAATTTTTTAGATTTTTCCTATTATAATTATTTAGTTTTTTTTTGTTTTTGTGGGGTCTACTTGGTGACTTTTGTGTGTTCGGCTATGTTTTCGAAAGATGCGACTGTTATTGATTCGGAATGAAACGCTGCTAGAGTCTGCTAAGTGAAACAGAAATTAGGGTTTTACTTTTTTTAGAAATCTGTTTTTTCTTTTTTAAAAAACATTTTTTGGGGAGTACGCAATGTATGGTAATTTAGTCATATTTTTGTAGTAGTTACTAGTTATTAATAATTTTTGCACATCTCTGTCAACCCAAAATTAGGAAAAAAAATTCTACATCCAAGTTGCTTCGCGATTCGTGACTACTGAGGCTGTAAGGTCCGGCTGCAGTATCCAGTTATTGGTTTTCTATTTTAAAAAAATTGCCTTTTTAAAAAAATAAAAGCTTAAGCTTCTGAGTGGATGTTATAGATTAAGAAACCAAGATTGAAGGGAATGATTTGTTCTTGCGTGGGTATAGTTGATGTTAGGAGCAAAGTGTGCACAATTAGCTGCAAGATTACAATGAGCATAGATCCAAGATTCCCTATAATGCAATAGCCTATTTGAACGGTGGTTGCTTATTGGTAAGGTTTCTGTTTTTGAGCATTGCGATTCTTAGTCCTCTCTTCTGTCTTGTCTGATTCATATGTAGCATTGTTTTTGGTTGGGAAAAAAAAAGGGGCAATTTCAGGTTCGTTTGTTGATCGTGCCCCCCCCCCCCCTTTTCATATCCCATGGAAAGGTTGAACAGAAGCTTAGGGGTGATGTACGTTAGATTATGTTTTAGCTTGAGTTTGTTGAGGTTATCGATTTTGGGAGCATAGATCCAAGATTCCCTATGATGCAATAGCCTATTGAATGTGGTTGCTTATTAGTAAGGTTTCTGTTTTTGAGCATTGCGTTTCTTAGTCCTCTCTTCTGTCTTGTCTGATTCATATGTAGCATTTTTTTTTTGGTTGGAAAAACAAAAAGGCATTTCAGGCTTGTTTGTTGATCGTGCCCCCCCCCCTCTCTTTTCTCTTTTTTAATATCCCATGGAAAGGTTGAAAAGAAGCTTAGGGGTGATGTACGTTAGATTATGTTTTAGCTTGAGTTTGTTGAGGTTATCGGTATTGAGTGTGGCTTTATCATTTTGGGAGAATAGGCTTGGAGGCGGTTTCACCACTTGTGGGGATTTTGTTTCAAATTTCAATGGTGAAGGCGTGTTGTTTTTACGGCTGTATTACTTGGCTTTGTGTAATAAATTACTTAATTTTTGCTGGAGTAGTTTGAGCATCACTTGCAGTTTGATTCCTGCACACATATATAGTATCTTGAACAACTTCCTTTTATAGCTTTATGATAGATTTCTTAGTGAGTCCATTACAAAGGCAGTTAAGAGTAAAGAAAATATTTAATGCTTTTTGTAAAGTGGTAAAGATTTTGACACGGTTTTGATTGACCAATGTCATCTCTGTTGAGCTATTTGAATGTTGACTGCTCTTATGAGCATGCCGTTGAGTGTGAGGTTTTTTTTTTTTTTTTTTTTGGGGGCCAATAGGTGTGTTTGTATGGCAGAAGTTAGTTGCAGTAATGTTTCCAGATTTGTAGCCTTTTGTCATGTCAAAGCACAATAGGTGCTCTATTCAAAATGTGCTCAAACAGAATTATGCAGACTACCTGAATTACCTTAAGTTGTTTCATATTGTATAAGTCAGTTATGTTTGTTCCTTGCAGTTCCCAGTGGGAAGGGTCCATCGTCTACTAAAGGAAAGGGCTGCTGCTCATGGAAGGGTTGGAGCAACAGCTGCTGTTTATACAGCAGCCATTTTGGAGTATCTAACAGCTGAAGTGTTGGAGTTGGCAGGGAATGCTAGCAAGGATTTGAAGGTCAAACGTATTACTCCAAGACATTTGCAGCTTGCTATCCGAGGAGATGAAGAACTCGACACTCTCATTAAAGGAACCATAGCTGGTGGAGGAGTTATCCCACATATCCACAAGTCCCTCATCAATAAGTCCTCCAAAGAGTAGTTTGCTATACCATCATTGTCTCGGCTTTGTTTTTGTGTGTACTTTTAGCTCTGCTGAAATATCTTAATGAGAAATGATGCCAAAGATGTGTTAATGCTAGGAATTTGCATTCTTCAATCTTCATTTCATGCAGAGACAAAATTCTGATGGTATTATTGTTTTCCATGTTGGTATTGAACTGTTTCTGTTTAATTTCTAAATAATTTTAGGAGTTCTGTTTCTTTGTTTTCAATTCGAATATATTGATTTTATCTATTTATTTTTTTTTAAATCTTTGGAAAGAGGATTGATGAGGCAACCATGCATAAAATTTACTGGGTACTTTATATTTCTTCACTAACTGAAGTTAATACAAACTGTTACAAGTCTACCCCCTTAAAAACCATACAAAAATTGAGGCAACCAAAATGTTTCCATGAATACGATGCGCGTATAAAGCTAAAAATATTCTTCTCACACCTCATGAGTGATGCCCATACACCGGCCAAAATGGCGTTACGTATGGTATGCCTCTCTCCGCCCCTATTGGGTGCAAAATTTAGAATCCTCCCCGCAAGAAAACACTGTATGCTTATTGGGACGCAGTTAGGCTTTCAAAAGTTACTTCAACCATCTTCATGACCCCGCTTATTGCTGATCATTACCGATCAACTTCATCTGGCTCCGCAAGTTTTGTATTTCCTTTTCTTGTTTCTAGTCAACGAGGTGGAAGTTAAAAGATAAGCACCAAGCACAAACCAGAAAGGGAAAAGAGAGAGAAGATACAACTGAAAAGAATTACAATAAATGTAATGAAGTATTTAATATTCGATAATGACCCCGATACACCAAATTACTTTAACAGTTAAGCTAAGCCGAGGAATGAAACTGCACATGACATTCATTGCAAGACAATTACCACTATTCAGTACATATTCACATTTACTGCACATAAGAGACATGAGAACGACAATAACCAGAACACAATGCACAGAAGGCACTGAGAAGCATTTGGGAATCAATTGCATGCACTGCACACGTCATCTGAATCAACTACTGCGTATTATCAAACATTAAAACTCAAGATTGACGTATTATGCCAAGGAAAATATGTATTCAAATGGATGTCAACTGCTATAGAAATTACAAAGTTTTGTTTTGTTGGCATGGTGAACTGGTGGTGAGGGAAGAGGGCTAGGGAGTAAGCGCATACAACTTGGCCCTCTTCTGGGTAGTTTGACTGCATTGTGCATGCTTGTGCATCTGTTGCTTGTATGTATATAATCGCAAAATAAATGAAAAGGGGATACACTTGAGATATTCAGAAAAGAACCTTATATAGTGCCTTCCACCATGAATCTGCTTGCTCTTGTATCAAACACCATTGGATCGCCATCTCATGCTCAATAGTATTGGTCTGGGAACAATGCGATGTTGAGACTGCCTTTTTCTGGAAAATATTAAGACCAAACCAGAAGGATAAGAGTATAGAACATCTTTAAGACTGAAGGAAAAACATACACTATAATAACAGACGAATGATTTCAAAGAAGAAAAATGAAAAGAGAGATGAGTAACCATATCTTGACTTTGCTTCTGCCTAAGTTTGTCAAGGGTTAGATGCCCAACAAATCTTCTGGGCCGTGCCCCTGGTACTATCAACGTTGTTCTGCTACCAATTACAGGCCTGCAAATATCAATCCAGAATGTTGAATAGAATCTAAAACTTTGAATTTGATATTCAACTGCAAACTTGGGGAGTATCTCTGTATAAAAATCTGTACTATAGGTTTTACAGTTAAACTGGCCCATGAAATGCTGCCAAAAATGTTTTGACTCAGCTATTCAAGTGAAAAGGAATGTAATTGTATCACACTAAGCATTGGACCTCAATCAATGCATCAACTAAGAACTAAAGGTGTCAAAAAAGCAAGTCCAAGAATCCATTTGACCAATGCAAGCCATGCCAGTCACAGACAGTCGTTATTTCAGTAGGAGCTTGATGATCCAATAATACAAAAAATGAATATGTATTTTATCCAAGGCTCAGAAAAGTAAATAAACAAAGAGAATTTGAGATCTTCTAGCATTTTAAAATAATGAATTAGCTTCCAGACCATGAGAGTCTTATTGCAAAAATATATCGAGCAAAGAAACAAGTTGCTTAAAGTACCTCCCATCTGCTATGATTAGGCATCTGCTCATTAATTCTGATTTTGCAAAATCAGCACGATCTTTGGACTTGAATATGACAAGAGCTTTACCTGTTTTATATGCATTAAACAGTCTACGTGAATGGGTACATGTGAACTTTCCCTCTATTTAAGCACAGCATGTGACGATCAGATTAATCACTATGAAGTAAATACAGGGCCACAAGATGATATACCATAATGCGGGTTGGAAAAAGCACTTCTTTGTAGCATTTTCGCCTCAACTTTTTCATTAAATGCTTGCCAAACCAGATCCTAAGGAATAGATAAGGAATTTACGACAAAAAGTAAAAGAAAAGAGTATCCAGATAGAGCAATTGAAATAAACCAGATTATTTCTGGTTAAGTAAATTACTGAGAGTTTCAGCATGTTTGAGATATATCAGCTATTGAAAATCTGTCAATCTCCAGTTGTGCAATAAGTTGTATATAATCGTATGAATCAATAGCTAATTTCTGGCTTCAGGCTGTTCCAGATCCATGATCCTGAAGGAAGAATAATTACTACATACATCCTATTGCTTACTTTGCTTCAAAGTAAAAGAGTTTCTTACTCATGAAATCAACTGCAAAAAGACACAACAGAAAAGGAGATAAAATGCCATATCTTAAGTTAGACAAAAAAAGGATATCAATTTTACAAGTTTTTAACATTTTGAATGTTCGAAATTTTGAAGTTCACCAAAATTCATCAAAAACATAAAAAATTTCTATATGAAGAGTTATGATTATAAATTTTTTTTTTTTTAAAAAAAAGAGTTATGGTTATGAAATCTGTTAAAGCAATTTTCTTCGAACAAGAGCTATTGAAATGGAGAAATATGACAACTACCTCTACTTCAGATGATGTAAAGCATGGATCCAGATTTTCTAGTGAAACAAGCATGCCTGATTCATTGGCTTTCTGCAATTTTTCCTCCCAATCCTGGTAAAGATGACAATGACAATACATATAACAAAAGAGATACTGATCAACAGATGAGACAATGAAATTGACCATCCAAATTTATCTAAGTCATCATTCAATAATTTAAGCAAAAATAGTTAATACATAAGTTTGATTCAAATTGAAAAAGGCATATATGTAAGGATTATGATGGGTCAAAAAAAGGAGAAGAATCAAGAGAGAACTAAGAAATCATTCTGATGATTGCAATGGTAAGATCTCAATTCTGCACAGTCCCAAATAAATTGTCACCTATAATTCAAAGCCGGTCACAAAAGTTGCTATGCAACCATCGAGGAGAACCAAAGAAAAATAGGAGGCATCCAAGTATGTGTCAATCAAAGGAAATTCAATCTAGGCCACGCCAGTTGATTTCTTCTGATTCTCTGTCAAATGAGGCTAAGAAATAACTTCCCTAATTGTGAATTACGAACCCCAAAAAAAAAAAACAAAAAAAAAAGCCACTGCTGGTATCTCCTCAAAATTACTCCCATTTATTGAACTTAAATGTGCTTTATATGATTATACTTTTTGAACTATCTCATTCAGGCACATCCTCAAACCTCTAATATACTCAAAGTATGTTCTTCAGCAAACTGTTTGAAGAAAATAACTTGCTGTTTTATGAAAGATTTTATTCCCTTGAGTCAAGTTGAGATTGAAACAATTATGCAATTAGTTTAAGATGGGCTGCTGAAGTAGAGCAGCCAAGAATGACAGTATATGACCAATGAGAAAGAAATTTTACACAAGTGAACCATCCCTAAGGTTAGATGCTGAGACCAGTATAGAGGGTGTGGAGAGAAATGATAAAATACTCATCAGTCATGAAGAAGCTTAAGTACAAGTTTTCTGTTCTATCCAAAAACAAAACCTAACAGATGAATGACAAACTTGAAAAGAACCTTATGTGCCATCAACTATCTAATTAAGTTCCAACAATGCGTGCAGTTGATTCTGTTTTCTTCCTCTTCTTTCAGATTCTCAAACTCTAGTTTGTACAAATGAGAACCTTTAAGTACTGCTTTTTATGACAAAAAAAATCCTATTAAAGAAGATCAGTCCATTGTTAATTTAAACAGAATAATAAGAAATAATAACAGAGATGAGCAGGAATGACAACTCACTAGTGGTCTGAACCAGGTTCTTCTATCCTGCAGTACAAATTGAAAGATATTAGAAAAGTTACCAAAATTATTGATGACACTTTGAATGCAGGTTGAAGATTTTCCGAGCATGAGCATTCTCAAGCAAGTCCTGTTATTACTTTGCTTCTGATCATTACTGTAGACTAATAATTAGAAAAGACAATCTGTTTTCCTTTTTACTTTTTCATATTTAAAGTGACAATCCAGATAATTAGCTAAATATCTAAAAGCAATCCAATTTCTGAGGAATTACACAGCCACTGTCATACATAATTCAATAGAACAGTTCATAGTAAACAACAGTATTAAAAAAAGATGATCTTATCATAGATCAAAGGAAAAATTTAGAAACAAAGAAAAAAAAAGATATAAAATTATCATCCCTTAGAAAGTGATATTACTTCAGAATTTTCAGTCAATCAACTTGTGACTGCATAAATACTATTGTCATGACCTTTAAGCTTAAACTTTTACGTCAAACAGTAATTAACATGGTCTAAGTGAACATTTGACTTAATAGCTTTTGTATTCGAATCCCCTCGAAATTGATTTATTTAACACAGAGCAAAGTAGACTGCCTATATTTGTTCTTTGGATCCATTTGACAAGATTGTTGCACAAGTCTAGCCTTGCGCAAGAGCAACAGTGTCAAAGCTTAAGTACTATTGTTTATGACTTTACCTTTAAGCTTAAAACTTTTTAGTTAAATGATAACTAGAGGTGTAAAAAGACCAGACACATATATAGGCAAGGGAGGCCAAACTGGCGCCCACATTTTTATGCACATTAGAACAAACGGGCTCATGTCGAGTCACATTTTAGGCATGAGAGCCAGAATGGCTTGTCCTAGCTCAAGCTTTTGCCATTATAGCCCAATGAGCGGACACATGGGCTAATGGAAGTATCAATAATTAACTAAAACTAATGAAAAATTCTCAATAACTATAGTTAAAGAAACCAAATAAAGAGACATTCTGGTAATTTAATAAATAAATAATGAAAAAAGGAAAAGCCAAGTGTTCGACAAGACATAGAAAATAATGTGCTAATGCACCAATCCTAATCCACCTCTTAAGAGTGATTTAGGCACAAATGCTGCATCAATCAGCCAAAATATTTTGGGCCAGCAAGTGAGGCACGATAAGATATATGCATATAAAACTTAACATAACTTATAAGCTTACAGAATTTGGTCCTCTTACCACTTCTGGATTTAGGATGACAGTTTTGAAGTCCTTATTCTGGACAAGCTCATCAAATTCCTTGATTGCATTCCCATCTTGAAGAAGCTTTCTCTTCTTCAAAGGGATATCTGATGCACTTGGATGTGTAATATCCTCAAGCAATCTCGCATTAGCTCTATTTTTAGGCTGCAGTGTAGTGTTATCAGTTGAACAACGCCATTGCTTATCCACACTTGTTACAGCATTTCTTGAATCTGAACAAGTTGCAAACAGGGTAATTTAATCTAATCTGCAAATTTAAAAATAATACGTGGAGAGAAGGCATCCTCAGAAATTACCTTTCATCGTTGGACTCATTGTGGCTTCTTTATCAAATCCTATATTAGCAGACACATTTGATTTTCCTGTTAACACCCTAATTTTTGGTTTTTTACTAGGAGGGTTAGCAAGTGCTTGATCTGTTCTCTTGATAAAAGAATGCTCCTCTGCAGTCATTAAAATTGAGCAGCATAATCAATGTTCAATTCCACTTCATATGTAGCCGATATGAAAGACTACTATGAAATAAATATTGAATTTAGGAATCATACAGAACAATCATCTCTTACTGCCATATAGGAAATCCATTAATTAGCCAACCTTTTGCTTCATCTCCCTTTTCTGCAAAATTCTTCCCTATTTTCAACTTTGCAACAGGACTTGTTGGCCTTGATGCCATATTATCACTTGGATGATACCCTTGCTTATCAACATTAGCAGCTGTCCTTTTTGATTCTGAGACTGTTGCAAGTGCTTTGTCTTTCTTCTTGTTGAAAAAGTTTTCCACTGTGTGCATTCATACTAGTTGAGAGCATATGAATTGTGAGTAACCATTAGCATTAGGAAAAAATCTTCAAGAATTCAAATATTCAAGAACTCCAACCTTTCACTCCAGCTATTTTTTCTGGAAAACATTCTTCTATTTTAAGTTTTGCAACATCAAAAGTTCGAGAAAATATGTAATCAGCTCTGCACAACTCTTCATTAGACACTGGAGGATTTCTCCAGTCATTTGATGCACAAAGCACATTGCATTTCCTAACAATTGCGTACTGAAAAAGGAAACACGAGGATACAAAGTAACATCACAAAACATTAACATAGTATGGATCAGTACCTAGTTATGTAGTCTAAATGGGGCAGCACAGAACACTACCTTCCCACATAATCTAGACAGGCAAAAAGTTTATCAAAAGAGATTAGTTTGCCTGCTACGTGCTATAAATAAATACACCTTTTTAAGTCATGCTAGTCCAAGAAAATTCATTTCTAAAATTTCCATCAACAATCATCATAATTTGGTACCGTGGCTTTAAAGTCGTAGCTTTTCTGAAATAAAAGCTCTAGATTTGAAATTTAAAAAAATTATAATTTTGAAAAAATTAATAAAGGATTTCTAAATTTCTTATTGAACAATTGTAAGTGCTTACCAAAACACTTTAAAACTGCAGTAGTTTGAAAACCACGGGCTCACCAACAGTAATACCAAACAGTGCTTAAATAAAAGGCCCGTTTAAGTATTGTTGTAAACTACAGTAATTTGGTAAACACAACCGCTTTTAATCAGTAGATAATACAAAATCAGAAGCACGCAATCATTAGAAGAATTTGATTATTACCGGAGAATTGATGTTGTAAAGCCCCGTGCCCTCGCCGGAAGCTAAAAACAGCTCATTCACTTTTGGCTTGTGATCATTCAAGAAGTTACGTATGTCAATCGGACGAAAATACCACACTATTTTCACTCTCTTCTCCTGCTCCGGCGTCTCGTACATTCTAACAAGCTTACCAATGCAAGTCTCGAGGTCACCGTCACGGTAAAGGACTACAGAATCATACAGAGAATACTGCTCGCCGTCGTAAAAGAAAGACTCATAAAACCGAAAATCGCTGTTCTTGCGCCCAACGGATTTTTCTACTCCCCATTTGAAGCCACGTTTGTTTGACATTTTAGAAAAACTCAAGGCTAGCTAGCAGAACAGAGATGCACCAAAACGATGCAGTTTTACGCCGAGCGGATTCCTCATTACTTTATGAAAAGGAAAATGGCGTGGCAGTTTTGTGTGTGTGTGTGTGTGTGTGTGTGTGTTTTGGGTTTAAAGAGTGTTAACGTGCGCCCGGTGTGAAGATGGAGCGAGCAAAGAGCGTATTTGAAGTTGGAGAGAGATGAATGAAGGTGAGGTGAAGGTGAAAGAGAAAACGAACCGAGCTAAAATGCGCAGAACGTGATGAAAGTACGTGTACGGAGCAAATAGTGGAACGTTAAGTGGCTGCCGCTGAGGCTTGAGACAGACACACAGCGGACTCAAAGAGAAACGGCAGACTGTTTTTATTTTTGACGGTCGGTCACGTAAACTTCCTCCTCTCCCACGCGTGTCTTTCTGGCGCGTGTGTTTTTCTTTCTTGTCCGTTTTCGGTCTTAATTTTTAGATTTTGAAAAAATTATTTGACGAAATTCAATCTAAAAAAAAGGAAAATATTTTGAGTTTTTTTTTCTAAATTTAATCACCTACAATTCTCAATTTCTAAAGTGTTCCAATATACCATCCTAGCACCATGAGAAGGTCAAAAAAATAAAATAATTTTTTGTCATTTAATGATGTTTAGATTGTAGAATATGATTCTTTTAAGGTATTATAGTGAAATTACAATTGATACTTTAATATTTTGAATAAAAGTATCACAGGACAATAATTTTATTCATTGGATGAGGTTATTTATTATTTACTGGTACCTTTGCCATTTAAAGGATGGTTGTCACCCTCAATTCGTTTGATGAAAATATCATTGAACACTAATTTAGAAAGTTGTAACATTACAGGTAACATAATATTATTGGGTTGTTGTGATATTATACTTTATTATAGCTAAGATTTTCCTGTTTGAGATATATATTTTGTTAAGTAAGAACCCCAAATGACAGAATTTTAGCTTTAAATTCCCATCCTCACATGCAAGGCATCATAAAATCATATCTATTTTGGGTACTGTGTTTATAAGTTAACATGTGACCTAAAATAGAGTTCGGAACAAGGACTTGACAGCATATGTGAAACTAAAATTAAATAATCTTGATTACAAAACGACATCAGATTAGTGTATATATCATATTTTGTTTATATTTTTAACATAAAACAAATTACACTTGAAAATGATATGTATCCCAAGTCAAATCCTAAAAATGAAACAACGTCATTTTATTTAAGTCATTCACAAAACGACAATAAATTTGAACTCAAAATGGCGTGATTTTATTTTGGACAAAAAATACACTGTTTGATATTTTTCCCTTTCCTTCATCATCAACTCTAGCCACAATTCTTCTAAAGTTGCCAACAATTCACAACCACCATGCTTACCCAGCCAAAGCCACTGTAATCACCATAGCCACCAGTCAGCCACCACCATTTCACTTCTGCAGCTGAGGTAATGCTTTAATCTATTTTCATAAAATCTACATGTTATGGCTCAAATAAATAAACAAATACTCTTCCTTGAATTCGTTTTCATAAATCGTAAAATATAAACAATTTACCATAGTGGTTTTCTCATCGATGGGTGACAAATTGGACTAGCAGATCATTGCAACCAAAGCTTTGAAAATTCAACTCTCAAGAACCAACCAAATGTCCACTGTAAATGCTAACTCATTTTTCATGGACAATGTTTGTAGCCACTGTAAGTTGAAGACAAAATCTTTAATCAAGCTTTTGCTTTTGCCTTTTTCATATTTATTCAAGTTAAATCAACTTGGGCACAACAGCGTGAACCTTAATATAAGAGCTTGTCTAGTGAACTTGAGTGGGATTTGGCAACTACAATGGTGGAGCATTTAAGATCATTTTACATATTAACATTGATGTTTTTAGATATAAAATATCTTACTGTTAATTCATTCTTTCTGTTAATATATAAAATGAAAATGTCAATTAATGGGTGGCACGTCTCTGATAACATGCTATTAGAATTATGGCTAATAAAATAGCTGATAAATTTATAAAATATTATAATAAAATTCATCTAATGTTAGTTGTGACTGTAGTACTTGACCCAAGAGATAAGATATTATTGATTAATTTTTATCTTCTAAAGATCTATGTTAATACAGCGGATGAGTATATTGAGCATGCACGTAAACTTCATCATGATTTAGTGAAAGAATATCAAAAAAAGAAAAGGCTATGGTTTTGAGTGATGAGTAGTATGTTGGAATGGAAAATGTTCCTTTGGAATCTTCTTTGAATCTAAAAAAGTATTAGGATGTAGATAAGTTTGAAATATTTTAAAGTCAAAATAAGCATGTTAAGGTGACTAAGTTGAAGTTAGATATGCATTTAATGCATTTAAATGATGAATTGTTGGATGATACTTCAAACTTTGATATTTTAGATTTTTTGGAGAATGTCCACTGGCCAATATCCTATTTTGGGTGAATTGGCCAAAGATATCTTAACCATTCCTACATCTACTATTGCCTTTGAGTCAGCTTTTAGTACCGGGGGTAAATTTTTTAGTCTACATCATAGTAAACTTTATCTTAATACTTTAAAATCCTAGATGTGTGCTCAAAATTAGATTTAGGCTTCTACTTCTCGAGGTATAAAGTTATTTAAATTATGTTATAGTATTATTTATTTACTTAAAATATTTTTAAATCTTAATATGTAATTTTTGTTATTAGGTGGAGTTTCGAAAAATGAGATTTTTGTTGGGGAGGAGCTACTTTCAGATGATGAGGATGGGGCACAATCGTCGAGCTACTTGACATGAAGTTATTATTTATATATTTTTACATTATTGTATTGTAGACCCTTTTACGAATTATTTGTGTTTGATATTTTAGTATTTTTATATGTTTATGTTAGTTATTGATAGTAGAGTTATGATATGTGTTATGTAATATGTTGGATGTTAGTATGCTACATTTATTTAGATTTATTTGATGATTTATTGTCATGTTGAATTTAAATTTTTGATAGGAATTGTTGAATTAATTTAGTTTAGAAATTGAATGAATTTAGGTAGTCGATAGTAGATTTAAATAATTTTTATTTGTTATTTACTTAAAATTTACAAAGTAGATTGAAATAATTAAAATGTTTTAATATTATAATAATGTATTACAAAAATTTTCTATTTTTAATTTAATTTTTTGGGTAGAAAAAATTTGGATAAAAGACCCATACCCAAATAGGTTGAGGCTTAACCCGACCCACACATAGAAAAGTCCAGGTACAGTCCGAGTCCAGGCAGCCTTGTGACTTATGCGGGCCGATCCCAGATAGCTCTAAATCCGGCCTAGACCTGAACTTTTGTCAACCCTAATTCAAGAGTCTAAAGTTGTGTAAGAATTTATTGGTGTAAAAATAAATTGCCTTGAAACATAACCCATTGAGTAATCGTTGATAGTAAAACCAATTAGAATTTCATAACCAAACAACTCCAGCCTAGTGGTGGGAAATGGGAACCTTCTTTATTCATTTTCAAGAATGTCTTATCTCTTATATGTGTGAATTCACATATGTAATTTGATTTCAATATTGATAAACCAAGACAAATGTAATGTTATAAAAACATAACATATTAGGGAATCTTTAAAAGTTGTTAAAATTTCATTTATTCAATTATCAAAAAGTAGTGCAAGAATTGATGGACGCAAAAAGGTCGTGCCGCAAAGCACAAGCCATCAGGTAAGTAATCGTTATGTACGTAATAAATAATTGATCTTTCAGAAGCAAAAAATGGTACAACGCAAGTGGCTGGACGGAGACCTGTACACACACAACACGTACGCATTGGACTTGTTGTGAGTATAAGTGCAAGACACGCGCGATGGGTGTGAGTGAGGGTTGTTCGTAACGGGGTGTTAAAAAATGCGCGGGCTTCGCCTGGTAAGGGGATCACGTCGTCACACGACGCTCGGGAACGCGGCGATGCAGGGGTGGATTTGAAAAAATGGTAAACATTATATAATTCGGTGAATTTTGAATATTTATCATGGTTAATTATATTATTTAAAAATTTACCAAGTAAAACCGATTAAAATTTCAGAACCAAAGATGACACTTTTTTTTTTCTTAAGAATAACCATTCAAACAATTCTTTAGGGTCAGTTTGAAACACTGTAATTTTTTAAATAATTAGAATTAATTATATTATAAAAATAATTAATTACGAAGAAAATTAATTAAATATTTAATAAATTTATTTTAAAAAATATTGTGAATTTTAAAATCAAATTTAGTATTAAATTATTATACTAATATAAATTATTAAAGAAAAATTCTAAAATACTACAAACAGTATTTTAAATAAATCCATTACTAAAATAAATATAATATTAAACAAAATTTACTTATATATTTATATTTATATATATAATAATTTTTTTATTATATATATGTAATAATTGTTAACTAAAAAAATTATACGTTATCAAAAGAAGTGCTCGTTAATGATCAGCCCAAATTAGCAACCGAAAGGACAGTTTTGTATTTTTCAGAACAGCTAAGTTGAATTATTAAAGGGAGCAAGTGACTCGACAAAAGCAACTAAAAAATTAGCAATTCAGTCTTGTTATTGAAAACAAGAAACTGCCGCGGGAGTTCATAAAATAAATTGGTTAATTTTGGAGTTAGAGAATTTGGAAAGAGAAAATTTTGATGCTAAATATGGAGATTGTTATTTTATCAAAACCGCTCATATCATTTTTTAAAAAATAAAACAATTCAAAAATATGAGGATGAGCTACTGAAGAAGAAGGAATGAAAGTCGCTCTAATTTAACTATTTAAAATTGTAATTTAATTTTTTTTTTCAAAGCAAAGTGAAAAGTTGTAATTTGGTTGATTTAAATATTTATCGGCATTAGTTACGTGTTCTTTTTTTTTTTTTTCCACTCCCCCCTTTTTAAATGAATGAGCGTCGTTGTTGCAGAGACATATTATTATTAATATTGAGATTAAAATTCAAAAAAGAATTTAAGGGTACAAAGTAAACCTTATCCACAGTAGCAACATAAGAGGAAATAAAACCGCCGATTGATTGGATTGGAATAATGATGGAATATATAGAAAATTCTCAGTTAAACCCATAACTTGGAAAGCCATAGACTTCAAAAGAGTACTCTAAAGAATACCATTGAACACTGTGTGCCGCTACCAAGTAAAATCAGAAAATTGTATACTGTGATTAGCTAAACAATCAACATCATTACACTCCTGAAAAACATAAGCAAACCATTGGAGATTCAAAATTTCATGACTGAAGATAACACTATATATATATAATGTACCTATCAAGCAAATAGTATCATATAAAAATCTAAAAAATACAAAGGTGCTACAAAGTGGTTCAAAAAGTGTGTTTTTCTATTTTTAGCACCAAGAATGTAATAGGTTATTTAAAAAAAAAAAAAAGAAATAGCAAGCATGAAAAACATTGGGACCCAAGTGACTCTCCCATTTGAAAAGAGAAACTTTTTTGAAAGTTCTTTTATCATTAAACGAGAATATCCTGAAATAGAAAATTTTAATTCTTTACTAAACTATTTTTCCTCAATGTTTTAAGAACATTATATAATATACATGATAACAATGACATTGTATGGATTAATCATCTATCGTAAAATCCTTGCAAACGATGATGTACTTGTAATAAATTAATAATATTAGAAATCTTAACATTTGAGTTTCTCATACTTTGTGTCCCTGATTTATTAAATAATAACTTTTATAGTTAGTTAAATTATTTAATTACTATTTAATAAATGAATATCACATTAATTAAGATTTAAATATTAAAATACTCAATATTGCTCATAATAAAAAATATGTGTTATATTTTTTGTTAATTACTTAATTATGATTAAATTTTGTTTTAAATTATTTAGTAAATTATTAAATTTTAAATTATTAAATTTTAATTTATATGAATTTAAATATAATATACATACATATATAAAGAGAGAGAGAATTTTCAACTATGACAAGCACATCTTGCGGTGCTTATAAGATTAATTAAAAATAAGTAGGCCCCCATATATTAATCCTTTACCCGTTAAAAAGTGACCTCATATTCTTTTTGTTCGTGAAAGTACCGAGTAGTAATCATTGATTATTTTAATAAGAAATTAATCGGGATATTAAAAATGAAGTAATGAAGTATAAATTCATATAAAGACACCTACCTTACAATGAAAAGCCCGGGGATTGATAACAATAACTCAATTTTAAGATTAATTGTGAAAGCACAAAGTTTAATATGGATAAAGTGATTCAGCTTCCATAAGGCTTTTTATTTATTTATTTATTTTAAAGGGGCTCGCACAAGGCCTTAGGCATAACTCATTTGATTGATAGCCATTTCGCGGAAGCACCTGGCGTGAAACAAAATTTAGCGTCAGAAAAATTTAAGTAGAATCTTCATGTGCTTCGTGGAAAACAAAACAAATCAATAATACAATATGCTGTAAAATAATGTGATTTTATTAAAAATAGTTTTTATAAAAATTTATTAAATATTAAAATTAATTTTAATTTTTAAAATTACTTTTAAACCTTTAAAAAATAATTTGAAATTAGTCCTTAATCAAGTTGTAGTGCTCTTTAATATATAGAATTATAGTCTCCAAACAAAAGTAATTTTATAGTAAAGAAATTATATTTATTTTAATAAAATAAGAGATAAATTAAAGAATAAGAAGGTATAAATTTTAATACACTATATAATAAAATACACCACATATATATAATTCTTTTTCTAAAGAATAGATCTCATCTTTATCTATCTTTCTTCAATGTCAAATCCATTTCATTATCAATTATATAAGAAAATATTTAAGGGATAATAGAATAATAAGTATCCGATAATAATTAAAAAATAATTTTTTCTTTATGCATAAAAAAGATAAGTAGCAGTATTTTATCATGAGAAGAGTAAGATTGACAAAAAACCCGGGCCGGTCCAGCCCAATTTATTTCCCGAAGATTATAGAATTCCTGAAGACTACATAAAATTTTCATAGAAGACTTGATAGATTGTTGGATATGTGAGGGGTTTCTAGATAAATATGATGGAATCGGAGCTCCAAATCGAGGGTATTCTCTTATCTGCACTCTGCTTCATGCATGCTTATGGGAGAAAGAAGAAGAAAATTGTGTAAAAATGCATGATATGTTCGTGACGCGGCTTTGTGGATTCCATCTCTATGTTTGGGAACATAAAATTATTATTAAGGGACAATTTCACAGGTGGAAGGGGCTTCAATGGGATGATCAAGCCACTCAAAACGCTTTTCGTCCCCGTTTCAAACCCATTTAAGTTGCCTGGCAGATGCTTCTCCCTGGCGTCTGGTGTGTCGCTTGTTATTTCGTTTGTCTGTGACGTTGACTCTGTCCAATTAATGAAATGTTTTCTGGTAGAAAATTTGCATAAGGCAAAGGGTATATGAACCCATTAAAATACTCAATAGACCCAATTTCTCGTGACACTCATTAACAAAATTTTGAATTCATAATTTTTCTTTAAGCACCCATCTCAATTCCTAAAATATCCTATTCGTATTTATTTCTTCAACAATATCAGTGAACGTCAAAGGATATTGTGTTTTTTCTAAAGTAATTTATATATGTAAACTTAATGAGTGATTCTTACAAAATTACTATTTTTAGAAACAATATAATTTTATTCACTATAAAGATTGTAATGGGGGAAGTTCCATAATTTTGATTTGGGATGAAGCAAAGAGAACTTTGGAGTTTGTGCATAAATGAATTCAAGATTACTCTATGCAAGGAGCAATCAAACTACCACTTATGTTTTGATCATAATTTGTTAATTTGATACAATTTCTTCCTCTCTTTTTTCCCAAATTTGTTAAGAATTTTAAATTAATGAAAGTTGAAAAATATTGTTGATATTGGTTCAACAACAATTGAGATTTCACTTTGCATGTGTTTCATTATAAGAAGTGTTAAAATATCTTCTTCGAGTAATTTATAGTGACAAATGTTTTGTTTTATCAATATTATCTTCCAACAAATAGAAAAATAATTTCATATGTATTTATTTAAGAGAGGAATTTAAAAATTTAGATCGTAAAGAAGAGACTAAGGATTTATAAATAAATTTATTTAAGAATATATATGTAATATCAAATTTTATAAAAATATGGGTGTCAAGAGTATTTGAATTGAATTCAAATAGCACTTTGCATAAATAACCAATTGTTTTTAATTTACAAAAATAACCCGATTGTGTTTCCTCTTCAGTCTTTATTTTCTAGCAGAATCCTTTTCGGACCAAAATGGCCTCCAAAACCATACGAACATTCTACTTAAGAAATCTGTTTCACTTTTTCATCATTAGACCATCTTAAACACTTAAAACAAACTAAAATTATAAGAAATAACAAAAATAATAACTAAAAAAATTAATAAAACAAAAACGATTTAATGTAATTAAAAACGCTCTTGTTATAGCGCCCTATTCAATTACAGATCAGCTTTAAGTTTGAGAGTAGATTCGTAGTACTGTTTTGGTGCAAAGGAATTTAAAAGACAACTTAAAAGACAAAACTACAATTAAATCCTTAATTTATATAAACAAATGACCAAATTAGATATATTAGCAACCTCATTAATTAATAGACAGCCTTGATTAAATAATAATTTTTGTTAGGCCCAACTTGTGGCTCAATGTGATAAATTGATAATTCAATAAATTTATTAGATATCAAATTAAAAAAAATTACATTATTCGGTAGGACCCAATTAATATATAAATTAATAATTAATTAATTTGAAACTAAATACATCTGATACGTCTAGCAAGCTTTTATGAAATAGGTTTTTAGTGTTTCTTACTTCCTCTTAAAATTGACTTCTGTTTGAATTTCATTTCTAACTTCTCGCAATTTGAAGGAAGTTATGACAGGTGCCGTCACTTTATAACAATAAATTGTTCAATGTCATTTACTTTGAGTGCTTTTTTGCGCGAGACGGACTCTATAATAGAACTATCATCTTCAACTTCTTCCTGTTTATTATTTGCCATTACACTCTCGATAAAATACTCAAAATTATAATCATATTATGCGGCTGGACAAAATTACTATGTTCACTAATTATACGACCTTTATACTTCAATAAAAATTCTTATTATGAATGTAATATTATCGATAAATTCATAATAATTAACTTATCAATATATTAATACTCACCAAATTAATAAATTTTTATAGTCCCCAGAGTAGTAATTTATCAAAGTTATATTATATTTATTATAGCGTACAACATATTCATATTGCATGGGAGATATTAACTATGGAGTACGTCTTGTGTAAATAATAGTTATAAGGAAAGGGAAAATGATTTTGCTAACGAGCATTTTAGTCTAGGAATCTTTTAAGACGGAGCACAACTTTTCGTGTGGAAGAAAGGCAACTAAACAAATTAAATTTTCTTACCATGTAAGAAAATCACAAAAAGAGATAAATCAATTTATAATTAAGCATACCAATGGTCCTTTGGCCTAGTAGGAGAGTCCTTATTTTATAAGTATAAGAATTCGAGTCTCCATAAAAATATCATAGGGTTAATTTCAATTCTTCTTCAGTTATCTGATAATTGAGTGGAGAAGTCTCTCTCTCACAAAATGTGAATGTAATAGGCACCCCTCGAATATTTAAGAGGGTATAAAGTATCTGAAAAAGTACTTCAGTGATTAATGTATAGTGGTGGTTTTAATTATATAGTCTGATGTAATATTAATTATAAATATTAATTATAATATTTGATACAATATCAATAACAATATCAATATGATAGAATTAAAAAAAAAATTATAATCAAGCACTTTGGTTTGAAATCCCACAAATTAATATTGTAGTATAATATTGCAAGACAACCGTGCCAATCTCGAGTTGTATTCACTCAAATGTAGACTCACTTCCATGTAGAGTTATAATTGCTATTTTTTATTTGCTTATATATTTCTCAATCTTTTTTAATTTATCCAAATCAAGTTAGAGTTCACATTCTATATACTATGCCTTTAGATTTTGATTATTTGGAAGGACTAGTTGCAATGCAACTAATGCTTAAAATATGTATTGTTGTTTGAGCTGGTGCTTAGATAATCTTAGCGGATAGGATCCTTTTAGCAATTTGTTGGATTCAGAGAGAACTTTGGAATATTGCAAGCTATATTTTGTTTTTACAATTCTAAAATTAGGATTATCATGTTTATTGTGAAGGTTATAGAAAATATTCTTGCCAATGTAATTCTGTTAATTACTTAGACCAGATGAGCATGTGAAGTAAGTAATAAATTAAAGTGATGTTGATAAAATGTTTACTGCCTTTTCATAACATTGAGAAAGAAATTGTTTTTTACTTTTTTCTGTTTCTCGAATTTTTTTTTACATCTATTTTTAGGTATTTTTTGCTGTTGTCTTGTGTTATTTTTCTAACATATTAATATATATATATATATTTTGATGAATAGGACTTATCTTTATACTATACCAGTATTTATTATTGTTGTTATTATTTTCATACTTTTCCAGTTTGCTTTTCGATATTTGATTATTCTAAGTGCTGGTTGCTCTATTCAGCTTTTTCGCCAGGTGTCAGAAGCCCACGTCTCCACAATGATCGGGGCATGTGTCATCTTGCATATAAGTTAATCCAATCAGTGAGCTCCGTTTATTTTTAATTAATGGGCTTGAGAGCAATGTACACTCTTCAATTCCTCTCCAAACCCCTTACCAGAATTTGAGAAGTGATTTTTTATACTTAATTAACACTTTCAGTATTTCGCAACTGATCTTCTCTTGATTTTCTTAACCCACTAGTAATCATCTTCATCTCTTACATTTGAGTTATTTATTATGATTATTATTTTTAGATTTATATACAGTACATTTAATATCTAAGCCATTGAAATATACCGCTAACACTAAGCCCATGAAGCCTGACATAGGAAAAAAAATTCTTATAATTATTGGAGAGACCCAAACCGTTTAATTGAAACTTGGAAAGAAGATGCTGACCTACCCAGTCAAAAAATTATTGCTCTCTTTTTTGTACTTTAAATCTAGCAAATGAGGATGAAATTTATATAAAAACGTAAGATATGTTTATGACTAGTTGTAACATATTTTTAAATTATTGAATTTGTTAATTTAAAATCTTAACAATTATGGTTACTTTGTTTTCAATAACTACTCATGGGTCAAACCAAAATTAGTTTGTATCTCTCTACTATTCTAAGGATAAATAAATTTGGGTGATTAGCTAAATAAAACTGTTTAAAAATTATTCGATTAAGCTCCTAATAACAAATTTACAAATTACCTGCAACTATACTTGATTGGAGCTAATTAATTCATTTTCTTCCACCTCAATTATATGGCATTTGTCATATCACACCATTAATTAACTCAAACAACAATGGAACTTACACTAACTCCCAATATCATAACTAAAAATTATAGAATTTTCATAACTTAGATTGCGGTATTACATTATGAGAAATGGAAGAGCTTTTTCCCAAGGGACTTGGATCCAAGGAGGCAAATACAAGTAATTCTCTATTTAGTTCTAAAATCGCCATGTCTTCTTCAAGCAAATGCAGCCATGCCTCAATCCCATCCCCCGATCTCGTATCTGAAAGAATGACAAAATTGGCGAACTGAACAATTGATCCATCAAAACTAGTAAAGTTTATCCAAATAGGCTTCCCCCATCCATAATCAATATCATAAAAAACAAAATTACATACACTGCTAAAGCTAATTCTATCTTTTGCATCAGCAAACACTTCTTTATTCTCATCTTTGATACTTTCACAAAGGCCGGTAAGTAACCCTTCACCATCGCCTTGAAGACGTTTTAAAACTTTCGTAATTGATTCCCTTAGCTTCCACACCAAGCCATCCAATTTTAGTTCTTCATCGTGACCTTTGCACAATGCATCTGCATTCCAAACGAAATTCCCAAAAGAATTTTCTGACAGCGGCGGCCTAACTAGTGGCCGCAAATTTACAACACGGGTTAATAGAGTTGGTCTGTACGAACCTGATTTTGCTTTGAGCGCAGCCATGATGCATTTGGAAATAAGTGCTGTCACGACCTCAACACGTGATGGATTTTGCAACGATGTTGAGCTGGTTGTTGCCTTGGCTTTTAACTTGGCTATCGCTTGGGCATCAAATACAAATCTCCTCACAACAAACTTGCCACTTTTAGAAAATGAAGCAGCTTCTCTTGGGTATGTATGATGATTTTGGGGAAATAAAGATGAAATTTCATAATTAGGGCATACTAATGTCTCTTCACTAATGCTCTTACTTGCTCTGGCAGCCCAGCTCTTCAGAAATGAGCCTAATGTTACTGCATCACCAACCATATGCAAAATACAAGCACAAATGACAAGCCCACCACACGAAAATCTTGTTACCTGTATTTTACCCACACGAGCTCCAGCAATTTCTTTACTCTGCTGCTGCTCATTGCCCAGCACTGGGTGGAATTTAAAGATCATCAAAGAGAGATCAGGTCGGTTGAGAAACTCATTGAGTGTGCATTTGGCTCGAGCCTCTGCAAAATAAACCCCTTCGTCGTTGCAATCAACGGAGAACTTATCTTTCATCTTTCCGGCAAGGGGGTAAAAGGAAGGTAAGGTTTCCGATAGGGACTGCTTTAGCAGGTGCAGTCTTTTGGAGACAATTTGATCAATATCGGAGGAGCTTATTGAAAGGTCTGTGTCTTGGCTGAGGGGATAGTATAGGGAAACAGGTGGATAGAAGTGATCGTGAAGTTGATCAAAAAGAGAGAGCTTGTAGGTTTTGAGGTGAAGGGGTGTTGGGGAAGAAGGTTTTATGAACTCTTTTGAAGTTATTTCTACATCCATTTTCTTTCCCTCAAAAACTTTTCTCTGTGGAGCTATCAAAAAGCTACTGGGGGCAGTGTAGGCTAGTTTATGGATGTTTAAAAAGAGGGGATAATGACGCTTTCATCCATCTTATTATATGAGAAGAGTTTTAGAATCTTATATGGAGCACGTTCTTATTATAATAAGTTCTTATTGCATTTTTTAGTCTTTGGTGGTAAAAGTACAACGAATTAAACATGTAGATGAGCGTGCAATGAAATTATTATTATTTTTTTTGGCCTATTATCTACTTTCATAATTCAAATTCAGTGGCAACTATACAAAGTTACTAAAAAATTCTTTGGTTAAGTTTTAGGGACAAAAATTCTTTTGGAAAAAAAGATAAATGTAAATTGATTATGTAAGGGTTCTATAAACTCAGTAATTTATTCCTTCACAAGATCATATTTACCCTTCTCCTACATATGTATTTTTATGATACTGTTTTAATACTAAGAATGAATTTGAGTATTAAACACTTGTGAGAGATCTATGGCAAAATAGGAGAAGCTTTTTGATTGTCTCTCTCTCTCTCTCTCTCTCTCTCTCTCTCTCTCTCTCTCTCTTTAATTTTAAAGATCAAAATTGCATCCATTTACAAAACATAAGGTGCTATTAAGTTGTTTATAGAATAATGCTGTTGGCAATTTGGCATAAATGACAAATGAAGAATTGGACGGCAGAGCATCCATCGGCGCAACTCAAATTTTGGAGTCATACTTTTGGGGCTTCCACGAAACCTAGATGTTAATTTTTTTGCCAAAAAAAAAAAAAAAAATCTTAGCACATGCGTAATTAGATCTCTTGTCAGATTTTTGGCTCTTAAAACCCAAAATGTAATATCTTAATCCATCAAGCTTTTGCTGCTAGCCCCTCACATATTTTTAAAATTAGTCTTCAATCGGTGGCCAATCATTTTTTAAATCGTATTAGAAAGTGTAAGACAAATACTGGCAAGTGCAGTCTGATGTCGGCCACGACATAAACAAGAGTTTATACAAGCACGCGTAAAAGCGTTGGCTGTTAGATAAGTGTTTTGACGAAAATACCCTCTCTTAGTTGAAGCTGACGTAAATTTAGTAGAAGTTTTAGAGATTAAGCGGCTGTTTTGATATAGTTTATTTAATGATTATAAATATTTAAAATTTTTTAAATTTAAATAAATTATTTTATTTATATTAATAAAATATCAAAATTTGAGTTTTTTATAAGTGAAAGTTGAAATTTTTTTAAATAAATAAAAAATATTTTAAATATTTTTTATTTATTTAATAATTTTATTTTATTATTTTTGTAGTATAATTTTATAAATTTTATTTATTAAAATAATTTTATAAATTTTTAATAAAGACTTTTATAGATAATTAAATAATAAAAATTTTATTTATAAAAATTTTATTGATAAAAATTTTATTAAAATAAACTATACATAAAAAGTTGTACTAAAATTTCATAAGAGTAAGTATAGGCAAAACCAAATTGGGCCTGAAATATTATTGGTTCGGTTCAATATTTTGGGAGTTTGATTCAGTACTTTTCTTAGAAAAAATTCAATATTTCAATGTTCAGTATAAAATCAAATACTCAGTAGTTTGATTTTGGATTTAAATTTTAAATCTAAAATCCAAACTGAAAATTTTAAAAATAAGTTTTAAAATAAAGAAATGTCATGTGGTGTTCGCGGGTCGGCCGACCCAGACTAGGCCCAAAAAAATTTAGTTCCGTTTGATTTTTTCGACTTTTGGTTCAGTGTTTTGTAATTAAAAAAAAAAAATCAAATGGATTAGTAGCAAAATCGAATCGAATGAAAATTTTCAAATCGATTTTTTTAAATTTCATACCGAACTTAATTGAAAATTTTGGTTTGTTTCGAAATCGAACCGATCCATATCAGTGCTCACCCCTACACACGAGAGACTTGATTGCTCCATTTTAAAATTAAAAAGGAAGGTATAAATCAATTCAATTAAAAAATTGTACTATTTTTTTTTTTTGAATCTACGCAGATCAAGTTGAAAATTGAAATTAAAAAAGGAAAAAAAAAGCATTTGATTTGGTTGTTTATCAGGCCTGAGAAGTTTTACTATCTCTCTCAAACTTTACTGCTATTTTTAGCATTATTTTACGTCGGGTCCAAGAGTAATCATTTTTTCTTTTTAATTTTGAAATTATAATCGTGCCTCTTGATCATATTTGTTGCTGACCTTTCCTCTTTCCAGACTTCAACAAGTGGTGAATAAATATCAGAAGCAACCCCCAAAAAGGAAAAAGACAATAACTTTTAAACTAAAATAAGGGCGAACGCCCCATTTAATTTTGAGATTGCACTTTTAAAATTTTAAAATTTATCTAAAATATTTTCATTGTATATCTATTTTGGTTAAAATTTATTTAAGTATTCTAAATTTTTCACGAATTACATTTTTGTTTAAATTTTAAATATATAATTTACTTCTTTCAAGTTATTTAAAATAATTTTTTTTAACAAAGCCTTAATAGTTCACAATTTTTAAGGTATCCAACTGATAATTGTAGATTAGGAGATATCTAATTAATTGATATATAATTGTTAAGATACCTAATTGACAACTGTAAATAAGGATCTAATTGAGTGATATCCAATTGTTAAGGTACCTAAGTGACAACTGTAAATAAGGAGACACATAACTGATTAATATCTACTTGTTAAGTTAAGTGATAACTGTAAATTAAGAGGTATCTAATTAATTTATTGTTTGAAGGATGAGTATATTTGAACTCACTAATTTTTTTATACTTATTTTTAGTTAAAAATTTTATTTTTTAAATATTTTTTAAAAAATTATTTAAGTAACTCTTTCTTGTCTTTCTCTTTGCAATTTAACAAATTCTTATCCATTTATTCAAATATATTCTTTTAACTGCAAGTTATTGGTATCATTAATTAAGAGGAACAAAATCTACTATTTAAAAATGAATATTAGAAAATTTTTATTGGTTATGAAAGTTATTAAATATCAAGAAATTAATTTTTATCAAATACAAAAGATAGTGAATAAGATAAAAAAAATTCTTTTATATAGAATGCATAGAATATAGGTCATGATATGGTAAGAAAGGCTAAAAAAATAAATTCAAAAGAGAGTGAAATTGAGTGCTTAGCTTGCACAATACAAGAGTAAGAAAAATTAATTGATTAGTGAAGGGTAATTTTGATATTTTAAAATTTTAATAATAAATTGAGGGTAAATTCTATAATGCCATAATGAAAAATATGATATCACTATTGTGATACACATAAATATTATAAATTATACATAAAAATAGTAAATACAGAATAAAACTAGTAAATTAATGTAAAATTATTAATTATTTAAAAAATTAAGGTAGTTTCTTATAGAATTTTAACCCGCTCCCATACGTCATCCAATAATAAAACAAAATTCTTGTTGCCCAAGATCTTGAATATTTCTTGAGCTTTCTCGTGAACATTTTTACTACTCCACGAGTGGCTAAATAAACCAATCATTTTGGCAATAATTTCTTGAATCTTTTCAAGCTGCAAGTCCTCAGACCCTACTACCCAAATGACAAAATCAAAATGATTTGGAATGACAAGGAACTTGTTGTTGATCTGCGTCAACAGCGTAGTTTTACCTACCCCTCCCTCCCATGCCATACAGGCCAACAATTCCAGTCGTTTCTTCCACGACACAACTCCAAACTCTTTCAAATGTTGATTGCAACCCTATTACTGATGTCGGAAGAGGTCTTTTATCAACTGGATTGACTGGCCCTGGCCTTAAACTCTGCGTTTCTCGCAATGTCCTGAACACCTTTCTCCCGAACTTGTAGTTTGACTTGCAGCTCTTGGAACACAAGCCTCGAAGACACTATTTCACTCTTCTCGATTGGTTTCTAGCGTCGGTCGATCAACTTCATTTAACACATGTTGCACCCTTGAAACCCACCCTTGCACCCGTTCAAGCCGTTTCATTTGTTGTTGTTCAGCAACGATAACTCTTATCCGCACATCATTCCTTTCTTCAGTTAACTTTTCTGATTCTCTCCGCTGATCTTCAAGATTATCCTGGAGATAACACATACACCCTGCTTTTCTAATAAAGCAACCCAGGCATTGAGAAATAGGGCGCCATCACATGAGAATGAGGGTGAGCAGACGTTTCCCATTCTGATGACGGCAAAGGGGGATGGTTTCATTTGCGGATTAGGAGACAAGAATGCATTTAATTGAATACAATAGGCTTGAAGAATGTAATTGTTATTATTACGTACAACTGTTAATGAGAAAGTTTTTGATACATCCGTGCTTAACGCAGTTTGATTGGTCGACCTATTCCATGATTTCCTCGCATTCTTTTATGATATTTTAAATGTATTATTGCTTGTCAACCTATGGATGATAAGAAAGAAAGAAAGAAAAATGAAAATTAAAAGATGGGGAAATTTTATTATAAAATAGCTTCCCCATAATTGTTTATACCAACATGTTCATTAGTTGTGTCCCCGTTTCAAAAAAGATTGAATTAAACATGACTCCTTTTGTGCTTTCACCTGGGGAAAGATTAAATAATCGTTATCCTTGAAGGGGAAAGGTTTGATAACAATTGCCTACTTGCTTCTAATTATGGCACTTGTTATTAATTAACCTTATATGGGGTTATAAACCACTAATTAATTGGTAAAATGCTGAGCACCTCCTTATTTCATTATTAAGGCTGTTGAGAACTTGAGTCAACAGGTATGCTTGGCGAAAGTGATTTAAAAAAAAAAATGGAACATTTACGTAAAATCGGGTGAGTTAACAGAATAACAAATAACATTAAAAGAAAATACAAACTACCATAACTTATGACTCATTTTTAATATATACATGCACAAGAAGCATTATTAATGATTATGATTTTTGCTATATGTGTAAAATATAAGATCTTAATTGATTCTTGTCAATTGTGCAAGTATATAGCTGTTTATGTATACACACACACATATCCCGTAATGGTTTTAATCATTACCATAACTATATACAGCATAACTAATAGAGTTAGTTTATGTCATATGTTTATGCTTCTAACTACTATTACAAACTAAATTAACTGTAATGAGAGTCGCCATTCAGCTGTAAAGACTTCTTGGGAAACAAACACATCTTGCCAGCGGCGACTTGAGAATCAAGACCCATAATTAATATACTAATCGTTTAATTTCGACATGGAAATTGTTTGGATTTTAACGTCCAATTAATCTGCGTGACACATCTAATTAATGAACAAGTTTACATAAAGTTTTCTAGCTAGGGACCGAAGTATCCTTGATATTTCCTCTCGAACAATTGAGAAAGTATCATTAATTTGGGCCCTAGAGTATGACTAATGTATATGATTATTTTACTAGTCAATGAATTGAAAAGTTAGACACAAAGTTTGCTTCTAACCAGAGAAGTTTCCTCGAAATTTTCTTCCTTGTATTTATTTAAATTATAATAAATAAGGAAATATTGACCATACGTAAATAAACGCATATGTGTGTCAAAAGATTCTTCAAAATTCAGATATAATCACTCAAATAAAAATTTATTGATACTCTTGTTTCTTGGCTCATGCAAAAATAGAATTTAATTAATTAACTAAAACGATTAATAGAACTTTCTCTTAATCTGAGTTATTTTAATTTTTTACAAATGTTTTATCACCTCTGTTTTAATACTAATGTATGATAAGGATTTACTTAACTTTACTTTTTCATTTATCCACTACTAATCACGTTAATCCTTTAAAGCCGCTCAATAACCCAAGAAGAAATTAAGAATTACTCTTTCCAATAATTAATCCTTTAATTTGCTTTTGAAATTGCCGTACTTTTTCATGTGAAATTGTGTATGACACATTCAATGAGCAGGTCGACTTAAATTCTTGTGGGAATTCTTAGATCACTTTTGCAATGATATGCATGTGGAATTCGGATATTTAGGTTTATAGCAGAATAAATTTAGTTTCGAATATTTTAAAAGAAAAATAACTTTTATTACTCTAGACGAGTGGAAACGAAATAATTGATCACTCTATTTGATGGTTCGATATTTTTCTTTTCTTTTTTTTTTATAAATTTTGAAATTGCATCTTGCACTTAGATATAGGACATTTTAATTACCCAGCCTCAAGGCTAGAATAGTCACTCTGTTATCACCCGTTGACTCATATAGATTTTGCTCAATTACTGAATCGCAAAGAGTTTTCTTTTTTCTATAGGTTTTCGACCAATGCGATAAATTGCAAAAAATAAGCACAAAATTCCAATAAATAAAGGAAATTAATCAACTAAAACAAAGAGTTTAAAGTTTTCAGAGTTTGGTCATAGTCTTCAACAATTTTTAATTCCTACTAGACGTATGAATTTTTCTTTCTTTCTTTCCTTTTTCAGGTATTGGTAGCATATTGAGATCAAGCTTTGAGTCCGAAATTAAGCAACTGGCGGAAAGCGATATTCAAAAACGTCAAAGCTTTTCTACTATCTCATATATTATATACTGAGATTTGTTTAAATCTCATATTTTATATTAAATTATGTTGTATAAATAAAAATTAGATCTGTTAATCCCACAATAAAATAGAAAACAGAAAGTGACATTTCTTGTAACTTCGTGATATTATCTTGGAAGTAAACTAATTGCATCTTATTTAAGAGTCATGCTTTCATTAATAAATATGTACGAGAAAAAAAAATTAATTAAGACAATAAATAACATTTCCCAAAAAGCTGCCTTTTCTCATTACCTCTTGTCGGCCGTCTGAAAAAAAATTCAGGAAACATAAGGGATCTAATTAAAATTTAGAGTATCTATTTCAAAATTTTTTTATTTGACCGTCGTAATTAACATATTATTCATTTTAGCCCCTTGAGCTTGTAATTTTTTCATTCTGGCCGGCCAACAGTCAACCAAACATCTCCTAATTCCACCGATCAACAGTTTGTATTTCAATTTGACAACATGGACTTAAAATCAAATCTAATTTTTATTCAAACAAATATAACATAATGAGAAAATAAGATGAAATGGGGACACCGCGAACAAACAATTCTAGGACAAGTGGGATGTAATTTTTTGTTTTTCTTTTTCCACAACCCTTTCCTTTCTATCAGCCAAAAGCTAACATTTTTGACAGTCGAAATTGCCGGCTCATAGACCTAGTCACTACCAATCAAATTGTACGAAATTTTAAATTCCTCGCCTACTTATAAAAAAATCGTTGCAGACTGGCAGTGTCAAAACAATATTTCTTCATCTCATTTTTCCCTCGTCACAATCGCTCCTTGTTTTTTTCCCTTTGCTGCAATTAGTCACCATGGGAAACGTTTGCTCACCCCAATTATCCTGTGATGCCACTATTTCACGCTGCCTCGATTGCACTGTTAGACAAGCAGGGTATGCATGCAATCTAAAAGATAATGTTCGTGCCCTGCAGGACGAATTACGAAGGTTAACTGAAGTAAGGAATGATGTCAAGATTAGAATCATGGTTGCTGAACAACAACAGATGAGGCCACTGGAACAAGTGCATGGGTGGCTGTCGAGGGTGCAAGAAGTGGAAACTGAAGTCGAAAAATTGATGGAAGAAGAGTACCCAGAATCCAGGTGCAGTAAGTCAACCTACAAGCTGGGGAAGAAGGTGTTCAGGACGTTGCGAGAAGTGAAGAATTTAAGGCAAGAAGGAGATTTCAAAGACGTGGCTCAACCGGTACCAGAGAATCCAGTTGATGAAAGACCTCTTCCGCCAACAGTAGTGGGCTTGCAATTGACATTTGACAGAGTTTGGAGATGCCTCATGGAAGAAAATGCGGGAATTGTTGGCTTGTACGGCATGGGAGGGGTGGGTAAAACTACTCTGTTGACCCAAATCAACAACAGGTTCCTTGACACGCCAAACCATTTTGATTTTGTCATTTGGGTAGTGGTGTCTAGGGACTTGCAGCTTGAAAAGATTCAAGAAAGCATTGCCAAAAAAATTGGTTTGTTTAACGAATCTTGGAAGAACAGAAGTATGCAAGAGAACGCCCAGCAAATATTCAACATCTTGAACAAGAAGAAGTTTGTGCTATTATTGGACGACATATGGGAGCTTGTTGATTTAGATCAAGTGGGTTTACCCATTCCAAGCCGTACAAGTGTGTCTAATAAGGTGGTTTTCACGACTCGTGAGTTTGGCGTGTGTGGCCAAATGGAAGCTCACAGATCCTTCAAGGTGGAGTGCTTGAGATACGATGATGCGTGGAAATTATTTGAGGAGAAAGTTGGAGCAGACACCCTCGATAGTCATCCTGACATTCCTGAACTCGCTGAAACTGTAGCCAAAGACTGCGGTGGTTTGCCACTTGCTCTAATTACTGTGGGTCGCGCCATGGCTTCCAGGAAGACACCTCGAGAGTGGGAACACGCAATCGAGGTGCTAAGGAGCTCAGCCTCTAAATTTGCTGGTATGGAGAAAAGGGTATTTTCGCGCTTGAAGTTTAGTTTCGATTTTTTACCCAGCGACGCATCTAGATTTTTTCTCCTGTATTGTACATTATTTCCGGAAGATTATAGAATTTCCATTGAGGACTTGATAGATTGCTGGATATGCGAGGGGTTTTTAGACGAACACGATGGAATTGAAGCACGAAATCAAGGATACTCTCTTATTCGTAATCTTCTTCATGCGTGTTTGTTGGAGGAGGAGAAAGATAATTGTGTAAAAATGCATGATGTGGTCCGTGACATGGCTCTGTGGATTGCATCTACAATGGACAACGAGAAGGAAAAGTTTTTGGTTCTTTCAGGTGCAGGGTTAACTGAAGCTCCAAGTGTCGGAATGTGGAGGGATGTTACAAGGATGTCGCTGATGGATAATAAAATTAAGAGACTCACAGACTCTCCAACTTCCCCTCGTCTCCTTACTCTGTTTCTCAATTCAAACTATTTTGAAAATGACAAGGTCAATTATCATTTCTTCAAATCCATGGTCTCTCTTAGAGTTTTAAAGCTGTCACACAGCGGTCTGCTATTTGAGATTTCAAACCTAGTTTCACTGCAATATCTTGATCTATCATCAAATAGTATACTAGAAAGATTGCCAATGGAGTTGAAGTACCTGGTAAATCTTAAATGCTTGAACTTGGAGTATACATTTCGACTCTCTAGAATCTCACCACAAGTGATCTCAAATCTAAAGATGTTACGAGTATTGAGAATGTTTGAATGTGGTCCAATTCTTGACAGTTTGGTGGAGGAATTGCTCGGATTGGAACATTTAAATGTGTTGACCATCACCTTGCATAGTATCCATGCTTTTCAAATATTGTTAAGCTCTCCTCGGTTTCAAAGCATCAGTATTCCTTCTCTATGTCTCAGAGGTTGCTATTTGAAGCCGCTCACTGTTTTCTCTTTATCAAGTGTAAGGCATCTCCAAACGCTTCATTTGGTGGAATGTAATGATTTGGAAGACTCTATGATCGACTACACAGGGGAAGTGAAAAAGATTCGGGAAGCTCATGGTTTTCAGTCTCTCCAAAACGTTTACATCAGCCACTCCAAATTGAGGCAGGTGACATGGCTTGCTCTTGCTCCAAATCTCAAACATCTTGAGATGCAAAAGTGCCGGTATCTGGAAGAAATAATCAACACTGGAAAATTGGGTGAAGTTCCCGCTGAGGTGATGGAAAATCTTATCCCATTTTCAAGACTCGAATATCTTATTCTAAAGGGATTAAACAATATGAAGAACATCTGCTCAAATCCCTTGCCCTTCCCTCGTCTGAAAGAAATGAGTGTACACGAGTGCTCACGGCTTAAGCAGCTTCCTCTTGATTGCAAGTGCGGATGGGAAGGTAAGATTATCATTGAGGCAGAGGAACGCTGGTGGAAGGAGCTGCAATGGTATGATCAAGCCACTCAAAACGCTTTTCATCCTTATTTCAAATCCCAGCTGGATTAAGTGGTGTACATGTGGTGTCAATTGATTTCGAATAAGAAAGATTTTATGGTGGATGCGTGAGTCTTCTTTCTCTTCTGTAGTACTGTCACTTGTTATGTCAATTAATTCAATTCATCATACTTGTTATGCAGTGTCGCTGGTTATTTTCATTTTTTTAACTCGTAACGATGCCGCTTAATTTCCAATTAATGAACTGTTTTCTAGTGGGTGCTTACTTCTTAGCTTGATCGTTCGCAATTGAGATTCAGACTTGCGCTCTTTTCTGGTCTCACTTGTATGTATTATTTATTGGTAGTCATTAATTTTCCAACATATTAATTCTGTGTTTATATATCCATATAGATTTTTTGGCATGACTCATTTATTAGAAAGAGTTTCAAGTACTAGCTAGCAATATCTTTTCTATCCGGGTCTGGTACTATCAAACTATTTGGATTTGCCCCAGACCTTAATTGAGTAGTTTTCAAAAAGTTTTTACCCCATTAAGTGGTAATTATAAAATTATAAGTTCTTACCATATTAACTGTGATAATTGTTAGTATAATGGGTTGGATGTGCTTAAATGGATTGAGTTGGGTTTATGTTTTGTTATTTGGATAAATGAATGGTTACGATATAAATAGCCTTATTTAATTGTGTGTACCGATCAATTTTATGTTAGTATAAAGGGGGGAGGGGACATCTTTCTACACCTTTTTTTCACTTTTTTCTCCTCAAATTCTTCTTCTCATCTCTTTTTATAATATATTTCTAATAAATAAAATTAGTTTTATTTTCAATTTCAAATATTAGTTTTTTAATTTTAATAATTACTTTTATCTCAATTATGCTTAGCTAAATACTACTAGCTAGGGAAGGTGAAACTCTTAGTTAAAAAAAATGACAAAATCAAATTTTATTTTTAATTATATGAATTAAATTATTTTCTATCGAATTTTATCCATAATTTATATTTTAAAATTTTGATTTATTATAAACAACCATCATGTTTGGTATAAAGAATTCTTAATATCTTAGTATAAAATATGATAAAATGATATTTTAACTTATTGTAAACAAGTTAAATTTTTGCATAATAAAACTAATGAAAAAATAATTATAATTTATAGAATTAATCATTTGGGCAATAAAATAAAAGTAAAAAGAATTTATTAAATTGTATTTATTACTAAGAGTGAATCCATAACCTAACTAATTTAATTTCATAGATTCGCTTGAATTAAATTGCATATATATAACTTTTATTTTCATTTTTTAGATAATCCAAAATAAATAAATAAAATTTTTTCTTTGTAAATCAATTTCGAACTCACTAGTTATATTATAACCAGATACTTTTATACTTGAGAGTAAATTAAACACTTTTGTAATTGAACCAACATGCATCTAACCTCATCCATTGAGGTTCCATTTATTCTCTCAATTAATCCATTGTTAAGTAGTTAACCTCATTGTTCCGTGCCTTGTTATGTCCTTATTGTTATAAAAATACTAAGGACTAATATGTCTCTGTTTGTGTATGTCTTTATTTGCGCAATAACTATCCAACTTATGATTGCAGAATTCAAGACTACTGGTATTTTCATCTTCTTGTAGTTTGATTTTCAACAAAAGGCTTCTACTCTTTAAACTTCCCAAACACATGATCCTCATGTTTCAACACATACGCCCATACTCTTCTTGAGAAATAAATAGCTATTGATAGAAAGTAGCTGTCAATACTAAGTGAGATAGTCTGAGCACGACTACAAAGATCAGAGTGTATGTAATCTAAGATTCCCTTAATAATATAAAAGGATTTCGTAAAGCCGCTTTTAGTAGATTTTCCCAGGACACAGACTTCACAAAAACTAATTCTTCAACCTTTCATTTTCCAAAACTCTTTGTTTCTGTAACTCTTTTAACCCTTTTATACTCATATGCCTAAGTCTCAAATGCCATAGCTCAGTGTTATCTTTACTTGAGTTGATAGAGACACTAAACATGCCAGTTTTACCCTCTCAATCTAGAACATAAACCTAATTCCTCTTTACGCCTTTCATAACTACTATATTCCTACTTGGAATCTTAAGTTCATCAAATTCAACTTTAATACTAAGCCCAATCTGATCGAGCATTCCTAAAGAGATTTGGTCCCTTTTCAAGTCAGGAACATATCTGACTTCCTTGAGTTCCTTAATGGTCCCATCATTCACCTTAAGATTAACATTTCTCATTCCAATGACTTTATGAATAACACTATTCCCCGTCATTACTCTTTATCAATTATCATTACTCTTTATCAATCTAGGGTAATTTGAAAAGTAGTCTTTAAAAGGGCACACATGGAATGTACATTTAGAGTCTAGGATCCATTTACATTTTTGTATATCCTCAGTAGCTACACACACACACAGTTGCTGACTCATATCCCTTTTCTTCAATAGTTGCTCCATTACCGTTTTGTCCCTTTTTCTAATTCTTTATTTCAGGGCAATCTTTCTTGAAATGTCCTTTTTTATGACATTGATAACATCTCAAGTTTTAAGGTTTAGTCTTATTCTTCTTTGTTTTGTTCTTCTTTCTATCATTCTTGTTAAATTTTCTATTTATTGTCAACCTTTCAACACTTTCCACACTCCCTGACTTATGTTGCATCCCCCTCCTATTCAAAGCTGCCTTGACTTCATCTAAAGATAAGGTCTCCCTACCACATATGAGAGCATTAGCAAAGTTGGCGTATGATAGTGGAAGAGAATTAATCCAAAGTAAAGCTTTTGACTTCATCATCTAACCCTTCATCTATTGTCTCTAGAGTGCTGCAAACTTTGTTGAATTCATCAATATGATCATCAAGAAAGGATCCCTCAACCATCTTCAAAGTAAACATTCTTTTCTTGACATAAAGTCTGTTTGCAAGGGGCTTTGCAGTTTTCCAAGCTTTGCGGATAACTTTGAAATTATTTTTTCCTTGGCAGCTTCAGTGCTTCTTGCTTTCTTGTCAATCTCAGCAGCTTGCTTAGGGGTCTTTGATGATTAAACTTCCTTTCCCTCTTTCTTCACGACTAGTTTTAGGGCAGCTCCTAGTCCTTGAGTTATCAATAATACTTCTATCTTAACCTTCCAAATGTTGAAGTCATTCGTCTCATTGAACTTCTCTAGATCAATCTTTGATGTTGCCATACTCGGATATGATTACAAAACGGAGCTCTTTTACCAATTGTAGTAACTGAGTACTTGATAATATTAATAACTTCAATTACTTCCCAAGATCACAAATCAAATCTATCAAATTGCTCCAAAGAACAAACTGGAATGGAGCTTAACGAGATTGTAATCAAGCAAGATGATGGCCAATACAGAACACAACAAAGAATGAAAAACAAATCAAAGAATCAAAAGAAAAACAAAGAACAAATCAGATTACATGGTTCAGTTAAATTGCATTAGCTTACATCGATGGGAGGAACAATTCTATCAGCTTTTATTGATTTGTCAAGAAGAATTACAAAGGCTTTTACTTAGCTACTTGTATAGAGCTAGAATGCTCTTTATCTCACAGAATCTCCCTCTATATAGATCATAGCATCTCTCTGTTTGTTACACCAGAACCAATCGTTAAAACAACATTGTAACTTAACGGATGAAACCCAGAAAACCATGTGACACGTACGAGTAGTAATAGCGTTATAACGAACTCCAACCTGCTCTCATCGTGCACGTGATTGCTCATGCTTCGCTAACACAAAAACGACACTCTATGAAGCTGTTTTAATGCGTAAAATTAATACTCATCAAAACGCTCGGATCCATGTCCTTTTGCTTCTAGTAATTCAGTATCGAATGACAACAGATAAAGTCATTTTGCTTAAGTCTGATTTGCTTCATCCGTTACCTTACACGATTACATATCAAACAAATTCTTTTAAGATTTAATGAAAATAGATTAATGAGCAGTGTAAAATTATTGCCACTTGGGTCTCTGTCAATTTTTTAATACTTCATTTTATCTTCGATGGTAAAAGAACAGTAAAAAAGATATGTTGTTAATTTGTTATTTTTTTTCCTTTTGGGTTTATACTATACATTTACCTTTTGCTTCCAGTGCAAAAAGACCTACCAAATATCCTCTAGGCATTTTTTTTGTAAAGTTTTTAGACTGTTATTTTAAATTAAATAGTGGTATGTGCACAAAAACTAACATAAAAAATTTATTACATGATAAAATCTTTATTTCGCTATAAAATTAAAAATATATATATCTTTGATTCTTGTGTGTTATGTCTTATACTAATTTTTGTACTAATATTCGTTTTGTTTTAAGGATTAGATTAGTCTCTTAGTGTTTTCTCTCCTAATCTCATCCAATCTTCTAACTCAAGTGAAAAAAAGCTGAATTAATTATAAATAAATTTAAAAACATTAATTTCATTTTTAATATTAAATTTTAAAATTTAATTTTGACCACATATTTTATTACAAGAGATTATGAGAGGGTCCTTATTGTTCTTTTAAACTAGAGTAACATCAATAAAGTTGTAAGATCCCAAACCAGAGAACATCAAGATCGACGAAGCTGCAAGATCCCGCATACAGATAAAATCATTTATTTGTCTGTGTTTCCTCTTAATTTCGTACTAAAGATTGAAATAATAAATTTAAGGATATCACTATCAGCTTTGCTACCTCAAAATATAGATTAAACTTTAAATACTTCAGACTTATTTGATTGTTTTATTCAATATACATTCTGGTAATTCCTATTTGTCTTTATGGTCGTCACTTGCCCGTTGTGCACAATGTCTATTATAACCTTCATGAAAAACACATGTATGCTGAACTCATGCTTCCATCTCTTCCAATGATAAAAAAAAATATTTTAAGACATCACTTTTAAGGTTAAATTTCCACGTTACCTTACATATACTGTACTGGATTGTTGTACAAACAGAAGCAAAGCCCCCATTATACTTAATTTTTCCCCTTTTCCCTTCTTTGAAATCAATATGGGCCACGTTTACTCACCTTTATTCTCTTGTAATGCCACTGTTCCTCATTGCCTTCACTGTACAGCCAGAAAAGCATTATATGCCAGCTAGCTCTAAGTTAATCTTGCCGCCTTAGAAAGAGAATAAAAAAAGTTGATTGAATTATGGAATGATGTGCTTATAAAGGTCGTCGTAGCAGAACAGCAGGAAATGAGACGGCTAGCAGAAGTGGAAGGGTGGCTTTGAAGAGTGCAAGATGCTGAAGATCAAGTTCAAGAATTGATTAGAGAAACCCACTAAGAATTGGAGAAGCAATGTATTGGAGGCTTGTGCTCCAAGAACTACTTGTCAAACTACATGTTTGGGAGAAGGGTTTTCAAAAACTACTTGTCAAACTACTTGTCAACTATGAGTTGTGGAGAATCCAAGAGGTAAAGGAAATTGTTGAAAATTGATTAAAAAAAGGAAGAAAGGAAAATATAGTTTGATCATGCAATAACACAATCTGACTACACTGTAAACAGCAACACAATTTGACTATGCAGTTTGAATAGTAATACAGTATGAATAGTAACTTGATATGAATATTAATGTGTTATGAGTAGTAACGCGATGTGAATAATGCTACCCATTTAATTATAAATTAAAAAGCCTTTTATAAGTTTTTGTCATCCTAAAATTTGAAAAGTAAGAAAATGTAAAATAAGTATTTAAACCTTTTAAAATTGAGAGAATAAGCATGTAGATATACTGAAAGAGTATTTAGCTCCTTAATATGGGTATTAGAGGTTTGCTTTATTAAGAAATATTTTTTGAGATCATATACTTGAGGCTTAAGTGAGAGAAAATTATTTATGAGAATATGGTCGTAATAATTTTTTTACTGAATAAATATTTTTCTCTTGTGTTTTGACAACGGCCATGATTTTATTCCGAATTTAAAATTTTTCACTTAAATCTTATGTTATATGATTGGTGTATTTTTCATTTAATTTTTTTATTAATTTCTTACCTGACAAATTCCTTAGAATGATTTTGGAAGAAGCTCAGTTTCCTCGTAAAGATTTCAAATAAATGGCTCAACCTCAACCGGTACCAAAAAATCAGGTAGATGAGAGACATATTTCGCCAACGGTAGTGGGCTTGGAATTAACATTGGATAAAGTTTGGAGAAGCCTCATGGAAGAAAAGGTTGGAATTGTCGGCTTGTACGGCACGGGAGGGGTGGGTCAAGCCACCTTATTGACGCTCATCAACAACAAGTTCCTTGACTCACCAAACAATTTTGATTTTGTTATTTGGTTTGTGGTGTCTAAAGACTTACACCTTGGAAAGATTCAAGATGGTATTGGGTAAAGGTTACTTTGTTTGATGGTTCGTGGAATGGGGGAAAAAAAAAAAGAAAAGAAAAGCTTGAAGAGAAAGCTGAGGAAATATTCAAGAAAATGAACAACAAGAAGTTTGTGTTACTATTGGATGACATTTGGGAGACAATTGATTTACCTCATCAAGTGGGTTTACCTGTTCCATGACGAACGAGTGCATCTATTGAGATAGTTTTCACAACTTGTGAGTTTGAGATTTTCGGTCAAATGGACACTCACTAGCCATTCAAATTGGGATGCTTGGATTACGAGGATGCTTGGCAATTATTTGAGGAAAAAGTCGGGAGAGAATCTCTTAATAGTCATCCTGATATTCCTGGGCTAGCTGAAACTGTCACCAAAGAATGTGGTGTCCTTCTACTAGCTATCATTACTGTCGGTCGAGCCATGGCTTCCAGGAAGACTCCTGGAGAGAGGGAGCATGAAATTGAGGTACTTAGGTGTTCAGCATCTAAATTGTCAGGTATGGAGAGAAGAGTATCTTCTCGATTGAAATTTAGTTATGATTTTTTGCCTAGCCAGGCAACTAGATTTTGTCTTTTGTATTTTAGTTTATTGTCCGAAGATTATAGCATTAGGATAGAGGATTTGATAGACTGTTTGATATGTGAGGGACTTTTGGACGAATATGACGGCATTAGAGCACGAAATGAAGGCCACTCTATTATTTGAACACTTGTCCATGCATGTATGTTGGAAGAAGAAGAAGATAACCATGTAAAAATGTATGATGTGATCCGTGACATGGCTCTATGAATTGCATCCTCACTTGATAAGGAGAAGGAAAAGTTTTTGGTTCTTGCAGGTGCAGGATTAGCACCTTGTATTGGAAGTCCAAATGTGATGGAAAATGTCCACAACTTCTCACTTTGTTTCTAAGTTCAAATGAGATGGAAAATGTCAGTGATGATTTCTTTCAATCCCTCAGAGCTTTAGAGTCACGAAACCGCCTTCTAAAAGATTTACCACAGGGGATTCCAAGCTTGGTTCCACTGCAACGTCTTGATTTGTCAATGACGAATATAGAAAGCTTGCCGTTAGAGTTAAGGCACCTGGTTAATCTTAAATGTCTGAACTTGGAACATACATGTTACCTTTCCAGGATTCCACTGCAAGTGATATCAAATCTGAAGCTGTTACGAGTATTAAGATAGTTTGAATGAGGTTCAGAAATGAGACAAAAAAAAATAGGTAGCATTCTGTATGGAGGTAGAGACGCTTTAGTGGAGGAATTGTTTGGTTTGCAGCATTTAAATGTGCTGACCATCTCCCTGCATAATTACCGTGCTTTTGAAAGATTCTTGAGCTCCCCTAAGTTACAGAACGCTAACATTCCATCCTCAGTGTTGTTTCTTTAGCAAGTTTGAAGCATCTCCAAACACTTCACTGGACAAATATTTATTGGCAAGAGTTCCAGATTGACTACAGTGAGGAAGTGAAGCAAATCCGAGAATCTCGTGATTTCCACAGTCTCCAAAAAGTTTATATAAGCGGGCGGCCCCAAATTCAAGCGCGTAACATGGCTTATTCTTGCCCCAAATCTCAAGCATCTTGAGATAAGTTGCTGCAAGGATTTGGAAGCAATAATCAATGGTGAAAAAATGAGTGAAGTTCCAGCAGAGGCGGTGGATAATCTAATCCTATTTGCCAGACTTGAATATCTTATCCTAGATAGATTAGAGAATTTGAAGAGCATCTGCGACTCAAGCGCCTGGCCTTTCCCTCATCACCTAAAAAAGGTCTCTGTACAGGGATGTCCAAAGCTTAGGAAACTTCAACAACAGCGGTTTCGAACGCTGCAGCAATGAGCTCCACGTACGCTGTGGGATGATCAAGTCATTCAAAATGCTTTTAATTTGTTTCCCGCTTCAACTTTCAAGTCCCTGGGTCAGTCTCCTTTTGTGTTGAATTTCGAATAAGGCTTATGGTTGTGTGTGATTCAATTCAAACTTGTTATTTTCATCATTTGTTTGTAATGTTGCCACTTTCCAAATAATGATTTTTTTCCCCTTTTTTTTTCCTAGCGGTGCTTCTTATTTGCTCTCGTTTGCAATTGAGATTAAGAATTGCAGTTACTCGCATCTCGTGTCACTTGTACATGGACTACTTCCTGATATTAAAGTGAAAATTAATGAGAGAACACCTAGTGAGGAAATATAAAAAAACGTTACATTATTAAGCTTTCTTACTAGGAAGGTTCCTTGATAGTTTTTACTTTTGAGATTGTTTCATTGAAAAAAAAAAATAAAGGTCAAATAGCGTCTGACATATCCAGTGAGCAAGTTGAAGCAAAATATATCAGTGTTCCAAAAGTCCTTTTTTTCCCTCAAAAGCAAGGCAAATCTCGGCTCCACGTACAAGAGAAATCTATTAAAATCTAAAAAAAAATGACATCTAAAAGAAGACATAATGAGTCTCAGTACAAAAAAATAATATAAAAATCCAACAAAGACACCTAAACACGTAGCCAAAAAGGAGAATAAAGATGCATGCAAAAGTGTAATTACAACAAATTCTACTTAAATTTGCAACTAAGGAGACCATGAGACTCCTACAAAAATTAAAAAAAAGGTAAAATCTATTGAGGTTATCTCACCCTGTGGGGGTTGGTGACGAGGTTTGTCTCACCCTTTGAGCTAACTCTTAGGATCAAAAGAGGCGCAGACCACCTAACACTAGTATCAGAATTTAAGTTCACAAACAATCTCAACTCAACAAGTTATTAAAAAGAACGAATTCTAACTCAAGGCCCTAAGGTTGTTGGGATTATTCCATGTTGATTGTGAAAGGGAGTGACCTTATAAATGTCAAAGAAAATCTCACTTTTGAGGTTAAGAAAAGCTTAAGACCATCTAACCTCAACTAAAGGATCAGACCACCATGCAAAAGTAGCAAAAGCACCAAGTCTGTAGATCCACTAAACCTTCTTAAAATATATTAGCTCCATTAATTAATACTAAACAATTTTTCCAATGATTAAGCAAAGTCCAAGAGGAGGAAGACGACCGTTATGGAATGAAGACCGCGAGCGTAGAATCACATTCAATCCAAAGATTCAGCCATGCCCAATCAAACGCAAGCTCAACAATCAAAATAACTGTTATAAGCTCGTCATAAAAAGCCAAACTAAACAAGAAATTATTACTATTATAGATATTAAGTTTTCTACCTGGGGAAGTTTCCTTGACATTTAATCTTCCTTTGTTAAGGTTTGGAGGCCTAAAGCAAGAAATATTGGTCAATAAATGAATTTCAATGTCCTTTCCTTTCTTTCATCAATTTTAATTGAGATGGTAACAAACTGACTAATAGGTGATCAAGACTCTTCGTCATTTTGAATTTGCCGGCATATACGACTTATCAATATTTTATTTGAAACACTTAATTTTCAACAGTAACATAACAAAGCAGTAGTCTCACCATTAAAAATTTCTAGCTTCTTTTTCCCTTCGTTGTGATCCCCATGGGTAACTTTCGCTCACCTTCATTCTCGTGTGATAGTACTATTTCTCAATGCCTAGATTGCACTGATAGAAAAGCAGAGTATTTATGTCATCAAGAAGATGATCTTGAAGCCGTGGAAAGAGAATTGCAAAAGGCTGATCGAAGTAAGAAATGATGTGAAGATAAGGGTTATGGTTGCCGAACAAGAACAACAAATGAAGCAACTGGAACAATTGCAAGGGTGGTTTTCAATAGTGCACGATGTGATAAAAGAAGTTGAAAAACTTATTAGAGAAAGCCCTGAGGAGAAACTTTGCCTCAGGGGATTCTGTTCCAACAGCTGCAAGTCCAACTACAAGTTTGGGAAAAAGTGGTCAACACATTGCGAGAAATGAAGAGTTTAAGGATTGAAGGAGATTTCAAAGAGGTGGCTCAGCCTCAAGCGGTACCAGAAAATCCAGTTGATAAAAGACCTCTTCCGCCAAGGGTAGTGGGCTTGGAATCAACGATGGACAAAGTCTGGAGATGTATCACAGAAGAACGGGTTGGAATTATTGGGCTGTACGGCATGGGTGGGGTGGGTAAAACTACCTTGCTGACCCAAATCAACAACCAGTTCATTACTGCGCCAAACAATTTTGATTTTGTTATTTGGGTAGTGGTTTCCAAAGACTTGCAGCATGAAAAGATTCAAGAAAGTATAGCAAAAAAGATTCGTTTATTTAACCAGTCGTGGAAAAGCAAAAAGTCTTCAAGAGAAAGCACAGGAAATATTCAAGATCATGAGCAACAAGAAGTTCGTGTTATTATTGGATGACGTATGGGAACTGGTTGATCTAGCTCAAGTGGGTTTGTCTATTACAAGCCGTAAAAGTGCATCTGATAAGGTAATTTTCACAACTCGTGAGTACGAGGTTTGCGGCCAAATGGAAGCTCACAGATCCTTCAAAGTGAATTCCTTGCAATACGAGGATGCCTGGAAATCTTTTGAGGAGAAAGTGGGAAGCAAAACTCTTGATAGTGAACCTAATATTCCCGAGTTAGCTGAAACTGTATGCAGAGAATGTGGTGGCTTGCCACTTGCTCTAATTACTGATGGTAGAGCCATGGCCTCCAGGAAAACACCTCGAGAGTGGGAACATGCAATTGAGTTGCTAAGGAGTTCAGCCTTCAAATTTTCAGGTATGGAGAAAAGGGTTTTTTCTCGTTTAAAGTTCAGTTATGATTCTTTACCAGATAATGCATCTAGGTCTAGTCTCCTGTACTGTAGTTTATTACCAGAAGATTATAAAATATCTGTAGAGGACTTGATAGATTGTTGGATATGCGAGGAGATTTTAGACGAGTATGATGGACTTGGAGCCCAAAATCAAGGATCCTCTATTATTTGTACTCTTCTTTACGCATGTCTATTGGAAGAAGTAGAAGACGGTTGTGTGAAAATGCATGATGTGATCCGCGACATGGCTTTGTGGATTCCATCTACAATTGACAACGAGATGGAAAAGTTTTAGGTTCTTGCAGGTGTAGGGTTAGATGAAGCACCAGGGATTAGGATGTGGACAGACGTTACAAGGATGTTACTAATGGAAAATAGAATTTGTAAAATATCACGGTATCACGGTCCCCTGACTGTCCTCTTCTCCGGACTTTGTTTCTCAATGCAAATGATTTCAATATGGTCAATCATGACCTCTTTCAATCCATGGCCTCTCTTAGAGTTTTGAAGCTATCAAATAATTTCCAAGCTCCGTTTCGTTGTGACCATTTACTGTTGGGTATTATAAGCTTGGTTTCACTACAATATCTTGATTTATCAAACAGTAGTACACGAAGAATGCCATTGGAGTTGAAGCACCTGGTTAATCTTAAATGTTTGAACTTGGAGCACACATTTCAACTTTCTCGTCTCCCGCCGCAAGTGATATCAAATCTAAAGATGTTCCGAGAACTGAGAATTTTAGAATGTGGTAAGAATGTTGGACAAGAACCAGATAGCATTTTGCTTGGGGGTTCCGAACGTTTGGTGGACGAATTGCTTCGTTTGGAGCACTTAAATGTGCTGACCGTCACCTTGCGAAGCTTCCACGCTCTTGAACTATTGTTGAGCTCCCCTAGGTTAAAAAGCACTACCAGTCCATCTTTATGCCTCAGAGACTATCTCCATTCAAAGCAGCTCAGTGTGCTTCCTTTAACGAGTTTAAGGCATCTCCAAACACTTCACTTGGGTTATAATGATTTGAAAGAGGTAGAGATTGACTACGCAGCAGGGGAAGTGAAAAAGATCCGGGAAATTCGTGGTTTCCATAGCCTTCAAAACATTTACATAGGCGACTGCAAAATTGAAGCACTTGACGTGGCTTGTTCTTGCTCCAAATCTGAAGCGTCTTAAGATAAGTTCCTGCTGCAATTTGGAAGAAATAATCATTGCTGAAAGGCTGGCTGAAGCGAACGAAAATCTAATCCCATTTGGAAGACTTGAACATCTTATCCTAGAGGGATTAAATCATTTGAAAAGCATCCACTCAAGCGCCTTGCCCTTCCCTCATCTGAAAGAAATCTCTGTACGCGGATGCGCACAACTCAAGAGGCTTCCCCTTGATTGCAACAACGGATTGGAAAGTAAAATTGTTGTTAAGGGACCAAGATTCTGGTGGCATCAGCCACAGTGGGTTGATCTAGCCACCGAATAAGCTTTTCCTCCCTGTTTCCAAACCAATTTTTAGTAAATAAACTGTGGGGGGATGCTTCTCCTTTACTGGTGTGTAATTCGGTTGGAACCTGTTATTTTCATCCGTGTGTATTGCATGTCGACGTTTTTCAATTTATGATTTTTTTTCAAATGGCAGAAACTAGTTATTAATTAGAAAGTGGCAGCATTACAAGCAAATGAAGATAACAAGTGACACTGCATAACAAGTTTGAAATGAATTTACATATATAGCGAGTTTGAATTGAATTGTACAGAATCATCCAACAGGAACCTAATTCAAAATCACTTGGCACACTCCAATACAAGGATTTGAAACAGGGAAGAAACACGTTAACGCGTTTGGAGCGGCTTGATCATCCCATTGCAGCTCATTCCACCAGTTTTCTCGTCCCTCGATAATAATTTTCCATTCCAATCCATGGTTACAATCAAGAAGAAGCTTCTTAAGCTCTGCCCATTTTCATACTTGTGGATTTCTTTAAGATTGGGGAAAGCCAAGGAGCATGATGGATGCTCTTGAAATATTGTAACCCTACTGGGAAAAAATATTCAAGCCTTGCAAGTTAAATTCAATAAACCACAGCTATCAGTCCGTCTCCATTTTTAATTTGAAATTAGTATTTACAACAACAAATGGCAAATATATAAGAGCGAAGTCACCTTGGAATGCAAAAAATACATACCTTACTATACTTACAAGGTTAATTGAAAACGAGAGATCCTTTTGATGACTTTGTATTTTGGGTGTGTGAAAGCACAAAAAGAGTCATATGTTTAATTTACGATGGAAATTTAATTGGGACACAAGTGAACAAATTCGTAGAAAAAAGAATAACAACCTCCTCAATGTTTGAAAAAAATATTATAGAGACCTATTTTATAATAAATTTTCCCTGTGCATGTTCTTAATTTTTGTTCTCTTTCCTTTTCTTTCCTTATCTTCCATAAATTGACAGACTTGTCAACATTGTGTAAAATGCCAGGAAATCATGGATATAGTTCGACCATCTGCAAGTGCAATTGCTTGGAATTTCATATTTTTCCAAAGATTCCTTCAAATGGCCTTGCATTGACTAATTAAATTATTCAGTTGTTTTGTTTTCCATTTGTCATAGGTCGCGTCAAGCTTCATTTAAATTTTTCTGACGCTAAATTAATTATGCATTGGGCCTTATGGGAGCCCTTCGGGGAGAAGAAGGGAGAGGGGGGGGGGGGGAGAGGAGGTTACAGGAGCTAAATCACTTTATCCATAAATTTGGGCCTTCAATCTTGGTCTTCAAAATTGAATTGTCGTTATCAATCCACAAGCTTCAGCGACGAGTGTCCGGGATCAACTTGAATTTTTAAATTGTACTCCCATCTCTCATTATTTTGATTAAAGATCATTTTAAAATTTTCAAATTAAGACCTATGCATTTTTTTTATTAGTCTCTTCGAGTTGCTACAATTATTGTAATTAAATAGTAAAAGTTAACCATTTATTGGCCAAGAGGTTGACCTCTTTGCCTTCTTGAGGTTGGGTTCAAATCTTCATGTGGTTGTAAAAATGAAATTTCTTCTATTTTAGGAATGGATCTCATCAATTTCTTCTGAACAATATCATTTAGCTGGGCTCCAGGTATTGGTAGTAAGGAATCGGACAGAATAAATCATTTCACTTATAAAATTGTTGGTTCTTTTATGAGAAATTATGAGTATCGACAAAATAAGGAAAACTTTAAAATAGAATGTAAATTACCGTAGTTTTGACTCATTTTCAATATTTTCATACGCAACAAGCATGATATTTATTTTTACCACAGGGGTTTTGACAGGGGAGCCACATTGCTTGCTTTATAATAAGCGGGACACCAGATGATAATCTTTTATTTGGCGAGCTACGACGCCTCAATGCACAGCTCTCCCAATGACAAATTGCCAATTGTTCACCTGATTACTACCCTTTTAGTTTATGTACATGGTCAAGTCTTCTAGCTAAAGGACGTTTCCTTGATATTTCCTCTTTGGATAATTAAAATGGCATCATTAATTTGGAGGGTAACAATATAGTAAGTGTTGTCGCTTATCTTATGGTGAGCAAGGAGCCATGTGACATATGTTCATTAAAAGAATTATAAGTTTTATTATACAACACTCATATAGTCTGTCACTCATCATAATATGAACTATGGCGGGCTAACCTAATCAATTCGGGCCCAAAAAGATGACTAATATATAATTGTCTTGGTCAGTCAATGAAAGCGAAGCTCCTTTCCTTGCTTTCATCGATTGACTACAAAATTAAAGTTAAGGACCTTGTTAATTTAAAATAAAAAATTACAATTTTTATAAATTACAGTCAGTATCACTATTATTAAATATAAAATAAAAAATTAAATAATATCATATTTAATAATTATGATATTAACTGTAGCTAACAGAAGCTTGTAAGTTAGTAAAATTCTAAAGTTAAATTTACAGCTACAGCTTTCCGGCTCCTCAATACCCCAAGAAATCATTAATCATTACACTTTCCATTGAAGTTGTGTTGATCACTATGGGTAACGTTTGCTCACCCTCATTCTCATGCGATGCCACTGTCTCTCACTGTCTGGATTGCTCTGTTCGAAAAGCAGGGTATATATGTCATCTCCAAGGTAATCTTGATGCCTTGCAGAGAGAATTGCAAATGCTAATTGAAGAAAGGAATGATGTGCGGATAAGGGTTGTCGTTGCAGAACAACAACAAATGAAACGGCTTGAAAGGGTGCAAGGTTGGCTTTCAAGAGTCGAAAAGGTGGAAAGTCGAGTTGGAAAACTGATCAGAAAAAGCCCTCAACAAGTTGAGAAACTGTGTCTTGGAGGATTCTGTTCCAACAGCTACAAGTCAAGCTACAAGTTTGGGAAGAAAGTGGTCAAGGCATTGCGAGTGGTGCAGAATTTAAGGAAACAAGGAGATTTCCAAGACGTGGCTCAACCAGTGCCAGAAAATCCAGTCGATGAAAGACCTCTTCCGGCAACAGTAGTGGGCTTGCAATCAACATTTGACCGAGTTTGGAGATGCCTCATGGAAGAAAATGCGGGAATTGTTGGCTTGTACGGCATGGGAGGGGTGGGTAAAACCACCCTGTTGACGCAAATCAACAACAAATTCCTTGACACACCAAACAGTTTTGATTTTGTCATTTGGATAGTGGTGTCTAAAGACTTACAACTTGAAAAGATTCAAGAAGGTATTGCCAAAAAAATCGGTTTGTTTAACGAGTCATGGCAGATTAAAAGCCTCGAAGAGAAAGCACATAAAATATTCAAGATCCTGAGCAAGAAAAATTTTGTGTTATTGTTGGATGACATATGGGAGCTGGTTGAATTAGCTCAAGTGGGGCTACCTGTTTCAAGCTGTGCAAGTGCATCTAGCAAGATGGTTTTCACAACTCGTGAGTTTGAGGTTTGCGGTCAAATGGAAGCACACAGATCTTTCAAAGTGGAGTGCTTGGGATTTGATGATGCCTGGAAATTATTTGAGGAGAAAGTCGGACGAGACACTCTCGATACTCATGCTGATATTCCTGAGCTAGCTGAAGCTGTGGCCAGAGAATGTGGCGGTCTGCCACTGGCTTTGATTACAGTCGGTCGGGCCATGGCTTCTAGGAAGACACCTCGAGAGTGGGAACACGCGATTGAGGTGCTAAGGTGTTCAGCCTCTCAATTTTCAGGTATGGAGAAAAGGGTATTTTCGCGTTTAAAGTTCAGTTATGATTTTTTGCCCAGCGATGCGGCCAGATTTTGTCTCCTATATTGTAGTTTATTTCCAGAAGATTATAGAATTTCCATAGAGGACTTGATAGATTGTTGGATATGTGAGGAGTTCTTGGATGAATCTAATGGAATTGGAGTACGAAATCAAGGATACTCTCTCATCCGTACTCTTCTTCATGCATGTTTGCTGGAAGAGGAAGAAGATAATTTCGTAAAAATGCATGATGTGATCCGTGATATGGCTTTATGGATTGCATCTACGACTGAGGAGAGGGAAAATTTCTTGGTTCTTGCAGGTGTTGGATTAACTGAAGCACCAAGAATTAGAATGTGGAAAGGGGCTACAAGGATGTCACTCATGACAAATCATATTGAGAATCTATTAGAGTCTCCAGTATGTCCTCGTCTCCGGACTTTATTTCTTAGTTCTAATATTTTTCATAGGGTCAATAGGGATTTCTTTCAATCCATGGCTTCTCTTAGAGTTTTAAAGTTGTCATATAGTAATCCTTTACCATTTGAGATTTCAAAGGCGGTTTCCCTGCAGCATCTCGATCTATCACATTCTAGAATCGAGAGCTTGCCTATAGGGTTTAGGTACCTAGTTAATCTTAAATGTTTGAACTTGGAGTACACATATAGTCTCTCTAGAATTCCGCCAAAAGTGATATCAAATCTAAAAATATTACAAACATTGAGAATGTATGAATGTGCAACTCTTCCACAAGCGAAAGATAGCATTCTGTTTGGAGATTGCAGAGTTTTGGTTGAGGAATTGCTGGGTTTGGAACATTTAAGTGTGTTCACCATCACCTTGAATAATTTTCGTGCTCTTCAAAGATTATTGGGTTCCTGTATGCTACAATACGTTAGTACTCCATCTCTATGCCTTAGCCACTTCAAATACTCAAAGTCGCTCGGTATTTTTTCTCTAGCAAGTTTAAGGAATCTCCAAACACTTCACTTGAGTTATAATGATTTAGAAGAAATAAACATTGACAATAGAGGGGAAGTGAAAAGAGTCCGAGAAATTTGTGGTTTTCATACTCTCAAAAACGTTTATATAAGCAGCTCCAAATTGAGGCACGCGACGTGGCTCTTTCTAGCTCCAAATCTCAAACGTGTCGAGATAGAGAATTGCGAGGATATGGAAGAAATAATCAGCAGTGAAAAATTGGGCGAAGTTCTAGCTGAGGTGATGGAAAATCTAATCCCATTTGCAAGACTTGAACATCTTATCCTGGAGGAAATGAAAAATTTGAAGACTATCCACTCAAAGGCCTTGCCTTTCCCTTGTCTGAAAGAAATGAGTGTAGACGGATGCCCGTTGCTTGAGAAGCTGCCATTTGACTGCAACAGAGGATTAGAACGTAAAATTATTATCAAGGGAGAAAGCCGCTGGTGGAATGAGCTGCAATGGGATGACGAAGCCACTCAAAACGCTTTTCTTCCCTGTTTCAAACCCTTTTAGGTTGTCCAATGGATGCTTCTACTTTGCTGGTGTGTTACTCGAATTGTACTTGCCATTTTCTTTTTTTTAGTCCATGATTCTTTGCTCGTTTGCAATTTTGATTCAGATGGCATAACTGTGTCAGGTATTTTGTGTGCGTTTGTCACACTGTATTATATTATATTATATTATATTACATTAGTATTGTATTATAATAATGATGTTATATTGCACTGTATTAATTTTTTTATTAACTTAAATTATATATTTAGAAAATAATATTTACTAGTGCCTAGAAAATACTCAATATAGAATTCCTAAATTTTAGAAATTTAATACTATTTTTAGTATAAATATTAAAAAATATCATAATTTTTCATAAAAATCGAAACTAATATCCTTATATTCTAGCTAGTCTAACATTTATTTTTCAGTATTTTCGAAATATATAACATGTGAAATAAAGATCAAAGTAAATAATTGAATCAAATGATCTCTAAATAATATCATAACATAATGATATTTTATATAATTATTTTTATTGGTATTAATTTTAAATTAATATTATTTAAATTATTCATATATAAATATTTATTATTATTTATATTAAATTGTTAAATAATAATCAAAATTGTATATTAATTACTGTAATATAATTAAATAATGTAATATTATATTATATTATATTTTTTTATTATATATTATTTAAGTACTTATTGTTAGTTATATTAACTTATTAAATATTAATCAATTTTATACATTAATTATTATATAACTAAATAATACATTATTTAGTTATATTTTTATTATAATAAAAATTAAAATATGCATAATAAATTATCAATTTATATTAATAAAAGAAAATAAAAATTAATAGTATGATATCTAAGTATCCCATGTAAGCATATTGAATAACAAAGAGTCAAAATTTTCTTAAGCATTATGTGTAAATAATTTAATGAAAGACATATAATTAAAGATAATCATATCTAAACTTTATAGATCCAAATATAGATTTAGTTGAATATTAATCCTAATAATCAATAATGCATGATAAAATTGATGAAAAAATTTAATAATTAATAATGTGAAACAAGAATCACAAACATTAAAACATACATATAGGGAATTAATTAAATTAAAAAAAATTATTTCATTAAATAAAATTTCACCATTAATCTTAGTATGAGAAAATTAACTAAACATACTTAAATTGAGAGTAACAACATAAATAAAACTAGCCATGGGAAACCAAACTGCTGTTCACTTCTTCTTGTCTCTGCCGAATTCTTCCCCTCCCCTTTATACAGTGCTACTGACTTGCTTAATCCTTGTCAATTCTAATTGTATTAATTCTTCACAACCCCCCACAAGTTAAGGCCATTCACCGATTTGACAATGCCCATTCACCAAGCCTTTTTAAATTGTTTCCTTATAAATCTTTGAAAACTAGCCACTCGTTTGACTTAAAAGCACAAGGCCAATTAATAATGTCTTCTTTTAGTGCCTGGCACGTGCATTCCAAATTGTCAAGTCAAAATCTTTCTTTAAGTGTTTTAAGCTCATGCGGAAGCTTTGTAACATAATCTTCAATTCTTCAATTCTTTTCTCTTATTGATCTTTTATGCATTTTTTGTTTCCCAATTTTCAATTGCTTTCCTATTCAATGAAATAATTTAATTAATTAAAAATAATAAATAAAATAATTAGCAATTATTGTAACATATGCATTTTATTTTCTAATTAAGAGGATTATTTACTTTCACTCTTTGGTATTAATTTTAAAATTGTCGGACTTATGACATATAATTAGGGATTTATTGGATGCATTTATTAAATTATCAAGTATGAATAATTTTAAACTTATTGCAATATAAAACTAAGATAATTTGAGTGCGATTTCAAACCTAATTAGTCGGATATTTGTTTATCATGGATCCGGTATTGGTTTAATCAATATTAAGCTACAAAAAAAACTTTTATAAATGGAAAGAAAGAGAGAGAGAGAGAGAGACAAGAGCCGAGAGAGTTGACTGGGTTTAACTAGATTTGGATCCGACCCGCAACCTTGACCCTGCCGGATCTCATATTTTTTACCACCATTTCCAATGATCTTGGTACTGTTTTGAAGCTTGTGAGATGTCAGTCACACTCTTGCCGTCCTCGTCACTAAAAAGCAATTGTAACACCACCGATAAAGCTAAAAAACTCGCAGTTTGAACCCATTTTTGTTATCGTCGATTCGACCGGAATTTGGCCACTCCTCTAGCTAGGTTCCACTCCTATCACATTTAGCTTCCATTTTCGACCGGTCTCGTCATTTGAAACGATCAGATTGCCGCCAATTAACCACTTGGAAACTGGTAATTTTAGGCGCTCTATTCGCCTTCGCCACCACGCGTGACAGGTCACAGCCAACACCGTTGGACTCAGCATGGCTAGAAATACTAGATCTAAGCTTTCTGTCACTATTGACTAAAGTCCGATCACCGTTGACCAATAGGGTAATTCGATAAATTCACAAAGTTTGAGGGATAATTCTATAATTTCTGAAATTTATAGGTAATTTCATAATTACAAACAAAGGCAGTTAAATAATTTAAAATTTTTAGGATAAATTGATAATTTGTGATATCAGGGGAACTTTGGTAATTTCACCCTTCAGGGGGTAATTTTATAAATTCAGAATTTATGGATTATTTTAGTAAAATAAATTGAGGATATTTTGATAATTTAGGATTTTAATAATAATTTGATAAATTATGATTCCGTGAGTAATTTAATAAATTTCAATATTGGGGCATTTTGGTAATTTTTAGTTATAGGGGTATTTTAGTAATTTTAACTGAGTTCAAGCTTTATTGAGTATAATTGGTTGTAGTTTATGTCATCGATAATAATTATGCTGTTTACTTGATTAAAAGGATCTACAAATGATAATCAACCCTCAGATACTAACGATACCAAATTTGATTGTCGTCAATGTGAGTGGAATATACAAAAACTATTTTTTGGATAGTTTATTATAATTTTAAATATGATAAAGCATGTTTACAAATGCATTTTAAAGACTCTAATTTAATAATTTTATGAAAATAGATTTTATCAATATAATGGTATTTATTATCAAAAATGTATACAATTAATAATTTTATTCCTGATTTTGAATATATGCATAAAAATAATATTTTAAAGAAAAGAAAATGAATTTAAAGTTTATTGAAAGTAAAAGGAAATACGATTTTGGATGCACTTATATGTTTACGTACATGTGTACATATGGTTATTTGCTAAATTATTGAATAATACCCTTCCTTAGATACAGTGATACTAATGAGAGGATATGAGATATAGACTTTTAGGGCCTGTCTGAGCACATACAAAGGCTTTGCACCGTATGCTTGAGCGTTTTTGTCTTTTGGAGACCAGTTATGCATGTATAGTTATGATGAGATACAATGAGATACGATAAGATATGATGAGATATGTGATGATATTTTTTCATCTGTCCGTGTAGCTCTAGGGTATGATAATTTCCTGATTACCTGTCCGTCGAGATCCGGATATGATAATATATGAGATAATATTTTCTTGTCTATTTGTATAAATTCGAGATATGATAATATCTTGATTACCCGTCCATCAAGGTCCAGTTTATCTGTGTAGCTCTAAGGCATGATGGTTCCCTAATTATTCATCCATGAGGTCTGAGTATGGTGTGATTGTTTTCCCTAGGTACTTGTTTAGTGATGATTTCATATTGATGTAATTTATATGATGTTATGATATGAGATCCCATTGATATTTCATTGATATTATATATGTTTTTCAAAGTTAGTGATTTAATTTTAAATGTGAAATGATTTATTAATATTTCTTACACATGGTTTAATGAAATTGTGTTTAAAAATGTATAATTATTTTTAAATGAAATTATTTTTTAAAATTACTATTCACTCACTAAGCTCACAGAGTTTTTATACTCATCCCATTTTTATTATATTCCTCTCTCCTTTCTATAGGAAATTTATCGGTATAATAGTCAATCCAATAATATTAATTATTTTGTATCATGGCCACACGATAGAATTAGGAGTTGTAGAGTTTTTGTGTTGAGATATTATGAATTGTATAACTTTGTTGTGTTTGTGATTAAAACTAACTTATTATATTTTCATAGTAGAATATTTCAAATAATATTTGGTATTTTGTTGAGAGAATGATTGGTAGAGTTAGCTATATTTAGAATTATTTTGAGAGTGTTATTTTGTTATTTGTAAGATTTGGGAATATTATAATTATAGTGGAAATTCTATAGAATTTTCGAAAAAATATATATATATATTAGAATTATTATCAATTCGATTTGATGAGATTTGGAGAGACTCATTCTAGAGTGTCGCAGCTGGTTGTATCAATTATTTAATTAAGAGTAAAACATGTAGATAAATTATATTCATCAATATGATCATCAAGAAATGATCCCTCAACCATCTTCAAAGTAAACATTTTTTTTTTTTTTTGACAAAAAGCCTGTTTGCATGGGGCTTTGTCATGTGCAGTTTTCCAAGCTTTGCCAATAACTCTGCAATCATTTTTTCCTTGGCAGCTTCTTTGATAACAGAGTCACCAAGACTCAAGATGATAGCGCTTCTTGCTTTCTCGTCAATCTCAGCAGCTTGCTTAGGGGTCTTTGATGATTAAACTTCCTTTCCCTCTTTCTTCACGACTAGTTTTAGGGCAGCTCCTAGTCCTTGAGTTATCAATAATACTTCTATCTTAACCTTCCAAATGTTGAAGTCATTCGTCTCATTGAACTTCTCTAGATCAATCTTTGATGTTGCCATACTCGGATATGATTACAAAACGGAGCTCTTTTAGCAATTGTAGTAACTGAGTACTTGATAATATTAATAACTTCAATTACTTCCCAAGATCACAAATCAAATCTATCAAATTGCTCCAAAGAACAAACTGGAATGGAGCTTAACGAGATTGTAATCAAGCAAGATGATGGCCAATACAGAACACAACAAAGAATGAAAAACAAATCAAAGAATCAAAAGAAAAACAAAGAACAAATCAGATTACATGGTTCAGTTAAATTGCATTAGCTTACATCGATGGGAGGAACAATTCTATCAGGTTTTATTGATTTGTCAAGAAGAATTACAAAGGCTTTTACTTAGCTACTTGTATAGAGCTAGAATGCTCTTTATCTCACAGAATCTCCCTCTATATAGATCATAGCATCTCTCTGTTTGTTACACCAGAACCAATCGTTAAAACAACATTGTAACTTAACGGATGAAACCCAGAAAACCATGTGACACGTACGAGTAGTAATAGCGTTATAACGAACTCCATCCTGCTCTCATCGTGCACGTGATTGCTCATCTTCGCTAACACAAAAACGACACTCTATGAAGCTGTTTTAATGCGTAAAATTAATACTCATCAAAACGCTCGGCTCCATGTCCTTTTGCTTCTAGTAATTCAGTATCGAATGACAACAGATAAAGTCATTTTGTTTAAGTCTGATTTGCTTCATCCGTTGCCTTACACGATTACATATCAAAAAAATTCTTTTAAGATTTAATGAAAATAGATTAATGAGCAGTGTAAAATTATTGCCACTTGGGTCTCTGTCAATTTTTTAATACTTCATTTTATCTTCGACGGTAAAAGAACAGTAAAAAAGATATGTTGTTAATTTGTTATTTTTTTTCCTTTTGGGTTTATATTATACATTTACCTTTTGCTTCCAGTGCAAAAAGACCTACCAAATATCCTCTAGGCATTTTTTTTTTTGTAAAGTTTTTAGACTTTTATTTTAAACTAAGTAGTGATATGTGCACAAAAACTAACACAAAAAATTTATTACATGATAAAATCTATATTTCACTATAAAATTAAAAATATATATATCCTTTATTCTTGTGTGTTATGTTTTATACTAATTTTTGTACTAATATTCGTTTTCTTATAAGGATCTGATTAGTCTCTTAGCGTTTTTTCTCCTAATCTCATCCAATCTTCTAACTCTAGTGAAAAAAAGCTGAATTAATTATAAATAAATTTAAAAACATTAATTTCATTTTTAATATTAAAATTTAAAATTTAATTTTGACCACCTATTTTATTACGAGAGATAATGAGAGGGTCCTTATTGTTATTTTAAACTAGAGTAACATCAACAAAGTTATAAGATCCCAAATCAGAGAACATCAAGATCGACGAAGCTGTGAGATCCCGCATATAGATAAAATCATTTATTGTCTGTGTTTCCTCTTAATTTCATAGCGAAGATTGATATAATAAATTTTAAGGATATCACTATCAGCTTTGCTACCTCAAAACTATAGATTAAACTTTAAACACTTCGGTCTTATTTGATTGTTTTATTCAATATACATTCTGCTAATTCCTATTTGTCGTTATGGCCGTCACTTGCCCGTTGTGCACAACGTCTATTATAACCTTCATGAAAAACACATGTATGCTGAACTCATGCTTCCATCTCTTCCAATGATGAAAAAAACTATTTTAAGACATCACTTTTAAGGTTAAATTTCCACGTTACCTTACATATACTGTACTGGATTGTTGTACAAACAGAAGCAAAGCCCCGATTATACTTAATTATCACCCTTTTCCCTTCGTTGAAATCAATATGGGCCACGTTTACTCACCTTTATTCTCTTGTAATGCCACTGTTCCTCATTGCCTTCACTGTACAGCCAGAAAAGCATTATATGCGAGCAAGCTCTTAGATAATCTTACTACCTTAGAAGGAGAATCAAAAAAGTTGATCGAATTAAGGAATGATGTGCTCATAAAGGTCGTCGTAGCAGAACAGCAGGAAATGAGACGGTAGCAGAAGTGGAAGGGTGGCTTTCAAGAGCGCAAGATGCTGAAGATCAAGTTCAAGAATTGATTAGAGAAAACCACTAAGAATTGGAGAAGCAATGTATTGGAGGCTTGTGCTCCAAGAACTACTTGTCAAACTACATGTTTGGGAGAAGGGTTTTCAAAACACTACGAGTTGTGGAGAATCCAAGAGGTAAAGGAAATTGTTGAAAATTGATTAAAAAAAGGAAGAAAGGAAAATATAGTTTGACCATGCAACAATACAATCTGTAAACCATAACACAATTTAACTATGCAGTTTGAATATTAATGCAGTATGAATAGTAATTTGATATGAATAGTAATGCGATGTGAGTAGTAACATGATGTGAAAAGTATTATTATTTAATTATAAATAAGAGAATTTTTTATAAATTTTTGTCATTTTAAAATTTAAAAAATAAGGGAATATAAAACAAGCAGACTTTTAAAATTAAGAGAATAAATATGTGAATATATTGGAGGAGCATTTAACTTTTCAAGAGGTTTGCTTTATTAAGGCATCTCCAAACACTCCACTTGGCTTATAATGATTTTGAAGAAGTAAAGATTGACAATAGAGGGGAAGTGAAAAGAATCCGAGAAATTTCTGGTTTTCGTAGTCACAAAAATGTTTATATAAGCACCTCCAATTTGAGGCACGTGACATGGCTTTTTCTTCCAATTTGAGGCACGTGACATGGCTTTTTCTTCCAATTTGAGGCACGTGACGTGGCTTTTTCTTGCTCCAAATCTCAAACACGTTGGGATAGACAGTTGCCAGTATATGGAAGAACTTCCAGCTGAGGTGATGGAAAACCTAATCCGCTTTGCAAGACTTGAACATCTTATACTGGTGCAGTTAAAAAATTTGAAGGGCAAACACTCAAAGGCCTTGTCTTTTCCTTATCTGAAAGAAATGAGTGTAGACGGATGGCCATTGCTTAAGAAGCTGCCACTTGGCTGCAGCAGAGGATTGGAACGTAAAATTATTATCGAGGGACGAAGACGCTGGTGGAATGAGCTGCAATGGGATGATGAAGCCACTCAAAACGCTTTTCTTCCTTGTTTCAAACCCTTATAAGTTGTCCAGTGGATGTTTCTCCTTTGCTGGTAAATTGTACTCGCCATTTTCTTTTTCCAGTCTGTGAATCTTTGCTCGTTTGCAATTTTGATTTAGGTGGCATAACTGGCGTCGCTTTTATGTATTTTATGTATTGGTTGTTTGTTTTCACTGTGTATATTTATTTGGATCCACATTTGATGTCCTCAGGAAATGAAATTATGGCATCTCACATTTACCCACAAAATAAAAAATATGTATTTTGATCCATATTTGATGTCCTTATGAAATGAAATTATGACATCTCACATTTACCCAAAAAAAAATTCATTATCGTTTATTATATGTCATTTTCTGGCATCTCGCTTTTCATTTTCTGGGTAAGCATGAGAAAGTTATAGAGAAGTGAAAACTTTTATTGCCTACAAAGCTCTCGTCCCATGTTTTAGTGAAATATTTCAAGATATTTCGAAAATACTTGCAAGTAAATGTTATTGAAGTGGTGTATTCATGACTTTGAATATAATTTAGAAAGTGATTTAAGATTTTAATACCCTACTTAGTAATTATGAGAAATTTTGATTCAATGAAAGAAGAGCAAGATGTGATATGAAAGATCGGTCGACAATTTGAACGATTTGGTATGATTCCAGCTTGGTGTATATTGGATTCCAATGGTATATAGCTGCACATCATTACAAGAAATGCTCAAATGCATGCATTCCTAATTTTTTTTTTTTCAATAGATGTACATTTGTATGTTATTTACCACTCACTTCAAGTGGTAATAACATGCTCGACAAACACAACTCTCCCCAAAAAAAGGATAAAAATACAAGTAAAGAGCTCTATAACCCCCCAGAGAATTAGGGCTAGGGTAACAGCTCCAAACTAACCCATCAAAAATACCCAGTAGGAGAGACGTTATTTCTCTCTATTGGGTTAAATTGCTTGAATATTTGAAAGAGATAGAGAGAGAGAGGAGCCCCTACAACAAATTCCTATTAATAAGTTATATCAGTAACCTACTAGCTTTGCAGGTCCACCGTAAATAAGAGTCTGCTTATGAAGGGTGTTATTGCAGCAAGCAATGCCTTCGGGCACTCCTCATGTGGAAGATGACCACATCCCGATATAGCAACCAGCCTCTGCATGCAATAATAAAAGCAACATAAGTTTAAATGGCCAATGTCAATTTATCATAAAACAAACGGCTTGTTGCTTAAAGCTTGTGCAACTCAAAGATTTTGGACCATTTTTATTCTCCAGCAACCACAAGTGTTCACCATTTAGCTGAAGCTTAATTGTTTCAATAAGACTACCATGTAAGACAGTTTCATGATAAAAAAGACAAGAATTTTCATGATGTAACAAGAAGAGAGAAGACGGGAGACACTCACAGAATTTACAAGTTTTGAAGCCATAACTTGAGAAGATTTGAGGGACACCAGAGCATCTTCAGCACCAGCAATAACCATAACTGGCAAGTCTTCAACTGCTTTCAGCAATACCGCCTCAGATTGAGGGGGAAGGATTGTCTCATGTGACAACCTGCCTATCTCGTGGAGTGCTTCATCCCAACCTTCTACACATAGTGGGGCCTGAATGATTTTTATGGACAAGCACATCAAACTGTCAATATGTTAATAAAAACACTTTAAAAAAATGTACCCAAAAAAAAAAAGATCTACTCTTGATTGAGTAAATTTTCATTGAATTGCTGAGAAGAGATGAAAAAGAAGGAAAGAAAACTCTCCTGCACATGACAGCTATTTAAATAAAATGAAATAAGCTCTTCAGACCAATTGAAGAAACTTTCAGATAAATATAGCTCACAACCCCCCTCCAAAAACACGGACCAAAATATCAACGATTCCTCTGCACAAGAGAATGCATTGGTCTAAAGTTTTGTATTCTACTTAAGACTCCTGTGGCATTGCAAATTAAGGTTTAGGCAATCTATGAATAGCTTGTATCTCATTCTAATTATCAACGGAGATGAGAGATCAATATAATAAATTTGATCTTTAAGTGTGACAAAAATTGAACCACTTTTAACTAAAATCATATAAAATATTTTCATTCCTATATGCTTTCCCCTCATGGCTTAATTGACAAGTCTTAGGATTCCTCTCTGGAAATTATATCAGATTTACCACCTAGCAAAATGCAGGACTTCTCTATGTATTTCTGTAGGAGACAAGCATATAACCTGTAGTAGGACAGTAATCATTTATAAAAAGTGGTAGTACTTAAATGGTCATGCCTATACCAAACTTTCCGATAAAGTCTGAACAGGAATTTGGTTAAGTGGTTAACAAAGTTGGCATCAATGCTATACAGAGGTAAAGGCAAGGAAGTGAGGCTTCCCTAGGTTGTGAACGGGTCTGATAATGTCCAAAACATATGAATATGCAAAAGTTATTATGCAGTAGCACAAACAGTTGAAAATCATACCTTATAGAGGCTTAAAACCTCTGTTGTCAGCTTGGTAGCATCATACCATGCACGCCTATTCACAACTTGAGTGATTTCTGTTCGCAGAAGAGGACGAACCAAGTGCTTCTTTCCAAGTGCAGTACGCATGAGTATCCTTGCAAAGCCAGGAACCACTTCTCTGGAGAAGCTAGCATTTAGTAAGACCACCCCTCTAATTCCAACCTAAATTATGCACAACAATGAAATAACTATTAGACCAGGGGGCATTTAGCCAAAAAAATTAGAATGAAAAGATATTTGTGCAGAATGTTACAAGTTAGAAATTCCCATCAACACTGAACGAAAATGCTGTAATGAATAGTTATTAAACTCTTATCTTTGGACCCAAAGCGATAGGATACATAAATTCATCCAAATACCAGATTTTGATCAATTGACAGAAGCAGCCAAGGAAAACTTACATCGAAAGAACCCAGTGACTGGACTTTTTGAGCAGCCTTCAAACAAAGCAAACCCCCATCATCATGACCAACAAGCACCACTGAAGAAAACCCCATCTCAGAACAGAAAGATAGAAGCAGGTCAACCTGAGAATATGAAAATCTTAAAATTAAGTCCCAACCACCATGGTAAAAATTGAAAAGTGCAGAAGATACAGGGGAAACACCAGGTGACAAAAGCAGCCATGCCATGACCACAAGATTAAGATATGATCTGAAAACTAGTTTTATTAAAGGCAGCTGCAAATATCTGTCAGTCAAGAGCATGACCACTGTTAAATGATTTTCATATCTCTCAAAAGAGAACCATGTCGAGCCACATTTATAAGTGAATCCTCTTTCAATTCCTTCATAAACCAAACATGCCGCCCCCCCCCCCCCCCAAAAAAAAAGGGAAAAAAAAGTTATGGTTTATCTATATATTCAGAAAACCTTCAACCAGATCCCCATCCATTAATTTAAATTCATTATCCATCTTGCATGCAACAGCAGAACTTCAGAAAACAGTCTAATATCATTCAAATCCAAATATAAAATTACCTGGGTGTCAAGCTTGTAAGGATTAGGTGATCCTTTTTCCTCCCAATCTTTCTGACAAAGCCTCGAAGTTAATCCCCAACCAGGCCGATCAAAAGCAGCAACCGTGCAACCGATTTGTTGAGCCAGCACCCCCATCACATGCCTCCATGAAAAGACACCTCCTCCAAACCCATGCACTAAAATAATACCAAACTGGCCATTTCCCTCCACATCTTGCTCTAGAGACCCAGAATCCATTTCAATATCTGGAACAGTGTCATCTAGGTTCAAAATGGGAATATCTTCTGAAAGAGTAGCTGTAGTTGCAGAGCCATCCAATAATGGAGCATAGAGAGAGGAGCTGTGAAATTGAATGCTATAGCTCCTGGAAAGGTGACGGTACTCTTTTTTGGATAATGCACTAAATGCCTGTCTATCAAGTTTCAACCTTCCCAAAGCTGTTTGAGGTGTGTTACAAGTTGAATTGGGTTCAAGAAAGGTGGTAGAGGATAAAGAACGAGGGGGTGAACCAGGCAAGCAGAGTTTGTAATGAACAGTTAGCCCTTGGCATGTGAGAAACAGGCTGTCAACATCAGCAAGTAATCTGACTGGAAGCTCACCTTCATCACGAGCCATTCCTAATGGCTTCCGCCTCATTTCGCTGTCACTTTTCAGGGTTTTCCCAGTACAGGGAGTGGGTGATCTTGGAACTTTCTGGAAGCTAGAGAAAACATTTTTGCATGAAAGAACCTGAAATATAAGAGGGTAATGAGGAACAAAAATAATAGACTTTGAGTATCCAAGTAAAAGCTATCAACAACTATAGCATAACCCGATAGCTGGTAGTTATAGACAGCATCCAGTAGCTGATGCAAATACGGTAGCAAAAGTACAAACCTACACCATTAATAATATCACACCAATTTGCTTTCTAGAACTTTAAACTACACCTATGCTGCAGGAAGTTCACTTTCCCAAAAAAAATAACAAGAGAAAAAGGTTAAAACCACAGAAAAATTACCGCTTCCGGATCAACACGGTGAAACAGGAGTTTCCTCCGAGCTCTGCAGCTAGTTCTATAAGCTACCACAGTATGACCAAGTGCAAAAACTACTGATGAGAGAAACAAGACAGGCATTCCCCATGACTTTTTCAAGTGAAGCCTTTGCCTTGAGAGAGATATCGAAGCCTCAGCCTCAAGTTGAGAATTTACAGAAAAAACACAAGCCTTCACTGAAAGAAGAAGAATCGAAATAAAAGAACATAGTGTAACCGTCCCAAGGTAAGGACCATGGGATAGAGCCGGAGCATCACACACCGAATATACACCTGTGATCAAAAAATCAATCCATAATCACATAATTGAACTGGAACCAATCAACTATCAGCTTCTCACCAATTAAAAATTACAAGAATTTCAGTTTCACAGGATTTTCTAATATGATAGAAAGTTCAAATAACATTAATAAATTTAACCCCAAAAAATAATAATTCTGATCAAAATTAAAAACAGGTATAAATTTAGCTTTATCTAGCAATTCTGAACTTTTCAATTTCTCAGAAAAGTGAACAAAAATACTCCAAAACTATCAGCTTCTCACCAATTAAAAATTACAAGAATTTCAGTTTCACAGGATTTTCTAATATGATAGAAAGTTCAAATAACATTAATAAATTTAACCCCAAAAAATAATAATTCTGATAAAAATTAAAAACAGGTATAAACTTAGCTTCATCTAGAAATTCTGAACTTTTCAATTTCTCAGAGAAGTGAACAAAAATACTCCAAAACACAAAATTCATTTTCTTCAGTTTTCCTTCACTTTCTCAGCGACCAAACATAATGTAAGCCAAAAGAATGGGAAAAAATTTTAAAAAAAATTGCGAAGCACTTTGTCAAAAGTTTTTGAATTTTTCATTTTTCCTCAGAAAATAAAAAATATACTCTTCCTTTCCAAGCAACCTAACATAAAATCATATTAAATTTAAAAAAAAATGATGACGAACATGATCATACATGTAATAATAAGAGATCTGATAATGGAAACAAGAGGAATATCCGTCAACGATCTCTTAAAGTCGTATCTACGCAAATGCTCTTTGAATCCATAACACCTTACGCACGTGAAGCTCGAGATGAGAGCACACGTCACCACCACGTCAGCCACAGCCACCAGAAGTGGCAGCGATGATACCAACAGCGACGCCACCATCGCCACCATAAAGAACACAGTCCGTATAATACGGTGGGCTTTGTCCAATACCAGCCACGACCTCGCCATCATAACAGTATTTAAAAAACAAAAAACAAAACGACTTTCTTTCTTCCGGTTTTTTTTTTTTTGGCTAACAAATTAGAAATTTAGCGCTCTCTCTCTATCCCTATCTTGGTTCTATGTCGGACTCGACACCCTAGCGAATTCGAATTTGAATGAGGGATTTTGCTCTCGTCGCGTCGCACTATTGGCCATTTCACGGGTAATTTCTTTCCGCTGGCGGCGAGGTAAAGGCAGACTCGTAATTTAGTGGCTCCTGTCGCAGGCCATGGCCAGGCTTTCAAGACGATGAAGGAAACAGAGAGAAGATTTTACTTCTAACGTTTTGAAATTTTTGAATTTCTCTGCTCTTTCTTCTTCTTCTCTTTCTCCTCCCCTCTTCTCTCCTTCCAGAGAAAGTCGTTTTAATATTTTCGATTGAAATAATAACATCTCGCCCCTACTTATTGTCGAAATTAAAATAATATCATTTATGTAGGCTGTGAGTTGTGACAAAGACCTGTAAGAAGAAACATAACTTGGGTGTATATTTGTGATTACTCAAAATAGAAGGATCCAGATGTTATTATTCTGGTTATTATTAATTGGCGAAAGCATGATTAATTAGCAATAATTTTTTAGTTCTTTTCATCTGACAGCACTTGATTCCAGCCAGGAGAAGCTGCATAACTGGCAGCCTTTTCTGTGTGGACTAAATTGTCCCTAGTTTTTATCTATTTGACGAATTTGGCCCTTCAGTACTTTTATTTTTGAAAAAGCCTATTTATTTGGCACTCGAGAGATCCTTTACACCAAACTTTTGATTTGCATGGTCGTGTGTCCCAAGAACAGATTTGTTTGGGCAAATCAAGTGGAATCATAGCCACCATGCCATTTTTGTTTTTTTTAAATCCTTTCTAAAGCTCAATTGTGTTGTATTATGATATACTATTATAATTTTAAAACTCTAGAAGCATCATCTAAAAGAGAAATGAAAATCTTTTATTCTTAAAATAATATTTTTTATTTTTGTACCATTATTTTTTCCCCAAAATTTAACGTGTCTCTTACAAAATAAAGTGTGTGTATATATATATATATATATATACTCGCAATATTTTACAATAATTTTAGGGATGGTAGCTTTTAATACACGTTACTTTATTCTCAACCAAGTTTTTTATTTTTTCCCCTAATGCGCCAAAATAATCTAATCATATAAAAGAGAACGAAAGGGTAATATAAGTAAAATACTAACTATTCTTAATTGTTTATTATTAAGCCAATTCAAAAGTGCGCGGAGGCAGAGAGGGCAGAGGCAGGCCAGCGAGACGCCCAAGAACGTGACCGTTAGAGCCAAGTCGAGATCGTGGTCGGGACCAGAAATCTAAACCATTGGCCCCCACTCACAACGGGTCACGTCACATCACCACTTACCTTGTTATGTGGATCCCGCAATCTCACCCAGCCTGTCTCACGGGTGCCTGCCACGTGGAGGCTACGATACAGCCTGTCCGTCTGTAATTCTTATGGGGCCGGACTCTTTGGAATTGGGTGGAATAACCAACGGTCGGATTTCTTTTTTATTATTTTCTTCTCTGTAATTTAACGTTGATTTCGCCAAAATTATCACAGTAATTTAAAAACCAAATTAAATAGCGCGAGTCATTCTGATTGAATATTTGAGTATTGGAAGCCTAACTTGAAGGATTCAAACTACTAATTTATGAAAAATATTGTTTATTTGTGAGTCAAAATCATGCTACTGATAAAATCACATTTTTCTCTCCATATCAAAGTTATTTTAACAATAAAATTTGTAAACTACATGATTTGTCAATATTATTAGTCAGTGCTTACATAAAAAGGTTGATAAAATATTTTTTAAAAATATTAATAATTAATAATAAAAATCAATGAGTTAAACGACAATTAAGTAAATAAAAATTTATATGAATATAGGAGGTTGCATGACTCACCAAGTGAGTACTTGAACCATTCAAATAAAAAAATAAATCTCAATTATTTAAAATAAAATAATGATGCAAATTAAATCTCAAAATAAAATCTATTATTCATTACTTATAAATTACAATGAATCAATCTAAAACGAACAGCAATAACTCTCACTCTCTCTAAAAATTTTTTCTATAATCCTCACTACTTTTTTCTTTCAAACTAGGCGCTCAATTGATATCATTTGCCAGGAAAATAGTTCAATGAATCGAAAAATACAAATTTTAAAGTCTAACTTAAAAATTATAAATAACAAATACCATGAACTCATTTATAAGTTACAACAACAATACAAAATACATTGTTTGCATTATGACTTCAGCTGAGGCCCCCACGATGTATCCATCCATTCTGTTATAAAAATAAAAGGAAAAGTGACGGGGTAGATTTCTCTGCAGGATATTCCTGAAAAGAATCGTACGGCCCTGTTAAATTTTTGAACTTTTTTTTTTAATTTGTTGCTGATGGAATGGCCGAAAATCAACGACCAATAAACAATTTTGGTAGTTGTAAAAGTTAAAACAAATATATTTGTCGGTGGTTCCCTTACCGCCGCGGTTTCCATACTGCACAGTAAACTAACACCGTTACTAATAATGGAAAAGAAACGTCATCGTATTGTCCTGCTCTCTGATTTCTGATGTGTATATTATACATGTCAGCTCCTCTTTTTCACTTTTGTCATTTTGTATAACAGCAAGAGCATATCAAGGCTTTTTTAAATTTTTTTAATTTATTATTGAATAAAGTTTTATTAAGAATGGAAAAATATTTGGGGTTGAAGGAGAGGGAAAAATTTTTTTCTTTTTTTTTGGTTTTTTTTTTTTTGTTTTGGGGGGGGGGGATGTGTTGTTGGGGAACCCCCCGAGGCAACTAAGTCCCTACAGTAACTTGCACTCACATGGAGGGAACCATTTATTAACTTCGTTAAATTAACAATATTAATCCTTCATTCGCATCGGATGCTTTTGGAGTAAGGATTATTTTCATTTTTTAATAATTCAATCCCTTCTTAAATTAGAATAAAAATAATGCTCATCTTAAATCTTTCCATAAAATCATTAAATTTAATTATATATATAGAGAGAGACATTCTCATTCTATAATTTTATATAGAATCTTGTTAAGTTATATTTGTTCTAACTTATATAGTAAGTTAAATAATATAAAAATCACTCATAAACTCATTTACTCCACCTCCCATGTTATTTATTTTTATATGTTTTAGTTAGTTGTAAGTTATAAAAGTGTAACTTAGGAAATCTATATATATACACGCTCTTAACAAATATAAAAATACAGATGTCAATATATATATATATATATTTATTTATTTTTATATGTTAGTGACATTCTAAAAATATTCTCGTTAGAGAATGACTCTCCCTTTTAATATATACATATACCTATATTTATAGCTTGATGAATATTCTCATAAATATAATTGTTTTTTGTTCCAAAAAATACAATCAGAGAATATTCAATTCCACAAGGAAGAGACAATTGAACATTTGAAATGTCGTTTTATGGGCCACAAGAACAATGTAATTTGTTTTTCAAAGGCTATGAAAAACGTAAGATATAGAGCAGGCTTGATTTTCTCTCTACTGACAGGGATGACACTTAATTTTTTTGTTTTTTGAATTTCGATTTTCTCAAGAAAGATTATTTATTTTATTTATTTACGCATGGGTAGGTGATGACTTTTGAATCGAATACACATGATAACAAGCAAAATAAAATCAAAATAATGGACAAGTCAATAGAAAAACTGACCATAAAAATCATCAGTCACATGGATTTTCTTTGTTTATTTTTGACTTGTAAGTTCTTGCAGTTGCAGCTTTGATCGTGCTGAAGGACCTATTCTATGGTCTAAATTTTGTTTGCTTATGAAGTGAATATTGAAGATATGAAATCGATTGACTCTGTTTTTAGATTCCATTCTCTAGCCGTTTTGCTTATTAGTTTCGGCATCTTTTACATTGTCTAATATGTGTGTGTTATTCTCTATAATTTCATACATCTTTTCTTTTTTTTTTGGGGGACATAAATGAAAATGAATTTTCTTCTCAACCATACGAACAAAAAATTTTATAAACTAAATCAATTAGCGAGTGCACGATTCATATTTACACGTTCCTAACTTGTTGGCATGCCATCATATCACTTGTGCAAAATAGAATAATGTTTAAATTAGGCTCTAACTTTAAATTATTTATGAGTTGTATAATTTTGAAAACCCTAAGCTGGATTCTCTAGCTCATTTTCAAAGTCTTAAAATCAGCAAGCTCCACGCTTTTTTCTTTTTTTTTGAGGGGGAAATACAAATTTCAAGAAAAGTAAAGGGTCTTAATGGCAATTCTTCATGTATTAGAAAGTCAAAAGAAACGAAACCTTTTTTTCCATCAAATGTAAGAGACAAAAGGAGAGCTTTAAGTCATGAAAATGGGGACATAAAATAAAAGCAAGAAAATGTAAAAGCAAATGGCGCGAAATGAGCCACCATCTTGTTCTTTTCAGCTAAGCTGCTGATGCGAGCTGGGCCCTTCATGTTTGTCCCACTCAAATTCATCAATTTTGGATAGATTTTCAAGAAATCAGATTCCTCTCAAAATGAGAAGAATCTTCATTCAATTTCTTTGTAATGTGAAATGTGGGAAAATATTTTCTAACAAGCATTCAAACTAGGGCCAGTGAAGCAAAAGATTTGTCTGGCCAAGAGATCAATTGTCTTGTATCATTTTGATAGTACCATTTATTTATTTTTTAATCAAAGCAGATACATATAAAAAACCAAATAATTTTCAGTTCATTGGGTTAATATCAGAGCAACAGTTGCACAAAGTGAAAAAAAGGTGGCATGAATTTGTCCGCTCTTGCAATATTGGTAACTTTATGACATCTCATTTAAAAATTAATATCTATGAAAGTTCTAATTTTTTTGTTTTTTAGATCAAAGTGATAGTCGATGGTGTGTTGATAATATTGTTTTTAAAATATTAAAATCGAAAATATATACCCTGGCGATGTTATCCTAAAGTTGGGAAGGGTCTTGCAAAAAGATGGAGGCTTGATTTGATATTACGTGTTTTAATTGTTAAGCCAAAACTACTGCAAATCAATGTTGTAACCATTTAAAAATCTAATGATAGTTAAAAGGTATGAATTCTAAACACCAATTTTGATTAGAAAATATATAATTGTATGAATTCTAACCACCAATTTTAAATTTTGATTTAAAAAAAAAAAAAGATAGTTAAAGTAACATAAGTTTTCAATCAAAGAAATAGGAATTAAAATTACTTCAATTAATCTTCAAGCTTATTGTTGTAAATATATATCAGATCCTTTGAAGTAATAATTTAAAAGGTACAACTGTTAGACAGCAGTACTAAATGAAACCTGAGAAATTTAAGATTATTTTATGTTCTGATTATAAAATTAGCTATGAAGATTTGAAGGCTGCGATATTTTTTATTTTTTTTTCAGATAACTGATTGTGTTTTTATATGTATTGGTGCTGTTAATTATTGCAATTAATTGATATCAACCTTGAAAATTATTAATGTGCTACACTCTGCGTCCATTAGCGGTCCATGTCATCGCAATTGTCAGGCCTGGGTGTTGTAATTAGGGATTCAACTGCAAGTGTCATGGCTACTGGCTACTGCGATCAAGATTTCTAGGTGACTGCTTGAATTAACAATATAGAGGACAATAAGAATTAGATTTATTGGGTCATTTCAGATATTTAGAACAAGATTATAACGTTAGAGTTCAATACAATCCAAGATCTTGTATTGCAATTGCCCACCCTTTAGCTAGAAGTTAGCTTAAAATCATTTTGAAACTGTTGTTTGATTAGACTCGCTTCTAAGGAAAATTATAAATATATTAACTTTGTTGAATGAATGAAAGTTATGCTTAAAAAAAAAAAAAATTGAACAAATATGAATTCATATAATCGTGATTTGCAAGTATATATAATTGATCTGCTCAATGATGAAAAGATTGATTCTTGAAATGCAGAATTACCCAATTGAAGATTTTGGTCATTTCATTGTCAGCCTTCGTATCTTATCTAAAAAGGCTGAAACAACCTAATCGGTACCTTTGTGGTCAGTGGTGTTTTTAGGTTAATATTTTATTATATCTCGACATTAATGACCCATTTTTCTTCTCCTATCTTTTCAGTAATTATTTAGCTATTACACAAAAAGCATGAAAACTGATTATATTATGAGAATATAGGAATTGAAAAGATTGGGTTAATCAGCCCAATCAATTTAAAAAAAAAAAAATTGTGCCAACTATGAACCGAACCATAACATTTAAATTCATTTTTTTTTCTTGGCCTACTGAAATATCTAAATCAATCGAGGCTCAAATTTGTTTGATAACTTTTTTCTTTAACCAATTAAATTTTAAAATGAAAATAATCATCTTGATCGCGTATAATTATTTTCAAATCCTCTCTAGAAACAAAAATTCACTCTTCCATCTACATCTAATTTTTTTCTTCCTAAATAATCCTTTTAATCAATCAACTTGCAAGAAGTGTATTCAAAAGCTTATAACATATATACATGATAACAAACTCGATTACAAGTTTCAAGCACTTGGAGATGAAAGAAGATTATGTTTCAAAAGTTCCAAAGTTGAAGCAATAAAAAATTAAAATAAAGGGAGATAATTAGAGTCTCCACAATAAAAATAAATATATAGTATTTATCTTTTATCATTTTCATAATATATAATAACCCCCCGGCATACAAGATCTAAAGAAAAAAAAAGCATAAATAAGTCATGTACTTGATATTTGATCTTAGGAATATAAGATATATATTTGTTATAAGAGAAAATGCTTAAAAAATAATAAAAGATACAAGACAAATATCTTATTATTTATACCAAACTTATATTTCTTATTTTTAGTATTTATATTTTCTTATTTTAATTTCAATTTATAGTGAGTTGTGCACAATTAAAAGATGGACAAATTCCTTAGAATGTTTTAAGTTTGAAAACTTATGATCCATCAACCATTGGTCCTACAAGATAGGAAGCTGTTGGGATATTGTCCTTATATTTTTTAAGGTTTTTTTTTTCTTTTTAAAATTATTTATTTATTTATTTATTGATAAGATTAAAAGTCACTTAACTGTGACCATTTCTCCAGATTTTCTCATTATTCTTCTCCAATTAATCGATGCTTATCCTGACTTATTCACTGTCCTTTTATTCGGGTTGTTTTTTTTTAAAAAAAAAGTTTTTCTGATATTATCTAAGAAAATATTGGTAGAGATTTCTCCTCTCAGTAAGAGTGGAGGATTTAAATTACAATAATGTTGAAAATTTTATAACAAAAATTTGGGCTGTATCACAATACAATTGATCTCTGTCAGTATTAATATATTTCTTATTATAAATATCAGTAGACTCTTTATATACTCTAACATATCAATATTCAATAGAAAAAAAATCTCTTAATTGATTAGAAATTAACACGAAACCTAAGAGTAAACATTAATAAAAAAAGCCAGTGTGTGAGCGAGAAGAATGCCTGCAAAAACACAAGTTATTACACTGATGATCTTAAATTTATTATTTTTAATTAAAAAAAATCATTCATGTATATATTCTTATCTTTTCATATATACATATATTCGGATTCTTCTTTGGATTCCTTAGTCACTCTTTATCTCAATTTTTCTTCATTTTCGAATTCAAAATCTTTCTGCAAAGGCAAGCATCAAAAGAAATTGAAAATGAATCAAATGGTCCCATATATTTTGAGCATTTCTTCCACAAACCATGACAAAAACACGGCTGCGCTGTAAGTGTCATGGCCTCCCTCATCACATATCGAACAGAATCTAATGTTACCAAATACCAAAACGACATAAAACTTTTTACACCAAACGACAATCATTTTCTTTTTCTTTTTCTTTTTCTTTTTCTTTTTTTGAGGTTATAAATTAATTAAAAAAAAGACTATGTACATATTAATTAATTATCTCATGTAATTAATTGTCCAACAAAGATTATGTAATGTACAGTACAGCCAAAAATTGACAGAGTTTAAAGGACGATTATTAAAGCCTTATTCGGCTGGCAAAAGCATTGCGCATGCATGCATGCATGTATATCTTTAATGTATTAAAGTCTCAACGCAGACGCAACCGCTGCTACATCGGTGACTGCGTTGCGTGTATTATTTTATTTCATGCTTAGCACATCATCGCATAAAAGAGATAGGATTACATAAATATATAATTTTCTTTTTTGTCAACATTTGTCACCTCATAAAATTGTAAAATCTTCTACGCGATAGCCGTTGTTCTTGAAAATTTTGAGTTCTCGAAGACAAAGAAAAGTGCACAGTCGGCACACCTCAGTGTGATGGCTACAAGATCCCCAAAAAAATTAAAAATAAAAAATCGTGTTCTTTTGATAGATTACATGTTAATTGCTTGATTTAATTGACATTGTCAATTTATTAAATAAAACTTTTGTTAGCCCGACTCTTCGGACGTCCTGTCAGCAGCCGGAGTTGAAGTTTAATTAGGGTTCCGGTAATAATAACAAATAATTTTTTTTTCTCTTAAACGGAGGTGATGATTTTTTTTTTCTTATTTTCGTCCCTAGGGTTGACAGGAATGGCTATGGATTCATGAAGGTCCACAATGAGCACAATTTAACCCCAAAAAAAAAAAAAAAACTTGACTCTCTAATCTAAAACTTCATATCTTCAATCTCAATAGCTGAAAATGTGAGTTTATTTTTCTGCGATTTATTAAAGGGGCCCCGTAATAATCAAAGTAGACTTTTAGATTCTTAGATTACGCTTGCGGCGCTAATGCGCGCATACACATACTTCAATGCACGCACCGTATGGTGTGTTAGTATTGTTTATTATTTTCTTGTTCAATTAATTAATATATCATATAATGTACACGGCGGATTATTATTTTGAAAGATGAATGACGAGAGTATTGCTGTGAGGGCTCTAGAAGTCTTTACTTATATTGAACCAAGAAAAAAAATAAAATAAAATAAAATAAGATGAGCTAACGCCTAGAGCACGATATTTACATCCGGTGGCCAGAGTGAAGTCCTTCTTTGAATCAAAGGCACAGAAGCTACCAACACCGAAGGCGGGGCTCCGAGAGCGTGCCCACTGGTATCGTTAGGCTCAAACAAAAAGCACTCACCAGCCACAACATTTCCATCAGGATTGAACTCTCCATTAGATTGAAAAGGAGTCTCCTCCATATAGTGGGAATGACGAGCCACGACCATTGTTGGAATATCATCCATTGCAAATATGAAATAAAAGAAAAAAAGAAAAGACAAGGTGGAGTTAGCACTATTTAAACAAATATGCTGGTCTAAAAAAATATATATAATGACTAGAATATTGTTATAAGGGCATTATTGAAAAAGAAAAAAATAAGGATAAAATTATAATATACTTAACAATAGTAATGTCTTGAGATTTTTTTTTTAAATAAGACTTCAGTTAAAATATAGAAATTAAATAATATTAAAAAAATTAAAAGTTGACATGAAAGGTAATTGATTAGCTGAATGAAATTAATTAACCACCAAACAATTTCGTAAGTACACAGCCACAATCTCTATTTGGGTTAAGGACCTCGTAAATTTTAATAGCTTGATTGATGTTTTACACGAACCAAAACCTCACCAATTACTCAAATATACATTCCCAATAAAAGTAGCAAATTAAAATTTATAAAGTCAAACCATAGCTTTCATAAGAGTACAAGATGCGGTAGGAAGTTTAAAGGGGCTAAGCAGACTACTCATTCTTCTTGATAAAAGATCTTCCCGGAATCAAATCAATCTCCTTTTGTTGTGTCATTTTCGTTCTTTGTCACCATATCAGAAACCCTAATTTTGAAAGAATAAGCTAGTATCTCACAAAGGAAATAATAATAATAATATTAATAAATAATTGAGTGTGACCAAACAATGCAGAAAATAACCCTACAGAACTGGAAATTCTTGGGACACAAATGTATGGCCATTAGAGGACAAGTAGTTGAGTTGGGTCAGAAGAATATACATATATATTGGGTCCTAACAAGCGAGGACGGTGTGGATGTAAGTTAGCTTTTAAGATGAACGAAGTATATGGAAAATTGACAAATTTTAATATGTTAATGAATGATGTCAAGTATTTTGATATTCGAATAACTAATAGGACATGTATCTTTTAGATGATTGATATATAATATTGATACTTAAGTGGGCACACATGTTTGGATCCGTATAGTTATTGTATATTAATATTGGGTAATAAAACAAAATTAATCCGTATTCATTTATCGAATAACAATTAAGTCCAAATCATTAATTTTATGATGTAACAATTTGTACAACGTGTCAATCTTCGGGAGAATCAAACGCAAAATGCTTGCAAGGGCTAGGAAATTTTGATATTTCCTTGCGTTCGTGGGGTCATCAACTATCCAGTCTGAAAACCAAATAAATCCGCAAATATAATGGGCTTGAAGAGGTCCCAAATCATTCTTCACGTCCGCTCGGAAGAGCTGAACTGTAGCAGCCCAGCCTAGCCCACCCTATTTGTCACCATCTCCCAAATGGACTTCGAAAGCGAACTCCATGGCTTGTTGAAGAGGGCTTGCTTGCAATTTGCAAATCACTTCTGTTGCAAGCTCATTTTCCAGTTTCTTCTTTAGATGTCAAATTGAAATACGAGGATAAAATGGTCAGTTTACTATAAATTGTTAAATATTCTAACGTGGCAAACGTTTAACGGAAATTTAATACAAATTGGAAACAATGGGTGGAAAATACAACGAAATGAAAGTTATGTAAATTTTTTAAATGAGTGAATCTTAAGGTGAACAGAATTGATAAATTTCCTCATTAGAATTACCCTAAATACAACTATATATTACAAGTATTTGTAATATATATATATAATTGTAACATGTAAAAAGAAATTGCTATTATTTTGGAAACTCACAAAAATAACTTGATAAATTTGACAAATGCGTGATAATTTTCTTGGAAGGAAAACAACAAGCATTTGAGTGAAGATTAATCTAAAAATTAACGTACTTTAAAATTTTTCACATTGAAGTGAGAATCAAATTCCGAATTTTAACATTATTAGCTAGAATATGCATTGCGGGAAGACAACGTTTTGAGGGAAGATTTTCTCATTTTTTATTTTGGAAACTCAACAAAAATACCACCTTCTTTCTGTCTTGGACGATGGTGATTATGACTTTTAATGTCCATTAGCACATTAACTAGTGCCATTTATTCAGCGTGGACATTATTATCACAGCTCATCCTGCTTTCTCATTTCATTTACACCTGGTTGGTTTTTCTTCTAATTGCATAACTTCATGTAGCATTAGCTTTTAGTCTACTACGAGCTCCGTTCACTCGTTTTCTGCTAAAAAATAATGTTGGACCTTTTTCTTTTAATTTTAATTGCAATATGCGAAGCCCTCAAATCATAATATTTATTAACTCCTTGAGAGCCCTCTTGAATCGGTTCAGCTACTTGAGTTTCCAACTCTTGCACCCTTGAAAATTACTGGGAAAGAACCTAAGCAAGTCAGCAAAGTGTAAATGAAATGAGAAAACACACTGGAATGTTATTGATCAACAAGTTCCATTATTTGATCCAACGGCTAAGAAGACTTTTTGTAAAATTCTTTTCTATATATCCTCAAATCTTGCAGCGTTTTTGATCATCCATCAGTACCATTCAATTTTCTCCGTTACATGTTCTTTAAAACTTGTTGCAGCCCCTTCATCTGTTGTTTTTCAGCGACTATCACTTTTATCGGCATATCATTCCTTTAGCTTAAGTTCAAACAGCTTTTTAAAACTCTCTGTGTAAGAGATCCAGATTAACTTGGAAATAACATCTCACATACTCTGCTTTTCTAACACAACAATCCATCCAGGCATATTGTGAAATACTGTTATCACCTTATGAGTATGAAGGTGAGCAAATGTTTTCCATTGTATGTAATGCCAAAAAAAAAAAAAAAAGATCCATTATAGAATTTGAGTTTTTCTGCTTTTTCTTGGAGGGATGGTTATTATTAAGGGACTAATTTTTTTAATCCAAAATCCATATAAAGCATTTTATTCCCTTTTTCATTAACTAGTGCCATTTTTTATTCAGTTTATACATTATTATCAAACAGCTCATCCTGCTTTATTCATTTCATTTTTTTACACCTGGTTGGTTTTTTTTCTAATTTTGCATAATCTTGATCATGATATAGGATGCATTTAGAATTTTAATTGATTAGTTAATCAACCCTTGGCATAATAACATATGGGATGCTAGACAGCATGATATTTCAATTTTTAATCTTATACTCGAAATTTTTTAGAAATTGATATATCTGTAAAAAAATAATAAATTTTATTTCATTAAATTTGAGTTAGTTTTCAATTTTATATGAATTTTCGAAATTTCTGGAAAAACTTTAATTTTATTATTTTTACAACCAAATGAGCTCAGAAAATTATGAAATTTTATACAGACGTTAATACACGTGTATAGTATCTCCAGTTTTAATTTCAAATCATAAATATTTGAAAATGTTTTTAACTCTTTTGAAAATTTTCTTGAATCGGATTCAGAATATCTTTATGAATATTAGTTTCCAAATTTTAGCAGAGTTAAAAAAATTACTGGAAAAGCACCTAAGCAAGTCAGAATTTAAGTGTAAATGAAATGAGAAAACACACTGGAATGTTGATATGTTTAAGTATTTGATCATTACAAGAATTTTTTCCATTATTTGATCCAACAAAAATCAGTTTATGAAAATGTTTCTAAAGACTTTTAATAAAATATTTATTTTTCTGACTTTTTATTATGATATATCCTCAAATCTTGCAGCGTTCTTGATCATCCATCAGTACCATTCAATTTTCTCCGTTAAATGTTCTTTAAAACTTGTTGCAGCCGCTTCATCTGTTGTTTTTCAGCAACTATCACTTTTATCGGCATATCATTCCTTTAGCTTAAGTTCAAACAACTTTTTAAAACTCTCTCTGTAAGAGAGCCAGATTAACTTGGAAATAACATCTTTTTACCCTGCTTTTTTATTTTTAATTTAAAACAATCCATCCAGGACTTGTTATTTTTATTGGGAAAGACTGTTATCACCTTATTTGATTTTATGTATGAAGGTAAAGTACAAATGTTTATTTGTATTATATTGTATTTACGGATTAAATATTCGACAAAGACATGAAGAAATGTGATGAGAATATTGGGGGGAAGCTTTTTACCAGCATAACAGAGCAACATTTAGAATTTCATTAAAAAAAAAAAGAGTCTCAGTAGTTCTGTTGACAGACTTAGGTAAATCTAGCCAACTGTAATACGATTTTAGTCCACACTGCTTGATATTAATAGAAAATAATTAGATATCTAGTATTTGTAACTCGATCCTAGTAGATAGTTTATTAGTAAAACTGGCTCCTAAAAGACTTTTTAATAAGCGTGCTTGAAAATTTCGGACTCACTCCCCAAAAGCCTCTCTCGCAGCACCAAATCATTCAGGCATCGGGCCAACAAAACCATATGTTAAAAGAGATTTTCAGAAATCAGTCGAAGCCTCTGCTAACGTCTGACAAATCTTTTGTCAGAAATTTTCCTTATTTGGACACAAATCAATAAACTAAGAAAAAGCAACCACTAGAAAACTGTTCGTTAATTGGAAATTTAGGCGGCAACATCACAAACAGATGGAAACAAGAAGTTTGAACTGAAATCAGTAGTCACCGACAATAAAATTACCAGGCCTGTAAACCGGAAGAAAGGCATTTTTGAGTGGCTTGATCATCCCATTGAAGATTATTCCACCACCATTCTGGTCCCCAGATAATAAGTTTACGTTCCGGTCCGCTGGTGCAATCAAATGGAAGCTTCTCCAGCTTTAGACATAAACCTACCTCCAGTTCCTTCAAATGAGGGAAGGGCAAGGCCCTTGGGTAGATGCTCCTCAATTCTTTTAGTTTAAATAAGCTAAGACATTCAAGTTTTGCCAACGGGATTAGATTTTGCACCTCCTCGGGTGGAACTTCACCCAATTTTTCAAGGCTGATTATTTCTTCCAAATAACGGCAGTTATAAATCCCAATATGCTTGAGATTTGGAGCAAGAATAAGCCATGTCACGTGCCTCAATTTGGATCCCCATATTGAAACTTTGCGGAGACTAAAGAACACACGAGTTTGTCTGATTCTTTTCACTTCTCCTGCTGCATAGTCAATCTCCATTTCTTCCAAATCTTCACAACTCCTAATGTCTAGTGCTTTGAGATGCCTCAAACTTGCTAAAGTGAGAACATTGAACGATGATAAACTGTGACATTTTGTTAGGCATAGAGATGGAATAGTGCTAACGATGCTCTGTAAATTGGATGCCAGCAATATTTGAAGAGCTGCAAAACCTTGTAAGGTGATGGTCAGCACATTTAAATGTTTCAAGCCAAGCAATTCCTCCACCAAAACTAAACTGCCTCCATACAAAATGCTATCTGATTTTTGTTCATAAGAACCACATTTGAACATTCTCAAAGCTTCCAACATCTTCAGATTCGATATCACTTGTCCCGGAATTTTAGAGATATGATGCGTAGACTCCAAGTTCAAACATTTGAGATTAACCAGGTACTTTATCTCTACTGGCAATCCTTCTATATCGGTCTCCGATAGATCAAGATGTTGAAGTGAAACCAAGTTTGAAATTCCTACAGGAAAATGCTGTAGTGACCAGTTATATGACAGCTTTAAAACTCTAAGAGAAGCCATTGATTGAAAAAATTCTTTGTTAGCCCTGGATATATTATTGGAACTGAGAAACAAAGTCAGGAGATGAGGAGATGCAGGAGACTCCCAAAGCGTACTAATTTTGTTCTGCATCAGTGACATCCTTGTAACCTCGTTCCACAATTCAGATCTTGGTGTTTCAGTTAGTCCTACACCTGCAACAACTAAATACCTTTCCTCCTGCTTCTCGGTCGTAGATGCAATCCACAAAGCCATGTCGCGGACCACATCATGCATTTTTACATGATTATCATCTTCTTCTTCCAACAGACATGCATGAAGAAGATTACGAATAAGAGAGTAGCCTTGATTTCGAGCCCCAACACCATTATACTCATCTAAAAACCCCTCACTTATCCAACAATCTATCAAGTCTTCTATGCTAATACTGTAGTCTTCTGGGAAAAAACTACAGTACAGGAGACAAAATCTAGTTTCATCGCTGGGCAAAAAATCATAGCTGAACTTTAAACGGGAAAATACCCTTTTCTCCATACCTGAAAACTTAGACGCTGAACTCCTCAGCACCTCTATTGCATGTTCCCACTCTCGAGGGGCCTTCTTAGAAGCCATGGCTCGGCCGACAGTGATTAGAGCTAGTGGCAAACCACCACATTCTCTGGCCACAGTTTCTGCTAGCTCAGGAATATCAGGATGACTATCTAGAATATTTCTTCCCACTTTCTCCTCAAATAATTTCCAGGCATATTCATATCCCAGACACTCCACTTTAAAGGATTCATGAGCATCCATTTGGCAGCAAACTTCAAACTCGCGAGTTGTGAAAACTACCTTAGACGCACTTGTGCGTCTTGGAACAGGTAAACCCACTTCAGCTAAATCAACTGGCTCCCATATGTCATCCAGCAATAACACAAACTTCGTGTTCCTCATGACCTTGAATATTGCCTGAGCTTTCTCGTGAAAGCTTTTGCTATCCCATGACTGGTTACACAAACCAATCTGTTTTGCAATACTTTCTTGAATCTTTTCGAGCTGCAGGTCTCTGGACACCACTTCCCAAATAACAAAATCGAAATTATTTGGCGTGTGAAGGAAATTGTTGTTGATTTGCGTTAACAGGGTGGTTTTACCCACCCCTCCCATACCATACAGGCCAACAATTCCCACAGGTTCTCCGGTGAGGCATCTCCAAACTTCGTCCAAAGTTGATTGCATGCCCACAACTGTCGGTGGAAGAGGTCTTTCATCAACTGGGTTTTCTGGTACCGTTTGAGCCACGTCTGTGAAATCTCCTTCCTTTCTTAAGCTCTGCACATTTTTCAATAACGTGACAATTTTTTTCCCGTACTTGTATCTTTCAATGCAGCTCCCGTTGCGGAAGCCACTAGAGTTTTCTCCCAACACTTTCGCAACTTCTTCTTCCACATCTTGCACTCTGGAAAGCCACCCCTGCACTTGCTGCAGCCGTCTCATCTGCCTTTGTTCGGCTACGATGACCCTTATCTCCAAGTCATTTCTTGCTTCAATCAACTTTCGAAGTTCCGTCCGCAAGGCATGAAGATTGTCATTCAAATGACAGATATACCCTGCTCGGCTAACAATGCAATCTAGGCAATGAGAAATGGTGTCGTCACATGAGAATGAGGCTGAGCAAACGTTGCCCATAGTTTGTATAGGATTCAATATTCAACTATTAAAGAGATGAAGAAATGTGATGAGAATGTATGAGCACTACAATGCTAGTTAATTAGCTTGGTTTCGCAGTTGATGGAGCTTATTCTTTATATAGGATAAAGCAACTAAGCTAATGTAGGAATCTTGGAAACTTCTCTACCGACCCCTAATTTAATTACATGTTTCTACTGGGAAATTTCCCAGAAGGTACCATCACTTGGCGACAGGTTTCCTGGAAAAAGACTTGGATTTTATATATGATTATTCGAGCCAATTGTATATTGAAGTCGGACTCGCCTAAGTTACGCTGCTTGCCTGGCGTTTTGTCTTTTTCTGGATTGCACTCATACTTTAAACTTTTTATAAAACGTGAAAAAATATCATTGATCCCCTTAGGCATTAAAACCCTTAAAGTCAAATTTATCTCTTATAATTTTTAAAAAATTAACATACTAGCAATATTATTATTTAATTGCAGCCTAGGGTGTAAAATAAAATTTTAAAACTTATTGATCTTTTTAATAATTATTATCTTTTCTACGGGTTTAAAACCTTATTGCTATAACATACAACAAATATAACATAACCTTTGCCATAAAAATTTCACAATTCTTTCATAAAATAATTATCTGGCGTGGATCTAATTAGGTACCAATACTCTTAATTATCTGATGGTGTTGAAGCTATGAAATATAGTACTCTAAAGTACCTTAATCGCATTCTATTAATGTGCTCCTCCAAATACAGATACTAGTTATGAGCGATTTTCTATATTTTTTTTTTGAAATTTTCAAAAGATAAGAGTGAATAATGTTTATATTAAATTTTCTTAACTTCTTATCTCTTTTAATTATTAGAGGTGATAAAGTTTGATAACCTATTTATTGGTCGTAAACACGATATGAATAAATAAGGTTAGATCATGAAAATTGACATTGTTATTAAATGAGCCTAGTTTGAGTGAACATGATTTTTTTTCTAATGCTATATTAGGTTTCAATTTTTTTATCCTTATACTTGGTTAATGACATGATTATTAAGTCGTTGACCAAAACTAATTATAGATTCTTGTAATCAAAATTCAAATATTAAATATAATTCTTTCTTTTTCTTTTTTCCTTTTTTTCTTTGGGTGAAGGTTGAATATTTATATAGTGTTCTATTTTCTAAATTTATAAATAGAGTTAGTACTTTATTTATTTATTTTTTGGTTCCTAAACAATGAGGTTGGTTGGGATATAAAGACCTTTTGCTTTGGTACGTTTTATCATTTTGATTTTAGGATTAATAAAGTAATTAAGAAATTCACTTAGTATTTAATATTTGGTCAAGCGACGCATATAAGTTGGAGTCATTAAGAACAATTCATTAACTTTGTGATGTAAGCTTCAAAATGAAAATTATGATGTAAAGATTTGTAGAACGCGTTCAATCTTTGAGAAGGTGAAATGCAAATGCTTGAAAAGGAGGCTGAAAATTTCCTTTGTTAGGGTGCAAATGGATCATTGGATCATAAGCCGTGTCCAGCCTTTAAAACCAGATGAATCCACTAGATTGTAATGGGCTTGAGCTTGATGCTGAGGACCCAACCAGCCCAGATCCCGTGTTTCCATTGGACTCGGAAGCCTAAACCAATTGCATTTGTTAAAAAATATGAGTTGAGCTTGTAAGAACCCTTTACATATCCTATAAATCCGCACATTTTTTTTTTACAACTTTAACCTTGAAATTCATTTTATAAAACAAAAAGTTACATTTTTCATTTTTCATTGCCGTTAAATAAAGGGATTTCGTTTATAATTTAATTAGTTGTGGAAAAAGTATCTGAACTTGCCTACAAGCTCTTAAATGATTTTAGATTTTTTAAAAAAACAATCTAGATTGAAATAGAAATTTTCAACGTTTCACACAAGAAAGTGGATTGAATTTGAAAATTTTTGTTTGGAGGGTGAATATTGAATCCTTTTTAAAAGAGAAAGTCAAGATCATATAAGTTTATTTTTTGGAAATCGAAATAAAGGGCAATGATCCGAAACAAAGTCGTTAATAATATAGAAAATGTTCAACCGAATTTATATTATAAGAGGAAATCCAAGCAGAATTAAAAATTTATATAGAAGAAAATTATTTAAGTAAAGAAATTTATACATAAAGATATGAAGATATTTTAGAGAGACAATATGAAAGATCTGAAATAATTGTGTGGGGATATTTATGTAATTAAACTAATAAAAGGATTTTAGAAGAATTTTTTTTCAAGGAATGGAAAAAGTATCACTCTAAAATTATTGGCATCATCCTAAGGAAAAATAAAATTGTAGCACTACCAAGAAATAAAAATATTGAAAGTAATAACATACTAGCTTTTATTTTTCATTTTTCTTATTAACTTTGGCGTTTTTGAAAGAAATAATTTCCATCAATCTCTAATTTTAATCTTCCCCCCAATTAGATATTCTAGAGCCTGTATAGACTGAATTTCTGTTATAAGCCAATTCTAACAGATAATGCTTACCCCGAAATTTTTGGGTAAAATTCTTAGGGCAATATAATTTTCCTTCGTAATGTTTCTCCTCTCTTTTATTGTTTTATTCTCAAACAAAAATTTTAAAAAATAAGAGTAATGTTATGATTGTCAACTTCTACAATCTCAACAATTGACTTTATTAGGATTGTCAACTACTATAATCTCAACATTTAACTTTCAATTAAACTATCACATAGCCAAGTCATTAATATTTGTCATACAAAGATAAATTTATAATTCACGAAAAAATTTATAAATCTTAACAACTATAATATGATCAAAGTTTGATCTTTAGAATTATTTGAAATAATAACAAAAAGATCTTCTATTCACTTGACAAATACTTTTGAGAAAAGTTGACTTACAAGATATTAATATGATTTTAATTATGTTGGTTTAAAAATAAAAATCATTTCCAAACTTTCCATAATTAATGATAATAGTCCTATAGGATAAACTTTAATTTATCATATACTTGAAATTATAATGTTCAATTTGCACTTTCAAATATGAAAATATCAATTTACACTCATTTGCCGAAAAAAAAAAAGGTCATCAACACACCCCTCATTTACCATCATCTTCTAAATGAAAATAGAAGGAAAAAAATACAAATTTATATCTTTAATGAGTAAATTGAAGATTGTCATTCTATTTGGCTAACAAATCAAAGTTCATCTAATTTTTTATTATGCAACGCAGAGCGAAGCGGAGAACTTAATGAATCGGTTTTATGAAACGCATTCGGCGGCCCACCTGATTAAAATAGGTCGACGCCGGTTAGGTGAAGCGGGACCCACATCAAATTATAAATAAAGCAAAATGTTAATGCGCTTTCAATCCCGAAATTTTGCACTTGCAAGTCATTGGCTAACACGCGTTCAAGTAGAGTAAATTCCGTCACGTGGAAAAGTCTCTTCGGATAATTGATATCACGTACGAGTTCGTGCCATCTAGTTGAAAAGCATTTTTCAGAAAATTTATAATCATGCCTCGGCACATTTAGTGCAAAATAATAATTGTGATTGTTATTACTAATCTCTTATTTTATAAATCTCCCTTTAATTATTTCACACGACAACAATTGTTTTTGTGTCTAATAGTCGTTAAGCATAATAACGATAATGGAAAAACAAAAATGTTTATGATAGTTAAATTCATGTTTAATGATTTTTAATACACACGCATTGTTATCAACTAATTAACGTCAATAGTCTTTTAGGTGATAAAAGATTAATATAATCATTAAAAAATAATTTGATTAAATTTATGAGAGAATGTTAATATAATGATAATATTAAAAATTAATTTAGTAATCTAAGAATGTCGACATAATAATAGAGTGATAAGTCACTTTTTTTAAAAAAAATAAAAAACACATGCGTTACCAAGAGGTACAAGAAATTAAAGTTTAGAAAGTGTTTTTTTTTTTTAACCTTTAAACCGATCGTATATAGATGATTCTATAGTATTTTTAACCTCACAATCAATCATGCCAAGTTCAAAGCAATGTCAATTTATGGAACCATCACGGGCATAACCACTTTCATTTTCACCTAGGTAGGTATTAATGGAATTATTTTTTCTTTACACACACCATTAGAGAGTTGATGTGGAAATTGAGATGGATTTTTGTTATAAATTTTGTATATTTCTATAATATAATAGTCCAAATAAAGGCCGACGATGATGATGTCAGTTTATGAGATTGCCGTTGGACTCAAACTCAATGGTTTACTTCATTACCTAACCAGGATAGTGGTGGACCCAATCAAGCCACTTAAGCAACCCATCAAAGTCAATCAGTCCACCAACCCCACCCTCACCCACTCCCAACCCAAATGCCTCTTTTGCTGGTGAAATCCGCCCCCTTTTCCCTCTACTTTTTGCCTTTAAAGGCATCCCATCCGCACTCGAGAAAACGCGTTTCGAAACGCATTGCGTACCCTACTCCCCCAACCCCTTATCCGACTGACCTCCTCTGTCCAAAAAGGCCCGCTTCATTCCTCCTCCTCCGACGATCGCAAAAAGAGGAGAAGAAAACCAGAACAAGAAAACGCATCGAAGCGATGCCGCAAGAAACGCAACCCGAAACCCCTCCGAATTTCTGGGGCTACATGCCGGAAGAGGAGTACTACACTTCTCAGGGAGTTCGAAACGGTAAAGAGTATTTCGAAACGCCCAACGGGAAGCTCTTTACGCAGAGTTTCTTACCGTTGGATCAGCAAGTGAAGGCCACGGTGTACATGACCCACGGCTATGGTTCAGACACCGGCTGGATGTTTCAGAAGATTTGCATCAGCTTTGCTACGTGGGGTTACGCTGTCTTTGCCGCTGATCTTCTCGGACACGGCCGATCGGATGGCATACGTTGCTATCTAGGTATGTGTATATGATGATCAGCTGGTCACGTCAAGTTTACGCATAATATGTGAGTAAACCACTAACATATGATAATGCACATTAATTCGTCGTGTTAATGGAGACTTCGATGAATTTGAAGGGCATATTTTGATATTACGATCGATTAATGGAAAGGAAACATGGTATAGTTGTTGAATTAATTATGAATTACAGTAGTTGTTGAACAGTTTTTGGTTGACGAAGAAGAAAGGTAGGAAGAAAAATAAACTTTTAATGGCATCTTTGGACAACGAAAATCTATTTGGGTTGATCATTGATAACGTAAAATAATAGAATGTAATTTTAGGTGGTAAATATTTATATAAATTGATTAGATATAATAATAATTGATTGACAGAAAATATAAATAACTTATATAAAAGATGTGGATCATATAAAATTTTTTTGTTCGGTTAATTATAAAATATCACATTAATTTATGTATCACATTAATTTTTTTAGTTCAACTAATTATATCATTGTTCAAAAATAAAATGATTGAATTCTTGTGTTTCAATTTAAATCAAAATAAAATATAAATTGGATTCTATCTAATGCATGCATAGGAACGAAAGAAATTTTTAGAGGAAGTTTTTTAGTGTTGAATTTTTTTTTTGGGTAATAATAAAATGGAATTTTAATATGAAAAAGGAAAAAAGAAATACTCGTCAAACAAGTCCCTTAAGCTTTACGCCGTATGATGGAAATCGTAGGTGACATGGAGAAGATCGCTGCCTCGTCCTTATCATTCTTCAAGCACGTGCGCCACAGCGAACCATATAGGGACTTGCCTGCATTCCTATTTGGCGAGTCCATGGGTGGGGCCGCAACAATGCTGATGTACTTCCAGTCAGAACCCAACACGTGGACCGGTCTGATCTTCTCGGCCCCGCTCTTCGTCATCCCGGAAAACATGAAACCTAGTAAGCTCCATCTCTTCGTGTACGGTCTCCTCTTCGGACTGGCCGACACGTGGGCGGCGATGCCCGATAACAAAATGGTCGGAAAAGCCATAAAAGACCCCGAAAAATTGAAGATCATAGCATCAAATCCGAGAAGATATACGGGGAGGCCGAGGGTGGGGACCATGAGAGAAATTGCTAGAGTGTGTCAGTACATACAGGATAACTTCTCCAAAGTAACGGTGCCGTTTTTGACAGTGCATGGGACGGGCGACGGGGTCACGTGCCCTACATCATCCAAGTTGTTGTATGAGAAGGCATCCAGTGCGGACAAGAGTATCAAAATTTATGACGGGATGTACCATTCTTTGATTCAAGGAGAGCCCGATGAGAATGCCAATCTCGTGTTGAAGGATATGAGAGAGTGGATTGATGAGAGAGTTGAGAGGTACGGGCCTAAAAATTCTTAAGTTGTTGACGTTACGAATAAAAGATTTGGGGTGAACAAAAGTGTGTAATGTTGGAAGAACTGGAATGTGTTAATGTAATACGATAATGAATGAAACTCTAATGTTGTTTTGATAATTTTGTGTTACGCGAACCATCTTCTCTTAGTTTCTTTTTAGTAGCTAGTTTTAGTTAGCACATTATGGGTCTATATCTCCCATGTTGATTAAAAATGTAAATCTTTAATGCATATTGCCAGGTATAAGTTCTATTATATGGGATACGTTGATGCAAAAATATGATTGGTAATCTTGCGACCAAGTGTCCACGCCAACACTTCAATTTGTTAATCAGGGTGGTGGGTTTATTACTGTAGATTTCCAGTCGAGTAGATAATATTGGTCATGAGCACTTCCGTAATAGATTATGTACATTCACATAGAATGATTAGGGAATACGCCAGATGTTTTTTTTGAAGTGAACCTTTTGATGCTTAAGTTGATTATTTTAGACTTTTGAAAAAAAAAATATACCACAACTCACTTGGTTTTTTCATAATTGCTTTCAGCAAAACACTTTAAAGAAAATTTGAACAAAGAAAACTGAAGGAAAGAAATAAACTTGGAATAAGAGAGAGAGTTCAATGATAGTAGAGGAAGATACACATCTGGTTGTGAATATTTCGGGGCTTTTATAGAGGTTCGAAACTCCTATTATTGGATTAAGTGAATAGCCATTAGTGAATTAAAGTTTTTCCCTAATTTTCAATGAATGTCCGTGAGTTAACTCTTAACCAAATTTTGAGATTGATTTGGTTTAAGTCTATCCTCGTATAATTATTGTGCTTGTAATGGAACCTACTCGCTTCATCATATCTCAAATAGACTAATTGGAAGTTCCATCTAATCATGCGTCGATGAGACTTTCTGTTATTACTAATGTTGAGGAGAGCATGATTTATATGAAGTTGTATCCATCATGCTCCTATGCTCCCCAATTTATCCCTCAAACATAGATATTGTAAGATTGTGACTATGGAGAACTTTGGAAGTTCTATTAACCTCACTATGATTTCATAAGATGGAATAATTCATCTCATGTAAAACAACTAAAGGTGTGAATTGAATTTTGATGTAATTCGGCTCGAAAAATTTAAGTCCATTTATGTCTGACATCAAACTTAATTTTTAAAAGATTGGTCTGAACTAACTATTATTTTACTACGTTTATGTTGTGTCATGTCATGTTGATTTCTCCTTTTTTACATAGTAATATGTAATTTTTTTTTTGGTATAATTCAAGGAACCCACTGTTAGGCAATTCCATAATTCAATTATTATCGACCAAATAAATAAGGGATCGTTAAAAACTATTTAGATATTGATGTGAGAAACTATCATCAAGTATTGCCCAAATTGGGTTGGGCCAGGCCTTGCATAGCCATCTCAGGCTGATTCTAGCTTACAAAGTTCATGGTATCGGAATGTTTTATGCTTCGTCCCCATAGACGGCGTTCGATTGCGGTTCGGAATGTTTCATGCTTCAGCACACTTCATGGATTACATTCTTGCCATTTTCCGGTTTGCTTATATTATCAAATTTGTTCCCCTCCAGGCTTAGATACTGTTTGCTGTTGAGGTAACATAGTTTTTAAAGTAAATTTTTAGTTATTAACCAGAGTTCGAGTACTGAGGAAAACAAAAAGGAAAAAAAATTGATTGAATTTTACTCACTTTTGCCTTTTTCCAGAAATTTAAGTAATCAATAATCACGGCGCCTTGGCGGATATATTTTTTACGCAAGACCATCTGACCATGTTTGGCAAAAAAGAAAATAAAAAAAAAAAATCTGGCTACTTAAGACAAGTGGGCGGGTTCCACTATAGTGGGCCCAATTTTAACAGGCTTGCAAGATACAAAATCCGTTACTAAAAACTCTCTTTTTGCTTCTGGGCCCGATCATGATTACCTTTCAGTCCCACACATCATACTTTATAATGACGTGTCAAGATCATAGCGGGCCTTTAATTACAGGACGAAGACAAAAAGAGCCCTGGCGTCAAAGTCTAAAATGCTGGGGCCGTGACGTACAAGATATTTTCGGGACGTGACGTGTCGCAACGAGATACGTTTGTTTGCGATTGGACTTAGAAGATTACATGTTCAAATTCGTGATGTCACCTGTTTTCACAACTGTCGAGGTCGGTTATGATCATTCCATATGACTTTTGTCTACGTGGATTCAATATGAACGTTAATCGCTGGAGTGTGGGCTCCGCAACGCGCAATCCCCACTCCGACATTCGCGATGTTTTTGGACCGTCAATTTGCAAGTGGCCGGGCAAGCAAGTTGCCTCAAAATTTTTTTTAAAAAATAATAAGATAATTTAAATTTATTCAGATTTTTTTAATAAAAAATTATTATTGTCTACAAATATTATTTGTTGGGGGTACGAATGTCGCGCCAATCTATCACATTCTTTCCTGTGAAATTGATTTACATTCAAAGCCTTCAAAAATTTATAAACAAGAGAAAGGTTATTTCCCCAAAAAAAAAAATCAACTGAAATATTCATTACCCAACCATGATAGTACATAAGTAAAACAAATTTCTTATTATCTCATAAAATTAAAATAAAATCTCAAAATATTACTAGTTTCACGCTTTTAGCCAAACTTGTGTTGTACATTGTATTTTCTTTGATACGTTGTTTAAATAGATTTTTTTTAAAAAAAAATTACCTAGCAAAGAATCAGATTGCTCAACCTACTATACATAACAATTTTTTTTCTTGTCCTTTTTTTTTAATTTCGTGAGCAGTTATAAACAAAAATTAACAAATTCCTTTTTCTTTTAAATGCCCACCGCATAATTAATGCTTACAGAGATGAAAAAAAATACACAAACTAAGAGAGAAACAGAAAATGTGTTAAATTTTGAGGATGAAAATGAAGTGATAGTGTTTAGAAGAGAGTTATTCAAGGTGGATATGGTGGAGAAAACAAGAGGAAATAAAAGAAAAATAATTAATATTATGTTCCGAGGCCCAAATAATTTTTAGTTTTATTATTAATAAAAACAGAAATCAGTATTTAATTAGATTCGTTCATTTTATTGATGTTAAAAAGTTAACATTTTATATACATTATTGTGTTTAACCAAAGAAAAACAAGAAGAAGAGGGCTGTCGATCTTATCTCTTTATATATTTATAATACCGTTCAAATATTTTATAGTTTGAAAATCTACGTGAATGAGACGAGAACTCCACCTCCCTCCATACCTAATGAAAACGTCTACTCCTACTAATATTTAAAACTACTTCATTTGTTGGAAGATGGATTAATTACGAACCGTTCATTAGAGGAGTCTAAGGACGTTTACCCTCTACTAGGCCAAGACCTTATTGACCTTATTGGGAGTTGCTTTATTCATCGCACAAATAATGTAGTAGGCGATGTGTGCCACCTTACAAAATTGTTAAATAATAATAATAATAATAATAATAATAATAATAAAAAAAAAAAAAAAAGTGATAGAGTTAATACTCTATACTGCACATTTTGATTGTGACACACAATTTGTTGCATTAGGTTATGTTAGAACCTTTTTATTTGTAGGAATTTGAAAGCCCATACCTAATTAAGCCAGCTCATGTCACTCTAAAAACGCGAAGTCACATCTTCATAACTCGACAAAAGCAACGGAGGGCCTCAGCCGTTCGGTCTATAAAGCTAACCATGCACTCGTAAACTTTATTAGACGTTGGCTTTTCCAATTCGGTGAATGCAACATTTGCCAACTTTGATTAATTAAATTATTTAAAACACAGTTTACATGCTGTACATGTTCAACCGAGCCATCATATATATGCAAATGGCTCATGGGGCGTCTCACTTCTTTTGAATAAGTGCTTTTGGCTCTTTCTGCTCCAAATTTCTTTGTTGAAAGCTAGTTTTGATTGCCAATGTATTATCTATCATCTGGATATGAACTGGCCATTGATTGACAACGGGGTACAATTCGTTCAAACATTGAGAGTTTTAAGTGGTTGTGGCTCATGTGATTTGAGAGTAGAGATCATTCGATTCATTTTATAAGATAAAAAAAAAAAAAGAGTATCAATATTAGAAGCAAACTTATTATTTCACTTCCACATCAACAAGAATTCTTGAAGCGTAGAGATATTCATACTTTCTAAACATAGACTTAAAAGCTTTTAAAAAACTGTGAACGCTTGTTAAGGAAAATGTCTTTGGTCTACAAAGTCAAAATTGGGCTGAGGAAAATAATATACAGGAGATGCTTACTCCCCAGCAAGAAGTACCAACCTAATGACGACCTATATAATATAGTTTTGGTTACTTATGTATGCATTGCAAGTGTATCACAGTGCAAATGTACTAGTGATATTACAATCAATGAGTGCTATGAGTTTAATTAAATGTAGTGGGTCAATATCAAATTTGATAACGGGACGTCAAAGCCAGCACTACACTGCAGAGAGATATATCCCTGTTTCATGCAGATTTAGAAGCATTTGCCGCCAACTCAATTTGTTGTCATCTTTTTTTTCTGTTTTTTAATTACTTACGTTGTATTATAATATAGATTTCTATATTATAATATATGATCTACTAAATCTATATTATAATAATAATAGTAGCAGTAATTTAATAGTAATAAAGTAAATATTAAGTTACATTTAATGTAATTTATTCACCTCATATAAATTATGTGGATCCCAACACACATGTATTGTTCAAATAAGAGAAGAAAATTACAATTGAATATAACTTATGTGCTCCCTAATAATAATTTTCTAGTGAAGGTATTTTTATTTTTAATAAAGTAAGAATGTCATTAAAATGCCACTGACATACGAAAAACATAGATTTTAAGATAAGCTAATAAGCAAAAAAAAATATTTAATGTATTAAAATTTAATTTTTTTCTTATGTCTCAGTATATATTTTAATTTTATTAAAGTGAAAGATCCTTACTAAAGAAAAATACACTCACACACACCTTTCTTTAGTATGTTGAGATTCTTTTTTTTTATGTCAACATGTTTCTAAATCGTATAATTTAAGAGAATTAATTTTTAATATTATCAAATCACGCGACTCTATAATTCATTTAAAAATAAATTAATTAAATCTCACCGCTTATAAACATATCAAACGTTATAAAAAAAAAAAAAGAAGAAGAAGCATCGCACTTAATAATACATCCGAGAAGTCGATTAAGCCAAGAATCTACTCGGGAAGCTACATTATTGAAGGGGAAGGCCACCAACAACCACACGGTAGTGGAGGTAGGTGGTGCATTATATATGTTTTATATTCGTCTTCAAAAGGCAGCTTCCGAGTAGGAGAGGCGTTTGGTTTTGTTTATTCCGAGTCGGGGACTTGCGTGCCCCCACTTTTAGAACCTGGAGCGGCGCGAAGTCGCCCCCTGGAATAAAATAATATTCCTACGGTCTCGTCGTCCTTCTTTATTAAATTAAAAATAAGACCAAAATAGTAAAAAAGCGGAGTACGTTCATAACTCGCCACTTACTTCGTTCGTTATCTGATTATATTACTCTTAATTATGAATCGGTGCGACAACAAACTTTTACATTTACAAACAGAAAATACAATAGTTTAGTAATAAATTATTGAATATTCTCCTTAAAGATTATTTCACAGGAGTATGGAGTCATTAATGAACAAAAGAATTTTCCGTGCATATAAATCTGATTGACTTCAATCAATTTTCTTTTATCTTTCAATTGAAGTTACCGACGAGATTTTCGATTCTAAAGCTCGTTAGAAATTTTCTTTCAATTTCCAAATTCGCATATTTCTTTCCTTTAAAATTTTAAACGGGTTTGAATATTTATCATCGAAGAAAATAAAACTGCAGCCGTTTAAAAGGAATTTAACGAGATTTGCCTTCATAAATTTCGCACCAAAAAATTGGAAACATTTACATGCAACTGGGGAAAAGAATTCATCCCGAGATTTGGAAGCCGCCAATTTTGAGTGCCTCAATTGACTCGTGCGGGAAAAGAAAAATCTGGCGTCAAGGTCCATTTTCCACATGTTTGTTGAGGTCGCAGAAATCATACTCCCAGTTTCTCTTCGCAAAATTTGATTGAGACTGAAAGGTAAATTGTGGGACGAAAAGGATGTTCCCATTTCACAAACCTTGAATGTAACATTATTATTATTATTATTAGATTATTGAACCGCAACTAGGAATGCGTTCGTATTCAAATAACGTAGCCCCCACCCACTTTTGGTCAAAAAACTTGAACCGTGCGTAATACAATCGAATTGAAATCTGACAAACTTGTTTATTTATTCTGTTAAATCTAATATGTTCTCCTCAAAAGTGAATCTAACTATATTATTTAATAACAATATCACTTTGGACTCAAATTTTTGAAGGGAATTGAAAATTTAGATTGAAATTCATTCACTTTAAACCAAAAAGGGAAAATTCTTTAAAATATCACAATTACGAGAGCGTACGGCGCGCAAAAAAAAATTTGAGTGCTCTCGGTATGTATAATCTAAAGCGGTCGAACTTATGAGACTAATCTTTAGATAAATATAAGATTATAATTAAAAACATTTTTCACGTGGAGAAATCTTTTTTCTTTTTGTTTTTTTTCCCCCAAGCTTTTATAATTGTTGCAGCCCTTCCCAGTGCTTGTTAGCAAGGATGGGGAAAAGGGCAGTGCGAGCGAGTCACACGGTTTGCCCGCAGAGCTTTGGATCTGACGCGTAACTTTCAAACTCAAAAGACCCACGAAACCAGACTACCCACGAGCATTTAAACATAAAGTGCAAAAATATCTATCACATTCACCGCCTTCTCACATGAGCCGTTGACACAACGAATCCACAATTGCTAATGAAGATCAATTTGTTCTTTTAATTAATTTTTCTTTTGAAAAAAAATATAATTTGCTTGACTGGATTTTGCTCATCAACTTTTCACTGCCTCTCCCTTCCATCTGTTTTCTCGCAATCTTCGCGAAATTTGTCTTCTTTTACACAGTTTGTATATTTATATAAATATATTATTCAGCAACTTCTTTCTGACAACATATTATTAATCACTTCTTAAAACAGCCATTAAAGAAAAATTCATACGTGTAGCCAAAAAAAAAAGAAAAAAAAGTAATTTTTTATCTGATATTTTTATTTGTTTTTGGTTTTAACTCAAAAAGGGTTTTGAGATTTTTCTTTGGTTTGAGGGAACAAACTATCTTCAACTCCAAAGCGACCACCTTATCTCTCTGTCCGTCTCTCTTGTGTTCTTCTCTTGAAAAATTCAAGCTTTTTGTTTCCTGAAGGGATTGAGATAAGGAAAGGGGAGAGAGTAAGAGAGGGAGATGGATGCCGTTTTGCAGACAAGAGGGCTTCTTTCTTTGCCATTGAATCCAAAAATCAGGAGCTTGCAGGCTTCTAATGGCTTAAAGCAGAGATTTTTAGCCACAAAACCAAGAACCCTCGATGGGTTTTCGTTATCTTCAAATGGGGTGTCAAAATTTCAAAGCTTTGTGTCAAAGCCACAAGGGTTTGTCCCAAAGGAGAGACCTTTGCTTATTTGCAAAGCTGAAGCAGCAGCTGCTGCTTCTGCTGATGGGCAGCCTTTGCTTGGTGAAGCTGAGAAAGCAAAGCTCTTTGGTATTGAACTGACAACATTTAAGAAGATTATACCACTTGGGTTAATGTTCTTTTGTATTCTTTTTAACTACACGATCCTTAGGGACACAAAGGATGTGTTGGTTGTGACAGCTAAAGGAAGCAGTGCTGAGATTATACCATTTTTGAAGACTTGGGTGAATTTGCCTATGGCTATTGGGTTTATGTTGTTATACACAAAGTTGGCTGATAAGTTGTCCAAACAGGCCCTGTTTTACTCTGTTATTGTCCCATTTATAGCCTTTTTTGGGGCTTTTGGTTTTGTTTTGTATCCCCTCAGTAACGCTATCCACCCTCAGGCACTAGCTGATAAGCTTCTCGGCATTCTTGGCCCGAGGTTTCTTGGTCCCTTGGCTATTATGAGGATTTGGAGTTTCTGTTTGTTCTATGTCATGGCTGAACTTTGGGGTAGTGTGGTGATTTCTGTTCTGTTTTGGGGGTTCGCCAATCAGGTGATTATACAATCAGTTGATTTGCTTTCTTCATCAATCTGTTCGCATTATTTTTTTGAGGATATGTTCATCATATTCTCAAACCATAATCTTGTGTGTTTGGTACTTCTAAATAATTGAATTGATTGGGTTGTTTCATTTCGTTCTTTTCTTTGCTAACTTTTTCGGACGCTGATGGTTATTAGTGGTCTAGATTGGTAATTATGTTTATAGATTGTGGCCCTTCTGTAAAAGGCCGTTCCCAACTGAGAGTGATAATTGCTGATTATTTTCTGAATTCATAAACAAGCTAGTATGCGTGAATCAATGATTTGGCATTCGTGGGATGCTAAAAGTTTGAAAGTGATTTCTAGGTTCTAAAATAGGTTATTGAAAGTTGCATGAAATATATTTCTGGGATGTGATTGACCGTTTGTTGTTGTCTTCTCTTCATGGTTTGTCCTGTTTTCATGCTTTTGAAAAGAAGTTATGAATTTTACTGAAAGGTTTTCAAATATTTAGACAATTTGTTTCCACCTTATAGCTGGGTCAAAATTTGGCATAGATCAAATGAAACATACCCTGAAGGGTGATGCGTTTAATACCTGTGGACAATAGGTCTGGTTGTTCAGAAACATGCATTGCAGCGTTGTTGTTTGTTTTTAGGCATGATCAGAAACTGGGTGATTTGAGTTGCCTGTGTTTTCGCTAATGCTAAAATATAAGATCATGATGCTTGGTTGTGAATACAACAATCCCACACTGGTTCTTCTTATAATAATTTTGCAATTCCTTTAAATCTTTATTTGTAAGGGAACTGAAAGCTGGGGAAGATTCAAAGAAAATATTCTAATTGTAGAACTGCCTATCTAAATTGAGATGTGGTTATGACTTAAAAATTTTCTCATCTCTGTTTTCTTAGCTGTTGATGGCCATATTTCTGTTTTTATGTTAAGTTGAGAATATTTATTAGAATCATCTACATTTACTGGAATTTAACTTGTGATTGTATCAAGTTCCCATTACTTATTTCTGATTTGCTTTGTTTTTTAGGCGACTTAATATTGTTTTGTGGATTCTTGGTGCAGATAACTACTGTTGAGGAAGCCAAAAGATTCTACCCTCTGTTTGGGCTTGGGGCCAATGTTGCCCTCATTTTCTCTGGCCGAACAGTGAAGTATTTCTCTAATTTGAGGAAAAATTTGGGTCCTGGAGTTGATGGTTGGGCCATCTCCTTGAAAGGAATGATGACCATTGTGGTTCTGATGGGGCTTTCAATTTGTGGACTTTACTGGTGGGTGAACAATAATGTTCAACTTCCTACCCGAAGTAAGAAGAAGAAGGTAATATTTTGCTCAGACATAATCTTATTGTTAGGCATATTTCAATTGCATCAATAGTCAGGTATCTGCTCATTGAAACATGTTGAGCAACATTGGACTCTACTTGCTTTTTTCTGTTACTGGTTTTTGGTTAATATTTCTCAAGTTATCTTGCTTTAGGTGCTGGACATGTATACTTGTGTTTCACTGTATAGATTATGATTCATCCGAAAGATATGTGTTGTTACATCGCATGAGACCATTAATTGTGCAAAGCAAGTGCTTTTTCCCCTTTGTGTTTCACTGTATAGATTACAATTCATCTGTATGATATCTATTATTACATCACATGAAAGCATTATTTGTGCAAAGCAAGTATTTTGTTTCTTTTTAAGAAACTCAAAAAATGTATCAATGAAGAACATTTAAAACAGATAGAGGTATTGACGCTATTTTTATCAAAGAAATCCATGTTAAAGAACATGGTTGGTGCATTTACTATAATAGGTCTATGTGCTTACACAGTTACACTTAGCCACAGGCATCCAGAGTTGTAATAATATGCACATTTATCGATTAAGAGGATGTTCTAATGTGGTCTGTAGTTACTTTATCAGAAAAAAATAATTTTTTTTCTCCTTATTGTTAATCCATTTGCAGGAGAAGCCAAAGATGGGAACAATGGAGAGCTTGAAATTCTTGGTGTCTTCAAGATACATTCGGGATCTTGCTACTTTGGTGGTTGCATATGGTATCAGTATTAATCTAGTTGAGGTTACATGGAAATCGAAGCTCAAGGCTCAGGTGAATTTAATTTGCCTTCTGCATGTATTTTCTTCACGTGATGAGCTTAACAATACAATGTCTGATTAACTGTTTTCTCCTATCAATTTTGTAGTTCCCAAGCCCGAATGAGTACTCTTCCTTTATGGGAGACTTCTCAACAGCCACTGGAATAGCAACATTCACGATGATGCTTCTAAGTCAATTTATATTTGATAAATTTGGATGGGGAGTTGCTGCGAAGATCACGCCCACAGTCCTTCTGCTTACAGGAGTGGGTTTCTTTTCTCTATTATTGTTTGGGGATCCTCTAGGACCTGCCCTTGCGAAGTTTGGAATGACTCCTCTTCTTGCTGCCGTATATGTGGGTGCCATGCAAAATATTTTCAGTAAGAGTGCCAAGTACAGCTTGTTTGATCCTTGCAAAGAAATGGCCTACATTCCATTAGATGAAGACACCAAGGTTAGAAAATTTATATCTTATTTTTGGAATTCTTTTGGCATTGTTTTCAATAATGTGTAAGCCTAGATAAATCTGTAACTTTGAATTGGCTTCACAATTCTAGTGTTGTAATTGGGAAAAAAATGATCTTAGAATGAAAACGTTGTTATTCACTTTTGATCTAAGTTTTGATTGTGAAAATTTTTGACTGAAGTTTCTTCAAGTTGTTCTTTTGTTGATTTTGCCTGTCAAAATGCTTTTGTTAGGTTAAAGGGAAGGCAGCCATCGATGTTGTGTGCAACCCATTGGGGAAATCTGGAGGAGCTCTTATTCAGCAGTTTATGATTTTAACCTTTGGTTCCCTTGCGAATTCAACTCCTTATCTTGGAGGGGTACTTTTGGTGATTGTTGTTGCATGGTTAGGAGCAGCCAGGTCTTTAGATACCCAATTTACAGCTTTGCGTCAGGAAGAAGAGCTTGAGAAGGAGATGGAAAGAGCTGCTGTTAAGATCCCAGTTGTCTCTGAAAATGGAGGTGGGAATGGTACTCTTCCAGGTGGATCTGCTTTGAATCCAGCAGGTGAGACACCCAGTGAAGCGTCTAGTCCACGCAATAGCTGAAATAGTTTCTTCCAATTCCTTGCTGCATGAAGAATGAGAAGCATCAATGCTTGAGGTGTTGCTTGCAGGATCTTCTCAAATTACACAAATAATAGATGCTAAACAAAGTATGAGCCTGTCTGTCTTAATTCTGCCCTTTTCCCCGCAGATAAATGAGTTTAGTATCTGTTTACTCATACATTCAAGTTCTTGTAGAATTTGAATTTGGTTTTTTATTGATAGCAGCAACAGTAAATTTACCAAGTTCTTGATTATATCTTGTTCCAAATTTGTACTTTTAATTTTATTGATTCGTCCCGAAATTATTGATTGATCATGACTTTAAAAGCTCCTGAATTGGTACTGTCCCTCCTAACTTCTTTTTCTTTGTTGCAACCTGTGAGATGATTAAGGTGGACAAATCTGCTCTATTCTTTTGTTGTTGACTGATTAGCATTCTACTGAAGAATCGTGGTTGTATCAAGCCCTTCCTTTCACGGAACATGCTTTATGTAATGAATTAAGGCTCAAGTGCTCCCGGATTTTTCAAGCAGAAGTGCTCTAGAAGGAATTGACATCAAATAGGCCAAGCCTGAGGTGTCTGCATGAGAATTAGTGTGGTCCAGTAGCGGTTAGAACCAAGCTGACACAAGAATCAGGGCAATAGTTTTGCCCGTGCTTACACAGAAATGAAGGTGTAGCTTTACCAAAATGACAAAAGCCAAGAGTTCACGTGCTGGTTGTGTATACAGCTATACATCGCAAAAGTGCACAAAAGTTGGCTCATAAATGCAGTCACTTTCTACGTTTCTTTGGTAAAGAAGATGGAAACTTCCCTGCTTTTAGCCATTTGCAATTAATCATTTCTAACAGAATATATATCATGATGAGAAAACTACGAATATTTGCTATTAGAATTTCAGTGGGGTTTATCCTCGATCAACTCTCCCCCGGGGTTCAAGGACCACCGTGATGGGGACAAGCTAACCAGGAACCTACATGTAATATAATTTATCAAATGAGAAAAAAAATGTTACAGGAGTATATAAATCAAAATCTTGAACAAGTTTATCATAGTACAATTCAAATTTTTTACTCTCACAAATTAGAGGTATAGACGTTTATTTCCACCCAATTATGATTGTTCCCCCGGGGGGGGGGGGCGGTGAAGGGAATTTTATTATCCGCAAAAGAGGACTTGAACCAAGGAGGGCAACAGTTACCACTTCGCCTTTGGCTGTGGCTGTATTTAATCATTTGATTACGAAATTTTAATCAACCCATAATTTCAATTGTCCTGTAATTCGACACCGTCCAAAGAGGAAGTGATTAAAGCTTTTCTCTCTTTCACACGCTCATAAATCATAGTCTTCAAAAGTAATAGGAAATTTTGATCAACTCGTCATCACAATTATGTCCTATAATTTGACCCCATCAAAGATAAAGTGATTAAAGCTCGTCTCTCTTTCCACACACTCATATATGCCACCGCTTTGTACATTTCTTTGGCAAAGAATATGGAAACTTGGTTGTAACCATTTGCATTTAATCATTTCATCAGGAAATTTTGGTGAACCCATAATTTCAATTTTTGTCCTATCATTCGACCCCATCAAAAGAAAAAAAGGTTATCAAATCTTGTCTCTCTTTCCACCACTCGAAATCACCAAAAGGTGTAAATTATATGGCAATAAAAGAAGGGGTTTCATCTTTCCATATCTGTCTTACCTCGAGCCCATGACACAAAACACGTACACTAGCACGTAGCTAGTGTGTGTGTGTGTGTGTGTGACACCATTTCATCGGTTTCAAGTCTCTTTCAATCTTCACAGTATGTAGCGTTGATATTCTTGTTTACAGTAGAGAGTGAATGACGCTTTGTCTATTTTCACTGAAAGGAATATTATTGGGCATTTATAGAAACTTGTCTTCACTCTCCCTCTCTTATCCTTCTTCCTCTTCATTCACATCCTCTCAAAGCTCCAACTCCATTTTCTAATTTCTATCCGTTATAAAAGTAGAAAACACTTCATTCCCAAACTACACTCATCGTTTTTAACATATCAAGGTCACTTTAGTCAAATTGAACTTACAAATTTGTATATGTAATACAATAACCTTCAGCCTACGAAAAACTAAATTCACACCTACACCAAAAATAATGAAGAAACTATCCTCGCCGGATTCTGTCACTTTCCCGGGAAAACCAACCCAATTCTCAGCAGAATGTTGGTTCGACGATGCGTGCATTCTCGACATGGACTACTTTGTGAAGACCATATCCGGCATCAAGGCCAAAGGCGTCCGGCCAGACTTAATTGGCTCGATCATTGCTCACTATGCATCAAAATGGTTACCGGACTTGGCCTATGAAGACACCAACAAGGGCTTAACAAACTTCGAAGAATCCCCGGAGAGTGTCACGGCGTCCTGGATGAAAAAGCGTTTCTTTGTAGAAACCCTAGTGGGAATCTTGCCTCCGGAGAAAGATGCACTCCCATGCAACTTCTTCTTGCGTCTGCTTCGCACCGCCAACATGGTCAACGTAGAGCCAGCATACAGAGAGGAGCTTGAGAAGAGGATTTCATGGCAATTGGACCAAGCTTCACTGAAAGAGCTGATGATACCTTCCTTTAGTCACACTTGTGGCACGTTGCTTGATGTTGAGCTTGTGTCTCGGCTTGTGAAGAAGTTTGTGCACTTGGATATCGAAGGTGTTAAGAGTGGTGCTGCTTTGGTTAAAGTTGCTAAGATTGTTGATTGTTACTTAGCTGAAGCTGCCATGGATTCTAATTTGAGCTTATCAGAGTTTGTTGCTCTTGCTGGTGCTCTCCCTAGCCATGCCCGTGCCACCGATGATGGATTGTACCGTGCCATTGACACATATCTCAAGGTAAGTTAATTTACATATAATTAGTTGTTAATGATTCTATTTATGAAATTAAACTCTTGATTAGCTTAGAAATTGTCAAAAAAGGAAAATACTTACAAACAGAATTGAAGAATATCCACGAAATGGGAACAAAAAAGTTGTAATGGGTCTTGTTGTACTGTCATGTCGCCAGCATAAGATTAATTCTTCATCTGAAGACTTAGGTGGTGGCTGTAACGGATAATGACATACTGCACACAGACAGTAAATTGACATGAATGCCCTTTATCTTGTGTGAGAAACAGAAATAATAATAATTGGCTTTTCTATTGTCAGCTAGTTATAGCATTAGAAAGGCAAGTGTTACCTTTAGCCTCTCTTGGTTCTGTACTCCAACGTAAAGTCCTAAACCTCGACAACTGGCATATTCTACAAAGTAGTCTCAAACGGTACGTCTTACGTTGTACGCTTGTCAAGATTACATTTTTACCCTTTGTCTAGAATTCAAGATCTTGGGACAGTTAACAGTGTCACTTATGTCACAATGTCACATAGGCTTCTGGGCCCGTATATAAGAACAACCTTCCTAAACTAATACCTTGCTCAGCTGTACTAATTGGATTTGATTATATGCATCAAATAAATAGATAAATCAACCAGTTTTAATTTACCGATATCTCGAACAATCAATTTATACGTGAAAATGTCACATTTACGGTACCGCAGGCACATCCTGGGGTGACAAAGCAAGAGAGAAAGAGTCTTTGCAGATTAATCGATAGCCGAAAGCTCTCACCAGAAGCATCACTGCATGCTGCACAAAACGACCGGTTACCCGTTAGAGCTGTGATTCAAGTGCTCTTCTCCGAACAAGCCAAACTGAACAAACAGCTCGACTGGAGTGGGTCGTTTAGTGGCATCAGAAGCCCTATGTTAGGGCTTGATCCCTCGGCAGCTCGTTGCTTGTCAAAACGGGAAGTGGGCGCTCAACAAATGGAGATAAGGAAGCTGAGAGAAGACGTGCTTAGGCTTCAAAGCCAATGCAATGCCATGCAGGTACAAATTGAGAAGTTGGTGGAGAAAAAGAGAGGGACGTTCTTTAGATGGAAGAAGCTAGGGATAATTCCTTCGATCAAGAGTGGTGCAATTAGTGTTGTGGAGAGGATTGAGGAAGGCGATAGAGAAGGAGAAGCTGCGTTTGGGAGACAAACGCCTATTGATTTGAAAACTAAGCTGGTTCGAGGCAAGAATAGTAATACGCCCAAACACAAGCAATGGAGAAAATCTGCGTCTTGAATGTGGCTTAGCAATCGGTGTCGATCAGTGAGTTTGTGTTGAACAGCAAATCAATGGTTAGATTTCAAGCGCTCAACACAAATTCATCAGAGCATTGAATACTTGTCCCTTGAATGTGAGACGGAAGGAGATTGAAATATTTGGCTTACAATTTTTTTTTTTTTTGTAGTAATATTGTCTGTTTTATTTTCTGCTTGTTCTTGTTTTGTGATTTTGAAACAATCCTCCGGCTTGAATAAGATTCTCTCATAATATATATGATGCTACATTTTAGAAATAGAAATCTACTGAAGAATCTAGGATCAATTCTATGTAAGAGGAGTGCAATCAAAGAACCTCAAACTTTGAAATGAAAAATCTTTCTTCGTAAAAAGATTTTAAGTGCAAACAGTATCCTAAAACCTAAATTTTAAGGTCTCATTTTTTTGAATATTTCTTTATTAATTCTCTAATTAATAGAGATCATAAAAAATTAGAACCCCTTAGTTTATAGCTGGCTATAAGGTAGTTTTTTGCCTAAAAATTTATGTATGACAATAAAATATATTAGATGTATATATAATTAATAATTATCCTATAATTAAAAGTTTTTTATAAAAAAATTTATATTTTCTAATTTTATTGTTTAAGAGATATAATTAATGATATTGACTAACTATCAATTCATTCATTTTTAATTTTTAAGAAAAATAAATAAATTTTTTATTTTTTTAGTTTTTTAAAAAATTTAATTATTTAACATTAGAATCTTTAATTTTGAGCTATTAAGAACTTTATAATCTAAGAAATTATAGATGAAAAAAAATTATTGCTCTCTTCTTTAAAAAGAAAATCATTATTAGTATTAGTTTATTAAAAAAAGTAAAAAAATTAGTTTCTTAAAATATAAAATCGATATTCATTATCTGATTATTAATTTATCATCTTAACTTTCAAATATTCTATTTAAAAATAGTATTATTCTCATTTATTTATTTATTTATTTTTATAAAAATTCTAAAGAAAATAAATTTTAAATTTTGTTTTTAAATTATTTTAGGATCTTCTTAATTATTTCTTAAAATTTAAGAACTAAAGATGAAATATGTGTGTGTAGAGTATTGAAATTGTTAAATAAAAAGAGACTTCATACCATAAATCCGCCTAAGGCCTCATTTACTCTAATATTGGCCCAGCCGTGAACATACATAAAATCACAACCTTTTTTTATGAAACCCAACAAATGATTTTCAATATAGAATTGCCCCACAATCTTAACACACGTACTAATTTAATAGGCGAGCAACTTAACTCTCAGAACATAATACAACCTCAAGTGGCGAAGAGAAAACATATGGAGGTGCCAAACCAAGCCAACTCGACTTCATCCCTCATTAGCCAGGTCCGGCTCTAGTTCAAATCAGGCTCTTATTTTTTACACCTCGATATGTTTTTCTCTTGGTAAGCTTAAGGTTCGAGATAGAACTCAGATTTTATTGAAAAAATATTGTAAAATATATATTATTTTAAATAATTATAATTATTTAACCCATCTATTACATACATTTAAAGTTCATATTTTCGAGTTCAATTTTATCAAAATAAATTGATTATATATATATATATATATATATATATATACACACACACACATAATACTATAAATTTAAAATCTAGATTAAAATATTCAACCTAGTGCCAGGTTTTTAATGTCGGGCCTAGCAATCTAAAGAATAAGCTTCTTGGAAAGATAATCTTTTATACCGAAACCTTTTTCTATAATGCTTAGATAGGATTTAATTGAATAATTGATTACATGTAAGAAACTAAATTATAATAACAAATTTGGTCATGATTTTAAAGCATAATAATGAATTTAGATGCAAATGAAATATAAAGAGTAAATGATAATTAAATAGTAAATGTTAGTGTTTGGAGGAGAAATATGGTTTAGGCTAATCGCTTAATGGCATGTGACAAGAAAAGTCAATCAAGGTGTTAGCGCGACTCATAGAGAGATAAGAGATAAGAGATAAGTTGCTTGAAGAAAATGACAGTTTTAGTAAAGTACATGATATTAAGGAATATTATCAGAAGCTAGATTTTGGTAGTTAAGATGGATATCTAAATAATGCATGCTACCATAAAGGAAAACAAAAATATCTTCTTTGAACTAAAAATAAGAGTCAACAAGAATAGAGATTCTCTAACTAAGCAATGTGAAAATGTCATATCAATTATCCTTTTGATAACATTAGAAAAGCAACAGGACTACAAGGCTGGGAGGCTGTCATGTGTCCAACTATAGAGGTAAAGGATGGTTAGAGGTTTCTCTATCTCTCAAACTCATAGGTATTGCTATCAAAGGATCATAAGATAAATTACTTAAATATCTTTATTTGAGAGAGGACAACTATTCAATGAATACTAGGTATCCATAAATACAAAATACCCTTAAGTACACTCATTTATAAGCTTTAAATATTCAATCTTAAGGGGCACTCTCTCACTCTCTTCTTTTGCTCTATCCAATGTTTAGGGGATTTTTCTAAACATGATTTCTTGAGAGATTGCTTTATAATTTCATTTTTCCAATTTTTTAATGTTTCTTCTTCTATTTTTGTATCTCTTTGCGATATTTTTATCATCTAATCTCTCAAAGAAACTTTTCCCTTATTCAAACTCTCTAATCTCTATAAAACCCACATCTTTCTCATTTTATTATCTACCATAAACAATATTTAATAAGATTTTATTGATATTATAGAGCAAATCATGTAATGTTTCGTATATATAGTGGACTGGACATGAACTACTATTATTGATGTAAGTAAAAAAACCAAACTATGTAAAATTTTGTATATTCTTTATTGTTTATGATTATTTTCTACTAATCTTAATGGTTTTGATGTTAAATTTTGTTTCATGTATGAGTTTATATAAGTTATATATAAGCTCTATAGAGTTAACCAAATAAACTTTTTAGAGCAACCCTCGAAATTCTCTTGAGCTCCTTATGTCAATTTCTTAAATTAACTCTTATGAATACTACGAGCCCATTATAATATTCTAAACTCATAATACAATAACTCACTTCTTAAATTACCTCAACTTACCTTCTAAATTACTCAGTTCACTTCCCAAATTTCTTTAACTTATCTCCTAAATCACTATAATTCACCTCTCAAATCACCTTAGGTATATCTCTTATCACAAATATAAAAAAATGACCTAAACTTAAACTTAAACTTAAACTTAACTTAATCTTCCCCTAAAATATTAATTTTATTTGATTTAATCAGATTTAACCTATGGTTAGTTTAGATTGGATAATATTTGAATAAGTAATTCCATTGAGAATCCCTTTGAAAATTGTCAAAGAAGATTCTTCAAGAAAACACCAAGGATGACTCCTCTGCGAAATGCTTAAGAAAAATGCCAAAGAGTATATCTTAGGAAAATTTTACACAGGATTCCTAAAAAAATATAATTAAGGATTTCTTAGAAATAGTAAAGGAGTACAACAACTTTAAAGATTACTTCACCTCTACCCTAAGCACCAAAGTAAAGTCAAACACCTCTTGAATGCTTCAAAACTCAGAAAAACTATCAATATTATGCTTTTAATTCTTCCCTTTCTATTTTCATATTTGAATTTTCTTTTATATATATGCTCAAATATATTTGTGTTAGGTCCAGTAAGAACTTTATTTGTTCATCACCATTACCTAATTTATTTTTAAAATTCCTTAATGTTTATATAATAATAGAAGAAATTTCAAAATCTCTTCTTAGAACAACTTTCACCTAGGTAGATTTTATAAATGAGTGCGGCTTGTTTATTCTAAGTAATCATGAAAGGATGATTGATCTTCTTAAGTATTTGTCTATGTATATGATTGAATGATTTACTCTTGCAATGCATTATAAGATATGATTGAACAAGCTTTTTTAAATATGTTTATTAGTATAAATTAGTGGATGAATGATATTATCTTTATTGTTGTGTGGTTATGAATGAATTATTTATTATCAATTTTTTTTATAAAATTTATAGATTATAATTTTCTCCCCTTAGGACTTATTGTATTTAACTTTAAAGTGTAGCTTTAGATACTTTTAGCCATTCTTATTTCAATTATTGATAACTATTTAAGAGCTGTGAACATAAATAAATTGCTAATTCAGAGGTATCTCAGTAAAATTACCTACTTAGGGGATTGATAATTCATCTCCCATAAAATTTATGCATATCACTAGGAGTTACTCTAATGTTTTATTATTATGATCAAAGAGTTGTAGATAGCTTCTAATTGAAATTGCCAAAGTTTAGTATAGCTCAAGTATTGAAATCACTAGAGCTAGTTAAGTGCAGCCTATCTATTAGTTACTACAACTTAGTATAACTTAAGTATTAATATCACTAAAACTAGGTAACAATAGCTCTATTGAAAATACAAGACTTGTGAGAAAGTCAGCTACATATTCTAGAATAATTTAGAAGTCCATTAATAATCAAAAGAGCAACTAAGCAGTGAATGTCATTTGTCCCTTATGTAAAATTTTCTCTTTGAGTCTTTTATACCTAAACTTTTTCAACAAAAGAGACTAAAGGAATCTTTTTTTGGGAAAATCTAGGTGTTGACATGGGCTAATAGCTCAATGACATGTGACAAGAAAAGTCAACTAATGAAGTTAATTTATTTAATTGGACATCAAGATTATCTCATAGAGAAATAAAAGATAAGCTCTTTTAAGAAAATGTCAGAGAAAGTTCTTTAAGAAAAGAGTAATTTTAGTAAAATACACAATATTAAAGATATATTGTCGGAAGTTAGATTTTGGTGGTTAGAGCTAACGCATGAATAATGTATGCAATTTTGAGAAAGAACAAAGATATTTTTCTTTTGATTAAAGATAAGGAGCCAATAAGAATAGATATTTTTTAGCTAAATAATGAGAAAAGATCATGTCAATTGTCCTTTTGATATTATTAAAAAAGCAATAAGACTACAAGGCTAAAAAGTTGTCTATGTGCCTAGTTATGAAGGCAAAATTTCTTTTTAAGTTTCCTTACCTCTTAAGTTCATGGCTATTATCTTCAAAGGACCACAAGACAAATTACTTTAATATCCTTACCTCAACGAGGATAGTCACTAAATGAATGCCACGTGTCCAAAAATATTAAAATACCCTTAAGAACGGTCTTATATAAGCTCCACATATTTAATCTTATAGAGGATCTCTCTCTCATTTTGCTCTATCCAATGCTCAAGAGATTTTTTCAAATTTGATTTCTTAAAAGGATTGCTTTGCCTTCTTCTTCATTTATTTTTTTTAATTTATCTTTTTTTATTTTTATACCTTTATGAAAAGTTTTAGCCATCTCATCTCTCAAAAATACTTTTTCCTTATTCAAACTCTCTAATCTCCATAAGACTTATATTTTCAAAATGTTATTAATAACCGAAAAAAACCTTTGGTAAGGCTTCATTGTTATTATGAAGTAAATCAGATAATATTCATTTATATAGTGGAGTGGAAATGAGTTGTTCCATAAACGTAAGTCAAAAGACCAAACCACACAAAATCTTATGTTGTTTATTATTTATACTTATTTTTTATTTATTATGATGACTTTGATACCTAAATCATATTTTATATATGAGTTCACGTGAATTATTCTATAGATACTATAGAATTAATTGAATATGCTCTTTAGAACTATTCTCAAAACTATCTTAAGCTGCTTACGTCAACATCTTAAATTAACTTTCACAAACTCACCATAATATTTTAAATTTAGAAACACAATTCACCTCCTAAATCACCCTAGTTAACTTCTTTAATCATTGCAGCTCACTGCTCACTTCATTTCAACTATGCCTCTTTACGTTAAACATGAGAAAGTACATTTAAATCTAAATTTAGCCTAATCTCTCTCTAAAACTAAATTTTATTTAGTTTAATGGAATTTGACCCGAATTCACTTACAATAACCACGAAATTTAAATCAGATCCTAGCTAAAACAGTTAGCATTAAAAAAAATAATAAGTATTAAGCATGACAGAAGCAAAAGCAGAATAAGACAAAAGCTAAAATCATCATTATCTTCTATTAACGCAGTACAAATACTTTCCGACTTATCTTCTGACTCTTAAACCCCAGACCAAAACCCAACTATGCTCTCTGTTTTCAGTGACTATGGCTTTGTGTACTAAAGCCTCACGAACCCCTCCTCACCAAAACCTTCGAAACCCTAAAACACGAACACCCGAAACCTCCTTCTCCTCTCTTAAACCCAAAACTCACCGTTTCTCCTCAAAAAATGCTCAAAGTGTCCAAGTACTCAACACCCAAAATACCAGTTCAATCCCTACGCAAAACCTAAATTCACGTTTAAATGAACTTTCCCTTAGTGGGTCCTTAGAGCAAGCTTTAAAGTATTTAGACTCAATGCAAGAACTGAACATTTGTGTGGATGAAGATGCTTTAGTTAATCTGGTTAGGTTATGTGAGTGGAAGAGAGGTTATGATGAGGGATTATATTTGCATTCTGTTGTGTCGAAAACAATGACCCATTTGAGTGTTAGGCTCGGAAATGCACTTTTGGGTATGTTTGTGAGGTTTGGTGATTTAGGTCATGCGTGGTATGTGTTTGGTAAAATGTGTGATAGAGATTTGTTTTCTTGGAATGTGTTGATTGGTGGTTACGCGAAAGCGGGGTTTTTTGATGAGGCGTTGTCTTTGTATCAGAGGATGTTTTGGGTTGGTGGTGTTAAACCTGACGTGTATACTTTTCCATGTGTTTTAAGGACTTGTGGCGGGGTGCCAGACTTAAAGAGAGGAAGGGAAGTTCATGTTCATGTGATTAGGTTTGGTTACGAGGCTGATGTCGATGTTGTTAATGCTTTGATAACCATGTATGTGAAGTGTGGTGATTTGGTGACGGCAAGGTTGGTCTTTGAGGGAATGCCTAAGAGAGATAGGATATCTTGGAATGCAATGATTTCTGGGTATTTTGAGAACGGAGAATATATGAAAGGGTTGATGTTGTTTATTATGATGAGGGAAGTTTTGGTTGATCCGGATTTCATGACCCTGAGTAGCGTGATTTCTGCATCTGAGCTTGTTGGTGATGAGAGGTTAGGGAGGGAGCTGCATGGATATGTAATCAAAATGGGGCTTTCTGATGATGTTTCGGTATGTAATCCATTGATTAAAATGTATTTGAGTTTTGGGAACAGGGAGGGAGGAGAAAAAATTTTTAGTCGAATGGAATCAAAGGATGTGGTATCATGGACAACAATGATATCATGTTATGAAGGTAATATGCTGCCTGATAAAGCTGTGGAAACCTATAAAATGATGGAGGCAGAGGGTAGCATGCCTGATGAAATTACTATAGCTAGTGTTCTATCTGCCTGTGCTTGTTTAGGAAACTTGGATCTGGGCATTAAGCTTCATGAGCTCGCTATCAGGACAGGGTTAATATCATACATAATTATTGCAAACACACTTATAGATATGTATTCCAAGTGTAAATGCATTGATAAAGCCTTGGAAGTGTTCCACCAAATTCCTAACAAGAATGTGATATCTTGGACTTCAATAATCCTTGGGCTTCGACTCAATAACCGGTCCTTTGAGGCATTGATTTTCTTTCGGCAAATGATTTTGAATTTGAAACCAAACTCTGTTACCTTAGTCTCTGTCCTTTCTGCATGTGCTAGAATAGGAGCTTTAATGTGTGGCAAAGAGATTCATGCCCACGCATTAAGAACTGGGTTAGCATTTGATGGTTTTGTACCAAATGCACTTCTAGACATGTATGTAAGATGTGGAAGGATGAAACCTGCTTGGAACCAATTTAACTCAAACGAAGGGGATGTTTCTGCTTGGAATATTTTGTTGACAGGGTATGCAGAGCGGGGACAAGGGGCATTAGCTGAAGACTTCTTCCGTAAAATGATAGATTCCAAGGAAAATCCTGATGAGGTTACATTTATTGCACTTTTATGTGCTTATAGTAGATCTGGAATGGTGACTGAAGGTTTAGAGCTTTTTAATAGCATGAAACAAGTATACTCTGTCACCCCCAATCTGAGACATTATGCATGTATTGTTGATTTACTTGGCCGTGCGGGGCAATTGGAGGAAGCTCATGAGTTTATTGAGAAAATGCCTATGAAGCCAGATGCAGCCATATGGGGGGCCTTATTAAATGCATGCAGGATTCATCGATGGCTTGAGCTTGGGGAACTTGCGGCTGGGCATATTTTTGAAACTGATACAAGACATGTTGGGTATTATGTTCTCTTGTGTAATCTCTACGCTGCAAGTGGGAAATGGGGTGAAGTTGCAAAAGTAAGAAGGTTGATGAGAGAGAAAGGGTTGACTGTTGATCCTGGGTGCAGTTGGGTGGAAGTGAAAGGAGAAGTTCATGCTTTCCTTACTGGTGATAATTTCCACCCTCAAATAAAAGAAATAAATTCAGTTTTGGAGGGATTTTATGAGAAAATGAAAGTAGTTGGTTTTGCTGGTTCAGAGTATGTGTCCACGGACAAAAGTGAAGCTTCAAAGGCTGAGATCTTTTGTGGTCACAGTGAGATGTTGGCTGTGGCATTTGGCCTCATAAATACCGCACCCGGCATGCCTATTTGGGTTACAAAGAATCTGTATACATGCCAAAGCTGTCACAACACTGTCAAGTTCATCTCCAAGAGTGTACGCAGAGACATTTTTGTTAGGGATACTGAACATTTTCACCATTTCAAGGATGGAACCTGCTCTTGTGGTGATGAGGGTTACTGGGGAAGACTAGGCAGGTCAGAGAGATGAAGAATTTTTTTTTTTTTTAAGTGTTCTATAACTTGTACAAAAAAGTACAGGATGGCAGTTTCAGGGTTGTGGTGAAACTCGTACATTGGGGCAGTCGCTGGCCCCTTGGAACTATATTGTAGGATTCCAAGCAAAGCAGAGAACATGGTAGTCATAACACCAAGAGCTTGAAATATTGATGAATAGTTATTCAATTCGATTTAGCCAGCCGTCTTGAAAAGGGAAGAAGCTGGTTTGCTGTTCATTTGCTGCACACCCTTTGATTGAGAGTTGAGATATTCTGTATTCCTATCAATGAAACCCCCAACCTGAAATTACGCAAGTGATGTGATGTTTGAAATCCCTTTTGGTTGTAATGATCACGTTAGTATGTTGACCTCTCGGAACCTACGACATCAGCTGCTGAAAGGCAGAACAGAAGACATGGTTGAACGGTGAGCAACCGTGCTAAGCCTATCAAGCCAAGGTTGAGTGAAGGAATACAAGAATTTAGCCAAGGGGGACGGGGTTAGAAGGACAACTAATTTAGTCTTGGGTCTCCGGTGATAGGTATCAGTCACTAGGCACATAGGTAAAGGTTGAAAACCTAAGGAACTGACCTCAAGGTATCCCATAGTACTTTTATGTATGCACCCAATGGATTTAGTGTCACTGTATTCTTGCTTCCAAAAGGGAAAATATAGTTTAAACAAGATTGTTGTACTAGGAAGGTAAAGTGCTATTCTTTTTATTCATTTATATTTCATGTGAAAATGGACAGTAGAATTTACCTGAGGGCTGAAAATAGTGTATGAAATGAAATTGTGTAGATTTGATTTCATTTTGCGTTCTTGCAAGGTTCATCATCTTCTTGCGAATCGAGACCTGATGAATATAACGGACTCGCGATAATTCTGTCTAGCTTAAGTAAGATGGCGATATATTGACAAGCTAAATGGTCCAATTGAATATTATAACCTTGACAAAAAAGGTGATTATTATCAGCCTCCCCTGCCTCTATACGTATTAAGTTCATTCCATTATTTGTTGCTGGCAAACTCATAGTTGATTCTAAATTTCAGAGATACAAATTTCTTCCTCAACATATAACATAGCCAAATTCTAGAAAAAAAAATATCATCACTAATACTGGTTGAGAATCCCGACATAACATGGCCGAAAATACTGTCACACTGAAACTGAATTTATTTATAAGAACAACAAGCTGTTATTATCCAGCACAATCAAATCTTATACACACTGCAAACTATAAGCAATTCACACAATTATTCATCTTAAGAAGTCTCATAAATAAATAAATAAATGATTGAATGAAAATAGTGAAAATTGAACTCATCATATCTTCACTGCCTTCTTGATTGTCATGATAGATGACTTGATGAAACTGTTCCCCGCAGCATGAAACTCATTACCATCATCATCATCCATAACAATCGGCTTCTTGCGTATACAGTCCACTCCCTTCTTCAAAATCAAAGATGGAGAAGATGGGATTCTACGAAAGGCCCTGGCACTCTCAGACCTTGCTAATGATTTCTCCTTTCCGTGCTTCTCCGTTCTTTCCTTCGCTTCAAAGCTCTTGCGACTTCCAACTTCCTCAACAATACTAATTCGTTCCACTACCCTGCTTTTTTCTGTCGCTGTTTCTGCAGGCTCTATCTCTGTGATCTCTTCTTCCCACTTCCGTGCTTGCTTTTCCACTACAGTCTGGTGCTTCTCAGTTTCTCGTGTTACGTTCGCTCTGTCTTTCTGTGGATACTTCTCATCCAGATTTTTGATTATGTCATCGGTCCTGGTTGTTTTGTTTTCATTAGTTGCTTGAGGATCCATCTCTTCTTGAGAGTTCTCTAACAGCATTTGCAGCCACCTCTCGACATTCCCTTTTCCGCGCTCTTTTCTGGTCTCTTCCTCTTCCTCTTCTACGCTCTGTATTTCTGGTTCTCGAAGAACTGGGAATTGCAGACTTCGTCTTTTCTCCTCCCCAGTTTCCAGTCTCTTAAGCTGATCCTTAGTGGAGTACTCCTCAAAGGCAACAATGGATTTATCATGCTCCTCAATTTTTTCTTTAGCACAATTTATTCCAAGTTTTGGTGGTTCCTTTTCAACTTCTTCATTCCTTCGTTCTTTGTCTGAAGACATGCCAGCTTCTGATGCTTTTTGTTCCTCCTCCAAAAACATTCTCAGTTCTTTGTGTATAGGTGTTCTTGGCTTGATTCCTGGTAGATAAAGAACTGATCTACTTTCCTTCTCTTCAAATAATGCATCATCCATTCTTGATCTCTTCCTTGCGTGTTCCTTTTCTGGCCCTAACTGCCTCTCAATCTCATCTCGTTGTTTGAATTTCTTGTGGAGGTCCTTCTCTGCGGAATCACAGATTGCTTTCTGTGCTTCAAGTCTTGCCATAAGCGCGTTAGTAGCCACCTGATTCAGTCTTACTTGTTCCTTGTAAATGACACTCCTATCAAACAAATAATACATCAATTTTTTAATATAGAACAGTATGGACACATCGAGATTCAACATCAAGTGAAAGGCACGTCGTAATGATAATCTTACTGGTGCATAGCATCTCTAATCATCTTCTCTAGCATTGTTCTATATGAAGATTGTGCTTCTGCTAGTTGCCTGCACTTCTCTGCTCTTCTCCTTCGCTTTATCAGCTCCAACTCCAGGTCTTGAATAGCAAGCTTTTCTTCATCATTTGTTCTCCTTATATCACTCACTTCCTCATTCAATTTCTGTATTTCCATTTGCCTCTTTTGAGTTTCTTCTCTTTGCTTCAAGGAATCTCTTGCAGCAACAATGGCTTGATATGGGTTCGTAACAAGGTCCGGGGTTTCATTTTCTTTCAAGACACCAGGTTTCACCTTTCTTGCAGCTAACACAATGAAAACAAGACAAGTCTTTATCTAATGAAATCTGAACTCAAATGCATGTAGAGAAACAAAGTTAACTGTTTAAAATATTTCATGCGCTTACCAATTGCAGGTGAGCTTGATCTTATCTGCCTATTATAGTCCAAGGATCTCAAGGTTAATGCAGAATCATGTGGTTCCCTTCGAGATACAACAATGCCAGCAGGAGCAAGGCCTAATTGCCTTTTTGATTCAACAAAATGTTGCGGAAAACTATGCGACTCAACAGTTTGTGAGGCATTTATTTCTTCGTTTTCGCCTTCCAAGAACAAGTATGAAAACGCCCTGTGCCTGCCAGAGCAGTGAACAAAAATTCATAAGGGACATTCAGGTTAGGCAACAATATGCATCAAATGAAGAAAATGAGGATTATACAAACCTGAAATCGGAGTTTGAAGAAGCAAAGATTGATAAGAACTGGTTTACAGATATGCCCAGCTGCAAATCCCACCATGGAACAACAAACTCAGGTTTGTTATGCTTCCTTTTACACACTTGCCATTGCAGTATCCTTAGATTGCTAGGCACAGTCAATCCTCCTCCTTAAAGTCCAAAATGATGCATAAAATTAAACACTAATGTGTCATATATGCTAACATTGAGATATAATTGAGGCTTAATAAATAATATTTTTACTTGAACAAGGAAACCAGTGATCAATATCCCAAGCAAGAGGAGAAGCGGAGTCAGCATGATAGTACAAAACATTCCCGTATGGATCTACTCGAATCACCGCGGGATCAAAGCCAGCATTCCTACAATTCGAGACAAAATGAAATAAAAATAAAACTCAAATAGCTTCAAAATTGATCACACTTGTCGAAATGTTATAGTCTTTAGCTCTTATTACCCAAGATGGTTGAGTTGCTTCCACAGGAGACTCAGATATATCTTAGGCTTGGCCGTTGGTTTCGCCTTTGGATCGATAACTGGAAACAACTTTTCTAATTGTTTAGCTCTCGAAATCTGCAAAAACCCAAGATAAATTGTAAGATTATATTCCTTCAATAAATAACAACAAAACAAACCACACCCAGACCACCATTTCAAGTTTCCTAAACTTTCTACCCAACCAGACAGTTTTTTTTTTTTTTTTTGGGGCTCACCTCATCTTCCTGCAAAGGATAAGGAGTGAAGCAAAATGGAGGGCCATGGCTGTACAAACCAACACCAGAAGCAGCACGGTCTCTGCAGACCTTGGCGTAGGCTTTCGGGTATCCGAGACCCTCGTCCACGACCAGATCGTCTTCGGTGAATGCGTAATCGGCAGCCATTGTTGCTGTTGATTTTGATTTTCTCTTCTGTAAGTTGCTGTTGTATAGATAGAGTTGATGATGTTCTATTAGACAATAGAAACAGGGGAGCTAACGGTCGAATTTGGTTTCAAAGGTTTGTTAAAGGAAAATTAAAGGAAAAAAAGATTTTGGTGCCACGTGCCAAGCGGTGGGTGCAACGGCTACTAGATCGGCCGGGCCCCGTCGTTATTTAATTTTTTGATAACCGTAAGTCTCGGTCTATCACCTGCTACTGGCGAATGTATTTTCTTAAAGACCAAAATACCCTTTTCAGATTCTGCCTATCATGACATTCATTAACTCTTTTATTTCAATGGACCGTTGTATTTGAATGTGAATTGAGAATTCAACTTTCAAAGTTGCCAAGATATAACTTTTAATATTATTATAACTAGACTTGTATCAATATTTTTAATTTATAGAATGACGATACCATTCTTAGGAGAATATTTGTTATGTAACTTATGATTTTAGATTTAAATTTCAAAATTAAATACCAATATATTTGAGCAATTTTCATCATATAATGAGCAACTGAACACATGACATAATTTAATAATTTTTTTATATATGAAAATTGGCCTACTCAATCGTCACTATATGGTTAAGCGTTCGATAATTTTAAAAAGTGAAATAAAATAAAAAAAAGGGTTTAGTTGCACTTGTGCTGTGTGTGACCCTTGTTTGAAGTTGTGCACAACCGATTTATGAAACACAATCTTACCAAAGGTTGGTGGGGTCTCTTCAAAAGGGTGAGCGTCAATTTTGTTTCTATTTGGGTTTTATTAGACTTTTTTTCCGTTTAAAATTAAAGTGGAAATGATTTCTTTCACCGTTATAGTTTGACTACAACAAATATAAACGAAAAAGCTAGCATAAAGCTCTTTAAGCACCGAGTGCACCTCCATAAACTTTGGACATATCCATAGTTTTGGCCTTGGTAGGGCTTATTGGCCCCAATATAACTTGAGGCTTGAGCTGTCGACAAAATTCAATAATATGCAAAATCAATATTATCATCTAGAAAAGCCTCTTTAGAATTTTACCACTTTCCCCATCTTCAAGTTAAAAAATTCACCAATGCTGAGTTGGTTTGACAGAGACAAGGAGAACATAAAAATCTGAATAATGTAAAAATCTGAATTGCGTGCAACTAAGGAAACTTGTAGTCTTGTGTACATGGGTCCTGCTAATGTTTACCTGTTAATATTATCCTGTTAACCTGTTTGAACTGCCCTGCAAAAATTTGCCACTTGCCAATTTGGGGTCCTCAACTCCACGGTGGTGGTTGGTTGGAAGGACAGAAAGGGAGAAGGAAAAGTAATTTAAATTTCTTCCTTATTTTCTTTATTTGATTTACCATAATTTACAAAAATTTAATTTTTATTAGAAAATATATATCATAATATAGAATTTAGATTCCATACCAAAAAATTATGAATTTGAATTTCTTCTTTCATTGAAAGTCAAAATATCTAAAATTATTCCTTGAATCATTTATTAACTTGTTTAATATTATCAAATAATTATTATTTATAATTTTATTTTATCAATTTAATATTGTAGATAATTAATTTATTATTAATAAAAGTTAAAGCAATGATTTAAATAATTTAATAAAATCATCATTGCCATCACCAGACTGCCGCCTTCGTTGCAGACACTAGTGTGGGATGTCACCGCCAGTATTGCTGGAGTCGTTTGCCCACAACGAAGGTTGTTATACCATCATACAAGTAAAAAAAAAAAAGAAAGATGAAGTTGTCTTTCTCAGATTTAATTAAAAATAATTTGAAAACTTTCTAACTATTTTAGATCCAAACAAACATCAAGTATTTCAATCAAATAAGTTGTTTCAAACTATATATCATCAAGTTTTTGATAGTTTTCATATGATTCTTGAGCCGAAATAACATGGTACAATGGTGGTCAGTGGTGAGAACGGTGGCGGCAACAACTCTACTCTTTTTTTTGTTCAAATAAAATTTTAAAATTATAATATATTAATTAAGAAATTATTTGTATTATGTCATAATTTATTTAGAATTAAATTAATTTTAAAATAAAATTATGTTAATAAACTTTTTTAATAGAGTTTAATTATAAATATACTTATAGTACTTCTAATACTTTTTTATTATTTATTTATGTAGTAGATTAAATAAATTTATTGTTTAATTTTTTTGAATTAGATTTATAAGTTCAACACTGAAGGGTGAAATTATCCAAATAAAAGTTAAGACATTTCCATTCTTTATATAATTTTGTAACAAATCAAATATTAAAAAATAATTTCAATGTACTCTCCTTTCCTTTCTTCCACTTTCCTCTCCTTTCGTTTCCTTACTCTTCTTCAAATCAAAAACTTCCCAAGAATCTCTAGGTTCAGGCCAAATTTCAGCATACAAGATATTGTATGATTGAAAACTTCATCAATAACATTTATGTATAGTGTATACGTTAAGTTTATATTTAGTTGAAAGGAAGGAGAGAAGACAAGATAAATGAGAAGAAGAGAGGGGAAGAGAAAATAAGGTGAAATAGAGTATTCATCTCAATTTCATTATTTAGTTTCACATGTAATTTTCTTCTTTTCTCTTTACTTCTTTCCCTTCACCTCTTCTCTTTTACTATCTTCTTCTTTTATTTTTTCAAACTAAATATACAACCTTTCCCTATTCAAATTAGATGTTTATTGCACTAGTTTTAAGTACGAATTGCATGGTCACCCACGGGACGGAGCCTTTTTGATTATCTTTAGGCCTCAATAATTGTTAACTTGCCAGCATTTTGATGTGAAGTGTTGTTTGATTGTAAACGAAAGGCCGAAAATACCGCCTCAAGTAGTGCTAGACGAGCCGCATTTTATATGTGTCTAAACAACTCCTCACGTTAGTGACGAGGCCAGCCAACATTCAACGAAAGTATACGCCTATATCGCATCCATGGCCCATACTTGGAATATCCAGATTCCAGCGTACGATTAAGAAAAATATGCTGATAAGTTAAGGGTGAAAAAAAAAAAAAAGAAAAGTTTTATTGAGACTAATTTAAATGAATTTTCCTATTCGGAGAGTGCAAATAATCGCCATTCACTTGAGTTTGAAAGCTCACAGCTTCCGCTTCACGAATTCTGGAACTCAGTACTTTCAGTGATTAACCCATCACCACCTCTCCATGGAAGAACAGCGACAGCAAATGCCCACCACCACAACGCCTCTCGTCCAACACAACCACCACCCCGGCCGCGGCAAACACAGTCTCTTATCGGAGCTCTCCGGCGCGGTGGGCGATCTGGGAACCTTCATTCCCATAGTCCTGACCCTTACCCTCGTCTCAAACCTGGACCTCTCGACGACTCTCATCTTCACATCCCTCTACAACATCGCCACCGGCCTTTTCTTCGGCCTCCCCATGCCCGTCCAGCCCATGAAGTCCATCGCCGCCGTCGCCGTCTCCGAATCCCCCCACCTCACTACTTCCCAGATAGCCGCCGCGGGCCTCTGCACTGGCGCCACCCTCTTCCTCCTCGGCCTCACCGGCCTCATGTCCTTCTTATACCGCTTCATCCCCCTCCCCGTCGTCCGTGGTGTCCAGCTCTCCCAGGGCCTCTCCTTCGCCTTCACCGCCATCAAATACGTCCGCTTCAATCAAGATTTCGCCACCTCTAAGTCCACTTCTTCTCGCCCCTGGCTTGGCCTCGACGGCCTCCTGCTCGCCCTCGCAGCTATCCTCTTCTTGGTCCTGACCACCGGCTCCGGCGATTATGGTACCCAAAATCAAGAATTTGATATTGATAATACTGATGATGTTAATAATAGCAGACGTAGGCTCAGGCTGCATACACGTTTGAGAATTCTGTCAGCAATACCTGCAGCTCTTATTGTGTTTTTGCTTGGTTTGATAATCTGTTTCATTCGTGATCCCACGATCTTGAATGATCTTAGATTTGGCCCATCCAAGATTAGTGTGTTAAAGATTTCATGGGATGATTGGAAAGTTGGGTTTTTCAGAGCGGCAATTCCTCAGATACCATTGTCAGTTTTGAACTCGGTGATTGCTGTGTGTAAATTATCAGGGGATTTGTTCCCTGATCGCGAGGAATTGTCAGCAGCGAAGGTTTCTGTCAGTGTTGGTGCGATGAATTTTGTTGGTTGCTGGTTTGGTGCAATGCCTGTTTGTCATGGGGCTGGGGGGCTAGCTGGGCAGTACAGGTTTGGTGCTAGGAGTGGAATGGCTGTAGTGTTTTTGGGGCTGGGGAAGCTGGTGACCGGGTTGGTGTTTGGGAATTCGTTTGTGAGGATTCTGGGGCAGTTTCCGATTGGGATTCTTGGGGTGCTGTTGTTGTTTGCGGGGATTGAATTGGCTATGGCATCGAGAGATATGAATACTAAAGAGGAGTCTTTTGTGATGTTGGTTTGTGCTGCAGTTTCATTGACTGGCTCTAGTGCTGCATTGGGTTTCTGTTTCGGGATTTTACTGTTTTTGTTGCTGAAATTGAGAAGCATGGAGTGTTCTGGATTTGGAGTCTCCAAATTTTGGTCCAAATCTTCTGCCGAAGATATGGATGACTCAGTTCCTTAATTGGGTACTCTCAAAAAGTAAAAGACTAGTGTAAATTATGTACTCCATGATTTGTAGAATCTCATAGATACCAAAATATTTGTGTGTACTTTTCCATTGATGAATGAAGAAGCAGTGGTTTTAGCTTTATTTGGATTAATGGATCAAAGAAAAAATGTGTTGATACTGTTATTCAAATTTAACAGGGGATTGTTCTGTTTCAAGCAAAATCAATGTAAAGAAAATCAGAAACTTTTCATGGGATCAAAAAGAAGCAGACGGACATCTGCTCTAGGTTTTATGAATAGCACAATTTTTAATACAACAGAATCTGAAAGATGTTGATTTATTCAAGATCCAAGCTATGAAAGTTGTGCTAGAGTTCGGCCCAAAGTCTATACGGGCCTAATCGGGCATTTCTCACTCTTTTTTAAAAAGATTATTTAAACCCTTCAGCAATTAACTAATCTGCCGGTGTTTCATTAAAGAAACAATTGTCGTGATAATCGGAGATCACATATGGATAAAATCTTTAGTTTGTCTGTCAGTCAACTAATGGAAGATTTCTTTTTTAAAATTTTTAATTTTTTTACAAGTAACTAATGGAAGACTCAAGACTTTGTCATTGTATGGTCCATCGTCTTATTGAGATTCCAAAAAACCGTACACGCGCTTCTGCAATGCCTGAATGCCAATGAAACTATTATTATTTTTGTAATTTTATAAAAATGAATAAATTTCTTTAACTTATTTCAATTCCAGATTGATAATTTTCTTCTCTTCCACGTTGCCATTAAAATTGGGCAATGCGTAATTGACTTACTTTATAATTTTTATTATTTAAAGCTTAATTTTAACTGAGGTACATCTTTTACATGACAACTCCTTACAAACTTCCAATGCATGTATAATTAGGCTTCAATTTAAATATTTATTAATTTTTTTTAAAAAAGACAATTGGAATAAAACTTTAACACCAAATATAGAAAAGAAAAAAAGAAAACAAATTAAAATTAGTGATGAGTATTTAATTAAATCTGTTACACCAACTCCACTTTCATAAGCTTCAACTTCACTCCTGTCTGTCCTTCTCTTTCGTTCTTAACTGAAGATCCAATCCAGGCTTTGCTTTTTGGTCAAGCTCACTTGTTGTAACTCAAATCTTCCTTGGAATCTTTGCAAGAACATGCAAAGCAGAAACCCATTATCAGGTAAGTTTTTCACTGATCGAATAAATTAGCAAATTTTGCACTGACACGCCCACCCAACTATAAGCTTTATCTTACCTTGGCCATTATTACTATACACATTTATTTTCCGTTGGTTAATTGTCTTCTTCGGATATTTTGTATGATAAAGTTCTGTGGGTGAGGATCAAAATTTCAACTTTTGTATGATAGCTTGTGGGTTAAGGGTGACTGGGTAGCTGGCAAATATTAAAAAGAGTGATTGCAAGTTGAGATTTTAGAATTATGAAGATGCTGCTTTTGTTTATTGTTGTTTGTACTCTGTATGGATCATTTGTTTCTGGTCTCCAAGAGTCATATCCGGATTCTGCCCTTGTAAGTGACCGATCTCAGGCAACTTACAGTTATGATAGGACTGATGAAGTGAAGAAACAATGTAGTTCTATTTTATCTTCTGCTACTGATTTGAGAGCTGAAGGTGATAGGACTTATAGGATCAGAGATGAGGTCAACTTTGTGTTTGGTGATTGGGAGCAGGAGATTGGGGTTGCCCCTATTATGCCATTTGATGATAGTGATGTCCCAAAGGACTCGTCTCGAACCCCTGAGAAAATAGCTTCATTCTGGGTTATGGATGTTGATCGTGACCATCGATCAAAGAAGTACGTTGGTGTTAGCGGGGAATTGTTTATGGGCATAACACTAGATGATTCTTTTGCTGAAAGACCTTATGGGGGGAACCCTCAGTTTCAGATGTGGCCAAATCATACTGAACTTTCGATGTCGTTTCAAGGGATCTATACTGAATCTAAGAAGAATGGAGGTGGAATTGTATTGTGTTTACTGGGAACTGCAATGTTGCCATCTCGGGAGTCTGAATCCAATAATCCATGGGAGTGGATGAAGGGCTCTGGTTCAAGTTATTACCAGCCACCTCTTTTGCAAGATGATCAAATTCTTCTTGTGCTTCATTTTCCATTGACCTTCACACTGACCAATATGGTGATAAAAGGAGAGATGAGCAGTTTAAACCCAAAGTCAAATCCCAAGTACTTTGACAAAGTTCACATTTTGTCCCAACATGGCAGGTCAGCACGGTATGAATTTGGAGCTGACAAAATTGTTTCAAAGGCATGCAATCCATATCCCATTGAAGATGGCTTCATGAAAGGTGGCATTCATATCTATAAAGGAATTGGATTTTGTGAAGTTCTTCAGCAAGTTACTAATGAAGGGGCTTTCACTGTCATGCCAAACTGGAAATGCAATGGCACGGACAATTTCTGCAGTAAGATGGGTCCATTTGGATTAAATAAAGAGATTCAGGCAACAGATGGGAGCTTTAAAGATGTTAAAATTTTCATGCAAAATGTTAAGTGTGAACAAACATATGGAAGGGGAAATTCCAGCTCAGCGAAAGTTGCAGCAGTATTTCGGGCTGCCCCTCCATCAGCTACTGCTACATTGAGATCTGGGATAAGCAACATGACTCTTGCCACTGAGGGACTCTGGAAATCTTCAAGCGGACAACTCTGCATGGTTGGTTGTGTTGGTATTGTAAATGCCGAAGGGAGTAGCTGCAACACTCAGATCTGTATGTACATTCCTACTTCGTTTTCCATTAAGCAACGAAGCATAATTGTTGGGAGTTTTTCCAGCATCAATGAAAGTAGTTTGTCATATTTCCCTTTAGCATTTGAGAAGTTTGTACAGCCTACCGAGTTGTGGAATTATTTTAGAACCTCCAATCCCCATTATAGTTACTCTAAAATTGATGCAGCTGGTATTGTCCTAGAAAAAAATGAGCCCTTCAGCTTTGGAACGATTATCAAGAAATCCTTACTTCAATTCCCCAGACTGGAAGATGCAAATGGACTTTTATCTAGTCTTTCTCTTCTTTCAGAAGATCTGACCCTTCACATCTCTGCAATTCCAGATCCATCACCTAAAGTTGGCCTGCCAAGAACTGACATTCAGATGGAAATTATATCACTTGGCCCCCTGTTTGGACACTATTGGTCTTCACGGAATTTTTCCACCAAGGAAGAGGAGACTCACTACCACACTAAAGCTGAGTATACTGAAAAGCAGCTCCTTCTGAATGTATCAGCTCAACTGTCAATCGCTGAAAAATCTTATAGCAATTTCTCTGTGCTTTTTTTGGAAGGTCTTTATGATCCACATGTTGGAAAGATGTATCTAGTTGGTTGCAGGGATGTCAGAGCCTCATGGAAGATATTATTTGACAGCATGGATCTTGAAGCTGGGTTGGATTGTTTAATTGAAGTGGTAGTCTCATACCCCCCCACAACATCTCGGTGGTTGGTCAATCCAACCGCTAAGATTTATATAGCCAGCCAAAGGAATGATGATGATCCCCTCCATTTTAAGCCAATTAAGCTCCAAACACTTCCTGTTATGTACAGGAAGCAGAGAGAAGACATCCTTTCTCGGAGGGGTGTTGAGGGGATTCTTCAGGTTGTGACGCTCTCATTTGCAATTGCTTGCATTTTGAGCCAGCTGTTTTATGTCAAGCATAATTTGGATTCCAATCCTTTCATGTCTCTTGTCATGCTGGGTGTCCAAGCTGTTGGGTATAGTCTTCCCTTGATCACTGGGGCTGAAGCTCTCTTCAAGAGAAAGGATTCCGAATATGAGAATACATCATACAACCTTGAGAAAAATCAGTGGTTCCAAGTGATTGATTATACAGTGAAGCTCCTAGTAATGGTATCATTTCTACTTACACTAAGGCTCATGCAAAAGGTATGGAAATCACGAGTCAGATTGCTTTCACGGAGCCCTAATGAACCTCACCGTGTCCCGAGTGACAAGCGGGTGCTTCTTACTACTTCAGCAATACATGTCGCTGGTTATATACTTGTTTTGATCATTCACTCTGCAATTCGAACAGATAAGTTCGTAGATTCGACAAGTAAGAGCATGTGGGAAACTGAACTAGAGGAGTATGTTGGTCTTGTTCAAGACTTTTTCTTGCTGCCTCAGGTTATTGGTAACTTTCTTTGGCAGATAGATTGCAAGCCACTGCAAACACTCTATTTTATTGGCATAACAGTGGTCAGATTGCTCCCTCATGTATATGATTACACACGATCTCCTGTTCCAAATCCTTATTTTGCCGATGAATATGAGTTTGCGAACCCAAATCTTGATTTTTACTCCAAGTTTGGGGATTTTGCCATACCCATTACTGCAGTTTTCCTTGCTGCAGCTGTCTATGTACAGCAGAAGTGGGACTATGAGAAACTCTGCCAGATTCTTACTTTTGGGCGTTGTAAGCTTCTTCCATCAAGATCAAGAACATATGAGAGGTTGCCTTCCAAGGCCATTGAAGCCGAACTTGCTTCTGACGGTAATGGGAACGCCATGCATCAGAGACAGCATGAAAATGATGATGAAGAATAATAACCTTTTGTGGTCTATCAAGCATTACTAACTGCAGAATGAGCTGTTGTAAAGATAATCCAAATTAATCTTCTTTGTGGTTTATTTTGAAGTGCTGTCTTCTAAATATTTAATGTATAGACTTTGGTTTTATGATACATTTTTTTAACTTTATTGTGAAAAATTGATAGATACTTCTTATGATCTTAAATATAAAAGGATGAGCTATTTTACTTGTGTGAAATCATCAGCTAAAGCATTGGATTAAGCTACAGAATTATTTTTGACACCAAAATCTTGCTTCAATAACTTAAAGCAATGTGATATAAATCTCATATGAAAAACAAGTATAAGGCAGACTTCGTTGCTCGCCAAAAAATCTAAACAAACCGGTAGTGGCCAAAAAATCATAAAAATAGATTAAAATCGCTCAAAATATCTGATACTACACATTCAATAATGGTAAATTTATAAAGTCAAGCTACCAAATTTGTATTTTACTTTATATAAAAAATGATATGGCACTATCATATGAGCTCAAGTGATAGTTATTAAGTCGAGTGCTACTAAATGGCAAAAGGGACGATAGAGGGACGAAAGAATTGCAGCACATGGTGTCGTGTTTGTGCATGCTCTTCATTTTATTATTTAAAAATAATAAAAAATTTAGAGAAAATTTGAGGGAAAATACAAAATCTGCTTATCCTCATCCTCATCCCTCCAACACCACATCCCATTTAGCATTTCCCCTCTCCTAAATGGTAGAATAAACCAAACACCACCATGAAAGTAGCTGCATCTTATCACCAACGGTGCTCTCAACACTACTGGCATTCTGACGACGACGCTTACAAACGATTTGTTACCCAAAATATATGTAATGCAATGAAGAACAGAGGTAGTGACAAACAGAGCTATCAGTGTGGCAACGCCAACGATGACAAAACCCTTACCACCATGCCAACACGGTCATTGCCAAAGATCTCATTCAACAATCTCTCTCTCTCTCTCTCTCTCTCTGTCTGTCTCTCTCTCACATAATCAAATTGTGCAAGTATTTAAAATAAGAATTTCAATTTTGCAAGCATCATTTTTGATAAATGAAAATTTTGTACAAAATTTTTACTTTTCTTATCTATGATAAATGTTTATATGATAACTTGATTTGGGAAAATTAATATTGTATGCCAAAACCAAAATTTGATTCTTCCAGCATATTATTTCTGTTCCTGTGGTTACCTTTTTAGTGAGTAATGATTCGATATTGGCTGATCTAAGTTTTGCGTAATTTAGAATTTTTTTTACTTAAATTGTTGGAAATTTAATGGATTAAATTTTGCTGAACAAAAATTTTGTAAAAGTTATGAGAGCTTATTCTTAATACAAATGTTAATTATTTTATAGAAATGGAAAATTTATAAAATTAGGATTCAATTGAAATGTGCAACAAAAAAAATATAAACCAACTCTGAGAATATTATTTAATAGCCATGAGAAAATGTTTATATTTTATAAAGATTAAGAAGAGTTTTCTCCAAAGGAGTCAACTAGTAAAAAGGAGAGTGATAGATTATAAAATATGCAATACTTATATGTGGTCGTAGAAGCATGTTAGAAAGGAGATCTACTAATATATTGAAATCAAAACTTATTTTAAAAAATGATTGTAATGCTAACATAAGAGGATGTTTAAAGGAAGATGAAAAATAGGTTCTTCAAATTTTAAACCTTCAATACAATCATAAATTGGGTTTGAACAAAACTAGTTATTTCCCTTACAATTATAAAATTAGTGCAACTATAAAAAAAATATTGAAATGAGCGATTATGGGGGAATTAATATTACCCAAAATTTTAATTCTATTGTCATTGAAATTGATGGGTATGAAAATATCTTATTCTTAAAAAAAATTGTAGAAATCTTATTGACAAAGCAAGGTGATTACAGTTTAGAAAAGGAGATGACATGACAATTGTAAAGTACTTTAAAAAAAGTAAGCAAAATGTAAGAGTTTTTTTTTTTTAATCATTGATTGGGATGAGCAGGATTAATTAAAGAATATATTTTAGAGGACAATTTACAAATATTTTAGAGATGTCACTACAATTGCCTATCTTACTAATAAATATGACATGTCATTATCTCTCTTTCGTTAGGATATAAATTTATTTCACATAAGAATGAAAAGACATTTATGTGGTTATCTAAGTTGTGGCTATTGTGCATGTCTGATTCTTTTCTCATTATTATCATTACAAACTAAGATAAAGTAATGTAAAAAACAATTGAAAATGATTTTCCTATTATTAGGCATTGATAGTATTTATAACAAATAATAAAGAAACTACATGAAAAGATAAAGATTTTTAAAGAATAAAAATGAATTATTTCTTCATTACTTTTTGCTATTTATGATTTGCTAAACTTTGTTGTGTTCGAGAAGCTTGGCATGATATAATTTGAAATATGATTTATAGGTTAATGATTGGTTAAATAATTTATACGATAAAAGGTATTATTGAGTTCTACACTATTTGAAAGACAATTTTTAAGTAGGAATGTCAACAATTCAATGAAGTGAAACTATGAATCTATTTTTTAATAAATTTGTTAATTCAAAAACAAATACTAAGTAGTTTGTAAAGTAGTACAAAATATGTTGAGAAGGAAAGTCAAATTAGAATAACAAGTAGATGCTAAGTGTTTCTGCAAAAAAAGTTTTTATATAACAATATTGAGATGGAGAAATAAGTTGAAGAGGTATACATTATTTCTAAGTTTAAAGAAATCCAATAAGAACTAACAGTATTGATCTATTGTGATAACGTGAGATCAATATATGAAATTAATGAATCATGTAGGCAAGGTAAGAAAAAAAATCTTTAAGGTTATTTAAAAAAAAAAAACTAGTGTGAAGTTAACTCTATTTGTTTAAAGTTTCAACTAAGAGGATATTTTTGTACACTTGCCCTTGTAGTGTTGGCACGTAACAGTATTGAATTATTTCTAGAAATATACATTTTATTAAGACATAGGAAAAATGTGAGGAGATGCTATAATGAGATGAAAATTAGTTATAATGCGCATAATTTACTCATTCAACAGACGAGATAAGACAAAATTGTATTATTTTCATTAAGATTATAAATGTCACTACTGATGATGAAAATAATTATAAATTTGTATTGAATTGGATTGATAAAACAATGAAAGATTTGCCCAAGTAAATTTGTTGTGAAAGTGTAGAAACAATTGTTACTGATGAAGTAAGTTGTAGCAGTAATAATATGGAACAATTATGAATGATCTAAAAACAACATGTTGTAAATGTTGTCTTCCTTGTTTGAGGAAATAATATTCAATATATAAAAACCCCGCACAAAGGAATAGTATTGCACAGAAAAATAAAGTTTGTTCAAATATATGTTTTCTAATTTCATTTAGACTTTGTTTAATTGTCTACCATACTTTTACAAGCTTTATAAGAAAATGCTTCATTATCTTATGAAGTGCCTTATGAAATCCCCACATAAGAGAGCAAAATGGTTGTGGTAAGTTAGTAAATTGTAATTTTAATTTTTTTTTAATTTTGAAGACACGTAATTGAGTATATTATTGAGTATATATAGACGTTATTGAAAAAAAAACATTTTTAATACAAATTTCAATCAATATGAAACTTTAAGCTACTATAATATAAGAACTAAATTTTTTAAAATTTTATTTTTTAAATTTTAATATAGATTTTACATATTCTTTCTTATTTGCTTAGGTATCTATATACCTATTCTGAGTTAGTGAAAATAGTATTTATCAATCATTTCCTTATAATTAGCACATAATAAATTGTTTTAAAATCATAATTTCTTAACATGTGCTTATATTTTCAAATGTTTAAAATGTAATAAGATTTTTTTTTTGTATTAGAGCACCTAGTCCTACCATATACGTCACAGTCACATCATTCTTTTCCTTCGATGACTATGAAAATCCAAAAATAAAAATTTTCAATAATTATTACATCAACAATGTAATGAAGATAACAATTGTTGTGATTGATATTTGACTTGTACTCTATTCAATTTTTTTCATCTATTGTTTCAGTTGGATTTGGCTTAAAACGATAAATTATAGTGATATATGAATGTTGTGTTTCTATTGACATCATTCATTGCACTATTATTGTTTTTGGATAATTTTTGTTGGGCTGATTTTTTTATAATTTTTATGATTTTTTTATAATTTTCAATTATATAAATCATTGCAATTTGAATGTGCTTGTACTCATTGTATGCTATTTTGCATCTAATAAAGACCTGTAAGATTATTTTAGCTAGTCTAATATTTAAGCAACAATTTGAATCTAATTTCAAACTTAATAAGTGAAACAACTCATAAACTTATATTTTGAAGGAAAATATCACTATAAGTGTCTACAAATCTTTCCCAATACATAATACAGATTGAAACAACTTAAAAATATTATTAAATATGTTTACAAATCTTTTCCCAATACATAGGACAAACTAAAGCAACTTAAAAATAATACTTGAATGTAAAATATAGTACAATAGTCACAAGTGTTCTAATGAAATCATACCGTGGTATTTATCTCATTCGAAGCTCGTAGTCAAGCAATCGCGTCCACACTTCACATTCTTGTATATGCTTGAGTTGTTTATAAAATAATTGAAAATAATGGACAGACATTAAATCTCCAATACCAATTTTCTAACTTTCTCCACTAACAAGATTCTCTCACTAGGTTTACAGTCTTCTGCCTGTTGAAAGTTTTTACATTTTCTACAAACCAAAATTTACAATTTTATTTTTTGGACATGATGTTAATAATTTCATCTAATTACCGATCCATTATATATTTGTAGTCAAGTTTGAATTCACTTGTGCTAGCTAACATCATTATTTATAGACTACTAAGATTGCCAAAAAGAAAACAAAGCATTAAAACACATAGCACTCTGCAACAACACAAACAAAATACTTTCCACTTTATTTTTCATCAAAACCTAGCACAAAAAACACAAGCTTCATCTTAGCCTAGGAATAATTCTATAGAATGATAGATGGCAAAAAAAAAAAAAGAAGTAATTTAATTTGTAAACAAATGGCAAGAAGTATAAGAGAGACAAATGAATATTTGCATGAACACTAAATTTCTAAATGAACTATATAGAGCTAAAGTTAAATTCTATGACTTGTGTCAATACAATAACAAATATTTTAACCTAGGTTCAAAAGGAATATTTCCATTCTTTTCTTTTTTTTTTCTCCAGATTCTAAGAAAGATTAATTACGAATGCCCATAGCCCCGTCAAAACATATGACTCATTAGCTTCAATAGTGAAAGCATGTTACATTTTTCAAAGCAATAAAGTAAGCCCTTTGAGGAATCAACATGCTCTTTTGCACAAGTAAATTTAGCTACCATGGCATGCTACACTCATCTAATCTAAAAACTAAAAAGTAATGGAAACACTTAAAACAAAAAAATTACTCGATGATGTATATGCCTTGCAACCACGATAACCGCACACTCTAATAAATTTATTGCTAAACATATAATATTAGTTACTAGAAAGGCAACCTTACATGTAGAAAATAATATGTTAGAAGAATTAAATAGTTGTTTTGACATACAATATTAATTTTTCCCAAAAACCTATCATAAATCACAAAATCAAGAATTTTGTATAAAATTATCATTCATAAAAAATGATGTTTATATAATTAAAATTTTTTATTTCAAATTATTTTGCACAAATTTGATTATGTATCGTCATTAACAATGCCACTTCAATGTCTTTGTTTGTCACTATCTCTATTTGTCACTGTGTTATTTATTTATTTATTTACTGGTAATAGATCATTTGAAAGCATCATCATCGATATGCCAATGGTGTTGAGAGAAATGTTTGATGATAAGATACTGCTGCGTTTGTGGTGGTGTTGTTTATTCTACCATTTGAGAGAGGGAAAATGGTAAATAGAATATGGTATTGGAGTGATGAGGATAAGTTGCTTTTGGATTTTTCCTTGATTTCCCTATGAATTTTTGTTATCATTTTTTAATTTTTTTAAATAATTAAACGAGAAAGAGAGTGTATGGATGACAAAATTCAAGTTAAGAAATGGGTTTAGCCTTTTCTGTTCTAGACCTAGATGACAATTTAACATACCGAATTCAAATATAAACTCGTATTTTTAAGCTTCGGGTTTTGCACAAGTTCAACTCGAAAAAATCCAAAGTTTTAGATTATGGGTTTTAAACTTGAATCTAAAACTTGGATATATATACTAAATGCTTGAAATTATATAAAAAAAAAATGATCAAGCATGCCATTTTTTATTGTTTGAGAATTACAAAAGTTAAGAGAACAAAGTCATGGGATCTCTTGAAATATTGAATCGATTGCAGAGGGTAAGGAAGATAAGAAGTCAAATAAACTAGAACAGAGCACAATGATCCCATGAACCCAAATCTTAGTATAAATCCTTTTTTTTTAGAAAGGGAGTAGGTACTCAAAACTTAGAAATATAACTAGACATCAAATAAATCGAAATCCACGACACAATAGATTTTATTTTAGAAACTATAACTAAGAAAAGACCATTATAGAACTCCATTGTAAAAAAATGGTTTTGAGACCATAGAAGAATGAATTGCTCACTTCTTCTTGGTAGCATATGAAGTGCTTGGTCTTCTCTTTATGAGATCTTCTTAGCCATGTTCTTTCTTTTCTTTAACTGCTTTCTTGACTTTTCTACCTTGGTATTAAGTCCATTCCTGAAACTTGCAAAGAAGTGCAGGCACATTGATGATATTGTGTTGCTAATGATTGATGGATGATGATGAAATTGGGCAGTGATTATGATGTTGAATTCATTTGTTGAATTTTAAGGAATGAACACCAGTAAAGGAAATGGCTACTGGGAGATATAGGATTTGTTTTGTTTCTCTCATTTTTGGCTTGTATGCTTATTAAAAAAATAATAAATATTTAAAATTAAATAATCCAGGTCTGAGTTCAAATCTTTGGTTTGACCGAAAATTCAAGTTCAAAAATTTACATTTATATATCGAATTTATTTTACTTTAGTGCAAGTTTAACCTAACCTGAATTTTCTAAATCCAGGTTAAGTCTGCATTATTTTCCCATCCCTAACAAAATGGGCAAAAAAACAGTAGTATGTGTTGTCATTTCTGTTGTCCCTACCTCGTCTCTCTCATCATTTAGCATTTCTTATTGAGTCTTATCATTTCTCATCTACATGATGAATTTTATCGATACCACATTAGTTGAAATTCAAATTTTGAATCACAACTTTGTAACTATATCATCACGCATTAAGTATCTACACAAGAAAAAAGAAAAAAGGTCCTAAGTCCTCTATGTTTTTGCTTTGACACTTAGGTCCAATGACCCACTATATATATATATTCTTTTTCCCAATATGCATTTGGAGATTTTTGCATATGAGATTATAATTTTGTCCTTGCGCCATTAAAGACCTTAGGACACTTTTTTGTCTTTATCTTCTTTCTTTTTTAAGATATAGCTAATGCAAATATAATTACCTTCCCACCCATTGATTGATACTGGCGGTGCCATATTGGAATTAGGGGGTTAAAACCCCCCTTATTTTTTAAAGTTTATAAATTTAGTTAAATATTTGTTCCATTTTGAATTTGATTTACCATGAAAGCCCTTGTTAAAATTTAAAAATAACTAATATATTAAGCATTTATTTTTTAACTTCCAACCCATAAAGAAACATTGTATTTTGAAGTTTATAGAGCTTTGACTCTTCTCATACAAAAACAATGGAAACTATTTCACCTTATTGAGCTTATCCAAATTATTTTTCTTTAATGAGTATTATAGCACTTAAAATTCAACTTCATGTTTATATTATGAAAGTGGGTTCTGATAACAAATTTTCAAAATTGAAAGGGTTGATAAGGTAATAAGAAAAATAATTGATACTAAAAAGTACACATTGTATTCATTAATTCATTTATTGTTTTATTAGTTCTCATAACTATAGTTTAAAAAAATATATTTTTAGCTATGAATTTTGTAAAAAATCATCTGTAAAATCAGATGAGAGATTAACGATTGAGAGATATTTTTGTTGTATATACAAATATTTTGTATTCTTGATAATAAGGTTGTTCTTTAATTTTTTTAACACATGAAAACAAGTCGAGGTCAATTGTAAATGTGCTAAATTGAGTATATTAATGAATTTTTATTTTATTATTTGCTACTTGTTGGGCATTTTAAAATTATATAATTATTTAAATTTAGCCCATGTTAGATTAAATTTATGGCTTCAGCACTAGACTAATGATAATATGATTGGCACCAAGCATGTTGTTTGGCATGTATTTACATTAGAATACATTGAGTCACTATATATATATATATATATATATATATATTTACATTAGAATACTATATGTGTTACATCTAATTTGACCATGAATTGAATTTGAAGAATGCCTGAAGGCAGAGATCAATTTTAGATCATATCGTCATTAGCAATCTAATGTTAAAAGAAATTTGAATTGAAAAATGATAATAATAATAAAGAAATAAAAAAATTTCGTGACATTGAATAAAAAAAAATGTTAACATGGATTAGGGGCAAAGTTTTTTTTTTTTTAAAGGTCGAGATTTTAGTGAATGTATTGATTACCATTTTTTAGGATTGGCCACATTGAAATTATTTTTCAAAAATATTAATGGAGATATGTTACGAATGAATTAGTTTTTACGAAATTTAAAAATAGAATTTGAGACGGCTTGCAATTCACTAAGCACTCAATTAAGAAAATTATGAAAAAAAAAATCATAAATAGTCCTGTGAATCAAGTTATATATTGAATTAAATTTTAATATTGATAGAAATTGAACTTGAGATGATTATATTGTAAATCAAATTCTTTAATTTTAGGATAAAAAATAAAATTAAAGCATCCAATATTGTGTTTTAATTTTTATTTTTATCATCAACGTTAGAGAATAAAGAGTTAGAGAGACTTAGGTAGAAATGAGTTGAGATTGATATGAATAAATTAAAAAGTATAAATAAAAAAATCTTATTAAAAATAAAAATAAAATATTATTAAAAATATTGACACCATAACATTATAAATAAATATATTTAGAAGGACTTGTTTGAAATTTTGTCAACATTTTGGATGGGCTTTACTAGCCCCAAGTGGGTTCGTCGCTTGACACGGACCACTTTGGTGAGGCAGGGGGCCCAAAATCTTGGGCTTGGCATCAAGATAGAAGTTAGTTTGATGGGCAGCGCCAGCAGAGGGAGGTTCATCGAAGGATTAATTACATGTAATAATTATGTCAATTCAGAACTTGTCTGTCTCAAAAATAAAATAATAATTATAAAATCAAAACTGGTCTCTTTCATTACCTTGCTCCTTCTCTACAACCATTTTACGACTTGCATACTACGATAAGTAAGTAAATTAATTCACAGGAAGTTAATCGAGTTATTTTCAAATAATTTTATTTAATTAATTATATTAATTTTATCTCTTTAAAATGGGATAAATTATAACGTGTGAATGATGGAATAATGAATTAAAAGTTATGCAAAAGCTAGCATGGAAAATAATTTTTAATTGTTACACAAAGCACAGTCTTCATATATAAGTCAAATCCGTCTCAATTTTATTTATTATTATTATTATTATTATTTTTTTTTTGGTGGAACAAAGTCTATAAACCAAAGAAAAATGTTTATTCTGCCATTCAATAGGGTCGCCAAATTGTTGAGAAAAGTCCCGCCACTGACATTAATTATTATTAGTACACGTGAACGGGGTGGCCAGCCATAAAATTATTTATGTCAATGAAGATTGCGAGAGATTTAATTAAAGGGTCATGCATGCTCAAATCACAATGTCAGTTGGGCGTTTGTTTTTTTTCTAACATATAATAAATGAGCGTCTTATCTATAACTGTGAGAAGACATCCTTGCCTTTCATTTTTGCGTATTCTAAGAAGGAAGAAAGGGTATGCGTATTGGTAAGGTAGGTACCCTACTTTTGAAGGTGACAGCACTCAATTTCTATTGTTCGGTTCTTCAATTAATTTTTAATTGTAGGCCAGTTCGGACCCTGTACAGAGCCTATGAATTCAATTCTACATTGAAATCGAGTTTAATTTGAGTGTACAAAAAGTCGGTGAAAGTCCGTAGTATTTGAACTTATTTTTCATCAGAAGCGGTTCTTTAATTTGTACAAAGACGCAGAACTGAATAAAAGATTTGTTTTCTTTTTCCTTTTTTTATCCCCCCACTTTTTAATACTTAAGGTTTATTTTTTAAATAAAAACACAGAGTTTGGTAGCCATGCGCCTTACCTTAGTGCAAACTTAGGACCATTTTGGTAACAAGAAGAGAATTAATTAAATATTTAATAAAAATTTATTTTTATAAATATTGCAACTGTTTAAAGCAATCATATATATTTATAAGTTTTATTTTTAATTACTATGAGAATAGAATGACTTAAATAGACACACACACATACTCGTACAAGTATGTGTGTTGGTGTATGTCTGTATAATAATTAATAACTAAAAAAATATTTTTTATTTTATTAATTTTATTTTTAGCTTATTATTTCAATGTTATTGATAATAATATTAATCTCTTTAAATTTCTTGATTTATATATATATATTTCTCTTACAAGGACTTCCTCACTATCATTAAAATACAAATAAAAATAAGTTTTAATATATTAAAACAGGTTTCCACACACACACATAGAGATCCCATGCCATATTAATGTTAGAAATAAGGTAAAAGTGAAAAAAAAGCTATAATATAGTGTATTTTATTATATAATATATTAAAATTTGTGTTATTTTATCTTGTAACTTATTCTTAATTCTAATATAATCAAGTTGTGAATTGATAATGCATTGAATTTTATTTTTTTTTTTACTATGTGTTAGTTTGATTCTCATTTTAACAAACAAATCAAAGATTTTCATTTTCATGCGAGCAGCTTCATTTTTTTTTAATATAAATATACTATTAAACCACATGATTTTCTCATTAAAAAATATAAAAATACACTATATATACATATAGGGGACCAATATCCATGAGTCAATTCGGTCTCTATATTTTGGTGAACCAAATAAAATCAATGAACAAAAGAAATATACGTACACTACTGGCGCAAGTGAAATGCTTCGCCAAATCATTCAAACTTTTCTGCCAGCACATGTTTTGTTATTTTCACCTGTACTAGATAGCTATTAATTTTTTGTTGAAGGCTTCTCAAAAGGTGATTTTTCTTTTGACTTAACCAATTTGATCATTTTCTTTATTTACATGCTTTAATTTGCTCCCGGAAATTTAGGGTTTGAGAGCCTATGGGTAACTCGAAGTTTGAACACTGAAAAGTTGATTTAACATAGATTTACTACACATTTAGACATAGTCCAATAAACGTTAAAAGTTACGCTATATGCAAATTAATTCAGGCATAAATCTCCTTATATTTCTGACTAAACGTGAATAGTTCAAAAAAGAAAAAAAAATGGTTATCAAATATTACACGTCAATGTATGATTGTTGTCTTCCCAAGAACAAAGGATGAAAATCTCGAGCCAAAACCCATGTGATACACGTCCACATAAGTGACCAAAAAAAAAAAAAAAAAGAAACATACATGAACATGACATGCAAAAGTCGTATTTCATAGACCAAGAGAGGCAAGCGTGCTTGTTCTGATAAATTACTTTGAAATTACATCGTAAATTCGGCAGAGGTCATTTTATTCAATGAATGCCCACGTGAAACAGCATGCATGGACGGCTGGGCTGCAAATAAGCCCGTACCCAAGGTCAATTAGACCATTAAGAACGTGTATATCCTCAACTATATATCAAGAAAAATGAAACGTATATCCTCAACCGTATGCCAAGAAAAATGAAACGTATGAATCAAGAAGCAAGGTCGTAGAGTGCTTTACTACTCTTTGGAAAAAATAATTATTTAGAGAGGTTGCCCTAGTACATTAAAAACCTTCTTGGCATTATAATTTTATAATAATACCCTTGTTATTATATAGATTTTTATTCATATTTATTATAAATTAAATAAATCACATAAATAAATATTAAAATAAAAAAATTAAAGTACTAAAAATGAGAAATATATGTTTCAGTGTGTAACAAAAATTAATAATAAGATTTTTTTTAGTTTTTTATTATGTTTTAAACATTTTTCTTATAATAAATATATATTTTATGTTCCTAAAGTAAATAGCCAAGCAAATGAACGATTTATTCTTTTTTGCATTTCGATCTTTTGTTCTAGAGATTTTTTAGATGTTATGAAAAGAACACAGGATAAGTGACATATATAGATTTAAGAACGAAGAAAGTTGGAGATAATCTTTCTGCAATCTTCCATATTAAATAGAATACATTTCAATTTTAAACAGAAAATTGGAGATGATTTTATTGCTCCTTTTTTGTGTTGTAATGAAAGCTTATACGTATATGTGTATTATCTATAACTTACGCATCGTTAACTTGTCATATTTTATTAACTTTCATTATCTTTTTTAACCATCTGAACCCAAGCTATGATACGGTAACCATTGAGATATTGTAGTCGGTCCTTTTATGCAATCACAAAACGTTGGAAGTAACTCTTCAATTTCTAAGATATGGCGTAAAGCCTTTTTGGAATCAATTCAATTCCCCACCTTTTTTTTTTTCCCGCTGCTTTAACTTTTAAATAATTGCAAAAGCAGTCAATTTGGCATTTGGTTGTCGTTTTCACTACAGAGCGTATGAATTCCATGAAAGCTGCAAGAGCCAACTATTTGGTTTAGGTCACGGGAGCCTCCCGTTTTTCATGAGGAAAAAGAACTCACGGGAGAATATCACACAGCCACCAGGCTTCTGATGTATATACCAGCAACTCCTCGATTATGAGCAGATTTATCTACTAACTACCTCACTGTTCAGAAAGGAATTACAAGATTAATTAAAAAATTGCTTGGAGAAAGGTTAATGGTTACTTTGGTGGATTGTAATTTTCTCTTAACTAATTATTTTGAGGTCAAATTAAAGTCTCTGCTGACTATGAACAGGTTTCAAATCTTTAAATCTCTTTATTTTCGTCTATTTTATTTTAAGAGGTTTTATCTACTCATGCGCACAAATAAACTTTAGGAAAATGAAATGTAGGCGGATCAAATAACAATTGCTTTTATTCATAACACGTATTGAATGTATAATGACTGGCTTGAACACTTGTTCTAAGCCAAAATGCTTGTGTAGACAACAATAACGCAGGCTTAATTAATTAAACAAAACGCGTCATACCAATGGAAAAGAGTCCATAACAGTGACTAAATTCTAATTGAAAACAAGACTGGTTCAGAGAAAGGGGTTGATAACAGTTAATAGATTGTAATGGAACCAGCCATGTCCGCTGCACAGGGTAGCACATTTTTCTTTGGGAAAACGTGTCATTTGTACGGTGCATGCACATTTTTCTGGTTATAAATTTACATCGTGAACTAATCGAACTCTAAGACGTGGGAACTTTGAACAATTTAAAACGGTACAAAGTTAAAAAATTTTAATTACTTCTAAAATCACTCGTATAAAATAATAAAAACAACCGTCGATCATATTTTACTTAGAATAAATGAAATTGGAAAGGATTGTGGTAGGTGTACTATCCCACTGCTCGATGGTCAGATTTTTTTTTTTTTTTCAATATGTCTGCTGACTTTTTAACTTGTGACGGTATCTACATGTATTGTGGAGAATGGCACATTTAAGGTATCATAATTAGTCGGTAAGATAGTTTCACAGCCACAAATATTTTGAATTAAATGATATTGTACTAGCAAATTTATTGTTTATTTAGTGTGACCTATTTAATTTTATAAGTTTTTATCATAATTTTTGTTATTTTTTAGTTATTTTTTTAATAGAACTATTTAATTTGAATAAGTTATTTTATCTATACTAATAAAATCTTAAATTTTAAAATTTTTAGAGTATAAGTTGAGAAATATCTTTTAAATGTTAAGATATCTAAAATATCCCTTATTTTTTTGAAATTTTATTTTTTTAATAACATAGTTTGAAAAAAACTTTTGCATTAAAATAATTTTATAATTTTTAATAAAAACTCTCATTGAGAGCTAAAAAATTAAATTTTTTTAGATAAAAATTACACTGATGAAAACTCTAATTAAATTATTTAAAAAACTATACCGATCATAGCCTTAACATATAATAACAGGTTAAATTACAAACCCTAATATAAATTTATTTAAATCATTTATAATTTTAATGTCGCATCAAAATCGTCAGAAAAAGTAGTGTTTTTGGCTGGTGAACTATTCGTCTATTAATTATTCACCGTCCCCCTCGACACTTGAAATAAATCGAACCGACGTGGAGCTCCCAACTTCTTTGTATGAATATGATAACGACTCAGTTTCCCTGCTAAGCTATATAGATCTTGCTCATCAATATTTGAACATAGTATTGGGCCACATTGCTTTGCTTTTATGTGCTTGCATTAAACAATATCCATCTGTGTTCTTTGATCCTCCTTGAGTTATACATATTTGTCTGCAATGGACAGTGGTAATAAAGTTTACAAAGCCAGTAATAGTTTACGTACAAGAAGTACTTCTATATGGAGAAGCAACTCTGCCGCTGTGGATGCATTTTCAATGTCTTCAAGAGGAGAAGAAGATGATGAGGAAGCTCTAAAATGGGCTGCTCTTGAGAAATTGCCTACTTATAATCGTTTGAAGAAAGGGATATTGACTAGTGCAACAGGTGAAGCTAATGAAGTCGATGTATGCAATCTTGGACCGCAAGAAAGGCAGAGGTTGATTGATAAGTTGGTGAAAGTTGCTGATGTTCACAATGAAGAGTTCTTGTTGAAACTCAAGAACCGCATTGATAGGTAACATTTCTCTTTATGCATCAACGCATGATGCATGTGCATGTGTACTTTGATTTAAGTTATTTATGATTTGTTTTTGAGTTCTTTTTTCCCCCCTCCTCTTGGATTTTGTTAGAGTTGGAATTAGGCTACCCACAGTTGAAGTTCGATTTGAGCATTTGAATGTTGAAGCAGAAGCATATGTTGGAAGTAGGGCCTTGCCAACATTCTTTAACTTCTGTGCCAACATAATTGAGGTACCCACCAGCAAAACTGAATAAATTATGTACAGAAATAGTTATCTTTTCTTAATATTCCTGCTCAAGTTCTAACAATCTGTATATGTTTGAAGGGTTTGTTGAACTCTGTTAACATTCTTCCAAGTAGAAAGAAACATTTAACAATTATAAAGAATGTCAGTGGAATTATAAGGCCGGGCAGGTAAGAATTTAGAACTGAAATAATGTTGTTATTTATTTATTTTTTTATCCTTCATAGCAAGTTTGGAATATCTGGGCAGTCTTTAGTTTCTTATCTTGTTCGTTTTTCCTGTTACAGAATGACATTACTCTTGGGTCCTCCAGCTTCAGGAAAGACCACACTTCTGTTGGCTTTGGCGGGGAAGCTTGATTCTAGTCTCAGGGTGATTACATAGTTGAAATCTCTGAATTAGCATCTAGCATTAGTAGCTTACACTTTTGATTTGATCTCTAATTGGAGAATCAAAATGTGTCCTTGTAGGTTTCTGGCAGGGTGACATACAATGGGCACGACATGGATGAATTTGTGCCTCAGAGAACAGCTGCTTATATAAGTCAACATGATAATCATATCGGTGAAATGACTGTGAGGGAGACATTGGCCTTTTCCGCTAGATGCCAGGGGGTTGGATCCCGTTACGGTACGTTTGACAGGTTTTCTATTTTGTTTTCCGTTCAACTGTAGAACTCATTGCTTTTTGGGAAATGCAGAAATGTTAATGGAGCTGGCCAGAAGAGAGAAGGCAGCAGGTATTAAGCCTGATCCTGATATTGACGTTTTCATGAAGGTGAGAGAAAGTGAATATTGTTTAAAGATGTGTAGCATATAAAAAACTTTATTCCAATCCAAAAGGTCAATTTTCTTTTTTTTCTTTTTAACCTTTTAATGGAACATGGATGTCAACTGTTTAAGTCATTTACTTGAAGTTGGCTTTTTATCTTGTGTTCTTTGCTTAATAGAATTATATATATGGTTGTCATGGAGTTACACCCTCTTTGATTGAGCTTCTTATATGTCGTTGTGAATTCTCATGTCATAGGCCGCAGCAACAGAAGGCCAAGAAGCCAGCGTGGTCACTGATTATATTCTGAAGGTAACATCATTATGAACCGCTCTAAATTTATGTTTTATTGTCAAAAACAAGTAAATTAGTTTCAATATTTTGATCAAGTTTCATCATAAATTTACAGATTCTAGGCCTGGATGTTTGTGCCGATACCATGGTAGGCGATGAGATGTTAAGAGGCATATCAGGAGGACAAAAGAAGCGTGTTACAACGGGTAAATACTAAAACTCATCCGTTCATACTAAATCCGCAGAAAGAATAATTCAAGCTTACGGTGATTTTTAATGGTTGCATTATAGGTGAAATGTTGGTTGGACCCGCACAAGCACTGTTTATGGATGAGATATCTACTGGTTTGGACAGCTCTACAACTTTCCAAATTGTGAATTCTCTTAGGCAATTCATTCACATCCTCAAGGGAACCACTCTGATATCTCTCCTGCAGCCAGCTCCAGAAACTTACGATCTATTTGATGACATTATCCTAATATCTGATGGCCAGATTGTGTATCAGGGTCCCCGTGAATATGTACTAGATTTTTTTAAATTCATGGGCTTTGAATGTCCGAAAAGAAAAGGCGTTGCTGATTTCTTGCAAGAAGTATGTGCTTGTAGGGCTCTTTCTGTAGTTTTTCAATAACATAAAAAAGAGAGTTTGACTTCAAGATGAGCTTTTCCTCTTAGTTTTATCAAGAAGAAACACAAGATAGAAGTAAGATGAGAAACTTAAAATTGAATCTCCCTGAAAAATGAATATGTTGCAGGTAACATCAAGGAAAGATCAGGAGCAATATTGGGCGCATAAAGAGGAACCTTACAGGTTTGTCACAGTCAAGGAATTCGCTGAAGCATTCCAAGTCTTCCATGTGGGACAGAAACTTGGTGATGAGCTTGGTATTCCATTTGATAAAAGGAAGAGCCACCGAGCTGCTTTGACGACCAAAATCTATGGCGTCAGCAAAAAGGAGTTGCTGAAAGCTTGCATGTCAAGAGAACTTCTGCTGATGAAGAGGAACTCATTTGTCTATATCTTCAAGCTCTGCCAAGTAAGAACTTTACCTTCAAATTACTTTATTCTTTTCTTTAAAGTGATAACCATATATTGATATTTTCCCTGGTTCTAGCTTACAATTATGGGATTGGTTGCTATGACGCTGTTCTTCAGAACGAAGATGCACCGAGATTCATTAGCTGATGGAGTGATTTACACTGGTGCTTTATTCTTCATTGTTGTCATGATCATGTTCAATGGAATGGCAGAGATTTCTATGACCATTGCAAAGCTTCCTGTTTTCTATAAGCAAAGAGACCTCCGATTCTATACTTCATGGGCATATGCTCTTCCCACATGGATCCTTAAGATCCCTATCTCATATGTAGAGGTTGCTGTTTGGGTATTCTTAACCTATTATGTGATTGGTTTTGATCCCAATGTTGGTAGGTAAGAAGATAGAAATAAAGTGCCAAACATTAATAGGAACTATTAATTCAACAATTTCACAAGTTGATTATTTTTGCTGCAGGTTATTTAGACAGTATTTGCTGCTCTTGTTTCTTAACCAGATGGCTTCTGCATTGTTCCGGTTAATTGCAGCAACAGGCAGGAACATAGTTGTTGCTAATACATTTGGTTCATTTGTATTGCTCCTGCTTTTTGCACTAGGTGGATTTGTCCTTTCACGAGGTATACAAAGTAAAAGTGCCCTCTAAAAAATGATTTTTTTTTTCACTTGGAAGTTTAACTTAATTCTTGTTTAATAATGCAGAGGACATAAAAAAATGGTGGATATGGGCTTACTGGTGTTCACCTATGATGTATGCACAGAATGCAATAGTGGTTAATGAGTTCCTTGGTAATAGTTGGAGAAAGGTAATGCCTTCAATAGGCCTTGTGTTAATGTGTTTATATCCGAATAACATGCTGACATCTGGACTTATTTGACAAGAAGATTTTGCCAAACACAACCGAACCACTGGGAGTTGAAGTTTTGAAATCTCGAGGGTTCTTCACGGATGCTTATTGGTATTGGCTAGGATTGGGGGCTCTGGCTGGCTTTATACTGCTGTTCAACTTTGGTTTCACTCTGGCTCTAAGTTTCCTAAACCGTCTGTATCCTTATAATCTTCAGCTTAGTTTTTCTGAAGTGAGCAACTCTGATATAATTTTTGCGTACATGTGCAGCATTTGGCAAGAATCAGGCTGTTATATCGGAGGAATCTCAAATTAATGAGCATGATAACAGAACTGGAGGAACCATTCAGTTATCAACCAGTGGAAGTAGCTCTAGTGACAAAAGTCAGCCAAGTGAAAGCTCATTTGAAAGCTTTTTGTATGTTTTGTTATTAACTAATTTCGGTTGACATGCAGAGATTGGCCATGACGTTATGAGCACAAATTCCTTGTCACTGACAGAAGCACATATCAAGGCCAATCATCACAAAAAAAGAGGAATGGTTCTTCCTTTTAAACCTCATTCTATCACCTTTGATGAAATTACATACTCAGTTGACATGCCACAGGTAAAAAAAATTTTGAAACCTTAGCTGTGTCTTTGAAAAGTTGAATGACTTCTTGATTGTATAAAAACAGTCTTAAAATTACAATCATCCGGTTTGTTTTTAACTTTACAGGAAATGCTGCATCAAGGTATTCTTCAAGACAAATTGGTACTTCTGAATGGTGTGAGCGGTGCTTTCAGGCCTGGTGTTCTCACAGCTCTGATGGGAGTTAGTGGTGCTGGTAAAACCACTCTGATGGATGTGTTGGCTGGTAGGAAAACAGGCGGATATATTAGAGGGAGCATCACGATATCTGGGTACCCAAAGAAGCAAGAAACATTCGCTCGCATTTCAGGATACTGTGAGCAAAATGACATCCACTCTCCTAATGTTACTGTATACGAGTCCTTGCTCTACTCGGCCTGGCTTCGTTTACCCCCTGAAGTTGATTCTTCAACCCGAAAGGTTGGTGCTGAAATCCCACTGTGATTCAGTTTTATTTTCACGACTACTACTGAAATCTGAAATTGTTATCTACCAGCCGTGACGTATCCTTGACCGTATTTTTGACAATGGTCTGCAGATGTTTATTGAGGAAATCATGGAGCTGGTGGAATTGAGCCCATTGAGGCAAGCACTGGTTGGTTTGCCTGGTGTAAGCGGTTTGTCAACAGAACAGCGCAAAAGGCTTACCATTGCAGTTGAGCTTGTGGCAAACCCCTCCATCATCTTTATGGATGAGCCAACTTCAGGTCTAGATGCAAGAGCTGCTGCGATTGTTATGAGAACTGTTAGGAACACAGTGGACACAGGAAGGACAGTAGTGTGCACCATCCATCAGCCAAGCATTGACATATTTGAAGCTTTTGACGAGGTGCGAAGAGTCAGTAATTGATCAATAAAGTGAATTCTCTCTCTTCCGGTGATGTAATTATGATTGTTTAACTTGGCATTGCAGCTATTCCTGCTGAAGCGTGGGGGCAAGGAAATATACGTCGGGCCATTGGGTCGCCATTCTAGTCATCTTATCAAGTACTTCGAAGTATGAAACATTTTCATTTTACAGACAGGAAACTTAGCTTCAACTAACATTATGAAGAGTTACTCCAAATAAATTATGAAACTAGCTAATGCAAGTGAATTTCTTTTTATGAAGGGAATTCAAGGAGTTAGTAAAATTCAAGATGGCTATAATCCAGCAACTTGGATGTTGGAAGTTACTGCTCCATCGCAAGAAACAGCTCTGGGGATTGATTTTGCTGATATTTACAAAAGTTCAGAACTCTACAGGTTGGCTCAGAAGTCGGACTGCTAGAATCCATCCGAGAGAATGCTAGCGTGTTTGTTTTTTTCACCATTTCTGATGCATGTCTTACGTTTCAGGAGAAACAAAGCACTGATCAAAGATATAAGCGAGCCTACTCCTGGTTCCAAGGATCTCCATTTCCCTACTCAGTACGCACAGTCATTTTTCACCCAATGTATGGCCTGCTTATGGAAACAACATTGGTCATACTGGCGTAATCCACCATACAGTGCTGTTAGATTTCTGTTCACGACCATCATAGCCTTGGCATTTGGGACAATGTTCTGGGACATGGGCACCAAAACGTAAGTTAAAATTTACAAATTAAAGCAGTATAGTTAATTGCCATTCCTAGCCTTTTAGTTTATCTACCTCTTACCCTTGAATTTTGACATTTCAACTTGCAGGAAAAAGCAACAAGATTTGTTTAATGCAATGGGTTCCATGTATACTGCTGTTGTCTTCCTTGGTGTCCAAAATGCTGCATCGGTGCAGCCAGTAGTTTCTATTGAAAGAACAGTCTTTTACCGAGAAAGAGCAGCTGGGATGTACTCTGCCTTGCCATATGCCTTTGCACAAGTAATTTGTCTGACAAATGACATTCTTGAAATAATTTTTAAAATTCTTTGCGCTTGTTTACTGAACTTTTATATATTTTGTGCAGGCTCTTATTGAGATTCCTTATATATTTGTTCAATCTGTCACATATGGTGTTATAGTCTATGCAATGATTGGATTTGAATGGACTGCCGCAAAGTTCCTCTGGTATCAATTCTTCATGTTCTTCACTTTATTGTACTTCACCTACTATGGCATGATGGCTGTAGCCATGACACCAAACCACCACGTTTCTGGCATCGTAGCTTTTGCATTTTATGGCCTATGGAATGTCTTTTCCGGGTTCATAATCCCAAGACCAGTAAGTATCAGCTAGAGATTACTAAATGTTTAAAGATGTTACAGTACCACAGCTTGTGCAATCTTGAATGACTAACTCTTTCCTTTCACCTTTCAACTTGCTCCATAACAGAGGATTCCAATATGGTGGAGATGGTACTACTGGGCATGTCCGGTTTCTTGGACACTGTATGGATTGGTGGCTTCCCAATTTGGCGATATACAAGACCGGCTCGAGTCCGGCGAAAAAGTGGAAGAATTTTTGAGAATCTTTTTTGGTTTTAAATATGATTTTCTAGGAGTTGTTGCAGCTTTTGTTTTTGCATTCCCAGTGCTCTTTGCACTTATCTTTGCCGTAGGTATTAAGGTATTTAATTTCCAGAAACGATAGAATTTTGATATATTCAGTACATGCATAAATTTTTTTTTTTTTTTTTTTTAAGAGAGTTCAAATTTGGTAACCCATATTGAGTCCTTGTTCGGCTATTGATTAACTGAAGTAACTCAAACTCCAAATTTAGTTAATATGAAATCAAGAAAGGTGCTTAATTTCTCAGCGCACCTCTTTGGGCTGATTCTTTAATTGAAAAGGTCGTTGATGAGGTCATCATAACAAATTTCTTGATATTTTAATAAAATTCAAAACTTTAAAAATGGAAAAAAATACAAGTAAAATTATTGTTGAACTAATTATAAGTTATACAGAAGCTCAATAAAGACTATGGCTTAAAACGCAATTTGCTACCATTATTTCAGAAAATTTATTGAAGCATTTAAAATTTTTTGGATAAATGAATCTTTTAATTAGAACCGAGAAATGAGTGACTATTACTTTGTACTTATTTGTGTGAAGTAGAGATTACGATAATTTTTGGAAGAGGGGAGAATATTACACCACCATAAAAAGATTCTGCTGAGCAAAGGAGTAGTAAAGGTACGAACAAATGTAAATCCACCAAGTTCCAATAAAATGAACTGAAATTCTAGATGCTTGTGTCTGTCTCTGACGATGTATTAAGAAGTAATGGGCGGAAATTAACTCATAGGAAAAAAGCTAATGTGTCTGAAGTTGGTGTCTAAATAGACAAAATACAAACGACGTCGTCTGATTTTGGTTATTCGGGCACCCAATCTCAAGTCGCGATTAGAACAAAGCATTACAGAGAAGCACACGGACGCAATATCAAGAGCAAAATGCAGCCCATTAATGGCATGAATTTCAAATAGCTCGCTGCTCTTCTTCATTAGCATCAGTTTTTCATCCAGACGCCACCTCATTATCAGCAGAGTTATGAGCATAGACTTAAACAAAGCTCCCATTCAAGCCCCAGCTCACCATAATCTTGTACTCCTATGCTTTCAAAGGTTCAAAAATGAAAAATACAACAAAATCATGTAAATTTCTTGTTGAGCTAATTATTCATTAAGATAATATATCTTGTGCCTTAAAACACCATATGCTACAACCGATACCTATAGAGCAAAGTTTTATTAATATGTTCTTTTAAAGAAATGTTTAAATACATAACAAAGAATCGGTATCGGTTAATTTATATATGTGAAAAGATTTATAATGAAATCCAACAAAATTAAGAATATTTATGAGATATTTTGAGATTTTAAGAAAGGTTATTCAAGAATTTAGAAGTATTCCTATATATGTAATTATGTATCTTTTAATGAGTGGCTATTATCTTATGTTTGTTAGAGCTAAACTAGACATAATAATTTCTTGAAAGAGAGGAGAATTGTACATCACCGTAAGAGGATTTTGCCAAGCAGAAGAGCAATAAAGTTACAAAAAGATGTTAATTTATCAAATTCTAATGAAAATGAATTAAAATTCTTATTATTCGTATCTGTCTTCGAAAACGTAATAAGAGGTAACAGGTGGAGATTAACTCATATGGAGATCATTATGTCCAAGTTGTGTCTATGGTCAAAAAGTTAAGTTCCACAACTCAAAAAGTATTTTATTGACCTGTCAGTTGTAAGAGATGGCCCATTAGCCCATTCACTTACTAGGTGTATGAGACTTCTATCCCATATCTGTTGACTCTATGGTCAAAGCCGACTGGCTACTTATAAAATCTCTTTTGAAACATTGCAGTTCCAAACCAATCACCTCAGGACAAAATATTAGATTATTATTATTATTATTATTTATCTTATTAATATTATTATTATTATTAAAAAATATCTAACTTACGCTATAAGTTAGGAGTTTTCTTATTATTATTATTATTTAAAATGAGACATTACCTTTTTCTTTTATTAAAAGTTTTTACCAAATCCTATGCGGCACAATCATGTAAGAGATGACAAATAAGCAGATACGAGATCCAATGTGGCACAACCATGTACAAAGAAAAATGAAAAAGACAAGTGTCATTATGCAAGTGCAGTAAGCAGCACCCAGCAAGATGCCAAAATTGTAGATACATTGAATCTATTTACATAAAATATATTTTGGATCCAGCAGTATCGAAGATTTTGCCATTTATTTTACTTGATAGAAAATTTTAAAACCAACGCCCTTTAGTGAACATGAACATTCGCATTCTTCCCACCCAGTGGGGTCTAATTTTAAACCTCCTTTGATTTGCTTTGAGATTCATTAGCAATCTCTTCATGAATTCAAGACTTTCTATTTTATTTATTTATTTGAAAGATTATCAGTTGTTCATCCCAAGATTAGTGCATGTTCGAAATTATCCAAAGCTTTCTTATTATCATCAGCTTTCCCCTCCGAGATTTACATCTGCACCAACAACTCACTTTAGTATTAAAAAAGTGATAGAATCCTTAAGGAAATCTAGGCAAGCTCATCATTTTTTTTTTCTTTTGGAATTGTATTTAGAAGTTGTAAGACACAGCCCAAAGTCGCTATCGTTGCTATAATTAAAGAATACGAAAATTTTAAAATTTTAATGTACAAAAGTTATTGTTAAAATGGACAAAATTATATAACATATAGAATTAAACGTTTATAAAATTCTCCTTTTTTTTATGAAAGGATGGCAAAATGCCCGAGTTTGAGGCATTTTTCATAAACATAGGCTCCGGATATATTTGTGTTGTTGGATTTGTCTTCAAGACTAATTTGGGAAAATATAAAATAAGTAGAGTGAAGCTATTGGCAACCTTCATTATTCTTGTAAATCCCACTTCGAATAAAATTATACGTAAGGATAATAAAAATTAAATACACCTATATTTTTTTAATAAACTATTTGCGTTCATAATTTATCTATTCTTTTATATATTTTTTTCTACCTATCAATTCTATCTAAACAAAATTAAATTTAGAGTGAAAATTTTCCATTTCCTAGTTCTTCCTGATTGAATATTATTCTACTTAAAATTATTTTTGAAGTATAACTTAAAATATATATGATTTAAATCAATGATTGACATTTAACAATTTATCGCTAAGAAAATTTTTTACTTTGTGTGTGGGGTAACAACAATATTACAAATGAAAATAAACTACTTTGAGTTTTAACCAAAAAAAGAAAAATTCTAGAAAAGTGTTTGCGTATTTAAGAGAAAAAAAAGAATATTTTCATAAATAAATTACAAATAGTTGAAAGTAAATTTTATCAGGGGATTAAAGGGGCGACAATAGTCCAATTAAAAAAAAAAAAGAACTAATGGAATCGAAAGTGAAATTTTATGGGATTTGAATTGGCTAGAGAGAATTATATATATGGACATGTATGGCAGAAAATAGTTGGCATGAAGGTTCATTTCTTAAATAAATTAAGAAAATTATCCACGTTACATTTTAATTGATTTGTCATATTGGTCTCAACATAATGAAGGTTGAGTTCTATGATCATTAATATGCCTAATCGCGGTTCTAATATGCCCAATCACTAATATGCTTAAAATGTCTAATATATTAAAGTCATAGGAAAATTTAATTGATGCCGGACTCCAAGGCTCTGCTTACATAATTAATACCACAGCTCCGGCATTTTTGAGACCTCATAAATAAGCTTTCATTTCAACAACTGTCTCTAAAGATTTTATTTAAAGTCATATAAAACCACCCAGTTTGTTAAAATTAAAATCAGCCTTCTTAACTTGTTGTAACAAGCAAGGTGTGTTTACAAAAAAAAAGTTAAAAAGGAAAATATCACTATTGTAACATCTTAAAGATTTACCCATAAAAGTATAAAGATAAATTATAATGAAATATTTTATTATTTATTTTTATTAATAAAATCTTAAGATAGACAATCATTATTTATACTTTATTTAAATTTTTATATAAATAGCGCATCTATTATTTGGTTATAATTTTTTAATATATGTTATGTTTTAAAAATAATTGAAGCGCGCTACAACTTAAAAATCCTTAAAAATTGTTTTGTATGAACATTATTAGAATAAATCAAAGTCGTAAATTAAACCATAAGGGTTCTATCTCAGCAACATCAACGCCATCCGAGTCAATCTCAATCGAAACAAACCAATAATGCCCCGACTTTATTGGTGTAAAATTGTCCGAATTTTACCCGGACAAGCGAACGTCGAAGGAAGACCATGGTTGCCGCCCTCTGCCTCATAACACCCTCGTCAGACCTCGAAACTCTCTTTTCTAAAATTACAGTTCTAACCTTAATAATTGTTAAACTAGAATGTAAAGAAATTTGTGAGTCGTGGCTAATTAAATCAATACATAATTAATTTTTATTAATTAATTAACTAATTTATACCTAATCTCACGTGGGACCGCCGTACAAAATGAAAAAGACAGAGCGACACGTGTAAAGTAAATACATGAATTAATCAGCGAAATTTTATTTAAAATAAATATTTGACTTGACAGATTCTTTTTCGGGAAGAATTTGACTGTATCGACATTTTAAAATCAACCCCACTAATAAGGATTTAAATTCCTCGACTTAAAACTCACGTTAATTGACTGAGCTAGGTGGATGCTTTTATCATGCTGACTAAAGTAATGAGAATGAATGAGACTGGAAGACAATTATAAACAGTAAACTTATATTAAATCCTTCAAAATTAAATTTTATTGGGTAAGAGAAAGTAGTGGTGGTGGGCACAAAGCCATAAACTATAAACTGGTTGGGTTCGCTTTTGCCCAAAAATTGAACCGAACAAAATTTAATGGTTTCAAAAAATTACCAATCAAATATGAACTAAACTTGAGAAACGAATCAAATTATTTTGATTTGGTTTGGTCTCTCAGTTCAGGTCGGTTCTATTTGGTTTTAATATAGTTAGATTCATAAAATTTTTATTTTTTTTTTATATTAGCTAGACTTTTATACTTTTCATTTAAATTTAATTATTTTTTAGTTCAGTTCAATTATAATTAATCATTCATGTTTTATGTAAAAATGGCTAATGAGACATATTATCATCTATGTAAATTAAGATTTTTTTTTTATTTTAACACTAAACCGATTGATTTTCTGTTTCAAACATTTTATGAATTATTCGATTTTAACTTATTGAATTAAACTAAATGTCCACCTCTATACAAATATTTAGTTGAAAGTAATTATTATTAAAAGGGTATTTAATTTTATTTCATAGAGTGATAGTATATTGTACTTGACCCCTCAATTATTTTATTTTTTTTAAAAAAATAATATTATATTTATGTTTATCTCTTTTTCATTTTTAAACTTTTACATTTTCTAGTGTTCTAATTATGTTTTCCGGACAAAAAACAATAATATATATTTTCAAACGATCTTTGGTATGACTCAAATTTTCAATACTCTCTCATTATTCATCATCGTATGAAATGTGATACAATTAAAATGAAATTTCAATAGAATTTTGGATGCATGAAGAGACCGTCGTTTACCTTTGGCATGTCCCACTGCCGTGCTTGGGAACCCCAGTATTAAGTCGAAAGAAACAAAAATTTCAAAGTCAAATAGTCAATCAAGATATTTTAAGGACTTGTCACCCTGCTCACAACCACCAGAACTTTTTTTGAAAATTCAAAGAAAGAGGATTAAGCGTGGATGGTTGGCAACTTGCCATGACATGAGCCAGCTTTGACGGTGATTGCTGGGTTGTGAAAAATATTTATTTATTATTTTTGTGTGTTAAATTATAGATGTTGATGTGATAAATTATTGTGTCAAAGCACCATCATACCGTCTCATGTTGTTTTCAATCTCATCGTGGATTTATGGGTTAATTTCATATTACTCCCTCATGAAATATAATTTTTAAAATATTTTTATATTTTTGTAGATTTTAATTTATTCCCATTTTTATTAAGAAAATAAAAAAATTTCATCAACCTGTCTTATTATTCTCTTATCTTTGATGCAAAAATAAGAATAAGTTAAATTTTATGATAGTCTAAATAAAATTTTTAAAAATTATCATTTCACAAGATAAAAAAAAACTAAATTCACCATTGATTTATAATATTTAAAACAAGATGGAGATATTTTCACCTCATAATTTACCCAAAACTCACAACATTTCTAAAAATTCTTTCCAAAAAAATTCACCGTATATTTCTTAAAATTTTAAATAGAGAACAAGTTTAACCAATAAATCAATCAAATCTCCTTTTTTTTCTTTTAACCAAGCCTCTTCACCATGATTGACCATTATTGTTTCTTAAATATCATTTTAGTTTGACTATTTTACCCTTAATAGTCATATTAATAAAGTAGTACTAATAAATCATTTTAAAAGAATAAATTTTTGTATGAAAAGATAGTGAAGTTAAAATAATTTGTAGGTTTTTTTGGTGCTTTTTTCATATAATATAAGGGTAAAATAATCAAAGTTAATACATGTTAAGGATAAATTAATGATTAAAGATGGTCAAGAACCAAAACCACAAAAAGAATAATAAAGATTTTATTGACTCAATGTAATTCAACGAGAATTTAATTGGTGGATGGTTATAAAACTTCTTCTTTGTTTGAAATTGTTAAAGATATTATAATTTTTTATGATTATTTTTCTGCAGTATAATGATTTTATTGAATTAAAGGAATGAAAATATCACCACTTAAAAAGAAAAAATAAAAAAAATAAAAGCTACTTAAATTTTTACACAAGAGTCCACATCTTTTAAGTATTTACCCAGTGGTCCTAGAATTTCGAGCACTGAGGCCTTTTATTATTATACGATAATATCTATACTCTGCCAAGTCTTTCCAATGGTCATCCCAATGTTGGATTCAATTATGGAAGTCAACAAGTGCATAATTACTACGTCACTAGCAACTTTTTTTTGTTAATTTTTATAATATGCTTTAAAAACTTGTCCTTGGTAATGGTAATTGCAACCTAACGTGGGTTACACGTTCGGAACACCACCCTCCCAAAAAAAAAAAAAAAAAAAACCACTAGCTACACAACAGGATTAGGTAGTAATATTCATAGTTAATTAAAGAAAACTACTAAAATCCCTATGTTTTATTTTATTTTATTTTATTTTACAGCTGGCTCCTCTTGAGTCTTGAAATATTTTGGAAACGCAAAACAATTGAATTTTCTTTTAATTTAATAGATAAAAAATTATATAAAATAAGGGAAGGATCATCCCTTCATTTTTTTTTCACTCATTTTTTATACCTCCACTATCAGCCCTTATTTGGAGGAGGATCCATAGTTAATAACTTAAGAGGGGACCATCTCTCCTCAATTGTTGGAACCTAGCGAGAAGCAATCTTTGTCCAGCCACAGCAGCTTGCTTCATCAGCTTTTGTTTACCTAAGGTGTCGCCTGCTAGGGGTTTATATGAAACTTATTATAAATTTTGTGATTAAACATAGTTTATACAAAAATTAGGGATCCGATGTCATTATCTCATTTTATATTAATATTTTTCATCTCCATTCCACTGGCCTTGTTCTTTTTTTAATTTTTTTTTGCCCCTCAATAAAGGAGACGGCAATTACCAATATTTCGATAATAAATCACTCACAATCCTCCTTTCTTCTAATATTGCAGTCTTAGTGATAGTTTTTTTCTTTTAAATGAATAGCTACTTCAATATTTGACATCAAAATAAAGTGTTAATTTCTAAATTTTTTTATTTTGAGAAATAATATAATTACATCAATCAATTTCATACAAATTGATGTGATATACTACAATTAATTAAATAAAAATATCATTCAACTCATAAGATTTATTTAAATTATTTTATATTTTAATCCATGCAATCGGAATACCGAAAATCAATTTGTACATCAGCCGTACGTGTTACTTTTAATTTTATACTTTTGGGAAATTTGTTTAAAAATATGGCTAGAGGACTTTATGTGTCACTTTTGGCAATCGTTAGGTTATGTTTGATATTGGCCAAACAACAAGGACTACAGAAGAAATTCCACATTGTCCAATATTGAGCAATATTTGTATTCTTTTAATAGGTGGCGAAGATTGGATTGAATAAGTGGATAGAATCTGCTTATTGGGAAATGCAATAAATAGCATGATGCACATGGATGACTTCATTAAACAATTCCCAAGCCATCGTCTTTCTTCTCTGGTCGTCGTTTAAAAGGGAAAAGTAAAGCATACTTTGCTCAGGTGCAGGCAGTTTTGCACTGAACTTTTTAGATACATCTCTCCTGTGACAACAAATCTCTCGGGGCTGTTGTTGCAATGGAGACCAGTGACATCTACAGAGCTAGTCAGAGTCTACGTAGAACTTCTTCTTCATGGAGAAACAATTCCGCGAGTGCATTTTCAAGAACTTCAAGAGACGAAGACGACGAGGAAGCTCTAATATGGGCTGCTCTCGAGAAGCTGCCCACTTACAATCGTTTAAAGAAAGGGATACTAACGACCTCAACAGGTGCCGCTAATGAAGTCAATGTGGACAACCTCGGGCTGCTACAAAGACAGAGCTTGATCGACAAATTGGTCAAGGTTGCCGATGTTGATCATGAGCAGCTCTTGTTGAAGCTCAAGAACCGTATTGATAGGTAAACATTTTTCTCTCTTCACCTTGCATTGTTAGCCGAAATTCATATAAATGTTTAGCATCTTGTACTGATGTTTGTATATTTGTGCTGGCGGATATAAAGGATTAGATTTAATAGTTAACACACTCATTTAAAGTGATTTTGGCGATGAAACTATCATCATGAATTATATGGGTTAAAATTTTTACTAGGAGAAAATAAAACTTTACTTAAAAGTCAAAAATAAATTTCTGTCCGCGCGGGTCCTTACGGGGCTTCTTTCATCACTGGTATAGTACTAGACTGTACTGTATAAAGTAATCATACGTAGAGTGTAATTTTATACTGATCCCACGTAATCGAATATTTCTTTTGTTTTTACTTGTTAGCATCAAGGGCAATTTTGTAAGTTGAATTTTTTTTTTTTATCAAATTTCTCATTTCACAAGCGGTCAAGCACAAAATGTGAGAATTCGTACAATTCTTTGTCTTCTCCGCAAGTCTATGTCTGACAGAGAAAATGTTCTTTGTTATTGAAAATCTTCTTCTTAAGGGCTAGTTACCATTTTCTTTTTAGAAACAAATGAGCAGAAAATCATCATAAAATTCTTTCAAGCTCTCTGTCACTTTAGTGGTAAATTGAAGCTCTTTTAGAAGTTAGAACTGCTACTAAATCAAGCTGAAGTCGAGATGGATGTCTGACAAAACCTTTATGTACGGAGGATAAATATCTGAATAAAGAATAATGGAGTTTTTCGTAGGAATGTTAAAGCTGTGAATGAAGAGAATACAGCATTTGGTAGCCACCTAGATAAATTAATAGTCGTCGTCATTATTCTTAATAAGAAGCCGTGATCTTTTTATGGTGCGACGATAAATGCCTATATGATTTGTACATTATACAATGCCGTACTTGCAGTCGTTACTTAAAGACTCAATAGTATTACTAAAAGTCTTTTTAAATTTTACTTTTTAAATAATTATTTATTTATTTAAATAGTAAATAAAAAGTTAAAAAAATAATTTTTTTACCAAAAAACTTTTTAAATAAGAATAAGTTAAATATTATTTTAATCAAATTAAGTTAAATATTATTTTAATCAAATCTTTTCCTCTACCAAATGTAACTATCCTCTATTTTTTTCTCAATAAATTTAATTACCCTCCATTTTATCACTCTAGCTATTTTAATCAAATCTTTGTTTCTTAGAAATTTTGTGTTGATTTTAAATGTCATTATTATTGTTATGTTTTAAAATATGTTCATCTTTCAGTGATTCCATTGATGTGGTCTTAATATATTTTTCTTGATATGTTTGCCCAATTTTAATCTAATGCATAGTAATTAAAAAACAACCAGTGATTAATAAATTAAATTAAACATATAATATATATTATAAATTACTTGAAAACAGACAATAATTTGAAGGAAAAAAGATTTACAATGAGATGTTTAATAGGGTAAAAAAAGTGCCGTTATTTATATTTTTTAAAAGAAAAGTAGGTAGTAAGTATAACCGTTTTCTCTCTAAAATAGAAAAAAAATAAAATATTAGTTAAGAGGGAGAAATCCACTATGCAGTATTAAGAGTGAGAAAAAAAATCTTATTTTAAGAATTCTAATTGATTTTTTCTTTTGGAGTGTTTAATGCTAAATAAAAATTAAAATCTTATTTAAATAATTTTTTGGTGACGCTCTGCTTGAGAAAATTTGAATATTAATGTGTTGCAATTAGAAACCATGGTTTAATAAATGACTTGTATGTATTTGCTGTGAAATTTGTTGACGCCGAAGCTATTGGAGAGCAACAAGTAAGGCCGATGTATTTTTCCTCACAACTGCCATTTAAAGTCAACGATCTAACACTTACTGTTATTTGTGTATTCACTTATATTATGTGTATAATTTAATTAATTATAATAATTTACACAGTAAACGTGATAAGTAATAAATAGTTTTAAAGCAGTACTCTCGGAGCACCAAAGGCATTTTTGTTAATTTGGACATAAATTCCATTTATGTACGGTAAGGACATACTAGAGGGCAGGTCAGTGAAAGTAACGCTTATTTTAGGTGTGAATGTCCTTTATTTAAGTTATCATTTTCTTTCTTCTTTGATTTTCTCAGAGTGGGAATTAGTCTTCCCGAAATTGAAGTTCGATTTGAGCATTTGAATGTTGAAGCAGAAGCATATGTAGGAGGTAGGGCGTTGCCAACATTCTTTAACTTCTGTGCCAACATGATTGAGGTACCTGACTGCTTATGTAAATAATTATCTTTTATAGAATTAGTTATGTTAGTCCTGTTAACTTTTCTGCTCAAGTTCTAACAAAGTGTATATGTTTAAAGGGTTTCTTGAACTCTCTTCATATTCTTCCAAGTACAAAGAGGAAATTTACAATTCTCAAGGATATCAGTGGAGTTGTAAAGCCTAGCAGGTGGAATTTAGAACTGAGATAATGCTGCTTTTTTTGTTTATTTAATTTATCCTTCAGTGCAAATTTAGAATATATTGGGCAGTCTCTAATTTCTCCTTGTGCTTATATCTTTTGTAACAGGTTGACATTGCTTTTGGGTCCTCCAGCTTCTGGAAAGACCACACTTCTGTTGGCTTTGGCCGGGAAGCTTGATCCTAGCCTAAAGGTGATACTTATATTGTGAAAAGCTAGCACTAATAAATTCCAAGCAACCTGACATTGACCATCGACCATCGACAGTCCAGCCTTTGATTTTATCTCTAATTTGGGGAATCAAAATGTCTCTGTGTAGCTTTCGGGTGGGGTTACATATAATGGCCACAACACGGATGAATTTGTGGCTCAGAGAACAGCTGCTTATATCAGCCAACATGATGTTCATATAGGAGAAATGACTGTGAGGGAAACATTGGCTTTCTCTGCTAGGTGCCAGGGGGTTGGATCCCGTTACGGTAGGTTTGGATTTTTTTGGTCCTTTTTCTTTTGAACTTTTGGATGAGCATTAAAGGTCATTGCTTTTGTGACATGCAGACATGTTAGCGGAGTTGTCCAGAAGAGAGAGAGATGCAAATATTAAGCCTGATCCTGATATTGATGTCTTTATGAAGGTCAGAAAAGCTGAAGACTTTTTAAAGATGTGTACCATTTAACCAATCTGATTCCTATCCAAAAAGTAGTTTTTTATTCAATCATACATTTTGCCTTTTAATCCTGCGTTCTTAGTTTATGAATCAAAGTTTAGTAATAGAATGCTTCAGCAAGAAATTTGATTGAGTTGACTCTTCAAATTCAAACTAGTAATTTAAGTTAGCCAAAATGGAAACCAGAAAGGAAGATAGCCAAAATGGAAACCAGAAAAGAAAATACCTTGAATTCTAATTTGATTTTGCTTTTTTAACATCTCTGTGAACTCTGTCATATCACAGGCATTGGCAACAGAAGGCCAAGAAGCAAATGTGGTCACTGACTATGTTATTAAGGTAGCATCATCACATATAACTTTACACTTAACGATTTATTTTCAAGAACAAGTAATGTAGTGTCTTCATAATAAATTGATAGGTTCTAGGTCTGGATGTGTGTGCTGATACCATAGTAGGGGATGAAATGTTGAGAGGTATATCAGGAGGACAAAGGAAGCGTGTCACAACAGGTAAATGCCAAAACTCATCAGTTCATATCTATCACAAAGAAAGGTAAAATGTTTATCATCCATTTTAATTGAGCATATGATGATTTTCAATGATTGAATTCTAGGCGAAATGCTGGTAGGACCAGCACTAGCACTGTTCATGGATGAGATATCTACAGGTTTGGACAGCTCTACAACCTTCCAAATCGTGACTTCTCTCAGCCAAATGATTCATATACTTAATGGAACTGCTGTGATATCACTACTCCAGCCAGCACCAGAGACTTATGATCTATTCGATGACATTATCCTAATATCTGAAGGCCAGATTGTGTATCAAGGTCCTCGTGAACATGTTCTAGAATTTTTTAAATGCATGGGCTTCGAATGTCCGAAAAGAAAAGGCGTTGCTGACTTCTTGCAAGAAGTAGGTGTTTATGGAGCTCTTCTCATGATTTTTCAACAAAAGAAAAAGGAGATTTTATTCTATTGGATCTGCTTTATCAACATGAAAAATATATTCTAAAACTAAGTTTTAGTAAGTTTGTGAATAGCCATGAATGATGAATATGTTGCAGGTGACGTCAAAGAAAGATCAGCAGCAGTATTGGGTGCGTAAAGAGGAACCTTACAGGTTTGTCACAGTCAAGGAATTTTCGGATGCATTCCAAGCATTCCATGTAGGACAGAAACTTGGCGATGATCTTGCGACTCCGTTCGATAAGAATAAGAGCCACCCAGCTGCTTTAACAACCAAAAGCTATGGTATTAACAAAAAGGAGTTGTTGAAAGCTTGCATCTCAAGAGAACTTTTGTTGATGAAGAGAAACTCATTTGTCTACATCTTCAAGCTCATCCAAGTGAGTATTAACTTAATTTTGAGTTGTTTTAATATTTTTATTAAACTGATTATGATTAATGATTTCCCCTGCTACTAGCTCACAATTACGGGAGTGATTTCCATGACACTCTTCTTTAGAACAAAGATGCATCGAGATTCAGTAACTAATGGAGGGATTTATGTTGGAGCCTTGTTCTTCACTATTATTATGATCACGTTCAATGGAATGGCAGAGCTTTCTATGTCAATAGCTAAGCTTCCTGTTTTCTATAAGCAAAGAGACCTTCGATTTTATCCTGCATGGGCCTATGGTCTTCCCACATGGATTCTCAAGGTCCCCATCGCATTTGTAGAGGTTGCTGTTTGGGTGATCTTAAACTATTATGTAATTGGTTTTGATCCCAATGTTGGAAGGTAAGAAGATGAAAACAAAGTGCCAAACTTTATACGACTACTGAGGGTTTTAATTAATGCAATCAGTCTATTAAATCATATAGTGATCCAACTGGATTATGAGGTGATTTTTTCATTTTTTTTTTTGGGGGCAGGGCGTTTAAGCAGTACTTTCTGCTCGTGCTTGTTAACCAGATGTCTTCTGGATTGTTCCGATTAATGGCAGCAACAGGAAGAAGCATGGTTGTTGCTAATACATTTGGTTCATTTGCAATGCTCGTTCTTTTTGCGCTGGGTGGTTTTGTGCTTTCAAGAGGTAAAAGAAATAATAATTTAAAAAAGAATGTTTTTTTTTTCTTAATGTTTAACCTTAATTCTTATGTTTCTCATTTAATAATGCAGATGACATAAAAAAATGGTGGAAATGGGCTTACTGGTGTTCCCCTTTGATGTATGCACAGAATGGAATAGCGGTCAATGAGTTCCTTGGTAATAGTTGGCAAAAGGTGAAGCCTTGTTGAGCCTTGTTTTAATTTGTTTAGCTCTGAATGACATGCTGATATCTGAACTTCTTTCAAATAAAGGTTCTGCCAAACTCAAACGAAATACTGGGAGTTGAAGTTTTGAAGTCTCGTGGGTTCTTCACAGATGCTTATTGGTATTGGCTTGGAATGGCGGGATTGGCTGGTTCTGTCCTACTGTTCAACTTCGGTTTCATACTGGCTCTAAGTTTTCTCAACCGTCTGTATCCTTACATTCTTCAATTTTTTTCTTTCTTAAGTGAGCCATTCTGATATAAATTTTGCAAATAAGTGCAGCATTTGGTAGTCAGGCTGTTATATCAGAGGAATCTCAGAGTAATGAGTGCGATAACAGAACTGGAGGAACTGTTCAGTTATCAACCCAGGGAAGCAGCTCTAGTCACCTGACCCAATCAGACCGTAAAGCTCTTTTGTTATCTTTGAGGAAGTATAATATTTTTATTATCTTTGAGAGAGTATAATATTTTTATCTTTCAAAGCTAATTAATTGTTGTAAAATGCAGAGAAAGGGGATAACATTAGGAAGAGAAACTCCGCTTCTCAATCCTTATCCTTCTCTGAAGAAGCTGTTGCAACCAACCAACCAAAGAGAAGCGGAATGGTTCTACCGTTTGAACCTCTTTCCCTTACCTTTGAAGATGTAGTATACTCTGTTGACATGCCAGAGGTAGCATTAATTGCTTAAACCACTTAGGATATATAGAAAGTTGGATGATACGCTGTTGAGATGATGACTAATTGGTTTGATATGACTGCAGGAAATGAGACTTCAAGGTGTTCTTGATGACAAATTAGTGCTTTTGAATGGTGTGAGTGGTGCTTTCAGGCCAGGTGTTCTTACTGCTTTAATGGGTGTTAGTGGTGCTGGTAAAACCACTTTAATGGATGTTCTCGCAGGCAGGAAAACAGGTGGATATATTACTGGGAACATAAAAATATCTGGTTACCCAAAGAAGCAAGAAACGTTTGCTCGTATTTCTGGGTACTGTGAGCAAAATGACATCCACTCTCCTAATGTCACTGTGTACGAATCCTTGCTCTACTCAGCCTGGCTCCGTTTACCACCTGATGTTGATTCTGAAACCAGAAGGGTTGGTACTGAAATCACTTGGAGTGCTGGGTCATTGAGTCAACCAGAAGAGAAAACCGGTTGAATCCCCAAATATGATCTTGGTTATAGTTATACTAATTTATTGTCTCACCCTTGTTTTACAGATGTTTCTAGAGGAAATCATGGAGCTTGTGGAGTTGAATCCATTGAGACAATCACTTGTTGGTTTGCCTGGTGTAAGTGGTCTGTCAACAGAGCAGCGTAAGAGGCTTACCATTGCTGTTGAGCTTGTGGCTAACCCATCCATCATATTTATGGATGAGCCAACTTCAGGACTAGATGCAAGAGCAGCTGCAATTGTTATGAGAACTGTGAGAAACACTGTGGACACTGGAAGGACGGTAGTATGCACCATCCATCAACCAAGCATTGATATATTTGAAGCTTTTGATGAGGTAAGAAATGTTAATTCTGAATCAAGGGAGTATCTTTTTCCTTTTTTTTTTTTTTTTTTTTTTTTTGCCCTTTCCCCTACTTTCCTTTCCTGTCTACTGATTTTTATTGTCTAACATGGCATTGCAGCTATTTTTAATGAAGCGAGGAGGATATGAGATTTATGTTGGGCCATTGGGTCGCCATTCTTGCCATCTTATCAAGTATTTCGAAGTATGATCTGATAAAAATTTTCATAATAAAATGGAATCTAATTAATGTGAGTTACATAATTTACATTATGATTCAAGTTGATATTCATAATTTATTTTTATGAAGGCTATTCCTGGAGTCAGTAAAATTAAAGATGGTTACAATCCAGCAACTTGGATGTTGGAAGTTAGTTCTTCATCTCAAGAATTAGCTCTGGGTGTTGATTTTACTGATATTTACAAATGCTCAGATCTGTATAGGTAGGTTTACCATTCTAGCAGCCTATTTATCTTGCTTTCCAGACTCCTTTCACTGCTATGCCCAAGCATTTGTTTAGCAAAATAATTACTGATGCATACTATATGTATCAGGAGAAACAAAGCACTCATTGAAGAATTAAGCAAGCCTGCTCCGGGTTCAAGAGACCTCTATTTTCCTACTCAGTACTCACAGTCATTTTTCATCCAATGTATGGCTTGCTTATGGAAACAACATTGGTCATACTGGAGAAATCCACCATACACTGCTGTTAGATTTCTATTTACAACCGCCATAGCTTTGTTGTTTGGTTCCTTGTTCTGGGACTTGGGAACTAAAACGTGAGTTTTTAGTATGAAACTGCAACGTTTATATATTTAGATATTCAGAGTCTTCTAGTTTTATCTTCCTCTTGATCTTCATTTTGACATTTCAAATCTTAGGTCAAAGCAACAAGATCTGTTTAATGCAATGGGTTCCATGTACACTGCTGTTCAGTTCCTTGGTGTCCAAAATTCGTCATCCGTGCAGCCGGTAGTAGCTGTTGAAAGAGCAGTCTTCTACAGAGAAAAAGCTGCTGGAATGTATTCATCCATGGCATATGCATTTGCACAAGTAATACGTTTGACATTTGGCATTCTTGAAATGTAAAATTATTTCTGTTTCTTTACTAAAATTTTCTATATTTTGTGCAGGTTCTAATTGAGATTCCTCATGTATTTGTTCAAGCTGTAGTTTATGGTGTTATAGTCTATGCTATGATCGGATTTGAATGGACTGCTGTAAAGTTCAGTTGGTATATATTCTTCATGTTCTGGAGCTTTTTACTCTTCACCTTCTATGGCATGATGTGTGTTGCTATGACGCCAAACCTACATATTGCTACGGTTGTTTCAATTGCATTTTATGGAATATGGAACGTCTTTTCAGGGTTTATTATCCCAAGAACAGTAAGTATTGGCTTGCCATTACTATAAATTCTACATTGCCATAGCTTGTAGAATATTGAATGACTAGTGCTTTCCATTCATGTTTTTGACAATAACAGAGGATTCCAATATGGTGGAGGTGGTACTACTGGGCAAACCCTATAGCTTGGACATTATATGGATTGGTTGCATCACAATTTGGAGATATAGAAGACAGACTTGAGTCAGATGAAAAGGTGAAACAGTTTTTGAGAAGTTATTTTGGTTTTAAACATGATTTTCTAGGAGTCGTTGCAGCAGTTCATGTTGCATTCACAGTGCTCTTTGTGTTTGTCTTTGCTCTAGGAATTAAGGCATTCAATTTCCAGAGACGGTAGTAACTTAATATGTCTTTGGGCAGTCTCTTTGAGTATTGAAAATTTGCTATTTATTTATTTATATTTTTGAAGTATGTCTAGAGACTATAATCTCTTTTGCAAGGGAGATTTCTGAGAACCATTGGCCGTCGATTTAATAGTGTGCTTTTTTGTGTATTTTCCCTCCTCTTGCTGTAAAAGTGTGTTCCAAAAACTATTACATGGAAAGCATAAATACAGTGACTATTTCGTCATGGGGTGTTTTTATTCTCTTCCAATTTTCTTGAGGCTGAGGTATGTGGATTTATGCCGCTCTGCCAGTACTTAAATCAAGCCTTTTGGTCATTCATGCGAGCAGGAACTTTTCTCACTTTCTGAATTTGAAGCATTAATGAACTATTTTATTTGGGTGATATTTAATGGACTTCATGCGATTGTGAACTGATAAGATTGTAATAAGTGGACAAGAAATATTTGTTTGAATTTGGTATTATGTGCATAACATTTAGTTATTGAAGAATGAACACTATTTGTGAAAGTTGGATGCCTGGGTCTCTATGGGGGGACGCAAATTGTGATTTGCCAAAGCAACTCCAGCTCCTTACAAAGATGACAACATCAATAATAATATGCAGATAGGGAAACCCCAAAAAATTATATAAAAAAAAAGGGTTACAAATTTTGAATAGGTCTAAGTTTTCCTGGTATCAGAAAAAGTTTGATTTTTAGTCCTAATAATTTTAAATGCAAGTGCCTGAAAGAAAATTTTATCATGCTGAAAATATAATTGACCATTGGATTAAAGAGCGAAGATTACTACAAGTTTTATTTTTTTAAGTTATCTTGCAGGTCACTCATGTTTGAGTCATGGTAGAGGAAGGTGGCTTAAAAATCAATTTAGACTTTGTCTCCGCTCTCATGCTTCTAAAAAGAAAAGAAAAGAAAAAATTTGGCACACCCTAGTGCTAGAAAAATACGCTTTTAATTGCAAGAAGATTGACAAGAGATTATTATTATTATTATTATTTTGGGTAAAAACATTAAGCCCACTTAGATCATAATAAAAATATTTAAATCTTTTTTGACTTCATGTATTATTCTCGTTAAGCACATAAGGAAAGAGGGTACGAGCTTTTCATCTCATGTATAATTCTGAAGCTGAGATATTTTTCAATTGACGGCTATAGTAGATGACAGCTCGATTTGAAGGTAATTATGCAAAAGAGTTATAGAAATATTATGTAGTTATTTGGCTAGAACTGATCACTATGATCAAAGCTATATAACAAAGGCTTTATTCGCATATGCAACAGAAAACAAACAAAAGTGTTAAAAAGAGTATATTATTTTTTGGCACTGTAAAGAAAACCATTCTTGCTACAAGTTTTTATTTATATGGATGAGATCTGTCTCTACATGGTGGCTACACTACAGAAAGAAATAGGAAAAAAAAAAAAAAAAAGAGGGACTAAATGACAACAGGGACAGTATGAAAGGGTTGAGCCTTTTGTAAGGTTAGACCAAATTCCTCTTCCATATCCATGGTCTCTGGTGAAATCCCATCTTTAAGCTTCCAATCGGAAGAGTTAATCAGTGAAACCAACATTACCTGTAACATTCTGATTGCCAAGGACAAGTTAGGACATACTCGTCGCCCACCTTCAAAAGGATTAGCTCAAAATTTTGACCTTTGGCGTCAAAATCAGTCCCCAAAAGCCCTCTCTAGGATAAAAGATTGAGGGCTGTCCCATGTGCTTTCAAATTTTGACTACAGCCCATGCATTTACAAGAACTTGTGATTCTTTTGGCACTATGAAGCCAGCAATTTCTATGGCTACTGGGGCATTCCGAGGGAGTAATAATGGAGTTCCTGATTGCAACCTGAAGATTTTTTTTTTTTTTTTTTTATTAATGATTGTAGATAGAGAAACTGAGTGATGTGTGCTTCTTGCCATTGCCAATTGTTTGCTCTAACTCTAAAAGAGATTTTGATAAAAACTCCAGCTTGTGAAGTGGTTCTGCCAATTCCCATGCCCATTTCAACGTACTTGAAGTCGTGTTAGTCCCTCTAACAAACAAATCCTATTTTCCTATGTTGTTATCGTAATTTGTTGACTGATAAGGTGGCTACCAAAGGTAAGTCACTAATGCCACCAGTATATGTATGTTGTGTGTAAATAATTAGTACAAAAAAATCACCCTTAAATGTGGACATCCGTATTTTATCAAGTGTGGGCTCGCACTTTATATAAATACATAAATTCTCTTCAGCTTTTGTAATTGATAGTATTCTAAAAAGTAGCCAAGTTTGCGACTAAAAATTTTATGTATTAAAAAAGAAATTGAAAAAAAAAAGAAAGAGAGAAAGAAAAATAGAAATATTACCACCATGAAATGTTTGACATAATTTCTATCAATCTCCAAGCTTTTTGCCTTCAATGATACTGAGAAGAGCATCCAGCGCACCGCTAGATTCGGCGTAGCCATGTTCTTGTCTTTGCTTCAATTGTTGATCAATCAAGCGATCAACCAGCTCCAACATCCAGCCTGAATAGCCTGTAATGCGACGTCTTATACCGTGCAGGTCAAGAACTTTAATCACAGTGCAGTGAATTGATTGCCTAATTCAATAATCAGCAATGACTCAATGCCCAAGAAACTTAGCAAGACCGATCAAAGATGCTATCAACACCAATGAACAATCTGATCCTTCAATGTTGATTCCAGGCCTAGTTCTAGGTTAATGAAGATTGAACGAAGAATTAAAAACTGAATCAAGAAACAGATTCACTCAAACAAAGGACAGGATTTAACGTGGTTCAATTGTGCACAAGTGCACAATCTTCATCCACGGGAGAAGCCACAGAAAGTTGTTTATTGATTACTGAAGATGATTGTTACAGAGACTCTATAGAGAAGATTACAAGGAACAAGATGACTCTCTCTTACTTGCTCAAACTCTTCTCGAATGCTCTCTATCCCTCTGATTATATCAGTCTTTTGTCCCCTGATATTGAAACCCAGATTACAGTCTTCGGACGCGTGTGTAACGGTTTTTTAACAGCTTTGATTCCTTTCTCACATGGGACTTCACGTGCTGAACTTAAGTTTGCCTAAAACGACAGAAGCCAAGGTCGTTTCCTGCTTTAAGTGTGCTGACAAAAGTGACAGCATGATGCACGTGACTTGCAGATGAGTTCACTTACCCTCAAAACACTGCCGTTTAGAAGCCTTAAGTTTTGGATTCATTACACTTAGGTCCACACACAGGCAAAATAATAGGATAAGTTAGGCTTCCCTACTGCTTCCACGATTCCGCAAACAATATCCTTCAACTGCCACGTGGCATCTTTTGAAGTAAGATAATTCAAATCCAAAGAAAAAATTGTATTGGATAACAAACTAGTGCAGTATTGAAAGCAGCTTGGTTCACATCTATTACTGCACACCTTCCGCAATTTTCTTCTTGCATAAACAAGACGTAGTTGGATTTTCATGCTCCTGAGTTCCTGATTGGCATCGAGTCTTCGACGAGAGATAATGTGTAAGCTGCATATTTTTCGAAGATCTCTCAAGGGTGTCGAGACGGGGCATCCTGATCATTCCGAACTCATTGTGTCATTGGTATAAAGAGTGCGTCAGGGGCTATCCGATTACAGAAGGATGAATCATGAATTTGAAGGACGTATTTGGCTATGGTTGCTGAAGAAAAGAAGAAAAGACTATTGTGGTCAGCTTGCCAAATTTTAGACTCATTACGGGGCTATTAATCTTGGCAAGCTTGGCAAATGACTTGTGAGGATTGTCATCGAGTTCCAGGAGGTTTCTGATGACCGAAAAAGGTGCTGGTCCGGCGAAGCTGTCTGCAGGATCCTGCTCTGTAAAAGGATTTTAAAACGATAACCAAAACCCATGTGAATAGAAACCACAGTATGCAGCTTATCGTATTCATCTTTGATTTGATTGTGCCATGGCGTGGTGGTGGTTCTCCACTTTCTTCCAGTCCAGAAACCTCATTTAGTATTCTAAGAGGACAAATTTATAATAAAGTGTTTGATAAATATTAATTTATTATAATTTAAAAATTAAATTAAATTTATTTCATAGATAAAATATATAATATTTTTATTTATTTAAACTATTATACACTATTAATATTTATTATACACTATCAATATTTATTTTATAACTATAATTTTTTTTAACAAAAAATTATAACTTTTAAATCAGAAACCTTAATTTCAAACGAAAACAAAAATTATTTCCGCTGCTTCTTGTTGACTTTCCATCCATTAAGGCATTAATTATCATTAAGTATATTATTAGCTGGACTAGCTCCAAAATCGAAGGATTTTACCATTTACTGTCTATTTATATAATAAATCTTGGACAGTCTAGCCTGGTTGCCGTCTTCGTTTTTCGAGTTTGACTCTCAACGAACACAGGGTTTATTACCAACTCTATCATCTTCTTCGCCATTTGCATGCATAAAGATTAAACTATTTATTACAGTTTTCTGTGGAATGAGGTTAATTATATATTAAGGCAAGAATGCATGGATGATGGTAAGGAAGATAGTTCACAAGCTAATTTGAAGAATGTGAGATTTTTTGCCTTTAAATAGATGTCATCTCAAATTTGAATTGCACAGCATTGCAAGTGAAGGAAAGTGAAAATTTAAATAAGAGTATCTTGTGAAAGTTTCATTGGAGCAAATTCTGGGAGATTTTATCTTGGAAATCCTATATATTTCCATTTCATTTTTTTAAATATTTATAGATTATTATAAATTTTTAATCGGATCTAAGGCAAAGAGATCTAGATGGACTATTAAATAACTACTTCGTTAATAAGGAGAGTTTTTAATCTTTGTTTGTTTATTGGCTTACAATTCAACGGCCATAGGTTGAAAATTGATTAAAAAAAATTGGGTTTCACCATGCAGTGAACAATAACATAATTTGACCACACAATTTAAATAGTAACGCTGCATGAACAGTAATGCGGTTTGAACAGTGGTGCGGTTTGAATAATACTATACGCTTTGGTTATGAATAGGAGAACCTTTCATAAGTTTTGATCATCTCAAATTTAAGAAGCAATAGAATGTAAGAAGATAAGCATTCAGGGTTTTCAAAATATAGAGAAATATTCTTAAGCATATAGTTACATTAAAGGAGCATTTGGTTCCTCAATATAGATATTATAGATTTGCTTTATTAAGGAATATTTATGGAGATCATGTATTTGGGGTTTGAATGGGAAAAAATTATTTATGAGAGCATGATTGTAAAAATTTTTCATATAGTGAATATTTTTCTCTGATTGTCTTTTGACAACGACTATAGTTTTCCTTCAAATTTAGAGTTTTCATGTAAATCTGGTGTTGATAATTGGTGTATTCTCTATTTAATTTTTCTATTAATTTATTGCTTGACAAATTACTTAAGAGTGATCTTAGGAGGAAGTTCAATTTTCTAACAGTGGTATTAGAGTAATTGATTGAAGTATTGGTGCCAGATGTTGAGTATTAGAAAGTGTATATTTATAAAGGAGAAAATCGTCATTTTACACTTTAAGTCTCACTAACAAAACATTGCTACTTTTATTTATTTAAGTATTTTGTTATTTAATTATATGTGTTTTATTATAATTATGTATTTTATGTATTTTAGGGGCATCACGATCGTTTCACAATGAACGAGTGATCAGACAGCAAAATGGATGTCATATTTGGACTCACTGTTCACATATACGGTACTATTCATGTGTACGGTACTGTTCACGATACTGTTCATATATATGGATCGATGGCGTGGTAACTACCTATGACGTGGCAGTATCTGATTGGACGAAGTATGTGGTATTGACTGCTTATGTGGCGTTGACCGATGACGTGGCATCGACCGATGATGTGGCACGATCTTATTAGGCTAAATTTCTTATGTACTGTAGATCGATGACATGGTAGTGTCTCAGTAGAGTAAAAATCGTGTGTACAGTACATGCGCATACATGGGATTATTTACTATTTAGACGACGTTACTGTACAAATGTTGATTGTTGACTATTGACTGTTGACTGATAACGGGGCGCAATCCTGAGCATTCAAACTGTTTTTAATCCGATGGTCACGATTCACTCAATGTATCTATAAAAAGGGGGCTCTCCCCCCTAATTTGATACCCCTGAATTCATTTTTAAGCTTATATTTCTGAAATTCCTTCTCCTTCTTGTAATTTCTTTGTATTTTAATAAAATTTCCTTTTTTATCCTTAGTTAAAATATGAGTAGCTAATTTCTTTTTGAGATTGGGTTGAAGTTGAAGTCTCAACATGTCCCAAGGGCTTAATTTAGTAAATTTACTTTCTCTTCCCCTCTAATATTTGTGATTGTTTTGACTTTTCGTCGATAAATAATAATAGTCTTGTCTAGATACAGCCCTGGTTAAATCGGCACTCTAGTACAAGGTTATTATTATTTGGCACGATAAGCTCTTGGCACTATACTTATTAGAGAGTGGTTCATAAGGTGTGGAATCTCCCCTTATGATTTAATTGGTATTAATATGGAATATTTAGCCCATGGAGCATGTTGATGCGGATCCGGATACCCAAGTGCTTTATTATAACAGTTTCATTCTTAATTATTCCCGCCATTTTAATTCACAATTTAGGATAAAGTTACCATAATTTAATTGTTCCCATTAAAAGAAAATTAATTCTGCACATAATTAAAATCAACCTCCTCGTGGGATCGACACTCGTCACCATTAATCTATTCTACAATAGATTCGTGTGCTTGCGAGTTCAATAAAATTTGCACAACACCAGACACTATTCAAGTATATGGTATTGTTCGCATGAAGCAGTGATAGTCAATCCAAATAGTCTATAGTGAAGACTAAAGGCTAATTTGTAAAGTATATATGTTAGTAGTTGGTGTTTTTCAAACTTGGTGGAGTTTGATGTTGCTGGAAAAAAATAAAATGGGAGAAAGTGTTTTGGCTTGTGAAAAATTCAAGTCCAAGGTGTGTCCAATTAGTGAGCATAGATTTAAAGATATAAGTAATTTAGCACCTTAAAGAAATTGTCAAGAAAGTGAAATAGGTTCGGTAAGTTGCTCCAAAATCTATAAAGGAGATACTGATATACTCGCAAATAAAAAATTATTTTTTAATAAAAGATTTGGTTAGTTTTTTTTAGCATACAGATCTCTAAATTGCCATAAAAGAGAACATGTTACTATTAACGATGTGCACAAGATTTGCACACATAGCATGGTTGGCCTTAATGCAGGTTGTGTGGTGGAATTTATGTCAATGGTTGGCAAACTTCCAGGAAAGCCAACAAGGAAGTTGCACCATAATTTTCAGCAAAATATATTTGACATGTGTTAAGAAAAATCTTAGAATAGTTGATTTTAAGTGATATACTCTTTATGATGGAATATAATAATTCTTTGTATTGAGAATTATGACTGTTGATAAAGATAGTATTTTATAGCAAGTAGCTATGAACTTTGCTTTTTAATCAAAGTAGAGATTATTAAAAATTGATTAAAAAAATTGGGTTTGATCACAAGTGAATAGTAATACGATTTAACCACACGATTTGAATAGTAGCGCAACATGAACAGTGACGTGATTTGAGTAGTGACACAATTTGAACAGTGAAGTATAATAATTCTTTCTATTGAGAATTATAACTGTTGGTGAAGATAGTACCTTCTAACAAGTAGCTATGAATTTTTTTTTAATCAAGGTGGAGATTTTTGAAAATTGATTAAAAAAATTGGGTTTGACCTCGCAATGTATAATAACATAGTTTGACCACATGATTTGAATAGTAACACAGCATGAACAGTGACGTGGTTCATGTAGTGACACGGTTTAAACAATGACATGACATGAATAGTGACGCGATTTGAATAGTGCTATACAATTTAGTTATAAATAGAAGAGCCTTTCATAAGTTTTGATCATCCCAAATTTGAGAAGTAAGGGAATGCAAGATAGGCATTCATGGTTTTTAAAATAGAAAGAAATGTTCTTATGTATGTAATTATATTGAAGGAGCATTTGGCTCCTCAATATGGGTATTACGGGTTTGCTTTATTAAATAATATTTCTTTGTTAAGTAATATTTCGAGAGATCATGTATTTAAACTTTAGATGAGAGAAAATTATTTCTGAAAGCGTGTTTGTAAAAATTTTTCATATAGTAAATATTTTTCTTTAGTTATCTTTTAACAACAGCCATTATTTTTTTTCAGATTTAAAATTTTTTACATGAATTTTATGTTGTGTGATTGATATATTTTTAATTTAATTATTTTATTAATTTATTACTTGACAAATTACTTGAAATGATATTAGGAGGAAGGTTAATTTCTTAACACCATATGAATGAAATAAATGCGTGCACTAAATGTGGGTAAGCGAATGAGACTTCTGACGTGATGGATAATGCGAATTGTGGTGATATTCATTTTCTTTTCTCAAGATTATTAAGGTGAGAGGTCTAGTTATTTTAATAAATTTGAATAGTGGTTAATAAATAAATAATAAAAGTAGTTGAATTTTAACATCTATCGTTGTAAAAAATACAAATAACATAAAATTTTTAAAAAATTAGGAAGAGCTAGAATTATGAAAGGATTCTAATTCTAAAAATAATTATTCTTAAGAGATCAAGTGAAGTGAGAGCAGGTGTATATTGGAGTATTGTCTAGTGCGATAATTACTTACTCCAATGCCTATATTAGTGAAAACTATTTATTATATACAGTGATTTTACCATAATATATTTTAGGGTCTTCTATGTAAAATTATTTCTGTCAATTTTATTTTTATTCTTCTCAATTCACTTTAAATGCACGTGACCAACTTCGATCCATAATTTCCAAGCATCACATAATACTCTGTTGAGATGCAGTAACATTAATTTTAAAACCCATTAAAATATTTCAAATGTGGGGATATTATCTTGATTTAATACAATGTAGCACATATGTCATGCTAGAAGTTTATATAAAAAATAACTTTGGGGGCCGATTTCACAGAGAATTATAGAAGTTCGGAACTTTAGAGATTCGCTCATGATTCAGCACTCCTTGAATCTATCCTTGAATCAATCCGACAGAATGCCAATTGATGGTTTTGTTTACGGGTGAGACAAAGCTCTCATTAATGATTTTAGCAAGCTTATGTTTTAAAAATTAATGGCGAAGACAGTATGAGGTTTCTATCTGATTTCATTTGGTAATAGCTTTAAAAATTGGAGAAGAGTTGTTGATGTTGAAATCCAATCGAGCTGATTTTATCAAACAAGACCGCTTGTCAACTTGAGTGTTTGAAGTTTTCAATTGTAATAATAGAAAACAATGTCAGCGTGCCGGAATCTTCTAGCGAGAACCCTCCGATGTTTAATTTAGTAATGGGTTTACCAGAAAAATAAAATATATAATTTCTAGTGTTTAGGAATAAATAATCTTATGTGAATGGAATAGAAAAATCTAAATTGAGCAAAGAAAAAAACCTCCCTTTACTTTTAATTTTTAGAAATTTATAATCACATAAATTTATTGCACTATCTTTAATGCATGATTATTATTAGATTGAATGCACCATTATAATAATGAGTTAGTATGCCCGTTGCATAATAATTATCAAATTTAAATTAAAACTTCTGATTTTGATATGCTCAAACTCATCTACTCATGATCTCATAAATTACCAGTTGGTCCAAGTGATTTGTTCATAAATTTTCTCCTAGTGATCTACTCACGAGTCACCTCCTGTCGAGGAGATTTACTCATTGTGGTCAATGTGATTTACTTACGAATCTCCTCTTAGTGATCTATTAATTCCCTACTCTCTCTTTTATTTGAGGAGTGTTGATGCTGAAATCCGACCGAGCTGGTTTTGTTGACCAAGATCTTTTATCAACTTGAGTCTTTGAAGTTTTTACCTGTAATAATAGAAAACAATGTCAAAGGTGCCGAAATCTTTCGGTGAGAACCCTCCGATGTTTAAGTCAGTAATACCAGAAAATAAAATATGTAATTTTTAGTGTTTAGGAATAAATAATCTTATGTGAATGGAATAGAAAAATCTAAATTGAGAAAAGAAAAAAAAAACCTCCCTTTGCTTTTGATTTTTAGGAATTTGTAAGTACCTGAATTTATTACACCATTTTTAATGCATGGTTATTATTAGATTGAATGCACCATTATAATCATGAGTTAATATGCCTATTATATAATAATTATCAAGCTTTAATTATAACTCCTGATTCTGGTCTGCTCGAACTCATCTGCTCATGATCTCATGAATTACCAGCTGGTCCAAGTGATTTGCTCACGAGTTAACTCATAGTGGAGGTAATTTGCTCATTGTGGTCTAGGTGATTTACTCACGGATCTTTTCCTGATGATCTATTAATTCTCTGTTTTCTTTTTAATTTGAGGAGTGTTGGTGTTGAAATCTGGACGAGCTGATTTTGTCGACTAGAACCTCTTGGCAACTTGAGTGTTTAAAGTTTTTACCTGTAATCATAGAAAACAATATCAAAGGTGTTGGAATCTTTCGGCGAGAACCCTTCGATTCTCAAGTTAGTTTTTTTTAAATAAATAATATTAAAAAATAGAATAAAATAGAAATTAAAAAATCTCTTCTGCGAAATTTTTCCAACTCTCCAAGTCTTGCCTTGTCGGCATTAGTTTAACAAAAATTTGTCTAGCCAAGTCTGAAAGCTGTGATTGGTCTATATCTCATTGGTGGAAATTCTTAGAATTTTATTAGTATTTTAAAACATTAATGTCACACATTGGAAGAAAATTAGAACTTTGTACTTGATTTGAATGCATAAAATTAAATATGTGTAAGTGTGTTAGTACGAGATTGACAATAATGATTAAATTTTAATAGAACCTTGTAGATGCAGAAATCAAAATCCCATGCATTTATGCTCTAGATAGGGCTGAATTTAAGGGGTCTTTTTCTTCTTAAAGTAATTAAGAGGCAGTATAATTAAAATTTTAATAACTTTGTAAGATAATTTGGCATTTCAATTTTTAGCCTTGTACTTTAACCAGACTGCAACAGCAGTTTTTTATGAGAAATATTTTCGTTTAAAGAATAGCTATATTTTTCAAGATTCCACACAATTAGGTATGAATTTGATAAAAATAAAAAATAATCTTCTATTAACATGAACCTAGTAAATAGTTTTCTTCTAGTAACGTGAAAACGAATATAGCTATCTATTCTAAAACTCCTATGAAAACAAGAATAATCTTTTAGTAATAGGAATTTAATTAAAAAAAAGACATCTACACCCCTAAATTTTTAAAAAATAGTTATCAACACTCTTAAATTTTCAAAGAAGGACACCAGGACCCTTTTTTGATCATTATATATTTTACCTCTATTATTCTAAAAATTAACTTTAAAATTTTTTAATAAATACAATACCCTAAAAATAATATAATTTATGCAGTAGACTAATAATGTTAAAATATTTTAATAAAATTTAATATGTAAATTATTATATTTATTTTAATAATATAATTTTATTTATTATAGAGATTTTAAATAAATATTTACATTAAATAGATTCTGTAATTAAAAATATTCTCACATACTAACATTATTAAAATTATTATTTTATATAATATTCAAAATAACTTAAATTTTTACTACATTTATTTTAACATCATGATTCTATCTATCATAAAATTTACTTTAATATAATAAAATATATCTAATAGATTATAAAATATTTTTTAAACATTGAAATTATTTTAAAACATATATATTATTACAACATTTATTTAAATATTATATTTTAATTTCTTATAAAATACTAGAGTCAATCTTTTAAATAATAAACGTAAATAATATAATGATAAAAAAAGAGTTTTGGTGTCCCTCCTTGAAAACTTAGGGGTGTTGGTGAATATTTCTCCAAACCTTGATAGTGTAGATATTCTTTTTCCTTTAATAAATATATTTCTTTTTGTGAGATCAAAATAGTAATGGATTGACTAAAATCAAATAAGGTGGTTCTAATAATTAAGGTAAAAAATAAATTCAGCAATTAACACACACACACACACACACACACATATATAAACTTTTTGTTTTGTCTTAAGTTGAAAAAATCAAATTAGAAAATCTGAATGACCGAAACAAAAAAATATTTTAATGTTTAGTAAAAAACTAACAACACTAATTAACTTATAACGAGCACAGACGTACGTATAATACAAACATTGGACGAATATGCAATTGCCTATTTTGGCGGCCATATTATATCAAGCTGATGATCAATAATTCAACGTCGCACAACGGATAATGCTTTATAACTTCTCTGTTCCCGAAAGTGTCATTGTGACAAGGAGAAATATCTTCTTTTTTTCGCGGTTTGATGAGCTAGAGAGCTATAGCTTTTAGCTTGAGTTGTTGCTTGTTATGGAGAGTGGTGACATTTACAGAACAACTAGTAGTTTACGCAGAAGTGCTTCCAGATGGGGAAGCGCTTCTGAGGGTGCATTTTCGAGGTCCTCGAGAAGAGATGAAGTTGACGATGAGGAGGCTCTTAAATGGGCTGCTCTTGAGAAATTGCCTACTTATAATCGTTTGAGGAAAGGATTACTAAGCACTTCAAGTGGGCATGCTAATGAAATTGACGTAGACAACCTTGGACCACAAGAAAGGCAGCTATTGATTGATAAATTGGTCAAAGTCCCAGATGTTGACAATGAGAAGTTCTTGTTGAAACTAAAGAACCGTCTTGATAGGTAAAATTTTGTGTTTTTCAACTTACATAATTATCTTTTTTTTTTTTGTTTTAACCTCGAGTAGAGGAAGTAAAAACTCAATTTAGACTCTACCCACCTCTGTACCTTTTTTGTTTCAAAGAAAAAAATATAGAAAAGCTCAGATAGGGTAGAACATGATAAGACAAAACTATGTAGTTTGATAATATGAACCTCACAAAGATACTCTCAATGAGATTATTTCTCCAATGATTGTTCAAAATCAGTTTCAAATGACTTTGACCTTTTACTATAAATATAAGAACTATTAGCATAAGAAATCTAGAATTGATGATACATTCAAGAAAAAAAAAAAAAGAAAAATTGTTAGTGATAAGCAAAGAAAGAAGGCCACAAGATGAAATATTGGTAAGTTCTGAAAGTTTTTTGAAGAAGCAAAAAGAAAAATTGTCACTATTATTATGAACTCAAATACAAAATTTTCAATAGGTTTACATAGGTTTATATTTCTGAATCTAAAATAAAAGATCTTGTTAATCCTAAAATAAAAAAGAAATAAAAGATTCTAAAGTAAAAAAGAACTAAAAGATCTTATTTTAAAATAGATTAAAAAAACAAGTATTGCCCCTGATTTTTCTTCCTAATTTGATAATGCCTTGTTTATTCTTCAGCCAATTCACTCCGAATCAGATGCATAAGATTGAATAACATTGGCACACAATTGACTATCTTGAATACTCAATAAATCGGGCAAATTAAAATCTTCAGAAAAATATAAATTTAGGATATGCTCAAATAATCCATTTAATACTTCTTTTACTTTCTTGGTTCTTGCCTTTATCATTGGACCTCCATAGATACTCAATAAAATTTGTGAAGCTTTAACAACTTGATTCTCACCACTTGGACTGTAGCTTCCTAAGTAAAATAATTAGAAAAATATGATTTTGACTAAAAAATTTTTAGTATTTTTTATACAAATTTTATATTTTCTGGACCCCTCAAATTCACAGGTTTTGTGTTATACTCTTCCAATTTTTTTTCTTCTTTCATTTTATCTTTTCATGGTTAGGCTACAGAGTAAAGGTGAGGAAAACACTTAGTAAGTGGAATTCTTATTATTTATGAGATTAATAAAAGTTAAATTAAAGGGGCTGAATACTTCAATTTAAATTTTTTACACACCTTTTTGGCCATAATTTCAAATAATCAATGATAGATATTAAAGGTCAAATTAGCATTTAATGATAAATATATACATATGTATATTTGTATACGAATATAAAGGGAAAAATATTGTTAATGTCCAAACCAGTATTATATGTTTTGTATATTGGCTTAATAATACAATTCCCTTCTCATCTGCATGAGAATTATACTCGTGTGTCTACCCTAATGATATTATTATTCCATACCATTAGGTAAGAAGATTCGGACAAAAAATGTACTTTCTTTGGAATTAAAAAATCAATCTATTTTTATTTAGTGTTTTGATTTAATTTTTTTTAAGTCATTGATATTCAATCAACTTTTTTTTTTCTTCTTTTATAACGAGAATCCAAGCCAGTAGAAGTTTGGAATGAAGATATATTAATTAATTCAATTTTGAAACTCAAATCTCTCATGCCATCCAAAATCTGTTTAGATTATTACCAAAATACACAATGATATGTTCAATTTTTTAAATTATTTTTCTCAAAAGCATGTCAATGCAATGTTAAAAATTTGCCCCTTCTGTTGAGAATTTTGAGAGTTGCCATAGTATGTATAATCGGAACATGATATTTAATATTTCTCTTATCTTTATAACCAAAGCTCAATTGAAAAAACTCTACTATTTTATGGTGCTATTTAAATAACGTTCTATTAAAAAAATTAATTCTTATTTATCATAAAAGGTATGTATTTTTTTTAATGATTAATTCATGGTTTTCCACTATTATTATTTTTTTTTTTTCAAAAGAAAATGTTGAAAAGGAACTGTGAGCTTAACTTAGGGTGATAGAATTCACAATAAGTCTGGGCGAGGGTGTTGTGTTAATTGATTATTTTTAATTAATCCGCGCCGGCATTACCTCTGTTTCTATAGGCGCTCTGTTAGTGCATGTGTGTGTTTTCTTTTATGTTTAAATATTAGCGCTCAGTGTCAAACTGAACAGTTAAGTAGCATACATTTTGAAAGCCGAATTCATAAGTCATGCTATGAATTCCTTCTCAAATTTATTTATTTATTTTTATTGTTTTTGGGGGGTGGGGTGGTGAATTCATCAGTTGCATTCTACTTTCTGAATTTGTCATTTTCTTTTGTGTTGTAATTTGATTTACTTTTTTATTTTCTCAGAGTTGGAATTAGCACTCCCGAAATTGAAGTTCGATTTGAGCATTTGAAAGTTGAAGCAGAAGCATATGTAGGAAGTAGAGCCTTGCCAACATTCATTAACTTCTGTGCCAACATAATTGAGGTACCCACCTGCACACACAGACACGCGCGCGCTCACACACACATTAATTTCTTCAAAACTAGTCTATGATCAAGTATTCTGCTCAACTTCTAACAATCTGTAAATGTTTGAAGGGGTTTTTGAGCTCTCTTAACATTCTTTCAAGTAGGAAGAAACATTTAACCATTCTCATGGGTGTCAGCGGAATTATTAGACCTGGCAGGTGAGAACTTAATTAAACAATACTACTGTTTTTGTTACGAATTTAGAATATTTGGGCAGTCCTTAATTTCTCATTGTATTCATGTCTTTTGCTGCAGAATGACATTGCTTTTGGGTCCTCCAGCTTCGGGAAAGACTACACTTTTGTTGGCCTTGGCTGGGAAGCTTGATTCTAGCCTCAAGGTGATTGTTTTATATTGTTAAAAGCACTAATTATTCTTGAAGAAGTTGGGATTGGCCATTGAGAGTTCACACTTTGCTTTAATCTCTAAGTTGGTGAGTGAAAATGTCTCTATGTAGCTTTATGGCAGGGTGACATATAATGGCCACAACATGGATGAATTTGTATCTCAGAGAACAGCTGCTTATATCAGTCAACATGATGTTCATATTGGCGAAATGACTGTGAGGGAAACGTTGGCTTTCTCTGCTAGATGCCAGGGAGTTGGATCCCGTTATGGTAGGTTTGATTGTTTTCATATATATATATATATATATATATATATATATTTTCCCTCTTTGACTGTAATACTTATTTCTTTTTGAGAATGCAGAAATGCTAACCGAATTGTCCAGACGAGAGAAGGCAGCAGGTATTAAGCCTGATCCTGATCTTGATGTCTTCATGAAGGTAAGAAGCTGAAGCCATTTTTCAAAAACTGATAAGCAGTTGCAAAAAACTATACATAAAATGCCTATAAACATCAGTGTCAAACACTCAGTCATTTACTTAAAGTTGGCCTTTTCATCTTGTGGTCTTTGGTTAATACAAGTAGATATCTGATAGTCATGGAGTTACACCCGGTTCCATTGAGCTTCTGATTATCTTCGATTCACTGTCAATTCTCATGTACCAGGCTGCAGCAACAGAAGGCCAAGAAGCCAGTGTGGTCACTGATTATATTCTCAAGGTTACATCATCATGAACAGCTCTAAACTTATGGTTTACTCTTGAGAACATGTTATTTCACTACTTTGATGAAGTTTCATAATAAATTTGCAGATTCTAGGCCTGGATATCTGTGCTGATACGATGGTAGGTGATGAAATGATAAGAGGCATATCAGGAGGACAAAGGAAGCGCGTTACAACTGGTAAATTTCAAAGCTCATCAGTTCATATCTATTACGCAGAGAAATTAATTCAAGAATATGATAATGAAATGATTGAATTATAGGTGAAATGCTGGTCGGACCAGCTCAAGCATTCTTCATGGATGAGATATCTACGGGTTTGGACAGCTCTACAACTTTCCAAATTGTGAATTCTCTTAGGCAATTCATTCACATCCTTAGGGGAACTGCTCTGATCTCTCTTCTACAGCCAGCACCAGAAACGTATGATCTATTTGATGACATTATCTTGATATCTGATGGCCAGATTGTGTATCAGGGTCCCCGCGAACATGTACTGGAGTTTTTTAAATTCATGGGCTTTAAATGTCCGGAAAGAAAAGGTGTTGCTGACTTCTTGCAAGAAGTATGTACTTATTAGGCTCTTTTTATGATTTTTCAAAAACATATATGAGTTTTTCTCCCCTGCCTGAAAGATGATCTTTGCTTCTCAAAATTTTCAATAAAACCATGAAAAAAATTATGGGACTAAGATGAAAAACTTCTCAGTGAATCTTCATGAATAATGAAAATGTTGCAGGTGACATCAAGGAAAGATCAGGAGCAGTATTGGGCAAATAAAGAGGGGCCTTACAGGTTTGTCACAGTCAAGGAATTTGCTGATGCATTCCAATCATTTAGTGTGGGACAGGCACTTGGTGATGAGCTTGGAATTCCATTTGATAAGACGAAGAGCCACCCAGCTGCTTTGACAACCAAAAAGTATGGTGTTAGCAAAAAGGAGTTGTTGAAAGCTTGCAACTCAAGGGAACTTTTGCTGATGAAGAGGAACTCATTTGTCTATTTTTTCAAGCTCTTCCAAGTAATTATTTAGTTAATCTTGAAAATTTCAAATCCTTTTCTTTGCAGTGATCATGATTGACTAATTATTTTTTTTTTCCCTGTACTAGCTTACTACTATGGCACTGGTATATATGACACTCTTCTTCAGAACGAACATGCACCGAGATTCTGTAACTGATGGAATAATTTATGCTGGTGCAACTTTCTTCGCTATTATCATGATCATGTTCAATGGAATGGCAGAGATCTCTATGACCATTGCAAAGCTTCCGGTTTTCTACAAGCAAAGAGACCTCGAATTCTATCCTTCATGGGCATATGCTCTTCCCGCATGGATCCCAAAGATCCCCATCTCATTTGTAGAGGTTGCTGTTTGGGTATTCTTAGCCTATTATGTAATCGGCTTCGATCCCAATGCTGGAAGGTAAGACTATACAAGCAAAGTGCTAAACTTTATAGAGACTATTAATCCCCAAAAGTACTAAAAGCTAATTATCTTTCTGCAGGCTTTTTAAGCAGTATTTGCTGCTCTTGTTTGTTAACCAGATGGCTTCTGCATTATTCCGGTTAATTGCTGTAACAGGCAGGAACCTGGTTGTTGCTAATACATTTGGTGCATTCGCATTACTCCTGCTTTATGCACTGGGTGGTTTTGTCCTAAACAGAGGTATAACAAGTAAATAAGAAGAAAAAAATGAGCGTTATCTTTTTTAAGTTTAACCTAAATTCTTACTTTTCTTGTTTAATAATGCAGAGGACATAAAATCATGGTGGATTTGGGCTTACTGGTGTTCACCTGTGATGTATGCTCAGAATGCAATAATGGTTAATGAGTTTCTTGGTCATAGTTGGAGAAAAGTAATGCCTTTGAATTGATTGAGCCTTGTATTAATGTATTTACTGCTGAATCAAGTGCTAATGTCTTAACTTCTTTCGCAAAAAGATTCTGCCAAACACAACCAAACCGCTGGGAGTTGAAGTTTTGGAGTCTCGTGGATTCTTCACTGATTCTTATTGGTATTGGCTAGGAGTGGGGGCTTTGTTTGGTTTTATAATACTGTTCAACATCGGATTTGCTTTGGCTCTAAGTTTCCTCAACCGTCTGTATCCATACCTTCTTCAGTTTTGATCTTTTTAAAGTGAGCCATTCTCTGATATAGTGTTTTTCATATATGTGCAGCATTTGGTAAGAATCAGGCTGTTATATCTGAGGAATCCCAAAGCAATGAGCAAGACAAACGACCTGGGGGCACTGTTCAGTTATCAACCCATGCAAGTAGTTCTAGTCAAATAACTCCCTCAGGTCATATAGCTCTTTTGATGCTTTTGAGAAAAGCATGGTATGTTTTGCACACACCTTTTTATTACAATTGACTATTTTAAAATTCAGGGAGTGTGGATGACATTAGGAGGAGAGACTCCTCTTCCCGGTCCCTGGAAACAACAGCTGAGGCCAACCAACCTACGAGAAGAGGAATGGTTCTTCCATTTGAACCGTATTCCCTTACCTTTGATGATGTTACGTACTCTGTTGACATGCCACAGGTTAGAATAATTTGTAAATCAAGGGGTATATTTCAAAAGTTGGATCATATCTTGATTAATTACTACATTCTTCAGACATGATGGACAGTTTTGATTTAACATTGCAGGAAATGAAACTTCGAGGTGTTCTTGACGACAGATTGGTACTTTTAAACAGTGTTAGTGGTGCTTTCAGACCGGGTGTTCTGACAGCTCTGATGGGTGTTACCGGTGCGGGTAAAACCACCTTAATGGATGTGTTGGCTGGTAGGAAAACAACCGGATACGTTAGTGGGACTGTCACAATATCTGGGTACCCAAAGAAGCAAGAAACATTTGCTCGTATTTCTGGGTACTGTGAGCAAAACGATATCCATTCTCCTCAAGTTACTGTCTATGAGTCCTTACTTTACTCGGCCTGGCTTCGATTATCCCCTGAAGTTGATTCCAAAACAAGAAAGGTTGGTACTGAAGTCCGATGGTTTCGCAGACTTTCTGTCATTCTTTCTACTCGTATCATTGAGAGTTGAAACAGGTTAAGCCAAATGAGTCATCGTGAAGAGAAACAGCTTGAATTCTTGAATGTACTATTGGACATCCTTATACTAATTGTTTGTTTCACCTGTGGGTTTTAGATGTTTATTGAGGAAGTCATGGAGCTTGTGGAGTTGAACCTATTGAGACAAGCACTGGTTGGTTTACCCGGTGTAAATGGTCTGTCAACAGAGCAGCGTAAGAGGCTTACAATTGCCGTTGAACTTGTGGCAAACCCCTCCATCATTTTTATGGATGAGCCAACATCAGGACTAGATGCAAGAGCAGCTGCAATTGTTATGAGAACTGTTAGGAACACGGTAGACACGGGAAGAACAGTGGTTTGCACCATCCATCAGCCAAGCATTGACATATTTGAAGCTTTTGATGAGGTCTGAATTGTGTCAATAGTTAACCAATAGAGTTAATATTTTTTTCTCAGTGATTTAATTATGATTAGTTAACTTGGCATTGCAGCTGTTCCTGCTGAAGCGAGGAGGACAAGAAATATACGTTGGGCCGTTGGGTCGCCATTCTAGCCATCTTATCAAGTATTTCGAAGTATGAAACATTTTCATATTACAGACAATAAAAACTGACAATAAAACCTCCAAATAACATTATGAAGAGGGCTACTGAAAAAACGTAATGATACTAGCTAATGCAAGTATATTTCTTTTTATGAAGGGAATTCCAGGAGTTAGTAAAATAAAAAATGGTTATAATCCAGCAACTTGGATGTTAGAAGTCACCAGTCCATCGCAAGAAACAGCTTTGGGGATTGATTTTGCTGATATTTACAGGAGTTCAGAACTCTACAGGTTGGTTCACTACGCGCGCCTAGAATCCAAACAACAGGATGGCATGTCAGTGTTTTGTTCATTCAAAATTGTTGCTGATGTATGTCTTATGCTTCAGGAGAAACAAAGCACTGATCAAAGATTTAAGCAAGCCTGCTCCTGGTTCGAAGGATCTCTACTTCGATACTCAGTATGCACAGTCATTTTTCACCCAATGTATGGCTTGCTTATGGAAACAACGTTGGTCATACTGGCGTAATCCACCATACACTGCTGTTAGGTTTCTGTCCACAACCATCACATCCTTGACGTTTGGGACAATGTTCTGGGACATGGGCACTAAAATGTGAGTTACAATTTGGAAATTGGAGCAGTATAGTCAATCTTGAATTTACCCATGAATCTTAAATTTGACATTTCAAATTGCAGGACAAAACAACAAGATCTCTTTAATGCAATGGGTTCCATGTATACTGCTGTTCTCTTCATTGGTGTCCTAAATGCCATAGCTGTACAGCCAGTAGTAGCTATTGAAAGAACAGTTTTCTACAGAGAAAGAGCTGCCGGAATGTATTCGGGCATGGCATATGCCTTCGCTCAGGTAAATTGTCCGACAAATGACATACTTTGTATGTAAAATTCTCTGTTTCTTTACTGAACGTTTTTGTATTGTCTGCAGGTTCTAATTGAGATTCCTTATATATTTGTTCAAGCTGTCACGTATGGTCTTCTAGTCTATGCAATGATGCAGTTTGAGTGGACTGCTGCAAAGTTCTTTTGGTATTTATTCTTCATGTTCTTCACCTTCTTGTACTTCACCTTCTATGGCATGATGGCCGTGTCTTTGACTCCAAACCACCACATATCTGCCATTGTGTCGTTTGGATTTTATGCCTTGTGGAATGTGTTTGCCGGATTCATAATCCCAAGACCAGTAAGTATCTGTAGTATTTCGATTAATAAAATAAATAATGCAACATTTCCATAGCTTTTAGAAAAGACTGATTGACTAATTATCTGCTTTCACCTTTTCGACTTGCTCGATAACAGAGGATTCCAATATGGTGGAGATGGTACTATTGGGCATGCCCATTGGCTTGGACATTGTACGGATTGATTGCATCACAATATGGAGATAAAGAAGACAGGCTCGAGTCAGGTGAAACAGTGAAGCATTTTTTGCGAAGGTATTTTGGTTATAAACATGATTTTCTTGGAGTTGCTGCACTTGTTGTTGTTGCGTTCCCAATGCTATTTGCATTCGTTTTTGGTCTAGGAATTAAGTTATTCAATTTCCAGAGGCGATAGTGTTGTGATTATTATTAGTAATTTTTTCCCCCTTGCACAATTCTGTTCCAAACTATTACTTGAAACTATTTCTTGCATATTTGTAAGTTTAGAATTGCCTGAGCAAGAATATTTCTTTCTTAATTCAAAGCTTTAGTAGAGTTTAATGCAGTTAATAAATGTTTAAGAAAAAAAAGGAAATACAAATAGGTTTGGATTTCGGTGAAGTTTAAATAACTGTAAATGTATATATTTGAATGATATGTTTCAATGTTAAACTATTAGGTGCTATTATTTTATATACTTATATTATCTAAATATAATTATTTTGACATATATGCCGTTAGTATATACTTGAATTTTGTGCTTAGAAATTTTTAAAAGCTAAACACTTCACAAGATGCAATTAAATTGTTAGCATATCAATTCTGAATTTTGATTATGGTTACTCAGTAATTTACTTATTTTTTAAATGCCTAGTATGAGTGGTAGTTAAATGACTGTACTCATGTGACCAAGGATCAAATCCAATGATTCTTACTTATTTTTAATTTTTTGAAAAGAGAAGATGTAAATTTTTTTTTTGAAATAAAAAAACCGGATTAAAGAAAATGCATGATATTCGTTTGGGTTAATTGGATTACTATCTAATGAAATTATTATTTTTAAACTATTGTAAACTTGAACTGATCCCTATTTTTTCAGAAGGAAAAAAAAAATCCATTAGTCAACTTCGATTTTTCCTTTATCTTTTGAGAAAAAAGAGAGTAAGTTGATATTTTAAGGGTATTTTGAATATTGTCATTTTATAGTAATCCAAGATATACCCTATCACATAAACAACTAAGACCTCCACTAATCAAATATGCATAAATCTCAAGATTATCATTATAGTTAACAGATTCCACTAACCAATCTAACTGGCAACCAAATGTTAACAATTTATAAATATTGAAAACTTAAAAAACGCTGGCACTTCATTTAATTAAAAAAAATACCATGATTGTAACAACCTGAGATAAAAAAAAAAAAAAACAAAAGATTAAAATACACATCTTTTACTCCGAGTGTTTCCGTATCCTTCTTACTAATCAAAGTCTCCAGAATATCAAGACGTAATTTTCTCACTTCATTCATATATTTTGTTACGCTCTCCAAAACCTCAATAAAATAATAAAAGCCTTTCATAACAGACATAAGCGCAGCCATAATTCGGCGCCCAAAACAACTTCTAAGTGCAAATTTCAAACACGTCTAAATCCTATAGAATTAAGGAACGATTAAAGTCAGAAACCTTCCATCGTAGCACAACCTCTCCAAAGCCGCTACCAATGATCCTACTACGTAGATTTATGGTGGTTTAATTCATACTTAAATGTTAGCTTAAAACGTTAAGTGTTATCTAAAGTTAATATTATTAGTCCAAAAATTATTTCTCAGCGTATGCGGAATAATATTCTTCGGATAAATATTTGTTTAATCTTTATTATATCTTGAGTTAAGTGTCTATTTAGTCTATATGTCTAAAAATAATGGAGCTATTCGAACTCCTTAAAACCACTCGTTAAACCCATAACTCAATAAAATATTTGTTACAATTACACCCAAAATAGAGTTACAGAAGAGTCCTTTTATTTCTTAGATACTCAAAAAGTAAATCACCGTTCTAGATAGAAGAACGATCTTTCTAATATGCCTTACAATTCGTTCAAACAGACGCAGAAGTTTATACGGCAGCCAGGGGTATTGAATAAGAGTAAAATATAATTCCTAAAAAAATGTCCAAGGATAATGGCTCAAATGAAAGAATGTTGACAAAACCCGACTTTCAGAGTTTATATATACTAACAGAAAAATAAAAAAAGATAAAAAACCCGTGTCCAAATATATTCCAATGAAATAACCCAAAAATTTAGGATTTATCAATGCTACGAAAATGACAAGCCAAATGAAGCATTGAAATTTCGGTCATATGCGAACGAAAAAAGGATATCTACACTCTAAGGTTTGGAAAAATAATCACCAACACTCTAAGGTTTTAAAGAGAGACATCCAAACCCCTTTTTAATCATTATAGTATTTTAAAATAATTATAATAAATAGAAATATAGTATTAAAAATACTCTAATATTTACAATAATTAAAAATTAATATTAAAACAAATATAGTAATACATATATTTTAAAATAATTTTAATATTTAAAAAATATTTTGATATTTATAATCTATTAGACATATTTAATTATATTAAAGTAAACTTTATGATAAATAAAATCATAATATTAAAATAAATGTATTAAAAATTTAAATAATTTTGAATGTTATGTAAAATAATAATTTTAACAGTATTAGTATGTGAGAATTTTTTTAATTATAGAATGTATTTAATATAAATATTTATTTAAATCTCTACAATAAATAAAAATATATTATTAAAATAAATATAATAAATTACATATTAAAAATTTATTAAAATATTAAAAGATATTAATATTATTAGTTACTGCATAATTATATTATTTATATGGTATTTGCATTTACTAAAAAATTTTAAGTTAAAATTTTAAAATAATAGAGGTAAATAAGTATAATAGTCAGAAGAGGGTCTTGGTGTCCTTTGAAAACTTAAAATGTTAGTGACTATTTCTCCAAATTTAGGAGTGCAGGTGTACTTTTTTCTATGCAAAAAGAAAAAAATTATAAAACCTATGTGACTAATTTCAACAAATTTTGAAAGAATAATTTTTCTTTGTAGGATGTTAATGATGGGGATCAAGAGGGCGATGAGAAAGAAAAATATGATTTGATTTTTTTATTTAAAAATAAAAGGATGGAATTTGGTTTTGATTTAATTTAAATTTAGGATGATAAGAGAGCAAGCATTGGTATATATTTAATTACGGTTGGATATGGAATCATATGAGGTTCAAAAACTAGAAAGCTAATACTTCATTCGGAACCATAAGTACACAAAGTGAATGGGCGTACAGAGTTATTTTATAGATTCAAATAACAACACCAATTTAAAAATGCATCAAGACATCTTTGTTGCTAATTATAATGCACTCTTATTCTTACTTTTTCTTTATTTTTACAATAGTATTCTTACACATTATTCTTAGAGATATTAATGAAAATAATAAAATATGAATTCTTCAAGTTTGCCTTAAAAGTAAAATAAAAATTATTACAATTTATTATTATTATTTTTATTTTATAATTTATTTGGTAAATTAATTTTTTTATAAAAATTAATAAGATTATTGCAAGAATATTAGAAAATACCAGTTCTTTTAGACTGGTATTTATTTCTTAATTTGCTAAATTAACTTTTTCTTCTACATAAAAATTAATGTCAATAATACTAGTTAACCTTATTATTGTAAAAAAAGAAAAAGTTAAGAGTGTAATATATCTAATAGTAAGAGTTTTTTTAATTTTTTTAAAAATATTGTAATTAAATGAACACTTAAATTAAAATGTAGAGACTAAATATTAAAATAAGTATATATCCATCCTCAACACTAACGTTGAGTGCTCAGAGGCTAGAACCATGCATGTAGATTACATTTTCTTTCCATCCAAATAATTTTCAAACACACTCGGACACTTGTAAAACACATAAACATTTTTGGAGTTTTTTCGAAGATAATATACATAATTTAACTGTTAAATTATTGTCACAAACACGTTGGGAGAGTCAATAGAAGCTTTACTCCCCAAATTAGTCTACCGAACTTAATTAAATGTGCTTTTAAACAATTGCGAACAAAATATTTCATAGCCTATACATCAAAGAAAAAATTTGATATCCTATCCGTGAGTCTTTGAGTCTGCTCTCATATGAAAGAATTTTAAAACCTTTAAGAACTAGTAATATTAAGAGCATTTGCTCATACCAATTAATATGCTTTTGTTATCATAAAATTCAAAAGTTTTACTATCCTTTGCGTTTGTTATACATGGAGTGCGGTGACAGTTATAGCGCAAGTACTAGTTTACGTAGAAGTACTTCTAGATGTCATCCCCCAGTAAAAAAATAAAAAATAAAAAAATAAAAAAAAAAGAAAGTGTACGTGGTGAGTGACTTCTGAGGGTGCGGTGGAGTAGTCTCCCCGATGCCCATTGAAGCGTTGTTGTATGAGTCCCAGCAATAAGCAAATCCTGCTATGTTAACATAATTTGTTGCCTGAAGAAATGGCTACCAAAGAGAAATTTCAATATGAAATATATATGTGAAATCACTAACCTGTAACTTTTAAACGAAGGATCATGCTAAGGTGCAAATGTTCACATTTCACAGAGTATGGGAATTGATTTTTTACATTATTGTACTAATTTGATTCATTGTGTACCTAGATGTAAAAGTATTGGTTTCAGTATTGTAATGGCCGTTTACATCGATGCAAGAGGGCGAGTGTAGACTTATGAAATATGGACGCCCGCATCTAAGCATTATCGTGTATGAGAAAGAAAGAGTAAAATCGAAATAGTACCACAAACAAATAACTTAAAAGTGTTAAAAGCATGTGAATCCAAACGCAAACCAGATCAGAACAGCAGCGTTTTGAGCGTTATAAGACACGTGAGCTGGCTTGCGATCCTTTTAAGTGAAACGACATTAAGCTCTGCGTTTGGTTCATAACGATTAACAAACTAGCTCGTGCAAGTCACGTGGTTACTCAAGTGTTGGTTTCAAATTCGTTACCAAGCTGGACACGTGGAAACAAGTTGTGCGTTCTGGGTTTCGAAGTTCGTTATGCTGGTTTATAAGCTGGTTCGCTAGTCTAGCGAGGCGGTTCCGAGGAGAGAGAGTTTTCTAGAGAATTAAGATTTGCTGGGTGAGGGCTGTTGCTTGTACTCTGTAAGGTTCATCTCTGAAAACTTGTAAACTCATCATCTTGAATCAATCGAATAAAACTTTGATATTTTCACTCGTGGATGTCGGTCTCATGTGAGGCTAAACCACGTTATGTTATCTTTGGTTCTTGTGATTTTGCTTCTGACTTGTCTTTTTCTTCTTTCTTGGTTCTTGATTGCTCGATAAAGCCCTGTTCCTTGCGTTTTGAATTGATTCAGTATCAGTTTTGCGATTGTGCAACATGTATTGACGTTATAGTTGAAGATCTTGGGCAGAGTGTTTGGATTGGTGAGTTAATTAGGCCAATCTAAAACTCTACATGTAGATTGATCTCAATAAATGTACCTTAAACAAATGCATGTACATTGATCTAAAGATAGTTCAAAAAAATTTAACCAGTGAAACGATCGATCGATTATTGACGATTGGGTCGATTGAAGGTGTAGATCTCCACCCTCGGTTGTTTTTTTAATGATTAATAATAACAAATTATTTATTTATTGGGTAACTTTTACCTGCTAATCAGGTAATATATATATATATATATATATTTCATTCATGCGAACCCTCTAAAAATTGAAAGCAGTATTTTTTTGTTAAAATATTACATTTACCCTTCAGCCGTATGTTTCTTCTGATATTGTTGTAACAAAAGTGATACAAATGGAATATTAGAAATTTACTCAATAGAAATGATTAAAGAACTTTTGTTTTAATGTACTGTAAAGTGTCATTCTCCCTTTAAAAGATTAAGTTTTGAATTCTTGTTTAAGACGTTAGAATATTAGAGTAAGTACGTCAGTTTGCCATTACCCGTGCAAATTAAATTCTACATTTCGTTGATAGAACTGGCTAGTCGATTAATTCTTTGCTTTGAGTTTGATAACAGAGGATTCCAATATGGTAGAGATGGTTCCATTGGGTATGTCCAGAATCTTGTATAGGAATATAATGGAGACCCACATAAGTAATATTAATAATAATGTTATAGTTACATGAACCTGAGTTGGCAAACGTTCTTTTAATTAAAATCTAGATAGATGTAGTCAAAATTTAAATAGATAGATAAGTTTTAGTTAATAATGTTTATATGTAAATAATTATTTTTATGCATTTAAATTTAACCACAAGTCAAAAAAGTGCAACTGAAGTTTATTGATAGAATTATTAATTAAATCGAAAAGCAAACGCATTTAAAACGAGTAGACAAACTGAATGACCAAGACGAAGTTATAAGAAGTTTTTAGTTAAAAGCAAAGACAGAAATCTCTAGATATCCTAGATCTTTTTTTTCCCCCCCTAAAATTCATTTGATATACGTATTATTTATTTGCTGGATGATAAATTTGTGCATATTCTAAACGAATTTACTAAGTTCAACATTCATTTGATGAATGATACACTACTCCAGACCAACTAATTAAATTTGGGATTAAATTTTTTATTTCCATTTTTTTTTGTTATTTAGTTGCCAATAATTATTTATTTAGACCATTGGCATCTAAATCCTTCCACACATTAGGATTCGTATCTCATATCTTCTATTTTCAACCCAAAAAAAAAAAAAAAAAACCCATCTCAATTATTTGACACCCAATAAAATTTGCAGTACTTCAGCTTTATTCAAATAAAAAACTTATCGGCAATAAAATTACATTGATATTGAAAAGTACTTTCAATTTTTATTATCTGTTTTAGTGTTGCGTGAATTGGAAAATGGAAGCTGATAAACTTCTCTTGTTCATCACATGAACGGTAATATCAAACACCAAAACTGAATGGTACCTTGAATTTCGGCAGACGAATCAATTAGCACACACGTGCAGCTAAGTCGAATTAGTCACTCTCATTGCACTAAAGAAACGTGTAACTTCCTGATTTTCGGATAAATCATGAATATGACAACTGCCTATTTCGTCGGCCATTTCATACGTATCATACTGAAAATATTTTAGCATTTATTGATTATAAATATAGAACATTGCAGTTTAATTACTTCATAAAACAATACCTATATCTGCTCTTGGGTGTGTAAGAGAAGCTCTTTTCTGGGTTCTGGTGAGCTTTAGCTGATTTTAATTATAGCCTGAGTTGTTATGGAGACTGGTGATATTTATAGAGCAAGTACTAGCTTACGTAGAAGCATTTCTGGATGGAGAAGCACTTCTGAGGGTGCATTTTCTAGGTCTTCAAGAAGAGAAGAGGAGGAGGAAGCTCTAAAATGGGCTGCCCTTGAGAAATTGCCAACCTATAATCGATTGAAGAAAGGAATACTAAGCACTTCCAGCGGACATGCTAACGAAATTGACGTAGACGATCTCGGACTGCAGGAAAGGCAGAGGTTGATTAATAAGTTGGTCAAAGTCGCAGATGTCGATAATGAGAAGTTCTTGCTCAAGCTCAAGAATCGGATTGACAGGTACAAACTTTCCTTTGTCAGCTTACATTCAAGTGAGATGCTTTTTCCATTTTGCTTCATAAGACAAAAAAACAGTTGGCCCCTTCGGGGCTGGATGTAAATACACTTTTGAATTTGCAGTCATTCAAATTCGAGTGATAAGAGATAAAAACTAGCCTTTAGTGAGTGAGAGATATTTCTCACCCCCACTTAAAAATATTCCGATAAAATAAACAAATTTATGTGTTACCCAAGCGTCTTTATGGACCTGGCCAGCTCCTAAGACAAAAAAACAGTTGGCCCCTTCGGGGCTGGATGTAAATACACTTTTGAATTTGCAGTCATTCAAATTCGAGTGATAAGAGATAAAAACTAGCCTTTAGTGAGTGAGAGATATTTCTCACCCCCACTTAAAAATATTCCGATAAAATAAACAAATTTATGTGTTACCCAAGCGTCTTTATGGACCTGGCCAGCTCCTAAGACCAAAAAAAAAAAAAAAAAAAAATCCAAAGACATTAGAGTTTTAATTGATTTTCTTTTAATCATTTAGTCTCGTACACTCATGTGTATGGAGTTCAAAATCTACAACTCTGAGGGTGCATTTTTATCATTTCAACCATAGTCATCCACTGATTTTAACTGAGATTGAGTATATTCATTTTAATTTTTTAATTTTGTAGTTTGGTCCCACAAATTTGGAGGAATTTCAGTTAAAATCGACGAGTAGGTGACATATGGTGGACCAAATTTTTTACTTTTGGTAGGGTGTCTGGCTAAACAAAATACTGGATAGACCATACGGTTAGTGGTGAGTCCAGAAAATAATTTATCGGGGCTAAAATGAATCAATCACATGATGTAAAAATTGAAACTTCAAAATGCAAAATATTTGGTTTTTAATTGGTACAGATGTGATGCAAAGATAGATCCACCCGGCCGGTCCAAGTCCCAAACCAACAATAATTAAATAAATCACACCATCACCTTGCTTTCTTCACTAACACTGAGAGTAAAGATTGAAGAAGCTCGAATGCCTGCAGCTTGCTCGAATATTGTGACTGAAAGTGTGGCAACCACACTTCTATTTTTGCAAATTGGAAATGTTTTGGGCTGTGGGCGATTTGAAGTGGGTGTGCAGTGTGCTTACACAAATTTTGTGGAAAATCTTACCTAATGAATGCGTGTCATCATAGTTTGAATTTGTTCCGGAAATTTTCTTGGCAGGAAAAAGTTTGGCAGATGAGTTTCTAGTTTTTGAAGCTCCTGTTTTCATGCGTGTTGTATTTAAATTCATGTTATGGCTTAGTTTCTTCTCGGATTTTCTCAGAGTCGGAATTAGCCTTCCCACAGTTGAAGTTCGATTTGAGCATTTAAATGTTGAAACAGAAGCATATGTAGGAACTAGAGCCTTGCCAACATTCACTAACTACTGTGTCAACATGATCGAGGTACCCACCTGCACGCACAAATTTTTAGTTTTTATAAAATTAGTTATGATAATTTTGTTAATTTCTCTGCTCAACTTGCACCAATGTGTATATGTGTTTGAAGGGTTTGTTGAACTCTCTGAATATTCTTGCTAGTAAAAAGAAACACTTGACAATTATCAAGGATGTCAGTGGAATTGTAAGGCCGGGCAGGTGAGAATTTAGAACTAAAATAATTTCGTTATTTTTTAAAATATCCTTCAACTTCATTGCAAATTTCTAAAATTGGGCAGTCTTTAATTTCTTATTGGGATTTTTTATTTCCTTCGGTACAGAATGACGTTGCTTTTGGGTCCTCCAGGTTCTGGAAAGACCACACTTATGTTGGCTTTGGCAGGGAAGCTTGATTCTAATCTAAAGGTAATTATCTCAGAGGTATTAAGCTTTTGGCACTTTTTTGCATTCTTTTGTTTTATCTCTAAATGGAGAATCGAAATTTGTCTTCCTAGGTTTCTGGGAGGGTGACATACAATGGTCATGACATGCGTGAATTTGTACCTCAAAGAACAGCTGCTTATATCAGTCAACATGATAATCATATAGCAGAAATGACCGTCAGGGAAACCTTGGCTTTCTCTGCTAGATGCCAGGGGGTTGGATCCCGCTACGGTCGGTTTCTTTTTTTCTTTTTCCCCCCCACTTAATTTCTTTCTTTCACTTCTGGATAAGCATCAATGGTCAGTGCTTTTGTGACATGCAGACATGTTAGCTGAGTTGTCCAGAAGAGAGAAAGCAGCAAAGATTATTCCTGATCCTGATATTGATGTCTTCATGAAGGTGAAGGAGAGGCAATGCATAGCATTTAGCCAATTAGAAAATATCAGACTGCAATCCAACAAGTCTTCTTCATTTATTTATATATTTATTCCTTAGTTGTTATATCTAATAAAATGTATGTGTTTTCTTTTTTAAAACTTGTCTTTAATCTGGAGTTTCTATGACTTACATTGGCCATTATCATGTGTTAGGCTGCGGTAAGAGAGGGCCAAGAAGCAAATGTGATCACAGATTATATTTTAAAGGTATCAGCATTATGAATCACTTTAAACTTAGGATTTTCTTTTTTTTTTTTTGGGGGTAAAGAATACCCAATGTTTTGTCACTATTTTGATCAATTTTCATCATAAATTTACAGGTTCTCGACTTGGATGTCTGTGCTGATACGATAGTAGGTGATCAAATGTTAAGAGGCATATCAGGAGGACAAAGAAAGCGTGTTACAACAGGTAGATGCAAAATATTGTCAATTGATTACTGTGGAACAGAGAAAGAAAACATTTTTACTGTCCATTTAGATTTAAGCATGTGAGAATTTTCAATAATTGTACTACAGGTGAAATGCTGGTTGGACCAGCACATGTACTTTTCATGGATGAGATATCTACCGGTTTGGACAGCTCAACAACTTTTCATATTGTGAATTCTCTTGGGCAGTTCAATCACATCCTTAATGGAACAGCTCTTATCTCTCTTCTGCAACCAGCACCAGAGGTTTATAATCTATTTGATGACATTATCCTAATATCTGATGGGCAGATTGTGTATGAGGGTCCTATTGAACATGTGGAAGAGTTTTTTTTATACATGGGATTTAAATGTCCGAAAAGGAAAGGCATTGCGGACTTCTTGCAGGAAGTAGGTGCTTTTAAAGCTCTTTTTATGATTTTTGCAATAACAGAAACAAGATATAAATATATTTTGTTTTTCTTAAAAGGCTGAGCCTTATTTATCTGATTTACCATCTAAAAATACATTTGAAGACTAAGATGACTAGGTACTCATCAAATCTCAGTGAATAACACATATGATTCAGGTTACATCGAGGAAAGATCAAGAGCAGTATTGGGTGCGTAAAGATGAACCCTACAGGTTTGTCACAGTCAAGGAATTCGTTGATGCATTCCAATCATTCCATGTGGGATGGAAACTTGGTGATGAGGTTGGAATTCCATTTGATAAGAAGAGTAGCCACCCAGCTGCTTTGACTACCAGGGAGTATGGTGTTGGCAAGAAAGAACTGTTGAAAGCTTGCTTCTCAAGAGAACTTTTGCTGATGAAAAGGCACTCTTTTGTGTACATCTTCAGGCTCACTCAAGTGAGAATTAACTTTATTTTCAATTGTTTTAATCTTCTTTTTTATTTGTTTTTTTATTTTTATTTTTATTTTTATGAATGATGATGGTTTATTGAATTTTCCCTTCTTCAAGCTTATGTTCTTGGCAGTGATTGGTATGACAATCTTCTTAAGAACGAAGATGCACCGAGATTCATTAACTGATGGCGTAATTTACACTGGTGCCTTGTTCTTTGTTGTTACAACAATCACATTCAATGGAATGGCTGAGATTTCTATGACCATAGCAAAGCTTCCTGTTTTCTATAAGCAAAGAGACCTCAGATTCTATCCTTCATGGGCATACGCTTTTCCCACATGGATCCTTAAGATCCCCATCTCAATTGTAGAGGTTTCTCTTTGGGTATTTATGACCTATTACGTAATTGGTTTTGATCCCAACGCTGGAAGGTAAGAAGATAAAAACAAAATCCTAAACTTTATAGGAATGGCTGAAGATATTGTTACGAGTTTAATATCAATTGACCAAACTATTTACAAAGTGCATATGTTTGCTACAGGTTGTTCAAGCAGTACTTGTTGCTCTTGCTTGTCAACCAGATGTCCTCTGCAATGTTCCGATTAATTGCAGCAGTAGGCAGGAGCATGGTTGTTGCTAATACATTTGGCTCACTTGTATTGCTCCTACTTTTTGTACTAGGTGGATTTGTCCTTTCACGAGGTATAAGAAATGAATAAGTTGAGAACAAAAACATCATTTGCTCTCAAAGTTTAACCAAAATTATTACTTTTCTTGCATAGTAAGGTGAGAATAGAATTGTCGTTTCTTCTCAAAATTTAACAAAAATTATTTTCCTCGTTTAATAATGCAGATGACATAAAAAAATGGTGGAAATGGGGTTACTGGTGTTCGCCTTTGATGTATGCGCAGAACGCAATAGTGGTTAATGAGTTCCTTGGTAACAGTTGGGAAAAGGTAATGTCTCCTATGCACTCTGTATTATTTTATTTTTCAGGTAATAATGTGCTAATGTCTTCATTTTATATAAAGATTTTGCCAAACAAAACCGAACCACTTGGAGTTGAAGTTTTGGATTCTCGTGGGTTCTTCACTGATGCTTATTGGTATTGGCTGGGAGTAGGGGCTCTGACTGGCTTTATTCTACTGTTCCAATTCGGTTTCACTCTGGCTCTAAGTTTTCTCAACCGTGTGTATCTGTACATTTTTCAGTTTACTTCTAAAATTGGCTGATTCTGATCTAAATCTTGAAAAGATGTGCAGCATTTGGTAAGAGTGAGGCTTTTATACCAGAGGAATCTCAGAGTACTAATCATGATAACAGAACTGGGGGAACTGTTCAGTTATCAACCTGTGCAAGTAGCTCAAGTCACATAACTCACTCAGGTCATAGAGCAAAATTTGATACTTTTGAGGAAGCATGAAATATTTAGTGCTTACCCTGTGATTGCAATTGATTATTATAAAATGCAGAGAGTAGGGATTACGGTAGGAGGAGAAACTCTTCTTCCCAGTCCCAGGAAACAGCTATTGAGACCAACCAACCAAAGAAAAGAGGAATGGTTCTTCCATTTGAACCGTTTTCCCTTACTTTCGATGAAATTACATACTCTGTTGACATGCCACAGGTAACACTAGTTTGGAAACCAAGGGATGTATTTCAATAGCTTGATGACACCTTGAATAAGTATTATATTTTCAATATATAATGACTAATTGGTTTGACTTAACTTTGAAGGAAATGAAACGTCGAGGTGTTCATGATGACAAATTGGTACTTCTAAACGGTGTAAGCGGTGCTTTCAGGCCTGGTGTTCTCACTGCTCTGATGGGTGTAACTGGTTCTGGTAAAACCACACTGATGGATGTGTTGGCTGGTAGGAAAACTAGAGGATATATTACTGGGAACATAACAATATCAGGATACCCAAAGAAGCAAGAGACATTCACTCGCATTTCTGGATATTGTGAGCAAAATGACATCCACTCTCCTTATGTTACTGTATACGAGTCCTTGCTCTACTCGGCCTGGCTTCGTCTATCCTCTGAAGTAAATTCCAAAACTAGAGAGGTTGGCATTGAAATCCATTTGTGTTTCAGACTCGCTCGCATTTTTTCTCTGCGAACCATTGGGAGTTTAAACAGATTGAGCCAATTGAGTTAGCTGGAAGAGAAGTAGCCTGAGTTGCAGAATCCTCTGTTGGATATTTCTATACTAATTTATTGCTTTGTCCGTTGTTTACAGATGTTTGTTTTGGAAGTCATGGAACTTGTGGAGCTGAACCCTTTGAGAGAAGCACTAGTGGGTTTGCCAGGTGTAAATGGTCTATCGACAGAGCAGCGTAAGAGGCTTACTATTGCAGTTGAGCTCGTGGCAAACCCCTCCATCATATTTATGGACGAGCCAACTTCGGGGCTCGATGCAAGAGCTGCTGCAATTGTTATGAGAACTGTTAGGAACACAGTGGACACTGGAAGAACAGTGGTATGCACAATCCATCAGCCAAGCATTGACATATTTGAAGCTTTTGATGAGGTAAGAAGTATTAATACTGGATCAGAGGGGTTAAGTTTTTCTCGTTCTCTGACATGATTATGATTATATAACTTGAAAATGCAGCTGTTCCTGCTGAAGCGAGGGGGACAAGAAATATATGTTGGGCCATTGGGTCGCCATTCTAGCCATCTTATCCAGTATTTTGAAGTATGACATAATGATCATTTTCGAGTTATAAGCAAGGAAAATTTAACTTGAAGTGGGATACATATATTACATTATGAAACTAGCTAATGCACATATACTTCTTTCTTATGAAGGGAATTCCAGGGGTCAGTAAAATTAGAGAGGGTTATAATCCAGCAACTTGGATGTTGGAAGTTACTGCTCCATCACAAGAAATAGCTTTGGGGGTTGATTTTGCTGCCATCTACAGAAGTTCAGAACTCTACAGGTTGACTTGTGATAATCTGCCAGAACCCTTTCACCAGAATGCCAAAGTAGTGTTGTTGTTGTTGTTGCTGCTGGTTTTTTTTTTTTTTAATAAATAGCTCAAAATTGACATTGATGTATGCCATATGTTTCAGGAGAAACAAAGCACTCATTCAAGAATTAAACAAGCCTGCTCCGGGTTCCATGGAACTCTATTTTGCTAATCAGTACCCACTGTCATTTTTTGCTCAGTGTATGGCTTGCTTATGGAAACAACACTGGTCATACTCACGAAATCCACAATACACTGCTGTTAGATTCCTTTTTACAATATTCATATCTTTGATATTTGGGACAATGTTCTGGGACATGGGCAGTAAAAAGTGAGTATCATTAGGAAATTGAAGCATTATATTTTATTATTATTGCAAAATCTTCTTGTTTCTTCTGCCTACTAATCATAATTTTGAGATTCTAATTATAGGACAAAGCAACAAGATCTGTTTAATACAATGGGCTTCATGTATGTTGCCGTTTACTTCCTTGGCGTCCTAAATGTTTCATCAGTGCAGCCAGTAGTAGATCTTGAAAGATCGGTCTTCTACAGAGAAAAAGGTGCCGGAATGTATTCGCCCATGGCATATGCCTTCGCACAAGTAATCTTCACAACAGATGACCTGCTTTGAAATGTAAAATTTGTTCTGTTTCTTTACTGAACATTTTAGTATTTCCTGCAGGTTATAATTGAGATCCCTTATATATTTGTTCAAGCTGCACCGTATACTCTTATAGTCTATGCAATGATTGGATTTGAATGGACTGCCGCGAAATTCTTTTGGTTTTTTTTCTTCATGTTCTTCAGCTTGTTGTACTTCACCTTCTTTGGCATGATGCTTGTGGCTTGGACACCAAACCACCACATTGCTAGCATTGTATCATATTTATTTTATGGACTATGGAACATCTTTTCAGGGTTCATTATCCCTAGAACAGTGAGTATCGACTTTCCATTACTCATATAATTAAATTCTTCTTTTGCATAGCTAATAGAGGATTGAATGACTAATTTTTTCATTTCATCTTTCAACTTGTTCCATAACAGAGGATTCCTATATGGTGGAGATGGTACTATTGGGCAAACCCTATAGCTTGGACATTATATGGATTTTTTGCATCACAATTTGGAGATGTACAAGACAGGCTTGAGTCAGGTGAAACAGTAAAACAGTTTTTGAGAAGTTATTTTGGCTTCAAACATGATTTTCTAGGAGCTGTTGCGGCTGTTGTTTTTGTATTGCCATCGGTCTTTGTTTTTGTCTTTGCTTTAGGAATTAAGGTGCTTAACTTCCAAAAGCGATAGAAATTTAATTTTATTTCTATAAACTTTACACGTGGGATCATCATCTCTGTAAGGATAGTTTCAAGTTCTTGTACATTAAAGTAATACAAATAATGCCCATGGCATTTGATCGATGTCAACGCAATAAACGAGTTCATTAACCTTATAATTGTCCCAGAGAGTTGGTCTTTCAAAAGCTGTACCACATATGAATTAAGGCATTAATAAATGACTAAAATCAAATTTTGTTTGTATGTACAAATATAGTTAGGGAGGGGGTTGGGCACCAACCAACCCAACCAATATGATTTTTTATAATTTGATTTAGGTTGATAAAGTAAACGTGTTGGATAGGATTGAGTTGTTAAATTTTTAATTTATAAATGATTAAAAATTGTTAATCCAATTCAATCTAATTCGTCAACTTATATATATATATATATAAATTAAAAAAATAAATATAAAATTTTGATATATTAAATTTATTGTAATTATTGTAAGGATTTAAATACTTGAATTTTTTTAATTTTAAAATAATTTATTGATTTTTGTTTATTATTTAATTAGGATATAAAAATAAATTTTTTTTTAAAATCCAACCCAATCAACTAATTAAACTGTAAGTTGAATCGAGTTAAAAATTTTCAACTCATTTTATACGTGGTCAACCCAATCCAACCCAACCCAACCCAACCCAACTTAACCTGTGCTTGCCCCTACACAGGCATGTTAAAAATACAAGCTCGGTCCGAAACCAAGACTAGGGTTATGGGGGTTGGGTAACACCTTCGGCTTTAGGAATAAGGTTCCACCAGCCCTGAGCTTCACTTAATAAGTTAAGACTAGTCCAAAAGCCCAAATTTTATGAGAACAAGTATTAAAAATATATATTATTTTAAATTATTATATTTACTTGGCCATCTACTATTTATATTTGAAGTTTTAAACTTTAAATTTCATATTTTTAAGTCTAATTTCATTAAATTAAAATTTAAAACTTAAAAGTTGTCAAATAAATAAAAAATTATAAAACATAAAATCCAAGTTTTTGATGCTCAGAGAAAAAGATTGGTTCGATGCCGAGCTTTTTAAACCTGGTTTGTTCCAAAAGTATGCCTGGTCTAGATTTGAGCATTGTCATAATCGAGACTAATCCAAGTTTTTGCCATACATTGTCAATAGATATTGACAACATTATAAATTATTTGACAATATTGTTAAAATACGAAAAAAAAAAGGATAGTTTACAATGTTGAAAATCTATCTACGATTTTCATAATATCCAATGTTCTTGCAAAATGTTTTGCAATGTTGTAAAATGTTTTGGAAGTCCGTAAATTTTGTATATCTTCGTTAGGATGCTTGTATTTGAGAATAAATTTTATATATAATATTAATTTACATTTGCCCCTCCTCAATTTTACATTCTTTTTTGCTATAACCTAATAAGGTTTATAGCCTTTTCCCCCATCGAATTGGAATTGTTACAAGTTTGTGATCGGTATGTTCAAAGGCTCAAAGCAAAGTTTTCACAACTAACTCTTACAAGCACCATGTAACACCCATTACTGTAGTAGTTTTTATGATTATTTATTTAATTTTTTTTATAATTATCATTTTAATTAAAAAGATTTGAGATATAAAGTTAACTCCTTTATTTATCTATTTATCTATTTTTTTAAAAAAATTTTAGTACAACTTAAACTCTTTTCTTTTCCTACGATTAAAATTCTTTAATTTAATAGCCTTATAAAAGCTGAGAATCCTATGATTTTTGTTCAGGCTCGTTTGAATAATCTCTGAGGTAATTATCTTCCCTAATACGTGCTTTCTAATCTCATGTGTTTGTTAAAAACTGCATGAATTGTTTTCTTTATATTAGTTAAGTGTTATAAGGCATGAATGCTGTGACTTTATTATTATCTTCTTTTTATTTTCGATATAATTTCTACATGAGAGTTTCAAATGATTAAACTAGACATCTCAAGATTTTGAGTGATATATTTTATGCAAAGAGATTTTAAGAAATCAATTTGTTGTGAATTTTCGAATTTGAAATAGTTGTGCTGAAAAATTTTGATTTTTAGCAGTAAGTCTAATTTTGAGATTTTTGTTTACTATTCAAATGATCTCTGAAAATTATGTCGATTTTTCTGTCTAATCCTTATGTCCCTCTGCTTCATGTTTAATTTTCATAATTTTTCATCATGTACAAAAATTATTAAAAATCATTATCTAGGGCTGCTGCAGTTCTGGAAACCGATTTCTAGAATTGTGATTGCTTATGGAAAAACTAGTTTAGGCTATTAAAGTCTTTATAATGACCTTTGAAAATTATAATTCTGTAATAATATGAATATTATATATTTAAATTTTATTTGATTAATTTTCATGGAGTTGGCATTAAGTTATGAATTTTTGAAATGTGAAACATGAACCTGAAAGTTCTTGGACAATTTTGGTAGTCTTTAAATATAAATTTATTTAAAATAGTTTTACATCTTTAAAAATTCTAGAAATTTAATGTGCTTTTTTCTATGTTTCTAATATTGTAAAATCAAGTTATTTAATTTTTATGAGTTCTATTAGATATCTTATGAATTTTGTAATTTAGCTGACTCTATTTTTGTCATTGCTAGACAGTGCTAAGAATTACATGTAAAAGCTCTTTTTGCATTATATTTCTGACGTTTATTATTCTTTTTGAAATTTATTTGAAATGTACACATGTTTATGATTTTATTTCTTTGAGTTTACAATTTTTCAACATAGGATTAGCTCAGTAAAAATCAGTTTGTGTAGGACTGTCAGATTTAGACTAGCTTTGATTATGTTGGATTTATATCAAAGTTAGAATAAGCAATAATATTGATAAGAATGTGTCTTGATGTTTTAGGACAAGCGTGAGCACGTGGTTGAGATTACTATTCTTTATTGGGAGGATCAAGATAAATAAATTCATGTATGGTACATGTATTTTATTAATAAATTACTTTTAATTCAAGCTATGTATTATGTTAAATGTAAAGTATATGAAACTGATTTATTTTAGTCTATTTTAATATTTTATTAAGTAAAATCATTCTTTCAAATTGTTTATAACAAAACTTTGTTTATTAAAAACCTGTTTAATAAATTATCTTTAAATTGAAAAACTTTATCAAATTATTTTAAGTCAAGTGTCTTGAAATGATGATTAATTATATAAATATAATTTATAGAAGTTTACGAATGATTAAAAGTTCAATGAGGATTTTAAATGTTTTGGCTCATTTTTCATAGTGATATTATGTTATATTATGTTATGGAAGGCTAGCCGGATTATGTGCACATACAATGTTGATGTTAATATTAATAATTCCCGCGGGGTACAAAATCCTGAATGATATTATAGGACCAGGACACTAAGTCTACAAGTGATATTATGTGGCATAAGTTAACGATATTTTATGTGTTTTAAAAAAATGCTATTATTATGTTTAAGGGATTTAAATGATTTGCTGGTGTTATGTTTTAGTTTTTGCAAAAAAGATGATTTATGAAGCTAATGTTCCCTTATTGTTATTATTATTATATATCACTAAAAATTCGATCGATGTTATTTAATAATTTTCAGTATTGTGCATGAGTTTATTTACTGAGTTGACGGCTCACCCCTCGTTATAATATTTTTACAGATAGAGTTAACTAAAGTGAGCTCATGATCTTAGGAGGAAAAAGAAGAGCTTCGTTTCATTTGAGAATTAATGTCATATTGATATTATGAGAATAATTTAGATTTCTTGAGATGATATTTTTTTGAGGATATGTTATTTCAAAATTTATTTATAATCTTTTGGAGGTTTAGAATAATTATTGTTGGTTATTTTTTTTGCAAGTTTAATAATGAAAATGATGAAATATAATTTTACTTCAATTTTACCTTATTACCTTAATAGTGGAATTAAGGTGTTACACACCAGGATAAGAATTCAAAGCTTGTAAGCCATTGATTCATTGACCGTTTAGTTGAAGCAACTTCACCTCCAAGTCGGTTGAAATGAACCCAAGATTAGAGAACTAAAGCACCAAAACTGTTTCAAAATTGTTTTTTTTTTTTTTGTTAAGAAACAAAAGATTGCATAGGGCCCGGTTTATTAACTGATATAGCCTCTATTTGTACCTTATTTTTTAATTGAACAGAATATGATCCCCATAAAATCAATCAATTCTTTAGGCACCAACTACTTTATGTCGTTGATTATTATAGAGAAGGTTACAACTTCACAAGGTGTATATAAATCTTTATGGGGGTAATACATTTTTTTTGTTAATTTCAATTAATTTTTATAAAATGATAATCTTTAAAATGTATAAATTTTAATTTATCTCTATTTTTATTCAAAAAATAAGGAAAAAAACGAAGGCACATTATGAATTTTTTTCTTTTTTGTCTTCTTAGTAAAAGCGGGACTAAGTTGAAGTTTGTAGTGATTTAGATATGCTTTAAAAATTATAATTTTATGAATGGATAATCTGAAATTTACCGTTATTTTATTAATTGCTCAGCAAAACTCATAAGTCAAATTGATTTTTCATTTTGCCCGGAAAACAGTCATTCTCACGCTATTTCTACAGTCAAGCTATAATTTTCTTACAATAAATGTCGTTTTTCTTTTAACTCGACAAAAGGTCACTGCTATTGCCTTGTTGGTGCTGATATTTAACATCTAAAATGAAAATAAACTAACATAAGAAAAGTGAAATAGCCTAAAATACTCCTACTTCATTTATCACATAGAAAATTAAAGAGTAGTGACTGTAGAGAAAAACTTATTTAGGATGGTTTGAAACTTTCAATGAGATATCCAATAATTACAAGTCACGGGTTTCAAATTAGTTTTCTCACTTCATTATGATTGATCAACTTAAAGGTATTAAAAAGAAAGAAGAAGAAAGTATGTGTTGAATTCTATTACGCTTTTTCTTGTAGAAATTTTAGGGATTCCTTTAAGTTACAGTAATTGTAACTCAGTGTTTTCCAAACTTTGGATGATGAGATAAAAGCTCTTAGGATTGTGTAAGTTTTCGAGCAATTGGAGACATCTACTCATTATGAATATGATGTGTTGTTATATCGTGTTCGAAGGAGAGCACTGCTAAGATTTGATTTGTGATCAGATAATAAAATTATAGCTGATAGCTTTTCAGAAGGGTTCTGTAGTCTCTCTCTCCCTCTATCTTTATATATATATATATATATAGGTACAAACTTACATACATATTTTGAATCTTTCATAAAAAAAGATAGACAATAACTAAAAAAACATAAAAAAAAAGTTGAAAGAAAATAAAATGATTATGGCTTCAAATCCAATACAGGGAAGTGATGCAAGCGTTTTCGAAGTCGCTATCCTGTAATACGTTTTCTCTTTTGTTGATAATTTGTTAAGGCAGCCAAAATTGAACAAGCTAAGCAGCGCCATTGTCGGAAATTTTTGCTATCCCTAATTCCATTTAGTCCCTTTTTACTGCACAGCAAGCTGTTTAGTAGTAATAAAACAATACTGTTGAAGGTAAAAGAAGAAAGAGAAATTTTTACGTGCAAATAGATCTAAAATTAAATTAATTTGTTTCTTAAAATATTAAAATTTAATCTTCAACAGCATTTTTTTTATATGGTTGGTTTAGCGGTAAGGATAAAATAAGGGATTAAAAATTTATCAAAGACTAAAAATAGTATTCTTCAATATACAAATTTTGTTGTTTGACCAGCAGAAACACCAAAAAATAAAAGAAAATTGAGACTTTGAATAAAATATTTTTTATCTAATTAAAGAAAACAGTGGCAAACCTAGAGCTAGGACGCCTTTTCTTTCTGATATGATCTTAATTAATTACACTCCTTGTAGGGCTATGAACCCTTAAAATACTCGAATTCTCAAGTTTTGAGGATTTATAATTTTATTCAATAATGAAATGAGAAAAATTCGAAGAAGCAAAACAAAAGGAGATGACAATTAAATTAAAGATATAAAAATTCAAAAAGTTTTCGGAATTAGCAAAACATTCAACTTTGAATTTGAGGCCCCAAAAAAAAAAAAAAGAGAACATGAAAATGACGTGAACTCAATTCGTAAGACTTTCGGTATTTATTATCTTGCCAAAAGCTTCAAAAGAAGCATATTATTTGCTCAAATATCTTGTCTCCTATGCATTTATCATCATACATCATTGATTTTTCTAATATTAAATTATTTTACTTATGTTGTAGTTTTTTGGAGTTAGTTATATAACCATTCTCTAATAGAGATATCTTATTTATTTATTTTTTTACATAACTATACTTTAAAATTATAAAATTTAAGAGAGTTAGTTTTTAACTCTCTTAAACAACACCACAATTTTATAATTTATTTAAAAATTAATTTTTTTAAATTATATAATTTAAAAATATTTTTACATTTAAAAAATATGAACCTCTGTACTTAAGAATAATTTTATATATATCCCAAATTTTATTTTATCTCTTTTTAACGCATTGTATTTTTGATGGAATAGAAAATTTGTTAAGACATGTAGAAAATAGGAGATATGTTATGAAAAGCATTAAACGTGTAATAAAAATTTTTGGAAATTATACATAAAACTTGAGATGACTCGGACAATCATATAAAACAATAATCTCAAATGCTTTGCCACTTTACGATAAAAGGCAAAACACTGAAAACCATGAGTAAAACATGCAATCGGCTATGACAGATGTGATTTGTGAAAAGTCTTCGGTGCTGTGGTGCAGGGGCAGAGGTATACCGTTAGCGAGTGCAATGGTACCAATAGAATTTGAAAATTTTCGTTTGAAATTGGCGTCGTGAAATTCGACCATTGGCTTTTGCAACCGCAGGCGGGGCTGGCGCGCACAGCGGTGCTTTTAAACTATTATAGAAACTCTCCAGCTGGCGATGTGGGATTAATAAACTCATATTTAATAATCTTTATATTATTATATAATGTAAAGGATAAAGAGACGCATAATTGGTCAAATAGTGTTATTATTTTGCAATATGTCACAATTAATCAAACTAAAAAGATATAATTTATTTAATTTTGTTAGATAAAAAATGAAAACTGATTGCAGACTTAGTCAAAGAAAGACGGTATTATTTTACAACATGTCACAATTAATCAAACGAAAAAAATATATTGTGTTCATCTAACGATTTGGTCAGAAGCTTTTGTTCTATAATGCTGCTAGCATAGAAACAAATCAATCAACTAAATTTTCCCAGACTTTTTGAAATGCTTCAATTCTATAAAATTTAGTTCGTCCATACTTCTTGGAAAAGGGTTCCCATCATTTTCATTTCAATTCAACAAAAACGAATATAACATTTAGCTTTTTAATCATTCAGAAACAAGGCGAGTGGCATGGGAAGTGAAACTCAATCTCCAATTGAAGAATAATTTTTTTTAATCGTTTTTTGAAATAATTTATTGTGTTAATTATATTTTACACGGCTTGACTGTTGGATCATTTGAATTTTTTTTGGGGGGATATGTAGCAAAATTCTCATGGCATCTTTAATTTGAAGAAATATAATGAAAGAAAACAGAAGAGGGGAACAAAGTAAAGAAAGAAAAATGAATTCTATGTCCAATCAAACAATAAAAATTAGATTGATTCTCCCCTTTTTTTACTCATTTTCTCTTCATTTCTTTCCTTTTTATTCATATACTCTCCTGTTATTTCATCCAATCGAACATTGAAAAATGAATTATATGTTGAACCAAACAATAAAAATGAGATTGACCCTCATTTTTTCACTCATTTTCTTTGCCCTTCTTTTCTTTCCATTTCTCTTCTCTTATTCTGTTTTAAGGAATTATCGGTTACCAACTTCAAGTTTATTATATTATAAAAATACTATAAAAAGTTGAATTCATATCAACAATCTACGAAAAAGATAAAATTAAGCTAAAAAAAAACTATTACTATAATTTATTTTTTACTTTTGTTTTGTCACTTTGTAAGGGTAGTTAATACTTTTTTAGTTGATAGTTGATGTAAATTGCAAACCTAGGAGAGAAAAATTGAACACATTCAAGTTTTTGTCATATTTTTGATAAGACGGTAAACTTAAGGTGAATAACTGATGATTTTCTTTCTTTTTCAAAATAGTTATAATCTAAAAACAAAGCTATTTATTTTTTTGAATTAATTTCAATCAATTAAATCATTAAATTCATTTTTTTCCAACTTAATATTAGTCGTTAAGTTAGTAAGCCAATTTTCTTTTTTTTTTTTTTGTTTGGCTTAATCTAAAAAGTTATAATGATATTATTAAAAAAATTCTCTAAAATATCCTTATTTAATTCATTAATATCCATATAACAACATTATTAATCTTTATAACTTGTGATAATATAGTAATAGACTATTATTTGTTTATTTTCTTTAGATTAGTATTATTTATCTTCATAATTGTTTATGAATATTTTTCATATAAAAACATCATAAACGAATAATAAAGTTGATTAACTTATACTAATTTAGAATATAAAGGATTGTATTCAATTAAATATGATTTATATTATGATAATATATTATCTTATTTAATCTCTTTGAGATATTTCTTATTTGTTTAATATTTATAATTTGTAATGGCACAAAAGTAAAAATATTAGTTGTTAGATTTTTAAGTAAAAAAAATTTAATATTTTTTTAAGTAATTTAGACAAAAAAAAGCAAACATATCATTCACATTCAGACATTCAGTTTTATTCAAAATTCAGACTAATTCAGGTTTATTTAGATTCTAAACAAAAAAAATAAACACCACCTTAGATCACTTTTAAAAAATTTGAAGAGGGTTCGAACCTTAAACATTTGTTTTCACTCAAAAGATTTAAGCAATTGAACTAACTGGCACTCAGTACTGCTCTTAAACTTTCAACCAATCAAAGTAAAATTGAATTGGCTATTAAATATTTAAATATCAATTCAGACTATAAGTATAACTTATGATATTGTGCATAATAATTTAGTTTTATAACCTACATAACCATTTTTTAAAATGAAATCCAATGGCTTAGAAAAATTGAATTTTATATAAAATAAAAAAATTTCAAGTAAAAATTATTTATTTGTGGTTATTTTGGCACTTCACTTATAATGGTAAAATAATATAACTAAACTAATATTAAAGTGTATAGGTTAGGGCAGTTATTTTCTGTTAATAGTAAATGGGTGGCATGTTGCGTGGGCATTAATGAGGGCTATTAGTTGTTAAAGTTGTTACAAAGGATACTGTTTGTTTCTGGAATTATAAAATGGGGACCACTTGGTTGGTATATTAGCTTAGTGATTGATTTTGAGTGGCTTAGAGACAAAGATAGAAAAAAAAACTTGTAAGAAAATTTTAATCTCTATAATCTCAAGAATCTTTTGAAACATATCTCATTAGATAAAATTTTCAAAGCAGAGCTGATTTTAATTGTGGATGTAAGCACCTTGTTGGAGAACCACGTTATTCTTTTCAGATTCTTTAATACTTGCTTGCTCTTGGTTCTGCATTTTTAGATCTAAGCTTCTTTATTTCTTGATCTTCTTCAATATAAGCTTGGTGTTAAGCAAATCCTTTATCAAACTAGTATATGAGATGCAATATTTATTGATTCTTGGTTCTCAAATGGCTAGCACAAAATTTGATCTTGAGAAATTTAGTAGAGAGAATGACTTCTATTTGTGGAATCTTAAGATGCATGCAATTGTCATCTAACAAGAGCTTGATAGTGCTCTTAAGGAAGATGATGATCCAAAAGGCCAAGAAAGAAAAGGGGAAGGTTCTTCCATTTCTGGGGGAGATATAAAGACCATAAATACTTAAAGCTCACAGCACCGTCACCTTGTATCTTTCAAATAAAGTGTTGAGAGAAATGGCAAAAGAAAGAACTACATCTGGATTTTGGGCAAGACTTGAAGAACTATTCTTCAAGAAGTTTTTAGCCAAAAGATTATACATGAAGAGGAAGCTATATACATTCTTAAAGGACTATTATAAAGGACCACCTGGATGAGTTTGAGAAATTGATCTTAGATTTTGAAAACGTTAATATTTTCTTGGAAGATAAAGACATAGTACTTATTCTGTAACACATTAGGCAAATCTCACATCAATAAAGCACATAAGAGATGTTGAGTTTATAAGGAACAATCACATCTTAATTGGCAAGATGTGTTTTGAGATGTATAGGCGTCCTAAAAATAGAATCGTACAAGTCTTGTTAAGGTTCAAAGCAGATAATATCTTGTTAGGTCTAATGTTGTGTCATGATAGATATAACACCCAAATTCACTCAAAAAGTCTCAAGAAGAATTTAGAATGAAACCTTATAATATTAATCTCATTAATAACCCTAAAACAGAGTTGATAACATCCATTGACAAAGCATAGTCTCTAAAATAATAAATAACTCAATAATCCACCAAAATAAAATCCAACTCTAAGTAATAGTCATTCATCTAAAAAATGCCAAAGTTTTACAACTAACAAATCTTTGCCTTACAAATATTTCTTTAAGGAAAACTTTATTGAAAAAAAAATATCTTAAAATTATTTTTAAAACAAATTTAAGAAAACATTTAAGATAACTTTAAAACCATAAATTACCAATCCACCTGAATAATTTTATTCTTTTTATAAAAATTTACATATATAACTATAATATAAATTATGCATGAATTTACTTATCTAGATTCAAAGCAATCAATAATAACCTTAATCACATGAGCTTACTCTTGACTTATAATTATCAAGACAAAATTTTTATTAATATTTTACTCAATTCCAACCTAGATATGACAACTAAAAAAATTCTTAAATCATGCATTCTTACTAACCTCATCAATTCACCAAATTATATTAGATTGTCATACAAAAGCTAATTTCTATTATGCTATGAATATGTTAGAGAATCATAAATATTACAAAAGCTACAGTGAACATGTTGGCATTCAATACAAAATTTAACAAGATTAATAAAGTTCATAATCAACTCCAAAAAGTGATGTTCCACAAAAACATCAAAATTGTCTAGTAACGATTTAAACAAAGGACTATTTTTTCAAAAATTCATAACTTTAGTGACACATGTTTAAAAATAGTGATTCCAGTTTTGAAAATTAGAAGAAACAACAAGGAATCATAATTAAAATTTATAAGACATGTACTAATAAACAAAACTAGCCCAACCTAGCCTAAATGTCAGCCCTTGTAATTCTAAAAATAGCTTCTAGGATTGCGGTAGTCCAACTCCATGATTTTTAGTGATTTTTATATAAAACCAAAAATTGTGAAATTAAAAAAAAGATATATATCTGCATAGTAATAAAAACTTCCCAAATTTTTAGAAGTCATTTGAATTATGAAATAAATTATAGAATTGAGAATTATAGTTAAAAAATGAAATTTTCTACTCTAAAATCCAAAAATCAAAATAATTAATAAACAATGAGTTTTAAAATAATAGACATATGAATAAAAAGATAAACATATCTAGTTTAATAATCTACAAAGTTTTGTGCATGAAACTTAATGAAAGCAATAGAAGTATTGCATTGAATCTATATTGTTTATAGTTTTTAGGATAACATGATAGCATTACTATCACTCAATAATAACATAAATCAATACATGATTATGCTTTCACAATTGTATCAATATAAAAATTCATTCAATCAATCAAATAAAATCACAATCAAAACAAGAAGTTTAAAGGATTATATAGGTTTTTATCTATCTTTAAAACAAAATCAAAATAGGAACATATTCAAAATCGTCCCTTCTTCTCATTCAAAAACATGAATTTTCTTTTAAATTGGTTGTTGTATGCTTTTCTTTATTAGCCTCTAAGGTTTTGAGAAACAAAATAATGTAACAGGAGTTTTTTTTATAAGCTAAGTGCTTAAATATCCCTATCGATTAAGGATTTTGTTTCCTTTTAAGTAAGGTAAATAATAAATAAAAAAATAAGTGATTTGAGAAATAAAATCCAATAAAATACCTTTGAATACATTAACCCTAAATATTATATTTTATAGAATAGAAATAATAATAATAAAACAAAAAAATAATGGGTGTTACAGATCTTGCTGAGGTCACTACTAGATTCATATGAACATTTTATGGATACTCTACTATATGGTAGATAAACACTCACATTAAAGGATGGTGAGAATACTCCAGAATCAAAGGTTTTGAAAAAAAGAATAGACTTAAAGGATTAGAACCAATGAGAGGTTTAGTTGTCACGACCCATCCCGAATCCTGGGACGAGTCTTACTAATCCTCAAAATTCAACTAATAATGATTTTATAATAATAATTATAATAATAATAATAATAATAATAATAATAATAATAATAATAATAATATTTCTACCGAAATTCCAGCAGAGTTTTCCATGGTTTTGACATTCCTATTCCTGTAATTAATAAAATAGCACTCCCAAAATAATTTCCAAATACCACTAACTCTGTCAATCAACATTCTAATAAATACCAATTATTGTCTGAAATATTTTTGTACCAAATACAGTAATTTATTCTTAATTATAATATTATACAATCTGAAATATTCTCACACAAAAAAATTTACAACTCTTAGGACAAATACGGAGCCAAAATACAAATAACTATCGTTGCTGAGTCAAATGTTGTACTTGTAAATCTCCTGTGGGGGAGAAAAATATAATAAAATGAAAAAAGGGGGGTGAGTATAAAACACAGTGAAGACTAGTGAGTGGATAGTAGTTTTCAAAAATAATTTTATTTTTAAAATAATCGTATCACTTTAAAATACACAATTTCATCAAACCATAAACGAGAATTATTAATAAATCACTTAACATTTATAATCAAATCACTAACTTCGAAAACATATATAATGTCATGTGTAATAATCAAGGAAGAATATGTGATAACATCTTATAAATACTCAATTTGAAATCGTTACAAAATACTGCATAAAACTAAAGAAAATTCACAACATATGGTATCTTTATTAAATAATGAAAACTTTCACTAAACGAGTACCCGGGGAAATAATCTCATCATATCTGAACCTCAACAAATGAGTAATCAAGAAACCATCATGCCCCGGAGCTACATGGATAATCTGGAGCTCAACGAACAGGCAATCAAGAAACCATCATATCCTAGAGCTACACAGATAGATGGAGAAATAACATCTCATGTGTCATTACATCTCGGCATATTTCATCATTATAATTATGAATGCATAGTCCCCAAAGGACAAAAATGCCCAAGCACATGGCCTAAAGCCTCTGTGTGTACTCAGACGGATCCCAAAGACCTATATCTCATATCATCACATATAATCTCATCACAGTGTATGGGAAGGGTACTTCTAATGACTTGTAAATAATCGAAAATACACATATACATAAACATCCGATAATATCCAAAATCACATTTTCTTTTATTTTCAACAACATTTAAAATCTATTTTCTTTTCTTTAAAAATATTATTAATACGCATATATTCAAAACCAGAAATAAAATCATTTATCATACACAATTTCGATAATGAATACTATTATGCAGATAAAAATCTATTTTTCATAAAATCATTAAATCAAGCATTTAAAAATTTATTTGCAATCATGCTGTATCATAATTAAAAATCATAATAATCCACAGAGAAAATAGGTTTTGTATATTCCACTCACAGTGACGATGATCAAATCCAGTATCGTCGATGTTCGTGGATTAGTTCTCATTCGTGGGTCCCCCTAATCAAATAAATAATATAATTATTACTAATCACATAAAGTACAATTAATTATACTCAATAAAACTCGAACTCACATAATATAACTCCCGAATATTTAAAATTACTAAATTGTCACATGTCTAAAAATTACCAAAATGCCTTGATATTGAAATTTACTTAATTGTCCTTAAAAATATAATTTATTAATTTATCCTCAAAATTCTTAATTACCAAAATATCCTTAAGTCCTTTGAAATTATCGAAATATCCTTGAATTCAAAATTACCAAAATATCCCAAAAATCATAATTTATCAATTTAACCTCAAGATCATAAATTATCAACATATCCTCAATTTTATCAATTACTAAAATGCCCACATATTAGAAATTATGAAACTACTCTTGGAATGTAAAATTACCGAATTATCCCTGATCATTAAATTATTGATTTACCCTCGAAATCTCAAATTACCTTATTTTTCTTGTTCATAATTACTAAATTACCCATAACTTTCAGAAATTATAGAATTAACCATTAAATTTTTATAAATTTGCCAAATTGCCCCCTATCGTTTAACGGTGATCGGACTTCAGTCAACAGTGATGAGAAGCTTAGACCTTGTAGTCCCAATCTCGGTGAGTCCAACGGTGCAGGCGGTGTCCTTTTACGTGCGGTGACGGCGGCGAACCGAGTTTTCCAAAGCCATGAGTTGCAAGTTGTCGTTCATCGACAATCCGATCGTTTCAAGTGACGAGACCAGTCAGAAATGGAAGCTGGAGGTGAGAGTAGAGGAATCCAGCCGGTGACTCCATTTAAAGGCCAAACTCTGCGGGATCGATATCCATTTTGTAATAATAAATACAACAAGAAAATTTTGTCTCTTTTTTTCATTTCGATAAAATTTAAAATTATTCATATGCGGTTAATTTAATAATTCAAATTTTTCTCAAATGAAATATATTTATAATTCACTTTATAAGAAGTAAAAATGCATATATTACATTAGTTGCCACGACAAGTCTAGAGAGGAAAGGTAGTAAAAGAAAAGAACAATAATCGAAGGATAAAACTGATAAGAAAAAGAAGAAAATGTAATGTTACTTTTTTTCTTTTTGAAAGAAAGACACTACATTAAAGATTGCTTTAAGAACAAAAACGAAGCTACAAAAGGGTTTTTGAAAGAATTTTTGAGCTTCACCTACTAGTGGTGGCGATGCTCTTTTTATACATGTCCAAATCGATTTAAAGACTTTTGAAAGCATTGATGGTGGCAATGGGTTGTTAGGATTAAGACTATTAGTATTAAGATGTTTGATGACCTTAAAAAATGAGATATGTTCCAGGCATCTCACAAGCTTCAATTAAGAAATCCAGCTGGATCAAGGTCGTGGGTTGGGTCCAAGTTAATGTCTCTCTCTCTCTCTCTCTCTCTCTCTCTCTCTCTCTCTCCTCTCTCGGCTTCTTTCTCTCCATTTAAAGAAATTGAAATATATATATATATATATATATTAATACCGAATAAATCGATATCCATTTTGTAATAATAAATATCCGACTAACTGGCTTTGAAATCGCATTCGATTTTGTCTCTTTTTTTTTCATTTCGATAAAATTTAAAATTATTCATATGCGGTTAATTTAATAATACATCAAATTTTTCTTGCAATGACATGTAACGAGTTCAAAATTTATGAAATTGATACCAAATGAAATATATATAATTCACTTTATAAGAAGTAAAAATGCATATATTACATTAGTTGCCACGACAAGTCTAGAGAGGAAAGGTAGTAAAGAGAAAAGAACAATAATCAGAAGGATAAAACTGATAAGAAAAAGAAGAAAATGTAATGTTACTTTTTTTTCTTTTTGAAAGAAAGACACTACATTAAAGATTGCTTTAAGAAGAAAAAAGCTTAAGAAGCTACAAAAGGAATCAAATAAGAATGTTGTTATTACCTCTGAAGATAAGAAAGATTTAGAAGGAGCAGATATCCTTACTGCTACTAAACAATACCCTACTAGTGAGTGGTTATTAAACTCTAGATGCTCTTTTTATACATGTCCAAATAGAAAAATTTTAAAGACTTTTGAAAGCATTGATAGTGGTAAGGTTCTTGTTGGGCAACAACCTTGCCTATAAGGTTGTTAGGATTAAGACTATTAGTATTAAGATGTTTGATAGGGTAACTAAATACTTAAAAAAATGAGATATGTTCCAGGCCTTAAAAGAAATCTCATGTTTCTAAGGATGATCAGTTATGCTATAACATTAAGGTAAAAAGTCATCAAATACAATTAGATAAGACTGTTGTTATTAAGAAAGACCTTAAAAGGAATGGTTTTCATGTTCTAATTGGATCATTACCTCAGTTAAAGGTAAATGCTAGTGTAAATAGCGATAAAACCAAACTTTGGCATATGAGGCTAGGACAACTGACCAAAAGAGATTTGAATAAACTGAAAAAACAGGAGTTATATGGTTATAATCACATTTCCTTATTAAATATATGTGAAAGGTGTCTTTGGTAATGCAATTAGATTGATGTTCCACATAAGAAGACATTAAACGAAAAGGACCTTGAATTTGTTCATTTAAACCTCTAAAGGCCATCACAAGTTCCATCTTATGGTGGAGCTAGACACTTTATTACCTCCATAGATGATTTTTTTTAGGAAGATTTGGGTATATGTGTTGAAACAAAAAAAACAAGTGAACCCTTAAAGAAAATCAGTGTTAACATATACATGTTTTGTTTATTAATTTTGATGATAACAAACAATTAATCTCTATTGATAATATTTGTTGAAAATTCAAATATTTTTCTTAAAAGTTAAAACTCTCTGCATGTGTTTACAAGCCTTAGGGAAATTTGAAACTTTCTGCACAAAAATATGATTTTGCAACGGGCAAATGCTTTAAAGACTCATGATGTGGCATAATTTAAAAAACCGTTAATTTTTAACGATTAACCGATAAAATACAGAGAGGTTGTTTTTCTAAGAACTTCAACAAATCAAACACTGGAATTAAAACGGCTAACCGTTAACATATAACGGCTAACCGATAATATCCATATTCTCTTATTTTGTTAATCTCTTACCATTTAAAGGAAACTGGTTAAGCTTTCTATTTTATGAATTCATTGGAAATTAATTATTCCTTTTTAATAGCCTTTACATCAACCAAGAAAAATAATCGTTAACATATAACGGCTAACCAATAATATCCAGATTTTCTTATTTCGTTAATCTCTTACCGATTAAAGGAAACCGGTTAAGCTTTTTATTTTATGAGTTGCTGGAAATTAACGGTACACCGTTAACATATAACGGCTAACCGATAATATCCAGACTGACATTTTTGTTAGTCTTTAACTGTTTAGCAAAAACAGTTAGAGGATTTTTGTTATGCAGGTTCCTGGATTTTAATGGCGAAAGAGCAATTATTAACGGTCAACCGATAATTTAAAATCAAGGCCAACGGTAACATTGATTAGCGAAAATGGTTATCCGTTAATGGCTAACGGTAATCCTTTTTCTGTCAAAAAGGTTGAATAGTGGTTATTTTTCGACTCCAACTATAAATAAGCTACCTTATCTTTGATGTGGCATCTAGTATGAAATATGTTATCACGTTGTACCTTTGCATGTTAACAGCATCAATTTACCATTAGCACAACCATCAATTTTCAAAGGTCATACCCTCATTTCCAAGTCAGATCAGATCTACATAGGAACAATAACACATCTATTGAGCATACTCACAGATATTCAATTGAGCTTAAGAATATTTTCTTTTTCTACTTCATCTACACACATATTGGGCATTGAGCATTGATTTGTAATATTAAAAAATTATGTGAGAGAAAAATCAATTTGTGATCTTTGTTCTAGAGTAATTGTAATTGTTGAGATACACTTAGATTAAGAGACTGGAAAAATCTCTTCTTGTAAAGGTTTATTGACACCTTGGAAGTCAATTGTAAAACTTTGAAACCTTAGAGGCTTGCTTAGTGGAATCCTCAAGCTCGGTGTGCTTGGAGGAGTGGATGTAGGCGAGGATAGCCGAACCACGTAAAAATTATTGTGTTTGATCTCTCTTACTCTACCTCTCTAGTTTTATTGACCATTTATTTATTTATCTCAAATTAATTACTTAATTTATATCCTTTTTTTAATCTTTTATTTTCTAAAATTTCAAAAATCTAATTCGTGTTTCCTTCTCCTAACAAAACTTTTTCCCTTTTTCAAATAATCATAATCAATAAAAACTTGCTCCGATACCAAAATTGCCACCCCCTTTTGGGTTGTCTATTTAGTATTTCAATCAGGGAATAGATAACCCTAATGAAGAATTAAATTGGAAGAAAAGTAAAGAGATTATAATTAACAATGGCCGAGAGTACTACAACATTGATGAATTTTGTATGATGCAATAATACAGTGAGACATACACTATGGTAGAATGGCTTTGTTGAAAGAATGAACAAAATACTAATTGAGAAGATTAGATGCATACCATTTAGTTCTAATTTATCTAAGCATTTTCAAGTTGAATCAATCTCTATTATTGCATACCTTATCTACAAAAGTCTCTCATTAGCTTTAGAGTTTAAAATTCTATAAAAAGTTTATATGACAAACCACTTAATTTAAATAACCTAGGAATCTTTGGTTGCCTAGTTTATGCAAATATGAGTTAGTGAAAGCTAGAACCAAGGGCTATTGAAAGCTACTTTATAAGATATCCTCTACGTATTAAAGGTTATAAGATTTAGAGTATTAATGGTAAAGCTACCAAAACTTTTATCAGTAGAGATATTATATTTAATAAGAAGGTATAGATACAAGCAGAAATTGAAATAAAGATCTTTATTCCTAATTTTGGTGTTAAGGCGGATTCAAAGTTAGAGGTAGAGTCAATTGATACTTAGAGATTTGGAGAAGAAAAAATAAAGAGTATATAGACATTCAAAATTGGATGGTTATCGGCTTGCAAATGATAAAGAAGAAGAACTATTAAGGTGTTAGAGAGATATAGTATTACTAATTTAATATCTTATGCTTTAGTGATTGTTGATAATGTACTTGGTAAAGAACTTGATAAATTTAAGTAGGCCATAAAAAGCAAAGATAAATCAAAAGGAAAGGCTGTCAAGGAAGAAAAGATAGCCTTCTTAAAGGAAAACAACACCAGGACCTCGGTAAATAAACTTGCAAACAAGAAACTAGTGAGCTACAAATAAAATAAATAGTTTCAAGTGTTGAACTAGTTAAATACAAGGCTAGGCTTATAGTTAAGTGGTTTAACCAATAGAAGAGCGTAGACTTCAATGAAGTTTTTTTAACTAGTGGTTAAGCATAACTCTGTAAGGATTTTGTCGTCCATTACAACATATTATGATATAGAATTTGATAAAATGAATGTCAAGAAAGTTTTTTTTTTCTTATATGGCAACATCAATCAAGAGATATTAATGGCACAACTAGAAAGTTCCCTTAAAATAGGGATTGAAGGCATGGTTTGTTTACTTAAAAAGAGTCTATTAAGTTAAAACAGTCACTTAAGCAATGTTATTGAGGTTTGATGAGTTCATAATCACACGTAATATAATTCAATATCACAATTATGTATACTATAGTACCATATATTATAGGACTCTATTTTTAAAAAATTCTATATATCTTCTTCTTTATATTAATGACATACTTAAGCACACAAAATGAGAGAAAAATTAGATTTTCTTAAGAGTTGAGCTTCGAATTCAAAATGAAAAACTTAGGTCTTACAACTAGAATTCTTACAATATAGATCATTAAAGATAGGCATTCAATGACCTTGTTTCTCTCTCAATTTAGATATATAGAAAAAGAACTCAACAAGTTTGGACTAAATCATTCTAAGCTTATTTCTACACCAATGGTTGCACATTTTAGTTTCTCTAATCAACAAGAGCCAAAAAAAGAATTATGAAATTGAATACATGAAAAAAATACCTTACTTAAGTGTTGTAGGTTGTATCATGTAAGCTATGGTGTGTTCCAGACTTGATTCAACATATGAAATTATAGGAGTAAGTAGGTTTATGGCAATCAGGCAAACATCATTAGCATGCTGTCAAATGGATGGTAATATACATTAAAGGGAGTACAAGACATGGTATTTTGCATGGAAGAGTTTATGTAGCCATAAGTGAAATAATGAGATATGTAGATTCAGGTTTTGCAAGTGATTTAGATAACAAAAGGTCTACTATAAGTTTTGCTTTCACTTTTTATGGTAGCATAGTGAGCTATAAAGCATTTGTACAATCAATTATTACTCTTTTAATGATTAAGGTAGAATATATAGCTCTTGTAGAAGTTGTGAAAGAAGCAATTACGCTAAAGGGGTTAAATAAGAGTTAGGAGTAAAGCAAAAGTTTGTCTCTATAATTGTAATAACTCTAATGCTTTACAATTAAGCAAGAATCTCAAATATTATGAGAGAAAAAAAATATTAATGATGGGTTTCACCTCTTTAGAAATGAAACTGCACAAGAAGTTATGAAGGTAGTTAAAATTCCCTCTTAGTCTTATCCTATACATATCTTAACAAAGCCCTTACAATTAGTCAAGTTCAGAGCCTTTTTGGATTCAATTGGTGTGGTTAGCTTGTAAGTCAATCTATGGTTACTGAATCAACGTTTGAATGAAACTTTAACAAAATAAAACTAAATAGAGATTTGTAAAGCTTGGGGTAGTTATATTTTGTTAAGAGTAAATGAGGTGGCGTGCAGAGCAGCCGTTAGTTGGCACCATTACTTGTTAAATTGGCTAAAAAGGATAACTATTTGTTTATGGAATTATAAGAAAGGAAAAGCTAGTTGCTACATCAGCTTTGTAATTGATTTTAAGTGGCTTAAAGAGAGAGAGAGAGAGAGAGAGAGAGAGAGAGAGAGAGAGAGAGAGAGAGAGAGATGAAAAAAATTCAGTAGGGAAGTTTTAATCTCTATAATCTCAAGAATCCTCTGTAACAAATCTCATTTAATAAAAGTTCCAAAGCAAAACTGATTTCAGTTGTGGATGTAAGTGCCTTATGCTAAACTATATTATATGATCATGTCAAATTTTTTACTACTTGCTTGTTCTTGGTTTTGCTTTGTTAGATCGTAACTTCTTTATTTCATGATCTTCTTCACTAAGGGTGGGCAAAATTAGGTTTGGGTCGAATTCAGATAAACTTGATTGGGTTTTGAGTTATTTAGGTTGGATAAAAATTTATTCAAAATCCACCCGAACTTATAACCCAATCTGATGATCAGATCGGGTTAAAAATTTAGGTTGAGTTCAAATCAAATCGGAGTTGGATTAGATAGGGTTCAAATTAGATTTAGGTTAATTCATGTTATTCTGGTTGGGTGAATAATGTATATACCATCACTATAAAGATTAAAGACCTGAAAGCCAAGGCTCTAACACTTAAAACCAACTAAATGGAGCTTAAAATCAGAAGGAGCTTATCAAATGGAGCTTCAATTGGTTTGGTCATTCAAGTGATGGTAAAGTAGAGATCGAGTTGGGATTTGGGCAAATCAGTTTCTGTTGGTGTCGTTCTTTATGGGGGTTGCTGCATATGGTGGTTGGATGAAGCTTGCTCCATGAAGTTCATATGTGCTTAACAGCTTGTGTTTTGCTTGTTTGAATTAAGGTGTGGGTCGTGTGGCTGCCAATTGTTAGCAATGGGTCACAAACGACGGTCGATAGAGGCTATAGCTGGGTCCGTAGTGAGCTGGTTACTTGAGTCTATGCTTGTGCATTTTGCTGGACTGCTGGTGCTGGTGTTGTTAATGGCATATTAGTAGCGTTTTTTTTATTTATGTTGTAATGGTATGTGTGTGTGGGGTGTTTATGTGGTGCATGCAAGTGTAACTTTAGCTAGGTTTTTTTTTTTTTGTTAATTTTGTGTCAACCTGAAAAACTTGATTCGATCACAACCCGATCGAGTTGACACAAATACCCTTAATTGGATTTTATTCTCAACCCAATCCGATCCAAACCTAAAATTGTTTTAATTAGGTCGAGTGGGGTCGTATCAGATTAGGTATTTTGCCCTTTCTTGGCTATAAGCTTGGTGTTGATTAAATCTTTAACATAAAGCAACCTTTATAGTAAAATTAAATAAAGAAAAAGGATATAATTGATTAATTGTCTAAAATTTTTCTTTGTTTGAATTTCTTAAAAATGTAAAATTAATTTTGTTAATTAGTTTTAGTTTAAGGTTGGCAAAAATTATGGGGATGGGGATATCATCATTGAGTAATTATCAGATGGCCACCTAAGTATTGGACAATATTGAAGAAAAATATACTAAAATTTTCATAAATATAGCACAAAAATATTTATAGTCAGTATATCCCCAAGTTACATTTATGTTAACTATTGAGTACTAGAAAATATATATTTATAAATAAGAAAATTATCATTTTACATTCTAAGTTTCACTAACATTTCTGCTTTTATGTATTTAAGTTTCTTTTGATTATACTTATTTGTGTTTTCTTATAATTAATATTTTATATATTTTAAGGGTCATAGTTATTTTATAATAAACAAGATATCGGATGATAAAACAGACAGTAAAACTGAACTCAGAGCAGTTGAAAACCTTAGAAGGAGTACAAAGTATAAACATGACTGTTCACATGTATGATACTATTCACATATATGGTACTGTTCATAGTACTGCTCATGACACTGTTCATAAATATTATACAATGATGTAGCATTGGTCGATGATGTAGCACTGACCAATGATGTGGTAGCATTTAATTAGAGAAATGATATTACATTGACTAATTATGTGGCGTTGACTGATGATGTGGCTTGACTGATGAGGTGTCACAATCTTATTAGATTAAAATATTTATGCACTGTTAAACGATGACGTGATAATATATTAGTGGATCAGAGAAACATGCGTATAGTACATGTATATACACAGGATAATAGCTTTGATGATGTGTTCAGTCCAATCAGAACTTGTCACGTGGCACAATCCTGTGTGTCTAAATTATTTTAATCCGATGGTTATTATTTACTTATTGTATCTATAAAAGGAGGACTCCGTTCTTAATTTGACACTCTTGAATTTATTTTTTAGCACTATTTTCTGTAAATCCTTCTTCATCTTGTATTTCTACGTATTTTAATAAAATTTCTATTCTACCCTTATTTTAAAGATGAATAGCTAATTTTCTTTCAGGTTTGCGTTGAAAATGAAATCTCAACATGTTCCATGGGTTAAATTTAGTAAATTTATTTTCATTTTCTCTTTAATTTCTGTGGGTATTTTTACTTTTCGTTGACCAATAGTAATAATCAAGTTATTACTGTTGGACACGATAAGCCCTTATTACCATATTAATTAGAGCGTGGTTCATGAAGAGTGGATATTCTCCTCATGATTAAATTGATACTAATAAGAAAAATTAAGCCCATGGTGTATGTTGATATAGATCTAAATACCTGAGTGCTTCAATTTAACAATTATCATTTTAATTTATTTTCCGCCATTCCAATTTAAATTTTAAGATAATATAAATCACTTTCACCATAATTTCAACCACCCACTTAGACAATTAATTCAATACATGATTAAAATTCATCTTCTCGCGAGATCGACACTCGTCACCATTAATCTATTTTATAATAGATTTGTGCATTTGCGAATTTAATAAAATTTGCACAACATCAACCTTCATTATTGTATATTGACGTCACAAGGGTGAATCTAATCACCATCGGCAGTTGTAAATTTTTGGGTGTTTAAGCCTAAAATTTACGTACATGCAAAGCAAAAGAATCGAATTCGGATTTACCCACCCAACTAAATCCTGCCTCTAAAAGGACAATAGCATTGGTGTTATTTTTACGAATTAAATACGTTGAATCCATTGTCTACGATAATGTAGAAAAATAATTTTTCATTGTCATGTTGTTTTGTTGCTGTTGTTGTATAACGGTATGCGTTGACTTTGACAGCAATATTTGGACCGCACCTGTAGTTAGTTAAAAAGAAAATGGCTCTTAAAATATGATTTTAATTCACAAAATTTGGAAAGATGGTGCAAACTTCAGGCAGAATTTTTAATCGCTCAAAAAGTGTGAGTCAATTTCTTATTTTCATAACCAGTTTTGAATAATTGTAGGTTTTGTTTGGTTTCAGTTGTAATGGAGTGTGACATTACATACCGGCTTCCAGTCGTTTAAGTCCAATTGCTTCTACATGGAGAAGCACTTCTGAAGGTGCATTTCCAAGGTCTCCAAAAGAAGAAGACGATGATGAGGAGGCTCTAAAACGGGCTGCTCTTGAGAATTTGCCTACCTGTAATAGTCCTCTCAGGAAAATGATAACTAATTCAATTGATGAAGCTACTGCACTTGATGATGTTTCTACTCTTGGGCCGCAAGCAAGGCAGAAGTTGATTGATAAATTGGTCAAAGAACCTTCGGTTGATAATGAGCACTTCTTGTTGAAGCTCAGGGATCGCTTTGACGCGTAATTTTCTTTTTCTCAAAATTTTCTACGTAGCCAAACATAGGAGCTCCCTTCTCGTTCTTGAAGTTGCCCTTTTCGTGTGTTATTTAGATAATATGCATAAAACTATAGGTTTTTCACAAAAAAAAAGATGAGCAATCTATATGGGTATCAATTATTTTATCTAATAGACTAGTCTTTTAAGTTGAATACTTATACAAATAGTATCAACCAAATATTATATCTGAAGTACCTTTTCATTTTTTTTAAGGAGTGTTAAAATTTTAAGCTGTGAGTTTGTATTTAGGATATGATTTTCTTTTTTTTTTTTCTGATTTTTGGCAGAGTTGGAGTAGACCTCCCCAAAGTCGAAGTTCGATATGAACATTTGATTGTTGAAGCAGAAGCATTTTTAGCAAGTAAAGCCTTGCCGACATTCAATAACTTCTTTACCAACATCATTGAAGTAGGACCCTGCAAGTACAAATCAATAATTTATTGTGTTTTGTGTTTAATTAATCAATTTATATTTTAACAACCTGCCTACATTCGAAGGTTTCCTTGAACTCTCTCCGAATTCTGCCAACTAGAAAGAAACACCTGACAATCCTGAAGGATGTAAGTGGAATCATAAGGCCAGGCAGGTGAGAATTTAATTCCTACTTTTTCTTAACTTGTGTTTTCTTGAATTTTTGGGTACTGATCTCAAAATTTGCAGCATGACATTGCTTTTAGGTCCTCCAAGTTCTGGCAAGACCACACTTCTGTTGGCCTTGGCTGGGAAACTTGATTCTAGTCTAAAGGTGACTAATTAGTAGAGCTCTCTGATTATATCAGAGCGGTTTCACTCTCAACAGTTATAGTTCACTCCTTGTTATTCTCCTAATTGAAGAATCAAACTGCTCCTTGTAGGTTTCGGGCAGGGTGACATACAATGGTCACAACATGGACGAATTTGTGCCTCAGAGAACAGCTGCTTATATCAGTCAACATGATAATCATATCGGGGAAATGACCGTGAGGGAAACCTTGGCCTTTTCTGCTAGATGCCAGGGGGTTGGATCCCGTTTTGGTAGGTTTGGTTTTTTTTTTTTTAATTTATTTTTTTAAGCTTTTATTTCCCCGTCAGCTATAAACTCGTTGCGTTGGAGAAATACAGACATGCTAACAGAGTTGGACAAAAGAGAAAAGGAAGCAGGTATAAAGCCGGATCCTGATATTGATGTCTTCATGAAGGTGAGAGCAGCTGACATTTGTATAAAACATGTTCAGCATCGAGCGATTTGAATCATAAAAATCATTAGTTATAGTTGAGTTTCAATTAAGCGAGTCTTCAATCATGTGCTCCCGTGGCTTAAATTAAATTCTAATATGTGAACTTTGATGTTCAATTAGCCCATTTTACTTTTGCCCAATAGAAATAGAGTTGGAAGGGAATCATTGTTATTGACAAGCAGTCACATTCATGATGACTGAATAATTTCTGGTGATTTTCTATCTTCTCATGTCTCAGACAGCAGCAACTGAAGGCCAAGAGGCGAATGTACTCACAGATTACTATCTAAAGGTTCTAGGACTTGATATCTGTGCTGATACGGTGGTCGGTGATGAAATGATAAGAGGTATATCAGGGGGACAAAAAAGGCGTGTGACAACAGGTAAGTGCTAAGCTTCATAGATTCATTTCTGTTTTGTTCACAGGGAAAAAAAACTATCAACGCCTATACTTACACGTATAAATATTTCATTCAAGTATAGGTGAAATGTTGGTAGGACCAGCCTTGGCACTGTTTATGGATGAGATATCTAATGGCTTGGACAGCTCGACAACTTTTCAAATTGTGAATTCTATTAGGCAAAATATTCATATCCTCAATGGAACCGCAGTGATTTCTCTACTACAGACAGCACCAGAGACTTACGATCTATTTGATGATATTATCCTTCTATCTGATGGCCTGATTGTGTACCAGGGTCCCCGCGAACTGGTGCTTGATTTTTTTGAATCCATGGGCTTTAAATGCCCAGAAAGGAAAGGCGTGGCTGACTTCTTACAAGAAGTAAGAGCAAATAGCTGTTTCTTTTAAAATACGAGCTTCCTATCTTCCAAATAAAATAATGCGGTGGCTTAAGTTGTTCACAGAGATGTTCGTAAACTGTAACTTCTCATGTACAGGTGACTTCAAGGAAAGATCAACAGCAGTATTGGGCCCATAAAGAGATGCGCTACAGGTTTGTCACAGTTCAGGAATTTTCTGAGGCATTCCAATCGTTTCACGTGGGACAGACACTCACAGCGGAGCTTCGAACTCCATTTGACAAGAGCAAGAGCCACCCAGCTGCTTTGAGTACGAAAGAGTACGGTGTGGGCATAAAGGAGTTATTGAAAGCTAACATCTCCAGAGAATTTTTGCTCATGAAAAGAAATTCATTTGTCTACATCTTCAAGCTCACTCAAGTGAGGATTAACTTTGAACTGTTTTAGTTTTTTATCTTGAAGTGATAAATGATTTATTGATATATTCTCCTGCTACAAGCTTTCAACTGTGGCAATGGTATCTATGTCACTCTTCTTTAGAACGAGGATGCCCAAAGATTCAGTAAATGATGGGGGAATTTACATTGGTGCCTCATTCTTTGCTGTTATGATGACAATGTTCAATGGAATGTCGGATATTTCAATGACCATAGCTAAGCTTCCCGTCTTCTACAAGCACAGAGACCTCCGATTCTACCCTGCCTGGTCATATGCCCTTCCTGCATGGATAGTCAAGATCCCTATCTCGTTCCTGGAGGTTGCCGCTTGGGTATTCCTCACCTATTATGTAATTGGATTTGATCCCGATGTTGGAAGGTAAATTTGCTAGTATAACCTGAGAATATTTGATTTCATGATCTATTTATCCAATTAGTTTATGTGTTGATTTTCTTGCTGCAGGTTTTTCAGGCAGTACTTGCTTCTCTTATTTGTTAATCAGATGGCTACTGCATTGTTCCGATTCATTGGAGCAGCAGGCAGGAACATGATTGTTGCTATGTCATTTGGTTCATTTGCATTGCTCATGCTTTTTGCATTGGGTGGATTTGTTCTGTCACGAGGTACAAAAATATACAAGTAAAATATTCTAATTAGCTACTTTACCAAGATGTACCTATCATACTTCAATTTCATTTTTAAAAGCACAGATGACATCAATAAATGGTGGATATGGGGTTATTGGTGTTCGCCTATGATGTATGCGCAGAATGCAATAGTGGCTAACGAGTTTCTTGGTCACAGTTGGAGAAAGGTAATTTTCAGAAATAAGCCATGTCTATGATTGTGCATTTGTCTTTTAATAAAATTCTGATGTCTGTAATTTTTCATATCATAGTTCACTGTAAACTCAAATGAATCACTTGGAGTGCAAGCTTTAAAGTCTCGTGGGTTCTTCCCACATGCATATTGGTATTGGCTTGGATTGGGGGCTATGATTGGTTTTGTACTACTGTTCAACATTGGCTTCACTCTGTCACTTACTTTTCTCAACCGTGGGTGTCTTTACCTTCTTCCTTTTACTTACTTCTTCTAAAGAAGTGAGTTAATGTTGTAATTTCATGTGAACATATGCGTGCAGAATTTGAGAAGCCTCGAGCTATTATATCGGACGAATCTAAAAATAATGAAAAAGATAACAGAACAGGAGGATCTCTTCAGTTATCAACCAGGGGAAGTAGTTATGGCCTCCGAACTCGCTCAGGTGATGAAGTCTTCTGATTTGTTCGAGGAAATATGAGATATTTTGCGGCATGTAGTGGAATTGGTGCTAATCAATTATTGTTAACATGCAGATAGTGGAGATTACGTTTGGGAGAGAAGCTCCTCTATGTCCTCTTCTGTGACAGAGACAACTGTCGAGACCAGATATCTAATTAGGGAAAAAGGAATGGTTCTTCCATTTGAACCTCATTCCCTTACTTTTGATGAGGTCGTATACTCAGTTGACATGCCACAGGTAATATTAATTTGAAAACCAATTAGGAAATTTAGAGTGTTTTGACTAATTTTTTCAATCTAATTTTGCAGGAAATGAAGCTTCAAGGCGTCCATGAAGATAAATTGGTGCTCCTCAACGGTGTGAGCGGTGCTTTCAGGCCTGGTGTTCTTACAGCATTAATGGGGGTCAGTGGTGCTGGTAAAACCACTTTGATGGATGTCTTAGCGGGTAGGAAAACGGGTGGATATATTACTGGGAGCATAACAATATCTGGTTACCCAAAAAAACAAGAAACATTTACTCGCATTTCAGGATACTGTGAGCAAAATGACATCCACTCTCCTTTAGTAACTGTCTATGAGTCTTTGCTCTACTCAGCCTGGCTTCGTTTACCACCTGAAGTTGATTCTGAAACCAGAAAGGTAGGTAATGAAATCAGCTGGAGTGTTCTGTCATTGAAAACTAAAATAAGTTAAACACAGTCAACAAGAATAGAAACAGTTTGATTCCCTCAATCCACTCTTGGATCGATATGGTCATACCAATTTTCAGTTTTACCCTTGACTTACAGATGTTTATTGAAGAAATCATGGAGCTTGTGGAGCTGAACCCATTGAGACAATCACTGGTCGGTTTGCCTGGTGTAAGTGGTCTGTCAACAGAGCAGCGCAAGAGACTTACGATCGCGGTTGAGCTCGTGGCTAACCCGTCCATCATATTTATGGATGAGCCAACGTCAGGGCTTGATGCAAGGGCTGCTGCAATTGTTATGAGAACTGTTAAAAACACAGTAGAAACTGGAAGAACAGTTGTTTGCACGATCCATCAACCAAGCATTGACATTTTTGAATCCTTTGATGAGGTAAGGTGTATCAAATACTGGATTAAATGAGTCAAAAGTTTTTCCTTCTTTTACCTCTTCCTTGCTTTATCCGCATGTTGATTATCATCATTTGACAATGCATTGCAGCTACTCCTACTGAAGCGAGGGGGACAAGAGATTTATTTTGGGCCTCTCGGTCACCATTCTTGCGATCTAATCAACTATTTGGAAGTATGACCTGATGCGCATTCTCAGATTTCAAAGGAAACCTAACTTGAAATTACATTATTACTTGACTTCCTTGCTCTACATTATGAAAGTAGCTGATGCACCTACATTCATTTTTATGAAGGCGATTCCTGGAGTCCAAAAAATTAAAGATGGTTGCAACCCCGCAACTTGGATGTTGGAAGTTACGGCTAGATCGCAAGAATTAGCTTTGGGGGCTGATTTTCGTAATTTTTACACACTCTCACACTTGTACAGGTATATAAATAAAGTACTAATATGTTTACCGTCATTTGTTTAGCTCAAAATTGACCCTAATATATGCCATATGCTCCAGGAGAAACAAAGCACTTATTGAAGAATTAAGCAAGCCTGTTCCGGGTTCAAAAGACCTTTATTTTCCTACTCACTACTCTCGGTCATTTTTCATGCAATTTATGGCTTGTTTGTGGAAACAACACTGGTCATACTGGCGAAATCCACCATACAACGCCGTTAGATTTCTGTTCACAAATGCCATAGCTTTGACATTTGGAACAATGTTCTGGGACATGGGCACTAAAACGTGAGTTAACAACTAGGAATCTGGTAGAAATATATACATAAATGTTATTCGCAGTCTCGTAGTTGGATATTCCTTTTAATCTAAATTTTGACATTTTAAATTTATAGGAAACGGAACCAAGATCTGTTTAATGCAATGGGTTCAATGTACACTGCTGTTTTCTTTGTTGGTGCACAATATTGTTCGTCGGTGCAGCCAGTTGTAGCAGTTGAAAGGGCAGTCTTTTACAGGGAAAAAGGCGCTGGAATGTACTCTGGCATGCCATATGCATTTGCACAAGTAAATTTTTTTGACACATGACATATAATTGTTTCACTTCGCGGAAGGAATTGTGTTTCTTTACTGATATATCTTATTTTCTTTTCTGCAGGCTATGATTGAGATACCTTATATATTTGTTCTGTCCGTAGTGTATGGTGTTATAGTGTATGCTATGATTGGATTTGAATGGACAGCAGCCAAGTTCTTTTGGTACTTGTTCTTTATGTTCTTCACCTTATTGTACTTCACCTTCTACGGCATGATGACAGTGGCTATGACACCAAACCACCACATTGCTGCCATTGTTTCGACTTTATTTTATGGGCTGTGGAATGTCTTTTCCGGGTTTGTAATACCAAGACCTGTAAGTATTTTTTTTACCCCCATTTCTATTCAAGACGCTAGACAGATTTCATAGCTTTCCGAGAGTATGCATCTATTCATTTTCTTATCTTTCAACTTGTCAAACAACAGAGGATTCCTGAATGGTGGAGATGGTACTACTGGGTAAATCCTGTAGCTTGGACCATGTACGGATTGTTTGCTTCACAGTTTGGAGATGTAGAGGACACAATGGAAAGTGGTGAAACAGTGAAACAGTTTGTCAGAAGCTATTTTGATTTCAAACATGAATTTCTGGGTGTAGTTGCAGTTGTTGTTGCTGCCTTTGCAGTGCTCTTTGGAGTTCTCTTCGCAGTAGGTATAAAGAAGTTCAATTTCCAGAATCGATAGATCTTTCGTATCATTTTCGAGATCATATAATGAATGGAAAAGTAATTATCACCAAAATCATTCAGTGTAATGAAAGGAGGATATCGATCAATTGTGCAGCTTTTCAACAATAATATCTAGATTTATGGGAATTTTTTGTCTTGCCTTTTCTTTTTGGTCAGTATTAAAATATTGTTTTATTCTTAATCAAGATTGCTAACAAAGGAATTTGGAGAATTACCAGAAACTAACTGAAACAGCAAGAAGCGAAAGCTTTCCAAAGAGCGTGATTTCCTCACCAGCTTCAACAACAACTCAAGGAGCAAGCTACCATCGTAGCACTGCTAATTAGCTTTAATAGCTCAAGTCAAAAAAAGTCAAAGCGATTACGCTAACCAACTTTGTAACTAATCTAGCGCATAGGCCTCACCACTAATGCCACGTCAGCGAGTATTTTGTCGCCTAAACCAGAATTTGAGTCACCCGGCCGTGCGGTTGGCTTCATTGTAAAAAATGAAAAAAAAATAATTAAGAAAAATTAAGCATTAATTTTTTTATCTGTACTTTTCTTGTAAATATAATGTAAATGAGCGAGTTTAAGTTGCTTCCCCCAGCCCTCTATTTATATAGAAACTAGGAAATAGAATCATGCTTCGCACAGCTTTGAAAAAGAATTTAATATTATCCTTTTTTCTTTTTTCTTGCACTTGATGAATTTGATAAAAAAATGAATTTTTTTTAAAGATGAGGTAGTCTTATAAAATTAATATTATTTATAAAAGTTAGTTATTTTTTCTATTAACTTTTAAAAAAATATATTAATGTGTACAGTCTGATTATATAGACCTTATATATTTTGTAGTTATTAATAAATTTTTAAATTAAATTTTCTAATTGATGATCCTTAGCTATGCATTGAATTATACATGTTCCTATAATAAAAATATATTTCTATAATTAAATAATAAGTATTTACAAAAATAGTAACGATATTTCAATATTTAGAAAACAAATAACACAAGTGGACGAAAAGGAAAAAGAAAAAATAGAAAAATCAGCTTCACTTGAGAACTTCAATAAACCTCCAACTATTCTTTAATGCTCATCTTGTTGAGGAATATCTCTTCCTCAAAAGTAATTTTATTCACATTCAAACTTTTAATAACTTGCACAACATTGGAGATGGTAGAAAATCTTTCAATTAATGATACTACATAATCTATTTCAAGATTGATATACATTTTGCTTGCACCTGTGGTAGAAAAACTAACAATACTAAAAATTCAAATATATCAAACAATAAAAATATAAAAATATTTTTAAAGAGGATGTTGGTTAAATGATTAAAAAAAATCCAAACATAACAAATCTTAAATACATAGTTGTAGAGAGTTTAAAGAAGCCAAAAGTTTACATAATTAAATATGAGATTATGGTATTAAAATTATGCAAACTTTTGACTTCTTCATTGTTAAGGAAAGATGAATGGACCTTCCTTTCTATATTAATTATTTGATTGATTGATTGATGTATTTTAAGCTACCAAAGTTTAATTATTAGTATAATAAAAGAAATGAATGTTTCAAGGCTTACCATTAATTATTATTATTAGTTACATATTGTTAAATTTACGTCGAAAGAGCAAGAGACATGTAGTAATAATTTTAATTTCTCAACCAAATCTTTTATAATTAATTTCTATTTATTTTCTATGTTTAATCTTTTGTACTGCAATTATTTTTTAATTTAAGCCAATGTATTAGATAAAAGATAACATAAAAACATAAAGAATAGTGATGCTGTATCAGCTCTTTTAATCCCAACTTTATATTAGTTGTAGAGAGTTTGAAAAAGCCAAAAGATTGTATAATTACATATAGAATTGTGGCATTAAAATTATGTAAAATTTTGACTTCTTCATTGTTGAGGGAAGATGAAGGAACCTTCATTTCTATATTAATTATTTAATTGATTGATTTATTTTAAGCCCAAGAAAGTTTAATTGCTAGCATAATAAAAGAAATGAATGTTTCTAGATTTATAATTAATTATTATTAATGGTTGTATATTGTTGAATTTAAGAAGAAAGAGCAAGAGACATGTAGTAATAGTTTTAATTTCTCAAGCAAATCTTTTGTAATGTAATTATTTTTTAATTTAAGCCAATAAATTAGATAGAAGATAACATAAAAAGATAAAGAATAGTGATGCCACATCAGCTTTTTTAGTCCCAACTTTATATATATAGATTGTGATTTTTGTGATAAAATGTGTTTTAATTATCTAAAAATTTATGATCTTTAATTTGTTATATTTTATTTTTTTGAGATAATACATATTTCCATTTTTAATAATTATTTATTAATTAATATATTGCAATTTTAGGATAGATGGGTTTGCCAATGCTAGCGATGATCGTTACACCGGATGGAAAATTCAAACGAAACGCTAAGTCAAATTAAAATAGCTTTGGATTCGGCTGGGTACTTGGGGGTTGTCAAAGATTAGGGTTGGTCTGGGTTGACATTAAACGCAGCTGAAGCCCAGCCCAGAGTTTACTGGATTCTACAATCCTTCTTTATTTGCACTATATCCCTGGGCCTTTAAGTAATCATCACTCTTTGAAATAATATACGTCTAGCTTTCTCGCTTTGTAACAACTCTTTTGTTCTCCTACAACTTATAAAATTTTTTTAAAAGATAGTATTTTGGGAGTATTTATGGTTGAATCTCTTAACAAACTGTTAAAGATTGGCGTAAATAAAGCTCTAAAAAAAAGTGTTTACAAGATTCTATTGTCATATGTATTCCATTTTTCCTCCATATGGAATAAAGTAAACCATCATTATTTGTTGTGTGGTTTGAGTTAAGATTAATCTAACAGAGGGAATTTGGGGTTCAATATCTCATGTCAAGCCCAAACTTATAATTGCTATTCTTGTATTTACTTTGCTTGGTTGAGGTGACTAATATTGACTTTTAAAATCAATAAATTTAATATTTGATAAAATATTTGACTAAGACCCAGGAAGAAAGTACTTGAGTTTCTTAAGCTAGCCTAAGTAAAGCATGTTTCGATATTACTTTTTAACAATTCTTGTTCTTAATTCTTAAGTTATAATACTAAAATGTTTGATAAATTCATGATCTAAAAGCAAAGGTGGTTTATATTTGAGAAAAAAGATTATTTTGCTCTTACTATTTTATCAAAATTACTATTTTTAAATTCTTGAAGTCGTATTATCCGTTTAAGAAAATCATACGTACTAAATAACATAAGTTCTATTTTACAACAAGACTTTTTTCATTTCAGGACAATTCAATTATCAAATATATGGGCATATCTGGGACTAGGTGGGAAGGCCCAACTGGATTTTGGACTATTTTGAAGAAAAGTTTCAAAAAGGGCTTTGTTGCCTTTGGATTTATGGAAATACCCTATATGAGTTTCAAAACTATGAGAAACCCCATATGATTTTGAAACCCCTGTTCTAAAAGCCTGATTCTTTTTAATTCGATTAGTTATTTAGATTTAATAAAAATAGATCACCCACACCTAAATGATGATAAAACATCGTAAAAGGTTAGATACATGTTAAAAATATAATAAAATATATTAAATTAAAAAACCGAGTTTCTTCTTGCTTTTTTTTTTTTTTTTATAACTTAGTTGTATATAAATTATTGCAAAAAAAGAAGATGTTTATACTAACAATGAAACTATCGTGCATCACTTTCAAAACACAAAAATTCCTAGACAATTGCATGGAGTTCAAAGTACCAATGATCAATAGCTATTTTAATTATAGTGCTACAAATTATTATTTAAGAGCGAGTGCATGCAGGCCACTGCAGCTACATGCCAATATGGAAGCGTAAAGAAATATACAGAAGCGCCTAATATTAAAAATAAGAGTGCGACTATTGGTACCTCTCTATATCCCTTTTAACACCTCTTTTCTTTATTAAATTTATTAAAATATTTAAAAATATTATAAAATTCTTTTAACATCTTTTTCAATGACAAACATACCCTTAATTAAAATTTATTAATATAAACCCTATTCTTTAATTTTTATTTAATTTTAGCTACACCAATATTCTCGAATTTGCGGAGGAACACACCTTCGTATTTGACCTAGAACCACTTCATTGCATCTTCCTTGGTCACATGGTCCAGAACAATTGGTTCCCTAAGTTGTTTTGTTTATTCTTTTTAAATTAATTCTTACATTCTCGTTTAGCTAGTAATTTTGTTGATTTATTGATTGTGGATTTTGAGACAGCTAATCATCCATTAAGAGAGAGAAAGAGAGAGAAAGGAAAATAAACACAAAGCTTCTACTTTGATGCGGCAAATCATTGAAAAACTACATGGCAAACACTTTGCTCCAATGCATGACAATTCATTCTAGTTGACAATGATGCTTAGCAAACACTAGGCTATGATGCATATAGTTCTAAGGCCAAATGCTATTTGATTTACTGGCAGAAATGCTGAGCACAAGCTTCTGAAACTTAATTTCCCTCACGGGGTTTGAAAGTTTCTTCTCTAAAGCCATCTAAGTTTGTTGGTGATGAAAGTTTGATTTTTAATTCATGTATTCATTCCTCCATTTGCATGGTTATAAATTCTTAAATTAGGGTTTAAGAAAGAAAAGAGATTTTATTAAAGATGTCGTATAAAAAATTTTAAATTCTTTAATTTTGAGTGGAGATTCAATTAAAAATAGTCCTATTATATAATTTTAATAAAAGTTAAAATTATAAAAATAATTAAAGGGGTATTAAAAGATATTGGGAAGAGTGCCAATAGCATCACTCTAAAAATAAATATGCATCACATGCTGCCCCACCCAAATAAAATAAAATCTCAAGCCAGAATAATGTTAGATTGAAAATTACAGAAAGTAGACAACACTAAGTTCAAGAAGTTTAGAAACGGAAAATAAGAGGAGCATAGGCAGTTTCCCGGGATTAAATACATGCCGAATATACATATTTCACGTCAAGTAAGATTATAATAATGATGACAAGTATAATTTGGAAGACTATAATGCTCTTCGATAGCATAGAAAGTTGCAGAGTCATTAAATATGACCAAAGGAACTCTACTTATTGGTACCAAAATGGGAGAGTAGTCAAAATGACTAATGGGTAATAAAATCTTCGAATTGGCATGTAGGGATGATAATTGGTTTGTACTAATAAAGTGCATCTTACACATCGAAAGAAGTCTGATGGTTGGAGGAGAAATTGCTTCCAAAGCAAGGTCTAGACGGTGAAGACAATGGTTCATAATAAAAGACGTTGATACGAATCCGTCCTCTTAGAAACAAGCAGTAGATTTCTGACAATAATACTGACAAATTAAGACAAAATTCACTGATAACTGAGATAAAGAATTTTTTTCTTTCATAAAAAAAAAAAAAAACAAATCCTAAGTGAGTAGCAAAACAAAAAGGAAATACAAAGCTCTTACAAAAATTTTAAAAAATTGGCTTAAAATCTTGTGGTGATAGATATATAATGGATTAAAATCTTGTGTTTTATATAAGATTGAAAATGTTTCTTATCTTTATTAAGTTAAACGTTTTGTTAACTTAAAAAAAAAGTTGTTATTTATTGATGTAAAATTCAATCCCCTTTATGGGATGTTATAAGTTATAATTTAAAAAAGGAAAAGGATACCTACACTTCTAAAGTTTAGTTAGATGATCACACAAATCTCTTAGTTTGATAATAACTATTACATCTTTGATTATAATAATCAAATGAATATAAACATAGTAACAAGATAAAAATAATAAATAAATATTATACGATACAAATAAAATATTGCAATAAGTATAACCAATAAAGTAACATATATAATGAAAATTATTTTTGATATTAGGTTATTATTAATCTATCTTGATGGATTTTATTAATACTAAAATCTATTAATCTAAAAATTGACATTAGGATTTATACTAATATAGACATAATAAAAATGATATTGTAAATAAAATAATATAAGTTTTAAAACTTTAATAAATGTTATGCATAATTATTTTAATATTATTAATATGTCAAATATATTTTATTATTATTAAAAGAATATGAAAAACTAATAATGTTAAAATAACTTTTCTAATATTAAAAAATAATTTATAAATTATATTTATCTTATATATTATATTATATTAATTTTAACTTATTTTTATTGTAGAAGCTTATTTAAAGTCAATTATTGAGATGTTGTAATCAAGGGTATAATAATAAAAAAGTGGTCTATATGATCATTGAAGCACATCATAGGGGCATAAATAGCTTTTCCCCTTAAAAAAAAAAAGATATTATCAGGGATTTAATAAAAGAGTAATAATATAATTGTAAATTCTTATATAACTTTTTTAACAAATTAATATATTATGATTTAATTAGTTAGATTTTATATCTCTTGGTTCACATGATTTCTTCTCATTATTTTCTATATTTATTCAACTAATGAATTAATACCAAATCAACTTGTATGAAATAAGTTTATATAAGAGTTTGTAACTGTATCATCACTCTTGACAAAAACATGACGAATTATTTAGATTATTTCCTTCATATGTGAACTCTCTGGATTTTTAACCATATCTCAAATATAATTTAATTGAAAAACAATTTTCTAACTCTATTAAAATAAATACATTTGATTTCACTCCTAATGATCCTAATATCATTTAAATGTGTATTTAGTAAAAGGAAAAAGATAAAAATAAAAAAATATTTATTTTTGACACTCAAATATATGACGAATGGTGAAATGGAAATGTAAGCCAAGTATCTTTTTACGACGCATTTTATAATCCTAAATTATAATTTTTATGTTAAAAGAAAAAGGAAGTAGAAGATACCATTTGAAGCTGTGGGTCAAATAGTAATTACATTATTATTTTACAGCTTGTCACAATCAATCAAATTAAAAATATTATTTTAAAAATTGATTATAAGTATTGTTCTATAATGCTTGTAGAATTGACGAATAAATCAATCACTCAAATTTCAAGAGGCTTTGTGAAGAGCTTCTATAATAGTTAGATTTTTATTTGTCCATGTTTCCTGGAAATGGAAATTTTATTTTTCAACCTGAAGATAACTAATACATACAAAATTTAAGAGTGTCGATATCTTATGCTCCACGCCAACAGCGAAAATTCCAACGTGAAGATATGAAAGTGCCACCCGCTTTAACATTTGTTTCATTTCTTATCGGAAAGTTCTGAAAAACAAAGTCCAAATAGGAAATTTTCTTACCATCTTAACTAATACAATGAACGTTGAACAATAATTTTGTAATTGAGTTAGGTAGACCTTTCTTACCTCACATTTGAAATGGAAAGTTGGAGCGTCTTATAGAATTTATTTATTTATTATTTTCTTTAAGCGTGTTCAAATTTTTGATTGATTTTAATTTCGATATATCAAGACTAGTCTTTGACGGGCATTGAGCTCGTTAGGCTTCAGGTCACAGCAGACACATACATTGGTTTGTCTAACAGAACATTAGAGAGCATAATGTAATTGACAAGGAGTTCTATTCATGGTGATTGAATTTATTATAATTCTCTGTCTTCTCATGTCTCCGGTAGTAGCCACTGGAAGCCAAGAAGCCAATGTGCTCACAGATTATTATCTACAGGTTCTAGGACTTAACGTTTGTGCTCATACCTTGCTAGGTGATGAAATGGTAGGACTTAACGTTTGTCAAACTCTCTGAACTCATTTGTATTTCGCTCCGTAAAATGACTATCAACACTTGCAAGTTTAAATATGTGAAAACTCTTTAAATATGTGAAAACTCGATTCCATTATAGGTGAAATGATGGTAGGACCAACTTTGGCACTGTTTATGGATGAGATATCTACTGGTTTGGACACCTCGACAACTTTCCAAATTGTGAATGCTCATAGTCAATATGTTCACATCTTTAATGGAACAGTTATGATCTTTCTCCAACAGCCAGCACCAAAGACTTATGATTTATTCGACGATATTATCCTTCTATCGGATAGTCAGATTGTGTGCTATCCCCACTAACTGTTGCTAGATTTTGTTTTGAATCTATGGATCTAAATGCCTAGAAAGAAAAGGGATGCATGGCTGACTTCTATGACATTTTCTGCTAGTAGATAACAGAATTTTCTTCTAAATTATGAGTTTCCTTACTGTCAAGTAATAATAATTCAGTGGCTTAAGTAGTTCTAAGAATATGATGAGCAGAAGATGTAACTTCTCATATTCAATTATCGCAAATAAGATGTTGCAGGTAATTTCAAGGAAAGATCATCAGCAGTATTGGGAATAAAAAGCGATGCGTGAGGTTTGTGATATCCCAGAAGCTTTCTGCGGCATTCCAATCATTCCATGTGGGACAGAAACTCGCTGATGAGCTTCGAACTCCGTTTGATAAAGCCAGAGCCGAGCAACTGCTTTGACTACTAAAGAGTATGGTTTGGGCAAGGAGGAGTTGTTGAAAGCTTACATCTCAAAATAATTTCTGCCGATGTAAAAAAACTCATTTGTGTATATCTTCAAGCTCATCCAAGTGAGTACCAACTAGTATGAACTCTCTTAATATTTTCTTGCAGTGATAGTGATTTATTGATTTGTTCCCTTGCTATTAGCTTTCAAGTATGGCATTGTTATCTATGACACTCATGTTCAGAACAAAGATGCACAAAGATTCAGTAAATGATTGAGAAATTTATTTTGATGACACATTCTTCGCTGTTATGATGACCATATTAAATGGAATGTCGGAGATTTCTCTGATCATATCTAAAGCTTCCTGTCCTGCCTGGGCATATGCTCTTCCTGCATGTATCCTAAAGATTCCTATCCTATTCCTGGAGGTTGCTGTTTGGGTATTCCTTACCTAATATGTAATTGGGTTTGATCCCAACATTGGAAGGCAAATTTGCTAGTAACCACAGAAGAATCATTACATAATCTTTCTATTCATCTAGATTACGAGGTATTTCTCTTGCTGCAGGTTGTTTAAGCAATACTTGCTACTTTTGATTGTTAACCAGATGGCTTCTGCATTGTTTGGATTCATTGATGGTCGTTTTGGCTGAAAGGGAAAAGGGGGGATACATCACTGGGAACATAAGGATATTTGGTTGTCCAGAAAAGCAATAAATATTTACTCCCATTTTGGGGTATTGAGAACAAAAGGACATCACTCTCCTTTTGTTACTGTATATGAGTTCTTGCTCGACTCAGCCCAGCTTGGTTTACCAGCTGACGTTGATTCTGAAACCCAAAAGGTTTGAATTTAAACCACCTGAAGTGTTCCATCGTTGAGAGATAAAGCAAGTTAATCTGAATCAACTTGAAAGGAAATAGATTGATTCCCTGAATATATTCTTGATTTAGTCATGCTAATTTATATTTTCATTTAAGCTTATTAACCAAAATAGTGTAGATCAATACAAGAAAATAGAGTTTTATACTTTAATAGGTAATGAAGCTATTTTTGAAATACCCAAAATTTTTGGGGTAAAAAAAAAGAATTATGAGAGGAGAAGAATTCTTATGCTTAGAAAGTTTCTTTCCTTATTATTAAGGATTGTTATATCCCTAACTAGGATTCATAGGACAAATTTGGAAAATATTTATTTTCTCCAAAGTTATAAGGGTTTCCAATGGTTTCCTACAAACTCACACTTTTTGTTCCCTCTTTATAATCCTAAATTGGCAATGGATTTTTTTTTTCCTAGGTGCTTGTCACTCTTGACTCATACTCTAAGATTCAAACTCTTACTTTGGGAAAAGTCTTAATGATTAGTAAGTTTCACTCTCCTTATACTCTACTAGATGTCTTATTTTTGTATTTTATAAAGAGTCTTATGTTCATGATTTTTAGAATGTTAGATGTTCATCCATGATTTGTGATTTGTTTAAGTTGTATTTAGTGAGTTTGTTTATTGTCAAGTCTTGTTAGTTAATCCATGATATAATAAATGTACCAAGCAGTTTTAAAATAGCATGGATATCTCATAACAAAACATGTATGTTAACAATAAACCTTGAAAATAATCTATATCTTTTTTTAAACTAGATATGTAGGGCTTATTGAATAAATTTATTTCAAAAGATTTGACTCTATTTTTTATTTTATATGAATTTTCGAAAGAGATATTGTTGAGCTAGAAAATTGTGATTTCAATCGAATGACTGCATTTACAAAATTACTTGTAGTACTAAACAAACTCAAAAAATTCTAAAATTTTAAATAGAGCTTACTATATCTATCTAGAATTCTTAATTTAATTTCATAATTTTTTGATTAATGTGGAATTTTATAAAAATCTTAAAACCTATATTGCTTTACTAAGTCATTGTGAGACAATTTTGAACTTGTCAAGAAACAAATAGCATTGAAAATTATTTGGTATTAGATAGTCCTAAACTTTTAACTAAGCAAAATTTTTCTTTCTAATAGTCCGCATTGGTATTAGACTTGGTGAAAACTTTGGAGCAAAATACATATTTATGCCACCTAAATTGAAACATAGATTGGCATATGAGATTGTTAAGTTGATCATGACCGTTTTCGAGATGTGGAGTGGTATCTCCAATAAAAGTCTTTATGATTAAATAGTTGAGTGTATGAACTACATCATCTTCAAAATTAGGCTTTAGATCTAGTTGGTTGCCTTTTGCATTTTGTCCTCAAATGTAAGACACTTTATTGTAGAAAGAATATCATTTTTCGCTATTTTTCTATGATTATCCCACCATCCTTATAGTTGGCCTACAAAGCCAAAGACCGTAATTTAGGCTACGTTTCTAAACAAGGTTTTTCTCATGCAACAAGCCTAAGCATCCATTAGCATATGCTTTAAGATTATTGTAATTTGATACTCTATAAGATCATTTAAGTTTCATTTGTCAATAAAGCTGCTATCAAACGTTGCACCCTTATATGTGTTGACTTTTGATGAGAACCATCAAGAGAACATTATTAAATCTTTAATTGATCCTTTGCATATTCTTGTAGGCCCAATTAAAAAAGTTAGAGCCAAAAGAGTACAAGCTACTTTAAATGGTTAATTGAGAAAATATAGATTGAAAATGCAATTCAAGATATGAGGCACGATGAATTGGGCTTGGAGAGAAGACAAGACATTATAGGCATTACTCAAGCTATTAGATAGCTAAATACAAAATTTGGGTCAAATGCAAAAGAGGCAAGTTTAGAATAAAACTGGTATTGATTGAGTTAGAATTAATGTGTAAGCCATGTACCGTTAGAGAGATAATTAAGTTAACTTTCAAATACAATTTACATTGTTGGATTTGGAGCTATGTAAAAGATATTATGACCAATTTCTTACCGCTTGCCTAGGCTTTAGAATTCCAACCAACTTTTTGTTTATCCAACTTTATTTATTTAGTGTGTTTCAAGTTTGTCAATGTATTAGGTAAGTCTAGCATTAATTATGTTAGGTTAGCATTAATTTTGTCAATGACTGTCTATCATAGATTGATGAAGACTTTTAAAGCTTCCTTTGACAAACTTATTTTTGGAGGGCTGTTCTAATGATTCCAAGTGTATTTTTAGAGTCTTTGGTTTCTATTAGATTATTTAAACTTATCAACCTTACTATATAAGAGATAATTTTGGAGATTGAAGTTATTAAATTTGAAAGATCGTTATTTTTTTGGTTCTTTCCAAAACTTGTAAATTTATCAAGAATCTACATTTTTGCAATGTTCTAAACTAGACTTGTCACTCACTTATCATCTATATCTTAAGTGTGGCATCAATATCATTCTCTATACCTCAGGTTCATGTTTTTTTAAACATTAGGTGAAGGGTTTTTTTACTTTAAATCTATTTAGCTTTCTTGGGCATCTAAAACTTTAAATTAATTGTGAGCTTTGAAGTTTTACTATGAAGTTTACATCAACTCTATGTTCAAACTAATATTGATTGAAAATGGTCAAAGACAATATGGTTGTCTCAGGTCTGCCCATTTAAGCTTGTTAATCATGTGTATTTTCTTCTTTAATTATGCTATTAGTTGTGATGTATATGCTTCATTCATCTTGATTGGTTGTATTACTAACTTTGATTCTTAGGTCTTCAAAAAAGGACTACTAGCCTTTAGCATTTCTTTAAGATTTTTTGCTTGTGCATTGAACATACAAATTTGCATGATCATTGTGTTTAGTCATATATTTAATCATTTCACACGTGGTAGCTTTATTACTTTCCTTTGCTGTTGTGTTTACTAGGATTGCTTCTACTTTGCTCAAGACCTCTAAAGAGATTATGGTGAATGAATGGTCAATATCATCTTTCCTTCAGTGGTACAATACTTAGTTTCTTCTTCAATAGCATTTATAAAATGTCTTTTTTCGATTAAAATAATGGCAGATGGATGGTCAAGAGAGTGTGGAATCCATTCCTTGGTTTATGAATTCTTTCTTGGATTAAAATATTTCTTTAAAAGATACTTGTTGATCTTAAAGCCACTAGGTTTAGTTTGGATCACCATAAAATTAGAGAAGTTATTATTATAAAGCATTTAATTGGTTGATTGCTCGAACAACATGGTTGTTAGTGAAATTTTCACATCGTATAGTTGTTTATTTACCTATGAAGAACTATCACTACCTTGAATGGCTTCAATTACATTTTTATTAAAGAAGGAATGTTGAAAAACAGATGAGAATCTAGAGATGTTTTGATATCTACAAATAATCTAATAGAAGTAGTAACTTGTACTCATATAGATCTTTATCTATGTTTGATTTTAATAGTGCCATCTTCTCATTTGGTAACTACTAATAGATGAATAAATTGAGGAATCTCTATTGGTTCTTCCTTTGGTAATCTTCAAACTTCTAGAATGATAACATCTTTCTAGCTAATCTTTATTGGTAATAAAAGATCTAACTTTTGGAGATTTTTCTAGAAAAGATTTGTTTCTCCTTTCTTTTCTTTTACAAATGTCTTAGTTTAGACAATTAGGCTATAGGTGTTCATGGTTTTACATGATATGCTATAAATTAGCTATACTAGATAGCCCTTAGGTTTATACTATATTCATTTCATAGGATGCCAAGAGTTAAGTCCTTTATTATCATTAGGTCTTCTAAGCAAATAAAAACTTTTAGGATAACAGTTGTAGTATAAAGGTATATCACACAATGAGCGTGTAAGGCACACTGTATTATATTAAGTTATATTGCATTAGCATTATATTATATTAATGTTACACAATGCTTAGTATACATTCTATTATATTAAGTTTTAGTTATACTATGTTTGGTTCTACATTGCACTTTCTTAATTTTTTAGATTTATTAAAATTATGTTTTTTTTAAAAAAATACTATTATAATAGGATTTTTATTAAAATAAATTCCAACAAAAATTGAATTACTTAGTTTTTTAGATTGAAAACTAACTTTTTAGATTGAAAATAAATTTAATTATTTTTATGATAACTTTCTGAGCACTTTAAAAAATTATATTTTTATCTTTATTGCATCTCTTTTCTCACTTATTATTTTGCACAGACTTGAAACCAACATGAACAATTAGCATATCAATATTCAACTATTAAAAACATCAAATTCAAATAGAAAAGTTAGCTCTTTTATTTCATTGTCACATTCTTCTAAGGGATTAGTGCTTGATTCAGATTCATAGTGGGCTAATAAGAGCCAATAATATTGTAGGTTTGATCATGAATTGATGTTTGATTTATCCCACCAATGCAGCATGGCAGAGCAACAATTGTGATGGATAAAGAAGAAAAAGTCACCAATGATAATCGTGTTGGATGTTGGCGATGAAGACAAAATTGTAGATGTGCATGAAGCCACAAATGATCGTTACTAGTGATGTGTTTAGGTATTAACGATGAAGGTGTTAATTTGAATGTTGATGATGAATTCTGTTTTTGATATATTCAAAATTTTGTTTAATTTTGAAGAATTAAAATAATAATTGAATTTTTGTTTTGTTTCTGTTAATGCATGCTGCTTAAGAGTTTATAGCATAAGAATAATAAATTTATGTAACATAATGTAAGATTAATTTGAAGCCAAAAATGAGATTGCATTGGTGTTATGCAATATGAGTTCCTAATGCTGTGTATCTTATGTGCCAAACATGTCCAAAAGGACGCAATGTGCCTAAGTAGAGTCTTCAGGAGTTCAAAAATAATTTTAGTGTTGAATATTTAAATATAAATTCAATTCAAATAACAGTAAACCCCATCTTAAGATATCGAACACTCTATTAATATTTTATTTTTGAAAAAAATATTAACTTGAAAGTGATTTGTTGTTGTTGTAATCAAACATTGATAATAACAATCTATCCAAGAATGAATCTTCTTTAGGTTAACTCATTGTCTACATATAAAATTGAATAATCCTCACATATTTATTATCATAGGTGCACATGAAATTTTGTTAAATATAAATTATTTTTTTCAATCAATCGGTATTGACAGAAATTACAAACACATAACTGTTTATATTCTAAAACAAATCAATTTCCACAAAAGTTGTTGCTTTTGGTGACATGTTGTTTCAATTAATTTATCTTCAAATGTATATAAGTATATCAATATTTGAATTTAAAATCGTGCTAAAAAGTGCTTTAAAAAAAATTTTGAGTCAAAGCCTACGTGATCAGTTAACAATCATCTATTGACTAGTTAATGCCAAACCCCAAATTGGATCGTAAACCAACCCTAAATCTTAATACTTTTTTTTTATTAGCTGCAACTGTTAGGCTTAGGCTTTCCAGGCTAGGAAAACAACCATTATCTTTTTGCATATTTAATGTGGCAGCCATTCTTTATTTACTATAGTATAGTAGCCATAGCTTGCTCGTTGGGTCATGCCCCATTTGGCCTAAAGCCATAGCTACAAGCGTAGGCCCAAAAACTTTAAGCATTACCTTTTTTAAAAAAATTGTTTATTAATCTTAAAAAATGCATAATTGTTCTCAAACTTAATAATATAAAAATTATTAAATTTAAAAACACCAAAAATTTATCATTTATAAAAAATAAATTTGATTATTAATGATTCAATGTAACATCAATTCCACTATCAAGGTAATAAGGTAAAATTGAAGTAAAATTGCATTTCATCATTTTCATCTCTAAAACTTACAAGAAAATAACTAATAATAATTATTCTAAACCTCCAAAAGATTATAAATAAATTCTAAAATAACATATTCTTAAATAAATATCATTCCAAAGAAAGGTAAGTTGTTCTTAGAATATCAACATAACATTATTTCCTAAAAGAACATAGCTCTTATTCTTCATCCTAAGACCATGAGCTTATTTCATCTAACTCTATTGGCAAAAATATGTTTTAATGAGAGATGAGCCGTTAATTTAGTAAATAAACTTATGCACGATACTAAAAAAAAATTCAAATAACAAGGATTGAATTTCTTAGTGATACATAATAGTAGTAATAAGGGAAATTACCTTTGTAAATCATCTTTTAGCAAAACTAAATCATAACATTATAAAACCATTTCAATCCCTTAGACATAATAATGATATTTTAAGTATATATAATATCGTTAGCTTATGCTAAATAGTATCACCTATAGACTTAGTAACTCAACCATATAACATCATTCGGGGTATTGAATCTCACAAGAATCATTAACATTAACATCGTATGTGCAAATAATCCGGCTAGCCTTCTATAACGTTGTATAACATAATATAACATCGTTATGGACAATGAGTCAAAACATTTAAAATTATATCCTTAAAATTTTAATCATTTGTAAACTTCCGTGAATTACATTTAAATAATTGATAATTATTTCAAAGTATTTGACTTGAAATAATTTGATAAATTTTTTCATTTTAAAATCAATTTATTAAAAAGTTTTTTAAGAAATAAAGTTTTATTATAAATAATTTTAAAGAATGATTTTACTTAATAAAATATTCAAATAGAATAAAATAAATCAGTTTCATATACTTTTCATCCAACATAATATGTAGCTTGAATTAAAAAAATAATTTATTAATAAAATACATGTATCATGAATGAATCTACGTACCTCAATTCTCAACAGTAAAGAAAAAAGTGATAACCTCAATCATGTGCTCACTCTTCTCCTAAACACATCAATAGATATTTTTATCAATATTATTACTCATTCTAACCTTGATAAAAATCCCACATGATCAAGTATAATTATAAGTACCAAACCATCAAAGCTATTCTAAATCTGACCATTTTATACAAGCTGATTTTTACTAAGCTAATCATATGTCGAAAAATTGTAAACTCAAAGAAACGAAACCATAAACATGTGTAAAATTTCAGATAAAATTCAAAAAGAAGAATAAAAATTAAAGATAAGAATTTTACATGTAAATCTCAATATATCTAGCAGTGACAAAAACAGAGTTAGTGGAATTATAAAATTCATAAAATATTTAGTAGAACTCATAAAAAATAGATCAATTGATTTTACAACATTAGAAACATTAAAAAAAGAACATCAAATTCCTAGAATCTTTAAAGATGTGAAATTATTTTAAACGAATTTCTATTAATAGATTAGCAAATGTGTCCAGGAACTTTTAGATTCATATTTTGCAATTCAAAAATTCATAAGTTAATTCCAAATCAAGGAAAAATAGTCAAATAAAATTTAGATGATAGAGAATTCATATTATTATGGGAATATAATTTTCATTGGCTGTTCTAAGGTCTTTTTAATAGCCTAAATTAGTTTTTTTTCCATCAGTAATCCTAATTATGGAATGCAGTTTCTAGAACTATAGTAGCCTAAGATAATAAATTTTAATAATTTTTATACTCAACAAAAATTATGAAATTAAACATGTTGTACATAGACATAATAATAAATAGAAAATCAACATAATTTTGTGATATCATTTGGATAGTTGAAAAAATAACGAAATTAGACATACTATTAAAAACTAGAATTTTCTAGCAACATTATTCCATATTTGAAAATTCACAATAAATTGATTTCTTAGAATCTCTTTGTACAAAATATATCATTGAAAAGCTTAGGATGTTAATTTAATCTTTTGAAAATGTTTTGCAGAAGTTGAATTAAGAATAAAAGAAGACAATAATAAAATCACAACAATCATGCCTTATAACGCCTAGCTAATATAAAGAAAATTATTAAAGCAATGTTTACCAAATACATAAGATTAGAAAATATGTATTAGAGAAGATAATTACCTCAGAGCTTATTTCAAACGTACCTAAACAAAAAAGCTTAGAATTCCTTTTGTACAATTACTAAGTTAAAGGATTTTAATTATAAAGAGAGAAAAAGAGTTAAAGTTTTATAAAAATTCTTATTTTATTTTTTAAAAATAGATAAATAAATAAATAAAAAGTTATACTTTATCTCAAATCATTTTAATTAAAATGATTAACACAAAAAATTTTAAAAAATTAAACAAATAATCATAAACAACAAACACGGCGTGGGCGTTACATTCAAGATGAAGAGACTTTAATACCACTTGTAGAACAATAAATCTTTTGTTGAGAACTATGACTTATAATTTAGAAATATTTATATTATATCACTAAGAATCGATAACAGAATATGCATAACCGTACTTAAATTCAGAATACTTAATTACTCTTTATAATCATGTTCTCTTAGAGAATTCTTTAATTTTCTCTGTGATTTCTCTCTCTCTCTAATAATGGAATGTCAAAAAGAGTAGAATGATAGGTGTAACCCAAGGATTATAATCACTTATATAGATAGTTTTTTCTATTATTTTTAGGTATTTTATTTCAGTCTATCATAAAAATAGAAATTACCTTTAAGTCTAACATTGAATTATAAATCCAACAGTGCTTGGTGGTTAAAGATCCAACATCTGTATATATGCAACATTTTAGAAGAAGAATGATCGGCTAGAGTAGGTCCATTAATTTAGGTGTTTCAAGTCTTATTAAGCAAATATAACATACAATTTTAAAGATGCTCTAGATCGAAGTTTGATGCACTTGCAAAAGCCAAGGATATGAATTGTAGAGTGGAATTTTAGAGATCTAAAACCCATTTTAGTATTTGCTTAATTTGCATTTAAATATCCGCATAGCAAAGATTGGTGTCAAAAGGATGTTTTGGTTGGTGCCAACAATTGTATTTTATGGAAAAATTATTAGTTATGAAATACTTAGTAATAAAAAAAATCACAGCAATCATATACATACAGGATGCAATAGTGTCCACACATTATTTTCGTTTTTTTATTATTATGCAATGCCAAAATTTTTAATCTAATAGTTATTTTGGTCTTTTTATGTAACTTGTGATTTTGGTACAAATTTTATAACCCATTGATCTATTATATGAATAAATAAATATTTTGGTTGCAAGGATATTTTAGATATTCACTAGTCAACTACAGGATATTTTGGATGTTCATTAGTCAACTAAAGTCAACTTAAGACAATATTAATGTCGAGGGAGGTCCTTGTAATTACATGAATAATTTTTGTAGACCGTCAATAGACCAAGCTTCAGCGGAGGTCCTTAAATTTGTCCTTACTAATTTTTAGGTTTATAATCTTAAATACACTTTATTATTTGAAGCTTGAATTATTTAATGAAAAGGTCATAAGTACTATAAACTTGGCAACTTATAAGTTGCATTTGGAGGTTTATTAGTTTTTTAAATAACCAATACTTATTTTGGAGGTCTAATTTTTCTCGAATTTTCCTATATTTCATGTGAATTCCTTCTATTTTGGTCAAGTTATCATTAAAAACTTTTGTGTTTGTAACATGTTCTAAATATGCAACAACAATCCATCCATCCACTGTAAATGACTTTTTAGTGTTCTATGCTATATAGAAAATTTTTGTGTTAGACTACTATAATACTCGTCACGTAATACTTGAGAACCAAGTGAGAGATTATCAGTAACATTTTGAATCCATGGTTATAACTAGTGCATTAGTTCTGGAACTTTTAGTTTGGGCCTAGGATTGTTATTAGGCCGAATATTATTTGTTTCATATCAAGTCCTCCCAAGCCCACTAGCAAAAGCCCTAGCCTAAAAAACAAAAAAAAAAAAAAGAAAGAAAATGGAGCGACCTTCTTCTCCCACCTTGGTGCCCGTGAGAAGTTCTGTAACAGGCCAAATGTTTTTAAGTGGCTTTTATCATTTAAGTAACAAGGGTGATAGATAATTACGTAGGTGCTAAGGTATGCATTCCTATGATATTTCATTACCTTATTTTTTTGTATAAAATTAAAATTATTGTGTTATAATATCTAAGATGAGTTTGAGGATTTTGAATATGTAATTTAAAATTATGTCATTTTTTCATGGTTTTGATAGAAGATTCTAAATGCTTTTCAATATGTAATTTATTTTGGTAAATGATTATCTTTTATGAAATTGTTAGTAAAATATTAGAATGAAATTTATTTTGCAACTTTAAATCATTGTTACGATCTTTTATAAATCTGATATGAATGTTTGGCTTCCACACATGATTAAGATTATGAAAATTTTTGTAGCTGACACTTCTTAAAGTTGCATGAGACTCACCTCTCAAAGGTCAGTGTGCCACGAAGTGCTATATATAGTATAAAATATTACGTGCAAGTTGTTACATATAAAAAATAAATTTAAATATTTTAGTTTATTATCTAAGTTGACGTCTCACCCTTTATCATTATTTTTTACGGATTAAGAATCTTATTGAGAGTTATGCTTATTTTCAAAGTTAGAGATTTATTTACTTTTGCTAGTTAAACCTTTATGTTTGTTAATCTTCTAAACTTGTAATTTGAGAGTTTAAAGACTTGTTATATCCATGACTTTGGGAGAAAATGTTTAGTAGTAGAATTATGAATTTGTTTAATAAAATTTGAGATATTTTAATTTGAAGTTTTCTGTAAGGATCACAATTTGTAAGTAACCTCTTTTCGTATGTCTTAACACATGTTAGATTTAGGATGTTACACTTCTATTCTAAGATCCTAAAGACCTAAGATGTTTATCTGAAGATTTTTATTAATTTATTCTTAGATGTCGTTGTGACCATGCTTATTTGATTTTGTTGATCCATTCCATTTTTTCCACGGAATTTCACCTTAAACACTCTTTCAGTTTAAAACATGTTAAGCTCTCTTGAAAGTTAACAAAATTTTTAAACAAAATTTTTGTCAAACATGGCGACATTGACTTTTTGCGACCAGTAATGCCTTTCTCGTGCTAGCTTTCACTTATAACCGTAAGTATGTGCTTGATAAAAACAAGTCTAGAGACGTCAGTGAGTTTTTGACGTTTTAATATCAAAAATATGAGAAAAAGGCTTTGTATGCATTTAAACGCGGAAAAAGGCATCTAGAGTCCCAAAATTGAGGTAATAGTCACCAAAACATCAAATTTTTTTTAAAAAAGGCACCGAGACCTTCTTTTAATTATAATATCTTTTATTTTAATTTTTTAAAAAATTAACTCTAATGTTTTATAATAAAAAAATATAACATTAAAATAAATATAATAATATATATTTTAAAATAATTTCAATATAAAAGGTTTTTAATATATTATAGTCTATTAGACATATTTTATTATATCAAAGTAAATTTTATAATAAGTAGAATCATAACATTAAAATAAATGTATTAAATTTAAATTATTTTTAATATTATGTAAAATATTAATAATAATTTTAACATTATAAGTTTGTGATTTTTTTTAACCGCAAAATGCATCTATTCAAATATTTATTTAACATCTCTACAATAAATAAAATATATTACTAAAATTAATATAATAATTTACATATTTAAATTTATTTAAAAATTAAAATATTTTAATATTTTAGTCTACTACACAAATTATATTATATAGCATTTATATTTATTAAAAATTTTAGTCATTTTTTTAGGGACAATAGAAGAAAATGGTACGGTGGTCAAAAGAGAGAGTCTTGATGTCTCTTTTTGAAAATATAGGAGTGTTGATGACAATTTTTCTAAATTTTAGGGAGTAAATGTTCTTTTAAATTCACAAGACTTACATGTATTGTTGCGTATATCCAATTAGTTATTGAAATTATTCTAACCCTAATTTATTTGAATAACCGGATAAGTGAATTGAGATTAAAAATTAAATTAAATAAAGATGCAAGCAGCAATGAAACTACCAAGCGATTAAAATCGTAGAACATCCAATTTCACCATAACCAATCCAATTAGTCCTTGATCTATGCTATAAAAGATTATTACCCATGTTGACAATGAATTTCCCTAATCTATTCAATATCCTCTCTTAAGTAATATAAAAAAAATACTTTTATATATTAACCCACAATATCTTTGAGTAAATTTAAATATACAAAAATTCATTAAGTTCTTTGGAAAATGCATGAATCACAGTTGGCGCATCTTTATCTTGAAAACTCTAATCTAGAAAATAAGTTCTTGTTGCTCAAAATTGATATTTATTATTAATTTTACGTTTAGGCTCCCTGTTTAATAATTGAGTCGGGTTAAGTTTAAAGTTCCTGACACCATATATATTTACTTATGACATGAATGATTAAGCAATTAATTATATTATAGTGATTTATTTTTAATTCTCTTTTTTTTCTTTTTGTAAAGACTTATTTTGTATTCAACACAACTGTATTTTATTTTTCATTTTTTTAAAATCATTTAATTATATTTTAAAAGAAATTGATTAGAATTTAAGTAGGCAGTACTACAAAATTTCTAGAAAATATCTGAAAAACATGTGCAAAAGGTAATATAAGTTACGTTAAACGGGTTACATGATTAATTTTTTGAATATTACAGTCGACACTGCCATATGCCAGTCCATTTATGCTAGCGGTTAGATGGAAAGATGAAATATATGAACATGTGCTGACTTGATAAGTCAAGCCATTTATAGCAGGAGATAACATTGATCACTCAAATTTAACTGTTACACAACATTTTTAAGCTTGAATTTCTCTTTGCCGAAATCAATAAAAGACAGAAAAGCACTTGTTGGTTTTCGTTGTTTTCACCACTGACTGATCATTTCGAGTAGCAATGGAGGGGAGCCGTGAAATTTACCTGGCGAGTAGTAGCTCTGGATGGAGAACAGGTTCAGTGGGTGCATTTTCAAGGTCTTCAAAGGAAGAAGATGACGAGGAGGCTTTAAAATGGGCTGCTATTGAGAAGTTGCCTACTTACAATCGTTTGAAGAAAGGGTTACTAACTACTTCACGAGGTGAAGCTTTTGAAGTTGATGTTTCTAATCTTGGACTGCAACAAAGGCAAAGGTTGATCAATAAGTTGGTGACAGTCACTGAAGTTGATAATGAGAAGTTCTTGTTGAAGCTCAAAAACCGCATTGATAGGTGAAATTTCTCTTTTTTCAGCAGCTCCAAATAAAGTAGTCAGAAATTTGATACAGGAAGGATGAGTCGTGGAAACAACATTTTTAAATCTTTTTTTTATAATTTTTTTTCGTTTTAACAGTAGTTTTATAAAACAGAGGATGCTTTTCCAATAACAATATATAAAATAATTCACTAAATAATTAATAGCGCTCTTAGAGTTTCTACACGACCTTTTTATTCTAACGAACAAATAACCTTGTGTATATCACTATTATTACTATTGACAGCATACGAGTATTACAAATTTTATCTAATAAGCTCATCTATTATTTTGTTCTCTTCTTTAATTATTTTTTTAATTAATAACTCAAGCATTCATGAAGCTCAAATCCTGAACTTGAGCTTTAAGGAGACTGATTCCTATCACTAGAACTAAACATTCATTTGCCCTTCTTCCAGGTCATATAATTTATATCACAGTAATTAGGCTATATATATAGAAGGGGCATTTTTGGGTAAATATTCAAATGCTTTATTTTAATATTATTTAAAGAGTATTAATATTTTGAAAATATAGAACACTACCGAGACAGAGATAGATAGCTACAATACCAGTTTAACACATTAAATAGTAATATTGTTCGTACTATTATGCTGTCGTTTCTATTATGATAGTATTTTATTAGTGGTTAAATATCATTTTTTGCACTTAAATTTTAAAAAATGAGAAGGAAGTGAGGCAAAATGTAAGCTACACAAAAGCACAACCCATTTCTCTCATCCGCTACTCTGTAGCCGCTAGAAATCTTTCAGCTCCGAAATAAAGTTGAGCGTTTCACCAAACACTTCACGAACTTTTACGGCCACTAAAAATCAACTTTTACTCTCTGTTAAAAGTCGAGCTCGGGGTGCGCATGAATGAACTTTATTTACAATTACTGCTGATGCTGTGATGAAATGTTTCCAAATGATTGGTTTAGTATGTAGTATGTTGACTGCCTAATTAGTTTCTGATTTTCCACTCTGTGCCCTCTTCTCAGCAGAAGTTGGGACTTTATTTCCTTCACAATTATATAATTGGACAGGGATAAAAATCTCCCTCACTGAGCTAAGTATTCTTGAAAATTACTAAGAACAGAAATCTGGACTATGCTTATGGCAAACTTGGTACAAAGTAATTTTAGTAAAATTCTGTTTAAAAGAAAAATCTGATTTTTTCATTTTTCTTTGATTTTATTCGTCTCAGAGTTGGAATAGTGCTTCCAACAGTGGAAATTCGATTTGAACATTTGAATATTGAAGCAGAAGCATTTTTAGCAAGTAAAGCCTTGCCATCATTCACTAAATTCTTTACCAGCATCTTTGAGGTAGCATTACTCTTCAAATATAAATCAGGGACTGTTTAAAATTTAATTATAATTTGTTAATTTCTCGGATCAAATTTTAATATTTCATATGTGCTCGAAGGATTTGCTGAACTATCTCCACATTCTTCCAAGTAGAAAGAAACACTTGACAATCCTCAAGGATGCCAGTGGCATCGTAAAGCCAGGCAGGTGAGAATCGAATTACTTTTCTTTGTCATTGAATATTCTGTTGGTAGTTATAACAAATTGTGCTTTTTTCTTTTACTGCAGATTGACGTTGCTTTTGGGTCCCCCAAGTTCTGGAAAGACCACATTGTTGTTGGCATTGGCCGGGAAGCTTGATCCTAGTCTAAAGGTGATTATATAGTTAAAAGCTCTAATTATTTCAGACAGGTTTGGCTTGTAGCATTGTAAAGTTCACGCTTCGGTTTTACCTCTGACTGGAGAATCAAAATGTCTTGTTATAGGTTTCTGGTAGGGTGACATACAATGGACACAACACGGATGAGTTTGTGCCTGAGAGAACAGCTGCTTATATCAGTCAACACGATAATCATATAGGCGAAATGACTGTAAGGGAAACCCTGGCCTTCTCTGCAAGATGCCAGGGGGTTGGAACTCGTTACGGTAGGTTTTTGATATTTTCTTTTATTTCTTTACTTCTTTTATTTTAGCTTTGTTCAAATATAGAATTCAGATGTAGTGTATATTTATTTTGATATGGTATAAGCATTAAATCTCTTTTTTGAGCTTGGAAAATGCAGAAATGTTAAGTGAGTTATCCAGAAGAGAGAAGGCAGCAGGAATTAAGCCTGATCCTGATATTGATGTCTTCATGAAGGTAAGAGAAGCTGAAGACTGTTTTAAGGATCTGTGCGATTTAACCAAATTGATACCGGGAAGAACAAAAATTAATGAAATTAATGATAAAATTTGGAGAAAGATGGGTTTTCAGTTTTAACCTGTGCTTCAGTCGGGTGTTTCTATGGCTTAAAATCATTGTATGTGAACTTTGGTGTTGGACTCTTTATGTCATTTTCTTGAATTAGATCAGTTTTAAACTTGGTATTTTACCTTTCCCCACTAGAAAATAGAATTACGTCAGAATCAACCTTATAAGATAGATTTGAACTATTGGTGATTGAGCATCACGTATTTTCCTGCGAATTCTCATGTCTCAGGCAGCATCAACTGAAGGCGAAGAAGCCAATGTGATAACTGATTATTATCTAAAGGTATCATTATTATGAATCACCTATAAGCTAATAGTGAATTTTTCGCAAGAACAAGTAAATAAAGTCGCTTGTTTGAATGGTTCTCATCATAAATATATAGGTTCTGGGACTGGATATCTGTGCAGATACCCTGGTAGGGGATGAAATGAGAAGAGGTATATCAGGAGGACAAAAAAAGCGTGTCACAATTGGTAAATACATAACTCAATAAATTCATTTATATTGTCCACAATGAATTTTTTTTTTTAAATTCTCTCTGTATTCAAAAAAATTACAATTTGTATTTTGAATTATAGGTGAAATGATGGTTGGTCCAGCAATGGCACTATTTATGGACGAGATTTCCACTGGCTTGGACAGCTCGACGACTTTCCAGATTGTTAATTGTTTCAAGCAAAATATTCACATCAATAGTGGAACTGCTGTGATATCCCTCCTACAGCCAGCACCAGAAACTTATAATTTATTTGATGATATTATCCTTCTATCTGATGGCCAGATTGTGTACCAAGGTCCCCGCGAACTGGTGCTAGAGTTTTTTGAATCCATGGGCTTCAAATGCCCCGAGAGGAAAGGCGTGGCTGACTTCTTGCAAGAAGTATACGCTAAGAGAGCTCTTGCTATAGTATTTTTTTTTTAAAACATTTTTATTAAACATACTGTGGCTTATCTTTACAAATAATATGTTGTAGGTGACATCAAAGAAAGATCAGGAGCAGTATTGGACAAATAAAGACAGGCCATACAGATTTGTTAAAGTCCAGGAATTCGTTGAGGCATTCCAATCATTCTATGTGGGACGGAAACTTTCTGATGAGCTTCAGACTCCATTTGATAAAAGCAAGAGCCACCGAGCTGCTTTGACCACAGAAGTTTATGGTGTTGGCAAGAGGGAGTTGTTGAAAGCTTGTATCTCAAGAGAACTTTTGCTAATGAAGAGGAACTCATTTGTCTACATCTTCAAGCTAATCCAAGTGAGTATCAACTTAAATTTTTAATTGTTTTAGTCATTCCTTTATGTGATAAAGATTATTGATTATTTTTTCCCCTGCTATTAGATGGGATCTGTCACATTGGTCTATATGACTCTCTTCTTCAGAACAGAGATGCACAAAGATTCAGTAACTGATGGTGGAATTTATGCTGGGGCCTTGTTCTTTGCCATAGTGATGGCCATGTTCAGTGGATTTGCAGAGATTTCTATGACTATAGTAAAGCTTCCTGTCTTCTATAAGCAAAGAGATTTCAAATTCTTTCCTCCATGGGCATATGCTATTCCCTCATGGATCCTCAAGATCCCTATCTCGTTCCTGGAGCCTGCTGTTTGGGTATTCTTGTCGTATTATATAATTGGATATGATCCCAATGCAGGAAGGTAAACAAAGAGAAAAAATACAAAATTCTCTAGTAACAACTGAAGTTTTTATTCTACAATATCTTTATCCATCTAGTTTATATGATTATTTTCCTTTTGCAGGTTTCTTAAGCAGTACTTGCTGCTCTTGACTTTTAACCAGATGATTTCTGGATTGTTTAGATTAATTGGAGCAACAGGCAGGAACCTGGTTGTTGCTTACACTTTTGGTTCAATTTCAGTACTCGTGCTTTTGGCTTTGGGAGGATTTCTTCTTTCACGAGGTAAAAATAGTACGCAAGTAAATCAGACTATATTAGCTTCTTTTATCATAATTTAACCATTTCTTTGTTTCATACTGCAGAGGATGTTAAAAAATGGTGGAAATGGGCTTACTGGAGTTCTCCTGTGATGTATGCACAGAATGCAATTATGGCAAACGAATTTCTTGGGCACAGTTGGAAAAAGGTAATTATTTGAAAGATTTGTGTGTTTATTTATTTATTTATTTTTTTGGGTTAATGACATACTCATGTCTGTAATTTTTTCATCTCATAGTTTACTCCAACTTCAGCTGAATTGCTTGGAGTTCAAGTTTTGAAGTCTCGTGGGTTCTTCGCCCATGCATATTGGTATTGGCTTGGATTAGGGGCTCTGTTTGGTTTCATTCTACTGTTGAACCTTGGCTTTGCTCTGTCTCTTACTTTCCTTAACCGTGTGTACCTTTACCTTGTTCATTTATATTACTCCTAAAACAGTGAGTTTATGTCCTAATTTCATGCAAAAAATATATTTGTAGAATTTGAGAGGCCTCGGGCTGTTATAACAGAGGAATTTGAAAGTAATGAGCAAGATAACAGAATGGGAGGAACCGGTCAGTTATCAAACCGTGGAGGTAGTTCTAGTTACAAAACATGCTCATGTTATAAAACTATTACATTTGAGAAAGAATGAGATATCTTTTAACTTTCCTCTTATGCTAATAAATTATTTTAAACATGCAGAGAGTGGAAATGCCAATAGACAGAGAAACTCCTCTTCCCACTCCTTATCCTTGACAGAAGCAGGGGCCAGTCATCCAAAGAAAAGAGGAATGGTTCTCCCTTTTGAACCTTATTCCCTTACCTTTGACGAGGTTTTTTACTCCGTTGACATGCCACAGGTAATATTAACTTAGAAGCTAATTAGGTAATATTTAGAGAGTTTGTCTCACGATCCATCCCGAACCCTACGATGAATCTCTCTAATCTTTGAAATCAATCTACTAACGATTTTAATAATAATAATATTTCTACTGAGATTTCGATAGAGTTTCTCCTATAGTTTTGACATTCTCAATTCTGTAATTAATAAATAGCATTCCAAAATAATTTCAAATTTCAACCAACTCCATCAACTATCATCTCAACAATACCAAATATTATCCAAAGTAATTTGATACCAATAAAGTGAATTATCCTTAATAATAAAAATTATACAATTCAAAATATCTAGACTCAAAAATTTCATGACTCCTAATACCATTACATGACCACATTATAAATATCTATCGTTATTGAGTAGACTACTGTACCTACAAATCTCTTGTGGGGAAAAAATATAATAAAAAAGAGGATAAATATAAAACTCAGTGAAGGTCAGTAAGTGGATAGTAACTTTTAAAAATAATTTTTATTTTTAAAATAAACATATCATTTTTAAGTATACGATTTCATCAAACCATAAATGATAAATATTAATAAAATCACTTAATATTTAAAATCAAGTCACTAACTTTGAAAAACATATATATATATATAATATCACATGAAATAACCATGGAAGAACATGTCATAATATTATATAAATACTCAATCTGAAATCGTCACAAAATACTACGTAAAACTAAGGAAAATTCACATGATATCAATACTGAATACTAAAAACTATCACCAAACAAGTACTCGGAAAAATAATCTCATCATATCCAGACCTCAACAGATGAGTAATCAAGAAACCATCATGCCCTGGAGCTACATGGATAATCCAGATCTTAACGAATGAACAATTAAAAAAACATCATACTCCGAAATTATACAGATAGATGGGGAAAATAACATCTCATTATGTCTTAACATATCATATCATCATAACTCATCATATCTATGCATGCATAATTAGTTCTTAAAAGACAAAAACGACCAAGAACACATCCCAAAGCCTTTGTGTGTATTTAGACGGGCCCCAAAAGCTTGTTTCTCATAATATCACATATCATCTCATATTATCTCATCAGTATAAGTAGCACTGTATCTGGGGAAGGGTACTGTCTAATGACTTTACAAATAATCAAAAATACATGTGTACACAAACATCCGATAATATCTGAAATCACATTTCTTTTTTACTTTCAACAACATTTAAAATCCATTTTCTTTTCTTTAAAAATATTATTAATACACATATATTCAAAATAAAAAATAAAATTATTTATTATACACATTTTCGATAATAAATACAATTATGCAGATAAAATTCATTTCCATAAAATCATTAAATCAAAGTATTTAAAATTCACTTGCAAACATGCTTTATCATATTTAAAATCATAATAATCCACAGAGAAAATATGTTTTGCATATTCCACTCACAATGACGATGATCAAATCTAGTATTATCGAAGTTTGCGGGTCCTCATAATTTAAGAAATAATATAATTATGATCTATAACATGAAATACGAATAATTATACTCAATAAAGCTTGAAACCTACGTAATACAACTCTCGATCATGTAAAATTACCAAAATATCTCCGATATCAAAATTTACTAAATTATCCTCAGAATTATAATTTATTAATTTATCCTCAGAATCCTAAATTATCGAAATATCCTCAATTTAATTTATAGTAATAGTATGCAAGTCCTGGATTTATGAAATTATCCCTGGGGTATAAAATTACCAAATCACTCTGATTACTTAAATTATCGATTTACTCTCAAAATCTCAAACTACCTAACTGTCTTTGTCCATAATTGAAAAATTACCTATAACTTTTAGAAATTATAGAATTAACCTCAACATTTTAAGAACTTTACCAAATTGCCCCTCACCAGTCAACGATGACTGGACTTCAGTCAACGATGACTGGACTTCAGTCAACGATAACAAAAAGTTTAGGTCTTATAGTTTCGGCCTCGGTGAGTCTAATGGTGCATGTAGTGACCTCCCATGCGAGGTTACGGAGGCGGATCGAGCTTCTAAAGCCCGGGTTTGCAAGTTACCATTCACCTGCAATCCGGCTATTTCAAGTGACGAGACCGGACGAAAATGGAAGCTGGAGGTGAGAGGGGTGGAACCCAGCTGGTAGTGTGACCAAACTCCGGTGGGATCAATGGCAGCAAGAATAGGTTTTTGGCCGAAACTTTCAAGCTTCACTGGCAGCGTTCTGGTCATTTTCTGGAGGTGGGAATGGCAAGGATATGACTGGTGTCTCAGAAGCTTCAAATTGTACGAAGCTCACCTGGATCGGTGGCCGGAGTTGTGAGCTCAGTCGAGTCACGACTGCGGGTCACGGGTCCGAATTCGGATCAACAGGACATCTCTCTCTCTCTCTCTTTCTCCCCTCACTCAACTCCTCTCTCCATTTAAAGAAAATGAATTTTTTTTTATACCAATTAAATCGATACCAGTTCTATGATAACAAAAATCAGACTAACCAACTTTGAAATCCTGTTTGATTTTTGTCTCGATTTTACATCGCGATAAAAACTTAAAACTATTCATATGCGATTAATTTAATAATTCGTCAATTTTTTTCGCGATAGCATGTAACGAGTTCGAAATTTACAAATCGATACCGAACTGAAAAATAAATAATTCACTCAATAAGAAAATAAAAGTGCATATATTACAGTTCGATAATATATTGTTTCATTACAATGTATGTCCTGGCATGATCAACAATTAGTTCCATTTTACTTTGCAGCAAATGAAACTCCAGGGTGTTCACGAAGATAAATTAGTGCTTTTGAATGGTGTGAGTGGTGCTTTTCGGCCTGGTGTACTTACTGCTTTAATGGGTGTCAGTGGCGCTGGTAAAACTACTTTGATGGATGTATTGGCTGGCAGGAAAACGGGCGGATATATTACTGGGAATATAAGAATATCTGGCTACCCAAAGAAGCAAGAAACTTTTGCTCGTATTTCGGGATACTGTGAGCAAAATGACATCCACTCTCCTTTTGTCACTATATATGAGTCCTTGTTCTATTCGGCCTGGCTCCGTTTACCACCTGAAGTTGATTCTGAAACCAGAAAGGTTGGTACTGAAATCAGCTGGAATGTTGATCCCAAAATACATTATTGATAATGGCCATACCAATTTTTACTTTTACCCCTCATTTACAGATGTTTATTGAGGAAGTCATGGAGCTTGTGGAGCTGAAACCGTTGAGACAATCACTGGTTGGGTTGCCTGGTGTAAATGGTCTGTCAACAGAGCAGCGTAAGAGACTTACCATTGCGGTCGAGCTGGTGGCTAACCCGTCCATCATATTTATGGATGAGCCAACCTCAGGGCTAGATGCGAGGGCTGCTGCAATTGTTATGAGAACTGTTAGAAACACAGTGGATACTGGAAGGACGGTAGTGTGCACCATTCATCAACCAAGCATCGACATATTTGAAACTTTTGATGAGGTAAGAAAGGTTAAATTTTGATTAAAATTGCATAAAATTATATTTCTCCCCCGTCTACTGACTACAATTGTTCAACAATGCATTGCAGCTATTCCTAATGAAGCGCGGGGGACAGGAAATTTATGTTGGGCCACTGGGTCACCAGTCTTGCCATCTTATCAGCTATTTTCAGGTATGTTCCCTTGCGCACTTTCATATTACAACAGAAGTCCAACTTGAATATCGTTCTGAAGCTAGTTGATGCATGTTTATTTGCATTTTCAAGGCAATTCCCGGGGTCCCGGAGATTGAAGATGGCTATAATCCAGCAACTTGGATGCTGGAAGTTTCGGCATCATCGCAAGAAGTAGCTTTGGGGGTTGATTTTTCTGATGTTTTCAAACGCTCAGAGTTGTATAGGTATGTTTATGATGTGCTGCTATGCAACATAGCCTATAGAACAAAATCCGTTCAACACTGCCAATGCATTTGTTTTATCTCAAAATTAACGCTGATGTATGGACATGTATCAGGAGAAACAAATCACTCATTGAAGATTTAAGCAAGCCTACTCCAGGTTCAAAGGTCCTCCATTTTGCTACTCAGTACACTCAGTCAGCTTTCACCCAATTTATGGCTTGCTTATGGAAACAACACTGGTCATACTGGCGAAATCCAGCATACACTGCTGTTAGATTCTTTTTTACGACTTTTATAGCATTGTTGCTTGGTTCAATATTTTGGGACTTGGGTGGTAAAACGTGAGTTACAACTAGATGTCTACAACCCATTATATTTAAATGTTATTCATAATTCTTCTTGTTTCATCTGCCTTTAATCTTAATTCTCACTTTTCAATTTATAGGGAAAAGAGGCAAGATCTGTCTAATGCAATGGGTTCCATGTTTACTGCAATTATCTTCCTTGGCTTTGAATATTGCATATCAGTGCAGCCAGTAGTATTTGTTGAAAGGATGGTCTTCTACAGAGAAGCAGCCGCTGGCATGTATTCAGGCATTCCATGGGCTTTAGCGCAGGTAGTCGTCTGGCACATTAAATGTATATTTGAATTGTTAAAAGAAATATGTTTCATTATTGATTTTGATTTTTTTTTCCTGCAGATTATGATTGAGATCCCTTACGTGTTTGTTCAGTCCTTAATTTACAGTGCTATAGTCTATGCTACAATGTCATTTGACTGGACAGCCGCAAAGTTCTTTTGGTATTTGTTTTTCATATACTTTGCATTATTGTTCTTCACCTTATATGGCATGACGGCTGTGGCTGTGACACCAACCCACCACATTGCTTCCATTGTTTCGACTTTATTTTTTGGATTGTGGCTCCTCTTTTCAGGGTTTATTATCCCAAGACCCGTAAGCATTAATTGTCTTACCATTTCAATTTTATATGCTAGATTTGTCTCAATTACAGATATTTTGTTATTGATTCTGTCTCATCTTTCAACTTGTCAAACAACAGAGGATTCCAAAATGGTGGAGATGGTACTACTGGGCAAACCCTGTAGCTTGGACCCTGTATGGATTGATTGCTTCGCAATATGGGGATGTGGAGGACAAAATGGAAAGTGGTGAAACAGTGAAACATTTTCTTAGAGATTATTTTGATTTCAAACATAGTTTTTTGGGAGCAGTCGCTGGTGCTCTTGTTGCTTTTACTGCGCTCTTTGGAATTCTCTTTTCCCTAGGAATTAAACAATTTAATTTCCAGAGACGATAGGAATTTGATTTGGTTTTGAAGATCAAGTCTGGCCTAATGGAAGATGTACTGCTATCAAACATTCTAAGGCACACGGAGGAATCAGGTCGCAGATGCCTTAACTAATCCTGGCCTTCAATTTCCTGAGTTTACCTCTTGTTATCTTTTCGCCCCACTTTTTATATAGAAATAACATCAAGTTATTTTTAATAGGGGACAGCATGTCTGGCCTTTCTGCATTTTAAAAGTTTACTCTTTGTGCCTGCATTTGTTGTTTGTTCGATATTCAAATTTTGTTTCATTATTTAGAATGCAAATAGTAGTGTGCAGAAAATAAATAAAAAGAAACCAGTGGTAATTAATGTGACTAAAAAGAATCATGTTTACCTAAGTCATATCAACAAGTTTGTAATTTAGCATGTCAAAATCCACATCCTTGCTTTTCCAATTGTATCTAAATTATTGATTTCTTTTGTTAAAAATTTTAAATAAGTCAGGGTGCTAAGTTGACACTACGTTAACATTTTCCGAATTAACTTTAATCAGATATTCATTCCTTTCTTTTGTTAGATTAGTTTCTAACACCCCCATAAAATTTTCTGATACTTCTTCATTGAGGGTGATATTTGACCCTCAATTTGTCTAACTAGTCCCCACTATGCAATTAAACTCACTTATTTCAAAAATTATCCTTAGAAAATATAATTAAAAGACAAAAAGAACTCCAGAAATCCTAGCCACTTTCCACCACCATTGTCACCATCTCAAGCCACCAATCCTTGTCATTCATTCCAATCTCAACTACTTCATTACTAGCCTATTTTTATTATTTAAACATTTATGCAAATTAATTTTATAATTTCTTGATTCCTATACTGAAATTATTCTTTGCCTCTTTTCATTTGATATTATTTTGATTTTGATACTATCATATCAATCTCACAAAAATCAATTCAATTAAATTAGATGTTTTGGTCAGCGACTATTGGAGAATTTGCTGGTAGGATCAATGGGTGATTAGAAACTAGTGGCGCAGCGGCTTCAGAAAGTGATCATAGTGGAGGGAAGTGCGTAGGTTTCTAAAAACTTTATTTGATTTTTTATTTTAATTATTTTAATTGTTTAATAAAGATAATTATGGAAACAAGTGAGATTAACTGAAAAATGGGGGTTGATGAGAGAATTTGAAAGCAATAAATATCGCTGCTCATCTTTATTTTCTACTAATTGTTTTCATCGGTTGTGTCTCATAAAAGCATTTGTACACTTCGAGAGGAAGTATTTGTTTTGATTTGATTCTGTATTAAATTCTTGTTTTGTTTGCATTGAATTATTAGATTGACAAAAATAAAAGGACTAAAACTCCTTTATTTTTCAAAATTCACCTTTATTTGAAAGTATTTTAAAACTTCCAAAATTAATAGAACTCTATCGAGATTGGCGTGCTTAATTTTGTTAGATGTTAAATCAGGAGTTGTCGCCTCTTTCGGACCACCAATGCTTCCAAGTTCTGCTTTCACTGTAAAAGTGTTTTTTTAACGAGGGGTCTCATACTATAGTAACATGCGGGAATGACTTTTACAATGTTGTAAAACAATATAAAACTCATCTACAACAATATAAAACTCATTCAAGCATTTTAATAAAGTACAGGATATTTCATTGAAAATTCTTATTCACTCGTAAGGACCAAAAAACAGTCTATTCACTTTTTTGGAAGAAAAAACAGTATATTTTACTAAAATGTGTAAGATTGAGACTTCTATTTATGCATGTGTTGTCTTTCACTCGGCCAAGGTTAGGTTACATTATCATGTATCAAACATTATGCAAATAGGTGTTGTTCAACTCGAATAGTGAAATTGGATGGAGGAAATGAAATGAGCAATCTAGAATTATAAAACTAGCCTAATAGAAGTTAACTTTCTTTCTTCTCTTTCTTTTATCGCCTCTCCCCCAAGAAGCCATCATCTTCTCTAGAAATTTTTTTTTTAAACTTTGCTTCCTTGATCACAAATTTTAATTTGGTAAAAAATTTAAAGAAAGAAAAGAAAGAGAGACAACATCAAGAAGAAATTGGGCAGGACTAGATGTTTTTGGGTTTTCAAAATTCTATACTGTTATGTCTAATAATTTATTTACTTTTTCAGGTGGCAAAAAAAAAAAATCCTTTGTTATACTCATAAATATGAATTTTTGCAATAATTATTAAAAATATGATGGCCGATCCAATCACCTCGTCTATGACCAGTGCACCAAAAAAATTGAAGTATGTAATGAAGAAGAGAATAAATAAATAAATAAGAAGAAGAATGCAAGAAGCGGTGGCTAGTGGAATTTTCTAACTACTCTTAATAATTGTTTTTTGAGTTTTATCTAGATTTCCAATAAACTTTCGAATGTAACATATCTACCGGTGGAATTTTTTTTAACTTAAATTAAATTTTCCTAACCCATTTTCAAATAAATTTTTTTGTGCAACGTAAAATATTTCACCAAGTATAGTCAGTAAATATTGATAGCGAGGGAAAAAGAAAGAAAAAAATATACACATATTTTAAAGGTTTTGGATTTCCCTTCCTAAAACAACGTATCAAACGTGGTAAGAGACAAGTATGATTGCTCATTTCATTTCCATTCGTCTAATTTTACTAAACAAATCCAACGATCCTTATTCTCATAATGTTTGTTACATAATAATGTAACTTAGCATATAGGAATAAATTTTCTATAATCTGATCCTAATTTGGGCGGGTTATAAAAAAGAATAAATTTTATATTGTAATAAGTTTAATTTTTCCATTTCTTTTTTAGACTTACATACACATGGTAATAATTATTTGTATATTGCAAAAAATATATATATTGTTACATTAAAGATTTGGAATGAAGTAAAATATTTTTCTAAAATTATATGGGGCAATGATTTACTCCTTAAAAGTTGTTACCAAATCATTTTATACTATTTATAGAATTTGCATCAAGAGAAAAGGATTAAAGAAAATGTAAATGTTTAAACATATATGATGACTTATATATTTCAAACACTAAATTTATTATGTGTACTCTTTTGAAGTTATATCTATCTCTTCCATCAACATTTATATATTAAATTTGACATTAATTATTAATAAAGTGCATATTTTACCTACGTATTACTTGCATTAAGGATAATTTTAAAATAATAATTTTGTAACTACGATTCTATTGTGCTATAACCTCTTGATAGGACTAAAACTAGTTAATCCCAACCATACGACAATAGAGAGATTGTTGTATATTAAAATGTGGGAGATAAGGACTTGGATGCAAGATTCGTCTTGCCCTGGTGCATGCAAACCGAGGAGTAAAATAAGAACATTTTTTGAAAGTTACTAAAATAAAGACATTTTTTTAAGGTACTAAAGTAAAGAATTTTTTTTTTGTTTAGGTACTAAAATAGACTACATGTAATATATAAACTTTTATTTTCCATTAGAGTGGATCATATAATTTTCATTCGGTATCGATTTTATAAGTTCGGACTCGTTACACGTTAATGCGAGAAAAATTGGACATATTAGTAAACACATCGTGTGTGTAGAAATTTTATATTTTATCGTGATAAAAAATAAGGATAAAATCGAGCACGATTCCGAATCAGTTAGTTAGAAAATTGTTATTACGAAATCGATTTTCATTTAATCGATATAATATAATAATTATATCGATTTTCATTTAATCGATATAATATAATAATTATGTAAATAGTTAGATTAAATAAAATAATAATATTATTATTATTATTTGTGTAAGTGAAGCCGAGAGAGAGAGAAGGAGAGAGAGAAAGAGAGAGAGAGAAAGAGAGAGAGAAAGAGAAAGAGAGAGAGAGAGACCCGACCCGGATCCGACCCGCGACCGCGATCTTGACTCGGCCGGATCTCCCAATTTCGGCCACCGTTTCCGACGATCTTGGTATCGATTTGAAGCTCTTGAGACGCTGGTCGTATCCTTGCCATTTTCACCGCCGGAAAACGACCAGAACGCCGCCGGTGAAGCTCGAAAGTTTCGGCCAAAACACCCGTTCTTGTCGCCGTCGATTCAGCCGGAGTTTGGCCACGTCACCGGCTGGGTTCCATTGCTCTCACCTCCAGCTTCCATTTCCGACCGGTCCCGTCATCTGAATCGGCCGGATTGCCGGTGAACGGCAACTTTCAACCCGCAACCTTAGGAAGCTCGATCCGGCTCCGTCACCGCACGTGGGAGGTCACCGCCGGTACCATTGGATTCACCGAGGCCGGAACTACAAGATCTAAGCTTCCCGTCACCATTGACTGAAGTCCGGTCACCGTTGACCGGTGAGGGGCAATTCTGTAAAGACCGAGAATTTTGGGGTTAATTTTGTAGTTTTTGAAAGTTGTGGGTAATTTAATAATTATGGATAAGGTTAGATAGGTAATTCGAGATTTCGATGGTAAATCGGTAATTTAAGTAATTGGGAGTAATTTGATGATTTTATACCTTTAAGATAATTCCATAATTTCTAAAATGTGGATATTTTAGTAATCGATTAAATTGAGGATAGGTTGGTAATTTATGATTTTGAGGTTAAATTGATTAATTATGATTTTTGGAATATTTCGATAATTTTGAATTCAAGGATATTTCGATAATTTTAAAGGATTTGAGGATATTTCGGAAATTGAGAATATTAAGGATAAGTTATTAAATATATTATTGGGGGTAATTAAATAAAGTTTGATATCGAGATCATTGGTAATTTTTGGAGATAAGAATAATTTGATGATTTTAGAAATAAGGATAATTTAATAATTTTAAATATTTGGGAGTTATATTATGAGAATTCGGGTTTTATCAAGTATAATAAATCGTATTTTATGAGATTAGTAATAATTATACCATTTATTTGATTAGGGGGACCCGCGAACGAGAACCAACCCACGGACATCGGCGATATCGGATTTGATCGTCGTCACTGTGAGTGGAATATACAAAATCTATTTTCTTTGTGGATTATTATGATTTTTAATTATGATAAAGCATGATTGCAAATGAATTTTTAAATGCCTGATTTAAATGATTTTATGATGAATGGATTTTATCGGTATAATGTTGTTTATTATCGGAATGGCGTATGATAAATGATTTTATTTCTGATTTTGAATATATGCGTATTAATAATATTTTTAAAGAAAAGAAAATAGATTTTAAATGTTGTTGAGAATAAAAGAGAATGTGATTTCGGATATTATCGGATGTTTTTATATATGTGTATTTTTAATTGTTTTCAAGTCATTAGACAGTACCCTTCCCTGTACACTGTGATGTGATGATATGAGATATAGGCCTTTGGGGCCCGTCGGAGTACACATAGAGGCTTTGGGCCGTGTGCTTGGGCGCTTTTGTCCTTTGGGGACTATGCATGCATAATTATGATGATGAGATATGTCGAGATGAGACGACATATGAGATGGTATTTCCCCATCTATCTGGATAGTTCCGGGGCATGATAGTTTCTTGATTGCTGACCGTTGAGGTCCAGATAGGATGAGATTATTTCCCCGGGTACTCGTTTGGTGAAAGTTTTCAGTATTCGAAATTGATATTATATATTGTGAATTTTCTTCGGTTTTATGCAGTATTTTGTGATGATATCAGATTGAGTAATTATACAATGTTATGATATATTCTTCTTTGATTATTTCACATGACAATATATATATTTTCGAAGTTAGTGATTTGTTTACAAATGTGAAATGATTTATTAATATTTCTCGTTTATGATTTGATAATCTGGTGTATTTAAAAGTGATACGTTTATTTTAAGAATAAAGTTATTTTTCGAAAGACTACTATCCACTCACTGACCTTCACTGAGTTTTATACTCACCCCTCATTCTTTTTCGTTTTATTATATTTTTCTCCCCCACAGGAGACTTGCAGGTACAACAGTTGACTCAGCATCAATAGCTATTTGTAATTTGGTCACGTGTTTGTCCTAGGATTTGTGAAGTTTTGGGTAGAATATTTCGGATTGTATAATATTACAATTTAGAATAACTTACTGTGTTTGGTGTTAAAATAATTCGGATGATAATTGATATTTTATTGGGATATTGATTAATGGAGTTGGTTGTATTTGGAAATTATTTTGGGAGTGTTATCTTATTAATTACAGGATTGGAAATTTCAAAAAATTTTAGTGAAATTCTATCGGAAGTTTTAATAAAAATATTATTGTGATTAATATTAAAATAGTTATTAGTCGAATTTCGAGGATCAGTCGCGATTCATCCCAGGGTTTGGGACGGGTCGTGACACTACATGTACTTTACGACTGAGAGCAAAACGGAGATTTAGAAATGTGTTTTTTGAGGAGATGAGATAAAACCTTAAAATAAAAAATTGATGACATTTTTTAACTTTTCACAATAGTTGGTCCAAGAAAACACAACCTTGTATGCATGATTCATCGAAATGTGCAGGATTTGCATGGTTAAAATAAAAACTTTTAAATAAACCTCCGTAGTATACGGAAGTTTTTATTGAAATCGAAAAATAAATAGAAAATACCGCATCTAGTTAGATAGCATGAAATAAGTTTTAATCCTCGAAAGCAAACTAAAAACGGGTAAATATTATTTCGAGTAGATGGATCAGGACAGACAATGAAAGATAAAAATGATCCTCCTCACCTAAATATATAATATAGGATTAAAACTTCAACAATGTTAACCCCGGACGCAATGCAGCTGCTACAGCAGCACATAATTCAATTCCTTGGCCTAAACTAAAATTTGCAAGTCTTCTTTATTAGAGGTGGCAATTTTTGAGAGGACCCATTAACTTGCCACAGATGAAAAAGAAATTTTTGTTTGAGCAGGTTAAAGTTGACAGGATTATTAATTTGGGTTTTAAGTTGCCTCTTTAATAATTATGTTGGCTTTAAGTTCAGAGCTTCTGATACGATAATCTATTAAGGAAACTAATAACTATTTGGTTAATCAAATTATAGCGACTTATTTTTATTCAACAGAATATCATTATTGTATTTTTCATTTTTTAAAATCAGTTAGTTGTATTTTAAATAAATTGGTTATAATTTATTTTCTAGAACATATATTAAAACGTGGTAGAAAGCTGATCCTAAGGAACAAAAAAATATATAAATTATGTTAAATAGGTTACATGATTATGCCACCGCCTCACGATAATCCAGATGGTACTACCGTATGTTGATACATTCATGTTGCTATAAGCATATGTGAACAGAATCAATTAAAAATTTGGTAAAAATTATCTTTAAAAATGCTATGAGTTTTAAAAGTAATTGTATATGCTTGGTAAATCTTTTTTAAAATTTTAAAATTTTAAGCCATATTTTTGTCATTCTCTCACTTGAATATTTGATTGAAAATCAATCAGTCTCCATACCATTGTTTCTACTTCACCATTTCTATGTCGCTTATGCTTTTGCTAGACCACAAGAGGATTTACTTCATACAAACTTGTTAACATTTATTGGCATGGTTATAACATCTACTAGGTTCTCCTTAGTATGGATTTTTGTAAATCCATGTTTTCATCTTCCATTATTTCTTAAACAAAGTGATACTGAACTCTTATGTGTTTTATCATAGAATAAAAGATTGGATTCCTTGTAATTTGTAAGGTGCTCTGACTAGCACAAAATACATGAATTTTCTCTTGTTTATGCCTAAGCTTCTCTAATAAACTTATACTCAAATAACTTACTTATAAGCTTGTGTAGCTGCCATATATTCTGTCTTTATTGTAGATAAGGCCACCAATGGTCTGCAATTTTGAAACCCAGCTTACAACTACTCTCGCAAGTATAAATGCATAGTCAGTAGTGAATTTCCTTACAACCCTTGATAATAAACTCTAATCCTTCGTAACATAATGTAACATTTAAGATTCCTGTAATATATCTCAAAATCCTCTTCACAATTTTCCAATACTCTCCACCATAATTCGCAATGTATCGCCTAATAACTCCCACTACTTATGCAATGTCTGATCTTACATATATTATAGCGAATAACAAACTTTCCACCACTGATGTATAGATATTCAAGATATTTCCTTCCTCTTTATTTCATTACTAGGACATATACTTGAGGATAACTTGCAATTAATAAGAGGGGAGATAAAATTTGGTTTATTTTCTTACCTACAGAATTTCTGTTGCTGATTCTTTCCTCATCTTTCAACTTGTAAACCTTAAAGGATTTTTGTATTGGAGATGATACTATTGGGAAAACCTTATAGCTTGGACCTTCTATGGATTGGTTGCTTCACAGTTTAGAGATACAGAGGACCAGTTGGAAGGCAATCAAACAGTGAAACAATTCCTTATAAGCTATTTTGATTTCAAATATAATTTTTTGGGAGTAGTTGTGGGTGTTCTTGGTTTCATTCTATCTCTTTGCATTCTTTTCGTCCTAGGAATTAAGTTGCTTAACTTTCAGAGTCGATGGAAATTAATTTCATTTGGAAGGTCAAGTTCGCTCTTAATGTATGTAATGATATGATTCCTCGATCGAATAATTTGTTATATAAAAATTGCATTACAGTTGTCCTTAACTTTGCAATTTTGAGTTTTGTTTGCAGTAGATATATAGATAATTTCAAGCTATGGAGGTTTAACCAAAACTAGAGATTTTTCTTATTGGAATGGGATCCTGCCCAATCCCTTCTTGTTTGGGATAGGATTAAAACATATCTTTGTCCCACAAAATATAAACTAAAGGGATGGGAATATGACATTTTTTTAATCCCATTTGTGTATATGCGACATGAACAAGATTAACAAATCTTATTCCAACTCATCCCGATACCAACCTTGATGGTTTGCTTTATTATTAAATTATTAGATATTTTAATACAACTAAAGTTAATTAGTGTCCATATCTATAATTTTGAAGCATAAATCTTAATATTAATGTGCAATAAAAGCAGATAAATAAATTAAAATTTTCAGATTAAAAATATATTCAAATATGCTTATTTTCAAAATAAAAATATTATTTGATTATTCTACTTTGTATTTATTAAAAAAAATTTTAATATTAAATTATGATAATCCTTAAAAGAAAAAGTTAAAATTTATTTATTTATATTGAGATTGTTCAAAATAATTGACTGAAATGAGATATTTAATTTGGGGGGGGGGGAGATTATGATAAATTTTTTGGAAAGGGACGAAAATAAAATTTTTTTTTTACCTCGCTTGCATATACGAGAAAGGATCGGAATTAGCAAATCATGTCTCATCTCAGTCTATTATCAGTCCTAATTAAAACACAACTTTAATTAAATGGATCACAATGCACCATAAAAGTTAACGACCACGTCATCAGCTAAACAATGACAAACATTTATGTGGAGTAGGTTACTACCCCAATATAATAAAGTGGTCTATCCTCCTAATGAAGATTTGTCAAATGGTTGATTTGACGCTTTATTGGATAATTCATAATTCTTTTAATTTACATTTTCTGAGATCCGCCGGTGTAAGGCAATTAGCTTGGTGGATCCTATTAATAGGACTGATCGAAACTGTCGTTTGACAGACGATAATTGGTCTGGCACGCCACCTAAATATGCTAAGCCAAGAAGATGAGGCTGATGCAGCCCCGTACAACTCAGCTTTTCATCGCAGCTGAAATTTGTCAAAGTCTGTTGAAACACTGCTTAATGCTAGAGTTCAGCGTCAACAATTAATTGCTATGCATACATAGCAATTAATTATTCATTGTTAAAAGATCTTCATTTATAATATTTAGACATTTAACACAACGTCACTTAAGCTTTAGTTTAGTGGTAAATTTTAATTCTTAAAGTTAAGAAAAATTTTAAAGATAGGAATTTAAATTTTCATAAGTTTAATTTCTCTCAATTAAGTAAAATTAATTTATAAGTTTTTTTCATTTACGAAATATGAGTGGAATATAGACATCCCTCATTTTTTAGGGTCATATGTCTGGACATGTATTTAATAGAATTAATATAAAATGTAAATCACAGTTAGATATATCTGATTGTAAATATTAATGTAATGTCTGTTTTAATAAGAGTTATAAATATTTGTACAATATAATAATCTGATATGTAATCAATATTATGTATAATCAGTATTAAAAAAAAAAAGACATATAACGCTACCGGCTTATAAGACAACATTTAAGATTTAATCACCAAATAACCAAAAGAATATATAAAATAATTCACTAAATAATTTATGATGATTTTGGAGTTTTATCACCACCCTAATATTTTAACAAAAGAATAATTATGTTCTTTTTTCCTATAAACCTTGTATTATAAATCATAATCCAGCTTATATATTGATTACATTACTAGAACAACAATTAATCCTCTCTTAATCTAATTTTCTTAAGGTTTGGAGGATTTAATAAAGTGTGGCACTAGCATTACTGTATGGTTGAAATTTATTTCTAACTATAATTTACATTTTTTTAATTTTTCAATTTTTGCTTTTATTTTTCTCTTTTTTCTTTTTATTTAATGACCAAGTTTGTACTTTCTCTAATTCATAGCTCATTCTTTAACGTTTTATTTTTATTTTTTTCAAATCAAAGTGACTAACTAATACATTTATACTGTAATTCATCAATGCGTATGCTTCGGAGAGTAAGTCGTGCCTTGAAAAAAGATTTGCTAAAAAATACAAACTTTTGAGTCTCTTAATTTTATATGCTTGTGAAAGATTCTCTTCATATGAGCCCCAATTTTAAGCACACAGATGTTGACCGCTTTTGAAATACTGATTCTCTTTGCAGAAGCGCGGCCATTTATGGCCATAATAGTTTGAGAATGTGTGTGTGCGCGCGTGCGTGTATTATTTAATTTCTCAAAGAGTTGTGTAATGATGATGGGAGAGTTTTTTTTTTTGGAGATAAATTAGGGAAGTTGGCGGTGAAAGAACATTTTTATTAAAGATAAATTAGGAAAATTAAAATGAAATATCGTGAAAAAAATAATAATAAATATCTTGGCTGTACAATTTGTACTTGAGGAAAATTAGACTACAAGTATCACAAATTTTCATCCAAAAACCTTATTTATTTCTGTGTAATACAGTTGTTTTCAAATATTAGTTTATTATTGATTTTTAAATTACAACAAGCAATGTGATTGAAACTTTATTATTAGAAATTGAAAATTTATTTATTTTGTTCCCTTTCTTTCAAATCATACATATGTCATTTGACATTAGAGTATTATGAGTAAAGTTTTATTTTCAAAATTTTAATGATTTTATCAAGTAACCGAGAAGAGATAAAAAGAATTTTGGTTAATCAAATAGATCCATGCATATTAATGGTATATTTAACTACCCAATTCCCTATCCCATTTTAAATATTAAGAAGAGGAGTAAACTTGCTTGTGTGTTTTTTCAAATTTCACCGTTCATTTTAAAATGCTTAGACTCCCAAAGCTTAACAACATATTTGACAAAATAAGCGTGCTTTCCTTTTGGGACCAGTAATGCTACCAATGCTTAGCTTTGACTCTTGAACAAGAATAAGTACGTATTGAGTAAAAACAACTCTACAGATGTCTTGGAATCGTTTCGTATGCATTAAAATGCCGAAGATTTGCACGCACGCTCGATCTTGCATGGTAGAGAGATTCTATTCCCTTACTAAAATAGTGAACTATTCGCACTTCGAAATTTATTTTAAATACTCATATTTTAATAATTTGTTTATTATAATATTCCTAAGTTAATTTATTATCAAGGATAATATTATCATTACTAAATAAAACTTTTACTCTTGACACTCATTTACAGTCAGTGCCATGAATCTAACTTTTTTTTCTTAAATCTTAACAATACTCCCTCAACCGGTAGTCTCTCTTCTATTTCTTTGATCTTCCCAATTGACTTTAGTGAATAAATAAGTGAATAATATGAGAAGAAGTATACTCATACTGGTCAATAATTTTCCTTATAGCATAATTTATAGTATTACTTTTGTTTTTAAATAAATTTTTATCCATATTCATTATAAATTAAATAAATCATATCAATGAAAATTAAAATTAAAAATTTTAAGTACTAAAAATAATAAAATGTATGTTTAAGTACTAGAAAGACCAATGAGGGAGAAGCTGTCTACTTTGAGAAATTGAAGAAAACCAAAATAAAGTCGCACTCAATGCAAAGCTTATGCCACTATCAAGCAAATTAAATATTCGTTCTCGCAAACAGAGCATATTTCATACCCGAGAAATTTCCTTAATAATGCAAAATTAAATACTACGTAAATTTCCATATATAAATGGAGCGTTTGTGCTATAGTGAAATAACCAGAATCAAGGTTTATTTTCTTACACTCGAGAAATTTTATAATATATCAAATGTAAGACAATCAACTCAGTGGTGACTTTAGTATAGGCGAATGAGGTGGTTGCCTAAAACACTATATTTTAGGAATATCTTACTTTTTAAGTATTTTTTTAATAATTCTCTAATTAATAAAATTTTTAAAAATTTCGTATTATAGGAAAGAGTATCTATAGTTGTTAACCTTAGTATTGAAGAGATATAATTACTAATATTTTATAACTATTAATTCATTCATTATTACTCTTTCCAAGAAAAAATGAATTGACCTTTTTAGTTATCTAAGAAAGCCGAACTATTTAACGCTATAGAATTTGACTTTTAATATTCTTTTTAATTTCTATTAAAAAACTTATTGTTGACACTTAAATCTAATCGAGTCGATTAGCGGCTTGATATCAAATCTATATACCAACATTAAATTTATGTGCAAGAGAAATAGTTTGCCAATTACCAAAGATGCCTTAGACTGCCAACAAATAACCAACGAACACTTGAAATCACAAAAGAAGAGAAGGGGCACGGGTAGTTTTTCCCATGCTAATCTCTAATACTAAAATCAATTTATGGGTTTGTAGTAAAAATAAAATGAATGATTTATGCTTAGACAACAAAAGCAAAATGTTTAGGAGATCGAACGCTGAAAAAGGAAAAACAAGCACAATGTCAAGATTGAATCTAATTGGCTTGGCCGAACCCTTTAGAAAAAGCAAGACAGAGAAGCAGCTAACAATGGTAGCTTAGGCAATAGCATTATAATGATGATACTAATGTCCATATTAGGATGATCGGGATGAGGTTTTATTTCTTCTTCTTTCCTATCCTTCATGCCTTAGAGAGATCGAGAGTGAGGCTTGTTAATGCCTTCGCCATAATTGGTCCCCTCAATCTATCACTTTGGCTTCCACTTATTTACTATGCTTTTATAAAGGTAGTTTGTGTTGGATTTTTTTAATTTAATAATATTGGATCCTTAATTCAATGTTGAACCCTTAATCTAACGTTGGATTTATATATAAATAATTATGTGTTACAAACTGTCATATAAGGTTAAGCCCAATTAAAGTGATCAATTAAGGTTTTTTTAGTATTATGAGCTTTAATATATCTAATAGAGTGTGGGCCTTTAATGTGTAGAAACCTAATAGTATTATAATTCTATGATAGACAGAATTAGAAATATCCAGTGACAACAGAAAAAAGTTGTCTATATAATTAGTTATTATCCCTAGGTTACACATATCATTCTTTTCACTTTTTCTGATATCCCATCATTATATAGGTGTTAGTATTTTACTAAAGATTTTATCCCAACAAGTGGTATCAGAGTTTATTCATGTTGAATAATTGAAAATCAAATTTATTTTGATTAATGATTAAATATTTTTTATTCTTAAATTTAGTATTTTTAAATTTGAGAATAAATTTATGATTTTTTTCTTTAGTATTGTAAAATAATAGAAATCTGAAATTAAAAAATTTTTTTTTTGGAATTCAGATTATCAAAAAAAAAAGAAAACAAAACAAAAGGAAATAAAGAAAAAGGAATTTTTTTCTTTAAAAAAAAAGGCTTTTGGCCAGCGGCAATTGCAGCTACCGGCACAGCGGCTACCGACTGCGGAAAAAAGCGAGGCAGCAGCTCAGTAAATTGAGGAAGAAGGAAGCGGCAGCCAAAGCCGCCGCTCAAAGAATAAAAAGAAGAAAGGATGTTAGGTTTTCATGGCTTATATCATAAAGCACCCTAAAGCTTTGAAAATTTTTATTTTTAATTGAATACTTATAACATATTGTATTTAAATCCTAAATATGCTTGGGGTTAATGAAATTGAGTGTTGGGCCTGAATTTGAACTTAATGTAAAGAAATTAAGGGGTTAACTTAGTATTTATAATAGCCTACTAATAATTTAAATATTAAATTAAGTCCATTAAAAAAAAAATGTTTGATTGTTTAATCGGTTTGGTCCGGTTCGGCTCAGACTGAACCGATCTGATATAGAATCAGCCAATGGTTTAAACCAGTCAAAGTTTAACTTTGACCTAAAAAATTTTATTTTTATTTATTTTTGGGTTATTTTTTGGTATAATTTAATTTAAATATTGGTTGGTTTATATGTATTTTAAAATGAATTAATTAAAGTAACATGTCACCAAAGTGACCTCTCTAATGGAAATTAATTTATTTTAGAATATAAATAATTTTTTTGTGTATGTAATTCTTGCGAATATCAATCAGTCCAAAGGTAGGTCCATATTTAATAGAATTACATTTGCATCAATAAACACGTGATGATTATTTAGTTTTACATGTAAGTAATAAATCAGCCCAAAGGAAGTTTAATTGTTTGACATGTTCTTATTATCAATGTTTGATTACTATAACAAGATATCACTTACAAATTAATCTTTTGTTCAAAGATTAAATATTAATAGAGTGTCCGGTATCTTGAGATGAAATTTACCTTTATTTGAATTTATTTTATTTAAAAACTAATATAAGCTTATTTTGTTTGTTATTCTCTATTTAATTATTTTTGCTGCTAATATTACTTCCAACATCAATTCAATCCATATCCTAAATGGCTCTAACTTCAAATCATGGCATGAGAATCTTTCAATCGTTCTCGCAATCATGGATCTTGATCTTGTGTTAAGGGTTGATTCTCCTTTATCTCTTATTGAAGAAAGTACCCTTGATGATAAAAGAAAAATGGACAAGTAGGAGAGATCAAATTGCATGTATATCATGATCATGAAGAAGGCTATTCCAGAAGTATTTAAGGGCTTAATCATTGAAAAAGCAATCGCGATTAAAGAGTTTCTTGCACAAATTGAACAATGATTTATTGAGAATAAAAAGGTTGAAATTGGTACGCTCTTGACAAGACTCATTTCAATAAGACATAAAGACAAGAAAAAGAATAAGGATAAAGAAGCTACAAATACAATACCTCAAAAGAAGCAACAAAAGAAATTGGATGATCTAAAAGCAACTTGTTATTTTTTTAGAGAAGCTGAAGGGCATGGCTTGGTTTGTTCTGATGTTAATTTAACTGTGGTACCTAGACACACGTGGTGGATATATTCTAGTGCAACAGCTCACATCAGTGTATCTATGCAGGGTTATTTGAATTGCTGAAAGCCCAATGATGATGAAAGATACATTTATGTAGGTGATGGTAAAAGGGTTAAAGTTGAAGCAATTGAAAAATATAGACTATTGTTAAAGACTGGATTTTACTTAGATCTCAATGAAACATTTATTGTTCCGTTATTTAGATGAAATTTGATTTCTATTTCTGCTATGGATAAATTTGATTTTTCTTATTTATTTGAGAATGAAAAATTTAGTTTGTTTCATGATTCAAGACAAGTTAGTTCTGGTTATTTATCATGTGAGGATAGTCTTTATATATTTGATACAATTACTTCATTTAATGAATCTCTGCAATCAAGTACATGAGGTCTAAAGAAAAAATTAATCAATGAGAATTCTGCTGCATTATGGTACAGGAGATTGGGTCGTATATCCAAATAGAGTATAGAGAGACTTGTGTCAGACAAAATTCTTAACCTTTTAGATTTCACAGATTTCGATATATGTGTTAAATATATCACGAGAAAATAAATCAATAAAAGGAGATTTAAAGCCAATAGGACTTTGGATTCATAGAACTCATACATACAGATATTTGTGGCTATTTGCTAAATCTGCTTGGATTGGTCAACAAAATTTTATGACATTCATAGACAATTTTTCTAGATAAGGCTACATATATCTAATTCATAAAAAGGTACAATCTCTTGATATGTTTAAAAATTTTAAAGCTAAAGTTAAGAATCAACTTAGCAAAAGAATTAAAAGTATCAGATCTAACTGTGGTGGTGAATACTATAGTAGATATAATGGTTTAGGTCAATAGCATCAAGGGCCATTTGCTAAATTCCTAGAGGAATGCGGTATCGTTCCACAGCACACTATACTAGATTTGCCCATTATGAATGGTGTTGCTGAAAGATGCAATATGACTCTTAAGGACATGATGAGGAGTATGATTAGTCATTCTACCTTACCAAAATCATTCTGGGAAAAAGCACTAAAGGCTGCAGCATATATCCTTAACAGGGTTTCAATTAAAGCAAGTACCAAAACCCCTTATGAGCTTTGGGTAGGAAAAAAGTCTAGTTTAAAGCACTTACATATTTGGGAATGTCCAGTTGAGACAAGACCATATAAGCCTAATGAGAAGAAACTGAACTCAAGGACGGTAAGTTGCTATTTTATTGGATATTCAGAACGATCAAGGGGGAATAAGTTTTATGATCCCATGACTAAGTTAATTTTTCAGTCAGGAAATGCTCGATTTTTTGAGGATGTCGAGTGTGCGAGGGGAGATATGATTAGAGACTTTGTCCTTGAAGAGAAATATGTTGATATTCTCATAGGTGTTATCGGCATTGATCAGGGTCTCATTCCTAATTTTGTACAAGACACAACAAATCAATATAATGTTGGAGAACCCCTCATACAAGAAGTTATTCCAGAAGAACAACTCTACCATCTTAAGAAACTATGTCATTAAAGAGATTCACTAGAGAAAGGAGAAATGCATTGTTAGATGATTATATTTCTCTAAGAAGATGAGGCGGACATTGGAATAATAAAAAATGATCTAATCAATTTCCATCAAACTATGAAAAGTTTTAATTCTCAAAAGTGGATTGATGCCATGAATGGAGAGATGAAGTCCATCAAAGAAAATGACGTATGAAATCTTGTTCCGTTGCTAACAGGTGCGAAACCTATTGATTGCAAATGGATATTTAAAACTAAGAAGGATTCGAAAGGTAATGTGGAAAGGTACAAGGCATATCTTGTTGCAAAAGGCTTTACATAGAAAGAAGGCATCGACTGTAAAGAGATTTTCTCTCTAGTTTTTTCAAAAGACTCTTTCAGGATTATAATGGCATTAATAGTGCATTTCAATCTTAAGTTACATCAGATGGATGTGAAGGCAGCGTTTCTCAATGGCAATATTGATGAGACAATTTATATAGTGCAACCAGAAAATTTTATATCTGGAGACCTAAAGAGTATGGTTTGCAAACTTAAGAAATCTATCAATGGTCTCTAGCAAGCATCTCGACAATAATATTTCAAGTTTCATCAAATGATCGTCTCATTCAGTTTCGAGATGAATTTGATTGATGATTGTATATACCATAAGTTCTATAGGAGTAAGTATATTTTTCTGGTTTTATATGTCAATGATATTTTGCTTGCCAGTAGCGATATAGGCTTATTGCACAAAACCAAAAGATTTCTACTTAAGAACTTTGAGATTAAAGATCTTGGCAATGCCTCTTTTATATTAGGCATACAGATACACCAGGATCACTCCCAAGGTATTCTGAGACTATCACAAAAGAGCTATATTGAAACAATTCTCAAGAGATATGACATACAAAATTACAAACCAAGTGATACTCTTGTGGTTAAGGGAGATAAGTTTAGTCCCAATCAGTGTCCTAAAAATGATTTTAAGGAAAAAAATACAAAATATTCCTTATGCGTCAGTAGTAGGAAGTCTGAAGTATGCTCAAGTTTATACCCGACCAGATATTACGTACGTTACTAAGATGTTAGGCAGATATTTAAGCAATTCAGGATTAGACCATTAGAAAGCAGATAAACGAGTTTTGTAATACTTACAGAGAACAAAAGACTACATGCTCACATTTTGGAGGTCAGATAAGCTTGAGATCGTTGGGTATACTAACTATAATTTTACTGAATGCCAAGATAGTATAAAATCCACTTTGGATTATATCTATCTACTGCTGAGGGTGCTATCTCTTGAAAGAGTGTTAAACAATCTCTTATAGTTTCTTCTACAATGACAGCAGAATTTATAGCATGTTATGAGGTACCCAATCATGGAATATGATCACAAAATTTTGTCATGGGACTACGCATAATAGATGGTGTTGACAAACCACTAAAGTTATTTTATGATAATAAGTCAGCAGTGTTATATTCTAATAACAACAAGAGCTCAACAAAGTCGAAGTATATAGACATCAAGTTTTTAGTTATTAAAGAAAGAGTTCAGAGTAGACAATTCTCTTTTGAGCACATTAGCACAAACTTTCATGAGCACACTGCTCGTATAAATGTCATGTCATTTAAAGATATTTAGTTTTAGTGAGAGTTTGTGATTTTTTAAATGCTCTTATAATACAGGCATTTTCAGTTATTTCAGTTTCTAGATATTTTAAATTAATTTTTATAGAAATAAAGTTTTAGTTTATTTACACTCTGATCTTTTGGTATAGTTTAATCTCACTAAGATTTAAGGTAGATCAATTGGAAATAGGTATGTTGAGATCACATTGTATGAAATTTTCATATTACACATCCACATCATGATTCATGTCATTCACTTGTATTGGTATAGTGACCATTGATAGATCGAGTTACGATAGATGTAACAAAGGTCATTTTGACTCTATATTAATATAATTGATGGATAGGATTGGTCATAGATACATTTTGATAACGATAGTAAAGATTGAGCTCATACAATTATTTTTACGAAATATAATTATAAGTTTACACATATAGCCCAAGTGGGAGATTGTTGGATTTTTTAATCTAATAATGTTGGATCCTTAATCCAATGTTGGGTTTATATGTGAATAATTATGTATTACAGACTATCATATAAGGTTAAGCCTAATTAAAGTAATCAATTAAGGTTTTTTTAATATTATGAGCTTTAACGTATCTAATAGAGTGTGGGCCTTTAATGTGTAGAAACCTAATAGTATTCTAATTCTATGAAAGATAAAATTAGGAATACCCAATGATAACAGGAAAAGATTATCTATATAAGTAGTTATGGTCCTCAAGTTACACGTATCATTCTTTTTACTTTTTTTGATATCACATCATCAAAGAGAGAACGCAGAGAAAATTAAAGGACTCTCTAGGGAAATGTGTAAATCTAAAAGGCCAACCACACAATCTTAGATATTAATTCAGTGTTATGGATTCAGGTACGCTTTTACATAATTTTGTTATTAATTCTTGATAATATACATAATATTCGTGGGTTATACGTGTTAGTATTTCACCAAAGGTTTTATCCCAATAGTTTGACCATTGCCTTTTTCAAGTAAAATAGGTGGTTGTGAGGAGTGCACATCCTCTTCAGAAAATCCCACCAATAATTCCATTTTCTTTATTAATTAATCTCCTTTTTTATCCCCTAATCAATAATCATCTAGTTTCTGATGTTGAGAGCGCGTGACGAATTAACACTCTAAACTTTTGTAAGTTTAAATCGATCTCGAGTTGACTTCCTTGAGTTGACTTCATGTTTTATACCTCATCTTCACGAGAATTTAAGCTTATAACCTTTATTATTGACTTAAGCAATTTTAAGCAACTTTAGACAGTTTAAGGTTTTATTCCTTATGTGGAGCAAGTTTTAAGGCTTTTCACTTTTATTGACTTAAAGCAATTTTGAGTAACTTTTATCAGTTTAAGGTTTTTTGCCTCGTTTAAAACAGGTTTAAATGCTCTTAAACTTTTACTAACTTATTAACTTAAGTAACTTTAAATAATTCTTATCAATTAAGGTTTTGTGGCTTAATTAGAGCAAGTTTCAAGGATTTTTACCTTTTATTGTCTCTCTTTGCTTTATCTTTGCCTTATAAAATATTAACAAATTTCATCTATAAGCTTTGCTTGGCTTCTCAATTTTACCCTAGCTCTCTTTTCATAAATTGTTCTCATGTTGAGCAAGTTTCAAGAAATCAAGTTGATTGAGTTATACCATTAACTTTCATGTGAGCTCTATCAATTTGATATGTTCAACCTGTCCTCATTTTGCACAGTAGGATTTAGAGGAATATTTAAATTTTCGTTGAAAATTGCATATGCATAACTTAAAATATAACTTCTCATCTATTCTAATTCCTGTAAATGTGTGCCTTCAATGTGCTCTCCTTTGAGATTTTTGCTTCAAATTCTTAAATAGGATTTTTCCTGCTGTAATGCTCCACCTTTTATGTTTGTACCTAAGGTAATATTAAGTATTTTGAAGAAATAATTTCAAAATAAGTATTTTATAAATATTGAACAAAAAGGTTTGTTACATAAAACTATATAAAAGGGTTTGTCACAAAAAAAAAAAAAACTTGTTACAAAAGTCACAACTAATTCCATAAACAAACTTATTGTATTTATGCTTAGGTAGGAACATAGTTAAGCACGTTGTGCAACTCAAGGTCTGTTATATCCATATGCACCTCGCCTTGGCGGAGACTTAGCATCAGTTTTTCCTACTCAGTTCCTGCAATGTAAGGACTACGTGAGCTAATGCCCAGTAAGTAAACACTTGATGCCTATGAATGAATTTATAAAATAAGTGCTAAAACTTTTTACATGAAACTTTAAAATATGAAGAATAATGTTAGGGCCTTAGGTTTGTTGTACTACAAGGCTAGCATTCTATAACATGCCCTTGGGCTTAAATTAATTGATCCGTTGGGTGTTACGTATCGCCGTCCCCAAAGGATCTCTTTTCTTAGCTTAGAGAGCTTGCCCTTTTTATGAATGCTTGCTACCTAGTAGTACAGCAACCCCTTTTCTTTAAAATCATTAAAATACCTATTTAACAAATCACTCGTGAAATGCATGAGATCAATGCAACTTATATTACAGCATATAAATCCTCTAAATATATAATAAAGCATAACATGAAACTACAACATATAACATAGGCGGCAGTGCCATCCATATAGAAATCTAAAGAAATGGAATTATAATATAGGCGGCAGGGCCGACCATGTAAAGAGTCATAACAATATCATATATTAGGCAGCAGTGCCGACCATGTAGAGAGTTATACCAACATCATAATTTAGGCGGCAGTGCCGACCATGTCATAATAAAATAAGAGCATCACATGTTAGGCGGCATTGCCGACCATCCAATCACATCTTAGGCGGCATAGCCAGCCATATGAGGATGATATCATGATGTAGGCGGCAGAGCTAGCCATTAGGATTTAATAATAATAAATCACACCACAATAATAATCATTATAAAACAAGAGATTATTTATAACTAAACCTAACATAAGAGAATTATTACTTAAAGCTAATTTAACATATTGTCCTTATATTGCAGTTGAAGTGAAGTGTTACTTACCTGTTTTTCTTTGATTCCCCTAAACCTTCTTTCCTAAACTTGAGAATTTCTTTACTAGGGATGCTTTGGTTTAGAATGGGACTAGATGGGATTTCTAGGGTTTATGGAGAAATGTAAGGGCTAAGGGGTATTTATAAAGTTTCCTAAGGCTCATGAGTGGTTAGGATTTTGCCACCACATCATTTGATTAATGGTGGAGAATTATTTCTCTACAAATATCTTGGTGATTTCTAGAATACTTAGGATTTTGCCACCTAGCACTTAATTAATGATAAAGATTTATTTCTTTATAAATATCTTAGAAATTTCTAGAATTTTTAAATCTCTAAAACATTTTTTATTACATCATCACTTATGTCATTGCTTATGTCATCATTACTTTTAAATTATTAATTTATCTTTCCATAAATATCTTAGTAATTTCTAGAATTCCTAATTTCTCTACAACATTTCTTATTGCATCATCACTTATGTCATTGCTTATGTCACTATTAGCTTTAATTATTGATTCATCCTTTCATAAATATCTTTAGTAATTTCTAAAATTTTTAATACCTCTACAATATTATTTTATGTCATTATATTATTATATATTATTATTATTATTATTATTATGATAAATACTTAAGGGAGTTTATTGGGTTGATTATATAACTTGTGCATATCTTCTAGGCTTAATTATATATATATTCTCTAGTCAACTTCTCCTTTGTTGCTTGATATGGACAGCGCTTTTTTACTTCTTTATAGATTTTGGTTATCGTTTTTCTTGTATAAATACCAGAATGATTAATGAAAACTTGTAGCACAAATTATCTAACCTTTCCTTATAACTTTTATGTTATCAGAGCTTTGTAGGTTAAAGCATCGTCCGCCTACCCTCTTCCTTCTTATTCTGTTCCAGAACTTCCTTTTTTTTTCTTTTTTTTTTTTTTTTTTTTTTTTTTTTGTTACCATGGCTGATTCCTCACCCAATACATTTGTATTCACTTCCTTCGTTTCTCATCCCCCTGTGATCAATCCTCTCGAGCATGGTACTCATCTTATTTCATTCAATGTGGTGGCACAAGCACCGCTCAAACTCACTACCACCAACTATGTCTCATGGGCTTTGTTGACGGCACTCGGCCATGTCCCCCGGCTCTGACGGCTGCCATGTCAACCTCCACCGATGCTGCACCGCCGCCACCCAATCCCGAGTAATCCTTACGGCTTCGGCAAGATCAATTGATTCTCAATGCCATTATTGGCTCTCTTTCACTGTCACTTATTCCGTTCATTGCCTCGGCACGCACATTATTTGATGCACGGAAAATCCTTACGGATACCTATGCAAAGCCATCACGAGGACGTATCACACAACTCAAAAGTCCACTGAATAAGCCACGCAAAGGTACTCAATCCATCACAGAATTCATGCAATGGATTAAATCTAAAGCGGATGAACTAGCTCTCTTGAATATGCCAGTGGACATAGAAGATCTCACCCTCAAGGTTCTCAACGGCCTTGATGATAGTTATCGTGAAATTGTAAATCCAATTCATGCTCGTTTCTCCGATCTCGTTTTGAGGAATTACATGAGAAGCTTCTCATGTCTGATGCCAATCGGCAACACAAGTCCAACAACACCACCGAAGCTACCCATCATCCTGCCACCGCTTATCCAGCCTTGGTGAATCCGGCTGCCCGGTCTAACTAATGCGGTCCCCAACGCTAGCCACCATAGCCTGTAGCTCTGCTGTATCCACCAAGAGAATACCCTCGTCGAACCCGACCACCCGGACTATCCAGCACTAGTCCACAACATCCAAACAAGCCTTATTTAAGGCATTGTCAATTTTCTCCACGACAAGGCGATTCTGCTAGACATCGCTTCTTTAGTGCCTTCCACTTCTTCACCAGCCTATACCATGCAACGCCCACACAATGCGCCTAGTGCTCATACTACCACTCATGTGCCTTCGTCTTCCTCTGAATGGCCTCTTGACTCAGGAGCCTCACACCATATCACAGCAGATCTATCTAATCTCTCTCTCTCTATACTCCATACGAGGGAATAGATGATGTGGTGATTGGTGATGGCAACGGTTTAGCAATTACTGACCCTAGTTCATTTTCACTGTCTTATAGTAGTAGTCAATTTTATTTTGATAAAGTGCTATGCGTACCCCCATGAAAAAGAACCTTATTTCCGTTTGTCAGCTCTGTAAAACTAATCGTGTGTCTATCATTTTTTTGCCAAACTCATTTCAGTTGAACTCATGTCCGTTCGTGCGTGATAATATTGCACCTTGGATAGAGACCAAAAGTTGACTTTTTGTACCTATTCCCCACAGATGAGGCCAAATGTTGACGGTAAAATCTGATCGAGTTAGTTAGCAGCTTGATACCAAATCTCTGCACCAACATTAAATTTATGTGTTGGAGAAACAGCTTGCTAATCGCCAAGAATGCCCTGAACCACCGGCAAATAATCAATAAACATCTAAAATCACAAAAGACGGTAAGGGGTGTCGGTTTTTCTAGTGTTAACTCTCGGATACCCAAGTCAATTTATGGGTTTACAGGAATAATAAAAGAAAATAGTTTATGCTTAAATAATAAAAGAAAATAGTTTATGTAGGATATCAGAGGCTAAAAGAAAAAGAAGCACGATGCGGCTTGGCCAAATCTTTTAAAAAAGGCAAGAACATAGAAGGAACTAGCAGTGTTATCATAGGCAGCCCCACTACCGCTTATTATAATGATGATGATAATGCCCATGTTAGGATGATGGAGATGAGGTTTTATTTATCTCAATTCTTCTTTCCCACCCTGCACGCCTCAGAGAGATCGAAAGCTAGGTTCGTTAATGCGCTCCATAATTGCTTCCTCTATCGTTGGTAGGGGTAGTTCGGTCATCGCTCATTGCTTCTCACAAGTAAAATGCATGGTTCTGAAAAATGAGGGGTGAACGTCCTCTTGAGCAAATCCCACCAAGAATTCCATTTTCTTTATTAACTAATCTCCTTTTTTGACCCCAAACATATAATATCAAAAATCAATAGATAAAACAATTTCTTGATGTCTTATGTAATATTTGTGCATATATATATATATTTATTTATATTTTAATAAAGAGAGAGAAGTCGAGAGAGAGAAAGAAAGAAAGAGAAAGAGAAAGAGAGAGAAAGAGAGAGAGAGAGACCCGGATCCGACCCGATCCGCGACCCGCGAATAGACCCGGCCGGATCTCTCAATTTCGACCACCATTTGTGACGATCTTGGTACCGATTTGAAGCTCTCGAGACGCTGGTCGTATCCTTGCCATTCTCACTGCCGGAAAACAACCAGAACGCCGCCGGTAAAGCTCGAAAGTTTCGGCCAAAACACCCGTTCTTTTGTCGATTCACCGGAGTTTGGCCACGCCACCGGCTGGGTTCCATTGCTCTCATCTCCAGCTTCCATTTCCGATGGTCCGTCATCTCGAATCGGTTGGATTTGGGTGAACGGCAACTTTCAACCCCGGCCTTAGGAAGCTCGATCCGCTAAAATCGTCACCGCGTGGGAGGACACCCACCGTTGGACTCACCACATCGGAACTACAAGACCTGAGCTTCCCGTCACCGTTGACCGAAGTCCGGTCATTGTTGACCGGTGAGGGGCATTTTGATAAAGCTTGAGAATTTTGGGGTTAATTCTGTAATTTTTAAAAGTTATGGGTAATTTGATAATTATGGATAAGGATAGTTACGTAATTTGAGATTTCGATGGTAAATCGATAATTTAAGTGATTTGAGGTAATTTGATAATTTTACACCTCAGAAATAATTTAATAATTTCTAATATGTGGGTATTTTAGTGATTGATAAAATTGAGGATAGGTTGGTAATATATGATATTGAGGTTAAATTGGTAAATTATGATTTTTGGTATATTTCGATAATTTTGAATTCAAGGACATTTCGGTAATTTTAAAGGATTCGAGGATATTTCAGAAATTAAGAATTTTAAGGATAAATTAATAAATATATTATTGAGGGCAATTAAGTAAATTTTGATATCGAGAGCATTTTGGTAATTTTCAGAAATAAGGATAATTTGGTGATTTTAGACATAAGGATAATTTAGTAATTTTAAATATTCGGGAGTTATATTATGAGAATTCGGGTTTTATTGGGTACAATTAATTATACTTTATGTTGTTAGTAATAATTATGCGATTTATTTTATTTTATTAGGGATACTGCATGACGAGAACCAACCTCAACGGACATCGACGATACCGGATTTTTATCACGGTGAGTGGAATATACAAAACTTATTTTCCCTGTGGATTATTATGATTTTTGATTATGATAAGTATGATTGCAAATGAATTTTTAAATGCCCAATTTAATGATTTTGTGAAAAATAGATTTTATCGGCATAATGTTGTTTATTATCGGAATTGCGTATGATAAATGGTTTTATCTTTGATTTTGAATATATGTGTATAAATAATATTTTTTTAAAAAAAATGGATTTTAAATGTTGTTGAGAATAAAAGAGAATGTGATTTCGGATATTATCAGATGTTTGTATACATGTGTATTTTCGATTGTTTTTAAGTCATTAGACAGTACCCTTCCCTGTACACTGTGATGTGATGATATGAGATATAGGCCTTTTATTTAATTACACATAGAGGCTTTGGGCCGTGTGCTTGGCGCTTTTGTCCTTTGGGGACTATGCATGCATAATTATGATGATGAGATATGTCGATATGAGATGACATATGAGATATTAAAATGTGTAGCTCCAGGGGTATGATGGTTTCTTGATTGCCCGTCCGTTGAGGTCCGGATTATCCGTGTAGCTCGGGGCATGATGGTTCTTGATTACTGTCCGTTGAGGTCCGGATAGGATGAGATTATTTCCCGGTACTTGTTTGGTGAAAGTTTTGATATTCGAAATTGATATTATATGTTGTGAATTTTCTTGATTCTACGCATTGATTGGTGATGATTTCACATTGAGTATTTATACGATGTTATGACATATACTTCTTTGGTTATTTCACATGTTATTATATATGTTTTCGAAGTTAGTGATTTGATTATAAATGTGAAGTGATTTATTAATATTTCTCGTTTATGATTTGATAAAATGGTGTATTTAAAATTGATACGATTATTTTAAGAATAAAATTATTTTTGGAAAAACTATTATAAGAGTTTTATACTCACCCCCATTCTTTTTCGTTTTATTATATTTTTAGGAGACTTGCAGTGACAGTTGATTGACTCAAAGAACGCTAGTTATGTGTATTTGCCACGTGTTTGTCCTAGAATTTGTGAAGTTATGAATAGAATATTTCGGATTGTATAATATTAACGATACTAAAATATTTCGAATGATATTTGGTAATTATTGAGATGTTGATTGACGGAGTTGGTTGTATATGGAAATTATTTTGGGAGTGTTATCTTATTAATTGCAGGATTGGAAATTTCAGAATCTTAGTGAAATATTAGAATAGTTATTAGTCGAATTTCGAGGATCAGTCGCGATTTGTCCCAGGATTCGGGACGGGTCATGACAGAGTTGGTATCAGAGCATGGTTTTAAATTCTGTAGACTTTATGGTTTTAAGTTAGAAAAAGTGGTACTATTATTAAAGTCGGAGTTGATATTTTTTTTAAAGCATTATTATGCTTTCTCGTAGCAGTAGATGTGGCCATAGTCGTCATCCTTTTCGGTTCATAAAAACTGAGTTGACTGTAGGCATTGTACCTGCAGGGGAAATTGAATCCATGGATAAGAGAATAGTTGGATTTTTAACACATAGGATTGCACTACAGCTGCCAACAAGTGTTCCGAATATTGAGCAGTTAATTGATATGCTAGTTTAAATTGTGATTACAGTAGTATATAATTGAACTTTGGTACATACTGATCGTATAGTTACTATTGAACATGTGAAGTGTAGGGGTGGCTAAGAGTTTTAATAGTTTTGAAAATCTATCTGAGGTTAAATCGTGAATTATTAAATTAGAATATATTTTTGTATGATGAGATATACAGAGAAGGACAAATTTTCTTTTGTTTTGATGATGCCTTCTATGGCCAGCGAGGTGACCGAATTTGCGAACAGTGACTAGTTCCATATTTGGGTTGATTTGACCTACCTACGACGTATTTTTGGATTCGATCCTTAATTTTATAATCAGAATTTTTCGTATCCTTTCTAGATATATTTGAGCTTCGATCAAGACGATTTCTATAGCAGTTGTTCAACTTGCCGAGAGGTTTATTTTGATATATTATAGGGTTGTATAAGGGCTTAATCTTGCTGATAACGTATTACAAGATTCTTTATTAATTATATGCTTATAGGAACGGAACAAACCGCAACAAAAGAGAAAAGCAAAATGCAATAGGGGATAGCCGCGAGATGCTTCAATCTTTTGAATAATGCATACATTTATATATATAGTTAACGTGGAGGGTGCTCAAGTAGTTTTACAAATAGGTATAATGATGAATTTACTATTCATAATACTCCCAAGTCTTGATACGACAAATCTTATCGGTGGGAACGTATCTGCTTGAGATTAATTTTCTTACATTTTCGTCTCTTTTCTCCTTTAATCATGGGAAATATATCGTGATATCCAATCACATCAAATTTATCTGCTCAAGAAATCTTCAGCTAGGCAAAAGAAAAAAAAATGATTAGTTTCGAAGTAATAAGTCAAGATATGGTTTGAATCATGCTTGTATATGGCGTAATCACCATGCAGTTTGTCAAAGATATCATGATAAGAAGATCTACTTTTACAGACAATATTTGTCTGTTGTAGATATCGCAAATCAAGAAGTCATCCTTACTAAAATATCGGAATGTGTAGCGTAACGGACAATTGTGTATATAAGAAGTAGGTGGTATGATTCATTGGTATAAGTCTTTTAGAGATTGCAGTATTAAAAAAAAAAATTTAAGGCTTTCACACGAATAATGGCTGAGTCTAAAGCACAGCAGCTCAAAAATATTGGTGTATTTTGTGAGAACAGTTGTGGAAATATTTCAAACTTTGTGAATGCTGCAAAGGATCTGGGAAAGGCATTGAGCATGCGGAAGATACGTTTAACAGTTGGTAGTGGTGATATTGGATTTATGGGCGGTGAAATAGGAATTATTCCCAAAACTAGACACGGGATTGCTTTTAACACGCATGAACGGCTTCTAAATTTGAGCAACAATGTTGATGCTTTTATTGCTCTACCGGGTGGATTTAAAACTCTTGAAGAAATTTTTACTATTGCTTCCTGGTCTCAACAAAACAGGTATCAGAAACCTATTGGTTTACTAAATGTAAACCATTTCTATAGCATATTGTTATTTTTCTTGGATGCCGCTGTGGTGCAGGGCATTCTTCCTTCTTCAGCACGAAGAATCTTTGTCCATGCTAGTAGTGCCAATGAACTGATTGACTTGTTAGAGGCATATAAGCCTGAAGGTGACTCAATCAATTCTCAGATTAGGCCAAATGAGGAGGAAAAAGATGATGATGGAGAGAAGTCTGGCAATAAAGATAAGAAAAATGATGGAGATAAAAAGCGAAAAATATTAGACTTGAGTCTTCACCTGTAATTTTAATTTCCCCTTCCTTCTCTATCTCCTTTATGATGTACTTGAGCATTATCCATAATTTCTTCCATATAAGTTGATTGATGGATAATGAATCTATTTATTTTATGTCTGATCTTTAAGTCGAAATTATATTTTATTTTCAAGAAAAGTCTCATTTCAAATTTTCTCTTTGAAATATTCAGTAATTTTTAGACTATTCAGGAGTTCTAATTAATCTCATAGCATCAGCATAAGATGCCACAGTTACAAATCTCGATTCAGATTTTATAATGGATACAATGGGTAGATAGAATCAATTTTATATCATTCTAAATTTTTACTCAAATACTTATACCACGTATATTCAGATTGATTCAATTCTTATGAGGATTATTGTAGCTTGATTGAAAAAGACTACGATCATTTGATTTATATGCTTTCAGACATAGTAAATTCTTAAGGGATTTTTTATATAAAATATTATGACCAAGTGAGCCACGCAGATATGTTGTCGCTACATGCATGAGATGCGTGTTAAGTCTTTTCTAAGCCGCGTAAAAATTATTCAAAATCGAAAACGTCATATTATCTATCATTGGGGAATAGATACTTTATTAATAGATACCAATTCACTGCAGGAAACCTTGTTCAATAAAATTTATCCAATCAGTATTTGGTGATTTCATTGTGCTCATTACGTTTCTTGAAAAATATTCACTTAGATGTAATGGACTTGACATCTTTAGGTGTCTGGATTACAGGTATGTAAACTTCATGTTTAGCTAAAGAAATCTACGTGAATTGTTGTCATTCATAAAGGCTAATCATGACTTTGTTCACATTCACCAATGGTTTACGGGTTATAATCATTACGACGTCAGTAGCTACAATAAATAAGAACACATTATAGATGATAATTACTTTGCTGATTTCACACGTGTGTAAAATATAGAGATATTTTTATAAGTTCAATCACATCAAGAGCTTTATGCCTCATATATGGACTTTGTAGCGGGACTTTATCATACTCCGAGTGAACATGATAGTATTTGGGTGATTATTGGTCGACTCATGAAATCGGCACACTTTTACCATGTAAGATCACTTATTCGATGGATCAATTAGGGAGTATTTTTATGGTTGAGATAGTTTGACGTCATAGAGTGCCTGTGATGATTGTTTCAGATAGAGATTCTCGGTTTACTTTTAAGTTCTGGATCAGTTTGCAGAAGGCTTTGGACACTCAATTGATTTTTAATATTATTTTTAATCCACAGACTGATGGTTAATCAAAGTGTATTATTTAGACATTGGAGGATATGTTTCGAGCATGTATTTTAGAATTTAAGGATAGTTGAGACAATTATTTATCCTTGATGGAGTTTGTATACAATAACAGTTTTCAAGCTAATATCGAGATGGCACCATATGAGGCTTATATGGTTGAAAATTCAGAACTTCAGTGTGTTGGGATGAGGTTGGTGAGCAAAGACTAATTGGTCTCGAATTAGTTTAGGATATGAATGAGAAGATACAATTTATTCGGGATAGATTAAAGGTAGCCCAAGATAGAAAAAAAAAACTATATTGATAAGCACAAATAGGAACTTGAATTTGAAGTTGATAACAAGGTATTTATATGGATATCACCTTGGAAGAGAGTACTTCGATTTGGGATATGTAGGAAGTTAAGCCCACGTTACATTGGGCCATATGAGATTGTAGAGCGTATTGGACCATTAGCTTATCGATTAGCTCTACCACCTGAGTTATCTAGGATTCATAACGTGTATCATGTCTCGATACTTCGGAAGTACATATATGATCCGAGTCATGTATTATTGAACCAACCAATTGAGTTGAAAAAAGATTTGACTTATGAAGAGGAGCGAGTGGAAATAATGGAAAGGAGACATCAAGTTTTGCATTCAAAGATCATTCCGTTAGTAAAAGTGATATGGAGAAATCATGCAAAATAAGAAACTACTTGGGACTACGAGGACTTAATGCAAGCTCAATATCTTCACAGTTTCTTATTACATACATAAATTTCGAGGACGAAATTTTTATAAGGGAGGAGGATTGTAATATTTGTGCATATATATATATATATATATTTATTTATATTTTAATAAAGAGAGAGAAGTCGAGAGAGAGAAAGAAAAGAAAGAAAGAGAAAGAGAGAAAGAGAGAGAGAAGAGAGAGAGAGAGAGAGACCCGGATCCGAGGCCGAGCCGCGACCGCGAATAGACCCGGCCGGATCTCTCAATTTCGGCCACCATTTTTGACGATCTTGGTACTGATTTGAAGCTCTCGAGACGCTGGTCGTATCCTTGCCATTCTCACCACTGGAAAACGACCAGAACACCGCCGGTAAAGCTCGAAAGTTTCAGCCAAAACACCCGTTCTTGCTGTCGTCGATTCAGCCGGAGTTTGGCCACGCCACTGGCTGGGTTCCATTGCTCTCACCTCCAGCTTCCATTTCCAACTGGTCCCGTCATCTGAATCGGTTGGATTGCCGGTGAACGGCAACTTTCAACCCGCGGCCTTAGGAAGCTCGATCCGGCTCCGTCACCGCGCGTGGGAGGACACCGCCGGTACCGTTGGACTCACCACGGCCGGAACTACAAGACCTGAGCTTCCCGTCACCGTTGACCGAAGTCCGGTCATTGTTGACCGGTGAGGGGCATTTTGATAAAGCTTGAGAATTTTGGGGTTAATTCTGTAATTTTTAAAAGTTATGGGTAATTTGATAATTATGGATAAGGATAGTTAGGTAATTTGAGATTTCGATGGTAAATCGATAATTTAAGTGATTTGAGGTAATTTGATAATTTTACACCTCAGAAATAATTTAATAATTTCTAATATGTGGGTATTTTAGTGATTGATAAAATTGAGGATAGGTTGGTAATATATGATATTGAGGTTAAATTGGTAAATTATGATTTTTGGTATATTTCGATAATTTTGAATTCAAGGACATTTCGGTAATTTTAAAGGATTCGAGGATATTTCAGAAATTAAGAATTTTAAGGATAAATTAATAAATATATTATTGAGGGCAATTAAGTAAATTTTGATATCGAGAGCATTTTGGTAATTTTCAGAAATAAGGATAATTTGGTAATTTTAGACATAAGGATAATTTAGTAATTTTAAATATTCGGGAGTTATATTATGAGAATTCGGGTTTTATTGGGTACAATTAATTGTACTTTATGTTATTAGTAATAATTATGCGATTTATTTTATTTTATTAGGGATACTCGCGAACGAGAACCAACCTACGGACATCGACGATACCGGATTTGATCGTCGTCACGGTGAGTGGAATATACAAAACTTATTTTCCCTGTGGATTATTATGATTTTTGATTATGATAAGTATGATTGCAAATGAATTTTTAAATGCCCAATTTAATGATTTTGTGAAAAATAGATTTTATCGGCATAATGTTGTTTATTATCGGAATTGCGTATGATAAATGGTTTTATCTTTGATTTTGAATATATGTGTATAAATAATATTTTTTTTAAAAAAAAATGGATTTTAAATGTTGTTGAGAATAAAAGAGAATGTGATTTCGGATATTATCAGATGTTTGTATACATGTGTATTTTCGATTGTTTTTAAGTCATTAGACAGTACCCTTCCCTGTACACTGTGATGTGATGATATGAGATATAGGCCTTTGGGGCCCGTCGGAGTACACATAGAGGCTTTGGGCCGTGTGCTTGGGCGCTTTTATCCTTTGGGGACTATGCATGCATAATTATGCTGATGAGATATGTCGATATGAGATGACATATGAGATATTATTTCCCCGTCTATCTGTGTAGCTCCGGGGTATGATGGTTTCTTGATTGCCCGTCCGTTGAGGTCCGGATTATCCGTGTAGCTCCGGGGCATGATGGTTGCTTGATTACCTGTCCGTTGAGGTCCGGATAGGATGAGATTATTTCCCCGGGTACTTGTTTGGTGAAAGTTTTCAGTATTCGAAATTGATATTATATGTTGTGAATTTTCTTCGGTTCTACGCAGCAGTTGGTGATGATTTCACATTGAGTATTTATACGATGTTATGACATATACTTCTTTGGTTATTTCACATGTTATTATATATGTTTTCGAAGTTAGTGATTTGATTATAAATGTGAAGTGATTTATTAATATTTCTCGTTTATGATTTGATAAAATGGTGTATTTAAAAGTGATACGATTATTTTAAGAATAAAATTATTTTTGGAAAAACTATTATCCACTCACTGACCTTCACTGAGTTTTATACTCACCCCCATTCTTTTTCGTTTTATTATATTTTTCCCCCCACAGGAGACTTGCAGGTACAACAGTTGACTCAGCAACGCTAGTTATGTGTATTTGGCCACGTGTTTGTCCTAGGATTTGTGAAGTTCTGTGTAGAATATTTCGGATTGTATAATATTACAATTTAGAATAACTTACTGTGTCTGATACTAAAATATTTCGAATGATATTTGGTAATTATTGAGATGTTGATTGACGGAGTTGGTTGTATATGGAAATTATTTTGGGAGTGTTATCTTATTAATTGCAGGATTGGAAATTTCAGAATCTTAGTGAAATATTAGAATAGTTATTAGTCGAATTTCGAGGATCAGTCGCGATTTGTCCCAGGGTTCGAGACGGGTCGTGACATCTTATTTATAAACAAAATTATTACATTAATTGGTCCACTAAAATAAAAGTCCATATCCATTATTTCATCATCAATTCATCTACTCAACTTTTTTTGTGTTACAATTCCAAGAATTTTATTTGGAAATAGTATTTTTCTTGTTTATTGATTTATTTATTTTTGTAATATTATAATGAAAGTGAAAAATGTATCTTCTTCATTATTTTTTTGTTTTGTTTTACAAAATTTTAAAAATCTTCTTAATTGCTGAAGAACTAAATATGGAACAAATTTTGAGATATCTTATGCTTCTTTGTACAATAAAAAGAGGCCTCATAAAAGAAAATTTGATCTAAGGCTCCAAAAACTCTAAAGCCATTCCTAAATCAACTAATGCATGTATAATATGTGTAATTGAATTTATTATAACCACTACTTGTATAATAGTGTTTCAAAATAAATGCACAATGTCATAACATTTTATTTTTGAAGGCTGATGCATACAATTTTCTAGAATATATATATATACACACACGCGCGCACACTATTTGAGAAATAAAATAAGGTGATCGTGATTAAGTGAGCAAATAGTTGATAGGCTATTAGGAGAAAATTCTAGTGATCTTGAGCAAACTATCTTGACTAGGTGATATGATTGAGACCATGAGCAAATTATCTTGACCAGAAGTTAATCTTGAGACTATGAATAAATCACCTTGACCAAGAGGTGATTCTTGAAACCATGAACAGATCACTCTGATAAGAGGTGATTTTTAAGACCATGAATAGATCACTTCGACCATTAGGTGATTTTTAACAACGTGAGTAGATCTCCTTGACTAGGGGATGATTCTTGAGACCATGAGCAGAGAGCCTTCATCAAGAGGTAATTCTAGTGATCTCGAGCAAATGGGTTTGAGAAGACATTGGACCAGATCACTAGAAAGCCAAACTCAGTCAAAATGAATTGGCATAGATCTCCTCCAAAAAATCAAGGCACAAATTTAATCCATTAATGGTTATTGCCATGATCTAAGGCAATGGGTTTGGGGTGTTTATAAAACCTAGGAAAATCACAACAAAGGGGTGTTCAACCTTTCTCTCTCTATAATATTTTTTACTCTTTTTATGATTAAAGAGTCTTCATCCATCTTTCCAGAAAAATGAAAAACTATTTATTTATTTCATTTTTTGATAAAACCATAAACTAACTTGAGCATCAGAGGATTGTCGTTGAAAAAACTTTCGGTGCCGTTTACCGTCGTCTGCGATTTCAAATATGAATGGATTATTCACTAGCAATCACAGGGCATTCTTGATGTTGGCAAGCCACTTCTGAATAAACAAATTTAATGCTGGTGCAAGAGTTTGATACTAAGTTGCTAATTGACTGGATCAAATTCTGGCATCAACATATACAAATAGGTTTTTCTAGAATATGTGAGTAGAAAAATTGAAATTTGAAAATTTAAATATTGTAATGACACTTCTGAATTTTTACAAGAGTTCAAGAAATACTATTTCGAGTAAATTAATCACGATTGTGGACAAAAGCGAAGATTGACTTTGCTCCCCTAAATAATACAAGATGAACAAGAGCTTCAACAATGTTAACCCCAGACACAATGAAACTGCTGCAGCCCCGTGCAATTCTACTCCTTGGCCTCAACTGAAATTTGTGGGTCTGGTTAGAGGTGCAATTTTTCACATGACAGGCTAACCTGCTACGAACACAAAATAAATTTGTCTTTGGATTGGTTAAAATTTACGTGATTATAAATTTTTTGGCTCAGGCTGCATGTGTAATATTCGTGTCGGGTTTAAAATTTCTGACCCGAATAATTATTTGATTAATTATATTGTAGTGACCTACTTTTTATTCAATAGAACTACATTATACTTTTTATTTTTAAAATCATTTTGCCATATTTTAAATGAAATTGATTAGAGTTTGTAATGCTACAAAGTTTCTAGATAATATATTAAAAACGTGTTAAAAAGCTAAATATTCTAGAAAAATGTAAAAATGATGTAAAATGGTTTACATGATTGTGCCAACCATTCATGAATCTTGTAGCCGCCAGTGCCGTGCGGCGGTCCTTTTATGCTGTTAGATGAAATAAATATAAATATATATTGAGTTGATGGATCATTGCATTTATATTACGAGAGGACACTGCTCTGTCAAATTAACGAATTATTAACACATAAAATTTCTGAGCTTGAATGTCTCTCTATTGAATTCAAAAAAAGAAAGAAAAGTATAACTTGTGGGCTTTTGTTGGTTTCAGCAGCACTGATTGATCATCATCTCGAATTGCAATGGAGGGTGGTAACGATATTTACATGGCCAGTACTAGTCTGCCTAGGAGTATTTCTAGATGGAGAACAAGTTCTGCGGGTGCATTTTCGAAGTCTTCAAGGGAAGAAGATGACGAGGAGGCTTTAAAATGGGCTGCTATTGAGAAATTGCCTACTTATAATCGTTTGAAGAAAGGGTTACTAACTACTTCACGAGGTGAAGCTTTTGAAGTTGACGTTTCTAATCTTGGACTGCAAGAAAGGCAAAGGTTGATCAATAAATTAGTGACAGTCACTGAAGTTGATAATGAGAAGTTCTTATTAAAGCTCAAGAATCGTATTGAGAGGTAACAAATTTTCTTCTTCCCCCCAACCCCCCCAAAAACCCCGGGAGCTTTCGGAGGGAATTTGATCTAGTAAGGGGGATTTCAAACAAAAAAATAAACTAAGAAATTTTAACCAAAAAAATAATTAACAAAATTTGAACTTTATTGTAATACAAGAGAATAATATTGCCAGGAAATCCTAATTTTTGTATAAAAGATTAAATAAAAAAGGGCATAAATTTAGGGTTAGGCAAAACCAAACCGAAGTCCCCAAAAAAAAAAGTGCCGATTTAGTTTTTATCAATTACATTTAGCTTCTGAAATTGTTTTTTTTTTTTTTTTTGTTATTAAAACCCCAAAATCAGTTTGGTTTTCGACACAAAACTTTTAGAAACGAAATACCAAACTTTGTGTCATCGTTTTAGTAAAAGAAAATAAAAGTGAGAAGATAAATCGAAATAGCGAACTGTGTGGTTCCACTTCGATTCCATTTTTATTCGATCTTTTCAGTTAGTCGAATAGAAAACTGAACCAAAGCACAAGTTATGTATAGCCAAATTTTTGCATTGATATTATTTTAATTCTAAAAAGAGTCGGACTATTAGCACGCCTCTTTTAATTATATTCCATTCAATGGCAAAAATGTTGTTCTTCTAAATAAACATTATTGTCATTTATAGATCTTATAATTTCTAATAACTTTCTCAAGTCTTTCCGTCTTAATAATTGTATTTGTTCTTCAAATTTTCTTTGTTATTTAATTTTTGAAGAAAATAATCTAAAATAAAAAGTGAAAAAAAACTTAGAAAATAATGAATATTCTATTCATCTAATACAATTTTGTTATACCTATAAACTTTGGGTGCAACAATTAATCTGAGAATCCTTTAAAAGTTATTTATATTGAGAAAATTTTTTTTTCATTTTGTTTTCCTACTATCTTGTATCGTATTTGTGTTGCTATTTATATTATAAGAATATGCTTTTGGCTTAGAGGATTACTTCTTAAATTCAGATTATATTTTGCAAGAAAAATAAAATTTAAGAGAGAAAGAAAATTCAAATAGGTTAAGTCCTACTTATATTTGTCCTTAAATATAGTTGTAATATAATAAGGGTTTTATAAGATTAATGAAGTGGTGCCAATAGTCCAACTCTTCTAAAAGATCATAAGAGTCTTTGTGATAAATCAACTTCTTCTTTAATTTCACTCACACAACACTGGATTCAACTAGGAATGGGAATGGAGAGAGAAGGGGATCAATATCTCATTGCTATCTTTGATACTCTATTTATATTTTTTACCCTCCTCCTCTTCAAAATTACTTGAGAAGTATGAAATCGCATTATCAACACAAAAACATCAAAATAAACTAAAGTAATTAAAATCTTTTTCTTCAAACTAACTTAATATCATCAATATCACGAGATAATTTATAAATTAACCGAAAGTAGAGCTTCAAAGTTACATGCATCCATAAGAATCATACAATGTAAATCATCAGCTTCAAATGTCTATATTAGTTGTATTATTTATATTATTGTATAGATATTATGATATTTTTTTATATATCCAAACCATTAAAATTTAAATTCAAATGTACATGCTGAAACTTTTAGAAGAAATGAAAAATAAAAATAGAAATGGGAATTGAAGAGAAGATGGTAACTTTACCGAATCCTCGTTCACTACTAAACAAGATACTGGATATTAAATTATTCTTATCCCTTAAATAAAGATTAAATATAAAATTATACCGACACTCTCTTTGATAGAAGAAAATTTTCCAGACCCCATTTCTACAGGGATTTCTATCATCCCCAGACTCATCTGGAATCCACTTAATATTAAGATGTTTTAATGAAAATTTTTAAGAGCTCATAGGGGACTTGGCCCATTTTGGGCCTAAATTGAATTCGCATGTGCCGTTGATATTCGTATGTCTATTTCATGCTATTAATGATTTTGTCATCCAATATTACGTTCTATTTAGTACTAGGATATATTGTAACCGTACAACAAAAGTAGTAGTTGGCAGTCGCTCATGGGTGTTTTATGGGTAAACGTTAATTGATAGGCCTCGAGGAAAAAATTTTCCATCGTTCCAGCAAGTTATATCATAGCTCAAGTTCTTGTTCTCTGTGTGTGTGTTTTGCCTCTTTGACTTCGAATTTTGACCTGGTTTAGGATGAAATAACTGTGCCTGATTCCAACAGGTTGTATCGGAGCCGGACCTGGTATAGCTCATGTTCTTGTTTTTTATGTGTGTGTTGTCTTTTTAAGTTATGACTTCCAATTTTTCTTTGATTTAATTTTTCTCAGAGTTGGAATTGACCTTCCCAAAGTTGAAGTTCGATATGAACATTTGAATATTGAAGCAGAAGCGTATGGGGCAAGTAAAGCCTTGCCATCATTAACTAAATTCTATACCAGCATCTTTGAGGTAGCAATCTTCAAATACAAATCATTAATTTTTAAAAATTTTATTATATTTTGTTCATTTCTCGGCTCAAAGTTTAATAATCTGTGAATTCTTGAAGGGTTTCTTGAACTATCTCCACATTTTTCCAAGTAAAAAGCAACATTTGACAATCCTCAAGGATGTCAGTGGAATCATAAAGCCTGGCAGGTGAGAATTAAATAATCTATGGTCTCCTAATTTATTTGTACTTATTTGAATATATTGGTAGCCATCACAAATTGTGCTCGTTTCTTTGTTGCAGGTTGACACTGCTTTTGGGTCCTCCAGCTTCTGGAAAGACTACACTTTTGTTGGCTTTGGCTGGGAAACTTGATTCTAGTCTCGAGGTGCAGCTTTTCACTTCGTTAAAATTAAGCTCTTGGATGGGGTTGGCTTTTAGCATTGTAGAGTTCACTCTTTGGTTTTCACTCGTTGCTTTTCTATCACATTCAAGGATGAAAATATCTCTCTATAGGTTTCTGGTAGGGTGACATACAATGGGCACAACATGGATGAGTTTGTACCTGAGAGAACAGCTGCTTATATCAGCCAACATGATAACCATATAGGCGAAATGACTGTGAGAGAAACCTTGGCCTTCTCTGCTAGATGCCAAGGGGTTGGAACCCGTTATGGTAGCTTCTTGTTCGACCATAGAATTCAGACTGTAGTATATATTTTTTGATACTGTATAAACCATTAAAGGCCTTTATTTTTGGGAAATGCAGAAATGTTAACTGAGTTGGCAAGAAGAGAAAAGGCAGCAGGTATTAAGCCTGATCCTGATATCGATGTCTACATGAAGGTGAGAAAAGCAGAAGTTCGTCCAAAAGATATTTGGCATTTAAAATTTCATATAATAGAATTTAGTGAAAGATGGGTTTTTTGATTTAAGCTTCACTTCCATCAGGTTTCGTATAGCTTAAAATACTATCATTTTAACTTTTTCTCAATGAAAGAGAAAAAAAAAATTTAATTTGAAATGAACCTTATGGAGATGGATTTGAACTCTTCGTGATTGATTATCTTGTATATCTCTGTCAATTCTCGTCTCTGCAGGCAATAGCAACTGAAGGCCAAGAAGCCAACGTGATCACTGATTATTATCTAAAGGTGTCACTTTTATGAATCACTCTATAAACAATTGTGAAACAATTGTGGATTTTTCTCAAGAAAGTCACTTGTTTGAATGATTTTTAATATAAAATATGTAGGTTCTCGGACTGGATGTCTGTGCAGATACTGTAGTTGGCGATGAAATGATAAGAGGCATATCAGGAGGACAAAGAAAGCGTGTCACAACCGGTAAGTACATAACTCCTAAGTTCATATCTATTGTTGGCATTGATTTGTTGAAATAAATGACAATTTTGTATTTCGATTTATAGGTGAAATGATGGTTGGTCCAGCGTTGGCACTATTTATGGATGAGATTTCTACTGGTTTGGACAGCTCGACGACTTTCCAGATTGTTAATTGTTTCAAGCAAAATATTCACATCAATTGTGGAACTGCTGTGATATCACTCCTACAGCCAGCACCAGAAACTTATAATTTATTTGATGATATTATCCTTCTCTCTGATGGCCAGATTGTGTACCAGGGTCCCCGTGAACTGGTGCTGGAGTTTTTTGAATCCATGGGCTTTAAATGCCCCAAAAGGAAAGGCGTGGCTGACTTCTTGCAAGAAGTATGTTCTGATAGAGCTCTTGCTAGGATATGTCTTTTTCTTAATATTTTAATACAAATGTTGTGGCTTATCTTTACAAATAATATGTTGCAGGTGACATCAAAGAAAGATCAAAAGCAGTACTGGGTACATAAAGAGAGGCCATACAGGTTCGTTACAGTCCAGGAATTCAATGAAGGATTCCAATCATTCCATGTTGGACAGAAAATTTCTGATGAGCTTCGGACCCCATTTGATAAGAGCAAGAGCCATCGAGCTGCTTTGACCACAGAAGTGTATGGTGTTGGCAAGAGGGAGTTATTGAAAGCTTGCATCTCAAGAGAACTTTTGCTGATGAAGAGGAACTCATTTGTCTACTTTTTCAAACTCATACAAGTGAGTATCAACTTAATTTTGAGTTGTTCTAATTGTTTCTTTATGTTATATAGATATATTGATAATGTTATATAGATATAATGATAATGCTTCCCCTGTCATTAGATTGCATCTGTTGCATTGGTCTGTATGACACTCTTCTTCAGGACAAAGATGCACAAAGATTCGGTTACTGACGGTGGAATTTACGCTGGTGCCTTGTTTTTCGCCACTGTGATGGTTATGTTCAATGGATTTTCAGAGACTTCCATGACCGTAGCCAAGCTTCCTGTCTTCTACAAGCAAAGAGACTTCCGTTTCTTTCCTCCGTGGGCTTATGCTATTCCCTCGTGGATCCTCAAGATCCCTATCTCTTTTCTGGAGGTTGCTGTTTGGGTATTTTTAACTTATTATGTAATTGGGTGTGATCCCAATGCTGGAAGGTAAACAGATAGAAAATCAACCAAATTGACTAGTAACCAATGGCTTTTTCGTTACGCGATATCTTTATCCAACAAGTTGATGCGATGATTTTGGTGTTGCAGGTTTTTTAAGCAGTATTTTCTTCTTTTGGCTACTAACCAGATGGCATCTGCATTGTTCCGATTAATTGCGGCAATAGGCAGGAACATGGTTGTTGCTAACACATTTGGTTCACTTGCATTACTTGTGCTGTTCTCATTAGGTGGATTTGTCCTTTCACGAGGTAAAGAAAATATACAAGTAAATGAGGCAAATTAGCTTCTTTTATCAAAATTAGACTATAATATTGCCATTTCCTTGTTTCATAATGCAGAGGACATCAAAAAATGGTGGAAATGGGCTTACTGGTGTTCTCCACTGTCGTATGCACAGAATGCAATAGTGGCAAATGAATTTCTTGGGCACAGTTGGAAAAAGGTAATTCTTCCACCTTTACCCATGATTGTTTAATTATTTATTTGCAACTTACTGATATCTGATGTCTGTAAATTTTCATATCGTAGTTTACTCCAAACTCAGCTGAATCCCTTGGAGTCCAAGTTTTGAAGTCTCGTGGGTTCTTCACTCATGCATATTGGTATTGGCTTGGATTGGGGGCTTTGTTTGGTTTCGTATTACTGTTCAACCTTGGTTTCACTTTGGCTCTTACTTTTCTTAACCGTGAGTATTGTTACCATCTTTGTTTGAATTACTTCTATGGCAATGAGTTTACGTTCTAGTTTCTGGCAAAAAAAAATATTTGCAGGATTAGAGAAGCCTCGGGCTATTTTAACAGAGGAATCTGAAAGTAATGAGCTAGATAACACAATTGGGGGAACTGTTCAGGTGTTGACCCATGGAGGTAGTTGCAGGCATTAAACACAACTACATTTTGATGCGTTTGAGAAAGAGAGAGATATTTCTTAAACATCGTGTTCTCATAATAAATTATTTTAAACATGCAGAGAGTGGAAATGACATTAGGGAGAGAAACTCCTCTGCCCACTCCTTAACCTTGACAGAAGCAGATGGCAGTCATCCAAAGAAAAGAGGAATGGTTCTTCCATTTGAACCTCATTCCCTTACATTTGATGAGGTTGTGTACTCCGTTGATATGCCACAGGTACTATTAATTTGGAAAATTATTAGGCAATATTTAGAAAGGTCAATAATATCTTCAATGTAGTCCAGGCGTGATGACCAATTGGTTCGATTTTATTTTGCAGCAAATGAAACTGCAAGGTGTTTCTGATGACAAATTAGTGCTTTTGAATGGTGTAAGTGGTGCCTTCCGGCCAGGTGTACTAACTGCTTTAATGGGCGTAAGTGGGGCGGGTAAAACCACTTTGATGGATGTGTTGGCCGGCAGGAAAACCGGCGGATATATTACTGGGGACATAAAAGTATCTGGTTACCCGAAGAAGCAAGAAACGTTTGCCCGCATTTCAGGATACTGTGAGCAGAATGACATCCACTCTCCCTTTGTTACTGTATACGAGTCCTTGCTTTATTCAGCCTGGCTCCGTTTACCACCTGAAATCAATTCTGAAACCAGAGAGGTTGGTACTGAAATCACATGGAGACTTGGATCATTGAGAGATAAAACAAGTTAAACAGAGTTAGAAAAATAGAAAAAGTTTGATTCCCTAACTACATTATTGGAAATAATCATACCAATTTTTAGTTTTACCCTTAATTTACAGATGTTTGTTGGGGAAGTCATGGAGCTTGTGGAGCTGAAACCACTAAATCAATCACTAGTTGGTTTGCCTGGTGTAAGTGGTCTGTCAACAGAGCAGCGTAAGAGACTAACCATTGCAGTTGAGCTGGTGGCTAACCCATCAATCATATTTATGGATGAGCCAACCTCAGGGCTTGATGCAAGGGCTGCTGCAATCGTTATGAGAACTGTTAGAAACACAGTAGACACTGGAAGGACTGTTGTGTGCACCATCCATCAACCAAGCATTGACATATTTGAAGCTTTTGATGAGGTAAGAAAGGTTAAATCAAATTACCAAAAAGTTCTTTTTCTCCCGTCTATTGATTACAATTATTCAATACCGCAATGCAGCTATTCCTAATGAAGCGAGGGGGATATGAAATTTATGTTGGGCCATTGGGGCGCCATTCTTGCCATCTTATCAGCTATTTTGAAGTATGTCCTGAAGCACATTTTCGTATAACATTGGGAATCTAACTGCAATATCAGTTTGGAATGACTTGCTTAATTTACAACATGATACTAGCCGATGAATGTTTATTGTTTTTGTAAGGCAATTCCTGGAGTCGAGAAAATTAAGGATGGTTATAATCCTGCAACTTGGATGTTGGAAGTGTCAGCTCCATCGCAAGAAGCTGCTTTGGGGGTTGATTTTTCTGATATTTACAAACGCTCGGAGTTGTACAGGTATGTTTGTGATGTACTACTAGGTAGCATAGCCAACAGACCAAAGTCCATTGAACAATGCCAATGCATTTTTTAAACTCAAAAATAAATGTTGACGTATGCATATGTATCAGGAGAAACAAATCACTTATTGAAGAGTTAAGCAAGCCTTCTCCAGGTTCAAGGGACCTCCATTTTGCTACTCAGTACTCTCAGTCAGCTTTTACCCAATTTCTGGCTTGCTTATGGAAACAACACTGGTCATACTGGCGAAATACAGCATATACTGCTGTTAGATTCTTTATTACAACCTTTATAGCTTTGTTGCTTGGGTCAATTTTTTGGGACTTGGGCGGTAAAACGTAAGTGACAACTAGCTGTCTTGAACAGTTTCTATTTAGATGATCTTAGTAAGTCTTGTTGTTTCATCTCCCTTTTAATCTTAATTTTCACTTTTTTAATTTTAGGGAAAAGAGGCAAGATCTGTTAAATGCAATGGGCTCCATGTTTACTGCTATTATCTTCCTTGGCGTTCAATATTGTTCATCAGTGCAGCCAATAGTATCCGTTGAAAGGACGGTCTTTTACAGAGAAAAAGCTGCTGGCATGTATTCGGGCATTCCATGGGCGTTAGCACAAGTAATCCATTGACAAATTACATGTCCATTTTAAGTGTTATAAGAAATGTGTTTCGTCCTGACTATTGATTTTTCTTTCCCGCAGGTTATGATTGAGATTCCTTATATATTTGTCCAGTCTGTAGTGTACAGTTCTATAGTCTATGCTATGATGGAATTTGACTGGACTGCCGCAAAGTTCTTTTGGTATGTATTCTTCATGTACGTCACATTATTGTTCTTCACCTTCTACGGCATGTTGACTGTGGCTATAACACCAAACCACCACATTGCTGCCATTGTTTCGACTTTATTTTATGGGATATGGAACGTCTTCAGCGGGTTTATAATCCCAAGACCCGTAAGTGCTATCCTGCCATTTCTGTTTTATATGCTAGATTTTCTTGCATACAGAATTTTTGGCATTTGTGCTTTTCACATCTTTCTACTTGTCAAACCACAGAGGATTCCTGTATGGTGGAGATGGTACTACTGGGCAAATCCTATAGCTTGGACCTTGTATGGATTGATTGCTTCACAGTTTGGAGATATGGAGGATAAAATGGAAAGTGGTGAAACAGTAAAATATTTTCTTAGAGATTATTTTGATTTTAAACATAATTTTCTGGGTGTAGTTGCGGGTGTCCTTCCTTGCTTTCCAGGGCTCTTTGCATTTCTCTTCGCCCTAGGAATTAAGCAGCTTAATTTCCAGAGGCGATAGAAATTTAGTTTCATTTTGAAGATCAAGTTTGTGCTTCGCGGCAAAAGAACTGTTACCAAACACGTGATGTACCACGGTAGCCACATCGCGGAAGGCTCAGCTAACCTATTTGGAGTATCTCCACGACAATGTGTCCAATGATACAGTTCCTCTGTAGTATAATCTTATAAAAGATGGGGGCGAAGTTGTCCTTGACTGTGACATTTGGAGTTCTCTTTGCCGTAGGAATAAAATCAGTTAATTTCCAGAAGCTATAGAAGTTTAATTTCATTTTTTAGATGATGCCTGGCTTACTGCAACCAAACATTCAGGGCACAATTAGAAGGATCGGGTCGGGGATGCCTTGACTAAATTGAACATGTTATTCTTCATCTTTTCAGAACTTTACGTCTGTATTAATGGTAGGAGGTGATTAATGCCGTATAAGATGCAAGAAGATAGAACGTGCCATTTCATACTTCAGATGCTCATACTTATGATGTGAAGCAAAAGTGACCTGGCTGACTGGTCCTAACCAGTTTTATTTGACTGGCTATTCGAGATTAAATTTTAGGGAGATGAGGAATAAAAAAAGGAATTTAAACTTTATTCAGCACAAATGCCTTTTAAATGAAGCAAACAATGTGGAAATCAAAGCAAATGAAGAGAGTAACCATCCCAAGCAAATCTGGAGTCAACAAAAGACGATCAAAAGGTTACATTTTTAAATATATTTTTTATGAGATGAAAAATTGAAGTGTACACTTTATTGTTTATCATTTTTTTTTCCTCACGGGTTGGGGCTCAAGAAATCATAACTTTAATCAGATGGATCACAACTCACTACAAAAGATGACGAGAAAAATTTCTGTGTGGTAAGCACACCATCTCAGTAGATTGATGGAGGGGTCTTCCTGTCCAATAAAAATTTGTCAAATGACAAATCTGACCAGCCTCGTGATGGGATCTATAATTTTTTTAATTTTAAATTCCGCAAATCCACAAACATTACATTGGTGGATGCTATCAAGGGACCTACCAAATCTATCATTTGATTAATGATCATATGATTAGCACTCCAACATAACGTATTGAGGTGGTGCGGGTGTCGTACAGAAATCTTTCTCCTGGATAACACAATAATGACAACTTCAACGCTGTTTACCCAGAACCAGGGCGACGCGGCTGATGCAGCACCGCACAATTCGACTCCTTAACCACAGCAGAAATTTTCAAGTCTTGCACTGGACCAGTCTTCGTCAAAGTCTGTTGGAGCACTGTTTGATGCAAAAGTTTAGCCTACCTTTCTTGCATAAAGACAAGGGGAACCCAAAGAAAGGGGGAAAACTTGGACATAAATAATCATCAAATTATTGGAAAGCAGTGTAAAAAATAATTAACGATGATTTTAATAAAAAATTATTATTATCTTCTATTTTCCTTTAAACCCTATATTTATAAATTTTATATATATTGTGACTTGTTTAATATTAAAATTAGATAGTTGTAACCTAAAAATAATAGTATTAAAATATTTAGGGTCAGATTATTTTTGAGAGGTTTAAAAGTGATTTTGAAAATCTAACAATTGATTTTAGTGTTTGGTAAAAAAAATCAAAATCACTTTTATCAAAATCAATCCCTCCTACAACTAATTTTGAAAAGTTGAAAAAAATAATTTTTAGATTTTAATTTTAAAAATTAATTTTATCATTTAATATAATTTCATAAATATCCTTATAATTATTACTTAAATCTAAAATTATTCTTTTTAAATTAGAAAATAATAATATTTTAATATTTTTATTATAATTCAAGCATTCTTTTTATTCATCCTATTTCTTCCTTATATTTTATATTATATCAAAAGTTCTTTATTGTAATATAATGAAAATTTTATTTTTAATTAAAATTTTTATAATACATAATTAATATCAATAGTGTATAAATTTTACTTTTAGTTAAAATTATTATAATACACAATTAAAAACCATATATATATATATATAAGTAAACTTCATTCTATATTATATATATTTTAGTCATTTATTTTCTTACAATAGTTTAACAGTAAAATTTATTAAATATTAATAACTATTTTAAAAATTCACAGTATTTTTTAAAATAAAATTTATTAAACATTTGATTAATTTTCATCATAACTGATTATTTTTACAACATAATTAACAATAATTATTTTAAAAGTTATAGCATTCCCAAACTGGTCCTTAGTAAATACTATTTACTATAATATATTTAATTATGTGATAAAAAAATAATATATTTGTCATTTTTATAAAAAGTATTATCTAAATTCCTATTTATTATATATTTACATAATGAAAAACCTACATCTCTTCATTATGTTTGTAAAAAGTATTATCTAAATTCATATTTACTATATATACTGCCAACTTTTATTTATAATTATTGTTCTTTTTTATGATAATTATATTTTAAAGGTATAGTACCTTAATACTAAATAAGACTAAATCTTATCTCTTGAAAAGCAAATTAAGAATAGACCAATGTTCTTTACATTAGTGTAGTTTAGTTTAATAGCTCATTATATTTTTATAGTTTGTAAAATGCATTAACACATCATTCTCTCTCACTTTTAAAAGTTTTACTCCTGATAAATTTGGATAAATTAAATAAAGAGCACAAATTTTTTTTGAACTATTTAAATAAGAAAAGTTAATAAAAAATATATTTACTATTATACAATTTTTTATACTTTAATAATTAATAAGATAAAACATATTTTTTATAAGAGAAAATATTTGAATTTTTTTAGGAGTATTATTGTAAAATAATTTATTTTTTCTTAGGGTAGGGTTATTTGTAATCTAAAAATTCCTTTGAACATTTTAGCACTTTGCACACTCACATATATTAAATTTAAAAAATTAAGTTTTTTTAAAAAAATTAAAATTTATTTTATGCATACATACATACATATATACATACATATAAAGTAATTCCTACTTAAACCGTATAAATTAATTTACTCGAAACTCCACTAAGATTGTTCGGCATATCTAAAAAAAATTAAAATAATTGCATATGTTTACAACAACCGGAATGAAGTCAAGTTGCAATTAACAAATTATTTAACATAATTTAGTTATTAGTTTTCGTTTATTAAAGATATGTTTAATATTGTTTTTACATCTCTATTTTTTTAACATAATAATTTAAAAAAGGGCCATATCACAAGTAAAAGAATAATAAGAAGAAGAAGAAGAAGAAAAGAAGATAAAGAAAAAGTATGGTAATCCATACTATGTTTTTTTTTTTTTAATTCAAAAACGTCACACCCATCTTGTCTTCATAATTTTGATTTGCTCCTTATTCTACTAAATATTAAGATCTTGGGAATAAATTTTTGAGGGTTTACATGAGAGAATTATAAATTGAATAGTGGTAAGTATTAAGAGTAATTATGTTATATCTGTTGGAAAAATATACTCTTTAAAAGCATATATATTTATTTAATTGTAATAAATATTTTTTTCTGATTAATAAAATAATTGAGGTATTTTATTTAGATATCTTATTTGTATTAATTTTTTATTAAAGTCCATTTAATCATATTATATGTATTTATGTTATCACTATATGGATTCACAGAAGACATAAATACAAGTTATCTTATGATTTAATAAATTAAGTTCACAGTTGATAAATAAAGTTGGGTACTTTATTTAGGTATAAACTGTAATAAATTCATTGAATGATTTGTCTTAATCATATATGAATTTATTGATGTAGTACGACTACATTGAACAGGATCGCATATGAGATTTAATTAACTTTATAATAACTGTCAAACTTATTAAATCTCATAGGTATTGATTTTACTGTAATCTTAATCTTGAGTTAATTATAATTTCATGATTGTGGTTGTCATTCCATTTGAGTTACCAATGGGCATGACACATACTCAGAATCAAGAGATTATCTTGGTGGGAGCAATTATAAGTATTGAAGTTATAGATTAACAATATGGAATTTGTACAATACATCTCTTGATAGGTTTCGATACTTGATCATAAAATTCTCTGGCCAGAGTGGATCGACATATTTAATATGTTGAAAATAATCATTAGAGAAAATCAGTAAGTATCAAGGAATAAGATGTTATTAAATTGATTGGACAGTTGAGATATCAATTTAATTAACGATATGGTGCAAACGATTGTGCAGTAAAGAGATCAATGTGGCTTGGGACGAATTATTATTCGAGCATACAATTATGGAGGTCAATTCTAATCTTATAGTGGAATAGAATTGGAATTAAATAATTAAGCTAGTTTAATTACAGGCTTAATTATTGTAGCCACTATTGTATGTTCCCAAATGATCCCCGGATTAGCTTATTTAATTGACTGCACCACTGCTAGACTCAAAAATAATAAAACTGACATATTAGGTGATAAACCTAAATATAATATTTGTTAAGGTCATATGTGTTATATTTAAGTGCAAATGGGGCCTTGTGATATTTTACAAGGTGGGCCCCAAAGTTGTTATACTTTATCTCCACTTTTACGTAAGTGGAGAGGAAAAATATTAAATATGATATATTTAATATTTTAAATTATTATATAATAAGGATAACACAACTAGGGTTTTAACTAGGGTAATATTATATATAAGTGTTCTTTTCTCTTAAAGAAAAATAGAGACGCCTTTTGAGAAAAACACTAGAAAAAAGAAGCCAAGGATTTTTGGGAGTAGTGAAACGAACGCCCACACGTTCAGTGCAAATCAAATTTGAGTCATAACTTAGAAGATCGTTGGGTGACGGATTTATTGCCTGGTGTCGTTCATCTTCTCAGATTATCAAGGTATGATTTTCTAGATTACGAATTTCTTATATATTATATGAGATCGGTTCTAAAAATATTTTTTATGAGAAAAATTATGATTTTTCGCCAACAATATCAATTTGTAATAATTTATCCTTAATATTAATTCATATGATAAGTATTTTTGTAATAAATTATTTTATTTTTCATTTTATTGAATCAGCTAAACCATAAGTCATCATTTCAATTGCAATCTTTATTCCGTTTTCACATCATGCTCATAAGCCCTTGGTGGGTCCACTCTGTATGTGTATATATATAAATATTCAAAAAATTATTTTGAAACAAAGTAAGAAGTTAATAATTATTTGCATATGAATGAGTTCTTTTTCAATATGAGTGTAGTTGTTAAAATTTTTGTATCTTTCTACAAAATTAACATGAAAAAATTAAAAAAAATATAACTCACTATATTTTTTTTGGTTTACAACAGATTTATTTTTTTCATTATATTTAAATTATCCATATTCATTTAAATAAAATTGTCAAGCTATATACGAATTTGAGAGAATTTTAGCGAGGCATTTTATAAAATTAAGAGACATAATGGGCTATTAAATCAAATTATAGGGACGTAATTGATATTTTTCCCACCAAGAGCAATCCAATTAAGAGCGAGTAAACCGGGGGGGAAGGGGCAAAAAAAATAAAAATCAGTACATGGATACAAAAATGCAAGAACAAAAAACAAACATAATCACACTCATGATGGATACCCATGGGAGTCACAAAATAAACCATGCAGTAAAGCAGAAGCATCTTCCGAATGCAATTTATGCTGTCTAACATAGAGAGACCAACGAGGGAGAAGCCATCTCTTCCGAAGACCAAGGAAAATTAACTAATTTAGAGTCCCGCTCAATCCAAAGCTAATGCCACCGTCGACCAGAAGCATTCTAAATATCATAAATAGCTGTCATGATCTCAGCTTTTTAAAACTCCACCATAATCCAACCGAAAGAAGAAAGACAGCATATCAAGGACCTGCTTCGTGTATAGGTCGATCAATGTAGTTCAAAATTTACAATTTTAAAATATTTACTAAATATTTACTAATATAATTTAAAAATAAAATTATTTTTCATCCTTCACTTGTATGAGAAAAAAATATCCATAATATCTTCACTAATTTAATCAAAATAGTTGTCGAATCTGATTGTATTTTGCACCCATCAAAATTCCTTAATATAATAAACATAACCATAGCCAGCAGCAAATTAATTGGACACTTCAGAGCAAGGGCAATAGTTGAGATAGGCAGCTGAAAGCAGAGAACGGGCGCTAGCCATTCCCGCTAGCTGCGCACATAAGAGCTCAGTGAAGGTTAAAAAAAGGTGATCCTCTTATTCCTCCTGGCTCAAAAATAAAGATTTTATAATATAGATAGGACAAAATCTTGCACTCTGTCATCTATGCAAGTTTCCATACATTTTAATTGTTTACCTTTAAAATGTGCATTAAAGCTAAAGACGTTAAACGTGCATTTAAGAGTACACGAGAAAAATTTGTAAACACGTTTTTCTGGCATATGAGTTGAAAAATCAAATTGAAAATTCATAGTTATAATGACATCTCAAACTTTTTTATACTAGGATGGTCCAAGAAAAGATAATTTCGATCAAATGGTTATTTATGATTACTAACACTTATTTATTCAAAGTCTAAAAAAATGCCCATATCCTTATGTGTTACGTGATAGTAACACTTTTTATTTAGTATTTACTTACTGAAGTAGAATTAGATAGCGTGAATTTTTTCGACTTTAGTATTTATTTGCTCATTTAAGGAGGGGCACAAGGGTCCCACTCTGTGGGAATCTACTCCAGCATCTTCTTTTTTTAATCCTCCTTTTATAATATAATTTATATTTATTAAAATAATATAATATTACATTTACTTAAAAAATAATAATATTAAATTTATTTAAATATAATAGTATTATATTTAGTTAAAAATAATATCTTGTGTAATGTAAGTTAAAATTATTTTAAAAAATATTATCATGTTTGTAGAGAATTGATAATATTACAATGTAGTATCTTTGTTTGATAATATAATATTATTATATTTATTTAATTTTAATAATACTATATTTATTTAATATTAATAATTAATAATCATAAATAATTTATTCTAAGAAAATATTATTTTTATGATATTATTAAGGGCTAGGGGACATACGTTTTGTAAAATTTTAAAAAGGCAAAGTTGGACTCAACAAGAAAATTTTCTTATTAAATTTAATAGCAAAGGCTGATTCAACAAGAGATTTTCTTACTAAATTTAACGGCAAACTTTGATTTAACAAGAAATTTTTTTAAAAGAAATTTGTTTGATTTAACTACGCTTAGATGTAATTCTTTATAATTTTTCCATTTAAAAAATAAAAGAATAATTGAGTAGGGATAAATATATATATTTTGTAACTAATTTTAGGGATTGAAATGTCATTTCATAACTATTATAAGGCAAAAATATTATTTTATAATTAATTCTAGGGGCAAAAATGTCATGCTGTAATTAATTTATTATTCCTGTTAAAGTTAACGGCAAAGTTAATGGATTATCACTTACACGGGTATTTTTAAAAAATGTTTTCTTTTTAAAATTTGTAAATATGTACTACTCAAGGGTAACTAACCCTATTATTAATAATAATATTTTATTTTTGTGACTCTTATCAATAGTATTTAACTTACTTAACTATAATTAAAATTAATAATAAAATAAATAGTTTATTTTATAAATTTTTAGTTACTCTGTAATTAAAAATTATAATTTTTTAAATAGGGATAAAATTATAATATGAAATAATTCACTTCCAATCTAAAATAATGCAAATACATAAATAAAATTCTAATTCTTATTCCACATGCTATTCTAGTATAAGTAAGCAACATATTCTCACTTTTATTCTAGTGTAAGTAAATAATATATTCTCATGCTTATTATAGTATAAATAAACAATCTATTCTCACACTCCTAATATCAAAATTCTTATTTCTTAAGTTTCCTAATCTAATCCAAAAAGTAAACGATTTGAACATCGTATGAGCTGCCCAATGTAAGTTTGTGGTTGTAAGAGGTGAAGAGTTTAGAGACTCAACGAGATATTATTTTGGATGCTTTATAACTCTTTTCGAAATTCAAACAACTTTTACATTGAGATTATCGTTGTAAGAATTGGGAGCGATTTTAGTGGTCAAATACAGTGTGCTAATGTTTGGTTGAAATAGGATGTCACGTATCTACCATACTAAATGATTGGATTGTAAGTCTCGGATCCCAGTGTGAATTTCTCTGTCTCTCTCTTCTTTCTCTTTCGCAACGCCAGTGCGCCACCCTTTTCTGAATATTTTAGCTGACACTGTCATGTCCTATTCCTTTTACGACGTACGTATAATGCTGAGCTTTTATATATACCAAGCCATTTATAGCAAGAGATAACATCGTTCTGTCAAATTAATTAACTAATACACAATATTTCTTCTGTGCCTGAATTTCTACCTGTTGAATTCAACAAAAAGAAAGAAAAATATAACTTGTGAGTTTGGTTGGTTTCACCCCAGTACGGGTTGATCATCTTGAATTGCAATGGAGGGCATTCATGATAGTTGCATGGCCAGTACTAGTTTGCGTAGGAGTATTTCTAGATGGAGTACAAGTTCTGTGGGTGCATTTTCGAGGTCTTTGAGGGAAGAAGATGATGAGGAGGCTCTAAAATGGGCTGCTCTTGAGAAACTGCCTACTTACAATCGTTTGAGGAAAGGATTACTAACTACTTCACGAGGTGAAGCTTTTGAAGTTGATGTTTCTAATCTTGGACTGCAACAAAGGCAAAGGTTGATCAATAAATTGGTGAAGGTTACCGAAGTTGATAACGAGAAGTTCTTGTGGAAGCTCAAGAGCCGCATTGATAGGTACAATTTCTCTTTTTTCAGCACCTTCAGGTCGGTATTCGGAAATTTGATAATAAAGGAAGGGAGAGCCATTCAAACAACAGTAATTTTTTCAAACCCACCTTATAAAACCCTTATTGTAGTCTATTTATAATTTATCCTCCATCTTTTAAATGATATTATAATGGGAAAGAAACATCTACGCACCTAAAATTTGAAAAAATACTCACCAATATCTTAGGTTTTAAAAAAAAGGACATTAAGACTTGTTTTTGTTTATAATACCTTCTATCTCTATTATCTCAAAAAATTGACTCTAATGTTTAATATTAAATAAAAATATAATATTAAAATAAATGTAATAATATAATAATTTCAATATTAAAAAATATTATAGTATTTCACAATCTATTAGATATATTTTATTACAGTAAAGTAAATTTATAATAAACAGAAACATAATATTAAAATAAATGTATTAAAATTTAAATTATTTTAAATATTATTTAAAAAATAATTTTAACATTATTAGTATGTGTAATTTTTTAATTGTAAAATTATTTAATGCCAATTTTATTTAAAATCTCTATAATAAAAACCAATATACTATTAAAATAAATATAATAATTTACATATTTAATTTATTTAATATTAAAATATTTTGGTATTATTAGTTTATGAAATAGATTACATTATTTTTATAATATTTGTATTTATTAAAAATTTAAACTAAAATTTTTAGAATAATAGAGTTAAAGGGTATTATAGGTTAAAAGAGGTTTTGATGTTCCTTCTTGAAACTTTATAGGTGTTGGTGATCATTTTACTAAATTTTGAGAGTGTAAATATCTTTTTTTTCTATTAAAAATTAAAACTTGTCTGATTAATCCCCTCTTTTCCTATCACAAACTCTTTAAACCTACGAAGTTTAAAAAAAAAATCAACTAAAAGAGTAAGAATTTGATTAAAATAGTTTTATTCACTTATGTACAATTTGATTTTACATTCTATTTTGGTTAATTTAAATCTTGAATCAAATCCAACTCAATTTTTCAGTTCAAAAACCAAAATAAACTTAGATCTATATTGAGAGGTTTTGCTATGATATTTGATTAACTTGTGATTTTCAAATTTCCCGATCAATGACTATTCCGCCGATGACCGTAAAATATTTTTCGTAAACGCTTAACGATATTATATATATATTAATTTATATAAAAATTACATGCTTTTTTAAATATTATTCTATATTAAATTTTTTAAAAAGTTAAAATAATATTTCGTGTCATTGTGTATTGAGCATAAAGCTAGCATGCATGCATGCATGAAATCGTGTTGACAACTACTTCAAAAGTTCTTGTGATTTATGTGTGAGCATTTTCTTAAGTTATGATTTTCAATTTTATTTTGATTTTTCTCAGAGTTGGAATTGACCTTCCCAAAGTGGAAGTTCGATATGAGCATTTGAATGTTGAAGGAGAAGCGTATTTAGCAAGTAAAGCTTTGCCATCATTCACTAAGTTTTATACCAGCATCTTTGAGGTAGCATTAGTCTTCAAATACAAAGTCACTAATTCGGTACAGTTGTATTATACTTTGTTATTTTCGTGGCTCAAATCTTAATAGTCTGTATATCTTTGAAGGATTTCTTTAACTATCTCGGCATTCTTCCCAGTAGAAAGAAACGCTTGACAATCCTCAAGGATGCGAGTGGAATCATAAAGCCTGGCAGGTGAGAATTCAAATTAATTCCTATGGTGTTTTTAATTTACTTGTATTTCTTGAATTTATGGGTACTTAATTATCTTAAAATTGTACAGAATGACATTGCTTTTGGGTCCTCCAGCATCTGGAAAGACTACACTTTTGTTGGCTTTAGCTGGGAAGCTTGATTCTAGTCTCAAGGTGCAATTTTTTTACATTGTTAAAATTAAGCTCTACTTTTAGCATTATTTTTTCATCTTTGGTCTTATCTCTGATTAGAGGAATCAAAATGTCTCACTGTAGGTTTCTGGTAGGGTGACGTACAATGGGCACGACATGGATGAGTTCGTGCCCGAGAGAACAGCTGCTTATATCAGTCAACATGATAATCATATAGGAGAAATGACTGTGAGGGAAACCTTGGCCTTTTCTGCTAGATGCCAGGGGGTTGGAACTCGTTACGGTAGTTTATTTTTCCCCCAATCATAAAATGGAGCTTGTAGTATGTGTTTTTTTGATATGGTGCAAGCTTTCAAGGGTCATTGCTTTTGGGAAATGCAGAACTGCTGACTGAGTTGGCCAGAAGAGAAAATGCAGCAGGTATAAAGCCCGATCCTGATATTGATGTCTACATGAAGGTGAGAAAATTAGAAGCTCGTTCAACCTTGTTTGACATTTAACCAGCCTGATTCCTTCTCCACGCCGCCCCCCCCCAAAAAAAAAAAAAGAAACAAAAAAAGAAAAAGGAAAGAATAAGATTTAGTGAAATATGGATTTTATATTTAATCCTCACCTCACTTTTGTTTTCCTATGGCTAAAAATCCTAGTATTTAACCTTTGATATTCAAATCGATATGCCATTTTCTTGAATTAGATCAGTTTGAAGCACGGTATTTCAACCTTTTGCCGCCGAAAAATAGAATTAGGCTAGAATCAACCTTATGGAGAGGGATTTGGACTTTTGGTGATTTATTATCTCGTATTTCTCTGTCAATTCTCTTGTCTCAGGCAATAGCAACGGAAGGCCAGGAAGCCAATGTCATCACTGATTATTATCTAAAGGTATCATGATTATGAATAACTCCATAGACCAATTGTAAATTTTTCTCAGGAATAAGTAAGTAGTGTCACTTGTTGAACGATTGTCAACATAAATACATAGGTTTTGGGACTTGAGGACTGTGCAGATACAATGGTAGGAGATGAAATGATAAGAGGTATATCTGGAGGAGAAAGGAAGCGTGTCACCACGGGTAAATGCATGACTCCATAAATTCATTTCTATTGTTCGCAATGATAAAAATGCAATTATAACTTTCCATTCAAACAAATGACAATTTGTATTTCAAATTATAGGTGAAATGATGGTTGGTCCAGCGTTGGCATTTTTTATGGATGAGATTTCCACTGGTTTGGACAGCTCCACGACTTTCCAAATTATTAATTGTCTCAAGCAAAATATTCACATCAATAGTGGAACTGCTGTGATATCTCTCCTTCAGCCAGCACCAGAAACTTATGATTTATTTGATGATATAATCCTTCTATCTGATGGCCAGATTGTGTATCAGGGTCCCCGGGAACTGGTGTTGGAGTTTTTTGAATCCATGGGCTTTAAATGCCCCAAGAGGAAAGGCGTGGCTGACTTCTTGCAAGAAGTATGTGATGATAGAGCCCTGTATCTGATCTTTTGCTTTCTTAGCATTATTTACAAGTACTGCAGAAGCTTAATGCATTGTAAAACTAAGACAAGCCTCATGTGTAACCTTTTTTTATTCAATCTTTAAAAATATAATCTATCGTAGGTAACATCAACGAAAGATCAAAAGCAGTATTGGACACATAAGGAGAAGCCTTACAGGTTTGTGACAGTCCAGGAATTTGCTGAGGCATTCCAGTCATTCCATGTGGGACAGAAAATTTCTGATGAGCTTAGGACTCCATTTGATAAGAGGAAGAGCCATCGAGCTGCTTTGACCACAGAAGTGTATGGTGCTGGCAAGAGGGAGTTGTTGAAAACTTGCATCTCACGAGAGCTCTTGCTGATGAAGAGGAACTCTTTTGTCTACATCTTCAAGCTTACCCAAGTGAGTATCAATTTAATTTTGAATTAATTTAATCGTTTCTTTATGTGAATGAGATTTATTTTTTATTCCCCCCCCCCCCCCCCCGATATTAGATTTCATCTGTCGCGTTGGCCTTTATGACACTCTTCTTCAGAACAAAGATGCACAAACATTCAGTAATTGATGGTGGAATTTATGCTGGTGCCTTGTACTTCGCCAATGCAATGGTCATGTTTAATGGATTTTCGGAGATTTCTATGACCATTGCCAAGCTTCCTGTTTTCTACAAGCAAAGAGATTTCCGCTTCTTTCCTCCATGGGCTTATGCTATTCCCTCATGGATCCTCAAGATCCCTGTCTCGTTCCTCGAGGTTGCTGTTTGGGTATTCTTAACTTATTATGTAATTGGGTGTGATCCCAATGCTGGAAGGTAAAAAGACACAAAATCGACCAATTGACTAGTAACCAACGGCATTTTCGCTACATGATATCTTTATCCAACAACTTGATGTGATGATTTTCTCGTTGCAGGTTTTTGAAGCAGTACTTATTGCTCTTGGCAGTTAATCAGATGGCGTCTGCATTGTTCCGATTAATTGCAGCAACAGGCAGGACCATGGTTGTTGCTAACACATTTGGTACATTTGCATTAGTTGTGCTTTTCGCATTGGGTGGATTTGTCCTTTCACAAGGTACAGAAAATACAAAAGTAAATGAGCCCAAATTAGCTTTTTTATCAAAACAAAACTAAAATATCTCCATTTCTTTGTTTCACAATGCAGAGGACATCAAAAAGTGGTGGAAATGGGCTTATTGGTGTTCTCCACTGTCATACGCACAGAATGCAATAGTGGCAAATGAATTTCTTGGGTATAGTTGGAAAAAGGTATTTCTTTGAATGAGCCTTGCCCTATGATCGTGTAATTTGTCTATCGGTAACATACTGATGTCTGTAATTTTTTCATGTAATAGTTTACTCCAAACTCATATGAATCACTCGGAGTCCAAGTTTTGAAGAGTCGTGGGTTCTTTGCTCATGCATATTGGTATTGGCTTGGATTGGGGGCATTGTTCGGTTTTATACTACTGTTCAACCTCGGTTTCACTATGGCTATTACTTTTCTTAACCGTATGCATCTTTACCTCTTCGCTTAATTACTTCAAAAGCAGTGAGTTTATGTTCTAATTTTGTACAAAAAAATATTTACAGAATTAGGGAAGCCTCGAGCTGTTATAACAGAGGATTCTGAAAGTAATGAACAAGATAACAGAATTAGAGGAATTGTTCAGTTGTCCACCCGTGGAGGTAGTTTGGTTCAGTTGTTAAACTATTTCTTTTCAGAAAGAATGAGATACTTTTTAAATGCCATCTTATGCCAATAAATTGTTTTAAGCGTGCAGAGAGTGGAGAAGACATTGGCTGCAGAAACTTCTCTTCTAAGTCCTTATCCCTGCCGGAAGCACAGGCCACTCGTCCAAAGAAAAGAGGAATGATTCTTCCTTTTGAACCTCATTCCCTTACCTTTGATGAGGTTGTATACTCCATTGACATGCCACAGGTAATATTAATTTTAAACTGATTAGGAAGTATTTAGAAAGTTTGGTGATATCTTGATTCATTATAATGCAGTCCAGACATGATGACCAACTGGTTCGATTTTACATTGCAGGAAATGAAACTTCAAGGTGTTCTTGAAGACAAATTAGTGCTTCTGAATGGTTTGAGTGGTGCCTTTCGGCCAGGTGTTCTAACAGCTTTAATGGGAGTCAGTGGTGCTGGTAAAACCACTTTGATGGATGTGTTGGCTGGCAGGAAAACGGGCGGATATATTACTGGGGACATAACAATATCTGGTTACCCCAAGAAGCAAGAAACGTTTGCTCGCATTTCCGGATACTGTGAGCAAAATGACATCCACTCTCCTTTTGTTACTGTATATGAGTCCTTGCTCTATTCAGCCTGGCTCCGTTTACCACCTGAAGTTGATTTTGAAACCAGAAAGGTCGTACTGAAATCACCTGGACTGTTACTTCATTAAGAGCTAAAACAAGTTAATCAGTGTTAACAATAACCGATAAAGTTTGATTCAGTAAATACATTCTTGGATACAGTCATACCAATTTTTAGTTTTACCCTTGATTTACAGATGTTTATTGAGGAAGTAATGGAGCTTGTGGAGCTGAATCCGTTGAGACAATCACTTGTTGGTTTGCCTGGTGTAAGTGGTCTTTCAACAGAGCAGCGTAAGAGGCTTACCATTGCGGTTGAGCTAGTGGCTAACCCGTCCATAATATTTATGGATGAGCCAACCTCAGGGCTAGATGCAAGAGCAGCTGCAATTGTTATGAGAACTGTTAGAAATACGGTGGACACAGGAAGGACAGTAGTGTGCACCATTCATCAACCAGGCATTGATATATTTGATGCTTTTGATGAGGTAAGAAATGTTAATTCTTGATCAAGGTAACGTAAAGTTCCTTCCCCCCCCCCCCCCCCCCAAAAATTTTTCTATGGATTACAATTGTTCAACAATGCATTGCAGTTATTCCTAATGAAGCGAGGGGGACAAGAAATTTATGTTGGGCCATTGGGTCGCCATTCTTGCCAACTTATCAGCTATTTTGAAGTATGTGCCGACGCACGTTATCATATTATAATGGAAATCTAACTTGAATATCATTTTGAAGTGACTTGCATAATTTACATCCTGAAACTGTCTGATGCATGTTTATATGTCTTTATAAGGCTATTCCTGGAGTTGAGAAAATTAAAGATGGTAACAATCCGGCCACTTGGATGTTGGAAGTAACTGCTTCATCCCAAGAAGTAGCTTTGGGAGTTGATTTTAATGATATATTCAGACGCTCAGAATTATACAGGTATGTTCATGATGTACTAATACTATTAACTGGAATCCATTCACCACTCTGCCAATGCATTGGTTTAGTTCAAAAGTTTGAATTGGAAATGTGTTTCAGGAGAAACAAAGCACTAATTGAAGATTTAAGCAAGCCTACTCTAGGTTCAAACGACCTCTATTTTCCTACTCAGTACTCTCAGTCAGCTTTCACTCAGTTCCTGGCTTGCTTATGGAAACAACACCGGTCATACTGGCGAAATCCACAATACACTGCCGTTAGATTCTTTTTTACAACCTTCATAGCATTGTTGCTCGGGTCATTGTTTTGGGACACGGGCTCTAAAACGTTAGTTTCAATTTAAATAAATTTAAATAGTATTCTTAGTCTTGTTTTCTCATCTGCCTTTTAATCTTAATTTTCACTTTTTAATTTATAGGAGAAAGAGCCAAGATCTGTTTAATGCAATGGGTTCCATGTTTACTGCAAATGTCTTCCTCGGCCTTCAGTATTGTTCATCCGTGCAGCCAGTAGTATCCGTTGAAAGGGCAGTCTTTTACAGAGAAAAAGCCGCCGGCATGTACTCGGGCCTTCCATGGGCATTAGCACAAGTAATCGTTTGGCACACGTCTATCTGAAATGTTATAAGAAATGTATTTCACAACTGATATTTAGATTTTTATTTCCTGCAGGCCATGATTGAGATTCCTTATGTACTTGTTCAGTCGGTAGGGTACTGTATTATAGTTTATGCTATGATGGGATACGACTGGACAGCCGAGAAGTTCTCTTGGTATTTTTTCTTTATGTACATGACATTATTGTTCTTCACCTTCTATGGCATGTTGACTGTGGCTATAACACCAAACCACCATATTGCTGCCATTGTTTCGTCTTTATTTTATGGGATATGGTACCTCTTTTGCGGATTCATAATCCCAAGACCTGTAAGTACTATTCTGCTATTTCTATTTCATATGCTTGATTCTCTAGTTACAGAATTTCTGTTACTAATCTTTTTCCTCATCTTTCAACTTTTTCAAACGGCAGAGGATTCCTGTATGGTGGAGATGGTACTATTGGGCAAACCCCATAGCTTGGACCCTGTATGGATTGATTGCTTCACAGTTTGGGGATGTGGAGGACCAAATGGAAAATGGCGAAACAGTGAAGCACTTTCTTAGAGATTATTTTGATTTCAAACATGATTTTCTGGGAGTAGTTGCTGCTCTCCTTACGTGCTTTGTAGCCCTCTTTGGTTTTCTCTTCGCCCTAGGAATTAAGCAGCTTAATTTCCAGAGGCGATAGAAATTTAATAGCATATTGAAGATCAAGTTTGTAATTTAGGACTGGCTAAAAGGTTCCCGGCTAAGCCTGTTTTCAGGGGTTGGGAATATCAGCACTCTTGTAGTTTATTTTAATTTCTTTCTGATTAATATTAGATTTCTTTTGGCAATTGTAATTTTAAGATGTTAATTAGGTTAGAATTAAGATTGAGTCGAGCTACTATAAATAAGTAATAAAATTAATTTCAACCCCTGTTAATTTTTCTCTCCCCTCTCTAAATAACTTATATTTTTTTACACCTATGCCAAGGCATTCTTCTTGCTGTTATTATCGCGGTCTTGATTTCGACGCAGGATATAATATTGTTAATGTGCCCCCGAGTGTGAGTCCTTTTAAAAGTTTATTACTGTTTGTATAAGATACAAGATTGAACTTGGTTCAAGTTTTGATATGGGACACAGCTTATGTTTTTCTGCATCTTATCATATCTCTCCTTTTGTCTTCCTTCGAGTGGATAATTTTTAGGTGCTAGCCATTTCGTGCTTCTAGAACATACATAATTAAAGATGTGAAATAAAAGCAAATGTGGAAGAGGAAAGAAATGAATATAATAATAGCATTCAGAGCAAATATGGGGTCACTAAAGAATATCAAAAGGTCACTACTTTCGGCCACAGTTTACTGCAAGAAGTTGGGACTTTGTGATTTGGAAAATCACAATCTTGCTTTTTGATCCAACTGTATGTCCGTATCTGAATTATCTCAGTTATTCATTTCTTTGATTGAAGAAACAAGGCTTTTTTTATTCATTTCTTTGATTAAAAAAACAATGAATGCTTTTTTTTTTCCAACTGTACTTGAATTATTCATCTCTTTGATTGAAAAACAAAATAAGTGAAACAAAACGGTTTGACATTAAAGTGCAGAACTGTTTCTGCATTTTGTCTCGCTCTCTCTCTCTCTCTTTCTCTCTCTCTCTCAACTTTGTTGGGAGAAAAGGCTATGATTCAATGATTAGGGTGATGAATTTTTGTGTTAGGGAAAATTCAAATGACACAGAATGGGATGAGAAATTCCAAACGCAAGGTAGGTGAATGCATAGAAAGTTCAACTTGCAATATACCTACATTTAAAATGTGAGAATTAAGCTCGTTGTCTGCAAAAGCACCTTATGAATTTAAAAGATTGGGAATTTCCAAATCAGGAGCCAAATAAATTAACTTACTTCAATTTACCCAAATTTTGACCCAATCCCATTTATTATTAAGAATATAAAAATTAAAAAAAAATCTTTAAGACATCCTTGATCCTAATTTTTTAAATAGGAGATCAATAGGTTTAGGCTTAAATTGAAAGTTTTAATAGGTTAAATTTAATCTAAAGGAATCGGGATAAACTACAATTTACTCTTTAAAAATTCTATATGTGCCATTAATAAAGAAAACATGTGTATTTTATTATAGCAAGCAGTTGTATTTTCATAAGATGGAAGGTTTGAGTTTTCTTATAATATAGGAGTAAGTGCATGTTTGGTAGGTTTGAGTTTCCTTATAATATAGGAGTAAATGCATGTTTGTTATAGCTTTCAAATGGTCAAAAGTATTTTTTCAATCCCATAATTTTTTTCCTTTTTTTTAAATTTTTAATATTGGTTGGTTGTATTATGAGTAGAATTTTTAAAGATCAAATAAATTATTTTATGTTATACTAGTAGAGACTTAAAATTTGTATTTTTAAGAGTAAGGTTGGAAAATTTTTTTGAATTGTCTAAAATATCTTTTTTATTTAACAATTTTATTTTATTATTTTCATAACATAACTTTAAGAAATTTACTTTTAAAGTAATTTTATAAATTTTAATAAAAATTCTTATTGATAACTAAATAACTAATTTTTTTTAAAAGATCTACCTATAAATAAGGTTCAGTATCGAATTAGATTCAAATATTTTTAATCATATCTATGTAACTTCAAATCGGATTCAAACTTAACTCTAAAACTAATCAGATATGATTTGGATAATTTAATTGGATTAGATTTGGGTCGTATTAAATTTGAGCCAAGCTAAATAATTCGATTGGATTACACTCCTACTTAAAAAGGAAAAAACAAAATATAAAGGCAAAAACTAAGAAAAGGAAAACCTAATTCCTAAATCACCAAGATACAAGGTGCCCGCGACCCATGACCACGAACCGCGCTTATGACCCGGCGCACATGGCTACCCACGCCACCGACAACATAAAATAAATGAACCCAGCTGCATCTTCATCGATGTCCAGCCACCACGGAGACCTCCAGACCTACAATGCCGAAGATAATCAAGACACAATGGGAAAATCCAGCCGAGCTCATCTTTGAATGAGATTATCAATAATCAGAAGAAGAGACTGACAGTGATTGATGTCACCACCAATACTATTGTAGCAAATTTGGCTCCTTTCTTTTTGCCAAACCCAAGCTTGCTTGCTTATGAAAGGGTGTCTTTGTACAAAATGAATGCATACATAAATATTTATTTCATAAAATTTTCTTTTCTTTTTTTGATGATTTACATTGCTTGTATTTTCATTAATTGTAGAGTTCATATTCTTTTTCGGAAAAATTGTCAAAAAGATCCTAAATCCAATTTCAATCCACACCGATCCAAATCTAAATTTTTCCGAAATATTCCTTTCATCCTAATCTAATTCGAACTAATTCGGTCGAATTGAACCAGATTTGAATTAAATGAATTTTTTAATCTACATTATATGAGATCTGATAGGATAATTTGATTTGAGTTTAAAATTTCCTAACCTTATTTGATCTGAATTTAAAATTTCCTAACCTTAATTGTAAAAATTTTATTGAAATAAATTTTATTTGAAAAGTTATTTCAAACTAATTAAAAAACAAATGGTTACATAGCAATAAGATATCAAATTTCTTTTCCTCCATTTTCTTTTTCTTTCTCTTTTGACTTTAAACATGAAAATAAAGAAAATAAAATCACCGGACCCTTCCTACCATTGTTGAACGTGAATTTTATATTTGCAGTTGTTTACCAGACCCACAATTTAAGATTTTCTCGGATTTTGTTTCAAATTAGATATTTTTAGTTGTGAAAGTATTAAACATTAGACAGATGGCGACAGGGGGCTAACCGAATTAAAAAAATATAGAGAAAGAACGAGAAAAGGACGTCGTTTTGCTGCGGTCTCTGTCAACACAGTGACTTACTGTCATCGTGTTGTGCAGGCTGTGTAGCGTTGCTGTTTATTTATTTAATGTGAAAGTTGAACCTTATTCATTAGCCACTACATGCATTTCGATTTTTCGAAGTTTCCAAATTTAAGTTATTATTTTAATATACATACATACATATCATCATACATACATACATACATACGTGTATAATTTTAATTGAGTGATTGAATCATGAAAAGTTCGATTCAAAACATAAAAGGGTATAGTGGATAAAATCTTAGTGTTTCGATACAAATATTGGTCTATTTTAACAAAATACACAGACTTTTAAAATTGTTCTATTTTTATTAATTTTTTATCATGTATGTATTTAAATTAATCATGATAGTATTCATACATACATGACAGAAGGTAAATGAAAACAATGTAAGTACCTTTCGGGCATCCCCCAACTGTCTCAATTATAATTTTTAAATTTAAACTATTTAAACTATATAAAAATTATCTATTTAATCCATTTACTCTATGCACACATTAACAAAATTTAAAAATTAAAATCATTTACAAAGCTCTCACAATTTTTAAATTAACCATGATCAAATTTTCATTCTCGTACTTTTTTTTCCTTTCTACCCCATGAGATTTTCTTGTGCAATAATTAAACCTTATTCTACTTTTTTAATATATCTTCGCTGTCAAAATTTTCTTCATAGCAAAGAGACATCAAATTTGTCTTCCATTTTTACCTTTTTCTTTGCTGTTGACTTTAAACTTGAAGATAAAGAAAATAAAAACACTTGACTTTAGAACTGATCTTTTTTTTTTAAAAAAAAAATCTTTTGATTGACCACGCGCCTCCGTTATGATATCCTCATTTTCAACTTATAAATAAAAAAAATACTTATATTCTCAAGGTTTTAAAAAATAATTATGCAAACGTTACATTTTTAAAATTAGATATTAAGGCCTCTATTCAACCATAATGCCCTTTCATTTTATAAATTCAAAAAAAATTAACTCTAATATTTTGTAATAGATAAAAATATAATTAAAAAATAAATATAATAATATATACATTTTTAAAAATATACTTATCAGACATATTTTATTGTATTAAACTTAACTTTGTAATAAGTAGAAACATAATATTAAAATGGATATATAAAAATTTAAATAATTTTGAATATCATATAAAATAATTTTATTACTATTGACATGTGAGATATATTGAATTAATTTTGAAATCTATTTTACATAAAGATTTATTTTAAATGTTTTCATAAATATGAATATGTTTTTAGACACAAATAATACTTTGTATTTTTAAATTATTATATCTATCAAAATATTTTAATATTATTAGTTTACTAAAAATATTTAATTATTTATATTATATTTGTATTTACTAAAAAAATTTAAAACAAACTTTTTTAGCTGCTCTATTTGAATAGTACTGCAATAAAAAAAGTCCTAACATTCCTCACTAAAAATTTGATAGTCTGTTTGACTATTTCCCTAGTCATTAGGGTATAGGAGATCTTTTTTTTTTTTTATAAATTAACATTTTAGAATAATAATGTATTAGACTATAATATATAATTTCCCCATAAAAAAGAACTTTAACTATTGAAATTAATATTTTACGAAACTTTCAAAAGTTTTAAATTGACTGTTCATCTGCATAGCTTTTGAAGTAATTTAATTTAATTGGTCTTCCGCGAGTTTGAATCAGGAGTAGGAGGCTTTCTCCACCGAACCGATCTAATTTTTTAAAATAAAATATTTAAAAAAAATTTACGTAATCTTTCCAAAATTTAAAAATAAATTAAAAAAACGTTAGAACTCAAATTCACTTCCGAAACACAAAAATCCATCAGAATAACGAAGGAGAGTGAGAGAATTGGGTAATGCGATAATTAACAAGAAGCCTTTTAAATCAAATGATCCGCTATTTTTCTCAATGCGGCGGCGGCGGCGGCGGCGGAGAAGCTCAGCCTTATTTAGTGGGGGGACGACAAGAATTTTTTTTCTTGATTAATTAATTAATTAAAATGAAGAAGCTGCACAAAAGATTTGATGCATTTTTAGTGCAATTTTTTTTATAGTTGAGCAAGATGAACGGTCGCGATGGGGGGAATGAGCATACGGACTCGCTGGCGGTGAAGAGAATCTCTTCTTCACTGTGACGGAAAATGAATGCTTTTGCTTTTGGCATATTAAAAAGAAATTAGAAAATGAATGCTTTTGATTAATTAATTAATTAAAATGAATGCTTTATAATTCCCCTCTCTTTTGTCTAAGATTTTGTGTGCGTGTGTGTGTGTGTTTTTTTCTAAAATTTAAATTTATTAATGTTAATTTTTAATTAGAAAAAAGTGACCCTAATTACGTCTTTTTAACTTATGTTTAACGTGAAATAATTTTTTTATTTTTTTTGTAATTTTATAATATCGACGAACAAAATTCGGGAAAGGCATGAGCTAATTAACTAAGAATGGATCTCTTTACTTTGAATACAGTCTATAAGATGCCTTTTTAATAATTAAATAATTAAATTCTTGGTTGCCTCTACGATTAATTTAGTAATTAGTTTTTTTAAAAGAGTAATTAATGCGGGGAATGGCAATAAGAGAATGCGTCACTGCAGTATCCGGACGCGGTGATTGTGGTCCCCACCTCCCACAAATGAGGCGTCTTAATTGTGTAAAATTAAATTAAAGGATTAAAGTAATCTTCATTTCAAAGTTGGCGTGCTTTGACTTTCTCCACGTCGAGAGTTGATTGTTGTTTGTGTCCAGCCATTTGTCCCGTCAGTAACGTCCAAGTATGTGAAATTAGTGTTGCTTATTCTGAAAGTCGTATTTTTCCACGTTCTTGGCAATTATTATTATTAGTAAGATTTGGCTTCCTTAGATACAATTTCCGTAGACTGAGGTCGTAAGCTCTATTTATCGAGCGGACTGAACCTGAAATGTAAAATAGTTACTCTCTTATTATTATTTTGTTATTAGTTATGGAATTTTTTTAATAATTTATTTTATGTTGTATTAAGAAAACTTATTACATCTGGATAGTGTTATTATCAACGATGAAGAATTTATCACAAACTAATGCATCACAACAAGATTCTATTTTTGTTATTTATTAAATCTCATCGTTGCTTATTTAAACACTGCATTTATATCGATGTAACACTGGTTAAGCCACAAGTTTCGTATTCTAATTCTACCTCAGGTTCCCCATTCTTGGATTGAGCCAGTCCCAGTCATTTGTCAAAGTCTGTTGAGTAAGCTTCTAGTATTGTATAAAGTCTTGCTTACTTTTCTTGCAACATGGCAAGGAAAAATTTTTACACCAATTAATAAAATGAGTCGGCCGTACACCATGAATTCACATTTCATAAGAAGTTAAACGGGGTGAACAATGTGACTCGGTACCAGCTGCTCCGAAAATTCTAAAGAAAATTTTTTTAAACTCTTTATTCTACTACCAAAAGTCTATGGTCAAGAATCCATCACTTTCCTCAACTGCCCGAGATCAGATAACAATGAATATAGACCCATCAGGTGGCTAGAGCCGGTCTAACTTAAGAACATTAAATTTTATGATTTTTTTTTTTTAAAGTTAAGAGTAGAGTTTTCAAATATGTTCCTTACAAGAACCTACAAAGCTCAAGGTGAAAAGAGTAATTTAATATTCTAATTAGAGTTAGAAATTTATGACTTAGTACATGTCTTTTGTTTTATTCCTCGACCTTCACCAACACTTAGGCACTAAATTTAGAATTTAGCTCGGCCTAATAAGGATGCGGAGCCTACCCATGAAATGTTTGATATCTATAGCGATCATTTTATATTGCTACAACGACTTATTCAAGGAGGGTAGATAAGGGAAATGATTATTACAGCCGCCCGTGCCATACCGGTCAATTTTTGCTGTTGTATGCAAGATATAAATAAATGGCTACGTGGGTCACTAATGTATCAAGTCATAGCAGGAGCAATTGCTCTGTCAAATTAACTAGTACCCATTTCTCTGTGCTTGAACTTCTCATTGTTGAGTTCAACAATAGAGAGAAAAAAGCACTCCTCGGTTCTGGTTGGTTTCAGCAGCTCTGATCATCTTGAGTTGCCATGGAGAGCAGTCATGATATTTTCATGGCTAGTACTAGCTTGCGTAGGAGCGCTTCTAGATGGAACACAAATTCCATCGGTGCATTTTCGAGGTCTTCGAGGGAAGAAGATGATGAGGAGGCTCTAAAATGGGCTGCTCTCGAGAAATTGCCTACTTATAACCGTTTGAGGAAGGGGATATTAACTACCTCACAAGGTCCTAATGAAGTTGATGTTTACAATCTTGGGCTGCAAGAAAGGCAGAGGTTGATTGATAAATTGGTTAAAGTTACTGATGTTGATAACGAGAGGTTCTTGTTGAAGCTCAAGAACCGTATTGATAGGTATAACTTTCACTTCTCCGGCAGCTGTAATTGATATTCATATAACTATTTCATGCTGTCAGTGATGTTCTGTTTCCACCCTTAAACAAATAGAAAAGTTACATAATCCGTAAGCTGGGTATGCATGCATGAACTTTGTGTTTACAACTGTTTCTGTTGTGATGGAATGTTTTCAACAGTTTGTTTTCTCTCATATTGGATTTGTAAAGGAGCAGTCTACAGTTTTATCGACCAATATTTTGGATAAAAACTCGGTCGATTGTAGAGGAGCAATCCATATTTTTATCGACTGATCTTTTCTATAAAAACTTGGTGTCAGAGCAGACATTTTCCGTGTGTGTGTGTGTGTTTATCGGAGTTCTTTTTTTCATGTGTATGTTGTGTCCACCATGTTTTTCAAGTGCGTGTTGTATTTTGTTTATGATTCTGATTTTTTCTTTGATTTTTGGCAGAGTTGGAATAGACCTTCCAAAAGTGGAGGTACGGTATGAACATTTGAATATTGAGGCGGAAGCATTTTTAGCAAGCAATGCCTTGCCATCATTCTTTAAATTCTATACCTCCATTTTTGAGGTACAAATCTTTAAATGCAAAAATTATTATTATTATTTTTAATAATCTTTTATTATTTTCTCATATCAAATTCTAATAATCTGCATTTGTTTGTAGGATTTCTTGAACTATCTCCACATTCTTCCAAGTAAAAAGAGACACTTGACAATCCTGAAGGATGTCAATGGAATCATAAAGCCGGGAAGGTGAAAATTAAATACCTGTGGTTTTCTTAATTTTACATGTATTTCCTTGAATATTTGGCAGTAATCACAAATTGAGTCCGTCTGTTTTCTTGCAGATTGACGTTGCTTTTGGGCCCCCCAAGTTCTGGAAAGACCACACTGTTGTTGGCTTTGGCCGGGAAGCTTGATCCTGCTCTGAAGGTGATTATATAGATAAAAGCTCTAATTATTTAGGAGGGGTTTGGCTTTTACCTTTGCTTTTACCTTTGATTTTCTCCCTAATTCGAGAATCAAAACATCTCTCTGTAGGTTTCTGGTAGGGTAACATACAACGGTCACGATATGGATGAATTTGTACCTCAGAGAACAGCTGCTTATATCAGTCAACATGATAATCATATAGGTGAAATGACTGTGAGAGAAACTTTGGCCTTCTCTGCTAGATGCCAGGGGGTTGGAACCCGTTATGGTAGGTGTTGATATTTCCTTTTATTTTTATTTTTTTCTTCCTTCAAGTAAAGAATTCAGATTGAAGGTTTTTGCCTTTCGGGAAATGCAGAAATGTTAACTGAGTTGGCAAGAAGAGAGAAGGCAGCAGGTATTAAGCCTGATCCGGATATTGACGTCTACATGAAGGTGAGAGAAGCTGAAGTTTGTTTGAAAAAACTTTAAAACATGTTTAGCATTTAGCCACGTTGGATGAGAAAAAGGAATAAAATCTGATGAATTACGAGTTTCAGTTTTAAGCCTCGCGTCAATCAAGTGCTCCTATGCCTCAAAATCCTAGTTTATGAACTTTGAGATTCAATTCTTTATATCATTTTGTTGAATTAGATATATTTTAGGCTTGTCATTTTACCTTTCACTTCACTAGAAAATAGAATTAGATCGGAAACAGCCTTATGGCGATGGATTTGAACTCTCGGTGATTGAGTTTCTTGCATTTCTCTGTCAATTCTCATCTCAGGCAATAGCAACCGAGGGTCAAGAAGCCAATGTGATCACTGATTATTATCTAAAGGTAACATTTATAAATCACTCTAAAATCGCTAATTATGATCAAGAACAAAGTAAATAATGTCACTTGTTTTGAGTGCTTTTCTTTATGAACATATAGGTTCTGGGACTGGATGTCTGTGCAGACACCATGGTAGGCGATGAAATGATAAGAGGTATATCAGGAGGACAGAGGAAGCGTGTTACGACTGGTAAATACCAAACTCCATAAATTCATTTTGATTGTGGTTAGATGAAAAACAGATATCTGTTTTCATTCAAACATATGATAAATTATAACTTAAAATTATAGGTGAAATGATGGTTGGACCGGCATTGGCACTATTTATGGATGAGATTTCTACTGGTTTGGACAGCTCGACAACTTTCCAAATTGTTAATTGTCTCAGGCAAAATACTCACATCAATAGTGGAACTGCTGTGATATCTCTCCTACAGCCAGCACCAGAAACCTATGATCTATTTGATGACATTATCCTTCTATCCGATGGCCAGATTGTATACCAGGGTCCTCGTGAACTGGTACTGGAGTTTTTTGCATCCATGGGCTTTAGATGCCCCAAAAGGAAAGGCGTGGCTGACTTCTTGCAAGAAGTATGTGGTGATAGAGCTCTATATTTGATCTTTCTATTTCTAAATATTTACAGATAATACAGAATCTTATAACATTCTAAAACTATAACGAGCCTCACACATTATTATTTCTATTTGATCTTTACAAATAATGTGTTCCAGGTGACTTCAAGGAAAGATCAGAGGCAGTATTGGGCACATAAGGAGAAGCCTTACAGGTTTGTTACAGTCCAGGAATTTGCTGAGGCATTCCAATCATTCCATGTGGGACAGAAAATTTCTGATGAGCTTCGGAGTCCATTTGATAAGAACAAGAGCCATCGAGCTGCTTTGACCACAGAAGTGTATGGTGTTGGCAAGAGGGAGTTGCTGAAAGCTAACATCTCAAGAGAACTTTTGCTGATGAAGAGGAACTCATTTGTCTACATCTTTAAACTTATCCAAGTGAGAACCAACTTAGTGTTGAATTGTTTTAATTGTTGCTTTATGTGATAACCATTAATTGATTGGTTTTTCCTCCTGGCTTTAGATTGCATTTGTTGCATTGGTCTACATGACACTCTTCTTCAGAACAGAAATGGACAAAGACACAGTGACGGATGGTGGAATTTTTGCTGGTGCCACATTCTTCGCCATTGTGATGGTCAATTTCAATGGATTTTCGGAGATTTCTATGACCATAGCAAAGCTTCCTGTCTTCTACAAGCAAAGAGACTTCCGGTTCTTTCCTCCATGGGCATATGCTATTCCCTCATGGATTCTAAAGATCCCTGTCTCGTTCCTGGAGGTTGCTGTTTGGGTTTTCTTAACATATTATGTTGTTGGGTATGATCCGAATGCAGGAAGGTAATCACAGAGAAAATGAACCAAACTGTTTAGTAGCCAGTGAAGTTTTAGTTCCATTATCTCTTTATCAAGGTAGTTTATCTGATGATTTTCATGTTGCAGATTTCTTAAGCAGTATCTGCTGCTCTTGGGTGTTAACCAGATGGCTTCTGCATTGTTCCGATTCCTTGCAGCAACCGGCAGAAACATGGTTGTTGCTAATACATTCGGTTCATTTGCATTACTTGTACTTTTATCATTGGGCGGATTTATCCTTTCACGAGGTACAGAAAATATGGAAGTGAACCAGATTAAATTAGCTTTCTTAGCAAGATTTAACTTTAATGCTTCCATTCCATTTTTTCATAATGCAGAGGACATCAAAAAATGGTGGAAATGGGCTTACTGGTGTTCTCCTTTGACATACGCACAGAATGCAATAGTGGCAAACGAATTTTTAGGGCATAGTTGGAAAAAGGTAATTCTCGATCTTTTACCTTGATTGTGTATTTAGCTGTTAGCAACATACTGATGCTGGTAACTTTTTCATAACACAGTTTACTCAGGGCTCAAATGAAACGCTTGGGGTGCAAGTTTTGAAGTCGCGTGGGTTCTTCGCTCATGAATATTGGTATTGGCTTGGATTGGGGGCTTTGTTTGGCTTTATACTACTTTTGAACCTCGCTTACACATTGGCTCTTACTTTTCTTGACCGTGCGTTACTCCTACCTTCTTCACTTTCTTAATTTACTTCTATAGCAGTGAGTTTCTGTTCTAATTTCCTGCAAAATTTTTTAACAGCATTTGAGAAGCCTCGAGCTGTCATAACAGAGGAAACTGAAATTAATGAGCAAGATGATAGAATTGGAGGAAATGTTCAGTTATCAACCCTTGGAGGTAGTTCTAACCACAACACTCGCTCAGGTGATAAAAATATTTTGATATATTTGAGAAAAAAATGAGATATTTTGTAAATCCCTTCTGAGGCTAATAAATTATATTTAAAATGCAGGAAGTACAGATGACATTAGGGGACAACAGTCCTCTTCCCAATCCTTATCACTGGCAGAAGCAGAGGCCAGTCGTCCAAAGAAAAAAGGAATGGTTCTTCCATTTCAACCTCATTCCCTTACCTTTGATGAGGTTGTATACTCTGTTGACATGCCACAGGTAACATTAATTTGAAAACCATTTAAGATGTTAATTTTGTTGATTTCCTGATTCAATACTATGTAGTTGAGCATGATGACCAATTGGTTTGTTTAACTTTACAGGAAATGAAACTTCAAGGCGTTCTTGAAGATAAATTAGTGCTTTTGAATGGAGTGAGCGGTGCTTTCCGGCCAGGTGTTCTTACAGCTTTAATGGGTGTCAGTGGTGCTGGTAAAACTACTTTGATGGATGTCTTGGCTGGCAGGAAAACTGGTGGATATATTACTGGTAACATAGCAGTATCTGGTTACCCAAAGAAGCAAGAAACATTTGCCCGCATTTCAGGATATTGTGAGCAAAATGACATCCACTCTCCTTTCGTTACCTTATATGAGTCCTTGCTCTTTTCGGCCTGGCTTCGTTTATCTCCTGAAGTTGATTCTGAAACCAGAAAGGTAGGTACTAAAGTCACCTAGAGTGTTAGGTCATTGAAGGCTAAAGCCAGTTAAACTGAGTGAACGGGCAGGGAAACAGTTAGATTCCCTAAATACATTATTGGACATAATTCATACTGAGTTAGAATTTTACTCTTGATTTACAGATGTTTATTGACGAAGTAATGGAGCTTGTGGAGCTGAATCCGTTGAGACAATCACTGGTTGGTTTGCCTGGTGTAAGTGGTCTTTCAACAGAGCAGCGTAAGAGGCTTACCATTGCGGTTGAGCTTGTGGCTAATCCATCCATCATATTTATGGATGAGCCAACCTCAGGACTGGATGCAAGAGCCGCTGCAATTGTTATGAGAACTGTTAGAAACACAGTGGACACGGGAAGGACAGTAGTGTGCACGATTCATCAACCAAGCATTGACATATTTGAAGCTTTTGATGAGGTAAGAAATGTTAATTCTAGGTCAAAGGTGCTTTAAGCTTTGTCCTTTCTTTCTTCCCTTTGTCTTTGCTTTTCATCTCATTGATTAATAATGTTAAAAAAATATGTTGCAGCTATTCCTAATGAAGCGAGGGGGACAAGAAATTTACGTCGGGCCATTGGGTCGTCATTCTTGCCATCTTATCAGCTATTTTGAAGTATGACCTAATGAATATTCTCATATTACAACTGAAATCTAACTTGGAACGACATTATAAGTAGCTTGTTTATTTTATAATAGGAAAATAGCTGACGAACGTATATTTGTTTTTTCTAGGCAATTCCCGGAGTTCAAAAGATTAAAGATGGTTACAATCCAGCAACATGGATGTTGGAAGTTTCAGCTGCTTCGCAGGAATTGGCTTTGGGGATTGATTTTACCGAACATTACAAGAGCTCAGATTTATACAGGTTTGTTATCACGTACTACTAGTTTGCGTAACCAAAATCCATTCAACGGTTTGCCGGTGCATTTGTTTAGCTATAAATTAATGCTGATGTATGCGATGTGTATCAGGAGAAACAAAGCACTCATTGAAGATTTAAGCAGGCCTGCTCCTGGTTCAAAGGACCTCTATTTTCCTACTCAATTTTCACAGTCATCTTTGATCCAATTTATAGCTTGCTTATGGAAACAACACTGGTCATACTGGCGAAACCCACCATACACTGCTGTTAGATTTTTCTTCACGACCTTCATTGCATTGTTGTTTGGCTCGTTGTTTTGGGACCTGGGTGGTAGAACGTGAGTTACAACTAGTTGTCTTGGAACACTTTTGCATTTAAATGTTATTCAAAGTCGCTTGTTGTTTCATCTTCCTTTTGATCTTTATTTTGACTTTTTAATTTTCAGGAAAAGGAGCCAAGATCTTTTTAATGCAATGGGTTCCATGTTTACTGCTGTTCTCTTCCTTGGTGTTCAATATTGTTCATCAGTGCAGCCAATAGTATCAGTTGAAAGGACAGTCTTTTACAGGGAAAAAGCTGCTGGCATGTATTCAGGCATCCCATGGGCATTAGCACAGGTAATTGTTTGACGAATTTCATATATTTGACTTGTTAAATAACCGTGTTTCATTACTGATTTTTAATTTCCTTTCCTGCAGGTTATGATTGAGATTCCTTATATATTAGTTCAGTCAGTAGTGTATGGTGCTATAGTCTATGCTATGATTGGATTTGAATGGGACGCCGCCAAGTTCTTTTGGTATATATTCTTCATGTACTTCACATTGTTGTTCTTCACCTTCTATGGCATGATGGCTGTAGCTTTGACACCAAACCACCACATTGCTGCCATTGTTTCAACTTTATTTTATGGATTGTGGAACGTCTTTTCCGGGTTCATTATCCCAAGACCTGTAAGTCTCGTCTTCCCATTTCTATTTCAGATGCTAGATTCCTTTCTTTTTTTTGGTTAAGCTTACATAATTCTTGTTATTAATTCTTTCCTCATCTTTCAACTTGCAAAAAACAGAGGATTCCAATATGGTGGAGATGGTACTATTGGGGCAATCCTATAGCTTGGACCTTGTATGGACTGGTTGCTTCGCAGTTTGGAGACATGGACGACAAGAGAATGGAAAGTGGTGAAACAGTGAAACAGTTTCTTAAGGATTATTTTGATTTCAAACATGATTTTCTGGGAGTAGTTGCAGCTGTTCTCGTTGTCTTTGCGGCGCTCTTTGGATTTCTGTTTGCCCTAGGAATTAAGATGTTTAATTTCCAGAGGCGATAGTAATTTTGATAGGTGCTGCTGCTGAATATGCGATGCAGAAGATAAATGGAGTCGCGGATACTTTGGCTAAGCTAATCTTTTTATGCAATGTCCTGTCAGTGTATTGTTTATTTTGGTTTAGCATTTTCATTGCTGGCATTGCAAGGTATAGTTTGCATACAAGATACGTTTTCCATCTTTTTAGATAATAAATTTTCCCTCGCCAGTCAAGGTTATCCATAGCAGTTAATATTTTGTGCGAAGGAAATGATTATGAATCTTAGTTCCTAGAAAGGTTTTACTGATAGGTGAAGAGTTCACAATAAGTGATTCTTTTATATAAGAGGCGGAGTAATCACCAAGTACATGAGCTTGATGTCATCTAGCCACAGGATTTGTTAGTCCTAAAAAATCTGCCGGCCAGATTTCTCAATGCAGTGTGTGCCATGTGTCTGTGCAGACAAATTTTGGCAAAGTCTACGTTTTTCTTCAATGATAAGTTCACTCGGCCTTGCTCTCGAGTCTCTTGCAGAAGAGTGGTGAAATCACGGTACTGGGCTTGTTCGATCTGATTCGTGGGCCCTCTTTTGAGCTGTTGGGCTAATCAGCCCAGAGACCCAACTTCCTCAATAGAATCATACGTGTTGAGGAAGTAGCACGTGAAGATCCTTGCAAAAATAAAATAAATAAAAAAAATAAAAAAAATCAATGTTTAGAGTGTTTTCAACAAAACCTGCACTGAAAGTTTTAAAAAATCATTCTTTAATTGATATAATTTTTGAAATATTATTAGGGGCATTACCGTGATTTTAGGAAGGAAGGTGTGGGTAAAGCTCAAATGATAAGCGTGAAATGGCGGCTTCTAATAATTTTTTTTTTCAATCAAATCATGCTTTTTTACATTTAAAATAATTGTACTTTATCTTTTAACAACTACCAATTTATTTTTTAAAATTATATATTCCTTTATATAACCTTCGAACAGAACCAGACAAGCTGCAACAAAATTATAGTTCTAAGTATAAGTTAAAATATTAAAAATGAAGTATCTACAAAGTGGATAAAATAATAATAATATTTAATATAACTAATATGATATCACGGGCCAAATAATAATAATCTAACCAATATGATGTCAACTTTGTTTTTATTATCTAAAATGCTATTGTTCAAACTTTTATTGACAAATTAATATGATATTAAATTTATTTTATTAATATGCCGGAAATCATATGCCTGTGTCATTATATAAATCGTACCAGTTAAAGGGTGATATGTATAAAATTTTAAATCATTTTTTAACTTTTACTTTTTCAAAATTTGAGTTAGGGTAATTAATTAAATCTGTAAATTATTTGAAACACTTAACCATCGGCAAAAGTCAAAGTGCATCGCATAAGAGGAGAACCTAAAAAAAAAAAAAAAAACCCACAAAACTTTATACTGGTACTGGAAAAAAATTTTAAAAAAATGAATTTCAAATCATTGTTCAACATGGAAACTGTCAAAACGTCCATTTCACAAGTTTAAATATACTTTAATAAACAAGAATTTAAAAATCATCATTCGAGCTTAATTACTTAATAACCCACCGAGCAAGAGTTATCTCCAAAAGTCAATGTGAGCTTACTTTTCCCCTATAGAACCGACCGCGTCTTAAAGAAAATTAAAAAAAAAATCCAGAATTACAATTTGTCATCTATATATAGTTTTTGAGATTTACCAACTTATAATTTTTAGAATATTTTCTTACCTTTTTCTATATCAACTTTTTCACGAAAAATTCATCCAAATCGCAAAACAATTACTATCATTGTTAAAATTTGGACTCCAGACTATTAAGCAATGAACAATCTAATCAACATGAACTTTAATGGAAGAAAAACTAAAATGAAATATTTTAAAAATATTTTAAACTATAATTTCATCCCTTGCAACATGGTCAAGAGTATCATGTAGTCTTTGTATGACTTATTTTAATTTTACTTTATACATAAAAACTATAAGGTGGTATTTGCCGGATTGGATTGAAGGGGAAAAGAGGCACAAAATAAAAGTAAAGGAGATAGAAAATGGATAGGAAAGTAGTGATATTCAATTCTATTGATTAGTTTATATATGGAATTATAATCGAAATGAATTATACGTTTATTTTCGTTGGGGGCCAAAATACTCTTATAATTATTTTCAAAAAATTTTATTTTTTAAATTTTAATTGTTCTAGTATATATTGAAACACTTTAATGGTAAAAAAAATTGAAAGATAACAGTTGAAAGAACGAGAATAGAATGAATTATAAAATTATGTAGTGTTACACTATTAATTGATTATGTTGTTCTTTCCTTTTAACGCCGTATAGTTTTCCAGTTAATTACTTACTTCTTCATTCATTTAAATTTGTCTATTTAAATATCAGTGCTCAAAGCTTGGTGCTGCATAGCTGTAGTGTGACAAAGCATATATGAACTAAGACAAAAAAATTTATCTACTGCTATTAATACAGTACATGCAAAACAGAAAATTATTAAAAAGACAAGCATTAAATTATCACCGTTGGATCCAAAATCCTGTTCAGCACATGCAATAATTAAAGAAGTAGATACTGCAAGACGACTACCGCAGAATTGCAAGACAACAAGCAGGAATATCCCCCACTCGATCATTTAAACAAATTTGTTGGTCAAACAAATTTGTTAACCAATGCCGGAAGACACTGACAATGTTTATTCTACTAATAGAAAAAATAAAATAAAATCAAACCCCGTAAGCATTTGATTAAAAAAAATATGATCAAAGGTTTTGGATGATTTTATATGAACAATATAATAGCTGCCGGCAGTGACTAGTTCGTTTTTGGTGGCATTTATGAGTACGTTAACACGACTCGTCAGAGAAAGAGACATAAGACATTGTTATGTATAATTCAAACCAATTAATGACTATTTGTGTGTGCTTAAATATCTCATTAACTCTTGATCACTTCAACAAATTAAGAGAGCTAAGGAAAAAGCACTTCTGGTTTATCATCTCGAGTGAGTTGTGATGGAGGGTGCAGGAAGCCATGATATAATTTACATGGCCAGTAATAGCTTACGCAGAAGTGCTTCCAGATGGAGAAGCAATTCTGCTGGTGCTTTTTCAGCGTCTTCATCAAGAGAAGAAGATGATGAGGAAGCTCTAATATGGGCTGCTCTTGAGAAGTTGCCTACTTATAATCGTTTGAGGAAAGGGATATTAACTACTTCTAGAGGTGAAGCCAGTGAAATTGATGTTAACAATCTTGGACTGCAAGAAAGGCAAAGACTGGTTGACAAATTGGTGAAAATCGCTGAAGTTGACAACGAGCAGTTCTTGTTGAAGCTCAAGAACCGAATTGATAGGTAAGATCTCTCTTTTTACTGAAGCTGCAATTGATGATATTCAGTTGTCTACTTTCTACAGTCAAAAGATAAATTCTCATGTAGCATGGGTGCATCAACTTGCCATATTAAGTTAGTATATCCAACTAATTAGAATATATCAATTTGCCATATTTAGTTGATTCTACGATTGCATCCACAAAATTTTTATTTTAAATTGTGTGAACTCATAGCATTAAGAGTGATTGATCGGTAAAATTTCCCTTTTTTTCTTGATGTTGCAATTGATGCAGTTAGAGGGTAAAATATTTATGTGGGATGAGTATACTACATCTCTATATTAAGATGATACACCATTTTATTAGAACCAGCTATTTTGATAGGTATAATAAGAGGGGGGGGGGGAATCTCTAACAAAATTTTGACGAAATGCATGAAAAAATTAAAATATCTCGACTAAAAAATAAGTTGTGCATGATTACTTAATATTTTATTTTCTACTAAAATTTTATAATTTAATTTTTGTCAAATAGTATCATTGAACTTTTGTTTTAAGTTCTGTGGATGCATAACATCAAATCATGATATCACCATAGGACCCACATAACTGAGGTGGCACACTCAGCCGGTAAAAGTATTTCTCAGTCAACAGCTTTCAACAATTGATATTCATATATGATTATTTTCCGCCGTCAACGATTTTTGGTCCCATGTTAAACAAATAGTTTTTTTAATTGCACATTAATTACGATATATTATTATTTTAATTAGAAATCTGTCACAATATTTTAATGTTCGAAATCAACTCAGTAGCCGTACAATCAATATATTAATTCAAACCTGCGTGAAGCTGAATAGATTAGTTAAATAAAATCTTACACAAACAGAAATTGCGTCTGCGTGCAAGAATCTCTGTTTACAATTGTTAAACTATCACTTAATATTGGATAGTAGAGAACTCAGCAGAATAGTTTTTGAGTTGAAGACTGGATCTTAAACCTTGATAAGTAGTATTAATGCCGCACCCTAATAACTAGAATAAGGGGTGGAAGTTGAAAGAGAAATTGAGTATGAAAGTAATTGATTAAAATTATACAAATTTTTACTTTGGCCACTCATTTTTCAAAGTCCCATAATTTAACTAGTTAAGTTTATGATTTTTCTATTATGTTTCTCAATGTTAGTCGCATATAGAGGAGGCCAACGGGCCATGCCATGCTAGATCAAGTCCATCAAAAGAAAATCCACGTGCGTTTATACTCGTGTCCGTGCCCTACCGTACTTAATTTTTTTTTTTTTTTGGTTTAGGCCCTACTCATGTTGTGCTTCCATGTGTCGTGAAATAGGTCATGCCTAAGAAAAAAAAAGTCCACTAACCTTTTTTATTTTTTAATTTTTTAAAGAGTGCATGTCAAGTTTTTGTCTTATTTTTTTTCAAGTCTATATATTTTTTTGAATTCATGTGTTTTTATTTAAATTTAATAAAATAAAAAATTTAAAACTCAAGTTCATATTCAATAATAATAAATTATTAATAATAAGATAATGTAATATTATTTACTAAGTTTGACTCTATAGCATTAGAATTCTTTTTTAGTACTTAACAACAAAAATAATAATAATTTTTTAAGGGTTAACTTAAAATTACGTAAAATCATAGATAATAGTTTATAATAATATTAATATATATTTATAAAATCATGATATTTATAATTTTATTTATTAAAATCATGATGTTACTTAATTATTTAATAAATTATGAACATAAATCAATTATAATTTTTTTGAAACTAAGAATTAAATAAAATTAAAAACTTGAGCTAATAAAATACATTAAAAAATTTAATTTTAAGTTATTTATAAAATTATAAAATTTTAAGTTTACTTTTATTACGTACTTTTTTGCATGTCATGCTTTGACCCGTCTCTAATCTTGCTGTACTTTTAAGGACTATGTGACTAAATTCTAAGCCCGATCTAGCTCGACCCATATGCATGCTATGTTGTGCTGTGCCAAGTGCTCTACCGAAAAATGCTCGTGCTGTGCTATGTTGTACGGGCACGTGTCATGCTTGCGCTATGCCTCGTGTCATCCGACCCATTGGCTACCTCTAGTCAGATATAGTTTTCCTCGATTTTATGTTAGTCTACTTACGCTTATAGTTTCCATGTTATAGTTACACTCAAACCAAAATCTCAGTTATACTTTTCGGAAGCCGAGATCTTCTAAGTATTGTATTTAATGGTAAAGTTCCTTTTAATGCTACAAGAAATTTAATGTTTGAACTCCTTTTACATTGTTAGTGTGTGTATTATTTAACTTGTGATTATATAGGCATGACCGTCTTTTTTTATACTTTATTTATTTTTTATTATTTTTTAATATTTGTTAACCACATTTCCTCAATAATATATTCCAAATTATCCTAGTAGTTGTTTTTTGTTTTCACTTTCGATTCCAATTTTATCTTTATTCCTGAAAAATATTTACAAGATAGAAATTAACATATTGTGAATCAATTTAACATAAAAATTTATTTGAGAAGAATTCATATAATTTATAAGTTTTGAATACATTAATTAACATTTTTAATGAAAAAATAATAATTTTATTCTTATTACACGTGCACTTTTTAGTTTTAATCAATAAATTTAGAGCCAACATGGAAAAAATTTATGGATAATCATTTTTGTTTGATTTTTCTTGTCTTACGTTGTATTCAAGTTAAGTTATGAAGCATTTTTAAGTGTGTCGTGTGTGTTAAGTAATGATTTTCATCTTCCTTTGAATTGCCTCAGAGTTGGAATAGACCTTCCCAAAGTGGAAGTTCGATTTGAACATTTGAATATCGAAGGAGAAGCATATTTAGCAAGTAGAGCCTTACCATCATTCATTAAATTCTATACCACGATATTTGAGGTAGCAATCTTCGAATATAAGTAATTAATTTTGTGAAATTTGAGTATCTTGTGTTAATTTCTCGACTTAAGTTTAATAACTTGTATATGTTTGAAGGATTTCTTGAACTATCTTCACATTCTTCCGAGTAGAAAGAAACACTTTACAATCCTCAAGGATGTGAGTGGAATCATAAAGCCTGGCAGGTGGGAATTTAAATTGACTCCTATTGTTCTTATTTTACTTATAATTTATGGGTTCTTTAATTATCTAAAATTATGCAGAATGACATTGCTTTTGGGTCCTCCAGCTTCTGGAAAGACCACATTTCTATTGGCTTTGGCCGGGAAACTTGATTCTAGTCTCAAGGTGAGGTTTTTCATTTCGTTAAAATTAAGCTCTTAGATGGGTTTGGCTTTTAGCATTGTAAAGTTTAGTGTTTGCTTTTCCCTCTAATTCAAGAATCAAAATGTCTCTCTATAGGTTTCTGGGATAGTGACATACAATGGGCACACCATGGATGAGTTTGTGCCTAGGAGAACAGCTGCTTATATCAGTCAACATGATAATCATATAGGAGAAATGACCGTGAGGGAAACTTTGGCCTTCTCTGCTAGATGCCAGGGGGTTGGAACCCGATATGGTAGGTTTTAGATAGGGAATTCATATTGTAGTACGAACGTAGTATTAGCATAAAGATCATTACTTTTGAGAAATGCAGACATGTTAATGGAGTTGGCCAGAAGAGAGAAGGTAGCAGGTATTAAGCCAGATCCTAACATTGATGTCTACATGAAGGTGAGAAAAGTCAGCTGAAGTTTGTTTATTAACATGTTTAGCATTTAACCATTTGATGATAGATAGCTTCCAGTTGTAACATTTCCTTCAGTCTGGTGCTCTTGTGGCTTAAAAATCCTAGCATATATGTAACACCTCAATAATCTACCCATTGAAGCACAAGAGTAAAATTGCAATGAAACCTTACATTATTTTTCTTTCTTATTAATAAACCTTAAGATAAACAATCATTATTCATATTCCAACTGAATCCTCACAAAAGAAAGCATCTGAAATAAAGTCTCTAAGAAAAGCCTCTAATCCAAAATAAAAAGTCTAGCCAAATTTAATTTTTAAGGCAACTCTAAAGATCCACTAAAAAATATCTCCATCTAGGTACCCAAGCCACATCTTTAATCAATCTTTAAAATATTAGAGACGAGGGTGAGCCATCAACTCGGTAAGTAAATTCATACATAACATTTGAAAACTTTTGTCATCATACCTTCAAACATTTTATAAACCCTCTAATAACATTTTCATTTGGCATAAAGGATGGATTCATATAAATGCATTAAAAATGTTAAAAACATTCATAAAACATTAAAACATAAACATTTGGTAGTTCATGCCTTGTAGTTATCATCATTCATCATCATCATCATCATTCATTATTTAAGGTATAAGACCCTACATTGTTTCTTATTTAAGGTACAATACTCCGCATTGCTTATAACATCCTTATGCATAAGATCATCATCATACCAACAAGCTAGTCGTAATATTTCATAACATCATAATATTTACATATATTACTATGGACTATGAGCTAAAATATTTTTGAATCCATCTTGCTTCTTTTCATAAATATCATTAAAAATTTTTAAAACATTTAAAAACCTTTCTTTGATCATTCATTTCTTTTTAATAATTCTTTAAGAACACATTTCGTTTAAGAAAACTAATTTCTAAGGAAAAATCTTTATTTTAAAATACATTTGTATAAATTCATTTAAAAGTGCTTTTATTTTTCAAAATTTATTTAAATATTTTAGAAATCAGTTTGGTAAAAATTTTCATTTAGACATAATATTCATAACATAAATTGCATTTATTATAAAGCGCATCATATATGAATCTACTTACCTCGATCCGTAGCAGTCAACTCAATACTTTAAGAACAAACCAATGAGCTTACCCACATTCTATAATCATCACAAAAATATCATTATCAATATCATCTCCAACCTTAAACATAATCTAAATCATCCTTAAATTATAGGTACTTACACTAGCTCAATACTTATACACGTTCTAGATATAAACATGAGTATTCTACAAATGCTAATTTTTAATAACCTATACACATGTTGGAAAGCCATGAACATTTACAGGGGTATTACAAACATATATAGCATTGAATACTAAATTTCACAAAAATCAGCACAAGTGAAAATCAAGTCAGAATATTGACCTTTCGCCAAAGAAACAAAACTGTCCAGCATTAACCTAAATAGACCTTTACCAATTAGGCTATTCATAAGATATTCCATAATAATTGAAATAATACAGTAGACACATTCAGAAAGTATATAATTAAAATTCAGAATTTTTGGATCCTTAAAACAATTTTTAAAACATTTTATTTCTAAGAACATATAACCGTTTCAGAAGATTCTAGATTTGAAGATAGAAGTTCAATATCTTTTATTTTAGATGTTCAAAAATCACGATTCTAGGTTTTAAAGATAGAGGAAAGATCAAAATTACATTAAAAAATCCTAACATGACATATTGCATTCATAAATTATCTCAAACTGGTATGCAATTCTAGAAAATAGCTTTTAGAGTTGCTTCAACCGCATGTTATAATTCTTAATAATTTAATCATGATGAATAAAATTATGAAATCAAATATGCAATCATAAGAGACATAGATCCGTTGATACAAAAATTGCCATAATTTTTAAAGATGTGTAACCTTAGGAAAAAAATTTCTAGAATTGAGAACTATCTCTGAAAGTCAGAATTTTGCAGCACCAGTAACCCAATTCAAAAAATCATAATAATTTACACACTCAAAGGATTTCATGAAAAAACCTATCAACGGAAAGCTTATGATGTCTATTTTCATGATTTGTAAACATATTCATGTGATTCTAAATAAAGAAAACGATTTAAAATAAAAGAACACAAACTATTCATATTATCACAGCATTACAAATGCACATATATCACCTGAATCATACTACAAGTAATTAAAGACAAACAATTAACAAACAATTAATAATTAATGAATCATATAAGTTAAAGAAAAACTTGATCCCTTAAGACAAACATCAAACAAGAAGTTATAAAATTTTCTTTTCCTTCTCCCAAGTCATATATCTCTTTATCTTTTTCCTAGGATTTGTAAAGATATAGAAAAATAAAAAATGAATACCTCTTAAATACTTAGTAATTAATAAATATTTCATTTATTAAAAAAAAGTGAGTTTTAAGAAAATTCCCTTTTATTGAAAATTTATAACTTACGTAACTTAAAAAAACAACTTGATGAATTTTACTCATACACAAATACTTAATAATTATTATTTTACTCAATTTACTAAGGGTTAAAAAAAGGAAATAATAATAAAAAAGAAAAAGAAAAGGGCGTTACAGTATGCATTGTTTTCTTGAAATGAAATTTACCTTATGGACTTCAATTAGAGTCAACCTCATAGAGATGTGTTTGAACTGTTGGTGATTGAGTTTCTCATATTCCATTTTCAATTTCTTACGCCCCAGGCAGTAGCAACTGAAGGCCAAGAAGCCAATGTGATCACTGATTATTACCTAAAGGTAACATAACTATAACTCACTCTAAAATTGCAAATTATTCTCAATAACAAGCAAATAATCACACTTGTTTGAACACTTTTCATCACAAATATATAGGTTCTGGGATTGGATAACTGTGCTGATATCTTGGTAGGTGATGAAATGATAAGAGGTATATCCGGAGGACAAAAGAAACGTGTGACCACAGGTATAACACAAACGCCATAAGTTCATTCCAAATTTGCTCACGGATACATGAAAAAAAAAAAAAATCATCCCTTTTATTCAAATTTATCGAAGTTTGTAATTTAAATTATAGGTGAAATGATGGTCGGGCCAGCGCTGGCAATGTTTATGGACGAGATTTCCACTGGTTTGGACAGCTCGACGACTTTTCAAATTGTCAATTGTCTCAGGCAAAATATTCACATCAATAGTGAAACTGCTGTGATATCTCTCCTGCAGCTAGCACCAGAGACTTATAATCTATTTGATGATATTATCCTTCTATCTGATGGCCAGATTGTGTACCAGGGTCCCCGTGAACTTGTGCTAGAGTTTTTTGAATCCATGGGCTTTAAATGCCCCCAAAGGAAAGGAGTGGCTGACTTCTTGCAAGAAGTATGCGCAGACAGATTTCTGTTTTTGAAATTTTTCATTGACAGGAAAAAAGCAAGCTATTTGACACTATGAGCTTCATTTTCTTTATTGATAAATAACAAGGTAGCTTAGATGTAACTTCTCATATTCAATCTTTTCAAATAAATATATGTTGCAGGTGACATCAAAGAAAGATCAACAGCAGTATTGGGCATATAAAGAGATACCTTACAGGTTTATTACAGTCCAAGAATTTGCTGAGGCATTCAAATCATTCCATGTGGGACAAAAACTCGCCGACAAGCTTCGAATACCATTTGATAAGAACCAAAGCCACCGAGCTGCTTTGGCTAAGAAAGTGTATGGTGTTGGCAAGAGAGAGTTGCTGAAAGCTTGCTTCTCAAGAGAGCTTTTACTGATGAAGAGAAACTCATTTGTCTACATATTTAAGCTCGTCCAAGTGAGTATTAACTTAATTCTTAATTGTTTTAGTCTTTTTTTTTTTTTTTAAGTGATAACGATCTTCTGATTGTTTCCTTGTTTTCCTGGCTGCTAGATTGCAATTACAGCGCTGGTAACTATGACACTGTTCTTCAGAACGAAGATGAAGAAAGATTCAGTAGCTGATGGAGGAGTTTACGCTGGTGCCATGTTCTTTGCTATTTTGATAGTCATGTTCAATGGATATGCAGAGATTTCTATGACCATAGTAAAGATTCCTGTCTTCTACAAGCAAAGAGACCTCCGATTCTTCCCACCATGGGCATATGCTCTACCCACATGGATCCTCAAGATTCCAATCTCATTCGTGGAGGTTTTTGTTTGGGTATTCTTATCCTATTATGTTATTGGGTATGATCCCAATGCTGGAAGGTAAATGAAGACAAAAAAAAAAAAAAAAAAAACAAAATTTACTAGCAACCAGTGAAGCTTTTGCTCCATGATTTATTTGTCTAACTAGTTTACGGGGTGATTTTCTTATTGCAGATTTTTAAAGCAGTACCTTCTGCTCTTGGCGGTTAACCAAATGGCTTGTGCATTGTTCCGATTCATTGCAGCAACAGGCAGGAATATGGTTGTTGCTAATACGTTTGGGACAGTAGCATTACTTGTGCTTTTCGCATTGGGTGGATTTCTCCTTTCACGGGGTACCCAAGGAAAATGAATTAACGACAATGATATTTTCTCTTAAAGTTTATCCTGAATCCTCATTTTCCCAATTTAATATTGCAGAGGACATAAAAAAATGGTGGATATGGGGTTATTGGTGTTCTCCTTTGATGTATGCACAAAATGCAATAGTTGCTAACGAATTTCTTGGGCACAGTTGGACAAAGGTGATTCTCTGCGTGAGTCCTATCCATGATTATGTGCTTTTCTTTTAGTAACATGCTGATGTCTGTAAAGTTTTTCATATGATAGTTTACTCCAAACTCAAATGAATCACTTGGAGTGCAAGTCTTGAAGTCTCGTGGGTTTTTCCCAGATGCATATTGGTATTGGCTTGGATTGGGGACTCTGTTTGGTTTTGTACTACTACTGCACATTGGTTTTACCCTGGCTCTTACTTTTCTTAACCGTAGGTATCGTTACCATCGTCAATTTAATAACTTCAAAAGCAGTGAGTTTGTGTTGTAATTTTTTGCAAATATTTATGTACAGAATTTGATAAGCCTCAGGCTGTTATAACTGAGGATTCTGAAAGAAATGAGGAGGAGACCAAAATTAGAGGACCTGTTGAGTTATCAACTCTTGGAAGTAATTCTAGTCTCAGAACTCGCTCAGGTGATAAAGCTTTTTTCGATGCATATAAATAAAGATAATATGTAAATGCCTTCTGATGCTAATTAGTTATTAGTTTTTGTTAACATTCAGAGAGTGGAGGTGACACTGGAGGGAGAAACTCCTTTTCTCAGTCCTTATCCATGACAGAGGCGGCTGGTGGGGCAATTCAACCAAAGCAAAGAGGAATGGTGCTTCCATTTGAACCACATTCTCTTATCTTCGACGAAGTAATGTACGCTGTTGATATGCCAGAGGTAACTTTAATTTTAAAACCTATTAATACGCTTCATTAAGTGTTGATGTTATCTTGATTAATCATAATGTAGTCCAGAAATGATGAAAAATTGGTCTAATTTAACTTCTTAGGAAATGAAACTTCAAGGTGTTCTTGAAGACAAATTGGTGCTTCTAAATGGAGTGAGTGGTGCTTTCAGACCAGGCGTCCTTACAGCTTTAATGGGAGTTAGTGGTGCCGGTAAAACAACTCTGATGGATGTGTTGGCTGGCAGGAAAACGGGTGGATATATTACTGGGAGTATAAAAATATCTGGTTACCCAAAGAAGCACGAAACATTTGCTCGCATTTCAGGATACTGTGAACAAAATGACATCCACTCTCCATTTGTTACAGTTCATGAGTCTCTGGCCTTCTCGGCCTGGCTTCGATTAGCTCCCGACGTTGATTCTGAAACTAGAAAGGTTGGTACTAAATTCACCTGGAGTGCGGATAATTGAGGGCTTAAACAAGTTGAACCGAGTCTACTTACTAATCCCTGAAAGCATTACTGGGTATTGTTACTAATTTACAGCTTCCCCTTGGTCTACAGATGTTTATTGAGGAAATCATGGAGCTTGTGGAGCTGAACCCATTGAGACAATCACTGGTTGGTTTGCCTGGTGTAAATGGTCTGTCAACAGAGCAGCGAAAGAGGCTCACCATTGCAGTTGAGCTCGTGGCCAATCCGTCCATTATATTTATGGATGAGCCAACCTCAGGGCTAGATGCGAGGGCTGCTGCAATTGTTATGAGAACTGTTAGAAACACAGTGGACACTGGGAGAACGGTAGTCTGCACCATCCATCAACCTAGCATTGATATATTTGAATCTTTTGATGAGGTAACTAGAGAAGTTAATACTGGATCAAAGCAGTGAAAACTTTTTCCGTTCCTTTTCATCTAATTCCTTTCTTAATTTTTTTCTTGTATCTCGATTATAATTGTTTAATAATGCATTGCAGTTATTCTTAATGAAGCGAGGGGGACAAGAGATTTATGTCGGTCCATTGGGTCGACATTCTTGCCATCTTATCCGCTATTTTGAAGTATGACCTGATGAGCATTCACATATTACAATGGAAATCTAATTTGAAATTTAGTTTTGAAGTGACTTGCATAATTTAGGTCAGGAAATTCGCTGATGTTTCAGTATTTGTTTTCATGAAGGCAATTCCCGGAATTGAAAAAATTAAAAATGGTTACAACCCCGCAACTTGGATGTTGGAAGTTACTGCTTCATCCCAAGAAGTAGCTTTGGGGGTCGATTTTACTGATATTTTCAAACGCTCAGAATTATACAGGTACGTCCATGAAGTACTACCAATCAGTTGCATAAACTATTCCCTACAATCCATTCACCACTAAGCCAATGCATTTGTTTATGTCAAAATGAAAGCTGAAATGATGTGTGGCATGTGTTTCAGGAGAAACAAAGCACTTATTGAAGATTTAAGCAAGCCTACTCCAGGTTCAAAGGACCTCTATTTTCCTACTCAGTACTCTCAGTCAGCATTCACCCAATTTATCGCCTGCTTATGGAAACAGCACTGGTCATACTGGCGGAATCCACCATACACTGCCGTTAGATTTTTTTTCACGACCTTAATATCATTGATGTTTGGGACATTGTTTTGGAACTTGGGCACTAAAACGTGAGTAACTCTTACAGTTTATTCGAAGTCTGTTGTTTCATCCGCCTTTTAATCTTAAGTCTGTTATTTCATCTGCCTTTTAATCTTAAGTTTTCTCAAATTTCAGGAGAAAGAACCAAGATCTGTTTAATGCAATGGGTTCCATGTACATTGCTGTTCTGTTCATTGGTGTTCAATACTGTTTATCAGTGCAGCCAATAGTATCTGTAGAGAGAACAATCTTTTACAGAGAAAGTGCTGCCGGCATGTATTCAGGCCTACCGTGGGCATTAGCACAAGTGAATTACCTGTCACCTGATTACACACATTTTGAAACGTAATAAGAAGTGTGTTTCTTTACTGAATTTTTTTTCCTTTTCTGCAGGCCGCGATTGAGATACCTTATATTTTTATTCAGTCAGCACTGTATGGTGTTCTAGTCTATGTTATGATTGGATTTGACTGGACAGCAGAGAAGTTTTTTTGGTATATATTCTTCATGTTCTTCACATTATTGTACTTCACCTTTTACGGCATGATGGCTGTGGCTATGACACCAAACCACCACATTGCTGCCATTGTTTCGACTCTATTTTTTGGGTTGTGGAACGTCTTTACTGGGTTCTTAATCCCAAGACCTGTAAGTATCAGTTTCCCACTTTCGATTTTTGATGCTAGATTCGTTAACTTATAGATACTTAGTCGCTAATTCTTTCCGTATTTTTCAATCTTGTCAATAAAAACAGAGGATTCCAATATGGTGGAGATGGTACTACTGGGCAGATCCCATGGCTTGGACCTTGTATGGATTAGTTGTTTCACAGTTCGGAGATTTAGAGAACAAACTGGAAAGTGGTGAAACAGTGAAACAGTTTCTTAGAAGTTACTTTGGTTACAAGCATGATTTTCTTGGAGTAGTTGCAGTTGTTGTCGTTGGATTTGCAGCGCTTTTTGGATTTCTTTTTGCCCTTGGGATTAAGCAGTTTAATTTCCAGAGGCGGTAGAAACTTCAATTTCATTTTGAAGATCAATGTCACGCATGCCTTGGCTAATCTTGGCATGCAATTTCCTCAGTTAATTACCTCCTCCAGAATGTTAATTTCTCTCGATGTTTTGTCATGGTGTACTTCTCCAAACGTAAGGCTCTTACACTTCAATGAAGAGTGGAGATGGATTTTCGCACACTGTGAAAAGGTTTCACAGCGTTTTGAAACCTTTCACAACATTGTCAAACTCTTCCATAGTGGTGTGAAAGTAGATCCCACACCTTAATGAAGTGCAGATCATTTAAATTATTTATATGTTATAACATATACTACCGTGCTCAAGACATTATGTCACCATAAAGAAGAAATTTATTTTCTTCTTTCCATGTAAATAAATTTCCTGCGTTCAAGATTGCAGTTGCAGTTATGGGTGAGACTCCTTATCACATAGTCACATAATTTAAAATTGAATTTGCATTATGTTTTTTTTTTTTTAAGGATATATAACAAATTTAAACAAAAAATGAATAATAATAAGAAGAAGCATGACCCCGGCCAGGTTCAATTACATTCAAAACTATAAGATATTTTAAAACCAGATTTTATGAGTGGCGATACACCCCGCCACATAATCATTCTCTTTCTCTTTAATCGACATGCATAAATAGTATGTACTAATGCATCGATCAAATAATTTGTGATTTATATTTATTAATAAATGTCTTGTCTTTTCTCTTTTTACACATAGATGTCATGTTGTTAATTTGAATTTCTTTATAAATAATGTGGCATTTTAGTTCTGCATGATTTTAATGTATGTTTTTGTAAATAATAATCATTGCAATTGTAATTGAAATTTTTTTAAAAAATAGGAGTAAATCAAATATTTGAGTTCAATTTGAATCCCAATTCTTGAGCTCTAATCTACAATGAATTATATGATTTGTTAAATTAGTTATTTACCATCCAATAGACATATTATTTAATTATAATAGTAATTAAAACTATAGCTATTAATTATAAATAAAATTATAATTATAATTGTAATTATAATAATATTAACAAGATAATAAAATTCGGTCATATAAATTAATAAACCTTGTAATAGGGATGTTTAATGATTTGATTCATCAGATTTTATCAAATCCAAATCTAATCTATTATATACTAGATTTTGATATTAAGGATCCAATCACATATTGAAATCTAAACCAATGAGAATCGAAATCTAATTTATTTCAATCCGATCCAATCAATTATTATTCTCAAGTTACTCCCATGCGAACAAAATGCTTTTACAACGCAACTTTGCATAAATTTATTTTTAAGTTCTTGGTCATTCAATGAGAATCAGTTTCAATTTCAAATGCCTTCTTGTTCTTTTACCGTTTAAAATACAATTTGCATGCTCAATTTTGACTTTATTTATTTATTTTCTCATTCTATAGTGATAAAAATTATAATCATACTCATATTGGATTATTTTTACTAAATTTATAGCTGAAAACTTATTTTACAAAACTCTGATACCTAGTTTTTGAAATGCTTATTTCATATAATACAATAAAAGAATTTATTTTCTTCTATTATTTAATGAAAGGGCATTAGCAGTCAATTTTTTTTTTTTTAACTACCTCCACTCAATTATCTATCAATCAAACCATTAAGAGACAATTGAAGATGGCTAATGAGTCAAGTGGCATGTGGCACAACTCATGTCCGTAAGGCACAACATAATATGAACATGTTTCAGTAGAGCACGTGACACGGCACAGCATGCATGTGAACTGGGTTAGGCCTAGAATTTTAAGCACGCGAGTCTTAAAAACATAACACGATTAGAAATACGTTTAAGTATAACACATGAAAAGGCACATCATAAGCATGCTTCATTGGTGGGCTATCATGCAACTGATGGATCATCAATAGCATGTGAGTCAAAGTATATTAAAGTAAAATTTTTAATGAAAAGTAAATATAAAATTTATAATTTTACAAATATCTTGAAACTAAATTTTTAATATATATTTTTAGCATAGACTTTTAAAATTTAATTGAAGTCTTAATTTAAATAAATATTCTAATTTTTTTATGTTTATAATTTATTAAATGAATAAATAAATATCATGAATTTAATAAATAAAATTATAAATATTATCATTTATAAATGATAAATAAAATTTAACAACATTAATGTTTTATTATTAAAATCATAACTTAGTTAATAGTTAATGAAGATATGTTTCATTTGTGAATAAAATAGTTTTCATATTTATACACAAAAAAATATAATTATAAACAAAATATTTTTATGATAAATTAAAAATTACATTTTCAATGAAGTTCAATTGCAATTATGATATTAGTTCTTCTTGTAATTGTTATTTTAGGATTGTAATTTTAATTTTTATATGAAATTAAGTTTATATATTATTTTGTTATGATTAGTTATTATGAAATTAAATATATAATTATGAAATTATTATAAATTAATAATAAAATTTTAATTACTCTCTTAATAAAAATTATTATTGTTGTTGTTATTGTTATTGTTACTATTATTATTAGGCTGATGGATTTAAAAAAATAAGGGCGACACATTGACTTGAATAAAATACGCTCAAAAAAAGGTTGATAAGGTCTTTTTTAGCACCGCATGAGCCCATTGGCCTTAGTAGGCGGACACTTTGATGGGACACGGCCCATTGATCATTATTAGAGACAATTTTGAAACTTACAAAAGTATCTCAAAGCAAAGGAAGTTGCTGCTCCAAAAAGGGACTTTCATTGAACCATTGTGTCTCTACATCTTTTAGAAATGTCTTTTTAAAACCCTCTTTAAATCATATTTCTATTTTTAGAGGAAATAGAAATATGACTTTTATTTTTTAATGGAATTTAAACCTCTATGCTTGACATTGTAATTTTATTTCTTCAATGTTTGAACACAATTTGGAAATGTCCCATGACCCCTCTCGAGTCCTCTTTAACAGCTGAGCCCAGCCCATCAGTCTAACAAGGAAACACGTTCATCAGTGCGTCTTACCTCTCCATAATCACATTGCATTGTCTCTCAGAAAATGAAAAACAAAAATACGCAGCTTAATGTATTATGCAACTTTGTGACATTTCTTTGATTTATAACATTCATAGCACCATGATGATTATTATATTATCCATCATGTTAACATGAAAAATATTAGTAATACTAAACAAATACTATTTGTCAAATAGTAGCCCATTCCATCCCCAAAATATAAAAATAATAATTCAAAAAATTTGTCATATCTTCAACTTGTAAGGTTGATGGTCAATTAATTTTATTATTAATAATGCCAATCTTTCATGAAAATAAATTCATTAGCTTACATCAAAGCAATTTTGAAGTGTGAATTCGAGGGAGTTCAAACTTTTGAATATACGTGTATGATTTTTTTAATAATTATAATTTGTTTTCTTAGATTTATATTTTAATATTTCAAGCGTTATCTCTCTAATTTGGGACCAGATTTACCGTGGTCCTACAATCAAGAGCATTATGGACTCAGAATTCAAATAAAGAAGATACTTATCTAATTAAAATATTCAACTTTTAGGAATGATGTGTTTGTAGCACAAGATAGACCGATGTCAAATTTTGTTTCATCTCTTTGATGCAAGGTCTTTACGTTAAAAAAAGAAAAAAGAAAAAAGAAAAAGGTGTCTTATTCCATTTCAGAAAATATAAATGATCAATTTGAAAATGACATGCATAATCATACACTTCATTACTTTTGGATGTTAAATAATTTTTCTCTCATTCAAAATCATTCAGATTATAATATTAACAATTTGAGATTAGTCCCTTGAGTGCATTTCGAATATTCTTCGTGCAAATCTACCTATCAACCAATGTTTTGCCACGTGGCATTAGTAACTTTGTCTTATTATTACAAGTGATGAGTATATACTGCTCAATATGACGTGAAGCTGCTTTAAACAAGGGCCATGTTGTTTTGTTTCTAAATCGCATATATATATCTCAAAATGTATCTTTTTAATTAAGGTATAAATTATTATTTTTTTTAAATTTAGTATCCTTTTATATTTTACTGATGTGAGATTCATTTAGAGTGTTATATATATTTTTCTTAAAGATTAAATCTATCATGACTCAATCTAAATGTGACAAGATATTTTTTACTTTGGACCTTAACAAAACTCATATGGTTTTATTTTTGGGGTACATATACACCCTTAAACATATTTTGCTAATTAAAGTGTAAATCACTCCTTATAAATTTAGTATTTCTCCTATATTTTGTCGATGTAATATTTCCTAAAGTGTTACATAATGATCCGTGGTTATATATATCATAGTACCACATGGTATTCAAATTTCAATCATACACTGTTACTAATCGAGAATTGTACTTTTCATTAGAAAGATGGATTTTGTACAAAAGTATCCAAAATTTTGGTCCATCAAATCACGTGCCTATATTTTTCTTGAATGCCAGTATCATTCATTTTATTGGGCATAATTCTAGGAATGGAAAGTGACATTTTAGACTCCCTTAGTACTTTTCTTTTTACAACTTTGGCCATTGATAGATTATTACCCCATTTTATCTCTAATATTCAAATAGTTACCAAAAGACACACTGATGAAGGGGTTGGAAGGTGAAGTTATCTTTTTATATATTTACCTAGTTTTAATTTGTAGATGTCTTATATAATCAATTGGTATATAAAAATATCATATTTATTCTTCAAAATTTTGTGTGTGAGTTTTTTACTTTTTCTTTTTTTAAAACAATATTTCAACACCATGGATAAAATAATTAACATATTAAAAATCTTTTAGTAACTAAAAACAAGTTCTAAGAGCGATTAAAATAACATTGTCTCCTCTAGCAAAAATTAATTCTAATAACTCTACCCACCATTTTAATTTTAAGGATTTAAACGATTTGATTGTGATCCCATTTCAGAAACCACCAATTTGATTCTCCAAGCGTATACAATAAATTAGAAACAACCATGCTGGGCCCAACAGAATACAGCTCCAAGAACTTACCATCTTCTCTCCTATTGAGCATTTTACAAAGGGGCATAAAGTATAACTATAAGAAAGCTTGATAATGTATATTAATGTTACTCATACTCATCAAGAAACCAAACCAAAGAAAAATAAAAAAATAAAAATAAAGGTACAGTGGGTGCTGAAACCATGCTCAAGCTTCCTGTTCTTGATTTCTCCAACAAAGACTTGAAGCCAGGAAACAACTCTTGGATCAAAGCTTGTAGTGATGTAAGGAAAGCCCTTGAAGAGTTTGGTTGCTTCATAATTGAGTGCAACCATAATTTAATCTCATCCGAATTTCGCAGTGAAGTTTTCGGTGCCTTGAAAGATCTGTTCGATCTCCCCACTGAAACCAAAACGAAAAACAAATATGAAAAGCCTTTAACTGGCTACGTGGGACAAATTCCCAAGCTTCCTTTGCATGAAAGCATGGGAATTGATAACGCAACATCCCTAGAAGCAGCACAAAGCTTCACCAAAATTATGTGGCCGCAAGGAAATGATAGTTTCTGGTACGCTCGTACTTGAATTTATGACTAATAATTTCATCTTGTAAGTTTCATACTAGAAGCTCACTTTGTTTTTTTGTTAGTAAAATTATGAATTCGTATGCAACGCTAGCTGCAGAATTGGATCGAATGGTGAGCAGAATGATTTTCGAAAGCTATTCGTTGGAGAAGTACCATGATTCTTACTTTGAATCGATTACTTATCTTCTTCGAGTGTTGAAAAATAGGGCGCCAATTGGAGGTGAGCCTAATCTTGGTTTCGTTACTCATACCGACAAGAGCTTCACCACTATTCTTCATCAAAATCAAATTAATGGCCTGGAGATTGATACAAGAGATGGCCAAAAGATCAATGTTGAGCTGTCACCTGCTTCTTTTGTTGTCGTTGCTGGCGATGCATTAATGGTGAGTCATACATTATTATGAAGGGAGAATTAAAATTGGTCCCTATTGTTTCACATTTATATCAGTTAGGTCTTTTTCAATTTCCTATTATCGATTACATTTCTAACGTTAAAAGTATAAATAAATAACTAAAACAACACAAACACTTTTTGGCTTCTTTTTTTATTATATATATTCATATATTTTTTAAAAGATACAATGGTTTTATGGGTCAAGTAGTCACTTTTATCTTTCAAATATAAACTTGAAAGTGTTGAAATTATAACATTAGGGATTGTAATAGGATAGCTAAACAAACTGAGTTAAGTGATAGAAGTTATAAATTTAAGGGATTGATGTGTTATTTTCTCTAATAAAAAACTAGTACTCTGTCTTGATCATAGATTACCATATTGTTTTTATTTATTTATTTATTGGTTGATTAGGCATGGAGCAATGACAGGATACATTCTCCAAGCCACCGAGTGATAATGAATGGGCCTGGGGATAGATACTCTTTGGCATTATTTTCATTCAGCAATGGGATCGTGAAAGTTCCAGACGAGCTTGTTGATGACGAAAATCCATTAAAGTACCAACCCTTTGAGCATTTTGGACTGTTACGTTACTTTCGCACGGACGAAGGTTACAAATCAAAGTGTCCAATTAAAGCCTATTGTGGCATTTGAAACTCTTAAGTGATTCGAATCTCTCCAGACTAGAGTTTAAAATAAACACATTTACTCTTAAATGTGTGTATCGACTGTGTTAGTGTTAATTACCGATTGTGTTAGGGGTTCCTAGATTTGTATTTTAAGCAGCTTCTCTTTGGCCTGCTACCGGTAATCTTGAATGTCTGTTTAATATAATTGTTATCAATATGTTATTAAGTTATGTGATTAAATGTTTCCAAGGGCTAGATCAAATAGTTTTTAAGTAACTTTATTTAACTAATCAACTAAGTTTAATGTTATTTCAGCCACTGCTTAGTTAATTCATTAAACTGTTATTAGAACTCCACATTTTGTTAATCATTTCACTGTTGAAAGGTAAATATGAGATTTAGTTAATAAGTACATTAACTAGTTTTAATTTGTAGAGTCTTCAATAATTAATTTGCAAGTAAAATATTATATTTACCCTTCAATCATGTGTTTTTTATGTGACTATTTTAGCACCTAGAATGAAATAGGTAGTTGATCTAAATGGTAAAAACAAATCCTAAGAATGATGAAAGTATAATTTCCCCAGCTGTTTTTTGTTGATTGAGCATTCTTGTCGAATTGGACTTTGAATACTTTCTAACATTGAATTATATTTTTGTAAAGACTATTGGGAGTTTCGGTAGCTTTTCCACTTATCTAAAAACTTTTATTTCTTAAATATTTACTTGATCGAATATTATCGACCTTTATTCTACTGTTAGAACATTTATTGCAAAACAGCTGTGGTATCACTAGAACCCTTTTTTACTTTGATCTTAAATTTCAGCCATGATTTGTGGAAAAGGCATAACCTTAATGCACGTAGTTTTTAGTCATATCCATGGCTCGCCAATATTTTTTACGTGGGTGATATTAATTTATGTACAGGCAAGATGATTGAAACTATATCGTCCAAATCCCCCCCCCCCCCACCAACCAAAAAAAAAAAAAAACAACATAAACATCCAATGTGGCATTAGTGCAACATAGATTATCACTTACTCAGTTTCTTTTTGGTCATTCGATTTGGACCCGGTCCTTTCCATTTTTTTTTTAATTATTTGCATGGTGCAATGACGCAGCAAATGACCTAACTAGTAGAGGACCACAGTCCTAATTTATAACATTGTAGAACCTTAAATAATTGACATTTTTAAAAATATATATTGGCTATCATAATTTCTGCAATATCTGTTTACTTATAAAACTAGTCAATTGTCGCTCACTTTCGCATATAAGAGCGTTACAGACGCAATCTCTTTCAATCATTTAGTGGTCCTTAGTTCGGCTTTCTCTGTTACAACATCTTTGTCGCAATATTGTTTAATAATGCATAATTTATCCAATCTAGTCATATATACATGCCATAGTTACATTTGCAACTGCCAAAAGATTGCGACCACCCACACATAAATTTCTTCCACATTTTAAAAATTTTATCTCTTGCTATTACCTTATTTACCACCAAATTTACTGATGTTTTGGTTTGATTCCAAACACCATCCCACCTGGCTATGACATAAGGATTAAAATTTATGAATTTAACTAGATATAGAATTGATATGATCTATGCTAATCTTTTAAAGATTTCGTGTCACATGTCCATTATTTATAATTTTGTAAGGTTGAAATTTAATTATATGTGGATTTTACTTTATCCAATAACCACAAATTTATAACCGAATAAAAAATGACCAACTATGTATTTAAATCTAAAATTAATTTGTCATACATAGTTAGATTTAGATTTAATACTTATTTGATTCGCTCTTATATTTTTACATGATTATGATTAGTCATTGTAGGATATTTATTTATACGTAATTAAAATTTAATCATACACTCTTCCGAACGCATGTGCCGTCAACAAGAGCAAAGTCTATGCGGTTGTACATTTACCAACTTAGCATATATATGTAATTAAAATTTAACCATACAGTCTTATGAATATGTGTGCCGTCAACAAGATCAAAGTCTATGTGGTTGTGCATTTCACATATATCTTTCATACCATACCATATCTAACCAATATCGGACTGATAATTTTAAGTGAACCATTAAACATCTATAAGTAACATTCACATCAACATTGTAAACCCATCTCCAAAAGGATAAAGAGAAAGAAAAAAGGGAAAAAAAATAAAACAAGAACATGGGATCGCAAACAAAGCCCAAGATTCCTATTATAGATTTGTCGAAACAGGACTTGAAGCCAGGAACAAGCACTTGGCTCTCAACATGCCAAGATATTCGCCGCGCATTTGAAGAATTCGGTTGCTTTGAAGCAATTTATCAAAAAGTTTCTCAAGAACTTCGCAGCCAAGTCCTTGCCTCAACTGAAGAATTATTTGATGTCCCAATAGAGATCAAAGTCAAGAACACAAGCACTAAGCCTTACTTCGAATATTTTGGACAATATATCATCATTCCGCTCTATGAATCCTTGGCCATTGATTATCCAGAAACTCGCATCGCGACTCAAAGTTTCACCGACCTCATGTGGCCTGCGGGAAATGATTGCTTTTGGTATGAGTTGCATGCCCCTATTTCTTACTGTGCGCATTCGATTTCTTTTTCTCTTTTATTTTTTACACCACTCCCGAAAAATATTTTAAAATAACTAAATTTTTTCTAAATTTCAAGCTTTAATTACCCTTTGGTCCTCTATTTTTATAAATTACTTAAAATGCCTATGTCATACATTTCTGGTTTAAAATTATAGTGAAAGCTCTCTTTCCATGTCGGAGCTAGTAGTGGAATTAGACAAAATGGTAACAAGAATGCTATTTGAAAGCTATGGCATCGAGAGTTACTACGATTCATACATCGGATCAGTCAATTACCTTCTCCGATACTTCAAATACAGAGCACCAGAGCCGAACGAGACGAAGATGGGCTTGACTCCTCACACAGACAAGACCATGACATCCATAATTCATCAAATAAATCACATAAATGGTTTGCAGGTACAAGCAAAGGATGGTGAGTGGATTGATGTTGAACCCTCGCCTTCATCTTTTATTGTCATGGCAGGTGATGCACTCATGGTGAGTCACTAATTAACTCTTTTTTTCATAATACTTCATAAAATTATTTTTAAAATTCTGTTATTTTTAAAAGAGTGGAATGGCCCCCATTTTTTTCATTTAACAAAATATCCCTTCCATTATCGAAGTTTGCTTAAAAAGAGAGGGGAGTTAATACTTAGTGACTGCTTTTTTTGACCACATAGTTCTTTATTACGATTTAATTATCCATTACATCCCAGAATTGGCACAGTAACTGAAAAAATACATGTATTATACTCTTGTTGCCAGTGTAATGTGTGTTTATGTTTGCCAATGGTTTTCTACATTGAAAAATTTATTATTTATCCTTCAAAAATAAAATTTTAAATATAAATTTATAATGGGTAATTACAAAAATTAGGGACCTAGGTGTAAATCTGAGAAATACGTGAGACCTAATTGTCATTCTTCCTATAAAATATATTATATGAATTGTTTTAATAGCATAGTTTTTTTTTTATTTTTTTATTTTCCGTTCAGGCATGGAGTAATGATCGAATACCACCTTGTCGACATCAAGTAATTATGGATAACGCAAGTGAAACAAGATACTCTCTAGGGTTATTTTCCTTCAGCAGTGGAGTTGTGGATATACCAAAAGAGCTTGGAGATGAAACGAAGCCCCTAAAGTACAAGCCATTCGATCATTTTGGGTTCCTCCATTTCAATCAATCAGAAGAGGGTAAGAAATCGGCTTCTTCCATCAAAGCTTACTGTGGTATTCGAGAAATCTTTTGAGCTGAAGAAGGTTCATACCATGATTCTGTGGTGGTGACTATTTCTGTGCAGGTTAATTTTTGATGTAATAAATTAGTGATTCCTCGTTAATTAATATTGCGAAGGCTTATTTCTAATATTTGTCTTATAAATAAAAGAATATATAGCATATATTGTTAGAAAGATTATCAAACATAATCGAAAAGAAATCCTGTGCATATTATAAATTTGAAACAATTTTTCATTCAAAACTAACTTTTGAATAGAGTTAATCTCATGAAATTTTATATGATTTTAAACTCATCTGCCACTGAAGTCCACATTAACTTCTTCTGTATAAATACAAATGATAGATGGTTAGTAAATACAAAAGTAAGAATAGTTAAATATGAACGATAAACTATCATTCATATACAAGTGAAATAAGAATTTAAAAGTTTAGGAGAGTTCATATCATAAAACGATCCCAAGTTAATAAGAGTTAGTGTCGAAGCTATAGCACGTCTAACAAAATGAAAAAAAATTACATAAATAAATTTATAATTTAAACCTACAATTTTTTTTTTTAAATACTGCTCACTTTTTTTCTTTTTAATTAAAGATAAGGGAAGGGCAAAGCCCAAATGCGCGTTGACGTTCATGTACTTATCTTGATTGTTCACATTTCACGATTGTACAATACATGTCCCGCTGCAGTACAAGCCATTATGTGTGTGTGTGTGTGTGTGTGTGTGTGTAAAAAATACTGATCACTTGGAAGATGAAATCATTAAAGACTAAAATCTAACTCCAAAGCTAAGAAGCAACCTCCCTAGGCCAAGGACCTAGGTTTGAGCCTTACTATTGTATGGAGAACTATACAATAGGGAAAAAACAAAAAAAAAACAAAAAAGGCCCCAGTCAATATAACAATCAGATTTATTTAGCAGTTAAGATGTCTAAAACAGGACTTATCTCTGTTTTACTAACATTTCTCTTTCAAGGCGTCACCTAGGATTATGTATTTTGCGAAAGAAAAAGAAAAACCGTGAGAGCCATGACATATTCAACAATCAATTTAAGTTTTAATAAACACAGACACACATTCACGCATATATATGATATCTTGTAACATCTGTTGCTCGTTATAAATTCAAGAGCTGGTCAAATGCTATAGATGGTTTATGGAAATATAAGGCAACAGGCAATAAGTAAAGCTTCAAACCTTCATGGCACGGCGTTCTCTGACAAAGCGCTCGCCTACTCTATGTACAACATACCCATGAGTGTCACTTTAAGTGAAAGTGCGCAAGTGTTTATGACCCAAATTGCCAACACTTGTGGCTAGATTTCCAGTATACGGTCGCTGATCCAATAGTAATCTCGAACCGCTGCTCGGCTGGCTCAAAGAGGCGCTATTGGCAAGCCAAGGGAGGTCTTTTTTTCACTGATGAGATAGGGCATCTATATGCAGCATTATTTAATTCTTCAGAGATGGTCCCTTTGTTCCTGCTAAATTTAAATATATATCACTTATTACTCTATTTTTTTTTATCAAATTGATGATAAATATTATGACATGTTTGTATTATTATTCAATCGCGTAGTCGGATGCTATTTAAACCCTTTTTTTTCCATTCATCAACATGCATTGAATTTATGTCAAATACTTAATTGTAAAATCAGCTTAGTGAACATTAGCAGATATTCAGACTTTGTCGTCATAGAGTTAATCGTAAAGTTCCTGTAAATTTGTAATGTAATATTAATTTTTTTAAAAAAAAGAAAGAAAACTTTCATGTTTATTAACATTTAATCTTTTTGCCTACTTATAATCACTATGACATTTTTGGCATGTCAAAATAGTTAATCACGCCTCTTGATGTCCATGGGCTTTCATTCATCATCTTATCATTGATGTTTGCTACTATATGTTCTATTTTTATTACAACTACTTAACTCCTATATATATAGTAACAATCTACCAATACATCTATATCTCAAACTTGCAGACTTAAAGGGGGGGGGGGGGGAGACAAAGCGCAAAAGATCATTATGGGTTCGGAAACACAACCAAAAATTCTAGTTGTAGACTTACGCAATGAAAACTTAAAGCCAGGGACCAGTACTTGGATTTCTACATGCAATGAAATCCGGCAAGCCATGGAAGATACCGGCTGTTTTGAAGCAATTTACGATAAACTTCCATTACAGCTTCACAATGAAATTTTTAAAGCAGCAGATGAACTATTTGATCTCCCAGTAGCAACCAAAATGCAAAACACTAGCAATAAGCCTTATCATGAATATTTTGGTCAATACACAGGCATCCCGCTCTACGAATCCTTGGCCATCGATGATCCAACCAAGCTAACGGCAACTCAAAGCTTCACAAATCTTATGTGGCCTAATGGCAATCCTCCCTTCTGGTATGAAATGACATAAGTCATTGAATTTTCTAATATCTTATTTTATCCAACTTTGTCTCATTTGTTTCTTTGTTTTTTTTTTTTTAAAATCAGTGAAAGTATTCAGTCTTTTGCAAAGATAATAGTGGAAGTAGATCAATTAGTTATGAGAATGATCATGGAGAGCTATGGCATAGAGAAGTACTATGACTCTCACATTGAAACAAGTAACTACCTTCTCCGGTTCTTCAAGTATCGAAAACCGGAAATCAATGAGCATAATATTGGTTTGTACCCTCATACGGACAAGAACATGGTGTCTATAATTCATCAAAATCATATCAATGGTTTGCAGATAAAAGCAAAAGATGGCGAATGGCTTGTTTTGGAGCCATCTCCTTTGTCTTTCGTGATCATGGCAGCCGATGGCCTCCTGGTAAAGTTCTTATATCCTTTTTAAAAAGTTTGTTTTCAGAATATGTTACGAGATTATTTCTCAAAAGGTAAATTCTCCTTCATTCTCTAGAGTTTGGACTAATTGCTTAATTTTCAAATATTACATCAAGCATCCATATTAGTACTTACAGAGTTGTTTGAATCTCTCTTTTTGAGGGTAAAGTGGTATTGTTTTTGTTCTATATAATTAAAATCTGATATGAAGCAGATAAAAAGTATGGAATTCTTGCGTTTTAAAGGAAATAGATCTAGAATAAAGGACTTTTGGATAATTTTTTGAAAGCAGAGACTAACTGGAGAATCGGTTATACACTGTTGATTAAGGAAACATTAAATAAATGATCAAATCTGCTTTCAAAATCAATATCAAATCCTGATCAAAATCTGAAATTGATCAATTTCTGATTTTTAATTTACAAAACATATTTCTTTTCAATGATAATGACCCAAAACATGACCAAACTAATAGTCCCTGATTAGTGTTAATTTGCTTGTGTAAGCCAGGCATGGAGTAACGGCAGAATAAGATCTTGTGAGCATCAAGTTATCATAAATGCATATGAAACAAGATATTCAATGGGATTGTTTTCCTTCAATCGGGCCATCTTACATGTACCTGAAGAGCTAGTTGATGAATTACACCCTTTGCGTTATAAACCGTTCGATATTTACGAATTCCTTCGGTTCCATGATTCTGAAGAGGGAAAGAAAACAGATGGGTCTATCACTTCTTTTTGTGGTATCTAAAAATTATGCATCTCAAATAAAAATCTACTTAATTGTTCAAAGCAATTTAATCATATGGTCCTAATCGTTGAGGGCATAAGCGAACTGTGATGCAGTGTGATTATTATGTATTAATTCTAGGTTTCTACCATGATGTACGTTTTGAAACAACTCTTTTTATTCAGTGTTATCTTGTTACTCATAAACGAAAGTCCCTATTCTAGTCTTTTTATTTGCAGCCATATATATTATGAAATTGAAGAGCAAGGATGAAATAGGACAGCCAAATCTAACCAATACTATATGCCGAATTATAAGCACAAGGCAAACAATTTTTAATCCACAATAACACTATTATGACATGTCATCTGTGTTTTGAATATGGTAACTACATGTCATACATCACATTTAGATAAAATTTTTATTTATTAATTTGTTATTATAGGCAAACTAATTTTTGAATTTAATCGATCCTTAAATGCACTAACCAAAAACACAGCAATAACATATATAGTCCAGCCCAATCTTATCTTATGCAATTCAATCCAATATAGTCACTTTTGGTCTTAGTTTGGCAAATTAAATGTGACCAAAATGAGGATGCATACACCCTTTAGGTCTTGCTTTGGATTGTCAACCTGTGACTGAAAAAATACAATTACTGCTATAGAAAAAAAACTATAGTTATTAAGTAAAAGTTGATATGTGTAGTAAAAATGAATATTAAAAATGACTTTTTTTTTTTACAAAAATATTAAAAATTGTATAAGTTATTCATCAAACAAGTGTGAAATAAAATCAACTTTTCTTTTAAACTATAACAAGTGTTCTATAAATTATTATAGTGCTATAGAGTTTAAGCCCAAAATGACAATGATGTCACTCTTAGTCTTAGGTAGTGTTTTTTCTTTTTTCTTTTTAAAATTTGAATAAGTTTGAATTTAACTGAAATTTAAATAGGTTTGAATGTAAATGTTTAATATATTCTGATACATAGTTGTTATATATTTTATAAGTTAAATAATAGGAAACTACAAACGAAAACCGATTACTTAATAACTATTTTATAAGTTAAATAATAGGAAACTACACACACACACACATGCATACATACAATAACAATTTATATTATGGATAAGGTTTGTGGTTTGAGCCCTAGATAAGGAGGAAATTGGGTTACAACTAGCCTAAATGAACTGATCTCCTAACAATTTATTAAATATCAAAATACCGTAAGTACATTATTTAACTTATACAATGTTAATGGTATATAACCTATTTTTTTGTTTAATCACCTAAGCTAAAGTAAAACCGATTAATCATTTATATTAAAATAACATGTAAAAAGTTCAGAAAAGAGTGGGGGAAAAAAAGTTAAGACATAACAGACGTTATCATTATGTCATATATCGCATGGATCACTGACGAAAGCGATTTTCAAGAAAATGACATAATTCATCATTGTTCCTTGTAGTAATATCATAAGAGCATATAACTAAGTTTCAATCAATCACAATTCATATGAATTAAAAAATAAAGAGGCCAGTGTTTAATATTAGACAGGATGGTCCCATCAATATTGTTTTCAAAATTTTGGCCAAAGGTGGTCCATTTTATTGGCAAAAGTTAAATTCGATTATATATGATACATATAGAACCATCGACCAATATAATTATCAAAAAATAGATAAAAGGTTCACATCATCATTTTTTTTCCCTGTTAAATGCATAAATAAGTCATGAAAAACTAAATTTCATTGTATGATTGACGGTCTCTGATAAATTGAGCTGAAAGTGAGATGATTTGATTTTAAGCGGAATTTCTATAATACAACCATGTATAGACAACCAGTCGTATTTAGGATGAGGAGGGAGAAGGGCATGCTTTTTGAGGCAATTCATCAATCACATTATTCTGAAGAGCAGTCTTTTTACCAACAAGCACGTAGATCAACTAGTATGGAGTTATTCTAGCCTAACCAATGTTTTCAGTTCGAAGTTTAGGAATATAGCTGTGTTTAAATTTCGAGAATTTTACAGTCCTGGTGGTCCTACGTGGCTCAAATCTGGATTAGTCATGACTCAATGTAGTTTTCGAATATTAAATGATTTAACCCAAAAAAAAAAGGAAGAGCAGTCCTTTTACTAAAAATTAATCAAATACTCTATCAGACTCCATCCTTGTTATAAGCAGTATAGTTTGGTTTGTCTTAATATTTTATATGTCAGTCAATAACATTTGTATAAATTGTGAACAATATTAGAAGTGTCTCCCATTCCTAGAGTTGTCAACTTCTACCCCAATAAACGTTCTTGCTTAGAGCAAAAACAATCTAAAACCAAAATGGGTTCAGAAGCTGCTCAAAAACTTCCCATTGTAGATCTGTCTCAAGAAAACCTGAAGCCCGGTTCAAGTTCATGGCAAACAGCATGCAATGAAATCAGGCTTGCGCTTGAAGAATATGGTTGCTTTGTCGCATTATACGACAAACTCTCACCCGAATTTCGTAACAAAGTGTTTGATTCCCTGGAAGAATTGTTTGATCTACCACAAGAAACTAAAATGAAAAATGTTAACCCTAAGCCTGCTCATGGCTACATGGGCAAAATATCAGCGTTTCCACTCCATGAGGGCATGGGCATTGAATATGCAACTCGTGAAGAATGTGAAAAATTCACAAGCCTCATGTGGCCTCAAGGAAATGATCAGTTCTGGTAATTAACAATTAATGGTTCATTATTCTTATTATCATTATTATATTGCTATCCTTTATAATTCTGTCAATCAAAACCTTGTGCTAATTTTGCTTGTTGGTTGGTTAATATTTAAATTGGCCCTCAGTGAAGTTGCTCATACATATGCAAACATAGTGGCAGAATTGCAGCAATTGGTGATGAAAATGTTGTTTAAGAGCTATGGCATAGAGAAACTGTATGAGTCTCAAAAGGAATCAACCACTTACCTTCTCCGTTTCTTGAAATACCGAAAATCGCAGACAGACACGACTAATCTTGCTTTCAAGGGTCACACAGACAAGAGCTTGGTGTCCATCCTTCATTCGAATCATGTTAAGGGTTTGGAGTTGAGAACTAAAGATGGGGAATGGATTCATTTCGAGCCATCGCCTTCTTCTTTTGTGATCATAGCCGGCGATGTTTGCATGGTGAGCCAACATCATTTATCAAAGACATTTCATCTTGGTTGGTTGATGAATTTAAAAACTTATCATCTCATCCTGTTGTTAATAACAGTAACCACAAATATTCATAAAAATTCATCATTATAAGTATATATAGAAATATAATTCCAACAGTTAATTAAATGTTTTTTCAAAGCAATGTTTTCGGTTGGCGTAGGCTTGGAGCAACGACAGGATAAAATCTTGTTACCATAGAGTGATTGTGGATGGCCCAGAAGTAAGATATGCACTCGGCTTATTTTCATTCCTAAGTGGGGTGATACAGACACCGAAGGAGCTAGTTGACGATGAACATCCATTACAATATAAGCCATTTGATCATGCTGGACTCCTCCAATTCTATCTATCAAGCAGTGACCAGAACAAGGGAGAACGCAACATGATGAAAGCCTACTGCGGCATCTAATTTGATGAACTTCAGTTCTCTACCAAAAGAAAAAAAAATTTGACATAATTAATAGTTATATGTGGGTACCAATTACGTACTTCTGCGATAAGTGCCAATTGGTCATTTCCAGCTATGGGCTTCTGTAATAAGGGTTCCTGGGATCTTGAATTTGTGTCATCAGTTATTTAACATAGTACCCCCCGCCTCCCAACCAAAAAAACCCTTCAGGTTACTTGTAAAAATGTCTTGTATGTTGTGAAGATAATAAGATTTCCAAAATTTTTTCGCTGTAGATCAAAATCTTACACCTATAACAACTTTGCAACTTTCAAAATTTGTTCGAATTCATACTACGAGCAGCAATAGAGCAGAGAATAAGTTGGATCTATAGCATCATAATGCTACTCTCCTAGTTCAACAAATTTCTTTACTCTTGTCTCATTGATGATCGAAATTGATCATTTCATTCTTTTCTTTTATTCTGTTTTGTTAACAACTAATCATAAATATATGAAGTAAATTAAAAACCTGCTATGTGAATTACGATCTTCTGTAAGTTTTGAAAAATCTCTTGACACATTCTTTATTTATGATCAATATTGACCTTATAAGGGACCAACAACCACTTTAAAACTACAAAAAGATAAAATTAAATGGTTTACTATTAATTTCTGAGTACCAATTAGTTTTCAAAGGAATACGAAAATCTTTGCTTCAAAATTCCATTGTTAAGCATCTTGATCTATTGAAAAGTTGCAACAAGCTCTTGAATCCGACAATTTAAATTGAACATTCCGTCCTCCTTTTATATTCTATTTTGTTAATAACCAATCACTAATACATATGTATGTATTTATCAAGACAAGCTCGTATTAGGAAATAATAATAGTAACTCTCAGGTATACGCCTTTTACATCCCCTCTAGCTAGCTAGTTAAGCCAGACCAATTGTTTACAGACTGATCAATCTCCAAAATGCTTGTCACCAGTAACCCAATATAGTATCAATTAAGGCTAATTTGGCCTAAAAGTTTAGTGATTGATTCTCAATTAAATTGACTTCTTGTACCACATCCACGCAAGCTCAAATGAGTCATGTACGTGAAAGAGAATGTTAAAATAAGATTAAATTAAGACTATTACTAGACCATTACTTTTAAGTTTAATAAGTTTTATAGACGAGGTTATTACTCAAAAATACAAGTTAAAAAAATGAAGAACAAAATGAATTTTTAACCTCAATAGAGCTAAATCGATCTTAGTGATGGATACGTGGTTCTTATCATATTTTAAATATCATAATGGCAATAACTATTTTCATATATACATGATACAAAATACTTGATTTATTGATCACACTAGTCTTGATTGAGAAGTTTTAACATCATATTTCGAGGATCATAATGTGCTCCTCATCAACATAGTCAAAAACTTCAACCATAAATTAACATCTCGATTCTATTCCGTAATGATTCTGACCATAGTGTTACTAATTTTGTTTTCCTGAATTTCTATGAGGATGTCGCATCTTGATCATCTCTTTCAATATTATTTAGATCATAGTTGTAACATATACACTTTAAATTTCTAATTAAGTGTATTATTCAATTTTTACTATTTAGAATTCATTTTAAAGTTGTCGGACTTATTACAAATTATGGTGTCTTAATTTGACACATTTATTAAATTTATTACGTTTGAATAATTTTAAATTTGCCGCTTCATAAAATTGAGACAATTCGAACGCGATTACAAGGTGGATTAGTTGGATTTCATTTTGTCACGGATCTGATATTGGCTTAAATTTGTATTTAGCAAAAAAAAAAAAAAGAAAGAAATCCTATAAATGGAAGAGAGACGAGCTGAGAGAGAGAGAGAGAGAGAACTGTTGACCTGAGCTTGACCCAGTTTAACCCGACCGACCCACAGCCATGACCCGATTTTATCTCGTGATTCCAGCCACTATTTCTAGCAAACTTGGTACCATTGTAAAGCCTTGAGATGTTGATCGTACCCCTGCCGTCTCTATTGTTGGAAAACAGCTAGAACACCACCGATGAAGCTTGAAAATTTCAACCAAAAACTCATTTTTGCTGTGTTTGATTCCGCTAGAATTTGGCCACGCCACTGGCTGGGTTCCACTCTTTTTACCTCTAACTTTTATTTTCGACCAATCCTTTCACCTGAAACAGCTGAATTGTTGCCGATTGGCCACTTGGATACCCGCCACTTTGGGAGCTCGATTCACCGCCTTCGTTGCACATAGAAGGTTACCACCAGCACCATTGGAGTCAGAGTGGCCAGAACCCGCCATTGTTGACTAAGTCTGATCACCGTTGACTGGTGAGGGCAATTCGATAAATTTATAAAACTGAGAGTTTATTTTGTAATTTTTAAAATTTATGGGTAATTTAGTAATTTAGATTAGGGTAGTTAGGTAATTTGAGATTTTGAGGGTAAATTAGTAATTTATATTATCAGGGGTAATTTGATAATTTCATACCCCTAGGGTAATTTCTTAAATTCAGAATTGCATATTATTTTTATAATTTAAATTGAGAATATTTCGGTAATTTAGAATTCTGAGGATAATTTGATAAATTATGATTTTGAGAACAATTTAATGAATTTTGATATCAGGGGCAAGACCTGCAAAAGAGAACCAAACTGCAAACGCTGACGACACTAGATTTGAGCGTTATTACTATGAGTGGAATATACAAAATCTATTTTCTTTGTAGATTATTATAATTTTAAATATAGTAAAGTATGTTTGCAAATGAATTTTAAATGCTTTGATTTAATGATTTTATGAAAATGGATTTTATTTGCATAATGGTGTTTATTATTGTAAATGTGCACGATTAATGATTTTATTCTCGATTTTGAATATATGCATAATAATAATATTTTAAAGCAACGGAAATAAATTTAAAGTTTATTGAAAGTAAAAGGAAATGCGATTTCAAATGTTATTATATTTTTATGTACATATGCACATATAGTTATTTGTAAAATTATTGGATAGTACCCTTCTTCATATATAATGATACTGATGAGATGATATGAGATAATATGAAATACAGACTTTTAGGGCCCGTCTGAGTATACATAGAGCTTTGAGCCGTGTATTTGGGCGCTTTGTCTTTTAGAAATCGATTATACGTGTATAGCCCTGATAATGAGATATGATGAGTTATAATGAGTTATGATGAGATGTGATGAGATATGATAAGATATGATGAGTTACGATGAGACGTTATGAGATGTGATGAGTTATGATGAGATGTGATGTGGTGAGATGTGATGAGATATGAGATATTATTTTCCTATCTATCCGTGTAGTTTCGAGATATAATGGTTCATTGATTATCTGTCTATCAAGGTTCGGATATGATAATATATGAGATGATATTTTTCTGTCTATCCGTGTAACTCTAGGGTATGATGGTACCCTGATTGGTCGTCTATAGAGATTCGATTTGTTCGTGTAGCTTAAGGGCATGATGGTTTCCTAATTGCTCGTCCGTTGAGGTTCGTATATTTTCCCTAGGTACTTATTAAATGATGATTTCAGATTGATATATTTTATATGATGCTTGATATGAGATTCCGTGGATATTCCATATATATACTTTTCAAAGTTAAAGGTTTGATTTTAAATGATAAATGATTTATTAATATTTCTTGCATATGTATGATGAAATCGTGTTTAAAAATGATATAATTATTTTCAAATAAAATTATTTTTAATAAACTACTATCCATTTACTGGGTTCACTGAGATTTTATACTCACCCCGCTTTTATTATATTCTCCCCCCTTCGGACAGGAGAATTACAGGTACAACAGTTGACTCAGTAATATTAGTTATTTGTATTTTGGCCACGTGATGGTATTAGGAGTCATAAAATTTTCGAGTTGTAATATTTCGGATTGTATAGTTGTATAATTAAGGATAACTTACTCTATTTGGTATTAAAATACTTCGCGGATGATATTTGATATTGTTGAGATGATGGTTAGTGGAGTTTGCTATATATTGAAAATATTTTTGGGAGTGTTATTTTATTATTTGCAGGATTGAGAATGTCATAATTATAGGAAAAATTCTGCTAAAATTTTAATAAAATTCGTATTTTTTATAGAATCATTATCAGTTGATTTCATGGATTAGAGAAATTCGTCCTAGAATTCTGGTGAGTCGTGACAATAATAAAAAATATATGGCGTCATAAATGAAAGTTTGTCGTGTATGGGGTAATTATATTGATAATTACAGATAAAAACTAATGATAAATAAGTAAAGCATAAACAAATTATATTTCGTAGTTCGTACAAGTTGAATAATGCAAACAATATTTAGGTAGTATCTCTCTATCATAGGGCTGAGAAGGGGAAGAATACTAAAGTTATTGTTATTTTCATCTCTTATTTTTTATTCAATTTTAATGAAATGGCCTCTTGATTATATAAATTATAAAAGACCTCTCAACTAATATGATATATTAGATGATGAGACGTTTTAAGTTGTTATAACATTTCTTTTTCAATAAACGTATTCAAATATCATCTGAAAAATCAATTTTTATTTTGCCGATTGATTGGAGAGAACTAAAATTAATAATACTGCTGCTGAAATTTAATTGCCGTCTTGAGAGAAGATTATTTCAAAGGACCACAAAAGAGTCAGCAAAACAAAAATTTTGCCTTTGTCATATATCAATCAAAACCGAATCGAAGGCTCTTGTGGGATGCCTAAATGACGCATTAATAACTCCAAACAAGTTGAAAGATATGTGTTTTTGTTTTTATTTTTTAAATTAATAAAATATGCGACAATCAAACATTCATAACTACTTCCTTTTTTGGATTAATTAATATCTCGTTGATGACATGAAATTGTGATTGTGACCTGCAAAAGCTTAATATATACGAAGAGAAGCAGGACCGCCTTAAGGTTGTGGACCACTTAGCATGCACATTTACATTATAAATTATATGTTAGATTAGAAATCGAAATATACTCATTCAGTATGCAAATGTAACCAGTTATTACAATAGCTCTCTAATTAATTATTATTCTATGATCTAGGGTGCTATCATTCAACAATTGGACTCATTCTGGCAGGGGTAGCAACTACTAAGTACCTGCTGACTGAGAGACTGGAGGTTTATAGGAAAGAGAGATTGGAAAAGAGATACATCCATTTTAGTAACTTTATCTTAAGGACAATCTAGAAACAAAAATAAAATTAATTATTGGGGGCTGCTAAGAGGTACTGAAGTCGTTAAATACCACAACTCTAATTAAGGGCGCCTTGCTTGCCACAGAAATTTGAGTGGCCTTCAAGGCCTAGGAGCTCAAGCCTAAGCCCAAATGAAGAGGCTGTTATTGGCCCAAAAGTAGTAAGTCGCACGCTGTCCAATGGGGATCCATTTAAAAGGCCGATATTTTTTGGCAGTCTTAGCTGTCCATCGGAGGACCCAATATTTGCAGCCCGCATTTGTTTAATCTCATACCTTGCCCACTTATATTTTATGGGCATTGGGTAATTAATTTACAGTAAAGTGTTTGCAGTTTGCCCAAAATGTTGACAAAAATGATGTTGATGCAAGATCTGGTCTGCCCCCTTTTTATTAGAATTTCTCGTTAGCAGTTGAATTTATGACTAGGAGGGAACAGTCTTAAACTACTTTGTTTCTTTATGAGCAGGGCTTCGAACACAATTTTTCTCTTCTTCGTATTCTTGCACACAGAAGAACCGGTCAAGTCAGTAATATGGGTTTACTTTTGAATAAATTCTACTACTAATTTTGTGGCCTCTCACTAATTTCGTTTTACACAATCTCATTTCCCCTCAATTTCGATAATCTTCTTCTCTTCAAAATATAACTTCTCTAATTCTCTCTCTAGTCCAGTGTTTGTCAAACCCTTTTACCATTTTTTGAAATCTAATTTATAGCTCGCCTAGGCATGGAGCCTTCATTATCCCACGTTCTCCTATTCACGAGTCATGTTGCTTGCAGTTCCTTAACTATCACTTAGTAGGTTTCTTACCCGAGATATAAAGGGAAATCCCATGTGCTGGTAACTGCCGTTGACGTGTTGATAACTGTTGTTGACCATGTCATTAATCTTGGCTTCCCAAGATTCTCCTCATATTCTACTAAGCAACTACACTGGGTATCTCCTGACTATGAATACTCTGCTCATGCACGCGTTCATTCAATACCTCCACACCAACGAGTAGGCATCTCCTAATTAGACATCTTTGCTCAGGATATCATACTCTACACACCAGTCCCCCCAAGTTTCTAGTGTTCATAGTGCAACATGACAAGACCAAAAACTTAGAAGCCCTAATGCGACCAGATAAGCTTTTAGTTGCCTTATTATAGATGGCTCGAGGAGTTGTGACGTCACCAGGTTTTGGATGAGGTCACAATGATTAGTCGTGTCGTTTGAAATTTAAACTGATAGTTATTACACCTTTTGGGATGCACATCATTAGGCTTGATTATGGGCATTTGACATTCGCGAGGGCTTTATTTGTTTAAAAGTTCTCCTTTTGCTCTCCGATTCTCATTTCTCTTCTTCGACAAGTGATCTATCATCAAATCCAAGGATCATATTATGTTCCTCTTGTTTTGTCAACCTCTTGTTTTAAGTTGTAGCACTACAATAATCTACTCATGAAAGCAGAAGGATAAATTTAAAATGAAACCTCACATCATTTATTTTTGTTAAGAAACCTCAAGATAAACAATCATTATTTATACTTCAATTGAATCCTTATAAAAAAGAAAACATCTAAAATAAAGTCTTCATATAAAAGTGTCTAATCCAAAATAAAATGTCTAGCCAAATTTAATCTTTAAAGTAACTCTAAAGATCCACTAAAATAAATCTCTATCTAAATACTTAAACTATATCTCTAATCAATCTGTAAAATATTAGAGACGAGGGGTGAGCTGTCAACTCGGTAGCAAATCCATACATAACGTTAAATATTTTTTAACACTTTATAATAATATCTTCATTTAGCATAAGGGATGGATTCATGTAAAAGCATTAAAAATATTAAAAACATTCGTAAAACATTAAAATATAAATATTTAGTAACTCATGTCTCGTAGTCATCATCATTCATCATTCATCATTTAGGGTATGAGACCCTATGTTGTTCCTCGTTTAGGGTACTATACCCTGCATTGTTCATAATATCCTTATGCACAAGATCATCATCATACCAGTAAAATATCCATAATATTTCATAACATTATAACATTTACATCTTATACATTAGTACAGACTATGAGCCAAAATATTTTTTAATCCATCTTACTTTCTTTCATAAATAGCATTTAAAGTCTTTTAAAAACATTTAAGAACCTTTAATTATTTAATTTTTAAAAAAATTCTTTAAGAAAATATTTTTTAAAAAAATTAATTTTTAAAGAAAAATATTTATTTTAAAATACATTTATATAAATTCATTTAAAAGTACTTTTATTTTACAAAATTCAATTAAATACTTTGAAAATTATTTTTTTGTAAAAATTTTCATTTAAACATAATTGTTATAAATAAATTGTATTTATTATAAAGTGTATCATGTATAAATCTACTTTCCTCAATCTGTTGCAATCAACTCAATACCTTAAGAACAAACCAATGAGCTCACCCACGTCTTTTAATCATCATAAAAATATCTTTATCAATATTATCTTTAATTTTAAACATAATCCTCATCATCCTTAAATCATAGATAATTATATTAGCTCAATACCTATACATATCCTAAACATAAACATGACTATCCTACACGTGTTGATTTTTAATAACCTATACACATGTCAGAAAATCATGAAAATTTACAAAAGTACTGTGAACATACATAGCATTAAATATAAAATTTTATAAAAATTAGCACAAGTGAAAATCAAGTTAGAATATTGACCTATCATCACAGAAACAAAACTATCCAACATAAAACAAAAAAGACCTTTACCAATTAAGAAATTCATAAAATACTCCTTAATACTTGAAATAATCCATTTCTTTTTCTAATTAAGTGAACACATTCAGAAAGCATATAATTAAAATTCTAATTTCTAGATGCCTAGAATTATTTTAAAATTATTTTATTTCTTAGAAGATCTAACATGTCCAAAAAATTTTAGATTTGAAGATAGAACTTTAAAAATCCATATCTTTTATTTTACATGCCTAAAAATTGCTATTCTAGATTTTAAAGACAAAAGAAAGGTTGAAATCTTGTTGGAAAATCATAACATAGCATATAATGCTCATAAATGAGCTGAGACTGTTACATGTTTTAGCTTATGCAATTCTAGAAAATAGTTTCTAGATCTAATGCAGCCGCATGTTATGATTTTTAAAAATTTAATCGTGATGAATAAAATTATCAAATTAACGAAATTAAACATGCAATAATAAGAGACATAATGTGTTGATATAAAGATCGCTACAATTCTTAAAGATGTGTAACCATATAGAAAAATTTATAGAATTGAGAACTATCACTGAAAATCAAAACTTTCTAGCACCAGTAACCCAAATTCAAAAAATCATAATAATTTGCATACTCAAAGGATTTCAATAATAAGCCTATCAATGGCAAGCTTAGGATGTTTATTTTCATGATATATAAAGATATTCATATGATTCTAAATAAAGAAAACGATTTAAAACAAAGAACACAAACTATTCAAGTCATCACAACATTACAGACTCACATATATTACCCAAACCATACCACAAGTGAATAAAGGCAAATGACAAGACTCAAAATTGTTATTACTCCCAAGTATAAGAGTGTTCAATTATAATATAACCTGATGGGTTTAGGGTCGAACCGCAAGAAATTTAAAAATCTAGTAGTTAAAAATAAAATTAAATGTGGAAAAAAATTATTAGAAATCAATAGAAAATTATGCTAAGGCTATAGGATCCACTCTTGGATTTTAAATTATAATTATAACAACTTCCTCATATTTATATTTTTCTTTTATTTTACTAATTTATTATTATGGCATTTAATTCTGAACTTACTCTTAGTGTGATAAATATAAAACTAAGTATTTTAATTACCACCACTTTATTGAAGTGTCAATATTATGTAAAAATACCATATTAATTTGAAAAGATTTTAATTAATATGACATAAAAGAAATCAGTAAGAAAATAAAATATAACAAATAAAATAGACTTTAAAACTCGCTTGAGAGAGTGATTAAACAATAATTTGAATCCTTGAGCTTCACATTTCACTTCAGCTTAGAAAATTAACCATTTATAATGAAAAATAAAATAATTATTTTATTTGACAAGCTTCTGAAATATATTAGAAGAGAATTAATTACACTAGAAAAATAAAAAAAGAAAACAAGAATTTTCTCAATTTCACTCCATTCTCAGCTTTCTTTGATCGTGTCCAGCTCTCTACACTCTCGTCGATGCCTCCTACTTCTCATCTCCTCGCCTTTTATAGGTGAAGAATGATTCCTTTTCATTTTATTTTATTATTTATTTGTTTTACTATAATATATAATTTACATTCATTGAATTGTGTGATGGTTAGGAGGCCTTTGCATGATTCCTTTTTATTTATTTATTTATTTTATTATCATTTTATCATTTTATTATTTTAAACATTTGTTAATTAAATCTCCTTAATGCATTCCAAATTGCTTCAGCAATTCTTTTTCATTCACGCTTCCAGTTCCAGTCCCATTTTCGTTCCTAAAAAAAAAATATTTACAAGATAAAAATTAATATTTTACAAATTAATTTGACATAAATATTTATTACGGGGTATTCATATAGTTTATAAGTTATAAGTACAGTAATTAACACTTTAAATAAAAAATTGATAATTTTATCCTTATTAAATGTATATTTTTTAGCTTTAATCAATAAACAATTAATAAAAATAAATCATATAAGTCAAATAAAAATTGATACCTTAAGGAAAACACAAAACTAGAAATTATAAAATTTTCTTTTCCTTTTCCAAGGTCTTATGTCTTTTTCTCTTTTTTCTTAAGGTTTGTAACGACGTAAAAGAATGAAAGATGACTTCCTCTTAAATATTTAGTAATTAATAAATACTTTATTTATAAAAAAACAATGAGTTTTAAGGAAATGCCCTTTTTATTGAAAATTTTTAACCTATATAACTTAAAAAAATAACTTGTTAAAATTTTACTCACACACAAATATTTAATAATAACTATCTTACCCTATTTAATAAGGGTAAAAAGAGAAAATAATAATAATAAATTAAAATTAAAAAGGGCATTCCACACATACTTTCTCTTTCATCTTGCTTCAATGCTGGGCATTTACAATTTTTACTTAGATTTAGGGAGATTTCTATTTAGTCCATCAAAAGCATCCTAGGAATATCGAAAGGGAAAGAGAAAATAATTGAAATTAATGATGATGGCGATGAACTAGGCTTATTATAGGCTCTTTTAAAGGAGCTTGCTTTCGACCCACCACAGGATCCCTTTAGAACTACTAGCAAACCCTAGCAATAAGGGTAGTGCTAGGAGGATATCCCTTGAAACTTTCACTTCTTTTGGTGAGAGTCTCGAGTAGGTCTTCTGGTTCAGAGAAAACCCTAAATGAATAAACAAGGGCGACTGAAGTGAAACATCCTTACCGGAAATAGGGCGACTAAAAAAGAATAAGAAACCTAATGGTAGAATCCTAGCTGAGAATTATCCTATTGATTTTATGACTCATATGACCACCTTTGATGACCTCGAGGAACTCCGTAGATTTATAGGATTCTTGGTAATCGATCATGGTTTTTGGTCTCTCCTTAAAACAGGCTTTGAGAATTGAAGCCTTTCAATTACTTAGAAAAATTTACTATTTGCTCAACAAAGTTTTTACAATTTTTACTAAGTATCATTTCAAAAGTACGAGGAACAAAATAAGTATAAAATACTATTACTCAAGTTCAATATAATAGAAACTTACTGAAAATACTTTTTAAGGTATTATGTATTGCATGGTTGTTTGAACTCATGGCCATTTGCAAGGGTGAGTTTATAAGCTCCTGGTCCAGAAAGTCACGAGATTCTATATGGGCCCTACCAGTTAGGGCTGAGCATTCACTGTGCTAGATCTTTGGTATTTTGGTTTAATTTCCTTAGCACCCAATCTCCTACCTTGAATTGCGTCACCTATACCTTTTGATTGTAGTATCAAGTTACCCTTCGCTGGTAGTTAACCACCCTTTTTTTTATACCAGTCCTCTCTTCGAAGTTAGCAGGTCCAAGTTCATTCTTCTCGCTCTCATTGAAGTGCTTCATCCAATGTGTCATCACCCCTATTTCCGCTAGGACAACTACTTTATGTCTAAAGGCCAACGCAAATAGAATTTCTATAGTTACTATTTTGTGTGATGTCTTATATGCCCATAGAACACCTAGTAACTCGTCAACCTAGGCCCCTTTATTATCATCCAATCTAACTTTCAAAAGTCTTTTGAATAACCTTATTGGTTGCCTTATTAGACTGTAGATAAGCAGGTTAGTAGAATTTCAATTCAATCCCAAGGTTCTGGTAAAATTCTTTAGAGTTTTTCTTCATGATCCTACTAATGGGTTCTACTTCGACCCATTTTGTAAAGTAGTCTATCACAACCATCACGTGTATGGCAATACCCCTTCTTTTGGGTAAGGGCCTTTTCACGTTAATTCTCTATTGAGCAAATGGCCAAGGGGAAAACATGACGGTGGGCTTTTCTGTTAGTTATGCTGAAAAGCTAGCAAAACACTAATAACTTCTACAACTTTTGGTTTTAACCCGGGTGTCTTTGTGTATTATGGGCCAAAAGTATCCTTACCTCAGAGCCTTAAAAGCAAGATTCCTAGCTCCCGAATGCTTTTTATATATTGCCTCATGTATCTCCCTCATTATCTAGTCTGTCTCCTTCTCATCCAAGCTCCTTAGAAAGGGCAAATTTTATCTTTGTTGATACAAAAGTTCATCAATTAACATATACCTTGATGCTTAGCATATGATTTTTTGAGCTTATGCCTTGTTTACTTGTAGTGTACCTATTCGACTATAAAACACAATTGGATCTATCCAAGGGCTCTTCTAGGTGATATGCATCACCTTTTGATTGTATTGATTGTGCTCAATGCTAGGGGAGACTTTTACTTCCACAGGGACTGACTTCAGTATCCTTGAGTCTATAATTGCCGTCATTTTGGTCAGGATGTCTGCTCAGTGGTTCTCTACCCTCAAAATTTACACTATATCTATGGCCTCAAATTTTTCAATCAACTGTCTTACTCTTCTCAAGTACAACTCTATGTTCTTGTCTCTAGGTAGAAAACTCTCGTTGATGTGGTGGGCTACTAATTGTGAATTCATTCAAACTTTCACTCTTTTAGCTCGAACAGTTTGGGCTATAACTTTAAGACTTATTATTAAGGGCTCATACTCTTCCTGATTGTTTATGGCTTTAAATTCTAATTTAACGACATAACACACTTCGACACCTTTAAGACTTTTTAGAATCACCCCTGCTTCTTCACCCTGGTTGTTCGAGGACCAATCCACTATGACCTATCAAAATTTATTTTCTTTATTTTTTTATAATATTTTACTCTTGACTGGGGTCTTTGGTTGGTTTTACTAATTTTGTTTTGAAGTTTGCTAACACCTATGCCTTAATTATTGCTCGAGGTCTATAATTTATGTCAAATTCACTTAGCTCTATTGCCTACTTTACCAAATGACCTGAGGCTTCTGGCTTGTGCAGCATTTGTCATAATGACTAATCAATCACTTTTATGATAGGGAATGCTTGAAAGTATGGCCTCAACTTCTAAGCAACAGCTATCGGGGCAATGACCTACTTCTCCATCTTCAGATATCTGATCTCAGCATCAAGTATATCTCTGTTGGTATATTATACTGGATACTAAATTCTTATCTCCTCACGCACTAGTACTGAACTCGTTGCATGTTTAGAAATAACTAAATATAGGAACATCATGTCCTTTTCTTGTGATGTAGACAGCAAAAAGGCTTGATGCAGATACTATTTTAATCTCTAGAAAGCCTTCTCACATTCTTTAATCCATTTAGTCTTTTTTCCCCTTTCTCATTACTTGAAAGAAGACATGACACTTATCCGTTACTTTGGATATGAACCAACTTAGCACTGTTAATTTTCTTGTGAGACTGTATATCTTCTTTAAATTACGACGAGACCTCATCTCGATGATTGCCTGTATTTTCTCAAGATTTGTCTCAATTTTTGGATAGCTCACCATAAACCTAAGAAACTTGCTCAAACTGACTCCAAAAATATAATTTTTTATATTAAATTTCATCTTGTATCTTCTCAAAAGCTTGAATGTTTCATAAAAGTGCTTGGTGTGTTTGGTTAGGTTTTTAATTTGGTTATCATGTCATTAACATAAACCTCTATAGTTTATCCAATGGCTTAAAGATCTTGTTTACCATTCTCTGGTATGTTACTCAATCATTTTTTAGGCTGAAAGGTATGACCTTGTAACATAACATACCTTGGTTAGTGATAAAAGCAGTGTGCTCCTCATTCTGCTCGTCCATAGATTTGATTGTATTTGGAGAATGCATCCATAAGATTGAGCAAGCTATAGCCAGCGGTTGAGTCAATTAACTGGTTAATCTTTTAGCAAAGAGAAGCCATTTTTTAAGCATGCTTTATTAAGATCGATGAAATCTACACACATCCTCCGCTTGGCATTAGCCTTCTTTATCAAGACGACATTCGATACCCACTCTGGATAATTCACCTTTAGGATAAATTCTATTTTTAGCATCTTCTCCACCTTCTCGTTTATAGCCTCGTATCTTTCCTGTTTGAAACACCTTCTTTTTTATTTAACTGATTGAGCTCTTTTCTTTATAACCAACTTATAGTAAGTTACTTTGGGTTTGATTCTTAGCATATCCTTATGTGATCAAGCAAACACATCAGAATGTTCTTGCGGACAATTAACCAAGTCCCTCTTAAGCTTTTCGTTTAATTTCGCTCTCACTTTAACAACTCTATATGGATATTCTTGGTCTAATCTCACTATTTCCCACTCTTCAACTAGCTCTTGTATTCTCGCTTTAAACTTTGTTTAGGAGTCGAGTGTGGTAATCTGCATTGTTTCCCTTACTATATTTGCATAACACCTCCAGGCAATTCTCTAGTCACCCTTTACAACCGCTACTACAACATTGACTCGGTATTTTAGAGCAAGGTAATGGTTAGACATCAGCCCCTTGCTCACTCTCAAGAAGGGTTGCCCTAAAATCATCTTCTCAAATGGAGTGGAGCCTATTGTGATTGGTACCTCTACCACACTTAGAGGAATCAATCTACCTTCACCAAATCTTTTCAAGGATGTATTGGCATGTTCCAGCTTTAAATTTTCCGTTCTCATTTCATCGAGGGTCAATTTAAATAGAACATCTACTGAGCTCTTAATATCCACTTAAATTCAATTTGTTAACATTTATGTATCCATAATGTTGACTTTGATGATAATAAACAAAATTAAGAATGATTAAGTTTTTAAAAACTCAAATTATTTTTCATAAACCATTATTTTAATTTTATAAAAGTTTTATATCTAAAGGAAAAGTGATTTCAAGAAGTTAGTTGTTTTCTAAATTTATGGTCAATTAAAAGAGTTTTGAAACTCTGAAAATGAACTTATTTGTAAAGTTTTATGAAAATTTAGGTTATAGTATAAATACAAAAAGTCTTAAGATAAAACTATAATTTTAAAAAATAATTCACTGTAGCAAGCACTGTGTCAAACAGTTAACCATTTGTTGAAAACGGTTAACTGATAAATTTCAAAAAGCATGTTCTACAAAAAATTATCAAAATGATTTTAGAAAATAATGGTGAACCGTTTACGAAAAACAGTAAATTGATAATTTAACTATGAACTATTTAGCGAGAACGGACAGTCAAAATTTGTTTTGTAGGTTTTTAAAAGTAAACAGCTAATCCATAACTCCAAACGGTAAATCGTTTATTTGAAATTTCAGCTCAACGATCATTTGGATTGGTCAAAAGGGTAAATCGATAATAGTTAACGATTAACCAGTTATTCTCAAAAAAGCCAATAACAACTAGTTTTCAACTCCATCTATAAATTGGCTTATTCAAATTCAAACAATGATTGATCCAACGTTCATCATTGAGCTTGCTACTGAGAACACACTAGTTGTTGAACCTCAAACTTCGTTTTATCTCTTTGATTCACACATTGAACTTTCATTTGTAATCAAATAAATTGTGTGAGAGAAAACTTATTTGTAATCTTTATCTTTGAAAAGTTATAAATGTTGGAATATACTTGAGTTAAGAGATTGGGAATAATATCTTGTTGTAAATGTCGATTGACACCTGTGAAGTCAATTGTAAAAGTTTTTGAAGCCTTAGAAGCTTAGATAGTACAATTTTCAAGCCCAATGTACTTTAAAGCGTGGATGTAGGCGGGTTGGTCGAACTACATAAAGATTTGTGTTTAAATCTCTCTTCCCTTATTTCTTTACATTTTGATTGGTTTATTTATTATTGCTTTTGAATTTGTTGAAGATATTTGTATTAAGTTTTGTTCAAGTATTGCATAATTTTTAGAAACTTAATTCACTCCCCTCTTAGATTGCCTAGTTATTGTTTCACAATCAAATTCTTGTTAGTTGCTCTGGCCCTAATCACCAGAGCATCTTTATAAGGGTATAATATTCCTTTTTCATCTTTATCTATCCACACGATTGGCACTTGCCTTGTTTGTGCTCGCTTTGCTACCGGGGTGTTGAAGAATACCTCTTTGTCGGTTATGGCATACCTTAAATAGTTCTTCCTAGCCCTGTTAGAGTCTTCTACTATCTCTGTTCCTCTAACTATAACCCTGGCAGTAGGCTGCTCTGGCCTCATATCTCCTACATTTTGGTTGCTTTAAATGGTGTATTTACAGTTGATTAAGTAATATTAATGACATCTTCTAAGTAGTGATTTCATACTAGATCTTTAATTTGGTTTTTAGGTCTCTACATTAGGCTATCTTATAGCCATGGGTGGCATGAAACTCGCAGAATCAACTTCAGTTTTGTCTAGGTGTTTTTCCTATTGGTGCAAATAGGTAGAGCAAACCATGATTCTTTATCATATGATACAACTTATCTTGTGGCACCGTTAACAGAATGTACTGCCCATAGCCTTGTATCTAGTCAATCATCTGTATAGTTTTTTCTTTTCGTACATTAAACCAAATGTAATGATCTCAGTCTGTTATCTCTCGAATTACGGGGGTAGTATGTTATCGGTGTTTTGTAATAAAGTGGATTAAATGTTTGCTTAGGTTTCCTCTACTGGTTTTTTGTTAGGGAATGGGGTGGCCTGGTATTCTTGTGCTGCAATTGAAGTGATGCTGGTAAGGTGATGCTCGTGTTCCTACGTCTGCTCCTTGTGTAAGGTGTTTTTCCTACTTGATGGGTCTATTTCTCTTTAAGATTCTCTTTTCTTTCCTTCTCCATTCATCAGGCTACTCACTCTTAATTTTTACGGCTTTTTCTTTCTTAATTTATATGTCCCTTTTCGCCTGCTTGTACACCATAAAATAATACTACATAGTAGGATTCCTCAAATTGTACTAGGGATGCCCGATCTTTACTCATAACTTAAGCCCTTTCGGGGCCTAGGGGTGATTGAATGCCCTAAGGTTAAGGACGGCTTAATGGTACCTTTTAATAAAGTCCCGGAGGGATTCATTATCCTCCCACTTTATGCTTATCATCTTCATCATGTCATATTCGGAGGTTATAACACCTTGAAACTATTTTGCAAACTTCTAGCATATCTGCTCGAAAGACTTAATGCTTCCCTCTGGTAATTTTTAATACCGTTCACTTACTAGTCCTTCTGAGGTTAATGGGAACTCCCTATATCTTTGGACTTATAACAAACCTTGCACTTCAGTCATGTCATTAAAATGCTCGATATGTATTCGAGGGTTAGTTCTCTTAGAGTACTTCAGATAAAAAAAAAAAAAAAATTCTCGCAAGATTATCGTGCTCATAATCTCTACTGAGAGAAAGGATTCGCCATCTAGTTCTATGGCTCAACCAGGATCTCGTATAGCAACTTGATCTCTCTCATGATCAATATCATATAGGTATTACTTGAGCTCTTTTTCTTCGGCATTTGCCATTATGCCACCACAATCCGCATTCAATCTCCCTTAGTGTTGATTTCTTGACGGAAAGGTTGATATCTTTGCAGATTGTTTGCCAGGGCCACCACCAGGTAGTTCGTTAAATCATTCTCTTCTTGTGGTGAACTTTTCATCACGGTTCCTTCTCCCACTATGCTTTGGGATGGTACTATCATTTTTTATGGTCCCATCATAAACTCTCTATTGCTTATTCCTTATCTTAAATAAGATGCTTGTAAGAGTCTCCATTTGCTTTTCCACTAATTCTATTCTTTCATGAACTACTTTTTCCCTTGCTTAAGTGCCATTTCCTCTTGCTTTCATAATTTTATTCCTTTGACTTCCTTCACCTTGTTCCATCGATGATAGTTTCTTATTCGAGTCCTTATAAATGACATTGAAAATGTTAATGCAAGATCTGTTCTACTCACTTCTTACTAAGATTCCTCGCTAACAATCAAACTTATGATCAAGAAATGACGGTCTTAAGCTACTTTGTTCTCTTACAAGCAAGGCTATAGAACATAATTTTTCTCCTCTTAGTTTTCCTACACGCAAAACAACCAGTCAAGGGGATGCCAGTGATTTTCCAGCGTAAATCCTCAGATGCTTAAGTCAGCGATTTGGGTCTATTTTTGAAAAAATTCTACCACTAATCATGTGGCCTCTCATTAATTTTGTTTTACACAATCTTACATTTCTCTCAATTTTGGTAATCTTTTTCTCTTCAAAATATGACCTCTCTAGTTTAGTGTTTATCCAACCATTCTACCATTTTTTGAAATCTAATTTTATAGCCTACCTAGGCATAAAGCCTCTGTTATCCCACGTTCTCCCATTCATGAGTCATGCGACCTATAGTTCATTAACTGTCGTTTAATGGGTTTTCTGCCCGAGATATCAAGGGAAATCCCATGTGTTGCTAACTACTATTGAGGTACAGGTGTCTCCTAACCTACGAGTACTCTACTCATGCACGTGTTCACTCAATACCTCTATATCAATAAGTAAGCGTCTCCTAATTGGACATCTCTACTCGGGGTATCATACCCTAAATAAATTATATACATATAAAGATCCAGATTACTTGTTAGTAATCAAATGTGTTAATTGATCGTGGTTTATCGTTGTTTGTGTTAGTATTCTGTCCAACTTATTTCTTTCATTTGAATATCAATGCATCATTAAAACCCTATAAATACATTAGCATATTGATGTGACCTCAATGGTCCATGTTGTGCTATTTTATTGAATTCACAAGTGCACAAATCTATTATAAAATATATTGATAGTGATAAGTATCGATCCTATGAGAAAGTAGATTTTAATTGTGTGTTAAATTAATTTTCTAAATAAGTTGTTGAATTGTGGTGAAATTAATTTAATCTATCTTAAAATTAAAGTTAAAATGACAAAAATAAATTAAAGTATCAATTGTTATAATAAAGCACTTGGATATCTGGATCCGTATCAACTCGCATCAAGACTCAATATTTCTTATTAATACCAATTAAATCATAAAGGAGAAATCCACTTCTCATGAACCATGCTCTAATTAATATGGTGTTAAGGGCTTATCGTGTCAAGTAGTAATAACTGTATTATTACTATCTGTCGACGAAAAGTCAAAATATCTACATGTGTTTTAACAAATTTTGGGAGGAAGAAGATGTTTAACGAGGTCGATTCCATATGGATTGTTATAAATTGAAAAGTTTAATTTAAATCTAAAATTAATATTAATTCTAACTTAGTTGAACAAATCGAGTTTTTAAGAGAAATTAAATTAATTAAACTAAGAAAACAATTAAAGTAAAGGAGAATTAAATAAAATAAAAATTACCAAGGTTTCAAAATCCATCACTATTCAACTAGTAATAATCAAACTATTAATTAATTCTCAATTTTAGAGTGACAACTTGAAATCAATTTATATCATCTCATCGATATAATAATTAAGCCTAATTAAAATTAATCTTGTGTAGTTTTTTTTTTTTGGCTTAATAATATGATATCCAGGCACCCCATATAAGCATATTGAATAACAAAAAGTCAAAGTATTCCTAAGCACTCATTATAAACAGTTTAATGAAAGATATAGAATCAAAGATAATTATATATCAACTTTATAAATTCAAGCATAAATTTAGTCGAATATTAATCCTAATAATCAATAATGTATGATAGAATTGATGAAAAGATTTAACATCCAATTAATCATGTGAAATAAGAATCATAAATATTAAAACGCACATGTAGGAAATTAATTAAATCAAAAAATAATTATTTCATTGAATAAAATTTCATCCTTAACCTAGTATAAGAAAATTAGGTAGACATAGTTGTATTGAGAGTAACAAATAAAATAAAACCGACCATGAAAAAGCCTGAATTGTTGCTACCTTTTCTTCTCTCCGCCAAGTGCTTCTCCTTCTCTCTTCCAAAAGCTAAAGTTCCCCTTATATCATGTCCAAGACCATGCAATTTATTGGCAAGCCGTGTGCTTCAATGGCTGAATCCAATTTGGATTCTAATTCTACTCATTTTCCAATTTAAAAGTCAAGCCGCGGGTTCCTTTAAATTGCTTTCCATAAATTGCAATGCCATTCACGTGCTCATCACTTATGATTGCATTAGGATTTTCCTTCCGATTGTTATGAAGCAAAATGGGAAAGCCACACAATTTCTATATTATTCTCCACGTGGTGGCCATAATCTTCTTTGGCTTCATGTGCATTGATGAATTAATTTACTGGCTTCGGTTTCCTTGGCTTCCAATTAACATGCATATATGCATAATTGCTCGTAAAATCAATTAATTAATGCCTCTAAAATTGCGCTTGTTTATGTCTTTTTTTAGCCATAATCTCCAATTAATTTCTTACTCAATAAAATATTTTAATTAACTAAAATTAATAAATACAAATAACTAGTAATTATATAATTAAAGATAAAATATGTATATAAATTATGCCCATTACTTATTGTGTTATTGTTTCTCATTTTTACAACTTGAGGTCCTAATTTTTTAATTTATTCATTAAATTCATGAGTAAAAATTGTAATGTATAAAAAAAATGGAATTAAGAGGCCATATTATATAGCTTATAGAAACTGAGGGGCTAAATTTAAAATCATCCAAGAAATTAATTAAATTTCAAATATGTCCCTTAACTTTCCTAAATCTTTCTTTTTTATTTAAGGCTCCAACACTCTACTCCTTAGTCCTTAGGATTTTTGGAGGTTCTTTTCTTGTCACCTTACTATCAATATAATGAGATATGTTTTAACAAACTAATTAATAGGAGCGTTTATGACTAAAACTTTCATTTATCTTTTAGAACAAACTTATGGATATTGAGAGTATACGACAATGATGTAATAAGTAATTAAGAACCCTATACACAAGAGTCGTGCTATAAGCAATTAAGTAATTAATTTTTAATCTTGTATATACTGCATTGATATAAAATGAATTAGATCATATTTTAATGGTAAGAATGAGAAATATTAAAGAGCTGATATTAAGGAGCTATAGGGATGGCAATGTATCGGATCTGATTGAAGAACCACCTCATCCAAATCCAATGAGGGTCGATTTAAAATTGATTTGGATTAGATTTGCATATTGATGTATGGATCTAATACAAATTTAGAATAAGTTTAGATCTATCTTAATATTTAGATTCATTTCCATATCCACCTGTCTTTTTATTTTATTTTATTTTAAAAGTCTCTTAACAATTGCGTAATCATAAATGATAATAAATTTCATTCATGGCATATTAGTGGTATTTACTATGTATTTAAAAATCTTATAACTTAAATATTAGTTTTGTAAATTTAAATGATAATAAAATAAAAATAACTAAGGCTAGCCAGCCCTAAGGCATGCCCTTGCGATTCTCAAATTGCAAGCAAAGTAATAATATGACAATTTATTTTATTATATTGGCCAAATAATTTCTAAGGAATATAGTTATTTCTCTCATACACAAGTATAAATGGTACTATCAAAATTGTCTCAAAATTAACTTTTGAAGGATATTTTATTATTTTTCTTATTTACTTGTTTTGGTATCAAAGTATAAGCTATAATATTATTAGATTTTTTTAGACAAATTATATAATTTAGTTGTTATCAATACATCTTAGTCTTTAATTTTTATTCTAAAAAATTATTACTTTTTTATTGTTGAGTTTTAGAGCTCATGATAGATCCAAAGCGGTTTAGATTTTTTTTTTAATTTGGAGTAGATATAGATTTTTTTTTAATTTGCGTTTTCAAGGTGACAAAAAAAAAATAAATATCAGCAAAGGAAGACAGACATCAAATGGGTTGGGCTTAATGGTGATTTCAAAGATCATCCTTCGGCTTTATAATTGAGTTACTACCCGGCTTGCCCAGATCCGGATCGAGCTATGGGTATTGCTGCCCGCAGCAGATACCGAGAAAGGGGTGCGCTTGTTGTCAATGTTGGGGACTTGCTCCAGATATTTTCAAACGGGTTATACACGAGGGTGCTCCACCGGGCTGTCACAACCCGAAAGAATTGGTTATCCATTGCCTATTCCTATGGGCCGCCATTGGATCCTCCTCCGCTCTATCGGGCCATTATAAATGTGGTGCCATGAAAGCAAAGCACTTCAACAAAACAATTTTATTTTGTGTGAGTTTCAACTCCTAAAATTTAGGTGACCAATAAAAGAAAAATACTTGAATATTAAAATCGATTTCTTTTTATAGTTTGAACCCCCAAACTTTCAGTTGTCAACTAAAAAAAATTACTTAAATATTAAAATTATTAGTACATTTAGTGATTATAAAATTTGTGTGTATTGAACTTACCATATTTTGGAAACACCAAACGAGAAGAATTTATTTAATTTTCATAAAATATTTTATTACTTAAAAATTTAGAATCTTTTTTATTGAATTGACAGAAAAAAGCAAATACTTAGTCTAAGCTTATAATTACTTTACACCAAAGCAAAATGGGTGCAAAATATCAAGCATTAGCTACTACTCATACATTGCAAATTTTAGACACCACAATTTGTCTTCAATGCAGAATCAGCTCTCTGGCTAGTTTTAGTGTAGTAGAATCCAAGAAACTCGATGAAAGGCTTAAAGAGCAAGAGATGTTCTTCATCTATTAGGTCTTCTGGAGCGTCTATTATGTAGCCTGCTATCAGGATCGAAAATAATCCTATTGAGTACGTTGCCTCATTTCCGGTCATCATCACACGATGATAGCGCGAGTACATTCAACTATTTGTCCATGTCTGCATAATAACACATATAATTTTCAAAATAACACTAAATTAAATATTTTCCATACATTCTAGTTATATTATAGAGTAAATTTTATATCACTTTCCCTGTGAAAAAATAATTATCATAATACTCAAACTATTGTAAACTTCAACATGTCACTATTTTTGTTTAAAAGATAAGGAAAAAAAATAGGGTGGCTTAATGAAATTTTTTTGTCGTCTTAACAAAAATGAGATAAATTGAGGTTTATTACAATTTTGAGAATATTCTATAGATTTTAATTTTACGAGAGAGTAAATATTTATTTGGTCTCTATATTTTATGTTAAGTAACTGTTTAGTACTTCTGTTTTTAAAAAAATATTTTAAGATACCTCAACTATTAATAGCTTGTTTTTACAATAATACAAATATAACTAAATTCTTGGTGACATTAATGAAAAGAAAAAAATATTAATTTATCAAATTAACATTAAAAGTAGAATAAAAATTAACATTATTTTTTTATATTTTACTATTAGGACTAATTTGATAAGTTAAATTTTTCATAAATAATTATTAGCAAGATAGCAAGGTATTAAATGTCGCTTTAAATTGGTTTGTATTTATTTATTTATACATAATTATTAGAAGATTATCGCAAGGGTACATAATATATCAATTTTTTGACTAATAATTAACAATCAATTTGGATAAATTAATTTAGGTCTAAAGACTATAATAAGTGTATTATTGTAAAAGTAAAGAAAAATAAGGCAAAGTCTCACATATTTAATAGTAAAGGTGCTTTAAATATGGAGATTAAGACAATTATTCAGTATTTTATTTCAATAGTTTACGTTAATTTTTTATAAGTTTGAAATAGTATTTTTTGTTTGAATGGGATTTTATTATTTTCCTTAACTGAATAAATTTAAGCATAAACAATAAAAGCATTACATTATATAATAAACTTTATTCACGCAATTTCACAGTATACCTATATTATAGCTATCTAAAATAAATTGAAAAATATTTCAACCGAAGTGGGTGAAACCTTGAGTTATCGTTTATTAAAATATTTATTTATTTTTTATGTGATTCATTCATCTTTGTTATAATATAATAATTATCATATCATTTATTTATTTATCTTTTATGAGAATATTAAATTATTTATTAAATATAAACAAAAGTGCTATATAGTGCATCTACTTGGACCCACACGAGTTAGTTCATTAATGCAAAAGTCAAATATATGTGAGTCCTAAAGGGAACAAAAAATAGAAATTTCGGAAATGATAATATGGTTTCTTTCACAAGTGACTGAGAGGATAGGTTTTGAGTCACCAATCCGCCTTTATTTAATTGAGTATAAATCTCTTGAAGATTTATGAAAGTAATAGTTTGATTGTCTATCTCTGAAATAATCTAATTGTAGTTCAATATTAACAAAAATGATTTTTTTTTTAATTTTTGCTTGCAAATGATAAAAATTTGTTTGTTTATCATTGTGTTTGTTTCTTAAAATCAGCCAATTTTACATATTTTCCTTCTTGCAAAAACAAAAATAATAAATTAAAAATGGTCCATGTTCTCTTGTCCTCAAAAAAACAAAAGTTTTTTTTTTTTTAATTCAATAAGAACATCATTATCAGTAAGAAGTTTGCATACACTCAAAAGGTTTAAGTAATTTCAAGAATATGTAGAACATCGTTGAGGTGAATATGTGCTTCGAAAAGGGTCTTCAACATAGCATAAATAACATGTTAAATATAATCTCATACGATTACCTATATGCAACTTATCTATCCCAATATAAGGAGAATAAGACGTGAAAATGCCTGCATCTTTAGCCATGTGATTGGCTGCTCCTGGGTCAATGTACTGGGCTGGATAAACAACTATCCATAGTCAGCCAATAGAGCTGAAAGAGGAGAAAATTCAATGGGAGAGTCAACTTTACTTGAAGATGTATTAAGGGTACCAAATCCACCATTATTATAACTTAGTGATCCTTGAAGTGTTGTAAAGCCTTGAGGGTACAGAAAATTAGGATTCTGAATGAAATATTGCATTGAAAAACAGGTCCATATTATCTAGAACAACCAAAAGCCACACTAGGACTAAGGGTGTGATTGAATTGAAGTTGGATAGCTGTAACTTTTAATCTACGGCAGTAATGTGTTTGGTAAACACTAGTTGCTGTAACTTAGAATGTATGTTAATATGATTTTTCACTTGTATAATGAAAAATCTATTATATCTTTAATAATTTTGTTAAAATTATTATTTAAAATTTATATTTACTATATATTATTAACTTTTATTTCATAATTACAGTTTTTTTCACAATAGTGCAGCTTAAAAATTACAACACCTTAATCTCAATCACACCTTAAATCTAACAACACTATTGTTAAAATCAAAACTCTTGCCATAGTTATTTTTAGAGAGACTTGAAAACCATGGCGTAAAGCCTCTAAGCCTAAAGTCACCTCTTCTTTGCCTAGGAATAAGCCCTAATTGAAACTATTTCTGCATTTGAAAGCTCCGCGGCCAAGAATAAAATAAATTTGACAAATGACTTCCTTATCATTATTGAATCCATTCTTATTATTATTAAATCCACTAAATTTGCCACTATTGAAACTTCTTTGGTTATTGTTATTAAACTTATTGAAGCACTATCCTCTCTGAGCATAATTAGCTAAAATATCACGCAATATTTCATTATGTGTCTTTCCTTTACTCATGTATATTTTAGTCTCATGACTAAGCATCAATGAATAAACTTCCTCAACAGTTATATTATCCTTTTCCATTCTAGCAAGTATATTTGCGGTAAGAGAACCATAGTTCTCATCCAAGCCAGTAGGCAAATACACGATAAAATCATTTGAAGGAAGAGGATTACAATTGCTAGGCTATTTGCAATTTTCTTTGTCTTGTTGAAATAATCACTGACAGAAAGTGAAGTATCACAATCAACTGCCATAATAAGCACATTATCAATCAAAGAAGATAACATCCAGCTCTACAGAAGTTTATTAGTTTTCTTCCAGGCAATCTAGCTAGGATTCTCACATCGACTTGCTCTTTCAGGCTTGCTTAAGATTTCAACTTCAGATTTGCATGAATGACCTTAAACTATGATTCTGGTGATTAATTTAATCAATGAAATTGTTTGATAATTGTGATTGTACGATAGATAAAAAAGAAAAATATTCGAGATGAGCATTACATATTTTTTAGGTCAAAAGGATTAAAAAATAATATTTTAAATTAATTAAATGGTAATTATATTTTTTTATTTTTTTAAATTTTGTACGATAAAATGGTCTTTGAATTCATTAGAGATAAATTGATTATTTTATTTAAATTTTTATTGTCAAAGTAGTTCATTGATATCAATTTAGAAACAAAAGTGATACAAAAAAAAATGTTAAACTTTTGTGGTGGTTAAATGTATATATGATAAATAAAGGTGGTGCAGAGATAATTTTCTTAAAATTTTATTTATAAATCATAAAAATAATGATTAATTCAAATAAATTAGTTAAAAAATTAATTAAATATTTCAATAACAACTTAAATTTAACTAATAAATATTTAAATAATTTTTTATATCTAATAACATACATTTTTTCACCACAAAAGATTTTGTAATGTTATTATTAATTAAAACACAATATCAAAATTAATTAACTATTTATTATTAATATCATTAATAAAATTATTAATATCATTAATAAAATTATTAATTTTTATTTATAAAAATTATTTTGATTTCAATAATTAAATAATTTAATTTATAACTGAAATGGGTACAAATGTCATTCGTTTCACATTTTCATTTTTCGACTTTCATTTAGCCTCCCACGAAGAATGAGATTTCCGTTCTTTATTCTCAAATTTATGGCCTCACCTAAATATCTATTTCTATTCTTTTATACTTTTGACAAAAAAATACTATCAATAAAGAAAAAAGAGAGAGAATCACTCCTATTTCCTAATTCAATAAGTAAACGTACCATAGTAGACTCTATATTAGTATATACATAATTTAAGTATTACAAATAATTGTGGTATGTGTTAAAAAAAAATAGCACATTAGTTAAACATGCTGATCTTCAGTTCAATGGTCTAATAGCTATCTTCTGAGCACCAATTAGTTTTCAGAGGAATACGACAATCTTCAGTTCAAAACTATATAGCTAAGCATCCTGATCTACTGGAAAGTTGCAATAAGTTCTTGGATCCAACATGCAACATTTAAAATTGAGCATTCCATCCTTTTCATATTCTTTTTTTTTTTTTAATAAACAATCACTGATACAAAAGTGATTTTACGAAGACAAGCTCATATTAAGAACGAATAATAGCAACTCCCAGGTATACACCTTTTACAACACCTTGTGACTTCTAGCTGGCTAGTTAACTAGTCAGACCAATTGTTTACAAACTAATCAATCTCTGAAGTACTTATCACTGGCAGCTGAATATAGTATCAAGGCTGGTTTGACCTAAAAGTTTGGCTATGGGTTCGCAACTAGGATTGACTGCTTGCATTATATCCATGTGACAAGCTGGAATGAATCATGTACCTGAAAAAGGATGTTAAAAAAGATTAAATTAATGCTATCGCTAGACCATTACTTTAATAAGTCTTTCAGATGAAGTGATTACTCAAAAATCGCATGTTAGTAAAGTGAAAAACACAACAAACTTTTAACCTTAATAGAAATAAATCGATCTCAATAATGAATATGTGGTTCTTTTCATATTTTAACTCTCATAACGGCAATAATTATTTCCATGTATACATGTTACAATACACCTGGTTTATTGATCATAATGGTCGATTCAGAACTTTTAACATCATGGTTATAGGATCATAATCTGTATCCTATACAGTACAGATTCTGACCATAGTGTTACTGATTTTGTTTTTCTGTAAGGATGCGACATCTCAATCAAAATCTCGATCAATATCTTGTAACATTATTTAGATCATATATAGTAAAAAATAAATAGCGGCATAAATGAAAATTTAATAATTATATTGATAATTACAATAAAAACTAATGATGAACAAGTAAAGCATAAACAAATTATACTCCGTAGACGTTGTAATCAAATTAGTTTAAGCAATATTTTGGCAGTGTATCTCTATCATGTGAGAGTTTTTTTTTTTTTTTTTTTAATGGAAACCACCATAGGGTGGGAGTTAGACGGGACCTACTTACCTGTAAATAAAATAAAATAAAATAAAATATATTTAGAGAAAGATGTAAACAAAATTCTCCAAGTTAAAGAATAAACACAACCGACAAAAAAAAATAAATAGTAAAAAGAATTGAATAACAGAGAATAAATTGAAGAGAAAAAGTGAAGGAAAAGCCTAGCAAAAGAAACTATGAAAAAGATGAGCTATTGTTCAGAGTACTGCTTACGTACTTGCAGCCAATGACTAATGCGAAGCCCTTCTTCAAACCGTTGGACGACTTGAGTAGGAGAAGAGTATTAAAACTAGTTATTTTCATCTTTATATTTTATTCAATTTGAATGAAATGGCCTTTAATTATACAAATTGTTTGGGTGCTTGAAACATTTCTGTCAAACGTAATATGACCAAATTGTTGCCTCATTGCTCCAAAAGCGACCCTCAGGGGAGCGGTACTTCAAACAGATAAAAATCTAGTCTAATAGTTAGAGACGATCAAATAGCCCGTGAGAAGGGTAAGAATCAGGCTGATCCAAAGACTCAATCAAAGGTCGAGTAGTGGGTAACCGCAACAATGTCTGGCACATGCCCAAACCCAAATGATTACCAAGTCGACCTATAACCGCCCTGCAACTGGTACACTCAGCAATGATTCGGTCCACACGATCAACCAATCCATGAACGTCCACAAATGGCGAAGGATGTGGCATGTTCGGTAGTCTACACAACCTTGCAAATTCAAATCAAGGTAAGACACTTTTTAAGAACTAAGGGGAAACTCTACCCCTCTAATTCTAGAATTCCTTCTCTTAAATTATTTCATTTTGTAGAATCAAAATCTTTACATCAAATACTCATGATTAAGCTACGGGTGTTGTAAGACTAGTTTCTTTGTAAGACTCGATTACTAATTTGAGTGTTGGAGGATTTTCATCAGAAAAACATCTGGTATTTCTTGACAGTTCCCTGTGGTTGTAGGTGTTAACAGTGTGGAGAGTACGTGATTGTCAATATCTATTCTGTTGAAATAACTGTAAGCAGTACTGTGCCTTATCAAAACAAATTCAACTATTGATGTGGCAACTTGGTTGCTATAATGAACTCGACTAGATTTCTACATCATATCAAATTATAAAAGATCTCTCCCTAATATGATTTATCAAATAATGAGACATTTATGTTATTATAACATTTCTTTTTCAATCAATATATTTAAATCTCCCCCAAAAAAATCAATTTGTATTTTGATGATTGATAGGAGAGAACTAAACTTAATAACATTATTGCTCAAATTTAATTGCGGTCCTGAAAGAACATTATTTCAAAGGACCACAAAAGTGTCAGCAAAACAAAAATTTTGCCTTTGTCATTTATTAATCAAAACCGAATTGGGGGCTCTCGTGGGATGCCTAAATGACGCATTAATAACTCCAAACAAGTTGAAACATATATGTTTTTGTTTTTATGTTTTCAATTAATGAAATATGTGACAACGAAAGATTCGTACTACTTCGTTTTGTGGATTAATCAATATCTCGTTCATGACATGAAATTGTGATTGCGACCTGCTAAAGTTCAACATATATGAAAAGAAGGACCACCTTAAGGTTATGGACGGCTTAGCATGCATATTTAAAATATATGGTAGATTGGAAATCGAAACCTATTTTTTTTAATATGCAAATGAAACCTATGATTATAATACGCTTGCTTCTCTAGAAAGGAAATAATAATAATAATATAGCTCCTTTGTCCTCATGAATGATAGTTCTTAGCTTATCTTATCTATCCAAGGAGATCTTGAAGGGGGAGTGGAGCGTTGACATTAAACATATTTTTCGTGAGGCTAATTTTGCTGCTGTTGCTCTTGGTAATTTTGCTGCTGCTGCTCTTGCTAATTACGCATAGTCTTTATCTGTGGGTCTTCATGTTTTTAGCTCCCCTCCGGCTCATATTCATCACTTTCTCCTTCATGATACGTATGAGGTTGCTTCTTTTCGTTTTACTTTGTTTTAACTTTCTTTGAGGAGTCCCTATGTACCAAACAATAATAGAGATAGAAGTTTTGATTATTTAAATTGGTGATATCATAACATCGAGATTTCACTTGAGTAGATGTTAACAAGACTTAGGCAACCGGTTAAATCAAACACATGGAACCTAATTAATATTCTATGGTCCGGGGGAGAATATTTAGCAAGCAAAGTATTTCATTAAGAGTTAGTGGTGATATTTAAACCCCCAAAAAATCTCACTAATCCCCATTTATCAATTAGCCCCGTCAAAAACTAAAAAAATAATTTTTCTTTCAATACATCCCATATAATCACCAATTTATCCTTGTTATTATTTTTTACACACTTCACCGATTTAACTCCAAAGATCGCTCATTAACCATAATCTAATCCAAGCATAATTGAAAATTTATTCAAGCGCATGGTGTTCGCCATCAACTGTTCAAAGTTGATCATTGCTACGGCTTGCTAAAACCTACAAACTAAGGGATTGGAAGTTTATAGGAAGGAAATATTGAAAAAGAGAGATATCCATTTTAGTAATTTCATCTAAGGACAATATAGGAACTAAAATAAAATTAATTGTTGAGGGCAGCTGAGCGATATTGAAATTGTTAAATAATAAATATCACCACTTCTTAATTAATTGAGGCCCCAAGACCTAGCTCGTCACAAAAATTTGAGTGGCGTGAAGGCGTACGAGGAGCTCAAACCTAAGCTTAAACGAAGAGGCTGCTGTTGGCCCAAAAATACCAACTCACAGGCCGTCCACTGCGGATCTGACCAACTCGATTATCCATTCGGAGGACCCAATATTTCCAGCTCGCATCTTTCGTAGTCTCGTACCCCATCCATTTACATTTCATGGGCATTGAGTAACTAATTTACGTTAAAGCGTTTGTCATTTGTCTAAAATTCTTTTTAGTTTCACTTCAATTATAGATTTATTTATTTTTAAATGATTATATATGTTAGGTCCAGTTTACATGTTAGTATTTAAATGTGGAAAATGATTGTGGTTTAACATTGTTTTTTTTAGTATTTTATCTAATTTATTTTTTTATCTGAATATCAATACCTTTAAGAAATATGCAAAAGTTCTCAGTAGAATATTACTTTCAAAATCATCCCAAAAACCATCAGAATATTTTAATTATCTTATTCAATTCTTCAAATTTAATCAAATTCGCAAATTATAATATACACTAAAACATACATAAATGAGAGATTGTTACTTCAATTACAACAATCGTTTTTAGTTAATTTCTAGAAACCAAACAATGATTGGTTAATGTGTAAGGTTATATATATTTTTAGTGTACATTTCTAAGCACGCCACTTTTAAAGAACCAGATAAGACATTCTGTCTAGTAGCAGCCACAAATGGTCACATCTTACTCTCTTGGTATATTCGTTCACTAGTAATGCCCGGAACCATGATATAATCAAATAATCCAGTCGTTTTATGGGCCATACCCTTCTATTTGTCCTTATACTGTGACAGTACATAGAATATCACTAAAATCTTATAAATAGATCAGCATATGATATAACCCTCAGCGGTCCATAATAAAGAGAGAATTAAACCTTGTCAATTTAGTGATCAGGTAAAATAAGTTAAACATTGTTAATTTAGTGATCAAGTAAAATAAGTTAATTTTAAATTAAATCAAAATTATGGGATCCTTGTCAATTCCCAAGCTTCCTGTTGTGAACCTGTCCGAGGAAAATTTGAAGCCTGGAGCAAGTTCTTGGTTAGGCACAAGCAGGAAAGTTAGAGAAGCACTCGAGGAATTCGGATGCTTTGTGGCATTACACGATGAAGTTTCTTTAGAACTTCACAATGCAATTTTTTCTGCAGCCGAAGAGTTGTTTAATCTGCCAATAGAGATTAAACAAAAGAATGTTTCCGAAAAGCCATATTACGGCTATCTCGGAAACAACCCCTTAGTCCCAGCAATCTACGAAGGCATGGGCGTCGATTATTCAAATACCATCGAAGGAACTCAAATTTCACCAACATCATTTGGCCTGAAGGGAATGAAAATTTCTGGTACGTGTATTTTCATTACGCAACATTTATAGCTATTATACTTCAGCATAATTTTAAAATCATAACTATTGTTACCAATAGTGGCGCGCGTGTGGATTAAAAGAAACAGCACTTGAATCCCAAATTAATTATGCCTTTATTATTGATCACTTTGTGCTTAATGTTCTGTAGTGAAACTGTGGTGTCATACTCAAAGCTTGTGTCGGAATTGGAGCAAATGGTTAAGAGAATGGTATTTGAAAGCTATGGCGTGGACAAGTACTATGACTCTATCCTTGAATCAAGCACTTATCTACTTAGACTCATGAAATATAGATGTCCAGAGATGAATGAAAAGAATTTGGGTTGTGAAGTTCATACAGATAAGAGTTTTATAACAGTACTTCATCAAAATGAAGTTAATGGTTTGGAAATAAGAACAAAAGATGGTTACTGGATTGGCTTTGATGATCCCACACCTTCATCTTTTATAGTTCTGGCAGGCGACGCGTTCTTGGTAGGTTAACATTTCTTCATATATATATATTGTTTTAGGAAGAAGAAGACACTTACGTCCTTACTTATTGTAGTCTGGTTTCTCATTTTTATCACTTAAGATCCTAATTTTTCAAATCACTCATTAATTCCGTGATGTTAAAATTGTAGCACATTTAAAAAATAAAAACTTTAGACTAAAGGAGGCCATACTACACCTTATAGAAACTGAAAACGTAAAATTATCTAAGAAATTATTTAAATTTCGAAAAGGTCCCTTAACTTTCCTGAACCTTTTTTATTCTAGGGCCCAAGGACACAACACAGTGCTCGTTAGGCTTTTTGGAGGTTCTTCTCTTCTTGAAACTTTCCCAGTCAGTAAAATGTGATGTGTTTACAAAACATTAGATAGGAGTTTTTATGATAAAAAATTTCATTTATCTTTCAGAATAAAGTTATGGATTATTGAAAGTACACGGCAATGATGTAATAAGTAACTAAGAACCTTATGCACAGGAGTTGTGCTATAAGTAATTATTAAGTAATTAATTTTTAAATTGTGCATACTGCATTAATGTAAAATGAACTAGATCAGACTCGAATGGTAAGAATGAGAAATATTAGGGAGCTAAGTGTCAATCTTTCTATTTTTTAAAAAAAGTAACATTAGTAAATCAAGTTGGCAAATTAAACATGCAGCTTATTAAATTGCATGCGTTTTCTGAATAATCAGGCATGGAGCAACGGCAGGATACATTCTCCTGTGCATAGAGTGATTCTGAATGGGATCAAGCAGGCGCGATACTCACTTGGACTGTTTACATACAACGATGGAATAATACAAATTCCGGAAGAGTTGGTTGACGATGAACATCCCTTGAAATTTAAGTCGTTCGAACACTTTGGATTGCTTCGTAACTATTTTACAGAAGAAGGTCAAAAGGCTGAGTGCACTGCCAAAGCCTACTGCAGTGTTTGAACATCTCTGCTCAACTAGAACAGCACTATTTAGAGTATATGCATTAATTATTTAGTTTGGGCCAATTACTTTCCTTAATTTGTGTGTGCAAAGCACTGTGAAAGCCTTTACACTGCCGTATAAGCTATCTATTTTATTACAATGGTGTGCGTCTGCATTTCAGCAAGACTTCGTACGTGCCATTTTGAGCAATTTGAATTTCTTTTGAATCTTTTGATGATCATGCTTAGTTGCATATCTTTTGATATCATGGCTAAAAAGTTACTTGAATCTTGAAATCATTTATTTATAAACAATTAAGAAAGTTTATTTCGTTCTAAAATAGTTGCGCTATATAGGGCCCTATACAGAATGGCTATACAAATAGATCAAACGAAATAGATTAACTTTGAACATGTTTACGGTAAGAGCTTAACTATTGGCAGCCCTCGGTACTCTTTATAAAGCCCCTCTCCTATTACAATTATATTAAAAGACAAAATAAGCCTAAGTATATCTTTATATTTTTTTCTCTAACTCTTTAGATCGATACAACTACATCAATATCTCTTAAATTTTTTTTATCTCTTTACAAACACTTTTGCATTCTAAACTTTTTTTTTTAATCTAAAAAAATTCAATAATAACTATTTGAGTCCACTTTTAATTTTACTTAATTCAGAAACACATGCAATATATATATAATTTTTTATGGTTAAATATATATGATTTCATCATTAAAAAATTTGTAAAAAGAAAATCTGCAATAAGAGTTGTTACGAAGAAACTGAATTTTTTTTTTCTTTTTGAATCAGAAAAGAAACTAAAAAAGTGGAGAAGGATATGTTGAGAATTAACGTAAAAGTTTTCCTCCCCCCAAAAAAAAAAAGTTTCAAAAGAAAATTACAAGGGTGCTAATAGTCCCACTCTTATGGTAAAGCCGTGCTAAAAAATGATTAATTTTCCGAAATAGAAAGCCAGCCACGACAAAATTACGAGGGAAAAAAATCGTTAGTTGAGGATGCACGGATGTTTTCAATGTACAATAAGATTATATTTGGCAAGTAGGTTAAGAAATATATTCGAAAAATAAAAGCACTAAACTATTATATACTTATAAATACTGGTGTATGATCATAAGTTTTTGCTTCCAAGTGAGAATATATCAAATATATGGCAATTGTTGTGCTTCCAAGGGTCTAGCTTAATAGTTTTTAAGCAGGTTCTTTTAGCTAGTCACTTTTGTTTGATTCTAAAACATAAGTGAATTAAGGAATTAAAATTTTAATTTAAACTTTACTCACCCGTATCTTTAGATAAGAAAACGAAACAAAAATAAACACTAATATTGATTATTATGGAAAGCTTTTTGGTTGCATGAGAATTAAAAAAAAACAAGTCCAACAAAAATACGGCTCCATAATAATAATATTAATAACAATTCAAAATTGTAGTGTTAAGCTCGAGGACTTGGCTGATGTTATATGTAATCTGAAAAAAAAATGATATAATGCATAATACTAATATAGTATTATCGTAAAATGTTGTTGCCCCATGAATTTTTTCATTTTTTATCTCCCTAGTATCAACTGGACACGCCTAAATACAATGCGTCGCATAATGCATAATACTAATATGGTGCTCATCGTTCAAGTCTCCTTCAGATAACATTTCTTCGAATTTCTTTTATTTTCCTTATCCAATGTTGATGTCAGTCTGAATTAACATATTAATATGGCACTTAGCAACTTGATAAAAACAATTATAATGTTCGAAAAAGATTTGAAATGGTCCCCGGATACATTACTAGGACATCAAGAATTCACCATTTGTAAGTACAATTATTGAAATGAAAACCTCATCAATGAGCAAGCAGAGATGTCAGGCAAGTTCAAGTTTTATTCGGCTGGATCCACATCAATCCTGTATTATTAAATTGGAGGTTGGTATTCTACCTTGACAAATCAATTTTTCTTTATACAAGAAATTATAGAATCTGAATTTAAATCCATTACTGATATGAGCTTCCATGAATTTTTGAAGATTTGACACCACATGTGGATTCAATTATGTTAATATTTGGTTAAAATTTATTAAATTGACTTTAAAATAAAATAAAAACTAATGTAAATTATTGTTACTATTTTTTGTTTTCATTAACATCTCAAAAATTATTGCAAGGATATAGTAAAAGTCAAGGAAAATAAAGGACATGATTAATGTAACATAATTGACAACAGCAGAACCTTGAGTTTTTTCTTTTTAAGATAGGGACTAAATGGGTAATTAAATTAAAATATAGGTCTTAAATGACTATTTATTCTTTTCTAAATAACCGACTTCAAAATTGTACCGTAACCAACATTTAAATCTAAATATAAGGAATAAACAGTCATTCACTAATACTGCAAATTAATTTAGCTTTGTTATATCTTCGAAAGTCAAGAAACGTTAATGTAGAATATATGTTAATTAAGCTCAAACAACGACATGATGATGTTTAAGATTTTTTTTTCCTTAAAAAAGGGGGTTTTCATTTTTTAATCCGAATAATCTTTTGTCCCCATAATTGTTGTCGTGTGCCAGCCAAAAAAATTAAATAAAATCAGATAATTTGTTTGGCCCATTCAACCTCAAAGCATCCACGAAACTACATAAATAGCTGAAGCTCTTGAATTGAATGTCAAAGCAATACTGCAGAAACCAACTTTTTACGTTACTAATCATTAAACACAGGGATAGCCAAAAAAAAAAAAAAAACACAGAGACAGAAGGAATGGGAGCTGAAACTCCCATAAAGCTTCCGATAATCGATTTCTCCAAGCCAAACCTGAAACCGGGGACTCCTGACTGGGATTCAGGGAAATCCCAAGTCAGGAAAGCCCTGGAAGAATATGGTTCTTTTGAGGCTTTGTTCGATAAAGTTCCCGTAGAAATTTTGAAAGCAATTTTTGGTGCAATGGAAGAGCTTTTCGATCTTCCTTTGCGAACCAAAATGCGAAACATTTCCAAGAAGCCATTCCATGGCTATGTTGGGCAATACCCTCAGGTGCCCTTATATGAAAGCATGGGCATTGATGATGCAACTGTTAAAGAGAAAGTTGAAAGCATGACTAATATTCTGTGGCCAGAAGGAAACAAGGGTTTTTGGTACACAACCATCCAAATATTAAAATTCTCTCTGTGTTTTCTTTTTAAATTGTATAACAATTTACTGATATTTAGATTAAACAATCTATAGGAATCTTACCTGAATAACTCTGTTACGATGCAGCTCGGATATCTAGTCTTGCAGTGAGCCGAATGTGTCTACAAATAATTAAAAGAAAATCTTTCATCACTTAAGAGAGCAGAAAAATATTAGACTCATTGGAGTCAATATTAACTTCACCTTTCTCGGCTAATAAGTGTTGTACATGTTAGTTCATTATCCTTTTACTTCCTTTGGCAGCAAAGCTAAAAAAGCAGTAATGATCTTTTTATCCAATCTATTTTTTGCAGTAAAGCTATACAATCCTTCTCAGAGCAAGTATCAGAACTAGATCAAACAATCAGGAGGATGATTTTGGAGAGCTTGGGACTGGAAATGTACATGGATGACCACATGAACTCAACAAGTTACCTCCTTCGGGTTATGAAATATAAAGGCCCTGAAACCACGGAGAAAAAACTTGGGCTGAATTCCCATACTGATAAGAACATTGTCACTATTCTGTACCAAAATCAAGTTGAAGGCTTGGAGGTGCAGACCAAAAATGGCGAATGGATCAACGTTAAACCCTCATCACCACACTCTTTCATTGCAATGATCGGGGATTCTCTCCACGTAAGTTTTTTTGTTTCCTAGCTAATATTTGAGTCACAACAAAATTATTTGATCAATTATATTAGAATCCACTGAATTGTTGTGTATATACACTAGGAAGATCGACACTCCTCAACCTGTATCAATTTTCATAACACTCCCTGTAATCTCTTTGCTATCAAATTTTTAACAAACAAGTAGTATAAATTGCTGGCCGGGAAAGTCTGAGACGGGTATTTTTTTGAAATAACTGAGATAAAGGGTAACATATTATTATGAGTACTATTGAGGGTAAATATTAAAATAAAAAAAATATCATTCACCTTTTAGAATTTAGATCAATTCTGAGAGCTAAAGAGGTATTTAGTACCATTACCATTTTCAATTTATTGTTTTTCGTTTTCCAAGAAGGAATACTGGTAAAACTTGTTTGGTTGGCTCATTTTCAAGAAACAAATACAGTAACAAGAAACGAATCTTTCTCATTTTTTGGAATTTTTTCTGACTTTAGGGACCCCCCCTATTTGATTTTGCATTAGTATAATAGAGTCTAACCACATGCGTTTACATTTATATTTAATAAATGATTTGATAAATTTTATATTAGATCGACAATGAATGACTCCATACAAAACAAATAAATATTTTGGTAAATAATAAATTACGGTCTCACGCACTTCACTTGATATATTTTGAAAATTATTCAAGTAGGTATAATTTAGGAATACTGCATTATAAATAATACATTATAATATGAAAATTAAAAAACTTTTAATTTTATAATTCAATAGACAAAGTCTATTATATAATACAATGCTATTATTTATTGGCACACAAATAAATTTATTTAATTAAGCAAAAATAATAACAGGCAATATAAAAAAATTATTTCAGGTAACAAAAATATAATGCATACTATTGAAATAAAATATTAAGTAATTCTCTTATCTTCTTTCATTGTCTCCATATTTCCAGACAATTAACTAAAAACAATTTTTCTTTTTCATTTTCAGATACTGTTTTCAAAACAAAACTCTCAAATGCATTTGCATTTTTACTAAAAACCAATCATTGTCATATTATAAAACAAATAGAAAAATATCATTTGAAAAACAATGCCAAACGCATGCTCGGTCACCCTTTCATCATCTTCTCCTTGTGTAGTATATGGTTAATAGTGGATCACCCCTCTTGTGAAACACAATCATCCAAATATTCTCAGAACTATTGTAAACCTCAATTTTATTCCCCTTCTTTTGACAAGGCAAAAAATTTTTCATCAACTCACCCAATATTTTCCCTTATTTTTTTAACAAAAATGAGGGTAAATTGAAGTTTATAATAGTTTAACACTATTATAAAGATTGTCATTTCACAAGGATGGTGGTGTAAAATTTGCTTTCTAATATAATCAGAAGGAATAGGAAAATTTTAATTTAATATATTGAAAATTGTGTGTTATTTTGTAGGCATGGACAAATGGCCTATTGTACTCACCCTATCATCGCGTGATGATGACTGGAATTGAGGCAAGGTACTCAGCAGGATTATTTTCGATCCCGAAAGCAGGCTACGTAATAAAAGCTCCAGAAGAGCTAGTGGATCAACAGCATCCCTTACTTTTTAAACCTTTTGATCACGTCGAGTTTCTTGGATTCTACTACACTGAAGCTGGGCAAGGAGCTGAGTCTGCATTGAAAACTTATTGTGGAGTTTAAAATTTGCAATGTATGATTAGTAGCTAGTGCTTGATATAGTGCAACCTTTGTTCTCTGATGTAAAATAATTATGAGCTTGTAATAAGTATTTGCTTTTTCGTTTTAATTCAATAAATAGATTGTAAAATTCTAGGTATTATAAGATTTCATGAGAATAAAACAGATTCTTCAAATTTAGTGTTTCCATCACATTGCAATCCCAACAAACATAAAAATTTATAATTATGGACCATACGAATGGTTTCCATTTTTAAACATTTTTATATGATTGGTGACCTAAATTTTAGTAATTCACACTGTAACAAAAGAAAGCGCTTTGTTGAAGTGTTTTGCTTTCATGCTAAGATACTCACTCCAGCTAATGGACTGATAGAGAGGAGGCTGACTTGGGCCAACAAGATTTTGAAGAGGCGAGATTTGGAGATCTGATGGTGGCCCGTAGAAATAGGCAATGGATAACCTAGTCTCTGGGGTTGCGATAGCCCGGTGGAGCACACTTGGGTATAACCCGTTTGATAGTATGTGGAGCATGTCCCCAACATTGACAACAAGCGCGTCCAAAACGGGTGGAACCGTGATCCACCCGGTTCCCTCTCTCAGAACCTGCAACCCACTGACGCTGTTTTGGTAGAGAATGGTGAAAAGGCTTGAGTCGGTATGGGCAGCAAGACCCATAGCTCGAACCGGATCTGGACAAGCCGGGTAGTAATTCAAATTTAAAGGTGAAGGAGGATCTTTGAAATCGCCATTAGGCCCAGCCCATTTGATGTCTTCCTTGGTTGTGCCGAGTGACCCCAGAATTAAACACATCAACCTGTCTGCTAGCTCTTTCATTTCTTTCTTGTATTCTTCCACGACATTACTACAAAAGCAAATATAAGTTAATAAAATGCGGTAATACAAAATATCAAACCAATCTATAAAACTTTGAAAAACCTATTGTTAATATTAAAATATTTAAATTTTTACTAATAAAATAGACTATTTGAAAAGTTGTCCCCAGCAATTTTTTTTTTTAATCCGTTGCACTTTAGTTTCTAATAGAAACTGCAGCACGGGGCTGCCATTTCTGTGGCCCTGCACGTGCCCATTTTGGACAAATAAATTTATATGCGCATCGGTGCATGAGCGTACACTTGTGATCAAATTACCAGTGCATGCTATAATCTTGGGGCCAAAGTTGGCGAAAATGGTCAAGTGGTGATCCAACGACTGTGAAACCTTCATACCACATAAGCTTAGAGAAAAATGAAGAAATTCTCGCAAAGCCATAGCCTTCAAAAGCATCAGGTGATCGAGCAACTTTGAGCTTTTGTTCAGCGGGTAAAGTGAATAAGCTCCGACTTGTACACACAGTGTTATCAAGAAGAGCTGTGGGGATGCCATGATTTATGACTTGAAAAACACCCCAAATTTTGCATGCATGCGCAACGAGGTTAACGTTGACGGCATTAGGGCCATCGAGATCGATAATCGGCACAGATTCTGAGGCCAAGGATTGGCCGGCGGGATACTCATCAGGTTCTGTCCATGTGTACAAGCCGGGCAATTCTTTGAGTGATGTAAAGTCTAGGTGTTTGTGTTGGAGGTGGAGAGATTTGCCTCTAAAAGTGTCCGATAGTGTTGAAGACATGATGAGATTGCAAAGATTGTGATTTTGTTTGATGTTAAGATCAAGCCAAAAATGCTTACTATTATTAGTGCTGGAATATAGTGGTTTCTATAAGCAAACGTAGGATGAGAGGATGAGAAATATGTCATGGTTTGTAGGGTATTTATATTGTGAGAGCGTGTGAGTCTAAAAAAGTAAACTGAGAATGAAAATTAATAAAATAACAAGGGTATGAAAATTAAGGAAAGACAATGCTATATACAACTGTACTTGCCATGCATATAGGATTTTGGGAATGTAAGTGATCTGATAGCATTCTTGCCAGAATAAGGAAAATTAATCTTCAATGATAAAAATTGATCATATTTGCGATATACATATGAAAGACCAATATACTATATATATAGATAAGGATGACCTAGTAGATATCTACTTATTGAAAACTCATTAAGGCAAGTATGTAATCATATTGAAAATTTGAAGCTTTTCCTACCCTTCCGTTTGAAAAATGAAAAATACTAAGTCAGTACGTGATTAGTGTATATCTATTTCAATCTTCGTTAAATGTATACTTTTAAAATTACAAAAAACAAAATTAATGATAAATTTAGAACTATCCAAAAATAATTTGTGATATAGTGAAGATGCTGTTACTATATATGGATATAATACCACTAATAAACAGCAACAGCTGATCAGATTGACTATCTTTATCGTAATATATATATATATATATATATATATTAGTGTAAAATTTGGGTGTCAACAACCAAATCTTGGGGTGCAACATAAAATTAGAGATTTTAAATACGAAGTGTTGGTTGTGTGCAACAATAGATTGCCGAAATATCCTAACAGGTAATTATATTTGTCACTGATATGAGTCAAATTCCAGTTATAAACTTTATCACTCTTTTGAAAAAATTCGATCATGGGCTTAACCCTCTGTAAAGTTCCGCCACAACTTATGAAATCTTTCAATAGCTATAATATTATTATCAAACTGATATTATAATGTGCTTAATATTTAATAGAGGTATAATTATAAAAATTATTAATTCACTTAGTTATTCTTAGTACAAGTGATATAAAAGTAAATTTTGTGCTACATTAATAATTTATTGAGGGAACATATCAAATTCAATTTCTATTTTACAGACATTGAAAAAAAAAAGATATAGAAATAATTACAAAAAACTAGTACCTATATCTATGTAATTTTGAAATATGCAAAGTCAATTATTTTTTAACATTTTGTTTAATATTTTTCTCTCAATGTGAATTCCATATATACTGCACAATGATTCAATAACAATTCTAAAGAATAAGTTATTGTCCTAGACAACTTGACTAGTGCAATTACCGTACAAATAATTATTACTTCTTAAGCCAAAATTCTTAAGATGAGATCTAAAAAATTGTTATTATGTGGATTTTTCCTTATTTATAACTAGCATAAATTGGGATTAAAATTTTTATAACTAGATAGAAATTATTCCTATACAGAGTATTACTATACAGATATTTTACTGTAATAAATTTCTCTTAATAAATAAATATATATTTTGGGTAGAAGATGGTTACCTAAAGTTCTCAATCTTATTCTTTTAGTTGTCGGGCTTATAGCCAAATAATGATCTCTTGCCCTCAACATCAAAGCAGTGGATTGCTTTGTTCAAGCTATTATGGGAATTCATTCCAGTCCTTTACTAAAAAAGCTTTTTAAAAAATTGAAAATGGTAGATATATCAGTCTAAATATTAATGAGAGCAATTTTTAAGCTAATACACTGACTCTTGTTTACTATAAGTTTATGTATTTATACTTTAGCAGACTCTACATTGTAATATGTATATAAATTTTAAAAATTTAAAAATAAAATAAAAGCAAATCATATTCATATAGTAAATGACTTGGTTATTGGGCAAATTCGCTTTACTCACAATAGGCTTCTTTAAGAATCAAGATCCAAGTGTTAACTTTTGTCTCCATTAAATTTTGTGCGCAGTTGTTGTTGGTAGTCGTAACACATTTCATTACTCAAATTTGGTGTGAAATATCGGTCTATTCACACGCACATTAAACTAGAAAGTGTATCGCAAACCACACCTTGGGATTTAAAAGGTGCATTGCAAAATAAATCAATTAACTGGGTTACATTTCATTCACACTCCAAATTAAAACGTGTAATGCTAATCTATAAGTAGTCATTACCTTTTCTAATCAATTCATATTCATAATTCAAACAATTGAATACAATTTCTAATCAATTCATTTTCATAATTCAAACAATTGAATACAAACACGTAAATTGAAAGCTCTCTACAAGCTTGTCTTTTATTTATTTGTTCATCAAGATTCGATTCCTTTAGCTTCATATCATTTATATTATTTGCATGCATATCTGGATACTTCGCAATCCAAATTCACAGCATGCTATCAATACTATTTTCCTCAAGCACATGTTATCAATACAATTTTTCTCTTGTATAGGAAGTATTCTATTTCCTTGCACTCTTTATTTTATGTAACGTCTGTTATTTGCTTCCTCTTTTACCCTTATTAAATTGGGTAGGATAGCTATTATTCAGTGTTTGTTTATAAGTAAAACTTATTAGTTTGTTTTAAATAAGTTACCTAAGTTATTAGTTTTTACATTTTAAAAAAGAATTTTCTTAAAACTCAATTTTTTTTGCTTTCTATTTTTTTAAAAGTATTTATTAGTTACGAATATTTAAGAGAAAGCCATCTTTTATTTTTTACCTCGTTACAAAACCCTAGAAGAAAAACAAGAAGAAAGAAATATAAGTGTTTGGAGAAGGAAAATAAAGTTTTATAACTTCTTTACTTAGTGTTTGCCTTAATTATATGATTTACTTTTATTAATTATCTGCCTTTAATTACTTGTGATATGTTTTGGGTAACATATGTGTGTTTGTAATGCTGTGATGATGTGAATAGTTTTCATTCTTTGCTTCAAATTATTTTCTTTATTTAGAATCACATGAATATGTTTAGATATCATGGAACTAGACATCCGAATCTTTTCCATTGATAGGTTTTGTGTTCAAATCCTCTAAGTATGTAAATTGTTATAATTTTTCAAATTTAGGCGACTGGAGCTGAAAAATTTTGATTTTTAATAATAGTTTTCACTTTTGGAAACTTTTTTTAAAGGTTACACATTTTAAAAATTATGGTGATTTTTGTATGAACAGGTCTATGTCTCCTATAATTGAATATTTAATTTTGTAATTGTATTCTTCACGATTAAATTGCTAAAAATAATAACATGCAGCTACTGCAAATCTAGAAACTATTTTCCATAATTATAAACTGAAACATGTAACAGCTTGGATTAATTTATGAACATTGTATAAATAATGGGATCTTATAATGAAATTTCAATTTTTCCACTGTCTTTAAAAACTAAGATTGCAATTTTTTGGCATGCGAAACAAAAGATATTAATTTTTGAAATTTTGTTTTCAAATTTGAAATTTTCTGGACAGGTTAGATGTTCTTGAAAAAAATACTTTCAAAATAGTTTCTGGTGTTCAAAAATTATGAATTTTAATTATATGCCTTTTGAATGTGTTTGCTGTAATTAAAAAAAGGAAATGGATTATTTCATGTACTAAAGAATATTTTATGAATTTCTTAAGTGGTAAATGTCTGTTTTGGTCAATACTAGATAGTTTTGTTACTTTGGTGAAAGCTCAATATTCTAACTTGATTTTCACTTGTGCTAATTTTTTTGAAATTTTGTACTCCATGCCATGCATGTTCACAGTACTTTTGTAAATTTTCATGATTTTTTGACATGTGTATAGGTTAATAAAAATCAGCATGTGCAAGATACTCATGTTTATGTCTAGTATATGTACAAGTATTGAGCTTGTATAAGTGCTTATCATATGAGGATGATTGGGATTATGTTTAAACTTAGAGATAATATTAATAATGATATTTTTATGATGATTCTAGGATGAGGGTGAACTCGTTAGTTTGTTCTTGAGATATTGAGTTAATATATGCAAATTAAGGTAAGCATATTCATGCATGATATGCTTTATTATAAATGTCATTTATGTTATAAGAATTATGTTTAAATGAAATTTTTTACAAAAATAATTTCTAAAATATTTAAATGAATTTTGTAAATAAAATATCTTAAATGAATTTATATAAATGTATCTTAAAATAAATTTTCTTAAGAAATTGATTTTCTTAAACAAAATGTGCTCTTAAATAATTTTTTAAAAGAATTAAATTATCAAAGAAAGCTTCTTAAATGTTTTAGAAGGCTTTAAATACTATTTATGAAAGGTTGTAAGGTGGATTAAAAAATATTTTGTCATAATCTGTAGTAATATATATGATGCAAATGTTATGATGTTATGTAGTGCTATAGCCAGCTTGTCAATATAATGATGATCTTGTACACAATGATGTTATAAATAATACAGGGTATAGTACCCTGAAAGAGAAACAATACGAGGTACAATATGCTGAAAGAGGAATAATACAGGGTATAGTACTTTAAATAATGAATGATAATGACTACAAGGTATGAGCTACCAAATGTTTATGTTTAAATATTTTTATCAATGTTTTAATGTTTTTAATATTTTCACGTGAATCTATCCCTTATGCTAAATGAAGATGTTATTTTAATATAGTATAAAATATTTAAAGGTATAATGACAAGAGTTTTTAAATATTGTACATGAATTTGCTTATTGAGTTGATGGCTTACCCCTAATCTCCAATATTTTACAGATTTATTACTATGTGGCTTGAATATTTAGATTGAGATTTCTTTTAATGAGTCTTTGAGTTACTTTAAAGATTAAATTTGGATAGACTTTTTACTTTGGATTATAGACTTTTCTTTAGAGACTTTACTTTAGATGTTTTACGAAAAGATTCAAATGGAGTATAAATAATGATTATTTATCTTGAAAATTTATTAATAAGAATAAACAATGTGAGATTTTATTTCAATTTTACCTTTATGCTTTCATGGATAAATTTTTATGCTGTTACATTTTATCTATTTAATCAATAAAACTATCCTTACGAATATGCTCTATGGTTGCCATTAAATTCGATCTTTCATATTATAATTAAGAAATAGTTATAATATTTAACTTTTATCTTACTTGTTGAAAAAAATTAATTATGAAAGCAAATCACTTGTGGTGATATTAATGTAATTACATGTACTTGAGATAAGAAAAATTTCTCAAATTTAATATTGATTGAAGCTAAGTGAATGCAATATCAAGTTTTTTTCCCTTATTGAGGGCTTTGGAAGAACTATATCCGTGTTAGCGGATGATAAAAAGTTTTATATCCATGACGCTTATATTCTCTTAAAGTATAATTTTCATATTGAGACAATAAATGTGAATACTGTGTACTATCTTTGCATTACTTCTAATATCTTTGTCCACAAACGAATATAAGAGAAGGTTCAAACTCTCTTATTTGGCTCATATTATATGATGATAAAATGAATTGAAAACTATGTAATGAAAAAAAAATATGGTCCAAAAGCTTTTATGCATTGGTAGAAGGCACTCGGCTATTTTAGATCAACAATGATGGGTAGCTTTCTTGAAATTTTGCATGGATACATATGGAAGGATTTAAAAATTTTATATCCAATGAAAATAGTTATACTATATATAAGTAAATTGGTGGTTAGAACATCAACTAGTAAAATAAATTTTGAATCTCCATCATATTTGTAAAGAATTTAAGGAGATATTTATAGACTTATTCATTTGCCGAGTGGTCTATTTCATTATTTTTATGGTTTTGATTGATTCATGTATAAAATGGTTTTATGTTTGTTTTTCTTATCTATATACAGCATAGTATTTTCTAGATTGCTTGCATGAATTACCAAATTAGGTGCATAATTTTCAGCTTGATCAATCAAGACCACGCAACTTGATAATAATAATGATTTTACTTTTAAAACTTTTGATGACTATCGTATGTCAATTGGGATTGATAAAGAGCATTTAGTATCATAGATTCATACTTAAAATAGATTAGTAGAACCTTTATCGAATACTTACAAGTAATTGCTAACACTTTATTTTTACAGAGTGAATTACCTATTTCTATATGGGACTTGGAATTGAGCATGTTGGGACATTATTTTGCTTAAAAGATTTTGCTTACCATCTGCTTACCATCAGTATTCTCCATTGTAATTGGTATTAGGGCATTAACCTGATGTATCTCATTTGTACACCTTACATTATACAAGTGCTAATTGTACTACTATAATGCACTAATATGTCATCCCAATGTCATTTGTGAATTTATGTTGGTTTTAACTCACTATTTATATATCTTAAGCCAAGATACTTGACTCCATACACTTTGCAAATGGTCATTTTAATTAGACATATTTTCTTCTATTAGGACAAAGAAAAATACCTTAATAAGCTTAGTCATGATTGTTAATGTAAAGTTACCTATGTATCTCAATTAGACCTACCTACCTCACAGAGTAAAAATAAAGTGCAAAAGATAATTCGTTTGCAATAAATGGCAAATCAACTGCTAGACATATTTATAGATGCTATAAAAGTAACTAACTCTTATATACTAGCTATTAATATCCTCATTACAGTCATTGTTCCTAAAGAGCAAGTTATGAAAATGATAGTTAGTGAATAGTCTACAACACATCTAAAGCACGGTATATTATTTGTTTCAAAATATATTATTTTATGAATATGAAAAATAAAATATCAAGGTCTTACTACAAATGATGCTCAAAATAAAAATGAGAAATTATTATAGAAAAGTGAATGTTCTAAAAAGCGATTAAAGAATTTGATGATATACAACCTTGAGATAAAGTATAAGACCTTGACATGGCATATTAATATAGAAATAATGAGGTTTATATTAATTCAAGATAATATTTTGAAAAGATGATAGTCTTTGACAAGACCATACAACTTGAAGGAGCTCTAGAAAAGGTATATGCTAAAGAAGTAATAGAAACCCAAAAGGTTCAAAATAGATAAAAGTTTATAAGCTTTATGCAAAACACAGATATCTGAGATCATAAAGAAATAGACATTGATGATGTGTTTATATTTATAGTAGCTACGAATATTAAAGATGGTTAAGATTTGCAATCCATCAATGGATGTAGCTGAGATATGATTAGCCTAGGTTGAATAAAGTAATTGAGGCAAATTTGACTTCTTTAGCCAAACATAATATGTTTGGATTTGTAGTGTAAACACTAGAAGATGTTAAACATGTTAGGTATATAATGGGCGTTTATACGGAAAAGTAATGAAACGAATGAGGTCTTAAGATATAAAGAGACATATTCTCCCATTATATATATAGTTATGTTTGATTTTTAATTAGTTTGACTACATCTTAAAGGCTTGGTACGCGTCTCATAGATGTGGTGACATACACGTATGCAAAAAAACACACACACCTGTAATCCTTAAAGGATTTAAAATGTCAATAACTTGTCAATCACCATATTGTAGGTCATATTCAATAAAATTACTTAGATCATTATCTGGCTAAAACAATATGAATGCATATGGTTTAATCATCTTAGTGAATACTTGATAATAGAATAATATGTTAATAATCATGTCTACCTATATGTTTTTCATAATGCATTTAGAATTTAGCTTTGCTATCATCGCAATTTATGTCAATAACATGAAGTTGATTGGAAATCTAAGGAGCTTAAAAATATATATATATCGACTACTTGAAAATAAAATTTCAAATAGGATATTTAAGAAAAACTATATACTATATTAAGTTGTAGACTGAGCACAAACTTAATGGGATCTTTATCCGTTAATCACTTTATATAGAGAAAATTTAAAATATTTTTATAGATAAATCTTACGTATTAAATACCCAAATGGTAGTCTAGTCACTTGATCTTTTAAAAGATCAATTTTGTTATAAAGAGAATGGTGAATAGATACTTGGTCTTGATACACCTTATATAAACACAATGGGTGCCATGATTATCTAACCTTATGGACTAGACCACATATAATACTTTTTGTTAACCTAATAACTAGAAGACACTAGAATGGTGCTAACCATATTTTTTATTATCTTTAAGAAACAATTGATTTTGGATTATTTTATTTTAATAAACTAACAAAAAAATCTATCTTATTAGTTATGCTACTGCAAGCTATTTTTCTAATCGATATAGAGCCCATTCACAAATAAGATATTATTTTATTTTTAATGGTATATTGACTGTTTAGAAATCTACAAAATAGACTACATTGCTACATTCTTTAACCATTCTAAAATCCTTGTATTGTATGAGGAAAGTTATAAATATGGTCTGTCATCCATCATATTCAAAATGCTTGTAAATTATCTTCAAATATAGATGCCCTAAAATAATCTATGAAAATAAAGCTATATCTATAGCTTAACACAATGCTGCCTATATAGCTAAACTTTAGGAAAGATATATTAAAAGGTATAAGGCAAGGTTTGCATCACCAAAATTCTTCTACAACTATAATCTCTAGCAAATCAAGAAGATTGATATCAAGAAAATGTGCTCCATACATAACTTAACTAAAGCTCTACCTACATAAATATTTGAGAAGGTAATACTTTAGAAGAACTTGAAGTTAATACATATGACCATCAAAACTAACACCCATTAGATGAAACACTTATTAGAAGGATTATAATCTTTATTAGGAAGAATATTGACAAATAAACTAGGTCTAAATCCATTTTACTTCTTTTTCCTCGATAATTTTTTATTTTACTCGGTTTCTCTAGCAAAGGTTTTTAATGAGAAATGTTTGAAGCACGTCTAAAGCTACTATGCAATTCATTGAATTGTATTTCGTTTGCTTAGAGTTTGAAACCTATAAGATTTTTCTTAAGCAAAAGTCAATTACAATTTTTATAAAGTGTCGGATATCTAAGACATAGGGATGGCAAAAAAGGCCAACCATACCCTTGGCCCACTTAACTCAACCTTGATTTTAAAGGCTGCCTAAATTTAAAAAGTCAAAGGTAGGGCTCAAGGTATCAATGTATCATTACTTTTGGGTTAAGGTTAAGCATTATAAAAACCCTTGACCAGACCTTTGACCCTTATATTAATTTTAAAATAAAAGATATAACACTTGAAAGTTATTAAACTTGCACACAACATATGTGGTCACAATTGCACTTAAGAATGTTTGTCTCTATTTTGTGTTAACTTAATTTTTGTATTTGATTAATGTACATGTTATTAGTTAGGTTAATCTATTTAGTTAGATTGTTACAGATTGTATTATTATTAAAGATAAATAAACAATATTTATCAAATCCTTTATAACTAAATTCAACATAAAAATAGAACCAAAAAGTACAATATTATTAGTAAAGAATATAGAATAAAAGCACTGTTTGGAAAAAGAACAATAAAATAAAAAAGTAAAAAAATCATGGCCAGGCTCAGATAAAGCCAAACCCTAACTTGATAAAGATCAGGCCTTGTCTGAGCTTTAATTTGAAGGGCTAGGCATTTTAAGATCTAAAACCTTTTATTTTAGTTAGAGGACTAATCGATCATACTAGAGTGTGGCATGGCCTGAGCTAAACTTAGCTCATTGCCAAAGTCTATTGAGAGGGACTATTATGAAATGAATATTTATCCTATTGTGTACGAAACATACACCTCAAATTAGAAGATGTATAGCATACCATACTTTGAGATTTAAAGGATGCGTTGTGTTTAAAAAGGTAAATATAAGAATAAGATGCGTTATTCAAACATAATTGTACATTATATATACAAGTTGCATTATGTTTTAAATGGATAAAAATATATCTCGTAATTACAAAAGTAAAGATAAGAATGAGATGCATTATTCAAACATAATTGTACATTTATATACAAGCATGGAGCTTATCGATTGATGCCTTCCAATCACTACTCATATGCCCTACCGTTCACTTGGCCGCAACCTCGCCGAGCATCCTACATCTCTGAGGTAATTGCCATCAGGTCTACAAGAGCACCAAGCAAGGTTGAGCCAACACTATCAGACTCTCTAGCAGCATCCATTTAGTTTTTCTTCACAAAACTAACGTCGACAAAATGTTGCCAAAATGATGTTGGAGCGAGGTTGATGGCAACCTTCGAAAATCATTGACTTTATCATGTGCATGATATTCCAAGAGCTATAGGGATGCATCAAGTCTGTTGATTAAGTTATGTTCAAAGTCAAACCCTTTACTAATGTAATCTCCAAATTCTAGAATTTTCCTTAAATGATCTTTATGTAGAACTCTTGCTAATGCAACATATATTGTAATATTTGCTTTAAACAAATTTGAGAATGAAGGATCTGTTGACTTATTAGCCCTTTTTAAGCCTAAGGATTTAGGAATGAATTGTCATAAAATGAATGTCTAGTGATAACTTTATGAAAAGAGGGTTGGCATGATATTTTGTTTCATTTTAGTTATATTCTACGTAAGTCTCTATTTAAGTTTAATCTTGAAAATTAATCTTGTTTTAGATCAAGATTAATTATGTGTGATTATAGGAAACCAAAAAGCCCAAGTTTTAAGGAAGGAATGCTACTGCAACAAACTTGTGGATATAACAAAAGAACTTGGTTACAGAGGAATTAAAACAAATCTAGAATAATAAAAATGCTACGACCAATGCTACGGCAATCCTAAAGCAACTGTAAATGATATTTTACTTATGTTAACTAAAAGATTGTGATTTAAGGTTCCCAAAAATGGAAGACACATGGTTGTATGCTTTCGGTTACCTTAATTCTAAGTTATAAAAGAAGCATACATGAAAAAAAAAGCCATCATTAAAAGAAAAATACAAAGAAGAACAAAAAGAAAATAAAGAATAAAAGAGATTTACTACATTTCTTTTTATTGTTATTCAATTAGACTATTAATTACAAAAAAAACATTTTTTTAATTACACTGAAATTGCACTGTTAGGATTGCTGTAGCAAACTTAATAATATCAATTCCTATTGAGATAATCCGAATACTCATCATTATATTACTTGTTTTGTACACTTGCACACTAATATAGCAATAACAATTACATCAATTTTTTAGCGAAATTGTTGGGGATTGATTGTTTATTTGTGTTTGTGAACTCAATTTTAGTTGGTGAAAATTTAAGATTTTTTAAAAATTAGTTTATTGTGTTGGTAGAAGTGCTTTAACAACTGTTGCATGCGTAAGAACAAACTTATTGAATTCCAATTTAATTCAAAAATTAAAAGAACTACAAGAATATTGAGAAAAGAGCACAGAAATTTAAGAATTATTATAGACATTGATAACTTGTAAGATTTAGAAATTTGAACTATAAAGGAGAAATGTAGTCAGTCAATGTACAAAAAGGTCATAATAGATAGAATATTCATAGGCAACTAGGGAATAACAATATTATTAACATGGTAAATGATAGAGATAAAGTCATTCGAGACTATATAGTTTTGATCCCTCAAGTTATATATTTTAAAATAGTCAGACCTGAAGTGCAAGCTAATAATTTTAAGCTCAAATAGGTGATGTTTTAGAAGCTATAGACAGTGGGGTAGTTTAATAGTTTACCATTAGAAGATCCTCATCTCAACCTTAAACCATTTTTGAAGGTGAGAGATGCTTTCATGATTACTGGAGCATCGCAAGAAGTATTAAGACTTAAAATTTTCCTATTTTCTTTAAGGGTTCGAGCAAGAGCTTAGCTAAACTCCCTATTATCTAAAGATGATAGAGATAGAGTGATTCGAGACTATACAGTTTTGTCCCATCAAGCCATACGTCCTAGAATAGTTAAACTTGAAATACAAGTTGATAATTTTGAGCTCAAGCCAATGACTTTTTGAATGCTATAGACAATGGAGCAATTTAATGGTTTAGCATCAAAAGATCCTCATCTGAACCTTAAACTATTTTTAAAGGAGAGTGATGCTTCCATGATTACTGAAACATTGTAGGAAGCATTGTGGCTTGATTTTTCCTATTTTCTCTATTTGAGCAAGAGCTTGACTAAACTCTCTATTATCGGACTTTAAATACTACATGAAATTGTTTGGCTCACAAATTTCAAATAAAGTACTTCTCACCCACTAAAAATGTAAAATTGAGAAATAAGATCACAGTTTTCTATTAATTTAAAGATGAAAGCTTGTATGATGCATTAGAAAGATTCAAAATGTTATTTAAGAGATCTCTTCATTATAGTATTCCTTATTATATTTAGTAAGAAACTTTCTACAATGGTCTCAATCTAAACACTAGACTCATATAGACACTTTAATCAATAGAGTCTTATTATACAATTTTTATAGTAAAACTTATGAAATTTTAAAGAGAATAGCTAATAACAACTATCAATAGCATCTATCAAACAAGTATCAGTAAGAGAAACTACAAAAGTTCACAATGTAGATGCTTTAACAGCATTATTAGCCCAAATAACCTCATTAACAAATTTAGTGAAAGTTATAACTACTGTTCCAATAGTTATCAACTAAGTTGTTGAAGTATCATTGTTTATTGTAGAGAAGGGCATCTATTTAATAATTATCTTGGGAATCTAGCCTCAGTCAACTATGTGGATGACTTCAATAGATAAAATCAGAACAACCCGTATTTAATACCTACAACCTTGGGTAGAGACAAAACCCAAAATTCTCATAGAGTAATTAGAAATAATATACTGCAGTAACTAGTGGACAAAATAGGCATGCTCAACTACTTTAATTTCACCAACAAAATTAAGGGCAAAAAAACAATAGCAATGATCAACTTAATTCTCTTGAAGCTTTAATCAAGGAGTATATTATGAAAAATAAAGCAATTGTTTAAAATTAAGTCATATCATTAAGAAGCTTAGAAAATCATATTAAAGAGCTTGCTATAGCATTGAGAGATAGACCTCAAGACTTAGGCCATATAGAGAATCCAAGAAAAGAAAGAAAAAAACATTGTAAGGTGATTAACTTAAAATTTAGAAAGGATGTCTATATTCGAGTAGTGTTACCAAGAAGAAGATTTAGGCCTATTATAGCCCAAGAAAGAACTCAAGTTAAAGAGGAACTATAACTTTTCACTTTCCAGCACACTGATAAGAATAGCCAAGCTATAACATTAGTGGAAAAAGATAAAGATAATACAACACAAAATACATCAGTCCTAAACACAGTAGAAGAAAAATAGTCTGCACAGATTGCTGTGACACAGCAATTCAGAAACCCATTAGTCTTTCTTTAAAGATTTCAAAAATTAAGACAAGACAAGTAATTCAGTAAATTTTTAGAAGTATTAAAGCAGCTACATATCAACATACCTTTTACAGAAACACTTGCATGAATGCCAAATTATATAAAGTTCTTGAAAGATATTTCGACAAGGAAAAAAAGGCTTAGAGAATTTGAAACAATTGCTTTAACATAGTAATGTAGCCATATGCTTCAGAACAAGATACTTCAGAAGCTAAATGATCTAGAAAGTTTTACAATCCTATGTTCCGTAGGAGCCAAATACAGTACCAAGGCACTTTATGATTTAAGAGCCAACATTAATCTTATACATTTATTAGTTTTTAACCAATTGGGTGTTGAAGAAATTAGACTAGCAATAGTGACTTCACAATTTACTGACAGATCTCATGCCTATCTAGAAGGCAAGATTGAAGATATATTGGTAAAAAAGAGTAAATTTATTTTTCCAGTAGATTTCATAATACTAGACTTTGAGGTAGATAAAAAAGTATCAATCATTTTAGATAGACCTTTCTTAGCCACAGAAAAGACTTTAATTAACTTGCAAAAAGGAGAATTAACTATACAAATTAATGGTCAGAAAGTTACATTTTAATGTGTTAGATGCCATGAAAATTTCTAATGAGGTTGAAGACTATAATTTTATTAATGTTTTAGATTCTATTATAGTAGAAAGATTAAACAACTATTGTAGTAAAAATGATGTCAAAGCTATAACATTTGAAGAACTCAAAGATAAAGATCTTAAAGTAGCTGAAATAACATGGCTAAGAGAGGAGTAACCTTTAAAAAAAGATAAGCACTTTGAGTCATTTAATCTTTCAAACAGGAAAGTAAAACCTTTTGTTCCTTCTATTGGATCACCTCATTTGTAAGAATTAAAAATTTTACCTTTACATTTGAAATATATATATCTTGGTGACAGTGACATACGTTTTGTAATTATTTCATCCTTTTTTAATGTAAAACAAGAAAAAAGCCTAGTGGATATATTAGGAGATATAAGAAGGCTATTGGATGGACTATGATAGATATAAAGAGTATCAGCCCTTTTATATGCATGCACGAGATTTAATTAGAGGAATGTTATAACAATTTTGTAAAAAACCAAAGAAGAGTGAATTATATTATAAAGGAAGTAATGAAGAAAGAGATTATCAAATGGCTAGATGCTGGAATCATTTACCAAATATAAGATAGCACATGATTAAGCCTAGTACAATATATTCTAAAGAAAGGTAGAGTGATTGCTATAACAAATGAAAAAAATGAACTCATTCTTACAAGAACAGTAATGTGATTAAGAGTTGGCATAGATCATATAAAGTTAAATAAAACCACAAGAAAAGAACATTTTCTATTGTCTTTCATAGATTAGATGTTAGACAAACTTGCAAGAAAAGTGTACTACTACTTCTTGGATAGATACTTAAGCTATAATCAGATTGTTATAGCACTAGAGTATCAAGAAAAAACAACACTCACCTATTTTTATAGAATCTTTACCTTTAAAAAGATGTCGTTTGGCATGTATAATGCTTTAGTAAACTTTCAAAGATGTATGATATGAATTTTTTCAGATATGCCTGAGTGAAAATTTGAGGTATTCATGGATGATTTATCAGTCTTTAAGGAAACATATGATGCCTATTTGCATAATTTAGAAAATGCTTAAGAGATATGAAGAGATAAATTTTATGTCAAATTGGAAAACATTTCACTTTATAGTATAAAAGGAATAATCCTAGACCATAGAGTTTATAGAAGGGAAAAGAGGTGAATAAGGCAAAAATAGAGGTGATTGATAAACTTCACTACCTACGTCAATCAAGAATAAAAGGAGTTTCTTAGGATTTGCTAGGTTTTATAGAAGATTTATTAAAGTTTTTTTACAACTGCCAAGTTGTAGACTTTTAATTTTAATGAGAATCATTTAAAGGCCTTTGTTGATTTGAAGAAAGCTCTTGTTATAGCACTCACTATTATAGTACTTAATTAGAGCATATCTTTTAAGTTGATGTATAATGCAAGCAACTACTCTGTTAGAACAATGTTAAGATTGAGGAATGATAAGATTTTTCACTCTATTTATTATACTAGTACGACCCTAGCTGATGGCACTATGGTAACCATTTACATAGACTACTCAACTATAAGTATTTGATTTTAAAAAAAGATGTCAAACCAAAGTTAATTAGATGGATTCTTTTGCAATAAGAGTTTGACTTAGAGATCAAGGATAAAAAAGGACTTAAAATCAAGTAGTAAATCATCTTTCAAGGTTATAAGAGATAGAAGTACATTGACCAACCAAGATATCACAAAAATATTTTTTGATAAGCAATTATTAATGTTGTAACATGCACAAATGCTGTAGCTTTTTAGATTCCCACGGTATACAGACTTTGCTAATTATCTAGTGAATGGATTAATGCCATTAGACTTGAATTACTAGTAGAAAAAGAAGTTTCTTTATGATGTCAAAAGCTACTAATGAGATAATTCTTACTTGTGCAACATGTGTTCAGACTATATGATCAAAAGATGTGTACCAAATGAAGAAATTTTGAATATTTTACAATCTTACATAGTTGTAACCTATGGAGGACACAGAACAGCAGTAGAAGTTTTACAATCAGATTACTACTACCCTTTTATTTTTAAAAATTCTTACGAATTTGTTAAATGTTGTGACATATGTCAAAGCGCAATAAGTATCTCTTAAAAGTATAAGATGCCACTCATTAACATTTAGAAGTTGAACTCTTTGATATCTAGCAAATAGATTTTATAAGACTACTTTTGCCCTCTTTTGCCAATTTATACATTTTAGTTGTTGTGGATTATATACCTAAATGGATAGAAGTTGTAGTATTATCAGAAAATGATGCCAAGGCAGTGGTAAAGTTCTTCTTAGGATTTGGCATTCTGAGAGCTATTATTTGTGATGAAGGAACCATTTTTGCAATAGAACATTTGCTGCAACATTTGCCAAATATAGGATCAAGTATAAGGTTGCTATAGGTATTATTTACAAATGAATGGTTAGGCAAAGTTGTCCAACATGAAGATAAAGAAGATTTTATAGAAAGTTGTGAGTCCCAATAGAAATGATTAGCTACTTAGATTAAATTACTCCTTATGGCCTTACAAAATTGCCTATAAAACTCTCTTTGGCATGTCTTCATATATAATTATTTATGTTATATTTTCATTTGCCAATATGTGATAGCTGAGGATGCATAAGGGATTATATTCAATGTTATAGTAGATGTTATAACAACTATATCATAATTGAAAAAACAATCATTATCATTAAGTGAGTTTAAATACTCAACTATCATTCTTCTGTTGAGTATATCTTTATGTTTGAGATTAAATTATCTTTATTGCACTTTTAATTTCATCAGGTAATTAGTTGTGTTAACTACTTTATTTTAATTATACTAAAATTTCACTCTTAATATTACTGTAGCAAGTCTTATAACATCAATTTTTGTGGAGACGATTGAATATTCATCATTATATTACTTGATATGTATACTTATACATTGACACTTGTAGTTATACTCATCAATACTAGTATATGACATTTATGTAACCTCAGAAGACTTATTTGTCTTATCAAGTGGAATTGTTGTAGTTAGTACTGTTGACTTGAATTGAGAAGGCAGTGTATTTAGTATTTTAGTAGCAAAAATATATTGTAGCCATTCATCACATTTTGGATACTCTTGAATTTGACTAGTGTCCTATAAGAAAAAATAAGCAATTAAAGTCCACAAATAGAAAGGTGGTTTTGTCAAATATTACATGTCAAAAGATATAAACCATTTTGTCATTGGATTTAGATATATGTATACTTTATTTAAAGGATTATACCCTATAAAGATATGAGGAAAGAATTTTGCATCAAATTTATTGTTCATATAATCTCATAAACAAGAAAAACAACAGCCCAATATCTTTATTCCAGGGTAATTATCATATTTTTCAAAAAGTGTTTCATAAGGACTTTTAAAAAGAAATGTAATCAAAGGTATCCTCTTTATTAGGTACATGACAACTAGAAAAATTTTAGTCTAAAGAAACATAGTCAGTGAAGTATAAAATATAAGAGTCAAGGTAATTTCTACAATATGACAATGCTTTCACTCAGTGACATAGTTTTCTTCTGGCTTTAAGGACAAGAAATTTGACATAAAATACCATATTGGTCTAAGTGATTTATAAAAATATGAGAGAAAAATTCCCTTCTACCATTACACTGAAAGATCTTGATTTCCCACATAATTTGGTTTTCAACCTGTTTTTGAAATTTTATCAAACAATTAAAAAAGTCATATTTTCTATTTAAAGCGAGCAACCAAACAAATCTAGAAAACTTATCAATAAATAATGCATATAAATGATAATTTTGATTTGTGCTAATTGAAGAAGTGTTCTAAAAATGATTGTGGACCTTTTTTAGCGGGAAAATTGTCATTTTATTTTTAATAGAGAAAGATTGTTTACAATGTTTTCCTAACTGACAGAAATACAAAAGGATGCACTTCTGATCATTTTAAAATATTTATCTTCATTTTTCATTGTAAGATGTTCAAGATTTTCAGACCTGGGTGGCCAAGTCTTGTATACCAAATGTACTCTTACATTTGGTATACAAGACTTGGCCACCCAGGTCCAAAAATCTTAGACATATTATAATAAAAAATGAAGATAAATGTTTTTTAATGGATTGAGAGTGTATTTTTTTATGAGATGGCATCATTTCATTTATGGCATAAAGGTTTCCTCTCTTATGTCCCCTCACTAGCACCTGTTTCTCTTTATTCTTTAACAACAAAACCATCAAATTTAAATTCAATAGTATATCTAGTCCAATACTAATGAGTTTTTCTTTAATTCAAGAATAATTAACATATTGTTAAGCTTTAATTTTTATTAATCTTTAAGGAAGTTCTATCGCTGTGTACAATATATAGACCTTTGTTGTTGATCATATAAGAACTTATGCCTAATTCAGCATAGAATTGTGGATAATTTTTGTTTGCCAAATTCATTATTGCAAGTGCTCTTGGCATGTCTTCGTCATCATAATATTCATATGACTCCAACATTGAGCTTTATTATGATTCTTTTTTCCTATAAATTTGACAAATAATCATATCCATTTCATCTTGCTACTGAGTCAGTCTTTTGGTTTGGTTGTTGTTGACTAAAGGCTAAAAAGACTATTGAAAATTTTGTTTGTTATGTTGTATCTACATCTGCCATAATTGTTAGGATTAATTGTATTATCATGTTGATGCCTACCACATCTCCCTCTTGTCCAAAAAATGCTTCATCATGATTAATTGTAGCCAACTTATCTTCTTATCTTTAAGATATCATAATTTGTTCATGGTTTTGTAGAGGCAGCACAAACTTTTTCATAGTTGGATAAGGAGATTTTGTCAACATGGTTATCTTAAAAATAACATATTTTATAGCAAAAGGATGAGCAAGTTGAAAAATGTGATCTTTATTAGTAATAGGTTTTCAATGTCAAAAAGTTAATCACAAATAACATTTAATTTTATGATGAAGTCTTCAAGTTTGAGAGACCTAAAGCTATCTTTCAACTAAGATTCTTGTTCTTTGGTTGCAGGCAGCATTTGTTTTTCAATGGTGTGCCATACATCAGCTATTGTTGATACTCTGATCACCATACACAGGACCTCTTCCGAGCCAATTCATAAGATCATTATTTTTCCATTGGAAAATTTAAAGATAGGAAACTTATTTTCCATCTTTAGAGTTGGTTCTAGAAGGAATAAAGACATCATCAATGTGATGCCCTAGGCCAAGACTCCTTGTAAGTAGGTGTACGCGTGATTTCCATAAGAGGTAATTGATGTTAGTTAACTTGATGGAAATAAGGCTAAAGCATTGACTAAAAGACTTAATTAAGAGTGAAAGATCTTATTTTGAGAATGAAGACATGACTTTGATATTGCAAAGAAAAAGTAAATATACAAATTAATTAATATATACTATTCAAACAAGATTGTATATTATATACAAGTAATATCATGCTTTAAAGGAATGAAAATATATCTTATAATCACAAAGATGTTTACACAATTAAAGGACCCATCATTAACTTAATCATGTTCATGATATTGTAAGAGCCATTAGCATGCATCAGTTCTACTACTTGGGTTATGTTCATGGTCAAACTTTTTATTAGTGTAATCTTTAATATCTAGTTTGCCTTAAGCGGTCTTTTGTAGTCCCCTTGGTAATGCAATGCATGTTGTAATATCTACTGAATTTCGAATCTAGCATTATTTGATCCTTATTCCCACACTGGGTTTATATATAAATAATTATGTGTTGTAAAATATCTATAAAATTATATCTAATTAAAAGTGATCTACTGAGATTTTCAGTAATATGGACTTTAATCTATCAGATAAGGTATGAAACTTTAATATATACATACTTAAGTATAACTCTATTTTTATGATAGGCTGAAATAGAAATATCTAAAGACAATAAGAAAGTTGTCTATATAAGTCATCATGATCTCTGGATTACATGAATTTTTTTGTGTTCTTTTTAACATCCAATCATTAGAGAGAAAGCACAGAGAAATCACACACTCTAAAGAGTAATTCAGTATTATGAATTCAGGTAGCCTTTTTGTAAAAATTATTATTAATTTTTAATGATACAACATAAATTTTCTTGAATTATAAGTAATGATTTTTGCATTTCATTCGCATTCTATAAATTAGAAAATTTAATGTTAATGGAAAATCCTTCCACCACTCTAAACGTCTATAAACAAAAGATTTTGTTGAATTCATTCTTATAGTTGAAGCAAAACACTTGTAAGTTGCCAACCCTTTTTTTGTTTAATTAATCATTATGATCCATCTCTTTTAACTTCATTGTCATTTGTATTATTTTCATGCATATCTAGACAATTCCTAATTAGATTCATGATAAAATGGATATTGTCCTTAAAGGCTTAGCTTTGATTCTCAGTTTTAGCTGCAGATACTAGTGTGAGATGTGTCAGTCACTATAACATGATAGCTGTACCCCACATCAACTAATTTTCTTCACAGAATTGACCATGAAAAATTTTACACCAATAGTTTTGAAGTTTCATCAAATAATTAAACTAATTAATCTCACAATGTTTGTTTTAATCAATTTTTGTAACACCCCAAATTCACCCAAGAAAAACTCAAGAGGAATTTGGAATGAAATCTTATAAGACTCATTTTTCAAATAAATCCCGAATAAAGTCACTATTGTCCATGAACAAAACATAGTCTCCAAAATAATAAATGAATCAATAATCTTCCAAAATAAAAATCCAACTCTAAATAATAGTCGAAGTAGCTAAAATTAATCTTCTAAAAAAGGCAAAAGTTTTCAGCTAACAAATCCTCTCCGCTAAACTAAAAGCTCACATCTTTACAAAAAATCAATCTGCAAAAATGTTGGAGATGAGGGGTAAGCCGTCAACTCGGTAAGCAAGCTCATACACAAGGTTTATAACACGAAAAGTATATACTCATTTTCAATAAATAATTGCATACGAAATCTTTATCAATAAAATTTTTCTTTTATTAAATTTAGCGTATCCCCTGACCGATAGTCAATTTATCACTTATATTCAAGTTTAATATTTCGATAAAACACTTGTAAGATATTAAATAATGGCAAAACTTAAAATAATTTTTAGTTTATCAATATAGTTTTAATTAAAAATATTTTATAGAAAAAAAAGAAAAATGGATATTTATTTAAAACTAATTTTAAAAAATTTTTAAAATGGATATTTATTTAAAACTAATTTTAAAAAAATTTTAAAATAGCTTCAAATCCATAACTTATAAATCCATTATGCATGAATTCACTTACTTCGATCTAATGAAATCAACAATAACTCCAATCACACGAGCTCACTCTTAACCTATAATTATCAAGACAAAATTCTTATCAATATCTTATTCAATCCTAACTTAGATAGAAAAACCAAAAATCCCTAAACCATGTACTCTTACTTAGCCACATTAATTCACTAACTATACTAGACCATTATACAAGAGTTGATTTCTATTAAGCTATAACTATCTCAGAAAATCATAAATATCACAAAGAGCTATCGTAACATGTTGTTATCCAATACAAAACTGAAAATATTAGTCAAAGTTAATAATCATCGCTGAAGGCTGATTTTCCACCAAAAACATCAAAACTGTCGAGCGACGATATATACTAAGGACTGCTGACTCAAAAATTCATAACTTTATTTATACTTATTTAAAAATAGTGATTCTAGTTTTAAAAATTAGATAACAAAAAAAGGAATCAGAATTAAAATTTACAAAATATTTACTAATGAAAAACATCGCTCAAACCGACCTAAATATCAGCCGTCGCAATTCTGGAAAACAGATTCCAGGATTGCGGCAGCCTAGCTCCATGATTTTTAGTAGTTTTTAAATAAATCCAAAAATTACGAAATTTAAAACACAGAAACTAGACATATTTATATGCAACAATAAAAATTCCCGGAATTTTCAGAAGTCGTTTAGGTTGTGAAATAAATTATGGAAGTGTGAATTACTGCTGAAAATCGAAATTTTCCAGCATCAATGTTCTAACTTCGAAAAATCAAACCAATTTATATAAAATGAGTTTTTGAATAACAAATATACGGATAGAAAGATAAAGATGTTTAGTTTAATAATCTATAAAGTTTTATGCATGAAACTTGATTAAATTAGAAGTAATCTCAAGTTTAATCTATACTATTCACAATGTTCTGAATATCATAACAGTATTATTTCTATTCACATACACATTAATTAACACATGATCATACGTATCATGATTTTTATAAATATAATCACATATAAAATCATTCAATCAACACACACAAAAAAATCATAATAAAATCAAAGTTTAAAGGCTTATAAATTCATTCCTACCTTGAAGATAAAACCAAACTCAAGAATGCTTTTAATGAAGAATAAGAACACAAATAAGATCTTTCCTTTTTTGTATTGAGAAAATATAGATTCACTTTCATACCGCTGCTATATTATTTTCTTTATTAGCCTCTTGGGTTTTTTTTTAAAAAAAGAACGTAAACGAGATTTTTATAGGCCAATCCTTTTTTAAAACCCTTAAAAACTTTTTTAAAATAAGATATTTAATAAATAAATAAAAAATAATAATTAATTAATAAAAATAAAAAAAATAAGTATTACAATTTTTATTCAGGCGTGTTCGGTTTAAGCACCGCTAAAACATTCAAATCAGATGCCTGAACTTTTGTTTTCTACGTGGACAAAAGAGACCACTATTATGTACATATCGAAGAAATACTCACTAGTGGACATTTCTGTTATGACTTATTTAGTGGATAGGCATCCACGTAATAGCTGCTAAGGTTAGATATGTGCAAGGCAAGTCAAATAATGGATTGCTAATTTCAAAAAGCAAAATCGGTGGAATTGTTGAAAATCAAATAATGGCCTGCCAATTTCAAAAAGCAAAATCGGTGGCAATTTTTCGTTTGACATACGCATGGAGAAAAATGTGGTGGTTTTTTAGGTGGCACTTAAATTTTTGAAAGTTGTTGATTTTTGTTGCCGTTTTTTAAAGACTTTTGAGGACAAAGATTAATTGCATGCATGATGTTTGCTTATAAATACCAAGTCATTTATTCATTTTATAACATCCATGTTTTGAAGTGAAGTAATTTAAGAGATTTGAAAGAGTTTCTAATAAGGGGCACGTTAGCTAAATAGTTATTCTCTCAAACAAAATATATTAGTGAGTAATGGATCCATTAGATGTGGGCAAATGATCGGACCCAATCTGAATCAATCTAACTCGATTCAATGTGAAAATTTTAGATTTGGATTGGATCCAAATGAAGATTCTAACCCAATTAATAAGTTGGATTTTGGCCAACCAAATGGAATTAACTTAGTCAAGTTGGGTTTTGGACAACCTAATTGAATTAAATCATGATCAGATCTAGTCAAACCAAGCACAATTCTTCGATCTGGTTCAATTCGATCCAAATATGTTTAGATTTGATCAAATCGGATAACATGCTTAGGTTAAGTTTCGATTAATTTTTATCAACTCTAGTAACCCAAAATATGATCAAATTGATCCAAACCCAAATTTGTCCACACCTAGGTCCATTAGCTAAATAGCTATGTACATGTACGGTTTGTTATTCCGACACCCATTATAAAAGTCATCGTTTGCTATAAATATGTATTGCGATGGTAATTTGGTTTTATACATAAGGATTCATCCTAATAAAATGAATTACAAAACTCTTCCTCCCTTATTAGTTTATATTATAATAGCCCTTATCGTTTATACAATCAATATTATAATAGCCCTTATCATTTATATAATCAATATTATTTACTATATACTTACTATATTAATATCAACAATTATTATAATTCTTCAATTTTTATTTTTTAATGCTTGCAATCATGCATTCAAATCTAAGTTAAAAAATATTGAGTACGAAGAAATTAACCTTACTTCTTTCCTCGGCTTCCTTTGAAGTTGGGGGCTGCCGTCTCGTAATAATCGAAATATCAAATAATTTACTTTTCGGATAAGCTGATAACGTTTAGTTGACCATTTACATGAATAAATCAAGAGCAAATATTAAACAAATATCCCAAAGTAGTTTTGAAACATTAAAATACAATTTAAAGAGTACAGTAGAAAAGAATTTGGATAAAATCTAAAAAAAATGATGATTTGACCATGAGAATTTTCAGGTGCTGATGTGTCCAAAATTAACATACAATGGACTTTACATTGGTGGACAGTTTTACAATCATTACTAAATATCCGGTTTTTAGACAGTTAAAAGATAGTTAGTGCTTGAGCTTGTTACAGCCTACAACATGCCTCGTAGCTGCCTGAAAATTAGAGGTCATTTTGTGAGAGGAAAAAAATGAAAAAAGTTGTACCTGATAAAGTTAGATAAATCACCCCGCCAGTCAATAAGTCAAACGAGCGTAGTGTTAGTTTTTATATGCGCTAAAATGTTAATTTATATTAGAATTGAATTAAAATAGTACAAATATTAAACATTGAAAACGAAAACCCTGAAACATCGGATGCTACTTAAATAGCTATTATACATTTAATGAATAGCTATTATACATTTTGGGATGCTTAAATAATAATAATTGAAAATTGGAATGCACCCTACAATATATTTCGACATTACGCCTCCAAATAAAGACTCAAGAAAGTAGATTGGGCGGTTGACTCAAACGTATTTTTGAGCTATCTAGGTTTAGTGTTGATTTTCGCCCAAATTTTGACTAATGCATTTGTTTTCACCGAAATATGTACATTCCATGGCAGCTCCCCCTAATATCGTAACAATTTCTTGTATCATTTTCAGCCAGCTAAAATCGGTGCAAATTGAATGTTGCTTCACTTGACCTTTAATGTCGGACAGCGCTCCCTTGATGGGGAAAAAAGCTGGCTGAAGACAAATCGTATCTTCTCCAATAATCATGCTTAACTACCAAACTTTGGAGGATTTGATCAGTTAGACTGTCTAGATTACATTACTTCTTTTCTTGTTAATTTCAATCAGAGTGATTAGAGAGGTTATGAATGATTTTTGGAACATATCCTGGAGAGCGAATGATTGGAGATTGAAAGGAATTCGAGCGATGGATTCTTTTTAATCCAAAATAGATAGTTGAAATATGTTTCATCAACTTGTTTACTAGATTTTCAATAAAATAGTACCACTTTAGAGTTTTTCCTCTCTATCAGTCTAGGTTGATTCAGCAAATCCCTTACAGATTTAAGGGTCCCTTGCTAGATTCTATAAAGATTTAGTGGTAAATATATTTAGAAATGAATACAAATCGCCTCCTTATCTAAACTTTACTTCAATTAATGTCAAGATGGAGAATTATTAGAATTGATAAATGAAAACAGTAATAATCAAATTATTGCTACATAATCTGAGTGTGTTCACGTGTTGTTGTCCTAGAGCAAAATCTCAACTTAATTATTTATGTACTTAAAATTAGTTTAATCTGGATCTATATTGTAAATTCGAAACTGCATTGTGATGTTGTCACCGGATGGCATGATCCAGGCCTCCTACTGTTTATTTAGAAGTTCATGGCTCTTGAATTTGAATTTGAAGCGAGAATTCGAGGTAGACTCTTCTTCGATTTCTGTAGTTTTGCTACACTTGGTTTAAGGACTAACCGCCGATTCCCAACTTATTTAAAAAGAAAAAAAGAAAAGACCGGATTTATAGGCGCGTCAGCTCGCTTTGCTGTTGCTAGGCCTCGTTCATAGTTGTTCATGTTGCTGTTTAGATGTGTAAACATCTTAAAAGGATAAACCTCCTTATATTCTCCCTTAAAGCTCATTCTCTTTATTGTTTTAATTTATTTTCAATAAATTTCCCACCTTAGAGATTTTCCCTTTCTTTTAAAATTAAAAAAATATATCATCCGCTGTTTTTCATTTTTCATTAGAATGATCACTTCTTTTATAATATTAATATGTAGTTTTTCAAAAAAGATACAAGTAGACAATGTCCAAATTAATTTTTAACTCTTAATTAACTAATTCTTCCAATATTCGAACTTGAGCAATGAGTGATAGAAACCTGCTAAAAAAACAGCTAGGGAAATTGCTAATCTTATGTGTTCAAAGGATTAATATGTGTCTCTCTCATAAAGGGGACTTTAATTCATATCAAATCATGAATAGATTTGATAAAGGAGAAATATTAGCAAATTATCGCCGCACATTCCGAAAGTATATATCCACGTGTTATCGTTGTCATCTTAAACTCCCGTATTCAAATTTTAATTTACTCATCATTGTTTTTTAAAAAAATTAAAACTCGACAAAAGGAGGCAAATAAATTATAAAGAGAGAGAGAGAGGCATAACAACTTTATCCCACGACCTAGGGATATTATTAAATATTTCCTAAAAATTTATTGACATACTAATTTATCACCAAAAATTTCTGATAACCACATTTTACCACTTAATGCCTTGATTATTATTATTTTACCATCAAAATCTCAACTAGAGATGGTAAATTTGGATTTAAATCTAAGTATAGGTGCACCCGGATGTAGATTTGCATTGACATTTTGAGATCCAGATCTGTATCTACATTTGGATCTAAAAAAAAAATATATGCACATCTAAATATGGGTAACACTCATATAGACTATGAGCAAACTTTTTGAATATTTGGATCTACAAAATGATAAATTTAATTACAATTTAAAATTTAACAAACTTACCCAATAAAATCTAATCATAATTAAAAAATCAATAATTTACACCTAAAATAATGTGAAACAACACCATAAGTTCACAAATAAAAATACTACAACGTAAATCAAATGTTAAGGCTAACATAAATCCATGTAAATTCTATTTAAAGCCACTACAAAAAAAAATATCATCATAAATCCATATAAGTTTAACTTTCTTTGTTTAACTTATATATTTTAATTTAATTTTAGTTTAATAAATAAGTTAATTAAAAAATTCAAATCCGGCATCTATTTTTTTGATGCACTTGCATTTTTATTCGGATGCAAACTAACACAAATCTTAATTTTTAGCATTTAGATCTATATTTTTTAATGTGCGGATTCAATTTTTCCTGAATTCAAATTTGGATCTTCTAAATCTTTATGGATCCAAGCCGATCTCCAATTTTTTTTGCCATCTCTAGTCTTATATATTTTCAAAAATTTTAAGCTCAAAATATTTTTCCATTTTCTTAATTCATTTGAAAAAAAATTAACTTTTTCTCTAGACATCAAATCTACTAGTGTTTTCTTTTTCTTATTTCAGTTTTTAGAATTTTATTATATTAGAATATTTCCAAAATAAAAGTCTGGTTTTTCTGACATAATGATGATAATTGAAGTTTTTTTATGCTTCAATAAACAATCTAATGCCCGATATTATTTCCACTTCTATAAACCAATTTAACTATATTAAGCTCAATTATACTGAAACCCCTGAAATAATTCATATAATCTTATATTATTATATTTAATTGGTATAATTATAATTGAGTTTAATATGGTGTTTTTTCTACAAGTGAAAATGATATTGTGAATTAGTTTGTTTATGGAGACATGAAATATTTTTTATTATTGTCACTTTGTTAGAAAACCTAAATTATATTGTAGGAATATTTTAATATAATAAAATTCTAATAATTGAAATAAAAAATAAAAGAAATTTTTTTATAAATTGGATATCTAGACAAAAAGATCATAATACAGGAAAGAACAAGGAAAATAGAAAAATAATTTTAGCTTGAAATTCCTTAGATATCCTTGTAACCTCCACAAGTTTTTAACAATGTTAAGGTTTTCATGATAAAATAATAACAGCCAAAACCTATGATGGTAAAATATAGTTGTCAGAAAATATTGATGGTGAATTGATATATCAAGAAAGTTTGGCGGTATTTGATAATATGTGCACAACATAACTAACAAAAGGAAAATTATCCTCAAAGAATACACTAATTAAATTGATAACTAATAAATCTCATATAATCATAGGGAAATTCTTGAATGTTCTTGTAGCACTACTCCATACTAAATATCTCAATAGGAGTGGTGCTAGGGATGGCAAAAGTCCGGGTCGGGTCCGGGTTTGGGAGTGCCCGAGACCTACCCGCATGCCACACTTAAGCGCCCGAACCCGGTCTGTGCCTGGATTTTTTTATGCTGGCCGGGTACATACCCGCTATTATCTGGGCACGGGCTTTTTTCGGATTTTCTTTACCCGGATTTTCAAAGGTGAAATCACTTAGAAAATATGATTTTTGGGTATAAGAGTTTAAAATACAGTAATGTAATATAAGAGTTTAAAATACAGTAATGTAACATAAGAGTTTAAAATACAGTATTGTAATATAAGAGTTTAAAATACAGTAATGTAACATATGTAAATAATAATTTTATGTCAAGCAACTCGACGATTGTGCCCCATCATCATCATCATCTGAAATTAACTCCTCCCTAGCAAAAATCTCATTTTCCAGAACTCCACCTAGTAACAAAAATAATATATTGAGATTTAAAAGCATTTTGAGTAAACAAATAATACTATAACATAATTCAAATAACTTTATACCTCGAGAAGCAGTCCAAATCCAATTTTGAGCACACATCAAGGATTCCAAAGTGTTAGAATGATGTCTACTACGATGCAGACTCAAAAATCTGCCTCCGGTACTAAAAACGGACTCAGAGGCAACAGTGGATATTGGAATGGCTAAGATATCCTTAGCTAACTCCCCCAAAATAGGATATTGGCCTGTGTGCATCTTCCAAAAATCTAAAATATCAAAGTTCGGAGTAGTATCTAATAATTCATCATCTAAATACCTATCTAACTCCTACTTAGTCATCTTAACACGCTTATTTCGACTCTGAAATGTTTCAAACTCATCTACATCCCAATACTTATTTGGATTCGAAGAAGATTCTAAAGGAAAATCATCCAACCCAACATTCTGCCTATCACTCAAAACCACAGCTTTCATTTCATATTCTTTCACTAAATCATGACAAAGCTTACGTGCATGCTCAATATGCTCATCCGATGTATCACCATAGATCTTTGGAAAATAAAAATCAATCAACAATATCTTATATCTCGGATTAAGAACTACAGCCACAACTAACATTGGATGAATTTCATTCCAATATTTTTCAAATTTATCAACCATTTTATCAACCATAATTCTAATAGCAAGATTATCAGAAGTGCGCCACCCATTAATTGACATTTTCATTTTACATATTAACGGAAAGAACAAATTAGCAGTAGGGTATTTTGTACCCGAAAATATCTCCGTTAACATGTAAAATGATTTCAAATGCTCCACCATTGTGGCTGCTAAATCCTACTCACTATCACTAGGCAAACTCTTATATTGAGACTCATGTTGTTGTAATCGAGAAAAAACACTTCTATATATCAATGCTACATCAAGCATGACATAAGTAGAATTCCAACGAGTTAGACAATCTAACTTCAAAGTTTTTTTACAATTAATTTTCAGTTGCCTAGCAGCTAGCTCAAAAGATTCAAATCGCTTTGGTGTTTGTGTCCAGTAACTAACACTCTCCTTAATCTTTCCAACCCCATTTTCTATAACTTTCAACCCATCCCGCACAACCAAATTCAATATATGACCAGTACATCTCATATGAAAAAATTTACCATTGGAAATTAAGGTACCGAGATCAAACCTTAATAACAACTTCTCCACCGTCGCATCATTAGTGTTACAATTATCCAAGGTCATTGAAGACAACTTTCTATCCACGTTCCAATCCAATAGACATTGCACCAGCTCATCAGAAAGGACTTCAGCAGTATGAGGGCTCGGAACATAAATAAACCTAACAAATATTCAAGTGATAATATTAAATATACAAACTTAAAATATTATAACAATTTAAACTTTAAAAGAAATCAAATATAAGCAATAAAAAATTGAAAGAAAAATTAAGCAAATAAAAAGTTATAGAAAATTATAAATTACCTTAAAATTCGGCTATGCAATTTCCAAGAGTTGTCAATAAAATGTGCTGTGACAACCATGTATCCCTTTTTCTGGTTACTTACTGTCCATAAATCCGTAGTAATAGCCACTCTTCCATGATTTTTCTCCAACATATGCAAAGTCTTAACCTTTTCAATATTATACAATTTCAAAATCTCATTCTTCAATGTATTCCTACTCATTGGCTTAACTATGGGTTGGCATGTGCCATCATTTCTCTAAAGCCTTTGTATTCCACAAATTTAAGTGGAAGCTCATGCATCATCACCATCCTTGCAATCAAACTTCGCAAAACATTTGGATCAAAACTGTCAAAGCCAATGTCACAACTCCCGTTTGAGCATTTTGAGACTTCCTTGAAGTGCTTCTTGTATTTTCGGTTGCTTCTTCAAAAAACAAGATTTCACGTGTCTATTCAAGCTTGTGGTCCCTGATGTGTAATTGGCTTCTAAAATTGCATTACAGTGCATGCACTTTGCCTTTTTTTCTCCATTAATAGTTATTTTTGTAAAGTGATCCCAAGCTGCAGAGACTTTCTTTCCTTTCTTATCTTTAATAGTTGACAGTAAAATCTCCTCAACCTCATTATCATTGCTATCTTGAACATTCCAAGATAAATTTGGAGCATTTGAAGAATTAATTTCTATATTATTCGACTGTGACTGTGACATCGCACTGCTGTTTATCATAAAAAATAATGAATAATTATAAATAATCATGCAAATTACATAGTTATAATATTATATAACAAAATTAACTTACAAGCAACCTAAATGCTAAAATTAGCTCTTATAAATAAAAAAATTATCATACAAATTACATAACTATGAATGTTATGCAACAAATTAAGTTAAAGCAATCTAAATCTAAATTCAACTCCTATTAATAAAAACTAATCATAAAAATTACATAATTACAAATATTATGTAACAAATTAACTAAAAAGTAACCTAAACACTAAAAATGTTTACTATTAAACGAAATAATTAAGCATCTGAAACAGTCAAACAAGTTGAAAATGTTTACTATTAAATGAAAGCAGAAGCCAAAAACAGAAAATGAGATTAAAAACAGAACATAAACAGCTTTTCAAACTAATTAATAGGACCTTCTCTCAACATCCAGAATTAGAAAATCATCATATATATGAGATATGGCTCTAGCTTCTGCATTGAAAATTCCAATTAGTTATTTATTTACCAAGGAGAACAATTGCGAAGACAATCTTGCATTCCAAAGATGCCCTAAGCAACCTCAAATTCTATAAAAGATGAAATAGACAGAACAAACTTATATATCAAACCAAGGTGTGCAATCATGTAAGACAAGAATTTCTTCTTAGGTTCTACATATAATATAGAAATTATCAGTTAAGGATTATCCCATTCTAGGTCGTATATTGTAATCAGGACAAAATTCGGAACATCAGCCACGTGAAAGTAATCAGTAGTGAAGCGACCACCATCATGATTACTATAACCAAAAGTGGTGGGGTGATTATTTTGATTACTAATGTTAGGACATGAACAAAACTTTCGAATATACGACTTTTGGTTATAGTAATCATGATGGTGGTCGCTTCACTACTGATTACTTTCACGTGGTTGATGTTCCGAATTTAGTTTGTCCTGGTTGCAATATACGACCTAGAATGGGATAATCCTTAACTGATAATTTCTATATTATATGTAGAACCTAAGACGAAATTCTTGTCTTACATGATTGCACACCTTGGTGTGATATATAAGTTTGTTCTGTCTATTTCATCTTTTGTAGAGTTTGAGGTTGCTTAAGGCATCTTTGGAATGCAAGACTGTCTTTGCAAGTGTTCTCCTTGGTAAATAAATAACTAATTGGAATTGTCAATGCAGAATTAAGCATATATATACACACACACACACACACACACACACACATATATATATAACACCTAACAATAATTATGCCAATTACTCAATTTCATCATTTTTTTTTTGGAAAAAACAGCCAAAAAATTTAATAATACCATATGGGTCGTGGCTGTGATAGTGAAGTTGTAGCTGCCAGTTGATAAGCTTCAATGGAGTTGCAGCTGACGCCATTGCGCGGTGGCTGCCGCGAAGATGACCAAACGATGAAGACTGAAGAGCTCTATGAGGGGCTGTTGGGCTGACGGCTGTGCTTTGTGAGAAGTGAAAAGAGACTGAAGAGTTGGCCGAGGAAGGTAAGAGATGGAGGTGGGTGACTGGGTGGTGGGCCTGGTGGCTGCGGTAGATACGGGAGAGACGGAGGGAGGTGCCGATTTGATTTCAGTCACGAGTTCACTTGTGGCGCGAGGAAGGTACGACGTTCGTGGAGGGAGAGGTGCTGTCAACACTGCATCGATGCCGCTGCGTGGTGGTTGCTAGTGGAGACGGGAGAGAAGGAGGGGGCCAAGAGCAGGGAAGCCGATTTGTGAATTGTGAGTGTGTTGCCGCTGTTGTGTTCTTGCCTTCTTGGTTTAGGGTTACAATTGGATACTTAGATTCAGATCTTAGTTTTCATACTTTCTTTTTTTTTTACTTAATAAAAAACCGGGCACGGGTTCGGGTTTTGAATCTTAATTCTGTGATCGGACCCGTAACCGAAAATAGCCGGATATTGAAAATCAATACCTAGACCTGCTTTTCTTTTTACATCCAATTCGAGTTTTACCCAGATCGCATACGCCGAGTCCGGTCCGAATTCGGTCCGGATGAATTTTTCTGCCACCTCTAAGTGGTGCAGTTCACTTATCAATTTATTTTTCAATAAAACGACTTTTTTCTCGCTGTTCTAGGAGAGCAAATACAATTTTGATCACCTTTTTCACTTTGTTGCCGTCCTTGCAGCCCTTTATCCGGAAATATATTTATATTTTATTGAGGCAACAATTTTTTTTGTTGAACATTCTACAACCAGCCAAGAACATTTTATATTACCTTATCTTCAATATTTGCCACCTCGATCGTTTCTTTCCTTGTTGAAAATGCATTTCAACAATCCAGTACGCATTTACATGTCTTCTAGAAAGATTTTGAATACATTCATGGTCTATAATTAATGCCTGGCCTTAGATGTATAGATATATAGCTATTATGTAGTAGAAGAAATGGACGATTATAATGTTATTTATTGCTTGGAGACATTCGTATGAGAAAAGAAATGGAGATGAGACTTCCGCGTTAAATACCAACCCTTATATTATTATTATTTAATTTCATCTAACTGCTTGTGTAAAATAAATTTATGAATAGTCGAGTTACGCCATATTAATTTTATTTGTACAATAAAAATAATTATTTGAAAAGACATTGACCTAATATAAAGGAATCCATATAATAAGGCCATTATGGAATTCAATAGTAGAGTTTGGAGTATCTGCTCCTTTGAAAGTGAAAGAGCAACGGCTTGATTAATCTAATTAATAGACTTAAACTAAAAGCAGGATCAGACAACCAAAAAGATGCCCATTCCAAAATTACTTTTGCTTTTTATTCAATTTGGAGTTGGCGTCAAAGTGACAGTGAAATGTGAAAAGTTTGAGGCGGATGAGATATGGCTGAAATCATCATCATATATATGATTGAATTGCAATTCATGTAAAACATCTCATTCATGAAAATTAGTAATGTCCAGTTGTTAATAGATGTGACTCAGATTGATAAGATATTTCCCACGGGCAAAACTCGATTCTGATTTCTGATAAATCAATTGCAATAACGAAATGCATTTTTGTATGAAAAAGTTCACAGTGCAGGCTGGATTGTAAATTTCAATTGATCACAATCAAAATTACTGAGTTCTTGGTGCTAAACTTCTTTAAACACAATGCTAGGCTTCCTGTGTTTATGAATGATTTGGATATCACTGAATATAAGGTTCAAATTCGCTATCCATACTCTTTCTACACACAAATTCCTCGACAAAGCGAGGACATTTACTAATATAAAATGTAACAACGCATTGGGTATAGATTTATGATACAAATCTATGGTGGGATATAATTTTTTTTTCCTTTTTGGGTATGATAAAGTGCATATTTCAATTTTGGATCCAAATGCGTCTACATTTCAAATTCAGGAAACTATAAATTGATACATTGATCCTTACAGAAAATCATTTGCGAGTCCGATTAATTGAGTCATTATATATCATAGACTTTTGGGTTTGGTTGATCTTAAGTGAAATGGCTTTATTATTGATTATTTTATTAGGTAAATGCTCAATTAGTCTCTACAATTTGAATCAATCACATAATTGTTCTTGTATTTCTCTTAAATTATGACAACAGTTCCTATTATATTTCTATTTCCATTGAAATCTGTTTTATTATTCTCTAATTTGCGACTGATGTGTGTTTGACTGATTAAAATATTTTTAAAATACAACTAATTGAGTACTAGGTTCGAACTACAAGACCTAAAGAAGCATTTACTTTTATAACCTTTCTCATGTTTTGTGACTCAATTAATGGCTATGAAAATATTACTTGAGGCGTAGGAAGCCTTTTTTTTTTTTTTTTTTTTCAAACACCTCGGACCCAGGTCGAGTTACAGTTACCTTACCAACTTCGAACTACAAAACAAACAAATCAAAAACAGTAAAAACTGCCTTGTCTTAATAATGATAATGATAATAATGATGATGATGATAATAATAATAATAATAATAATGTAGAGAAATAAATAATAGCAATAATAATAATGTAGGGCTCTCAATTACTCTCTTACCCAATGTCAATAAGATTCACGTGTTTGCAGAGCCAATTTCACCTCCATCTTGCAGAGCATTTTGTCGCCACAAGACCAAAAATATTCACATCTTGATTTGATTAATCTGCGGAGTCTGAAAAAAGTGAAATTAATCATCTTGAGAGATGTAAATTCGAGGTCAGTGCTTAGCTCAAATATTTTATATTAATCATGTCCTGATATTATTGTCATGTCGTTATCGGTTTATTAGAAAGGAATAATTGGCAAAATTATAGTGATATATTGTTAAAATACTTGTCATCGTCTTTCATGTCTCATCTAATGATCGTAATACAATACAAATTAATTGATTTTATCTTGAAAAGTGTCTTATTTGAGATCTCCCTTCATATCCGGGGCAGAACAAATGTTGCTTCTTGTGTCTTTATTGTGACAATTCAAATGGGTATTTTCCCTTTATATCTCTCTTTCAAACACCAACAAAAGAGACACAATAGAGCCCAATTTGTCTTTATTCCCTTTACATGATTAATGGATGACTTTTTTTCTTTCTTTCTTTCTATACATATTCTCTTCTTGGTGAGAAGGTCTTTAATATTCTTAGAGAATTATTTTTTTTTTATTCAATGTGTCACATGGATACGCATATTATTATGGTTGGTTGAAGTATAAATATGATGATCATTCAATGAAAAATAATAATAATAGTGCTCTAGAAGCACTCAAGACTTTTCCCCTCTTCCTGACCTTTTGTATGGGAACTAGACAAATTTTTTTCAATTTAGAATAATAGGATACCCATATATAACATGGCACTAATACCAATCAAATTTAAAAAATAATAATAAGAAGAAGAAAGTAGAATTAATTTGATTCAGTAATCTAACCAACTTGTACACTATTATGATGATCATTCACATCAACCAAGCCACTTTTGGGAGTGCAAACTCTAACTGATGAAAGTGCTTTGTTGAAATGTTTTGCTTTGGTGTCAAGGTATTCGCTCCAAGTGATTGGCCGATATAGAGGAGGATGACTTGGGCCTACAAGCTTTTGAAGAGGTGAAATTTGGACGCTTGATGGTGGCCCATAGAGATAGGCAATGGATAACCTATGCTTGGTTCGGTTGACGACAGCCCGGTGGAGCACACTCCGGTATGACCCGTTTGATAATATGTGGAGCAAGTCCCCAACATTGACCACAAGGGCACCGGGGATAGAGGGGACCATGACCCACCCGGTTGCCTCTTTCAGGACCTGCAACCCGCTGGTATTGTTTTGGTAAAGAATAGTGAGTAGGGTAGAGTCTGTATGCTCGGCGAGACCCATGGCCCGATCTGGATCCGGACAGGCCGGGTAGTAATTCAATTGTAACGCTGCGCTAGCATCACTGAAATGACCCTTCGGCCCAGCCCATTTGACATCTTCCGTTGTTATGCCAAGTGACCCCAGCACTAACCACATCAACCTCCCTGCTAGCTTTTTCATTTCTTGCTCATATTCTTCAATTATATCACTGCTAAAAATTAATTAATATATTAATTAATTTTAATATATATTTATATAGTGAAGATGCTATGATAATCATGGATTCATGGATAAAACAAAAGTAAACAGTATTTGCTATTATCACTCAAAATCTTCTTAGTGGGTCCATCGCTTTCATTGTAATCTTTGCTAATTGCATTAAGGAAAGAAAATGGGTGTTTGCGTTTTGAGTGTACTTATACAGTTATGCTACCATTATCATCATCACACAATAAAGGAAAAAAATTAAAAGAAAAAACACCATGGTGACGGTGAAATGGCAAAAGACACAAATGAACAACTTTACACGTGCATGAGCATGTGTGACTAAAATAAATTACCAGTGTTTGCAAAAATCTTGGGGCCAAAGTTTGCGGAAATGATCAAGAGGTGATCCAGCTACGGTGAAACCTTCAGACCACATAAGCTTAGAGAAAAATGAAGAGATTCTAGCCAAGCCATAGCCAGCAACACCATCAGGTGATCGCGCAGCTTTGAGCTTTTGTTGAGTTGGTAAAGAGAATAAGCTTGTGCTTGTAGACTCAGTGTTATGGAGAAGATTAGTGGGGATGCCATGATTTATGACTTGAAAAGCACCCCAAGTTTTGCATGCATTTCCGACGAGTGTAAGGCCATTAGGGTCATTGAGATCGATAACCGGCATGGATTCGGAGACCAAGGAGTCGCCTGTAGGGTACTTATCGCGTTGTGTCCATGCATATGAGTCGGGTAATACTTGCAGTGAGGTGAAGTCCAGGTGTTTGTGCTGGTTGAACACAGGGTGGGCTCTAAAAGCATCTGAGAGTCTTGAAGGCATGATGAAATTAATAAGTTTGAGGAAGAAAAAGAAAAAGTGCGTGTCTTGGATTTTAGATGTTTTACGGAATAGGTGCTAGCAATAAAAGCTTAGTATGTAGTATTAGCTAGCAAATAGCAATAGTGGTAAGGAAAAAGTTGGATGATGATGAGTAGAGAGGGAGAATATGAGATGAGAGACATGATGGTTTTGTAGAGTATTTATAGAGACGATCGCAAGAGAGAAAAAGAGGGAGGCGCGTCTCAAAAATAAAAAAATGGGGGAGAATTATATGTGTGTGTGTGTGTGTGTCTATATATATATAATTATTGGTGCAGAATCATATACTTTGTTGAAGTCCAAGAAAATTCTTACACCTACAATAATTTTAGATTGAATAATTTCTCTATATACGCACACATACATACATGAGAGAATGTTAGTTGGTTAAACTAATAAAAATAATTGAGATGTCTAAAGAGGTCTGGAATTTGATTTATATTCATATAATACATAACAAAATAATATCGATCATTAAAAAATGGTTTCAAATTTAGTGAATCAAAAGATTGGAAATAATGTGGAAAGATGAGATGCTGAGTGATAGGATAATACATACGTCATAGGTGTTGATTAAGGAAGATAGAATTTATTTCTCATTATCCTAGTTGCTACAAAATATAAATTAAATCTAGAATATACAATAAAAATAGAAAAGAGAACAACCAAATCGAGGACAAATATGTGCATACAAGAAAGAAAGGGGACTAGAGAGTAGAGTATGATGGAGAAGATGGGGACAATGTGGGTGAGACTAAGAAGAGAGTGGTGGGTTTCTTTTAAATGTTGAGTGGTGTTGGGAGAAGTGTGGATGGAAGGAGACAAGAAATGAAAGGAGAGTGAGTGTCTGTATTGGACAAGAGAAAGAACAAAAACTGAAAGGACCATCTTGTCCTCTACAAACAATAGAAAGTACTTAAGAAGGAAAAGCATCTATTGAGAAGAAGGAAAAATAATAAATAATAAATAATTAAAAAAAGGCCTCTCAAGCCAAACCAAAGGCAAAGGGGGGTTCCATGAAAGAATAGGGTCCTGCTCTCTCCATGTGCTTTTGTCTTGTCCTCAAGTAGAAAAACATCCAAATCAATAAACCCAAGCTTGAGCCTAATCTCTCTTCACTATAAGACAATACCCACCTTATTCACTACGGTGTATAAATCATACTTGCCCTTCCACTTGCTCTTTCGATATTGGTGAACTTAACTTCCCTTATATCTATGGTGGCTGAGGTACATCTACTTGTTTGGTTCTCAGAAAAGGTCTACTAGTTTGTTTATTTTCAAGAGACCATGAGATTTAGATAAAATAAAAAGGAACCAGATCAATTGAATTGATTGGAACCAAAATTATAAAAATAAAAAATTGAAGAAAATTATCAATCATTCATCTGTTATTTTCTTTGATTTAAAAAAATTAAAAACTTTTAATTTATTCCCATTAGTACAATTACTTTTATGTAAAAGTAACTTGGATCCGCCTGTTACTTATGTAAAAGTGCAAAAAAAAATGATATCATGTTGTTTAGTTAAGAATAGAAATTTTGGCACATTTTATTATCAAAGCGGATACTTTTTTTTTAATGTATATGATGTCCACATGATAAATGTTTAAAATACTTTTGTGACATCAGAAAAAATTACATGGCTAGTGGACGCATAGAAAAAACTAATTCATTTACAAACTTCAGAGATAAGGCTAAAAAAATTTTAAGTTTTCGACTATTTGTATTTGATTTGATCAATTCCGGTGGATTAAGCCTCGGGTCGTTAGGGAGTTTGTATTTCTAGAATTTAATAACATTATTGGGATTATACTAGGGAGTTTGTATTTCTAGATTTTAATAACATTATGGGGATTATATTTATGCTTCGTCTCTTTTCTTCTAAAAAACTTTTTCTCACTTGTTGAGTTTATTGAGAAAACAGAAGTGAGAACTCCGTAAAATCCCCGATCAATAATATTTGAAGAGGAGTCTAGCATGATTTATTTATTCTGTTTGAAAAAAAAATACATATAAAAATAGAATTGTTGTTGAAAGCTCAGATTATACCGCGAACGAAAATAAAAATAGAAATGATAAGTAACATAGATATTAGACTTCTAATGGTTTTCAATGATTGAGTCAATCAATGATTGATGTCAATTGATATCATAGATATTCAAATTTCTCAATTGTTGAGTTTATTGTAGAAAAAAAAAAACAGAAGTGAGAATTCTGTAAAACCTCCAAACAAAAATATTTGAAGAGGAATCTAGCATGATTGATTTATTCGATTTGAAGAATATGCATATATATAGAATTTTTGTTGGAAAATCAAATTGTACCGTGAATGAAAATAAAAATGGAAATGATACAATAACATAGAGATTAGAATTCTAATGATTTTCAATGATTGAGTCAATCAGTGATTGATATCAATAGAAAGATTATCAAGTTTTCCTATTGAAATCAATATATATTACTTACCTCTTACAATTTTCATATTATCTAGAAACCAACCTATCATTAAAAAAAATTAAAGGAAAAGTAAATCATTTATTTACTTGATAATTTATCTTGGGAATATATATATATATATTAACAGCGAAAAAATGTAAGAAAAATATCTTATTATTAATTTTTCACATTGAAACATATGTTTTCTTATTTTAGTACTTTTTTTAATTTTCATTTATATAATTTATTTAATTTATAATAAATATGAATAAAAGTGTATTTAAAAACAAAGACGATACTATATTAACAAGGGAGTTATTGGCTATTATGAAAATAGTGAGGAGAAAAGTGATGTAAGTTGGCAATTTCCCATATTAATATTTATATTGGTAAAAAATTGAGATAGCCAATCTTAGTGATTTATTGTCTTTATTTTTCATCTAGAGATGGCCATAGGTTTGGGGTGCCTATGAGGCTCCACTCCAAATAAGAAGAATTTTAAATAATTTTTAGGAATGAGGTGGAGAATGAGAAAAAATAATTTTTAAATTCTTAATGGAGTGAAGTTTAATTTTATACTCCACTCCCTCTCCAGTTCCCCTGCAATCCTCATTATATATAAATATTTTTTTTATTTAATAATTTTTATTTTATTAATTATAATATTAATTAATAATTTTTTATTTTTATTTGATATAAATAGAATATAACAAAAATAAATCCATACGATATAGCTTTTATTTACACCTAAAATATTATTATATTTTCTTTTCTCTCTCAAGATACTGCTCTCTTCAAGTATTTTTTAATTTTGATATTGTTTTAATATAATGTTTCAAAAATTGAGAGATTTTTTAAATAATTTAAATATTTTTATAATATAATAATAATTTTATTTAAATCTTTAATTTTTAATTTATTAAAATCATCTATTTATATCTACTATAAAATAAATCAATAGGGAATAATGTGGGGATGAGGAAATCATTCTCTTTATGGGAATTTCTCATCCCCACCTCACTAAATTTATTGGGGAATAGGGTAGGGAATAAAGGTGAGATTTTTAATTGGCTGAGGAATGAGATAGAAAATAAAGATAAAATTTTTAATAGGGTGAGAATTAAGATAAACCTCCCCACTGCCACTTTACCCCGCTGTCATCCCTATTTTCATCTTTACTTTGATTATTTTTGCTATATTATCATATTTTCTATGATATTTTGAAAATAAATATAACTTATTCTTTAGGTAGCTTAATTTTCATTGATCAAAAGATAAAGATCTGAATATTCTAGTCCAATCATACGTTCGTTAGAATTAGATTAATCTTATCATCATTCATAAGCAAATATCAAATTAGAAATACAAGTATACATGTTGTGGACAAATGTATATAAAGGGCAATGTTGTCCCTATAGAAAAAAATGAAAATAGGATGAGTGCTCCTATACTTTTCACTTGTAGATATATTTGGCCATTTCCATGAAAAGTGGTAAAGTTTTTTTTGGTGTTTTGTGGTTAGATTTGAGTTTCTTTGTCCCACATGACCCCTAGTGGATCTCCCATGACATAACTCTTTTAATATCACATCATATATAATCTATCGTGTCCAGAAACATTATCTAATGCAGCTTTTTGATTTTATGATTTAACGCCTTAAAAATTTTGGAAATGCCCTATTATTTCTTTCTGTTTTTTCTCATGTTTTTGTGGTTGCCATAAAAGTTAACAAGATTATGTAGTTATGAATTTATGATGTCATAAATTAATGGTCATGATCATACCCATGTACTTTGGCAATTGGCATGATAATGATCATCATATATGGGACATGCGCTCGTGAGCATGCACTAACTCACACATGCATATGCAATTCACGTGGCCCTAACGTGGTGAGGTCGGGTCATTACATAAACCATTCCAAAAGGAATAATGATTTTTAGGATGAAATAAATAGATTGAAAAAACATGCATGTTATACATACAAAATTTTCTATCCTTATTTTAACTTATTGATTGGTCAAAATCTGTCCATAGTCTGTGATGCATATCAGCTAATAATAATCAAAGAATTATTCTCTGTCCTAAGGAAGAAGACACTCTTTGTCTAGAATCTTTATACTAATAATAAAAACAAGTAATTTTGTCTAAATCAAACCAATCCTATAAGACAGATCAAACTAATCTCCCTTCAAGACCCGTCAATCTTGTTCACAGGCAAAGAGATCAATGACTTCCTCCAATGAATTCACATTTAATAAAAAAAATGTGGTTAATTTTGGTGGGTGTTATGTAATTGAGAAGGTAAAATGTTATGTGATAAATAAGAGTCTAAAGTTTGAACTCTATGCAGCTAGGTTAAATAATAAAAATATAAAAAGATTTGGTTAATTTGGGATTGATTTCATGATTTTTCTTGTATTTGCATTTCCATTTTAAGAGAAAATTTTTCTTTTATAGTGTATCAGCGTCATGCAAATTTTGATGAGGTAACTCCCCTATCTAAGCCATTTTTTTTTCCAAGAGAATTGGCTTTCAAAATTTCTGCCTTTTGTAGACAAACTTATAAATTTGGCGGACATAAATTTCTTCATTGTGTTAAAAATAGGTTACTATTTTAGGCATATGCGGTGTACATAACTTCCAGCGAAAGGAAACACAATAATAATAAATATACACAATAATAATAAATATACCCAATAATAATAAATATCTTACTTCAATTTACAATGCTGTTGTTATAGTATTGGACAGAGAACTGCTGTTTCATTTTAGTATTGCTTTACCTTTGTTTTGTTCTTCCTTGGAGAAAATTAAATTTACTCTTGGTAACTGCTAGCTTCAATCTCCAATCATTGAGAATTATTGTACGTTGAAATTGAAAAACCAGACTCTTATCAGTATCTGGGGATTCAAAAAGACATGATCATTATCAAGTTGAAAGATAATGCTTGCATCACTGATTCAAAATGGTCATGATGCTGGAAATCAAGTGAGCTTGCTAGAACTCAAGTAATTATATTGTTCCTTCAATTTTAATATTACCTATATCTTGACTCTTATGTAATTAATTAATCGACACCAGAGTAATGCCTTTGTTTTTTGAAGAATCACATTAAGCTCCTTTTCAAGATCTTATAATATAAAATACCTGTGGCAAGAATCAACACTCTAGTCATAACTAATCTGTCAAATCAGTCAAAATTTGTTATGGAATAGAATTGTCAAATTACGGTGTGAGTTATTTCTAACCTTTATTGGTCTTTGGTCTTGATTCTTTAAAGTAAAGTCATAAGGCTTTTAATAATATTAAATTTCTACTTGTTAAGTGTGTCTTCTCTCTCGTCATTATTTCCATTTGTGTCTCCATTACTTGTCAAATAGACATTAAGCTCCTACAAGCGCAACGCAAATTCTGTAATTCTGCTCTGCAAATTTGTCTATATGTTTGATATGCTCAAACTACTTGGAACACAGAACCGGTATTCTGCAGCACCGCTTGGTTTGAACAAATGGCCGGTGGAAAACACAAATGGACGCTGATATTTTAGTATAAATTATTAAGGTTGAACAAATGCAACCACACGAGTTAGGCTAGAAATTAGAACCTAATCCTTGAGATGCTGCTTCTTATTACTGGAGCTAAATCTTAGCCTAAAAATGGATATACATGGAAAGTGAACAGAAGCTTATTATATATTTACAGTCTTATTTCATTCCAATTATTATACATCTTCTTGTATACAACCACTCCATAATTTCAGGATACTTTCTACATAAATCTATGATATTACCATTCCTTGGGAGATTTTTTTTTTAATTTTGTTTTCCTAAGTTCTTTATGTTTTTATTTTGCTAGGTATCAAAGGAAAATACAGAGGTTACCTCCTTTTTTTGCACAGTTACTTAATATCTATCGTAGCTTTTTTTTAATTCAAAAAATGTATATAAGTAGACAGAACAATAGTGCCATAAGCTCACAAGACTAATTCAAATACAATTCATCTGTTAAATAATGTATCAATAATCAATGACTATCAAGTGCTAGATAATAATACTTGAATTAGTTGTTATATTATTTTTTTTATAAGCAGTCGTTATATTATTATCAAGGAGATAATTACATAACAATAATGAATGCACAACATGTCTAGTGTAATCTCATTTGAGCTAGTTGAGTTGAGTTGATAAAATTGGATAAACACTCATTTAGTTCATATATTACGATTTAAGTGCTTCTTTATTACTTATATTTTGTAAAATACCATGAGATACCTTCATTATTAAATATGTGACACTTTTACCTTTATTTTGCTTTGTTTTACAAAAATAGGCTTGCAACACTATTCCTGGTGACATTAATGAAAAGAAAGAATATTAACTTATCAAGTTAACACTAAAATTAAAATAAAAATTAAAGTAGCTTGGTTATTTAATTTTTGTTATAAATAATTTCAAGACAACAAGGCACTAAACATAGCTTTAATTTAGCTAGTATTAATTTGTATATGAACAATTATTAGAAAGATTGTTACAAGAATATAAAAAATATTAGTTCTTGTAAAATTGATCATTATTGGTTAATTTTTTAATTTATTTTTATGATAAGTTAATTAATACTGTCAGGATTCTAGCATGGGTATTATTATTGTAATGGCAAAGGAAAAAAAAAGAGCGAAAGTATCATATATTTAGCAATAAGATCTTCTGAAACAATTTTTAAAATATAAAGACTAAATAAGCACTTAACTCAAAATATATAGATAAAATAAACATTTACCCTGATAAAATATCGTGTTAAAAGCAAAGGGCCTGGATTCCTATCCCTACTCACATTGAATGTAGAGAACAACTAAGTTATTCCTAGGCTATTTTAATACACATACATACGTATGTATATATATTAAAAAGTTAAAATACAAAAATTCAGTATATCTCTACTGATGTAACATATATGTTGTGATATAACTACATATTGTCGTGTATTAACTAATTTCTTATGAGAATGTGAACTTTGAAAATGTAGCGTAACTCATACTCATACATATAAACAACAAAAAATCAATTACATATATATTTGTTGTTTTCTTTTTATATGGTAGCTAATTAGCCAAACTCATTCAGAAATAGGTCTATACTACCTTGTCATATGACAATGACTTAATAGAAAGACCATCTTATCGCTTGATAAGGATTGTAAAAGGGAAAAAAAAAATTCACTTTGTTTGAGAATGAATCTCGAATTATGTATAAATTTGAGGTAATCTCAACTTTTAAGTTGGCTTTTAAGTATGAGTTATTCATATGGACTTCTAAAGCTGACACTATCGGTTTTATAAAATATATTTTTTTTTTAATGTTCAGACGTCCTTTTTAGAATATGTAGACTTTACCTGCATCAAGACATACACGCAATACAGCCCTGTAGATGTATAGCCATATTGCAAATTCATATTTTCTTTGGCATGGGTATCGAGACCAGAGACTTACCATAAGTGTGGGTGAATAAAAACATAAATATATGTTGTGCGTAGACATATATTAAAAATAACTATTTACATGAAGATATACCTGTGATGCATACTTATGCTTATTCGTAAGAAAGTGGAAGGCAATATATTTTTGCCTGACCACAAATCCCATCAACGTTCTTGACGCCATTTAATGGGGTATGCGTGGAATCAACTTAACTTGTCTGAGAATAATTGCGGTGCAGAAGAAGTTACAGATACAAAGGTGAATTTCCATGAGTCCTTTCAGAGGTCTAATACTTGTATGTATATAATTGATGAGCTTTATCATGTGCTGATGAGCGAATCCAACTAATGTATGTATCTAACTTTGGGAATCAACTTCTACTTAAGGTTAATGATTCTATTCGATGAATGGTTTGTTAAAGAGCGATGCTTTTGGTTTCGACTTAATTGGACATGCATGGCATCGTTTTCGTTCACGAGCACTTCTCATGCTACTTTTTGCCTTAATAGATGTTCGCATACATTCTTTCTTAATTTCTTTTAAAGTTGGTTCGTCACAAACATACCATTAAGGACAAATAATAATGATAATACTAATAATAATGGTAGGTTATGAATTAATCGTTGTTATATCAGTTTCAAAATTAAAATGTTCAAAAAATGAGAATCACATAAAATCCCTCTCAATCTAAACAGTTATTATAAGCAAAAATAGTATAAATAAAAGGTTATAATGACGTGTAAATTAATATTGCAAGAATCAGAATCATCATGTAATCCGTATACTAAAGATAAATCCTAGAATTATAACATATGTTTATCTATTTTTATTTTTTGATTTTTTTCCTGTATAATTGAGTATTTGTGCCGTTCTTAATAATAGTGTGAAAATATTGATAGTAAAATGATGTAAAATTTTCAAAACTCTATATTTTCTCAAAAACTTCTGATAAATATGAGACGCATTTTCATAGATTATGTTTTTGTGTAGATATACTTGTAAAGCTTGAAATAAACAAGAAGACAACAATTTGCTTGAAGTAGAAACAACAATGTTGGCACCTTTAATTACCTACAAGATGCTTAGTTGTTTTTACGAGAGGCCAGAAATCATGTAAATGGTCTTGTGAGAAAATGACTTAAAGTGGAGCCGAATTAGAGGTACACAGTAGTAAAACTTTTTGCTAAATTTTTAATGTTATTTTTCCCAAACCTATTTCCAAATTTAGACATATGAAAATAACTTGGTTTACCACCACGAAATAGAATTGCATTAGTTTGAAAGAAGAAACATCTTCCAAAAGTAGAGCAAAATGATATTGTTTTGTACCACAAAAAAGTAAGCTACAAGTCAAAATTAATGTCGTCCTAGTTAGGGTTAAAACAATTAAAAGTGGATCCATTTTCTTTTTTGACAATAATTCCAAAAAACAAAATGCTCCTGAAATTGTTATCTTTTTCCATGCTTTCATAATCATGTAAACCACAAGACTTATCAACATTGAGTAAAATGACTTCTTGTTGGCCACTTTGCCTTAGCAATTACAAGCATTTTTTAAAGCTTTTGATTTTGTTTCATGATTAGTTAGATATCATGTAATCAATGCGTCAGAATATAATGGAGGAGAGTTGTGATCCCATTGGACCATCACAAGTAATTACAAGTTAAATCAATGAAGTACATGCAAGCTAGAGTATATGATTGATCAAAGTCCAAATTTGTTCCACTACAATGTGCAATTTATATAGCAACGCTACACTTATAAAATTACGACTCGAAATTTGTATTTCAAAAGATGTGGCATATAATGTATCATTTAATGATAGATAATAATAATTATTACATTAATAATGAAATATTAAAATTAAATTTTATTTTTATACATACCAGTAAAATTGATGACTAATCACCATATGAGATACAAATTATGTATGTATAAATGTAAGGGTTTATATAATTTCAGGAAGCATTAAAAGATCAGGGATTCAAGTGCACCGAATTAATAATAAAAAGAACAAATTTATGATGTATATAGACATTATATTCTTTCTTGTTCTATTGAGATTCTTTCAAAATCTAGACCGAAACAATGATCTTGTGCACCGATCAATGCTAACATAAAAGTTCTTGAAAGTCGAAGGTGATTTTATAAAAATAATTTTAAAAAATTTATCAAAAATTAAAATCAATGTTTAACTTCTTAAAATTATTTTTGAACCATTCAAAAGTAATTTTAGATGACCCTAACTTATTCTAAAATCTGAAACTTGATTATAAAGATATTCTCAAGAAAAAAAATTAAATTCAAAAATAAATTTTCAATTGAAAAATATATACCAATACACATTATTTTTTAAGTGTACAAAGACAAACACCAGCTATAATTATGAAGCAAAAAAGGTCAATTTTTGGACCCATTATGCCATGATTTCTAGTGGCTCTCTCTGAAATTATTTAACCAATCAGGCAATCACATGATGTAGCAAACGAAATGGAAGCCCTTCACACACACACGCACGTAAATTTAAAGATCAAGACAAACTTTGCTCAGTTGGGCGGCCAACTTTGTTATCCCCAACATATTTTAATTATAAAGTTGCAGTAGATTAACACATCATAGATCTTCTTCTTCAGTTTTCAGCACTTCGAAGATTTTTTCTTTAATGACAGATCATAGAATATTATTACTTCATACAGTAATGCGACAATTTTCACTTTTATCTTATTGGTGTTTGTATTTCTTGGATTCTACTAAAGCAAGTAGAATGACACTGTGATGAAAGGACAATGATTTATTTTGCGGTGCATTTTATATTTTAATTCATATATAAATTGCAATAAGTATGTAACTTGGTTCCTGAAAGGGCATGTCTTAGATGACATATCAATATATTTATGATGTTCTTGCCACTCATATATGAATGGTAGAAGCCTCGGCCAAGTGGTCAGAACTCATGTTTATATATGTGAGAGCATCGTTTTCATATTGTAATATGGGGACTTAACTAAGTGAAAATAATTTTTTTTCTTTAAGAAAGGTAAGTAGTATACGTTTTTTGAATATTAATGAGCGCAGATAATTTTCTCACTTACGAAATATGAGTAGAATAAACGTCTCTCAAATATTAGTGAGCTTAAAAATCAAGGTATTTTTCTCTCTTATGAAATATAAGTAAACTTTCTTAAAATATTAGTGAGCCTATCAGTGCTTCATGAGATTTAATATAAATGTAGACGTCTCTTGAATATTAATAGTGCTAACAACTAGGCAATGCTTCATAAAATTTAATGTGGATTAGTATTTTACCTAATTCATTACATAATCTAAATAAACAAGTGCATATAATGAAATGTGTCACAATTAATAAATAAATTGTGTTAACTTAGTTATTTTTCATATCATGTTAGATTTCTTTAAGATATAAACAATCGACTTAGCCATACTGGTCCATTTAATCAAGTAATTGTATTAAATAAGCATTAAGTAGGTTAATGATGGGTCTTACTTTGCTGGGAGACAAAGTCACCCGATTATTAAATGGTTCATATTGTGTCACCCACTGATTTTGCCATATCAGGTTAGAGTTCTAAATTTTTTAGCATAATTATATAGATCATGTTTGAGTTAGTCTAAATCTGACACATGATATTGACAAAAAGTAAACATGATCTAATGAAATATTTTGCCACTTCTATTGTGTAATTACACACTTTACCCAGTAGTTATGACTCTCTCAATAAGAGTTGAGGTAAAGGGGAATCCTCGCACATAAATACCTCAATCATGAAAAGAAGTAGAGTAGATATGTCCTCCTAAATATTAGAAGAGTAAAAATTTTTAGTTGTATTATAATAAATTTGATTTAGATTAGTCTCAATAAAATATATGTAATACACAGATACCAGTATCAAGTTCTTCAGTTCCACCACTACCAATTTTGAAATAATTGTACAAAATGCTATAAACATAGCAATGCCCCAATTTGCAAATTGAATTTACGTTGATCTTGTTTAGATTTGTGAGCCTAATTAAAAATATTGGATGGCTTAATTAACCAATCAAGTATTGGTCTGTGGTGTTGATGGAATCTTGAAGGTAGATGACGTAACTTAAAAGAAATTTTTAACTCTCAAGTATAAGAGTGTCTTATTATATTATAATTCGATGAGTCCAAAGTCAATCTACAGATAGAGGATTTAATTTGTTTACTTAAGTTTATCTAAAAAAATTAAAATTAAAATTAAAAATATGTAATTTAATTTGAGAAAAACTATCAAGTTGAATTAGTTAGGATTATAGATCCACTCTTAATAAAAATTACAACTTAACAAATTGTTTGTGTTTTATTTCCCAAAAGATTAACTATATAAATTAAAATAATTTTTTTATAATTTTATTATGGATTAAGAACTTAGTATCCCAAAACTTAGCTTGTCTACAATAAGTCAAAATACCATTTTACCATACTTTATATTAAGAAATTAAGAATTTATTGTGCCAAACTACCATGTTTGTCTACAATAAATCAAAATTTCAAAATATAAATATGAATAAAATTAAAGAGAAAATAATTTAATTTATAAAATTAAAAATAAAATTTGATTAAATCATATTTTTCTACTAAGAGTTTTACCTCCCCCTAAATCCTAATATTTAGCTAAATATGTTTGAAATAAAAAAATCATTAAAATTGAAAAACACATAATTAAAAATTGTAATTGAAACTTGAAATAAAACTAATTTTATTTATTGAAAGCAAATTACAAAGAGAGATGGAAAGAATAATTTTAAGGAAAAGAAGAGAAGAAGAGTTCTCCCTCTCTATTTATAGTAATATATGATTTATCAATACTACACAAATAAATAAATTAATTACGTCTTAATCTTACATTTGTCCCATTAATAAAACATAAACCTAACTCATTACATTTGTCTCTAACTTAATTCACTCAAGTATATCCAACATATTCTACTAACAATTATCATACCTAATATGATAAAAACTTATAATTTCACAATAATCATATTTACCGTGGTAAAAACTTATAAATTTACAACAAAAGTTTCTTATCCTCCTTGACAATGATATAATTTCTGATTTTTAGAATCTAAATTTGATATCCATACATTTGTTTAGAGTCTCAATTGCATGAAATTATTATTTTTACCTAATAAACACACAAAATCAAACATTTAGAAAAATAATCTGAAATTCACAATATGTTACACAATTAAAAATATAAATTATATTAATAGCACAAAATAACATTTTTACTCCTTCATAAACATACAATTTTTAACACTAATCACATCTTCCAATTAGCTTTTTGCTAGTCCTTAGTAAATAATGTATTATATTAAATTAAGATTTACAAAATTCATATGCAACTTAATAGTTATTCATCTATTCTCTAAATTACCAAGTAAGTAAACTATCCTAAAATTCTTTAGCTCTTTGTCATTCACTCATTATTTAGGATATCATTAAACCTTATATCTTTAGGCAATAGATTATTCACACATATTTTGAAATATTATAATTTTAACCCATGTAGCGAGCTTTAGACTTGTGACTCCCAAACCAATTGACCTTAAGGCACTGTTATGCAAATTTTAATGAACTCGCAAGCGCACGAATTTATTGTAGAATACATTAATGGTGACGAGTGTCGATCCCACGAGGAGGTTGATTTTAATTATGTGTCGAATTAATTTTCTTTCAATGTGAACAATTAAATTATGATAAATTTATCTTAAATTATGAATTAAAATAGCGGGAAGAATTAAAACTATAACTGTTATAATAAAGCACTTGGGTATCCGGATCCGCATCAACATGCTCCATGGGCTAAATATTCCATATTAATACCAATTAAATCATAAGGGGGGATTCCACACCTTATGAACCACTCTCCAATAAGTATGGTGCCAAGGGCTTATCGTGCCAAATAATAATAACTGACTTAGGGTCTTGGGATAATGGTCAGAACTAGACAAGACTATTATTATTTGTCGACGAAAAGTCAAAACAACCACAAATATTAGAGGGGAAGAGAAAGTAAATTTACCAAACTAAGCCCATGGAACATGTTGAGACTTCACCTTCAACCCAAGCTCAAAAGAAATTAGCCACTCATATTTTAACTAAGAATAAAAAAGGAAATTTTATTAAAATACAAAGAAACTACAAGAAAGAGAAGGAATTTCAGAAATCTAAGCTTAGAAATGAATTCAGGGGTGCCAAATTAGGGGGGGAGAGCCCTCTTTTTATAGATACATTGAGTGAATCGTGACCATCGGATTAAAAACAATTCGGATGCTCAGGATTGCGCCACGTCATCAGTCATCATCAACAATCAAATCAACATTTGTACAAAGAACGCCGCCTGAATAGTAAATAATCTCATGTAGCGCGCATGTACTGTACACCCGATTTCTACTCCAATGAGATGCTGCCACGTCATCGATCTACAGTACATAAGAAATTTAGTCCAATAAGATCATGATACATCATCGGTCAACGCCACGTCATCGGTCAACACCACATAAGCAGTCAATCCACATAATTCGTCCAATCAGATACTGCCATGTCGTAGGTAGTTGCGCTTACATCATCGGTCCGTATACATGAACAAAGGTCGTGAATAAGCGATTATCGTGAACGATCTGCGATGCGTATGAAACGATCAGTATATGTGAACAGTAACTTTTTCCTGTAATGCTCTTCTTAAGGTTTTCGACCGTCCTGAGTCCAAATATGACGTCCGTTTTGCTGTCTGATCACTCGTTTATTGTGAAACGATTATGATGCCCCTAAAATACATAAAATACACAATTATAATAAAATACATATAATTAAATAACAAAATACTTAAATAAATAAAAGTAGCAATGTTAGTGAGATTTAAAGTGTAAAATGATGATTTTCTCCTTTATAAATATATACTTTCTAACACTCAACAGGCACTAGGTGTTGAAACACCCGTACGAGTTCAACTACTCGAGTTTTAATAAAGAAACAAACAATATATTTATAGCCCATGTAGCAAGTTTTAGGCCAGTGATTCCTAAACCAGTTGACTTAGGGCACTAGGTGTTAAAACACCCCACGAGCTTAATTACTTGGGTTCTAAACATAGCACAATCAAAATTTTTTCTTTTTTTTTCTTTTTTTTTTTTTTAAATATACATTTTCTACTACCTCAGATGTTATCATCCTTAACAAATAAAAAGAACTAAATGTTGTTAAAAATTTTAACTTACAACCCACTAGTATGTGTCACTATGTATGTGGAGAATGATTTAATAATTTTGTTTTTTATATATATATACACACACACTTAATAACCAAATTGAGAGCTCATAAATTTGAGTAATTCAAAGAAAATGGAACAAAGACAATTTACTATGAATTTTAAAATCAAAATATAATACAACAGGACTATTAGGATGCGTCTCAAAAGTCTTGACTCTTTACATAACCATCTTAGACCAAAAAAATTTATTTTTTAGATTTTTAAAAAATATATATATAAATAAAAACACATATATTTATAAATATTCATCAACTATCCTCTCTCATCAACCTAACTTAAACATTATTATTAAAAAAATATGCATGAAAACATGAATAATAAAAGAAGAAATAAGAAAGATCACACCTAGGCAAGCCATTGAAGATGTGTTTTTAAAGTCACTACACCTTATATTCAACCATCTTCGACATAAATTTCATAACTATTAACTATTCCTCCCTCCAACTAGAATAAAATATCTTAAATATCTTAAATATCTTCAATATCTTAAAGAAAAGAAGTAGAGTTTAGAAGACATTACCTAATTGCTCCAAGAAAATAATTACAACTAAAGAGTTAAATCTAACTTGCATTTATTACTAAGGTTATGGTCACTATCATTAGTCAATTATTCCAATGTCAAGGTCCTGTGATCTAGCTCTAGTTTTGAGCTTATAAAAGATCAAGTAACTCATTAGTAGTAAAAGCATAAATAAAGAGTTTTTTCGCAGAGCTTAGAACAAAATAATTTTTAATTGCATGGTCAATAAATGTGAGTAAGCCATCATAAAAATTATTAACATTTAACAAACTGATAGTTTTTTTATAGATGTTTAAATGGACTCAAGATGCAAATATAATCAGTGCCTCTAAATTTATAAGAACTCCTGGCAAGAAAATGAAAGCGTTAGCATGATTAAACATCTCAGATATTTGTTTTTGCATACTTGAGACGACTAATTCTTCTCCAATTAATGGACCAAACATGCATACTAAAGGTTTTAAGGCTTGTGAAATGATGCCCAACACTTAGTTTCTCTAGTAAAATGGCTTATCAGACAAACCTTGATAACCATCGGTGATCTCTCTCATATATGAGGTGTAATTTCTTCTCTCCTATGATGCGACCAAGATCAAGAGCTGCCTGAACGGACTCCTTGTACTTTCCATAGCAAAATCCAGAGAGCACACAAATATTAAAATTGTTTACTTGAACATACTGCCATTGGAATAATCTTTAAAAATAAATTATGAGTGTTCAAAAAAGGAGTTCATATTTAAAGATCTTGATGATATACATAATGATATACAACTATAGATGTGTTACTGTATTTGTCAGACGACGCGTCAAGCTCATGGCTCATAATTCAAAGGCAAACAATGATTAGAAAAAATGAACAATTAAAAAAAACATAAATGATCAAATATAAAATCACTCACTAAATGCAATAATACAAATGATAAAATAACAATAAAATAAAAGGATATTTACTAATAATTATGATTGTGACTCATATCTTTCTATAGTTTTACGTCCAGTAATGACTTAAACGCATTCTATGGGTCGAGGATAGGTTTATCATCCAGTTTTCTTCTAGCAAATAGGGTCATTTTGAGTCAGATTTCCAAGACTAAATTGTGTACTTTCTTTTTAGAATAGTCATCATAATCTATGTATCTCATATTGCACATATCTACTTCGATACATCTCAAGAGATCGTAAGATATCATCTAATGATTCGTTACTCACGCCATCTTTAACGAATTTAATTTTGTCTTCTCGAGTATTATAAATCATTCCTAAAGATCTATAATTTGGATTTGTACAATTTTATCTTATATAGTTATGACATTTTGAGTTAAATCTTTTAGCACTCCTTTTATTAGCAAATATGCTTTTACCAAAACCAAGTATGTAAGAAATAAATGAATCAAAAAACTTCACTAGCCATTTGGACCTTTACTTCAATTAACCAATAATATCAGCAAGAATTCCATTGATTATTAACAAACGCAATCGTTTACAACGAGCATTGTAAAATTTTTTAGGTCATTTTGAGTGAGTGAAAGAAAATATTTATGGAATTTATATTTGTTAGCTTAAAGGCTGTAAATATTATAATTTTGATGATAACAAACATTTGCATTAAAGTATTTTATTTTGTATTTCACAAGTTCACTAGTTTTGAAGGATAATGAATCAAGTGAAATCAAGTGAAATCAAATTCAAGACACTCAACGGGCAACGGCGGCTCAACGGATAATTTATTGCGACAATTTTTTGTAAAGCCGGTATGATTTAATTTATACTTGGATTAGCATTTGTGAAGCTTAATTTTATGTTAATAAAATAATTATTTTTCAAGTTAAACACTTTTATGTTTATGAGATAAAATATTTTGTGGATTAAAGTAATTTGGATAAAAATAAAAATATTTTAAATTTCGGAGTTGGACTTATTTGCTAAACTCTAAAACATTTGGGTTTTATTGTAACTTATAATAGATTGTAGGGTTAAGTGAAAAATTTTGAAAACTTTAAAGATTATGGTGATTTAGCTAAAACTCAAAAAGGACCTATTTGAAAAGATTTTCTTTAGTTTGGGCCATATCATAATTTCAGAATATTTTTAGAAATTAAATAATATTTAAAATTTCTGAAATTGGATCTTTTTGATAAATTTTATGACGTTTTGGGTCATAACATAATTTGAGTAAGTTTTGAGGTAAAATTATAATTTCGTAAACAGTGTTACTGTAGCAAAATTCAAAATTAACGGTAACTTCACTGTTACGAGCGGGGAACCGGTTAAATTAAGCGGCTAGCCGTTTGAGCCGGGAATTTGACAATAACAGCTAGTTTTCGAGCTTGAACTATAAAAACTCAACTCCAACTTAATTTCTATAACTCTAGCAAGCAAAAACAAGTTTGTAAAACATATATTGAGCTTCCATATTGTAAATCACAATAGATTAAATCATTCTTGTGCCATTATTTGTAAATCTACTCTTATAGAGAGTGTCTTGTTGTAATTTCTATTTTGTATCGTATTGAGAGTATTCAAGTGAGGGAAACACTTAGGGTAAAGAGATTAAGGTGATAATCTCTCAATTGTAAAGGTCCATTAACACCTTAGAAGTCAATTGTAAACATTTGAAGCATTGGGAGGCTTGGATAGTGAAATTCTCGAGCTCAGTTGACTTGGAGGCGTGGACGTAGGCAGGGATTGCCGAACCACGTAAAAATTGCTGTGTTTGCATTCTCTTCCGTTACTCATTTATTTTGCTAGCATTGTCTAATTTATTATATTTGATTTAATTGCTGTAAAACTTAATTTTTGTTTGTATTAAGGCATTAGGTTGAATCATTTGTAAAATAAATTTTAAAAACCCAATTCACCCCCCTCTTGGGTTGCTTATTTGTATTTCAATTGGTATCAAAGTTTGGATCTCTTATTAGGACTTAAACGTCTAGAGTAAAAGATCCATGACAACGCAAAGTGATTCAACTTTTAGGGAAGGACAATCCACAACTAAACCACCGTTCTTTGACGGAAATGACTATCCATATTGAAAAACTAGGATTGCCGAACCACGTAAAAATTGCTGTGTTTGCATTCTCTTCCGTTACTCATTTATTTTGCTAGCATTGTCTAATTTATTATATTTGATTTAATTGCTGTAAAACTTAATTTTTGTTTGTATTAAGGCATTAGGTTGAATCATTTGTAAAATAAATTTTAAAAACCCAATTCACCCCCCTCTTGGGTTGCTTATTTGTATTTCAATTGGTATCAAAGTTTGGATCTCTTATTAGGACTTAAACGTCTAGAGTAAAAGATCCATGACAACGCAAAGTGATTCAACTTTTAGGGAAGGACAATCCACAACTAAACCACCGTTCTTTGACGGAAATGACTATCCATATTGAAAAACTAGGATGAGAATTTATTTACAAGCCCTAGATTATGAAATTTGGGAAGTTGTATGTGATGGTCCATTTATGCCTTTGACTAAAAATGAAGTCGGGGAAGATATTCCAAAACCTTATGGAATTTGGCACAAACTTGAAGTTGTTTATGAAGGCACGAATTAAGTGAAAGAATCTAAAATTAGTAGATACACTCGACAATATGAATTGTTTTAAATGGAACAAAATGAAAGTGTGTATTCTATGTATACTAGATTTACGGATATAGTGAACACTCTAGGAGCCCTAGGAAAGACTTTTTCAAATAGCGAGAAAGTTAAGAAAATCATTAAATCACTTCTTAAGGATTGGAGACTAAAAAGAACTGCCATTGAGGAAGCTAAAGATTTAAATGTCTTACCTATTGATGATCTAATCGGTTCTCTTATTTCTTATGAGGAAGATTTGGCAGTTGAAAGAGGCAATAAAGAGAAGAAGAAAATCATTGCTCTCAAAGTCACAAAATTTGAAAGTGATGGAGAAAGTGAGCCGGATGATGAGGAATTGGCTATGCTTGCTAGGAGGTTCAGAAAATTTTTCAAGAAAACTGGTGAGCGAAGAAAATTTAAAGATTTCAAGAACCAAAAGGAGAAAAAGGAAGCAATTAAATGTTACGAGTGTAAGAAGCCTGGCCACATAAAATCGGAATGTCCTCTTCTCAACAAGTTCAAGAAGAAAGCAATGGTGGCCACGTGGGATGATACTGATGAAGAAACAAGTGATGATGAAGAGCATCAAGAAATGACAAATCTAGCTCTTATAGCGATTAGAGATGAATCGAATAATGAACTAGATGAGGTAAATGATCTTCTTACCTATGATGAATTACATGACGCTTTTAAAGAATTACATGATGAGTTGATGAAGATAGGTAAAAAGAATGTATGCCTTAAAAAGAAATTGATAGATCTCAAAAATGAAAATGAATCATTGAATGCAAAGATTATATGTTTAGAACTAGAAAATAAAATGTTGCATGATAAAGTCACATCTTCAAATGAGAAACTTAATATCTCATATGAGCATGAGAAATTACATGTTGAAAATTTGATAAAGGAGAATGAAGTTCTCAAGAAGAAGAATAATGAGTTAAATGAAATTGTAATAAAATTCACAAATGGCAAAAAGATGTTGGATAATTTACTTAACTCTCAAAAATGTGTTTTTTATAAAGGAGGACTTAGGTATAAGCCTAACTTAAAGCAAAAGTATTATAAGAATTATTTTGTTAAAGCTACATCCACAAGTGATCATAAAATTATTTGTCATTATTGCAATAGAAATTGTCACATGAAAAATAGATGTCGTGTGAAAAGAAATGCTTATTATGGTATAAAATATGTTTGGGTTCCAAAAGGAACCATTGCTGACATCCAAGGACCCAAAAAGGTTTGGGTACCTAAGACTTAAAATTTTCTCTGCGGGGCTTAAAGAAGAAGAAGAATAAATGGTACTTGGACAGCGGGTGTTCAAGACACATGACAGAAAATTATGTTTGGTTTTTAAGTTTTACTAAGATCGAAAATGGTGGAGATGTATCTTTTAGAGATAATTCAAAAGAAAAGATCATTGGTATTGGCAATGTCGGTAATGTATCTTCTACTCTTATTGAAAATGTATGCTTGGTTGAAAACTTAAAACATAATTTACTTAGTATTAGTCAATTATATGATAAGGGTTATAAAGTAGTCTTTGATAAATTTAGATGCATTATTGAAAATACATGTGATGGAAAAATTTTGTTTGTAGGAAATAGATATATTAATGTCTATACCATTAATATAGATTGTGCATCTACCATTAATAAATGTTTCTTGGCATTGCATAATGATGGATGGTTATGGCATAGAGACTAGGTCATGCAAACATGGATTTAATCTCAAAAATTTTCAAAAATGATTTGGTTAAAGGACTTCCAAAAATTAGTTTTCAAAAGGATAAAATTTATGAAGCTTGTCAATTTAGAAAACAAATCAAAACTTCTTTTAAAAACAAGAATCATGTCTCTACTTCAAAACCACTTCAATTACTTTACATGGATTTATTTGGACCCTCTAGACATGTTAGCCTAAGTGAAAAATATTATGCATTTGTAATTGTAGATGATTATTCTAGATACACTTAGGTACTATTCCTGGCTAATAAAGATGATTCATTTGAAGCTTTTAAAGTTTTTTATAAAAAGGTTCAAAATGAAAAATGATACTTTATTACTTGCATTAGAAGTGATCATGGTAGAGAATTTGAGAATCATGCATTTGAAAATTTCTGCAATGATTTAGGCATTGAGCATCAATTTTCATCACCTAAAACTCCACAACAAAATGGAGTTGTTGAGAGAAAGAATAGATCTATTCAAGAAATGGCTAGGACCATCTTAAATGAAAATGCACTACCTAAATATTTTTGGGCCGAAACCATCAACACCGCTTGTTATGTTTTAAATCGGATGTTGATTTGATCTTATCTCAATAAAACTCCCTATGAGCTTTGGAAAAATAGAAAACCTAACATTGGTTATTTCAAAGTTTTTGGATGTAAATGTTTTATTTTAAACACAAAAGATAATCTTGAAAAATTGGATCCAAAATCTGATGTTGGTATCTTTCTTGGGTATTCAAACTCAAGCAAAACTTATAGAGTGTATAATAAAAGAACTTTGGTTGTGGAAGAATCTATGCATGTTACTTTTAATGAGTCTAATACCTCCTCTATGGAGAAAGTCGCTGTTAGTGATGATGCAGATGAAAATATATAAGAAGATTCATCAAAGAACAACTAAAAGAATACAGAAGATCAAGTAGAGCAACTTGAAGAAACAAGCGCAGAGCAAAATCAAGGTACTTCTCAAGCACTCCCCAGGGAGTGGAGGTATGTTTTTTCTCATCCAAAGAATGCCATTTTAGGAGATCTATCTAGAGGTGTTATAACTAGATCATCACTTAAGAATACATGTGAGCATGCTGCGTTTATTTCTCAAATTGAACCAAAATCCTTTGTGGATGCGGAAAATGATGAATCTTGGATTATGGCAATGCAAAAGGAGTTAAATCAATTTGAGAGAAATAAAGTGTGGGAATTAGTTCCTAAACCAGAACATCAATCCATCATAGGAACTAAATGGGTATTTAGAAATAAGATGGATGAATCCGGTGTGGTTGTAAGGAATAAAGATAGATTAGTGGCTCAAGGATAAAACCAAGAAGAAGGAATTGATTTTGATGAGATATTTGCACCTGTAACTAGATTACAATCCATTAGAATGTTGCTAGCATATGCATGTTATAAAGATTTCATTTTATTTCAAATGGATGTCAAAAGTGTCTTTCTAAATAGATATATCATGGAGGAAGTTTATGTGAAACAACCCCTGGTTTTGAAAATGAAAAATTTCCAGATCATGTTTATAAGTTATTAAAAGCATTGTATGGTTTAAAACAAGCACCTAGAGTATGGTATGATAGGCTTAAAAATTTCTTGCTTGATAATGATTTTTCAATGGAAAAGCCGATACTACACTTTTTGTTAAGCATAAGAACCAAGACATAGTTGTTCAAATTTATGTTGATGATATTATTTTTGGTTCTACTAATGAGTTCTTGTGCAAAGAATTTTCATCTTGTATGAGTAAGGAGTTTGAAATGAACATGATGGGAGAATTGAAGTATTTCCTTAGACTTCAAATTAAACAAAACAATGAGGGAATTTTCATCAACCAAGCTAAATATATCAAAGATTTGCTCAAGAGGTTTGGAATTGAAGAATCAAACACTAAAAGCACTCCAATGAGTACAACAATCAAGCTTGACAAGGATGAAAAAGGTAAAAAAGTTGATATTAAAAATTATCGAGATATGATCAGCTCTTTACTTTATTTAACTGCAAGTAGACCTGATATCATGTTTAGTGTATGTTTGTGTGCAAGATTTCAATCATGTCCCAAGGAATCTCATTTGCTTGCTGTTAAAAGAATTTTTCGTTATTTGAATGGAACCATAGATCTTGGCCTTTGGTATCCTAGAGGAACTCATATAGATTTGACTTGTTATTCGAATGCCGATTTTGCTGGTTATAAGGTGGATAGGAAAAGTACTAGTGGAACTTGCCATTTTCTAGGTCATTCTCTTGTTTCATGGTTTAGTAAGAAACAAAACTTGGTTGCACTCTCAACCACTGAGGTGGAATAAATTACCGCAGGTAGTTGTTGTGCACAAGTCCTTTGGATGAAACAAACACTTAGAGACTATGGCATTAAACTTGAACAAATTCCTATAAAATGTGATAATACTAGTGCCATTAATCTTTTAAAGAATCTCATTCAACACTTTAGAACCAAGCATATAGAGATTAGACATCATTTTTTAAGAGATCGTGTACAAAAGGGTGATATTGCTTTAGAATTTATCTCTACGGAAAAACAACTTGCCAATATTTTTACAAAACCCCTTTGCGAAGAACAATTTTTGAAAATTCGGCATGAACTTGGGATGATGAGATTTTCACATTAACATCTCTAATTATGTTATTGAATCTATTAAAATTGTGTGCTTAATGGTTGTTAATGTTTTTGAAAGAGTTTGAGCATGATAGATAAGTAAGGTGTTATGATATATTCATGTCAAATGCTTGTGTGCTTCATGATACATGCTTGATAGATGAATTATTTGCTTGAATTAATCATGATTTAAATGTTTAAAATCATGATTCATACATTAAAATGGTTCTTGAGAGGTTTCGGAATCAAGAAATGATGACGAGATTGATCAAAAATGGCCGAAAAGTGACTTTGGTACAGTTGGGCAGCAACCAGGCGGCTAGCTGCTTGGAATTGCTCCCAAACCCGAGAGCAAGCGGCTAGCCGCTTGGCTTGGTCACGGGTTTAGAGTCTTTTCTCTTCCTCTTTTTGACTTTCTTCCTCACTTACCTCTCTCTCTCTCAAAACCATGACTCCTCCTCCATTTTCTTTCAAAAATTCTTCATTTCTCAACCATTTTCATGTTAAAATCATTGATTCAATCCATTACCCATCCATTTAACTTCCATTAAACATCTTTTAATCATCATTTCAACTTCCTCTTCTCTTGTTCATCTCTTTCTCTCTCTCCCGCATGAATAGTGCCTCACCATCTCTCACTCAAATTTCTTTAATTCTCACTCATTTTCTTGCTAAAATTAATTATCCAAACGATTACCCATCCACTACTCGTTCATTTTTCATCATCCAAACACCATTTTATCACATCTCCATAAAAATCCGAAATCCAAAAACCTAACCTTGATCGTTTCTCTCTCTAGATTTTCAAGCTTTCTCTAGCCCATCTTTAATCAAATCCACATTATATCTAAACCTCATTCATCTATAGGATTACATTTCTTGGCTCAAACTTATCCATTTTACTCAAATCCAAAATTATTCTTTAAGCTTGTTCAACAATGGTGGGTGGAGAAAAAGTCAAGAGCAAACAAATGGCCAAGAGATGCAAGGAAGATTATAAAGATAATACGGAGTTTTTGTCAACTCATTTTCGACATCTCCCACTTCAAAAACGATTTATCGATAATTTCATGACAAGGTCGGTTATTCCTCCTTACTTTGTTAATCTTAAGAATTTGGCAAATTTGGAAATTTGTGGTAAATCTATTGACAAACTTCTTATTGCTATGGGTTGGAAAAATGTCTTAGTTATTCAAGAAGCATATTATGAGAATTTAGTTAAGGTTTTTTATTCGAATATGGATATAGAAGTTTCAGATAAAATTGTTACTAGTGTTGGGGGAGTTCATATTGAATTTGATGTTGCGGAGTTAAATCATATTCTTGGGACTCCAAATGAGGGATTAGAAATTTACAGTGCTAGAGCTAGAATAAATCATCCATGGTTTTCTCTTGAAAATGTTGTTCAAAAAATTTATCGCCAACGTGATTTGTCCGATGAATTTTATCGATCATCATTGAAATCTCAAGCTTTGCCTCTTCAAATTAGAATCCTGCATTATGTTCTTCATCATGTAATTACTCCTAGGTATGGTCATGAGGATGAAGTTAACCGATTGGATGTGGCTTTATTGGATTGTATTTTGAAGGGTAAAAAGCTCAATGTTAGGTACATTATACTCAATCATATGCTTAGCACACCTTGTATGGCTAAAAGGTCCCTTCCTTATGGTAATATCATTAACCGCATCCTCAAACATTTCCGAGTACCTATTACCGAACCAACTTTTTTAAATTCAAGAGAACTAGGAGATGATGTCATTGCCAACTTAGGATTTATTTGGGTAGAAGGTAAATGGACTAGAGACCAGAGATACTCCACCAAAGTTTTTGAACTTGTTCCTACAGATCATCGTTTCTTTAACGATGTTCTTCCACCAGAATAACTTCCTGATCTTAGTGTCTTACAACTCTCTCATTATCCATCTTCTGCGGGTTCTTCTAAAACTTCTTTAGCTGCCCATGAGGATCCAATGCAGCAGATGTTGGCTAAAATAGATTCTCTTTCGACACAACAAAGCTAACTTCAATCTCAGTTTGAAGCTTTTTCAGCTCAATCCACTTTGGAGCACCAGCGCCTTTTTGAGTAGCAGTAGCAATTATTTGATCACCACCAGTGACTTTTTGCTCAACAACAACAGATTCTTGATGGCCAGCAGCAGCTTTTTGCAGCTCTTGGGTTTCCGCCACCATCATCTTCATCACATCCACCATCTCTATAGCTCTGTTATTTTCTGTTACTCTGTACCACACATTTTATGCATTTACATTTTCTTTATGGATTATGGATGATCATTATAAGCTATTTAGATGTTCTGTATTTGGATGCTTTATCTTTGGATGTTCTGTCTTTAGATGTTCTGTATTTGGATGTTTTGTATTTGGATGCTATATTATGACTTCCTGATATATTGTAAGATTTTCATGTCTCTTGCCTGTATTTGATTGATTATTATTGCCTTAGTTTAAATTTTGATGATGAAGGGGGAAAAGTCATGTATTTCGGAGACAGGTATTATATTTTCTTTTTATGCACTTGTGCATGTTTTTTGAAATATTAAAGGGAGCTTATAAATTGTTATAGATCATATTTTCAGGGGGAGTTTATTTCAAATTTGATTATATATGTCATGTATTAAGGAGGAGCATATATGTCAAAATACATGAGATGTTTGTCATCATAAAAAAGAATGAGATTGTTAGCCTAAAGGCTATAAATATTATAATTTTGATGATAACAAACATTTGTATTAAAGTGTTTTATTTTGTATTTCACAAGTTCACTAGTTTTGAAGGATAATGAATCAAGTGAAATCAAGTGAAATCAAATTCAAGACTCTCAACGGGCAACGGCGGCTCAACGGATAATTTATTGCGATAATTTCTTGTGAAACCGGTATAATTTAATTTATCCTTGGATTAGCATTTGTGAAGCTCAATTTTATGTTAATAAAATAATTATTTTTCAAGTTAAATACTTTTATGTTTATGAGATAAAATATTTTGTGGATTAAAGTAATTTAGATAAAAATAAAAATGTTTTAAATTTCGAAGTTGGACTTATTTGCTAAACTCTAAAATATTTGGGCTTTATTGTAACTTATAATAGATTGTGGGCTTAAGTGAAAAGTTTTAAAAACTTTAAAGATTATGGTGATTTAGTTAAAACTCAAAAAGGACCTATTTAAAAAGATTTTCTTTAGTTTGGATCATATTATAATTTCAGAATGTTTTTAGAAATTAAATAATATTTAAAATTTCTAAGATTGGATCTTTTTGATAAATTCTATGACGTTTTGAGCCATAGCATAATTTGAGTAAGTTTTAAGGCAAAATTATAATTTCGTGAACAGTATTACTGTAGCAAAATTCAAAATTAACGGTAACTTCACTGTTACGAGCGGGGAGCTGGTTAAATTAAGCGGCTAGCTACTTAAGTACTGGAATTTGACAATAACGACTAGTTTTCAAGCTTGAACTATAAAAACTCAACTCCAACTTCATTTCTATAACTCTAGCAAGTAAAAACAAGTTTGTAAAACATATATTGAGCTTCCATATTGCAAATCACAATAGATTAAATCATTCTTGTGTCATTATTTGTGAATCTACTCTTATAGAGAGTGTCTTGCTATAATTTCTATTTTGTATCATATTGAGAGTATTCAAGTGAGGGAAACACTTGGGGTAAAGAGATTAGGGTGATAATCTCTTAATTGTAAAGGTCTATTGACACCTTGGAAGTCAATTGTAAACATTTGAAGCCTTGGGAGGCTTGGATAGTGAAATCCTCGAGTTCGATTGGCTTGAAGGTGTGGACGTAGGCGGGGATTGCCAAACCACGTAAAAATTACTGTGTTTGCATTCTCTACCCTTACTCATTTATTGTGCTAGTATTGTCTAATTTATTATATTTGATTTAATTGCTGTAAAACTTAATTTTTGTTTGTATTAAGGCATTAGATTGAATCATTTGTAAAATAAAATTTAAAAATCCAATTCACCCCTCCTCTTGGGTTGCTTATTTGTATTTCAATATTATATCTCTTCCATGCTTGATTTTGAGGTCCAGTTTTGTAGAAAATTGAGGATAACGGCTTAAGAAGTCATAGAGTATCGCTATCATCTATTTATATAGGAAAGTAAATCAAAACACACTAAAATAAAAAGAATCAAACCTGCAAAATCAAATCCAACATAAAAGCGAATAAAAAAACAAAATGTGAAAAGAAAAATAGACTTACAATCGTCTTCTTATTGAGTTAACTCAAGCTCCAATTGAATTTCATATACGCAACCTTCTATTTTCTAGAGTTTTCTTTCCAGATCCTCAACATAAGACACAAATGTTGGTGGTTAAATCTTAAAGTAGATGTGATTTGTAGTTTTGTATTCCAAATATAGCTTTATTCTTTGTCTATTAACTTTAAATGTGACACTAGTTTTTGGCTTCTCGATTTCTATAGTCTAATGTGGATATATATTTTTTACAACAAATGGGCCACTCTACTTTAATTTTAACTTTCTTGAAAATAAATAAAGATGAGAATTATAACGTAATACTTTTTTACCAATCTCAAATGTTCTCTCAAAAATCCTTTTATCATGAAAAGCTTTTGCTCTTACCTAAATAATTCTTGAATTTTCATATGCACCATTTCTTAACTCCTCAAGTTCATTCAATTACAATTTTCGCACATGCTACCATTATTCAAATTTGAATTAAAAGCTTTGATAACCTAAAATGATTTATACTCAAGTTTAATAGGTAACTGACAAGGTTTTCCATAAACTAACTGATAGGGTGACATTTTTAAAGACGTTTTAAATGCAGTATGGTAGGCCTAAAGTACATTAGTTAGTTAAAGAGACCAATCTTTATAGTTTAATTTGACTGTCTTTTCTCAAATTTATTTTATCTCCTTAATTACTAATTCAACTTGACCATTTGTTTAAGAATGATAAGGAGTAGTAATTTTATGTGTAATTCCATATTTTTTCATTAAAAACTCAAATAACTTATTACAAAAATACTTACCTCCATCATTAATAATGGTTTAAAGAATTCCAAATCGACTTAGAAGATTTTTTCTTAAAAATTTAACCATAGTTTTGCTGTCATTATTTCAACAAGAAATCGATTCAATCCATTTTGAGATATAATCAAATACGACTAATATGTACACAAATCCAAAAGATGGTGAAATAGACCCATATAATCAATTTCCCAACAATCAAATATGTCAATCTCAAAGTATGGGGTTTAAGGATATCATGTTTATTTTAGTAATTGATCCTAATTTTTGATAATTTTCATAAGTTTTACAAAATTCATGTGTATTCAAATATGTAACCCAATAAAATCCACATTGCAAAATTTTAGCCACAGTTTTTATTTAAAAAAATGCCTACCACATGCTTCAGATTGACAAAAATTGATAACACTACTTACCTTATTATCAACAATGCAACGCCAAAAGATTTGATCAAGATAATATTTGAATAAATAAGGATCATCCCAATAAAATTTCTTTAGTTTAACTAAACATTTTTTTTCTCTTCAGTGTTCCATTGCAAAGACATTTTAACTGTAAAAATAAAAAATAAAAATGTTAGCATACCATGGCATTGAAGTAACAAAAAATAAAAATTAATTAGGAAAAAATCATTTATAGGTATTTTTTTAGTGCAGAATTCATATGTGAGTCTTGATAAATGATCAACAACAATATTTTCGACACCCATTCTATCTTTCATGGTGAGGTCAAAATCTTGAAGTAATAAAATCCAACAAATTAATCTTGGTTTGGCATCCTATTTAGTCATCAAATATCTCACAACAGCATGGTTAGTAAAAACAACAATTTTATAACCAAGCAAATATGAACAAGTTTATTTAATGCAAACACCGCAGCAAATAATTTTTTTTCAATTGTTAAATAATTTGTTTGAGTACTATCCAAAGTTTTACTCTCATAAAAAATCACAAACAGCTTACTATCCCTTCTTTGTCCTAAAACAGCACCAACAGCAAAGTTACTTGCATCACACATTAATTCAAAAGGCAAAGACTAATCAAGAGATTGCATAATGAGTATAGATGTTAAAAGATAAATTATTTTCTTAAAAGATTTTTGACAATCATCAGTCAATTCAAATGATGCATCTTTTAATAAGAAGTTATAAAGTGGTTTAGATATGGTAGCAAAGTTTTTTATGAACCTCTTATAAAATCCTACATGCTCAAAAAAGGATTACACATCTCTAACTATTTTTTGTTGTGGCAATTTAGATATAACTTCAATTTTCGCTTTGTCAACTTCAATTCCTTGTAACAAATACAATATAACCTTAAATAATTCCAGAAGTAACCTTGTAATGACATTTTTTCCAATTTAACACGAAATTTTTTCAACGCATCTTTTTAAAACTTTTTCTAAATTATTAATGCAAACATCAAAAGAATTCCCAAACACAGTCAAATCATCCATGAAGATATCTAAACAATGTTTAACTATATCACTAAAAATACATGACATGCATTTTTAAAATGTTGCAAGAGCACTATAAAGTCTAAATGACGTTCTTCTAAATACAAATGTTCCAAAAACACGGGTAAATGTGGTCTTTTCTTAGTCTTCAAGTGTTATAGGGATTTGATAATAACATGAACATCCATTGCTGAGTACTAGAAAATGTATATTTATAAAGGAGAAAATCATTATTTTTTACTTCAAGTTCTACTAACTTCTTTAATTTTATGTATTCAAGTTTCTTGTGAATTTAATTATGCGTATTTTATTATAATTAAGTATTTTACGTATTTTAGAGGTATCATGGTCATTTCACAATAAATAGGACATCGGATGACAAAACTGACGGTAAATTTGAACTCAAAATGGTAAAAAACCTTAGGAGGAGTATAAAAGTAAAAATATCAGTATTCATATATACGGTACTGTTCATAGTACTGTTCATATATATTATACGATGATGTGGCATTGATCGATGATGTGGCGTTGACCGATGATGTGGCACTGACCAATGATGTGGCAACATTTGATTGGAGGAATGATGTGGCATTGACTGATTATATGGCGTTGATTGATGATGTGATTTGACTGATAAGGTGTCACAATCTTATTGGATAAAAATGTTTATGCACTGTTGACCGATGACGTGACAGTATGTTAGTGGATCAGAAAAAAACATGCGTACGATACATACATATACACGGGATAATAGCCTTGATGATGTGTTCAAACCAATCCGAATTTGCCACATGGCGCAATCTGTGCATCCAAATTGTTTTAATCCAATGGCCATGATTTACTCGCTCTATCTATAAAAAGAAGACTCCTCCCCTAATTTGATACCCCTGAGTTCATTTTTTAGCTTCATTTTCAGAAATTCCTTCTCTATCTTATAGTTTCTTTGTATTTTAGTAAAATTTTCTTTTTATCTCTAGTGCAAATATGAATAGCTAATTTTCTTTCAAGTTTGGATTGAAGGTGAAATCTCAATATGTTCCATGGGCTTAATTGGTAATTTTATTTTATTTTTCCTCAAATTTCTATGGATATTTTGACTTTTTATTGACAGATAGTAATAACACAATTATTACTGTTTGGCACGATAAGCCCTTAGCACCATATTAATTAGAGCGCAGTTCATGAGAAGTGGATTTTTCTCTCATGATTTAATTGGTATTAATAAGGAATATTGAGCCCTGGAGCATGTTGATGCAAATCCAAATATCCAAGTGCTTTATTATTGCAGTTGTTTTTTTTAATTATTTCAGTCATTTTATTTCAAAATTTAGGATAAATTTATTATAATTTAACTGCTCACTTAAAAAATTAATTCAACACACAATTAAAATCTACCTCGTCGTGGGATCAACATTCGTCACCATTAATCTATTCTACAATAGATTCGGGCACTTACGAGTTCAATAAAATTTACACAACATCCATCTAAAAAGTAGTAGTAGGAATGTCCAGCTACTCTTTCTAAGATTTGGTCAAGAAATAGTAATAGAAAATGATCTTTTCTACTGGCTTTATTTAACTTTCTATAATCAATACACAAGCGCCAACTAGATGTAATTCGTATTGGAATTAATTCACCTTTTTCATTTTTAACAACAGTAATTCTAGATTTTTTGGATACTACTAATATAGGACTTACCCTCTTATTATCAGAAATAAGGTAGATAATTCCTACATCAAGTAACTTAAAAACTTAAATTTTCACTACTTTTATGCGTGGGTCTAATCTTCTTTGAGGGTGTTGACATGTTTTAGCATTTTCTTCCATATTTGTTCTATGTGTGCAAATTAAAGAATTAATATATTTAATATCATTTAAAATCCATTCAATTGTGTTTTTTGCTTATTAAGAATAGATAGTAGCCCACCTTCTTGGTCACTTGGTACAGTAGTGTTGAGTGTTAAAAAGTGTACATTTATAAAAGAGAAAATCGTCATTTTATACTCTAAGTTTCAATAACATTTTTGCTTTTATGTATTTTTCTTGTGATTTTAATTATGTGTGTTTTATTATAATTAAGTATTTCACATATTTTATGGGGATCATGGTTATTTCATAATAAATGAGATATCAGATGACAAAATGAACAGCAAATCCAAATTCAGCACAGTCGAAAAACTTAGGACAAGTATAAAAACATAAACAATAATGTTCATATGTACAGTTTGTTCACATATACGATACTATTTATGGTATTGTTCATGGTGTTGTTTAGCCATTATTCATATATACAGACTAATGACATAGAATCCACTGATAATATGGTACTAATCAATGACATGGTAACATTTGATTAGATGAATAATGTGGCATTGACTGCTTATGTGGCGTTAACTGATGATATGGCATTGACCGATGACGTATCACAATTCTATTGAACTAAAACATTTATGAAGCTTTGACCGATGACATGGCATTATGTTAGTGGACTAGAAAAATATGCGTATGATATATGCATATACACAAAATGATAGCCCTAATTATATATTCAATCCAATCAGAACTTATCACGTGTCGCAGTCCTAAGCATCTAAATTATTTCAAATCTATAGTCATAATTTACTTATTGCATCTATAAAAGGGGAATTCATCTCAATTTGACACCTATGAATTCATTTTTTAGCTTTATTTTTTATAATTCTTTCTTTATCTTACATTTTCTATGTATTTTAATAAAATTTTTATTTTACCCTTAGTTCAAATACGAGTAGCTAATTTTTTTTTAAACTTTGGTTAAAGGTGAAGTATCAACATGCTCCATGGCTAAATTTAGTAAATTTACTTTCTTTTCTCCTCTAGTTTCTGTGGATGTTTTGACTTTTCACTGAAAGATAGTAATAACAAAGCTATTACTACTTGGCACGATAAGCTCTTAATACCATATTAATTAGAATATAATTCATGAGAAGTGGATATCCCCATCATGATTTAATTAAGACTAATAAAGAATATTAAGTGCATAGTGTACGTTGATATAGATCCAGATAATCAAATACTTTATTATAATAGTTATCAATTTAAACTATTCTTGCTTTTCCAATTCAAATTTTAAGATAATCTAAATCATTTTTACCACAATTACAATCACCCATTTAGAAAATTAATTCTATATATAATTAAAGTCCACTTTCTCGTGAGATCAACACTCCTCATCATTATCTATTATACAATAGATTTGTATACTTACAAGTTCAATAAAATTTACACAAGTTTTTGGTACCATTGCCGAGATAAGTTATATTAATTTGTTGAATTAATTTTTGTAATTTTTTATTTTCTTGTATTTTTTCCTTATTAAAGAATTTTTACAATTTAATTTTTGTAATTTAAATTTTTTAAACTTCTGTAATTTAATTTTTTTATAATATCTTTAAATTTCTATGCTTTAATTTTCATCTTATTTTTTGTTTATCTTGTTAATTTATTTTAATTCGACTTAATTTATTTCTTATATTTCTTTAAGCACTTGAGTATTTTTTCATAAAAAGGTTATAACAACGTGATAATGTTAGTATTATAATTTTTTCTTCTTCTTTATTTTATTAATTTTGTTCTCATTTTTTCTTTTTTCACTTTTTTTTTTAATTTGCATGCATGGTTGAAAGCTATAATTACCTAATCTTGAACCTATAGATATAGAACTGGAAAAAATACTTCTCATGCACAAACACATTATAATTAAAAATAAAATTAAAATGGATTTGTAACAACAAGAACCGCCATAAGAGAGGCCATTTAAGGACTACTTCAGTCCCTTAGCTAACTTGAACACATCATGCATACAATATCCAAATGTAGCTGTTAGAAGTTTTAATTAAAACCAAGTATGCTAAATTGTCTCTCAACATTCTATAGCCTAGAAAATGAGAATCCATATAATTATCTAAATTATTTTTATACTATTTGTCAAACTTTGAAATATGAAAATTTTTCAGAAGATGATTTTAAACTTAGATTATTCTTATTTTCATTAAAGGATATAACTCGTTAATGGTTCAATATACTGTCTGCTAATAGCATTACGTTATAAGACCAAATCATAACAAAATGTTTCAATAAATACTTTCTAGTGTATAAAACCAATTCTATTCGCAGGAAAATTTTAGAGTTTACCCAGAGAGAGGACGAGAAATTTTTCGAAGCATAGAAGAGATTCAATAGGTTATACTTGAAGTGTTCACATCATGAGTACGAAAAATGACACCAATGCCAATATTTTTTAGAGAGATTATTATCAAATGTGCAAGAATAGCTAATGGCACCAAGTGGAGGATAGCTAAAGTCAAAAAGCACATCAAAGATTTAAGATTTCTTCCAGAGACAAGTAAATAATTCCTAACAATAGAGTCGATCACTCAAGAATAGTAAAAGAATTAAGGGAGTGAATAAAGGTCAAATTGACGAGTCGAGCTCGAGAATTAAAGAAATAAAATAAATAATTGAAGGACTTTTCTGAGAAATCACATCATTAACAACTACTAAATCAACAAAGCCACACAACCATAGCTCATACACAGATCAAGTCAATGCCATAGGTGTAATTAGAAAGCCATCAAACTACAACCCTTATTCCAATACATGTAATCCTAGATGGAAAGACCACCTTAATTTTTCAAGATCTCATAGATTCCAACAAAATGGAGCAGTAGCTCCAACTCTACCAATGCAACAATTCCTCAAGTTCCTCAAGCCTCTCAACCACCATTTAGACCATACAATCAAAACTCTAAATTCTCTCGAGATAAACTATGGCAGAATGCATTCCAGAATTTCAAGAATCTTACTCACTCCACGATCGAGCAGCAAAATTACATTATTGATAAAAAACGAAATGAGATGAGAGCAAGCTTCAAATCACGAAACCAATCAATTTTAAATCTCAAGAAAATGGTGAGCCATCTTGCCTCTTCAATTTAAACCTTGACAATGACTTTTAAGAAAGGTAAATTTCTAAGTTTAAACTTTGATAATGACTGTTGAAAAAAGTAAATTTCTAAATTAACTAGTGTCAAACCAAAAAATAGTGTATGAAGCAAGTATCAGTTTACCTTAACAATATGGAGAAATCAAAGTCGTCATGACCCTTAAAAAAAAAAAAGAAGTTCACAACAAAATAGAGATGTTAGTAACAAAAACAATTGAAATTGTACCTACAAATATTGAAAACTCATTATCAGATGAGAAAAAAGAGACCAACCCATAAAAGTATGTTCCTAAAGCTCTATTTTCCAAAAGGTTAACTAAAGTAAAGAAGAAAAAATCTATAGGTGAGATTTTTAAAATCTTCAAATAAGTAAGTGTTAACATCCTTTTTCTTAATATTATAAAATAAGTGTCATCTTATGTTAAGTTTCGTAAAGATCTTTGTCTTAAAAAGAGAAACATTCATGTTCAAAAGAATGTCTTTTTAACAGAAAACGTTAGCTCTATACTTCAACATAAAATTCCTCTAAAATATAAAGACTCAGGCTCGCCTACTATTTCATGTAGTATAGGGAATCACACAATTGAAAATGCTTTGTTGGACTTATCAATTAATGTAAATCCATTATCTTATTTAGTATTTGTGAAACTTAGACTGAGAGAATTACACCCAACTCTAGTGGTATTACAGTTTGTAGATCGATCTATTAAAATACCTCGTGATATTGTGAAGGATGCACTTATCTAAGTAGACACATTTTATTTTTCTATTGACTTCATTATAATTGACACTCAATCAGTGTATGATTCAAAGAAGCACATCCCTATTATCCTATGTCGACCTTTCTTGGCAACTGTCGATACTCACATTCAATGCAAGAATAAAAGTATGTATTTCTCTTTTGGCAATACAACTATAGAGCTAAATATTTTCAAAATAACCAAAGAACCATATAATACAGATGATGGAATTATTGATGTCGATTTAATAAAAATATTAGTTGATAATACTTTTCTTTCAAACCTTAGTGATGATCCTTTACAAATATGTTTAATGCACTTTGGTTTAGATTTTGATATTGACAGATCAGCTGATGAGGTCAATGTCTTACTTAACTCAGTATCATTTATAGATATAAATAAAAAGATGTCAAGAGCTAAACAACTAGAACCATTAGAGAAGAAACTTAACCTATCATCAAAATCACCACCAAAACCCGAGCTAAAATTATTACCCAACACTTTGAAATATATATTCTTGGGAGAAGAAAGTACTTTATCAGTAATCATTTTATCATCCCTTAATGGCAAATTGAAAGATAAATTAGAAGTTTTAAAAGAGTAGAAAGGAGAATTAAGATAGAACATAACCGACATAAAAGGTATAAATCTAGTAAACTGCACATATTATATTCACCTTGATGAAAATGCTAAACCTACTAGGGAAATGCAATGTCAGTTGAATCCTAACATTAAAAAAGCTATTAGAACCAAAGTCCTTAAACTATTAGACGTAGGTATCATTTACTCTATTTCTGATAGTTTATAGCTTATTCCTATCCAAGTTATCTCCAAGAAGTCAGGAGTTACAATAATTACCAACGCTGATAATGAATTGATACCCACTATAGTGACTATAGGGCAGCGTGCATGTATTGATTATAGAAATTTAAATTCAGTCACACGTAAAGACCATTTTCATTTATCATTTATCAATTAAATACTTGATAAATTAGCTAGTCATGAATGTTATTACTTTATAGATGGCTACTCAGGATATAATTAGATTCTTATAGCACCAAAAGATTAAGAAAAAAATCACTTTCATTTGTCTTTTTGGCACCTTTGCATTAGGAAGATGCTATTTGGATTATGTAATGTGTCTGTTACATTTCAACAATGCATGTTAAGTATTTTTTCTGATATAGTTATATAATTTCTTGAAGTTTTTAGTGATGATTTTTCTATTTTTGATTATTTATTCAATCAATATTTACATAATCTAACACTAGTTCTGTAAAGATATATATAGAAAATTTTGATCTTAAATTAGGAGAAGTACCATTCCATGGTAAAACAAGATATTGCACTCGGTCATATCATTTTAAATAAAGGTATTAAGTTTGATAAAGTCAAGGTGGAGCTCATTTCTAATCTTCCTCATCTAAAACAATCAGAGAAGCAAGATCTTTCCTTGGCACGCTTGCTTTTATAGATGTTTCATTAAAGATTTTAGCAAAGTTTCTAGACCCTTATGCAATCTACTTACTAAGGATGTACTTTTTATCTTTAATGATTCATGTCTTCTGACATTTGAAAAACTAAAATAGTTGTTGACATCATCACTCATCATTTAGCCCCTAAACTGAAATTTATTATTTAAGCTTATATGTAATCTATCTGATTATGTAGTAGGAGTAGTATTATGACAGAAAGTTAATCAAATTCCTCGTGACATTTACTATATTAGTATGACATTAAATGATGTATAGTTAAACTACTCGACTACTAAAAAAGAAATTCTAGCAGTAGCATTTACATTAGAGAAATTTCAATCTTATTTCATTAATTGTAAAATAATTGTGTTCACAGATCATGTTGCTCTTAAATATCTTCTCATGAAGAAAGAAATAAAAGTTAGACTAATTCGTTAGGTGCTACTTTTTTAAGAATTTGACTTCGAAATTAAAAACAAGAAAGGCACATAAAATAATATGCAGACTATATTTCTTATCTTAATTTTAAAACAATTATTATTGAATGAATTATTTCTAATTGAATAATTGATGAGTGTAGAAGTATTATCATGGAATGCTGATATAGTTAACTATCTTGTTACAGGTCAACTTCCAGAATATTGGACTAAACATGACAAAGCCAAATTCTTAGCAAAAATAAAGAACTCTTTTGGGATGATCCTTATTTATTCAAGTATTGCGCAAATTATATTATCAGACCATGTGTGCCAAAAAGTGAATTTCAAACATTCTTTCATTCTATCATGAATAAGCTAATGGAAACTATTTCAGTACTAAGAAAACAGCTACTAAAATTTTACAATATAATTTCTATTGGTCAATTATATTTCGAGATGCTTACACTTTTTATTCTTCATGTGATAGGAATCAACAAATGAGAAACATTACCCAAAGAAATATGATGTCACTAAACCCAATTTTATTAGTTAAGACTTTTTATGTATAAGGTATCGACTTCACGGGACTCTTTTTTCTTTGTTTTGGCCATCAATACATAATGGTTATTGTTGACTACGTATTGATATAAGTATGAGTAATTTCATATAGAACCAATTATCACAAGGTGGCGATTGGGTTTCTGAAAAGCAATATTATTTCATGCTTTAAATTCCCTCGAGCAATAATCAGTGATGATGATATCCACTTTTATAACAAATCATTTAAAACTCTTTTGACAAATCATTCAATCACTTGCAAGTGGCAACCCCATAACATCTGTAAATCAATAGTCAAATTGAGATCTCCAATCGAAAAATAAAGCACATATTAAAAAAGATAGTGAGACTAGATAAAAAAGATTAGTGACTGTAATTTGATGATGTATTATAGGTATAAAAAACATCTTTTAAAACCCCAATTAAGATGTCACCATATAAGTTAGTGTAAGAAAAGCTTGTTACCTATCTGTAGAACTCAAGCATCATGCATACTAGACCATCAAGAAATTCAACTTTGACATACAGCAAGCTGGCTTTGAAAGAATATTATAGCTGGCAGAGTTTGAAGAAATTCACAATAGCGCATACGAAAAAGCCAAGATTTACAAGCAGCGAATGAAAATCTTCTATGATAACTATATTATGAGAAAATCTTTCATCCCAGGTCAAAAGTGCTTTTATTCAATACTCACCTGTATCTATTTCTAAATAAGTTACACTCCCGATGGTCTGACCCCTTTATTGTTCACACTGTTTTTCTATATAGAGTAATTGAAATAAAGGATCCAAATAATGGTGTTACCTTTAAAGTTAATAGTCAACAACAAAAGCCATATCTAGAGTACTAACTATTTAGAAATGATAACTAAATAAATTTGAGTGACCCTCTAAATTTAAACTAAGATTTTGTCAGTCTTTATTTTTGTTATTTAACTTTTTATTGCTTTTATGATAATTTAAATTATTTTGGGCACAAGTATATTTATTTAACTATTAAGTTTTTTCTTATCATTTTTAATCATGAGTACCTCAACTAAACAGCTTCTCTTCAATATTCTTAGATAGTTTTATCATATACAATCTCATCTCAAAAATTAGATATGATTTTGTAACATACATGCTATTTGAAAGTTACAACCACCAAAATTAGTTTCTCATGTTGAGGATTTAGAAGGACAACTCATAAAAATTGAATAAGGCATCTTCGACATATAATTAGAGCTAAAAGAATAATTTTTATATTAATTTTTCTTTATGCGTTTCAGTTTATTACTCCGATTAAATGACAGATAATAGTACTCCATGACAATCAATATTGGTTACTTTAGTTTTCTATAATAAATAATATTCTGAGCATAAGTATGTACAAAGACATAATTTTAGCAAAGCTTCATAAGTAACTTCCTTCACTTCTTTAGAATACACTCCTCATCATTTATAAAGCTCAGTCTGAATATATGTGATTGCTTATGAAGAATAACATTCCTGCTGATATTCAATGAATAATCGAAGCCAAAGTATGATTAGCATGTGAGTTACCTCTTAAATTTATTGGATACACGTCTAGTTGTGGTAAAGAAAATTATATAAGAAAAATGAAGAGCTTGAAAACTGACTAATATTTTCATAAATATGTCAGAATGATATGCGATAAAAATCCATGTTCTTTAAGAATAGAGTTTGATAACAGGAAAGACAAGATTCAGTTCATCATGAATGGTTTAAATAAAGAGTCATTAGATAATACTTTTTTATCTCCCGAAATGCATCTTAGTGGATATGCACAAAGCATAATACTTAAATTATAGCCATTATTCAAGAAAGAAATGCACGTTATAGTCCCAGGAACTAGGTATAAATGTCCTTTTTTGTCAATTTATAAGAAAATTGGATATGAAGCCTATCTTTGACCCATAGAGGGCGTTCAAGCTGTTTTTACATATAAAATCAGAAGAAAATATGAGTCACAATTACAACTACTTATAAATATCTTTTTATTTCATTGTTATTTGATCCTTTACATTTTTATCTTTGATAATTTCATGTTATCATTATTTATTTTTTCTTTTTAATATTTTCTTTTTTACGCTCAAGCCATGTGCTTCACGCATTATTTGATACAGACATACTATCTCATATACAACTATGAATCATTGTCACTAAGATCGTTAAATATGATTTTTTTAAAGGACTCACCAACTATTTTTCAGAAGTATCTCTGGGTTCAACTATAGCAAATATAAAATTTGTTGAAGCAACCATAGATTTTGATTCAAGCATAATAGTTAAGAAATTATACTTGGTTTATGAAGAAGGCGATCGAGAGTTTTCAAAAGTGGTCTCAGAAACTGCTTATTCTTTTTAATATTTTCTTTTTTACTCTCAAGCCATGTACTTCATGCGTTATTTGATACAGACATGCTATCTCATATACAGCTGTGAAACATTGTCATTAAGATCATTAAATATAATTTTTTAAGGCACCCACCAATTATTTTTTAGAAGTATCTCAATGGCAGCTACTCACAATAATAATTTAAAAAATATTTATGTGCTCTCTAGGTTCAACTATACTAAATATAAAATTTGTTAAGGCAACCGTAGATTTTGGTTAAAGCATAAAAGCTAAGAAATTACATTTGCTTTATGAAAAAAGTGATCGAGGGTTATCAAAAGTGGTCTCAGAAACTGCTTATATCAGAGGAAGCCAAGTGTTAGACATTATCCCAATAATTTTGAAACCTTTGGACTGTTTGTCTAACTCACCAACTAGAGAACAGTTAGTCGTATCAGGAATGCAAAAGAGAATAAATAAAATATTGAATCATATTGATGCTTTTATTTTCCTATCAGGAGATCTTATCACTCTAGAGACACTAATCACACTAGTATCTTGAGCCCATCTGAATATTCATCAAAAACTCATCGGTTTGTTAAATGTCAATAACTTTTATGATGGCTTAATTGCATTTCTTAATCATGCAATAAAAAACTATGTCATTCCTTCCACAGTGAAACAATTCTTTATTTGCGCTCATACTGCTAATAAGCTACTTGATCTATTACAAACTTATAGACCAAAGTCACATCCCAGGATATTAATGTTGGAGTGGTTAACTAATGATGGTAGCAGTAGCTGCAGTAAGAAGTACAAATTAGATTTAACTCTCCACCTTTAAATATTTTCTTTAATGTTGTAGTACTCAAGTGATATACGTGCCGATTACATGGCAGTGACCGATGATGTGGCACCGACTAATGATATGACAGTATTTGATTGGATGAATAATGTAGTATTGACTACTTATATGGCATTGACTGATGATGTGTTACAATTCTATTGAAGTAAAATGTTTATGACGTTTTGATCGATGACGTGGCAGTATATTAGTGAACCAAAAAAACATACATCCGATACATGCAAATATATAGAATGATAACTTTGATGATATATTCAATATAACCAAAACTTGCCACCTATCGCAATCATAAGTATCTAAATTGTTTCAATCAAATGGTCATGATTTACTCATTATACCTATAAAAATAATTTTTCCCTTAATTTGACAACCTTGAATTTATTTTTTAGCTTTATTTCTAATAATTCCTTCTCTATCTTGTATTTTCTATGTATTATAATAAAATTTTCATCTTACCCTTAGTTCAAATATGAGTAACTAATTTTTTTTTAAGTTTAAGTTAAAGGTAAAGTCTCAATATATTCCATGAGCTAAATTTGATAAATTTACTTTCTTTTTCTGTTTAATTTCTGTGGATGTTTTAAATTTTTTGATGATAAATAATAATAAAAAAGATATTACTATTTGATATGATATAATTGCTGAGTGCTAGAAAATGTATATTTATAAAGGAGAAAATCATCATTTTACATTTCAAGTTCTACTAACTTCTTTTCTTTTATGTATTTAATTTTCTTGCGAATTTAATTATGTTTGTTTTATTATAATTAAGTATTTTACATATTTTAGGGGTATCATGGTCATTTTATAATAAACGAGATATCGGATGACAAAACGCACAGTAAATTTAAACTCAGAATGGTCTAAAAACTTAAGAAGAGTATAAAAATAAAAATGATATTATTCACATATACGGCACAGTTCATATGTACGGTACTGTTCATGGTACTAATCATACTTAGAAAAATAAAGGCATATAATGAATACTAACCCTGTGGAGAAAACAATACAAAAGATTTAAAGTAACTTGACATTTTTTTTCTTCTGTTTCCTTTCGGTGATTTAAAGTTTTCTTTTTAATTTTTAATTATTTTTGTGCAAGTTTATTTATTTAACTATTAAGTTTTCTCTTATCATTTTTTCTTATGAATATCTCAACTAAAAAGTGTCTCTTCAATATTCTTAGACAGTTTTGACATATACAATCTCATCTCAAAGGTCAGATAAGATTTTATAAAACACATCATATCTGAAAGTTACAACTACCAGAGTTAGTAGCCCATGTTGAGGATTTAGAAGGAGGTCTCAAAAAAATTAAGAAAGGCATCTACAACATTTAATTAGAGTTTGAAGTAAATTCAATAAGAGGATGATGGTAAGTTAATATTTTTTTTATTTGCCTTTACGTGTGTTGTATTTTTGCTAGATTTTTTTTCTTTCTTTCTTTTGTGTGTTATCATTTTTTCACCCCGGTTAAGTGGCGGATAATGATACTCCGTAACAATCAATGTCGGTTACTTCAGTTTCTCATAATAACTAATATTCTGAGTTGAAGGTATGGATAGAGACGAGATCTTAGCAAAACTTCACAAGCGATTTCCTTTACTTCCTAAGAATACTCTCCTTACTATTTATAAAGCTCGGTCCGAATGCATGCGATTGCTTATAAAAAAATATATCTCTACTGACATCCGATGGATAATCAAAGTCAAAGTGTGGTTGACAGATGATTTGCCTCCCAAATTTATTGCATACATGCCTAGTTGTGGTAAAGGAAATTATTCAAGAAAACAGAGAGCTCGAAAGCTCTCTAATGTCTGTCATAAGTGTGCCAGAATGAGATATGATAAAAAGCGATATTCTTTAGGAATGCTGTCTGATAACAGGGAAGATAAGATTCAATTTATTAGGGATGTCTTGAATAAAGAGTAATTGGATGATATCCTTTTGTCTCTTGAAACACATCCCAGTGAATACATCTAAAATGCAATACTCCAGTTATGGCCATTATTCCATAAAGAATGTGCAAACTATATTCTCAGGAATCTGATTATAAAAGACCCTATTTACTAGTTTGTAAGAAAACTGGATGGGAAACCTATCCTTCACCCATAGAAGACGTTTAAGCTATTTCTGAATTTAAAACCAGAGGAAGATGTGAGCCACAGTTGTAACTACTTGTAAATATCATTTTTTTTCAATGTTGTTTTATTTCACTGTTGCTTGATCACTTACATTTTTGTCTTTAATAATTTCATGTTATCATTATTTACTTTGTCTTTTTACTAGTTCCTTTTTTACTCTCGAGCCATGTGCTTCACGAGTTATTTGACATAAACATGCTACCTCATTTACAGCTGTGAACCATTATCACTAAGATCCTTAAATATGACTTTTTGTTTAAGGCACTTACAAATTATTTTTGACAAGTATCTAATAGCAACTACTCGGACCAATCAAATCAAGAACATTTGTATACTCTCTGGATTTAACTATGGCAAATATAAAGAATTTATTGAGGCTACCATAGATCTTGGTCGAAGCATAATAGATAGGAAACTACACTTGGTTTATGGAGAAGGTAATCAATGTTTATCAAAACTAGTTTCAGAAGCCGCTTCTACCAGAGGGAGCCAAATGTTAAACATCATCCCAACAATCCTAAGACCTTTTAGCTGTTTGTTTGACTCACCAACTGGAAAAGAGTTAGTCATTTTTGGTATGTAAAAGAGAATAACAGAATTACTGAATCATGTTGATGCCTTTATTTTTTTACCAGGAAATCTTACAACTCTAGAGGCAGTAATGATATTAGCATTTTGATCCCATCTGAACATTTATCAAAAACCCATTGTTTTGTTAAATGTCAATAACTTTTATAATGACTTTCTCACATTTCTTAACTATGTAATAAAAAACTATTTTATTCTTCCACGATGAAAAAAATCTTTATTTATGCTCACACTGCTAATGAGCTACTTCATCTGTTACAAGCTTATAGACTAGAGCCACATCTTGAGACCTTAATTTTAGGGTGGCCAACTAATGATGATAGTAGTAGCCGCAATAAGAAGTGTAATTAGATTTAACTCTCCATTTGTAAATATTTTCTTCTGTGTTGCAGCACCCAGGGGAAATCTTCTAATCTTTACTTCTTTCCTTTAAAACATTAAAGACAATGTTTCATTCTGGTTAGGGGAAGGAAATAGTTGATAATTATGGAATGTCTTAATCTTTGTAAAGTTTTTACTAATTTTTATTGTAAAAACTAACTATAATTAATTTTTTATGTCAAAGATAGCTGAATATGGAGTTTAGTGACTCTAGAAATACATCTTCTTAGTTTAAAAGTTAAAAAAAAATTACTTATCAGTCTTTTTTTTAGCTTCATTTAAATGTGATTTTTCTAACTTCCTCTTTCTAATTTCTCCTCTATAAATATACACTTTCAAAATTTTGAGTTGAAGATGGCTGAATATGAAATGTCATAATTTTATAAACGCATCTTTTTAGTTTTCTTTTTCTTAACCAAAAAAATAAAAAATATATATTTTGTGATTTTTTTTTACATGATGACTTTTAAATTTTAGTATTTGTATTATCTTTGGTCTTAAGTTTTGTCACACTATGTTTGCTACTCTATATGTTGATATCGGAGAAAAAAAATATGAGTTACTTAAAGGAATATACATGTCATAATAAATTCCAAGTGAGTTATTGAACCTATTATTTTTCTTAAAGAATAACCCTTTTTACCCATTATTTATACAGCTTAACAGTTTATCATTAGATACATGATTTATAAATTTCTTTTGAGTCAACTTTCTAAAAAAAAAAAACTTACGCTTTGCTACGTCTGAAAGTTTATCTAACTAGTAGATATGAAACATTAGTTAGTACCCCAAAAAATGATGGAAAGGCCATCTTTGACCCGTTTGAGCCTTTCTATCCATCGCTTTGATGAAATACCCTTAATTAACCTTTTTGAGCCTTTAATATATATATATATATTATTTTCTTTGTTAACTTATTATCTCGACCCAACTCCGATTTGAAATATTACTCAATATCATATAAATTTCATCACTCATTCACGTTTGAGAAAAATATAAATAATAATTTTGTTCAATAAAACTGTGTCTTAGTAAAAAAAAGAAAAAAAGAAAAGAAAACAATCAAAATTTATATATTAGTTTCAAAAAAGAAGAAAGAAATGTACTCTGTAATTTAAAAAAACTATATTTTTTTCTCAAATATATATTTTATTTTTCTTTCTCTATTTTTTCGTCTTTATTCACTATATTCCTAGCTTACGTTACGTCTTAATAAAAGTCGTTATTGATTTTAAGAAACTATAGTCTGAAATAGAAACTAGTCACATAGGCTATAAAAATGTAGTGATTCATAAAAAAAATAATATTAAAGAAAAAAAGAAAAAAATATATAAATAAATATATTAGTCTGACTTATAGTTTGACTTGAGATCGTATTATTTTTAAGCTATTAGCACATTTATTTCATCTTGATGAGAGTGTGTAATATTACTTTAATATTTTCTCCCAATTTACCATTCATGGGAGTGCCTATTATTATTGGATTTAATTTCTTTGTAAGAGGTCACTACTAGTGAGATTTTGGAGTATTGACATGTTAATTTTGAAAGCAGCTTGATTATAATAGTTGTGACAAAGTCTACTAGATTGATTCATGCATATAGTTGATTTAAGAGTAACATTTCCTAAAGACTGAAGATAATACTTATATTTTTATTTAATTTACATCATAAAGTTTAATTAAATAAACATGATAATTAAAAAAAAAAGGATTTTGGGTTTAAATTTGATTTCGCTTAATTTGCTAAGGACTAGCAATAAGCTGGTTGAGGGGTGTGTTGAGTGCTAGAAAATGTATATTTATAAAGAAAAAATTCATCATTGTACACTTCAAGTTCTACTAACTTCTTTACTTTTATATATTTAAGTTTCTTGTGAATTTAATTATGTGTGTTTTATTATAATTAAGTATTTTACGTATTTTAGGGGCATCATAATCATTTCACAATAAACGAGATATCAAATGATAAAACAGATGGCAAATCTGAACTCAGAACGGTCGAAAACTTTAGGAGGAGTATAAAAGTTAAAATGTCACTATTTACATATACAGTATTATTCACATGTACAGTACTATTTATGATACTATTCATGATACTGTTCATATATACTATACAATAATGTAGTATTGATCAATAATGTAGCGTTGACTAATGATGTGGCATCGACCATTGACGTAACAGCATTTGATTGGAGGAATAATGTGGTATTGATTGATTATGTGACATTGACTGATGACATGACTTGACTGATGAGGTGTCACAATCTTATTGGATAAAGTTTATGCACTGTTGACTAATGACGTGATAGTATGTTAGTGGATTAGAAAAACGTGCATACAGTATATGCATATACACGGAATAATAACCCTGATGATGTGTTCAAACCAATCATAACTTACCATGTAGCGCAATCCTATGCATCCAAATTGTTTTAATCTGATGGCCATGATTTACTCGTTATATCTATAAAAAGAAAGCTCCCCTCCTAATTTGACACCCCTGAGTTTATTTTTTAGCTCCATTTTCTAAAATTCCTTCTCTATTTGGTATTTTCTTCGTATTTTATTAAAATTCTAATTTTATCCTTATTTCAAATATGAGTAGCTAATTTCTTTCAAGTTTGGGTTGAAGGTGAAGTCTCAACATGTTCCATGGGCTTAATTGGTAAATTTATTTTATTCTTCCCTCTAATTTATGTGGATGTTTTGACTTTTCGTTGAAAAATAGCAATAACACAGTTATTACTGTTTGGCACGATAAGCCTTTAACACCATATTAATTAGAGCATGGTTCATCAGGAGTGAATTTTTCTCTCATGATTTAATTGGTATTAATAAAAAATAGTGAGCCCTGGAGCATGTTAATGCAGATCTAGATACCCAAATGCTTTATTATAACAGTTGCATTTTTTATTATTCCTGCCATTTTAATTCAAAAGTTATGATAAATTTACCATAATTTAACCACTCACTTAGAAAATTAATTCAATACACAATTAAAATTTACCTCCTCGTAGAATCTACACTCGTCACAATTAATCTATTCTACAATAAATTCGTACACTTGCAAATTCAATAAAATTTGCACAACAATGGTCCTTAATACCATATTAATTAGAACGTGATTCATGAGAAGTAGATATTTCTCTTATGATTTAATTAATAATAATAAGGAATATTAAGCCCATAGTACATGTTGATGCAGATCTAGATACCTAAATATTTTATTATAATTATTGTTAATTTAAATTACTTTTACTATTCCAATTCAAATTTTAAGATAATGCAAATTACTTTTACCATAATTTCAACCACCTATTTAAAACATTAATTCTACATATAATTAAAATTCACATTTTTTTGAGACTGACACTTTTCACTATTGATCTATTCTATAATAGATTTATACACTTATGAGTTCAATAAAAATTTACACAACAGGCAGAAAAAATTACAACAGGATAAGTTTGTTCTTCTTCAAGATAAGCATACTTCAATCCCTCTGGCAAAGATTTCTAATTTAAGTGCTTCTTATTGTTTGGTCTTTTTAATGATTCCAAGCTCATCAAATTTTTATTTCTTATCATTATTTTACTGAATCTGAGCAGAATCAAAAAATACATTTATATTAGAAGTATCAAGTTCAAGTTGTTTATTTGATTCAATTGAATTAACTAAACAAATATCAATGAGTTCAGAAAAATTCTCTTTTTGAATATTCTCTTCTATACAAGATTCAAGCAATTCTTTTTATTCATCAATCTCATCTTTATTTTTATTTTCTCCATTAGGTTGCCTATACATGTTGAAGATATTCAATTCCAAAGTCATATTTCCAAATGATAAATTCATTAAATCACTCCTAAAATTAATCAAAGTATTAGCATTTGCTAAAAATGATCGGCCAAGAATTACAGGAATTGGTTTATAATTATTCACAACAGGTTGAGTTTCTAAGACAATAAAATTTACAGGGTATATGAATTTATTAACTTGTACTAACATCTTCCACTATTACTTTTGGTACCTTAATTGATCAGTTGGCAAGCAAAAGTGTAGTTGAAATTGTTTCTAACTCACCTAGATTAAGTTGACGATAAACTGAATATAGAAGCAAGTTAACATTAGCACCAACATCTAGTAAAGCATGCTCCATTTTGTGATCTCTAATAATACAAGAAATAGTAAGATAACCAAGATCTTTATATTTCAACTTATTAGTAGTAGAAAGAATGATACTTATCTATTCAATCATGAAAGCACTCCTTTTTACCTTTAATTTCCTCTTGATAGTGCATAAGTCCTTTAAAATTTTAGCATATGAAGATCCCTGCTTAATTGTATCTAATAGAAGAATGTTAATTTTCATTTGCTCAAAAATTTTATAAATTTCAGAATAGTGGTTTGATTTTCTTGGTTTATTCAATGCATATGGAAATAATAGTCACGTAGAACAGTATTTATTTCTTCATTAAGTGTAAATTTATTTAATCTTTCCTTACCTTTTGAATTTTCATTATATTCACAAGGTCAAGAATAAGTCTATTAATAACCTTATCACTACGAGGCATTATAACTGATGTGACTTGATCCATGGGTGAATTTTATTGAATCTTGGGATTTGGTTGTGTTTGAGCATGAAATTTTTTTTTCTTAAACTATAAGTGCAGAAGCAATTTTAACAAGAGTATCTTTCAAATTAGAAAAAAATTTGTGAATTTTGACCATTAATAGCATCTTACTTTCTAATAAATGAATGCATTGTATCTTCCAAATTTTTCTATGGTAGTGGAACATATGATGCATAATGCTAAGCATTTTGAAAATATTATAGAGGTGGTACTTGTAAAGATTATGCATTATTATTATTTCTCCAACTGAAATTTAGATTGTTTCTCTAACCACAATTATAATCTGTGAGTATGGATTTGGCTTAAAAGTGTTAATGACATTAGCTTGATCATGCAAATATTCTCTAGGTGCAGGCAAAGTAAGACAATCTTGAGTGATGTGATTATTATAACTACAAACATCACATGCAATTTCTTAAGTAGATTTTACTTGATCACTTTTTTTATTCTCTAAAGTTTCAACCTTCCTAACTAGGGATATAAATTTTACTTGTAAATCATAATCCTCCCTAAGATTATGGATTCTTTCACCAGATGAAGATGATTTTGGTTTATTTATCAATTTAAAAGTTGTAACAGTATCCCAATATTATGCATTTTCAGCTAATTGATCAAGATAATCTAGTGCATCTTTAAGATTTTTATCTCTATATTCATCATTACATATCATTTCTATAACTTATCTACTTTGAGGTGTTAAGCCTTCATAGAAATAAGTGACCAATCTCCAAGTTTCAAAACTGTGGTGTGGACATATATTAAGCAATATCTTAAATCTATCTCAACATTAGTATAATGTTTCTCCATTTTTTTAAGTGAAAGAAATGATTTGCTTTTTGAAAGAATTTGTTCTATGAGGTTGAAAGGATTTTTTTTAAAAATTATTCTTCCATGTTATTGTAAATTCTTATAGATCCAAATCTAAAGTTTTGCAGCCAAATTTTAGCTTTATCTTTTAGTGAAAAAGGAAAAAGCTTTAATGTAATTATGTTCATGCTACAACCTTGGTCCGTATATATATTATAAACTTCCTCAAAATCTCTTAGATGCAAGTATGGATTCTCATATTCTAAACCATGAAATATGTTAAAAGTTGGATAATACCTAGTTTGAATTTGAATCGAGATGCTTCTGCAGGAAATACTATATACGATGGTGCATCAGTTTTTGTTGGATTCATGTGGTCTCTCAAAGTTCTCTATTGATTTTGATTATATTGCGATTAATTGTCTCCTTGATCAATTAGAGGATTAAGTTGGCCAGAATATTTTTGTCTTGGATTTCCTCCACAATTAGTTGTGGCGATTGAGATCTACGAATTAATATGCCACTTGAGGTTTGAGACCAACGTCTCATCCAATGATGATGATGTGTGGGTAAAATTATGATGTAAAGATGATATACAAATGAATGAATAAAAAAATAAAATAAGAATTACACAAATGAAAAACAAAATGAAAATTAAACAAGATAAATGTACAAAAAGAAAAAATACAAAATAAAAATAAACAAATAAACTACAACTTAACTAATGGAAATTAAAATAACTAAATAAGCAATAAACTAAACATATAAACAAAGTAAATGACAAAAAAATGAAAATTTTTAATTACAAAAGTAAATCATAAAATAATAATAATTATCTCATAAAAGTAATATTCAAACAAATTAGAAACAAAAGACCTAATGAAAATTGCACAAAACAAAAATAAAAGATTAAATAAGGAAATAATTATAAGTGTACAAAGAAAAATTAAAATTAAAATTAAATAAAAACTTTGGTGTTTGAACCACCATATAAATTAAAAAAATAAAACAAAACAAAAATAAGTGCGAAAATATAAAATAAATGAAAATTAAATAATAAATAAATCCAAATAATCTAAATAGGTCCAAAATATAAGTCTAAATTGTAGGTCCAAATTTGATTATTATGGGAAGTTTCTTATAGGGATCTTATTGTAAATTATTTATAATTTTATGACTCTACCGTAATTTTTAGAAGTTTATAATTGAGCCATGTAAGGTGAAAGTGAAGATTATGAAAGATTTTATTAGACAAAATAGAATTTAATAAGAGAAGAAGAGGGTAAAAGAAAGAGAAAAATGAAAAATGAAAATATAAAACAAAATTAAAAAATTTCCCCAGCAACGAGTTCAAAAACTTAATACAACTTAAAAATAATTTTTAATTCTTAAGTATAAGAGTGTCTTATTATATTATAATTCACAAGTTCGAGATAGATTCACAAAGAAAAGATTTAATTTGTTCATTTAAATTTATCTAAAAAATTAAAATTAAAATAGAAAATATGTAATTTAATTTGAGAAAAACTATCAAATTAAATTAGTTAAGGTTATAGATCTACTCTTAATAAAAATTACAACTTATCAAATTCTTTGTGTTTTTATTTCTCAAAAGATTAATTATATAAATTAAAATAATTTTTTCATTAATTTTATTATGGATACAGAACTTAGTGCGTTAAAACTAAGTTATCTACAATAAGTCAAAATATCATTTTCCATATTTTATACTAAGAAACTAAGAATTTATTGTACCAAACTCCCATATTTGTCTACAATAAATTAAAATTTTAAAATATAAAATATGGATAAAATTAAATAGAAAACAATTTAATTTATAACTTAATTTTAATTTATAAAATTAAAAATAAAATTTGATTAAATCATTTTTTTACTAGGAGTTTCACCTTTCACTAACTCTTAATATTTAGCTAAACATGTTTGAAATAAAGGAAATCATTAAAATTGAAAAACACATAATTAAAAATGGTAATTGAAAATTGAAATAAAACTAATTTTATTTATTGAAAACAAATTACAAAGAGAGATGAGAAGACGAATTTTAGGGGAAAGAAGAGGAGAAGATTTATAAAAAGGTGTGTTCTCCTCTCTCGATTTATAGTAATACATGATTAATCCACACCATACAAATAAAAAAAAAATTAATTACATCTTAACCTTATATGTTTTCCACTAATAAAACATAAACCTAACTTATTATGTTTGTCCTTAACTTAATCCACTCAAGCATATCCAACGCATTCTACTAACAATTACTATACTTAACATGATAAAAACTTATATTTTCATAATTATCACATTTATAGCAGTAAAAATTTATAAATTTGTAACAAAAATCTCGAATCCTTCTCAACAATAACATAATTTCTAGGAATTTCATAATCTAAGTTTGACATCCGTATATTTATTTTGAGCCTCGAATTACATAAAATTATTATTTTCACCTAATAAACACACAAAATCAAATATTTATAAAAATAATTAGAAATTAACGATATATTACACAATTATAAATATAAATTATATTAATAACATAAATAACATTTGTACTCCTTAATAATCATACAATTTTTAACATTAATCAGGGAGATTTTACACAGAGCGGTGTTGCTTGTGGATAGTATTCGCCGTTGATTTGATTTCTTAGTTTCATGATAGTTGTTGTGCAAATTTTATTGAACTCGCAAGCGCACGAATCTATTGTAGAATAGATTAATGGTGACGAGTGTCGATCCCACGAGGAGGTTGATTTTAATTATGTGTCGAATTAATTTTCTTTTAATGGAAACAATTAAATTATGGTAATTTTATTCTAAATTGTGAATTAAAATGGCGGGAATAATTGAAAATGTAACTGTTATAATAAAGCACTTGGGTATCCGGATCTGCATCAACATGCTCCATGGGCTAAATATTCCATATTAATACCAATTAAATCATAAGGGGGGATTCCACACCTCATGAACTACTCTCCAATAAGTATGATGCTAAGGGCTTATCGTGCCAAATAATAATAACCTTGTACTAGGGTGCTGGTTTAACCAGGGCTGTAAGTAGACAAGACTATTATTATTTGTCGACGAAAAGTCAAAACAGCCACAAATATTAAAGGGGAAGAGAAAGTTAATTTACCAAATTAAGCCCATGAAATATGTTGAGACTTCACCTTCAATCCAAGCTCAAAAAGAAATTAGCTACTCATATTTTAATTAAGGATAAAAAAGGAAATTTTATTAAAATATAAAGAAACTACAAGAAGGAAAAGGAATTTCAGAAATCTAAGCTTAAAAATGAATTCAAGGGTATCAAATTAGGTGGGGAGAACCCCCTTTTTATAGATACATTGAGTGAATCGTGACCATCGGATTAAAAACAATTCGGATACTCAGGATTGCGCCACGTCATCGGTCAACAGTTAACAGTCAACATTGGTACAGTAACGCCGCCTGAATAGTAAATAATCTCATGTAAGCGCATGTACTGTACACACGATTTTTGCTCCACTGAGATGCGGCCACGTCATCGATCTACAGTACATAAGAAATTTAGTCCAATAAGATCATGACACATCATCGGTCAACGCCACATAAGCAGTCAATACTACATAATTTGTCCAATCAGATACTGTCATGTCATAGATAGTTGCAACATCATCAGTCCGTATATATAAGCGATTGTCGTGAAAAATGATCTGTGAACGATCATGCGTATTTAACAAAGTGTCGTATATGTGAACAGTGACTTTTTCCTTTAATGCTCTTCTTAAGATTTTCGACCGTCCTGAGTCCAAATATGACGTCCGTTTTGCTGTCTGATCACTCGTTTATTGTGAAACGATTATGATACCCCCTAAAATACATAAAATACACAATTATAATAAAATACATATAATTAAATAATAAAATATTTAAATAAATAAAAGTAACAATGTTAGTGAGATTTAAAGTGTAAAATGACGATTTTTTCCTTTATAAATATACACTTTCTAACACTCAACAATAGTCTTGCGTAAAAATGCTTCAAAAAAACTGTGTATTATACATATCTAACGGTCTAGTTTGTATAGATTCAAAATAAAAGCATGTGTTCTTAAGTTGGCGATAGATGAGTCAAAAAATAAAATTTTAAAAAGAAAAAGATCCAGTGGCCGTCATATATATATATATCGTCAGATAAGAGAGGAAATGATGGCTGGGAATGATTTCGGTTTCTATTTAGACTATTATTCATGATCATCTAAATAATATAAATTGATAGCCATCTAAATAGAAATGATCCCGTCATCATTTAAATTTAATTTCCATCTCGTTATCATGCTTACTCGTTTATCCGGTTAATTTCAAGAGGTGGGATTGTGTGACTTTATTGCATGAGCGTATAAATGATGTGGAAGATATGTTTATCTTAAAAATTAATTTTAAATTTCTTGTTGTTATGATTTTAAATTTAGGATTAATTTGATAAATTAATATTATTTTTCTTTTTCTTTAAAATATAAGGACACACTAAACTTAAAATGTAGGACCCAAACAAGTATTTAGTCAATATGTTTTAGAAAAAAAAAATTCTTCTTTCTTACAAACTCTAGCTTGAATTAGATTTTTTTGTCTTGACTCCAATTTTTCATCATTTATGACAAAATGACCATATATGATTCAAAATTTTACTTTTCAAGTATTTTTTTCACATTAATTGTATTGATTATTAATTATGACGAATAGCCCCAGATTAAAGATTTTGGTCATTTACTATGCATAGCAACTGTAATGCTTGAACTTCTTCTATAGAAGTTCATGAACCAACCAATCAGTATCCCTAAAACTTCTATATATGTGAGCTAGCTATATTAGTTTCTTCACAATTTTTTTCCTTATTATATTCCCAAAATTTGAGAAAAGTGAACATTGATTAATAAATTACGCTTCAAACTTGCCAATGTCAAGCAGGAACTACAGATCGGCAGAGAAAGGGATTTGTGCAAGTTGGGATAAGAAACAAACATGATGAAAACAACAAAAAGCAAGCCGACTCAAATGTAGTTTTCATAGGAAGACCTTATTACTTGCATATACGTACAATCGCCCTTGGCCACATGCCTTTTCCTATAAGGTTGTACTGTTTATATCTCTAGACCAATTTTTTTTAATTTTTTTTTATTATTGTTAAATCATTATTGACCGCCGAGCCAATAGCTTGTTTTGTGCACCACTCCGCCATGCATTCAAGAAGCTTTTTTTTCTACAAATATCAGTGGGACTTCGTATGGTTAATGTATTTTTGCTATTAGTCCTAGGTAGCTTCTTTTTATCTATTGCTATAGTCTAAATATATTTGTACTTGGATATATCCAAATGGTATATTTGTTTCCTTTTTTAACGTTTAATTATAAATGTTTGAAGGTTAGTAATTACATTTCTTTATCTAAAATTCGTACAAGTTTTAATGTCAAGAAAATTACAATTATAAATCATCATAAGATCATGAGTAAAGTTAAAAAGCTGTAATTACAATTCATATTATAAAGTAATTGTCGTACATATATTGTGATCAAGGGACCTAATATTTGGTGCCCCGATTTTTTTTTGCCCTCCACTTCCTTAACATCATTGAAGCAAATCCTTTAGAGTATCCATGCATGATGTTTTCTCTTTATAGGAAGCAGCAACTTAACCGGTATACCAAACATTTCTGTTACTTTTTCATACAGCCAAATAAGGAAGAACAATACATTTTGGTCTCCAACCAAAAAAATTTATTGCACTTGTACAACATGTGCAGTAAGTATCAGAATTTTCCATAGCATAAATAAGACATAAGAAAGAACAAAAACAAAAGCAAAAATGAAAAAGCTAGGGCTAGGGCTCTTTGTCAATCTGAAGCACATGTTTGGATCGATGTTGCCTTGAATGCATCAGTCAATTCCATTTTCAGTACACAGAAAGGATCAAATTGTTATTAAAGAACTGCTAAACAAAGACAACAGAAACAACAAAAGAAGAAATAAATTTGAAAATGTTTTCAGAAACATAGAAAGAAATCCTCCTTGGACATATGACTTGTCCTTTAGTTGTAAATCAATAGTCTTATCACAATTTTATTGGCTGCAACTTTGTCGTACTCCCTTCTCTTCCATGTTTTGGATATTTCTAGTTCCTATCTATTTCGATTGTTAGGTCTCCAATTCACTTAACCCATTTGGGACAATTTTACTAGAAGCTTAGAACTTCTGTCGCAAAAATTTCACATTTTTTTATTAACAAAAAATTCAGGAAAATTTATCAATCGTCCACCGATTGTTTCCTATGATTTAAAGTAAATAGGAAAAAAAAATCTAAAATTTCCAATTGGTTTAGTCCGTCTTATTCATAGTGTATCAATTTGTTTAAGTTTCCGTTAACGTGCAAGAACAAAATGCTGATTGTTGGCAGCTAGTAAATTCATATTCTATTATTATAATCCACTGTCAGACCCAGAATGTGGATTTTTTTTTTTTTTTATAAACCAAGATTAATTAAAACATCAAGAATGTCCTATGTACTAAATGCCTAGGCCCATATCCTTCTCTAGTGGTATAATCTATGCAAGCTGCATAATGGACCAAGATATAATGTGTCTCCATCTCTGTATTGTTCTTCTTTGGAGTTTCTTATAGCCATGTGAAGATGATTGCAGCTGGCATCAGCAATATTCTTAGTGCTTGAATCTTTATTGAGGAATTTGGTGCTGCTGCTGTTGGTTCCATGTGATCATCATTAGATGAAGCTTGAATCAGTACACAAAATAATTAAAAAGTGACAAAGTAGATCAGATAAATTTGAAAAAATTAAAAAAAAGAAATAAAATATGATCAAATTAAAAATGCTAGGAAAATAATTGTTGTAACTTTTGGGATCACTATTTACTATACCAATGATGGTAGATATGCAGCATATACTCTAAAATTGATGATGGTAGATATGCAGCAGATACTCTATTTCAGAAGGAAGAGAGAGAGAGAGAGAGAGAGAGAGAGAGAGAGAGAGAAGAAAAACTCAACTCTGAAGAATAGGCATCAAGCCCAACAACTTTCACAAGTAAAAATTGAAGAGGCTAAAAGCCCAGTAAGGCCCAAATCAATCTTGGGGCAGATTTGCTGAGGGCATTTGTAACATTTTCTTAAACAATAATAAAAAAAGCAACAGGTACACTTCAATTTACCTAGATAGAATCTTTAAATTATCTCTCAAAGTATGAAAACTATAATTTATCATCCATTTTCATTCAGAAGATGATGAAAAATGAGAACACTGATGACTTTTTTCTTAATCTTCTTAGTAGTAAATGGGGATAAATTGATGTTTTCACTCTTTTGGAAACATGTTGAAAATTATTGTTCTAAATAGAGGATATATTTAAGTGTACCCTAAAGCTACAAACTTTGTATAAATATATTTTGTATAAAATAATGTAACATTATTGCATTATTATGATAAAAATATCCCACCGTCTATATTATCTATTTTAACAAATACAACAACGTTACATCAAACTAAACCACATTCGAAAAGAGAATTATTTATTAATTAATAACAAAACTAAAATATTTGTTCCAAGAATATACTACCAAATAAAATTTTACTCTATAGAGTCTCTCAAATAACAAGGTTGTTCGTAAATAAACCCTCCAAGGTTTCTTGTTGAACTCATGTATTAGCTTGTAAAGAAACTTTTAGAACTAGTAAGCTTTAGAAGCAACCCTACAACTGTTAGTTCGATTGACATTCTAATCTTGTCTCCTAACAGGTTTAAAATTGAACAAAACAAACCACAAATAATTATAGAAAAATGTACCATTTCCGGGGGAGCCTGAATTAGTTAGAGTTGGTGGTGGAGTTGACTGTCCAAACCCAAGACTATTGCAATCTGCTCCTAAGGAGCCTGCCAAGGAGAGGGGGGGGGTGGGGAAGGGTATCAATTTTATTCGTAGACAGCCAAAAAAAAAAAAGAAAAAGAAAGAGAAAAGATTAATGCTATATGCATATTCCAAGACTTTTATTTTGTGAATAAAGGAAATGCCTTACATTGTCTAAAACATGCTAATTCTGAATTATTCATCAAATTTCCTGAGCCTTGGTAGCATTGGCATATATGTCCAGTTCCCTTAGGCACACAAGTTCCATCTCCACACCATCTAAGACCACAAGCTATGAATAAACAAAAACAAAAGTTTATTTTGCTTTGCTTTAAATATTAGATCAAATCTTGTTAATTATTGAAGAATAGTAATTCAAGTAAATGAATGCAAATGGTTGATGTTGAAGATGGTGATGTTTACGGTCTGAGAAATTTAACGGAGGTGGTGAGACAGGAGCTGGCGGCGGAGGTGGCGGTGGAGATCCATTCACACATTGGAAATCAATTGTGCCTGTACATTCATCGCCAATTTTGTGATCAATGAAACTCATAGTTAATCGAGTAGAACCAAAGAATGAAATTTTCATTTCATAGTAGTTCCTCTCAAGCAGCTGCTATTTCGTACAACTCATTATCTCTTCAATACAATAGAAACAAATTATTTTAAGGGTGGACAAAAATTCCCAGAAGCGAGTCGACTTGTAATACCCTAAAGCTAATCGATTCAAAGTCTGTTTCTATTATTTTTCAACTTATTACTGTTGTAGAAGCCATAACACTCTAAAGCCAGCCCCCAAAGTTTCAAATGTTTTTAAAATAGTCTTACAAAAATCAACCGTATCAACATATTCTTAGAAGAGAAAATTGATTTTATATATATATATATATATATGAATTAAATGGGAAGACTCACAATTAGGAATAATACAAGACGGGAAGGCCAAAGGACCGATCTGAATCTTCTGCCAACCAGACTTACACACACACTCAAATCCAAGCAAAGAAGCATTAGAAGCCTTGCATGTTCCTTGCCCACAATCTATTACCGAACATGCAATTCCTGCAGCACAAATTAAATATGTATAACCAAAATAATAAACATCATTACAAATCATCGTCATCATCTTTTAAGATAATCAGTAACACCATTTGATTAAAAGCATTGAGCCTTTGTATATAAGCTAAATTAATAAAATATAGGTAAAAGTAACTGTAAATGCATACCTTGTAATGGGTTGTTTGGCATCAACTGTGCAGAAATGCAGGCCATGGAGAGAAAGAAGAGAAGGAGATGGAAAGAAGTGGGAGTTGAAGTCAAATTGAATGTTCCCATGATTGTAGGTGAAGGTTGCAACAATAGACTAAACGCAAACAAAACTTTGGTGGAAAGAAGGTATCGTTTTAAATAATTATTGATAATAAAGTTGCCTTGAAACTAAATGGCATGGCATCCCCCCGCAGAGAGGCTTTGTTCTCTTCTTTGATTTATCTTCTGTTAACTAGTATCCTTTTTATATATGGATAGCCACATACGCAGATAATAGAGTTTATTTTTAAAAATATTTACAAATTTCACCTCATTTTAAGTTTAGATTTTCAAACTGCTTTATTTCATAACTAATAATTAATAAAAGAAGTTCCAGAATATTTCTCATTAAAAGTATCATTAAACTTGCAATTGCAATGTAATATACGCACCACATATAACTTTGAATTTTATTGGGTTGTAAAAAATTTGGGGTCCCAATATTTTAAAATTTTCTCAAATGAAAAAATGATTTTCCATGTAATTCGAATAGACCCTGGACTCGCTACTAAAAGGGCAAACAGATCTTGAAATATTGAATTCTGATCATCACCACTCTTCAAGGGTTGGTCATAAACTTCAAATATTTCAATGCTAGTTTGGCATTTCAATGGGGAACATCTAGGGACCTATATGAGAGGAATGGAGAAACTACATCCAAAACTAAGAAATCACCCAAAAAAAAAAAAAAAGGCAAACAAAAACCAAAGATGTCGATCAAGATGTACTATTCAAATCTTATGTCATTAATGATGTTGGTTGGGAAGCGAGACGAGCAATGAATGTAGGTAAAAGAGGCGGTAACATCAATTGCTCTTTGCAATATAATCCACAAATTTGAAGACAATGCTTGCGGTTGAATTGGAATTTCGAGGCTCAGGGTCACACTAGTCAATTGCCGTCTGCATTAAAATATTTTTTAAAATAATAAAAATAAAAATAAAAATAAAAAAGCGGACCAATTAGTGCCTTAAGACGTTGCGTTCCACACTAACCCCCCACGTTGACAAGAAGTTGCATACGATTCTCCGAAAGAGATTAAAAGCTTCTTTCTTTTATGCACATGAAGTGGAAGGGCATCTGATTGATTATATGAATACGACAGACATATGGTCAAAAACAAAGACACAAAACTACCGTTCGTTTCACATTTTAGATGACAATAATCAGCTGCATTTAGGCGCGTAATTTATGATGCGTGATCCATGCCTGTTAAATTATTATTAGTAAGAACTATTCAGAATTGAACCCATTACAAATCCATCCACACATCCGATCACAGTCCAACTCTAATAGTAATAGTAATAGTTTGAGCACAACAATCAAATAAATATTGTCTGCTTTAGATACACAATTCATCAATGTCTGTCTAATAGGAAGGAGCTTCTAAATTCAAACCCAGGATAAAAATTAGTACAATATCTAAAGTTTCTTGTGAAGAAAAGAGGGGAGAAGAACTGGCAGTTGAAGGATGAGTATAAGCATCCATGTTATAGAACGAGTGCTAATCTACTGTACAACCACTAGAACATTACACAAAACTGCTACCAAATTCTTTGTCACGTCGCTAAAGATTTCCGTTTTATGCCCTCATATTTGTAGCTAACTTGCAACCTATGCAGTAAATTATAAAACTTTTTAATGAAATTGTGAAATACATATGAAATCTGAGAAATTAATAAAAAACTTAAGAAATGTAACAAATAGATCAATGAAAATACAGTAGAGTTTCTGAGGATTGATGGAGATGGAGAGTCAAGATTGGTCCTAGTAGTTGAAAATGCATAGAAACCAAAGCAATATTTGGATCAAGAGACGCTGACTTCAAACTTCATCAGATTACATTACATAAGGTGAGTTTAAAAAATGGAAAGTAACACAACAATACAATACATATAGCAACAGGCTTGTTCAAAATAGATCAACCAATAACTCAGACAAGTGAAGCAACAGGGAAAACATTAGAAGCAGTCACCCGGCAGATGAGTATCAAGACAACCAAAAATGCATCATCTTTGATATTGCTTTCTGCCAACTTCTTATGCTGATCCAAATTCTTGAAACCACTTCTCATGCTTTTCGATATCAGCTTGGGATACACTTCGTTGTACCTTCGTCAAAGCCTCCTCAAAGTCACACATGGCAACAGGGTCTTTTGAGATCTCATCCTTGGACATGTTCTTAATTTCGTCGCGAGTTTTTCCAGCTATTTTACGTCTCATGCCATTCAAAGAGGCATCACGGCAAACATTTGTCAAATCATCTCCACTGTATCCCTCCGTTCGGCGAGCCACTTCATCAATATCTACATCCGTGGACACCTGACATGGAGACAGATCTTTAAGTAGTGTAATTCTAGGATGTATATAAATAACATGCCATTATCAATGATTTATGGCTAAAATATTTAACATGAACCCAAGTGTGTAAAGTGTACTTTCATCAAGGATAAAACAAGAGCCTCAGGTCCTTGATGTTGTAAATCTAGAGCAAGTCCAAGTAAAGAGAGCAATAACTCTTATAAAATTTTAGCAAGACGATCTACTATTTTAATACAATAAATTCAAGAATAGAACAGAAATTTTATTGCCAGGCAATTGTTACATCCTAATTCCTAATCCAATAACATCTCCCCCCAGAGGTATTTATAAAGCAATGTCCATTAATTTACCTCAACTGTTTTCAGATTAATCTTAATAAGCTCTTTACGACTCTCAAAATTGGGAAGTGGAATATATATACGTTTTTCCAGCCTCCTCCTGCATTGCATTTACAAGCAAATGAGAGACATAATAAATTCAAAGGGTACAGAAAATCCGAATTATCCAAATTAAGGTAAACTATTAAGTGGATCAACCTGAGAGCCTCATCAATGTCCCATGGGAAGTTAGTAGCTGCCAAAACCATCACGATTTTACGGCTACCATCTTCATTTGTCCCTGTATTATTTACACCATCTACCTGAACTAGAAGTTCAGACTTCACCCTTCTTGATGATTCATGCTCCCCTGAAGCACTGAACAAGATTGTTGATATTTACTGTCAGCATTTACCGAACAAATCTAGCAATATCTTCCAAAAATTGGATCCAAAAGAAGACAAAGACTAATGCCCCAACAGTAAGAAAGAGAGAAATCTATAGCATTTGCTTAACCATGTTGACAACTGAACACCCAACTTGATTTGCTGGGCTAGTACATAGATGACAATCAACATTTTTACAAAATAAATGAATGAGAAAAGAGCTTACCCTCGAGCATTGCAAAGTGAATCAATCTCATCAATAAAAATTGTGCTTGGAGCATAAGCTCTCGCTAGATCAAACAAGCACCGCACCATGCGTTCACTCTCACCACGCCATTTTGATGCTAATGTAGCAGAAGATACATTAAAAAACGTGGTGCCACACTCGGTAGCAACTGCTTTAGCCAGAAGTGTCTTTCCAGTTCCAGGAGGACCAAACATAAGAACACCTTTCCACGGTCTCCGTATTCCCTGCAGCAAAGAGACAACCAGCTCTATTTTAGGCAAATGCTCTACACTTGCATAGGAACAATCCACCTTGTGGAATCAACTTTAAGATGAAATAAATAAACTGGGAAATATCAACCCCAGAGAAAACCTTAGAGCAAGTTTGGTTACGCCAACCATCATTTCTAATGTGATTTTGGTTCTCAGGAATTACTATAAACATGTCGCATTCCTTTCAGTTTTGGATGTTTCTCAGTTTCATTTTGCAAAACCTATTTGCTTTTTTAAACCAAAAACATACACTCTAGCTAAGCTTTGTTTTCACTAAAACTGTAAACAGAAAGTTGGTTCTGATTACCATTTCACCAATGATGGGGTTAGACTCATATCCATACAATTTTTACAATCGTCATAATCTTTCTAACCAGTGCAAAATCAAGTCTGTGCAGCAAGTTAGTCCTTGAGGAACCCACACAATCAGTGGAAGATAAAGAACTAACACATGATTAACTGCTTCACGGGAGACACTAAAAGCAGTTACACAACTGAATATCAATTATACGACAATGATAGACCTCCTTTTGATCCTTGTCTACATTTCCAAAAGCTCCATTTTTTTTTTTTAACCCAACTGGTTCAGTAAAGGTTGATCAGACTAGTCTGGATGCACTCTAGTAAAAAGACAGTAAATCTTCAGCTACCTGAAAATATTCAGGCATCCACAGAGGAAGGACAACGGCTTCCTCTAAAAGTCTCTTTGCTTCAGTCAGACCAGCAACATCATCCCAGCGGACTCCGGGACTAGTTTCCAAGACATCCCTTTCAAGCATTGCAGCCAAGTCAGGATCAGGTCCCTCATACTCCCTTTTCTTTGACTTTCCATCTTCACTGTCACCATTCTGACAATCACACAAGGATAATAGTTAGCAATATATAAATACCACTGAAATAAACTTTGTAAAAGAAACAATCTCCACTTAATATATCATCCAAATGGAATATGAGTTACAGTTGAACCAAGATATCATCATAACTTAGGACATGCGATCATTGTGTTTCACATGCCAAATCGGCCCAATCAGAACCTTCCCTAAAACAAGCCTTCCATCAAAAACACTGAACTCCAAAACAAAATAACAACTACAAAGAATTGCAAAAGTCCAATTATAGTTATTCTATAAGAACTTACAGCAGAATCTGCCTTGCTAGATTTTCCAGAACCAGTGCCCTTTTTGCCAGTAGTTGATGCTCGAAACCCTGTGTTGCCCCTACTGGGACCGGCAGCCTTTCCACCACGGCTAGATGTAGCAGTTCTGTTAGTAGCGCCACGAGCCCAAGCCCCATCTTGAGGCGATTTTCTCATACCAACTTGACCAGCCCTTGCGGGTCTCCTGCTCGAATTGTCCCGACTTGGTGGCCTCCACACATCAGGATCATCCATTGGAGCACCTGAGGAGGTTGGATACTCATCTAATGGCTGAAAAACAAACGATGATTTAGCATTAATTGGTGGTGAAGAAGTACGCCTGCTTCCTGGAACTTCCTTAAATGCTCTTCTTTCAGCATCCAATTGCTTCACAACATCCGTTTCCTCAGACAGAGCTTTCTTGACGTTCATCCATTTTGCACGTATTAATGGATCATCAAGCGTATTTAGGTGCCTAGAATTAAAACGATTGTTGAGAAATTAATTAAACAACTCAAACACTAGCCCACTACATATTTCATTCTACGTGGTGAATATAATTCAATTGGGGATGCGATAAAGGCTCCTATCTCTTTCAAATAAAATCATTTTCAAAATATACATACATTTCAACTTCAATGCATACACAAACACACACACTTCTAAGAAGGGGGGAGAGCAAAACTCAGTTACCTGATTTCCCCAAACTTTTATTAGGAAGTTATTTATTTTTTGACATGGAATATAATCAACTGGGATGTGTAGTGCTACTGTACGATTCAACCAAACTTTATCAGGATTATAATCAACTGGGATGTGAAGTGCTACTGTACGATTCAACCAAATTTTATCAGGATTAGACAAATTTAAGAAAACATATCAGTTTAAGCCAAAAGTTCCAATGTTTTCACCAACCACTGAATTATCTAATTTAAGAGGGAAAAAAAAAAGAAAAACCAGAATTTTTAAAAAGAAATAGTCTTTCAAAATATAAAATAAAATAAAATAAAAATAAAAGCTTTAAACTTCAAAATTACCTTTCCACGCCGAAAATTTAAATCGTTAACCTTGTTAAAGTAAAAGCAATCAAATTTCCCCAAAATTTAAAACAATTACAATGCTAAATCCAAAAATAAGTAACCAAGACTGTGAATACGAGTGTGAGTGTGTGTGAACTTTTGAAAAGGGAAAATGATGAGTGAAAATTACTTGTTGATCTGAGCAATGGCACCGTCGAAGAAGATGATCGAGGTATCGTAAAGTCCTTCTAGCGCGTACTCTCTTGCAAGCTTCAAGTGATCTTGCAATCCCACTAGCGAATTTGTCCCCACCATCTTGTTAAACTTATGCCCAATATTTTAGGGTTTCATCTGATTTAAAATTATCTGCTTTGGTGAAGCTGTGAAATGGTGATTTCTGACGTCGACGTTTTAAGTGGTTGAGAGAGGGAAGAAGAAGAGTGAGTGAGCAGCGTAATTACTGTTTTGGACTCGCAGACGAAGAGTCTTCTGTCACTTTTGCAATTTAAACGGGTGGGTCAACGCGGATTCGGTTCGGATTTTGGGCTTTCTTTTGTTTTGCTTGGGTTGTGCCAGCTTTTATATCATCGCCTGCCCCTTTAGAACGGATTTAAAACAAAAATTAAAATAATTTTATAAATTTTACTCTTTAATTAATTATTTATTTATTTATTTAATAAAATAATAAAAAAAATTATTGTTAAAAATTTTTTAAATAAAAATAAAATAATATTATTTTAATTAAATAATTATTTTAAAAAAAAATTAACAGTAATTAAAATATTTCTCTTATTTTTAATAAAATATAATAAAATAAAGACAAAAAATAACTATTTGAATTTATAAAATTACTTATTTAAATATTTTTAATTAAAATATATTTTTTTAAATTTTTAAATAATGATGTGTCTCTTTAAATAAATAATAAAATTTTATTTAAAAAATTTTTTAGTGACGTTCTTAGTATCTTTGGTTTGGCTGTTAAAAATAAAATTATGTAAGATAAATATTATTTTGATAATGAATTGTAGATTTAAAAAAAATAAATATAATATATAGTAAGTGTTTATTGAATGGGTGTAGCCAATTGTGTCAATAGATGTGAGTAAATAAATCGATTTGACCAAACTCAATGTAATATAAAAAATTAAAGTTAAGATTGGATACAAATGAAAACTCCAACATTCGATCAAATTAAAAAATCTAAAGAAATCAAAGTGCATACAAATTCAAGTTTTCAATCGATTTGAGCTATATTCATATGAGATCAGTTTGGATTACAAATTATAATTACATTTTTCCCAACCCAATTAATTTGAAACCCGATCGGGTTGATATAAATCCAATCCAAACCCAAATTTACCTACTCCCAGGTGTCAAAGTGATAATATTTTAATCTCTTAAAGTAAATTACCTTTAATTATAAATTCCATTTAAGTTATTTTTATAATAAAATTTTAGTTCATAGTATATTTTAAGGTACAAACAACATCATAGTAAAAGAATATGGATAAAAAGAGGGTTGAGATTTACTTGATATATTAAAATAAAATTTTTAAAATAGGGATATAGTAGTTAAAGTATAAATATTTATTTATTCTTTATATTTTAGTTTAAGTGTTCGCTTAGTGTCTATATTTTGAAAAATATCACAACACTCTTATGTTTAAATAAAGTACATCTTGTACTTACTTATTCTTTATTTTTACAATAATACCTTTACTACAATATTATTAAAATTAATTAATTTACCTATTGAAAAATTAATTATTTATTAGTAAATTAACTAATAAATATCAATCTAAAAGAACTAATATTTTCTGTACTCTTGCAACAATCTTATTAATTGTTATTTAAAAATAATAATAATACCACTCAACTTTAAGCAAAATTCAACAATCTTACAATAATCTTACTAATTAATTATCTATAAACAAATCAATTTATAAAATTAATCCAAAAAAATTAATAAAAAAATTACATTAATTTTTATTTTACTTTTAAGGCAAAGTGTGTGTGTGTGTATTTCCTTTTCGTTAATATCCAAAAATATTATTATATGATTTTTATTGTGAAAACAAATAAAAAGTAAGGATTAATAGCATGGTTAATAGCAAGTGTATCTAAAATATTTTTTAAAAAATAAAAAATAAAATGATCACTTAACTCAATATATAGGGAGTAAACAAAATAGTTTAAATACTAAATAAATTAATCTTCACGTTTACACGTACTTATTCATCGTACTCTCAGATTTTGTTTTTTTAACCATTGACTCCTGACACCGACTACTTCTCCATACAGCTTTCGGCCGCTGCAACCTAACATATGTTTTTCGTTATATTGTGGCCATCCTTTAGATCTTCTTCAATCCAACAATTAGGATAAGCCTACTGTTATGTACAGCAACTATAACCCAGTGGTTACCCGCTTTTAGGTACAAACAATTTTGTAGTTCTTTTGTGAAATCAACCAAAAAGTTGATATGGTCTATTTCATTAATACTGTAGCTTGATCAACTAAAATAACAGAGAAATCGAACCGGTATGTCTATCTCCACTGTATATCATAACCTAGCTTTAAAAAAGCACACAACAAACTACTAAAATATGCTAACTTACTCTAGTTTAATCTTTAATCCAAAATCTTAATTTACTTTTGTTAGGAATATTTAATGCTTTAAGTTCTAACAACTATATTGAAAAATTCTGCCAAAAACATATTCTACTTTAAAAAAGAAAAAAGAAAAAACAACAACAACAACAGCTACGTATAAAACACTCGATTTTTTTTTTTTAAAAAAAATCACAACAAAATTGTGTTTCGGTGTCGTGCAAGTTGCAATGACAAAGAGACAGTTCATTGACATAAACTGAATCAACCAGCCTAAAAGATGCAATAAATATTATTCTTACATAACATGACATCAATTAAGAAATGACGCTGAGTATGCAAGTACTTCGTACATACCTTTCCATACAGGCGAGTAAAAAGTTATTGTCCCCAAAAAACCGAATGAATCGGTTCATATGAAAAAAATAAAATAAAATAGAAATTGAAAAATTCGCAAAATAAGAAATTTACAATTTAAAATTAGAAAAATTAAATCCAAAGCCGAAACAATTCAGTTTGATCCGAAACCCGGCGAGACCCACCTCTACGTTTCCATTTTTGTGTATCTCATCACCTAAGCCATTAGCCGAGTGGCAAGACTAACACACCCTTCCCAATAGTTTCAATCTTGTAAATATTTAAAAAATACGGGGCCTACGACCCATGAAGACACCAATGACACAATTGGCCCACTACCGGGCGTTTTCATAATACAATATCATAACAACATTCAAAATTTCATAACATCAAGTGAGAATTGTAGAACATGGAAGCAATTTTCATGTATTTGATATCAATGTGTATAATGCATGAAGATGCATGAAGGCATACTTCCAAAAATACATACATAACCAAATCAACCTTCTCTAGTTTCAGAGAAAAATCCCGGCAGACAGCTTCCAATTATTACAATTGCACCAGTTGTGAACCTACCACAAAACTGGCAAATGGATCTTCTAATTTTATTCTTCTATATTCAATCAATTAAAAGTACATTTTACTGCACCATGCCGTCTTTTACAAGTTCTTCTAAACCTTTCCTCAGCCTGTCTGCGGCTGCTTTACAATCATCTTGTACCAAGCCGCCAAAGGAGATCCTCAAATGCCCTGGACACCCACATGCTCCACCAGGGATCACAACCACCCCATGCCTGTGAGCGAGCCAGCGAACAACTTCAAGGTCGTTGAGATGCTTTTCTGGAAGTCTTGCCCACAAATAGATTGCACCTTCTCCACCTTTAACAGCACCCTCTCCCAATGGAGAGAGGGCTTCTAGAATGATTTCTCGGTTCTTAACAAGGTCTTTCACCCGCTCAGTGACCCACTCTGGTCCTGTTTGTAAGGAGTACAGTGCAAGATGCTGTGAAATTATTGAAGCACATATCGGTATGTTGTCCTGAACTTTGAGTAGTTGTGCTGCAAAGCCTTCCACTTCTGAGGGATATGCTATCTGCAGGTAGTCCTTATTTAGCTCGGAATTGATGTGCTACTTTCTTGAAAGAAAGCATGGAAATTATGAATTACATGACAGAATACTGTCAGTTATACAAGTATATACAATCAGATTACACAATGTATACAAGTAAATGCAGGTAAGGTTTGGGTATGACAAGAAGAAATTGTAAAAGAGGCTCCCCAATGGATTATTTTAATCTTTCCAGTGATTGATATCTTCCTAAAGATAAGCAAGTGAAAAAAAATAATCATTTTTATACAGTAATTTAAGAAATCACATAATTCGCCTTGCGTAACCTGCTGACTCAATCAAAAAGATAAAAAGAACGGCATTTAGTTCCTAGAGAAACATTTTGATCTCCCACATCAATAAACAAGAGATTAATCACCACTTACATATCCTACTCGCCATCCCATCATTCCATAGGCTTTTGAGAAGGAAAAAAGGTTGACTATGTGATCTCCTTCCACGCAACAGTGTTTTCGACCATCATACATAAAATACCTGCACGACATTCTCAACAGTCAAATATACTACCACAAATTTCCAAACAGTAGACTTGACAAAGTTCATTGGTTATCAATTAAGTGCATAGTCACACAGTGAAATATCTCTAGACTGCAACATAAAATGATATGGAAGTACACAACAGTACACATAATGTATAAGCAACCATGCACGTGGACTTACTCGTATGTGTTATCTACCACAAGCCAAGATCCAGAGGCTTTGCATAGATCTGAAATCCTCTACTCAAAAGAAAAAAATGCTAATAGTTAAAAGATTTAAAACAGAACCAAAATAAATAAAACTGAATTGATCACTCTCTAGGTTCGGTAGCAACTATCCATACCTAAAAGATAGCCATTTAAACTGACATAAATTCACACAAATCCTGAGTCATGTGAGGGTGTCCATGCGAGAGAGAGAGAGAGAGAGAGAGAGAGAGAGAGAGAGAGAGAGAGAGACCCTGAGAGGGAGAGAGAGAGAGAGAGAAGACCTTAAGTAGAGGCTCCGGAATGTAGGTCCCCGATGGGTTGCCGGGATTAACAACACTAACAAGCTTTGGAGTTGGTTTAGTTTCCAACAATGTCTTCTCTAACCAGTCTGAAAAGCAAAGGCCATACTAATAAATAAAGGCATACAATGAAGAATTAAATGTACTGGGACGATGGTTGTGAAATATTTATAACCAAATATTGTATTCAATTATTTATGGCAAAGTAAAACCTAAACCATAGTCCAATTAAACATAATCCTCAACAAAAAGGCACTCCTAGCACTAAAAGTAAAACAGGAAATAGACTTTGACAGACTACAGAACTCTCCATATTACCGTCCAACTCAGGGTTCTTAGGTTATACACTGAAAAATTCAACCAAATGATGAATCAAACTTACGAAGAAATCAATCAAAATGCTGGTAGCCAATCTTTTAAGGTAATAAATGAAGTTTCACACACTTGAAATAGAACTTTTTGATATGCGAAGCTAAATTTGTCATAAACTGGGGAACAAAATATCAATTGACAGCTTTCTACCCATGTTTAACAAAATCACATGTATGCATAATATTCATTTAAAAGCATGAACATAATTGCAATCAACTACATAATGGCAACAAAAAGACTACGAAGACCGTAAATGATTTAATATGACAAACAGCGAAAATTCACATTGTCCCTTAAAAAGGGAATGCTGCACTAAGTATCCATTGCTATGCAATAAACAATCTATGAAGCTTCTCACCTGCATCTGGGTGAAGTGTCACTGAACTACAAGGACCCACCAATATATCAGTGATGCCTGTCATCTGGAAGGACATGTAGGAATTGAAATAGTATGGAGCAAACATAACTACAGTATCCCCCGCATCACATAGTGTGAGAACAATATTCACAAATGCCTGCAATTGATAGGCATTATGCATTCAGGCATGGAACAGAAGTGTAACATTCCTTTTAATATCTCAGAATGACCCAAAGCTGTGGAACTAAAATTAAAACACCGTATATAATAGCACAGCACAGAGAATAGAAATCATCATATTCAATACATTGGAACCTGTTTTCCAGAAATTTCTTCAAAAGGACTGGATGTAACTTGACAACTTGAACAAGAAGGGGAAAATGAAAATAGACAGACAAAAGCAAATATTACCACCGTTAGCAGCCTATGGTCATCTAAAAGCAAGTAAGGTCCTTTTCAAAAAGTTATATAACTGGAGTCAGATGCAGCGGCAATATTACAATCTTAATCTACAAAATGTTATGTAATAAATGAGATTCTTATTAGCAAAAGAAACACCGAACATATAGAAGTATAAATCACATGATGCTAGCAGCATTTGTGAATGAAGAGAAGGAGAAATATAACAAAGATGGCACTAAGTTGCGTCAATTAACCCTGGTCCTATTATCTCTGAAGTTAAAAGGTAAAAAAAGATATGTAAGGCATATATCTAAAAGATATGCATAGCACATATTCTACTAGCCAATTTATATGTATAGCACATATTCTACAAGCCAATTTAACTCCAACACCTTTGCAAAACTAAATTGGGATTTTAGTCACCTGATTTGCCCCTGCAGTAACCATCACTGAAGATTTGTACAAGTTATTTTCCTGATTTAACTGCCAATAAAGGAAAAGTAATTAGTCCACCAGATGTGTGCCATTTCCAGCGACATAGGCATGTCATTAAGAAAACTGAATTCATATAGAGACATCTAGGGACGACGTTAAAAATTGGGTTTATTGGTATTCAAAAAGAAACGACTAGATCTATATACTACAACTGCTGCTGGAACAGAATTAGATTGGCATGCTCTCCTAGAGCTCATCTCCATGCGAACACATGACACCCACTATGAAATAACAGCAAACTTTTCGAGTATACCTTTTTCGTCAATGCATCCCGCAGTTCAGGAAGACCTTCATCAGCACCATATTTGCTAATTGAAGGCTCCCAAACTAGTTCTTTCACCTTTTCCATTGCCATTTTAGGCGGTTGCCAATAAACCACCCCCTACAGCATATTGAAATTAAAAAATAAGACAGCTATCATCTAACAAATTCTACATGAATGGAGGGGAGGGGGCCAAAGTCACAAACCATCTGTAAGGACAGGTTTAATGGAGAATTAAATTGAAAATGTTAAACTAATACCCTCCAACAGGCATGGCAAAAAAGAAAAAAAAAAAACATTTACTTTGGGTCACATATAAACCTGGCTTGATGTCTTGATGAATAAATAGTAAAGAAATTTGCCTCAAGTTCAGCAACTTGGCCAGTTTGGCTACTTTTTGACAATTTGGACAAAATTCCTAAAACATTAGTAAAGAATCCCAATTTCACATCCAAGTCCTGGAGCTTCAAATCTTCCATTTAGATTTGGAAAACAGATTCCCTATCATGCACATGCAATTTCTCTTATTTAGCGCTTCTTATGCAAACTCTCATAGGGAAAATGATAAAAATCAAAGTTTAGAGTTCCTCAAAAGCCAGTAATATAGCAGTTGGACATTGGAAAAAGAAACACACCACTAACTATTTCTCCATACAAATAACAACATGAACATTGAGAAATGGAAAACAAACCTGAGCCAAAGACATGGCATTTTTCGCTCCTCGGACTAGTTCCTGTATCTGCCAAAACAAAAAGAACCCCACTTTCACCGTAAAAAACAGTACTCATTTTCCTCTACACACTTTATATCTCCATCCAATACACAATATATTAAACTAAAAACACACACTTATATATGTATATGTATTTGAGCCACAAAAACATAAAAAATCTAAAATGGTTATTCAAGGAATAGACAGTCTCTTGTAATCACAATCATAACTCTTCATCAACCATATATATTCATACTGAAACCAAAATAGACAAATTTGACAAAAACAAAGAAAACCCAGGTAAGATACCTGAACCATGATTGGCATCTCAGTCTCCAGAGCCCTCTTCGCAAGCTTTGCATAGGAACCCATCTGCTTCAAAACAATAGTAACCAAAACCCAGGAAAAATAAGCCTCAAAACTGAGATATAAATCAACGCAATCGCCTTCAATTCTTGACCCACCTACCCAGTAAAGTTCAAAATTTCCCAAGAAATAATAATGTAAAAGGTACAAAATGAAACTTTTTGGTGCTCAAGATAGAGCTAAATCTTCAAACAGAATCTTAATGTAATGCTAAAGCAGCCATCTTTTAAAGGTACAAGATTAGTAATGGGTGCCTCAACAACCACACCAAGTTATCTCATCAATCAACGTTTTGTTTGTCATTTACTCAAAACACTAAAAAAACAAGCAAAGTTAAAACGCAGAACTTCTCAGACGCGCTTTTTCTCCGTAACTTCTCACATCGGCCTTCTTTGATGTGCGTTTTGCTTTGCTTGACTTTGGTTTTGTCTGTTTTTGCTTATTAATTAAGGGTATTTTGTTACGATTTATTTAATAATTATAAATATTTATTTAATTTAATAAATTTTTATTATTATTTAATTATTTTTAATAAAATTTTTAAAATTTAAATAAATTATTTATCTCTATTTCTAAAAGATAAAATTTTAAATTTTTAAGAATAGAAATTGAAATTTTTTTAAATATTAAAATATTTAAAATATCTTTTATTTATTTTATAATATTATTTTATTTTTTTATAATATAATTTAAAAAATTTATCTATTAAAATAATTTCATAAATTTTTAATAAAAAATTTTATTGATAATTAAATAATTAAAATTTTTTGAGTAAAAATTTTATTTATAAAAATTCTATTAATAAAAATTTTATTTAAATAAGTTCTATTTAAAAATTTAAAATAAAAAGAGAAAAAAACTAAAATGAAAAATATTTTTAAGAAAAAAGAAGTGAAAAAAAACCTAAATTTAGATGATTGCAGAATGCAATAATAACATCTGAATTATTGACTCTTTACGATTTATCAAATTAAAATATAATTTATTTACAGCATCAAATATATCTGTGATTTATTATCAATTATAAAATATCTTTGAAAGTTGAAATATTGAATTTTGACCATAGTACCCAGATAAAGAGACAATTTTAGTCATGACATATTATTACAACATATGTATATTACGTAATAAATATAAATTAATATAAATGATAACTGTGCTAAATTCAATTACTTATTTAATATTATTATTATTATCATTATTGTTGTTTATTTATTTTTAAAGCAAGTTAAAATCAATTAAATTAGGTAAAACATACAATTACTTTTTGTCTAATTGGTGTCTCATCCTCATCTTGTTCTTTGTTTTTTTTTTTTTTTTTTGATGAGCTCATCTCGTTCTTTAAAATTAATCATTTAAGTTTTTTCATATATGTTGTGAGCATAAATTTTTCTTTAATATAGATATATATATATATATCTATATATGTATATAGACACACACACACATAGATTATATCTTTATAAATCTTAACAGATTTCTATCACAACAGTCATTAAACAATCTTTTTTGGTGAACCGATAAACTTGATATTAGAGACTATTATGGTAATTTCAACAGAATTTAGGGACCATTCCATATAAATGAACAAATTAACCATGCTCGTACAGTCGTACTTGAGAAGTCGTAACCAATTAGCAAATAATTGGTCTTCTTATCCCATTACAGAAACCCAGATTATGATTTATGACACCAAAAAAATTATAATATATTAACTCCTTATTTAAGATAATTAAGAAAGAATTTAATATTTTGTTGCTGCCATTTTAATGTTTCGAAGATTATTTAATCACAGTGCAAGTAAACGGAGCAGCAGAGAGAGGGAATCAAAAACGTGCGTGCACAACGACTGCCCCCGGTTTCCTCGGAATTTATGTCGTGAGAAAAATAAAATTCATTTTGGAGAATCCCGGATCCGCAGTTTACACAGTAGTTACAGTTATAAGAACATCACTAAAATATTCTTTAATTAAAATTTTATTACTTATTTAAAGAGTCAAGTTAATATTTTAAACTCTAAAAAACACTTCAATTAAAATTCTTCAAAAAAGAAATAATTCTCTCTCTTTAAATTTGGAGAGTTATTTTCTCCCTCTTTAATTTATATTTTATTACCTTTTATTGAAGAAAGAGAGAAAAGTGCTTTAATTACTTTTGACTTCTTCTCTTAAAACAATAACTTTTTGATTAAAATAATATTAATTTATTTGTATTTGAAGAGTCTTTTGGAGAATAGTATATTTTTTTACTCTTCTATTTGTCACATTGGTAAACAAATATATATTTGAAGAGTAAAATTTGTAAAATCTTTTGGAGATGCTCTAAAAGAAGTGCCGTTATTTGATTCGCTAAATTTTTTGACACTTATTTTAACAAATAAATATATTATTATAGGTTGAAATTTTAAAAATTTAAAAATTACCTTCACTAATTTCTTAATCTCTCCACCTTATAATTGTATTTTCTTATTTTAATCTTACGTTTAACAAATTAAATACTCAATTTTACTCTCTTTTAAATTTATTTTTTCAAATTTTCTTAGTATATCATGATCTATATTTTATTCTATATACACACACGTATGTATATATATGTGCATTCATTAGCTTTTATGTTTGGTAAAAATTAATTTATTAATTTTTGAACTTGCATGGTTAATAAAAATTTGTTGATGTTCATGTTTAAATAGTAGGTTTTGTTGCTCTGAGTTAGTGATAACAATAATTTACAGCTAAAAGAATATATCTATATGCATTCATGAGAATTTATGAAATTGAAAAGAGAAAGAAAGAAAGGTTAATGAATTAATTTTTAAAAAATTATTTAGATAATAAAATTTTTAATTAAAAAAGTGTAAAAAAATTGACAAGTTCAAATAACCCTACCTTATTAAAAATTAGAAAATCTCAATACATATATTTATAATATATTTCAAAGATACTTGAAAATTTTATTTTCACTAACGACTATAGTTGAATTTGTTTTTATTCTACTTTTTTGTGAAATCAACAAAGAAACTGATGAGAACTCAAACTCATTGAGATACTGCTTCATTATATCCTATCAACACTAATTTAAATCACCACTGAAAAAATTTACCGATCATAATAAATACAATAATTTGTAATAAATTTATGAGATATGAACCAATATATACTTTTGTTTTTGGTGGTGCTAGATATTAAGATGGAGTAAGAGTGGTAATCTAGATAAGAATTTATTTATTTGATTCGATTCTATGCAAATTAAACGGGTTTGGTTTCGAAAAATTTGATTCATTTAATAAATGCGTGAATTTGATTTGATTTGCTAATTAAACAAATCGAATACAAGTTTAAGGACATTGATTCATTTATTAGTTTAGTATTTGTTTAATAATTGGGTTATAAGTGAATTAAATGCGATCCATTCGATAATTATTTGCTTAATTAAAGTACTCATTAATCCAAAAACATAAAAAAGTTTCAAATTTTAAAGCTAATGTAGAAATTATAAATAATAATAAGTTTGTATTTTGTAGAATATTAAATTTGTGGTCTTTTCAAATTTTATTTTTCTTAATTTTTGTTTATTAATTATATTTTTGTAAACAAATTCCTATTCAATTTAATTCGTTTTGGATTCATTACATGATAGATGAATAGTAAATGAATGCAGATTCATTCAATTTGTTTATTAATTATAGTAGACGAATTAAATGAATTAAACCTAATATTCATTTAATAAATGAATCAAATTTAAATCATGAGATTTTGATTTGTTTATTAACTAAATCGAATTTGAATCAGTAGAGTTTTGATCTAATTCATCTACAATTTGATACAAATATAATTTATTTTTTCGTTTTGCCATCCTTGATGGAGTAGGGGGAATCAAAATTATTTAGCAATAAAAGTATATCCTAACAAGATTATACAATGTTATCCTTATCATTTCTAGACAACGATGACATGAGCCAATTGGATGCATCATGAGTGATGGTAATTGATAGAAAGCTCATAATAGAAACCATAATTTCCTTTTCTACCATATCCTCCTCAGTATTTGATCTTATTATTATTGATACTATAAGAATATAAAGAATGATAAAATCTTCCATGCGTTTGGAGCTTCACCTCAAATGGAGAGAGTTTAAAATAATATTTTAGGAATAGAGTGATGAATCGGGGGATAAATAATCTTCAAATCCTTAATAGAGTGGGATTTGGTTTTATACTTTTCATCCCACCCCTATCTCAATCTCCATTGTATAAAAATATTTTTTTTAATTTTTATTTAATAATTTTATTTTTACCAAGTACAATGTTAATTAATAATTTTTTTTACTTGATATAAATGAGCGATAACTAAAAGAACACTCTAAAATATAAATTTTATTCAACCCTAAACTATTATTATATTTTTTTCTCTCTTAAGGCACTATACCCTTGAAACATTTTTCATTTTTGATATCATCTTAAAATATTATTTCAAACATTCAGAGATTTTTTTAAATAATTTAAACACTTTATAATATAGTAATGATTTATTTAATTATTTAATTTATTGAAATCATGTACTTATGTCTCCTATAGAATAAATAACTAAGGAATGTGGTGGGAATGATTTTTTCACTCCCCCTCTCCCCTCTTCACGTGGAGATTCCTGCTCTTCACCTCGCTAAATTTATTAAAGAATAAAATACATAATGGAGGTAAAATTTTTAATAAGGTGGAGAATGTGATTAGCCTCCCCACCTCCATTCAACTTCATCGTCATCTCCAAGATAATTAAATATAAGAATTCCATTGAGGACAGTTTACATCAACTTGGGCTTATATTTATTGTGGATTGCCATTGGCTGACAGCATTTACTGAGTGTTTATTTGAGATTAGAAATCTTGACCAATTCATTTATACCATTAAGAAACCACTAGACTCCAAAGTCATAATAGATATAAAATGTTTGCTTGAAAAATGCATGTAAATATAATTACTTGATTACCAGATAAGATATTAGATATGAAATCTACTTTACATGATTAAAAAAAATTAATTATTTGTTTTATAAGCTTCAATCATTCGAGGAAACGAATATTAAATTGAATACATATGAAAGTGGTGTATATTTTATTGGTTTATTCCTTTTGTTTCCTTTTATTTAGGGTGAGAGGAGAGTTAGTTAGATCGCCCATGTTTGTTATCAACACCAATTTTATCCATTTGAGAGTTCTTTGTGGTGATACCATCAAATAGCTTATCCACCTTTTAATTACGTACCCTATATACTTCTATCATGATCATTAAATTTAAAATCATCATAAATGTCTATTTATACGTTACAAGCGATGGTATGTAATTCTATGGCAACAACTCGGCATCATCTAAGACTTCAAAATATTTGTATCCAAATCATCAAAGCTCCATCTTTTTACAATCAAAGGTCCACCATATGGGCACATGAATCCTCTCCTTGTGGTGGAAAGAGTGATGATTTGCCACTATCAAAGGCCGTGGCTCGAAGCTTGAAATTAAAAGTAAAAACCTACTCTCCGGCTGCCGCACGCCGAATTATACTTTCACAACCAAGAATATACAAACATATATGTACGCACAAACACTTTTTTCTCTTTTGTGAAATTATATATATATATATATACACACACCCAAAAACATGTCAACATTTCTATTTGTGCTATGCCGTACAACAAAGTCAAACTATAAAGTTTCTTAAGCCCAGTGGGCCTGACTCAAATTTAGTTCACCATATGAATCAATAAAATTGTGGAATCTCGGCCTATACGGCAATCATGCTTTGAAATTGTGCTAGAGTAACGAATTTCCAGTTCTTGAGTAGCAATGCAAGATCTTTGTTGGAGTCGAAACCAGAGAATTGAACCAAAGAACTTATAAAGAACAAATCAACGACTGCCTACTTGCACTCCATTAATTTGCATTAAGCAAGCTTCTATTGATGAACAAATCTCTCGAATAGAAAATTTTCTAATTCTCACCAAGTAATTAGAAAATCAAACGCGAAGAATATATCCCAGATCGCCGGCAAATATATCCCCTTTAACAACTTAATTAACTCTTGTAAAGTGGGCACTGATTTGCGAAAACCCCATTTGGCTCGACAATTATAAAAGCCAAGGCTTAGGGAAAGTTGAGATGCTATATATAGAGTATTATGCGAGACACGTCAGAGTTTTGTTTGTGAAATGAAATTCAAGCATCTATGTGTAGAGAAAATTGTATAACATGAATTGTTTAGCATAAAACTCAAATTTCATCTCCAAAGAAATTTTCAGATACATTGTAGGGAATCCCTCTACAAATTTGTTTGAAATCAGAGGATCAAGATCAATGATTATCAGAAAATGATTCTGTAAAAGATGGATCAATTTCTTTGCGAATAAACTCATAGATCAAAAAAGGGAATTTGAATCTCCAAGCAACAGCCTAGCAAGTACCAACCTAAATCAACATATTTGTTGTTTCATTAAAATATTATTATCAGTTAATTAGGCTACCTATTATTATTCAGTTAATTAGACGGCCGCTTAGACTACTGATTATTATATGCACTAAGCTGATGGATCTTTGATCAGCTAATTATATATATATTTTTTGGAGAATGATTAATTTATTATATCTACCAAAGATATTTTGACTAATCTAATAATGAAAAGAACCTGAAATTTCTTAGAAGTTCTCTTGAATATGTAACGAATCTTACGCAAGAGAAATGAGATTAAGGCAACGTAAGAAGGTGACTTTTAGATTTTTGTTTCTTTTAACCTTTTCAATAGCGAATACGCGGCTATGCACCTTTTCCATTTTATTAATTAATTTACATCGAACCACTAGCTTACTCTCCGGTTTAAAAATGAAAAGACTTCTTCAGCTAATCCTCTCACGTACATATTAATGGTTCTGTCAATATCAAATATCATGTTCCCAAGTCTGTAATGATGCTGTTGTCTCTTCTTTGGAATTCTAACATCAAATAAAAATAGTAGAAAAAAAATGTAAAGTCAAAATTGCATTAAAGATATTGAAAGATAAAATTATTGTAATTTTATACTAATTGAAAGCTGCAGGTCTGGATAGGGATTTGCCAACACCAAGAGAGTTGTGTCTATTAATAATTTACTTTCACTGATGCAGTTTGGGGAGTTGAAACCTTTCCCTTAAGAAAAGAAAGTGACTAGCTAACTGCCTTCTTTGGTTTTCTAGGAGTGGATTTTCTCAAACTACCTGAGAAATCCCAATGGTCTGAAGGATGAAGAAGAAGTTCGTGTGGCGTTGGAGAGGGGAAAACTTGATGGCGGTTGCTATGCAAGAGCTTGGTTTCACTTAATTTGCACCAGTTTGTGTAGGTTCCTTTTCTAATATCTCTGTTATTACGATTACCAGTTCTTAGGATTTATGTAAAGGCACAAATTAAAAGTAATTGTCGACATATATCGGGTTAGGTCGATTTGATATATAACGCAACTCATATATAACACGAATTAAAAAATTTTAACTTAATCCAATTTATTACATATCTTAAATTAATAATATTCAATCTGCTGTTCTGTGAGTTAGGTCCAGTTGAGTTGGATTTAAAAAAAATTTATTTTTATAATCTAATTAAATAATAAATAAAAATAAATTAATTAATTAAACAATCTAATCCAATCCATTTATTTTATTAACCAAACTTAAACTGTAAAAAATCATACGGGTTGGGTCCGTTCATGCCCACCCCTAATTAAAATCTTTTTCAGACTTGCACACAAAGTGCATTTTCTTTGAATGAATAGAAGAACAATTAGAGAATAGGTGTAAGCATGATGATATTTGCAGATGGATGGTTTTGTGCAGGTTGCTTGATCTGTAATACCACAAATTAGTTTGAAGAGGGGCCATTCTCCCCAGATTATATTTTTAAAACATTTCCTCTTTTATCATTTTTTGTTTTGCTGTTTTGATTGTAAGATTGTCTTTCAAGTGGTGGAGGTTGCACTAGTGTTAGGCTTGGGATGTTGCTGCTCGCTGGGGCATGGTGGCTATTCAAGTTTGTCAAAAGGAGGGGAATCAAGCTCAAGAAAAATTCTTCAAGAGGAATAGGGGCTTCTGCAGTAGGAGTTGGCTTCCACAAGATACTATTAAGAAAATAAAATTGTTCACTTCCAAAGAATTGGAAAAAGCCACTGAGAACTTCAATGTGAATTTAATCTTTAGCCAAGGAGGCCAAGGTACTGTCTACAAAGGAATGTTAGCAGATGGAAAAATCACGGCCATTAAAAAGTCTAAAGTAATTGAAGAGAGTAAAATAGAGGAATATATCAATGCGGTGGTTATTTTGTCTCGAATTAAGCACAACAATGTTGTTAAGCTATTAGGTTGTTGCTTGAAGACAGAAGTTCCTCTCTTAGTGTACAGGTTCATTCCCAATGGAACTCTCTTTCAATACATATACGACCAAAATGAGTAGTTTCCATTCACATGGAAAATGTGATTGCAAATCGCTGTAGAAGCTTCAGGTGTTATATCCTATTTCCATTTGGCTACTGCTATACTTATCATTCGGACATCAAGTCCGCAAGCATACTTTTGGATGATAAATAGCTCACCAAAGTTTCAAATTTTGGGGCAACGGGATCTATGACAATCGATCAAACACATACAACTACACAAGTCCTTGGCATCTTTAGATACTTAGATCCTGAGTACTTTTGATTGAGTCAATTTATTGATTAAAGTGATATTTATAGCTCTGGAGTAGATCTTGTTGAGCGCTTGACCGGAGCAAAGCTAATGCATATTTAACACCTTTAAAGAAGATAGAAACTTAGCAGCATATTTTCTATATGCAATGAAAGAGGAAAGATAATTTAAAATCCTTGATGCTTAGGTCATGAAACATGGTGGCAAGGATGAGATTATAACTGTTGCTAAACTTGCAAAGAGATGCTTGAACGTTAATGGGAAAAAAAGGCCTACAATGAAAGAAGTGGCAAGTGAATTAGCTGAGATTAAGGCTTGGAACGGTGCTCCAAATGTAATAGAAGAAGGTGTTGAAGAGATTGATTATGTTGTTCCTGACATATATATAGCTGCAAATAAATTCTAAAACGGATGGATCCATTGCTGGATCCTTTTAGGGTAGTGTCACTATTTCAGTAGATGCAAATAATCTAATTTCAAACATGTGGTAAAGTGATTCGCTACTTTGCACCTGAAATTTCAAGTTCTATGTTTTAAATTTTTAAGCTTGTTGTTTGAGAAGTTTCAAATTTTGTGTCAGTGAATGTAATTTCACATTCATGTGAATTAGTCAAACTTAGTGTAGGAGGTCTCTAAATGTGTTTGTAAGTCATCGTTTTTAATGTGGACGTATGTTGGCCATTCTCACTTATTATGAAAATAAATTGAAGCATGGTTTACTATATGTATTTTTTCCAATTTTATTTCATAAATAAAATTCTAGTTGGTGTCCTTCAAATTTTCATTCCTTTTTCTTTTCTAATTTTTCCGAAACCATCTGCTGATAAATAACAAATTTAAACAAATTTTCAAAGTAATTAAATTGTCGTGAATCAACATCATATTCAGGATTGTCCTCAATAACTTGAGTGTATCCACATCATATTCAGGATTGTTGTGAATGCCTTGAATCCACCAACATGTTGGGCTTTTGCAACTTGAGCGTGTCAACAGTTGGCGTAACATTTTATATGAGAACGTGCGTTTTAATTTACTGTGTTTCGCAATGAGCAAATTGGACCTTTTTTTTTTTTTGTTTTTTAACTTGAGTAAATTGAACTCGATTGACACACATTAACATGCTTTTTGGGGAAAGACGAAATATTTGATTCCATTGTTGAAGCTCTCGTGTCACTAAATGAGGACGAAACAATTTGGGGAACTTTTCTGAGCAACATGACGTCATCCTACCCCAGTCACTGAAATTCAAATTTAATTGTTCGTTTGGACTATTTTGTCCTCAACACGTTATTTGAACACGGTAAAAGCTACTGGATGATTTGGTAAAACACTCTTGATGCCGCGTGTAATTGTTCATGTCAGACTTCTTACGACGACGATTGGGTCTCGATCATGTGTCGGAATAACGTCACGTTCAGTCCGAACCTAGGTGACGTGGGTCGGATATTGTTTTGTTTAGATATAAAACGGATACGATTTTAGACATTATTTAATAAATTTAGAATTCGATTCAAAATTTAAATTTTATTAAAAAAATACTGAAAATATAAATTATTTTATATATTATATTTATTTAATTTACCTATTATATATATATATAGTTTAATATTTAAATTTTCATATTTATCTTCAATAAAATAAATTTAAAAGTTATAAAATTATAAAAAAATTAAAAAAACACATATATAATATTAAAAAAATATAAAATTTGGGTATCTTAAACCCGGCCCAAATGAATAAAAAAATATGCCATACTTAACAGGTATCTTGCACCTGGCTCCTTGATTCTTACGTTTATAAATCTTATTTTTGTCAAATTTATCTAAGTTATGTTTGTTGTGACGCACGATAATGTGAAACAATGTAGAAATAAGTAATTTAATTAAAATATTTTTTTTCCAAAGATTACCCCGTCCTAAACCAGTCAGCATTAAGTCTCTGATTGATCAACTTGGCTTGAAAATTAATCAAAACAAACGATGGCAATTTGACTATGATCTCATCAACATTGAAGATTGAACCAAAACAAAAAACATGATCTCATCAACATTGAAATAAATAATTTAATTAGAATCTTTTTTTTTTTCAAAGATTACGTTAAGATTAAACACCCAAAAGACATATTAATTTAGATTCTTCAAATAAACCAGCCTTTAATATTAAGTCTCTGATTGATCGACGATGGCTATAATTTTATTTATATTTCGTCAACATTAAAGATTGAACCATTTGATTAAAATAAAACTTATTTTAATCTCATCAACATTGAAGATTGAACCAAAACAAAAAATATGTGAACTTGCTCTTTCAACTTGGTGATGGCGCCACAAGCCCCCAACTTATTACCTACAACTACGATTTTATTTTGTTTTAGTAGAACTAGTTACTTGTTAATCTAAGCATAACAAGCCCACTTGGCCCAAATTTAGGAGCTCCTTAACCCAAGATTATAGACTGAACAGTGCATGCATTTTCTCAAACATCAAGAAACCAAAATCCAAGAGGATCTATTTTGATTCTTCATTCCACGGTAAATGGCAAGAACATGAGCAACGCAAGGCCGAAATCAAGCTTCCGTAATTTGGGTTTCGATGTAGAAAATGATGAAAGAACAAAATTTCCAAAGAGATAACATGTTATAAAAAGTTCTCTCTATATTACTACGCTCTGCCTTTTTTTTTTTTTAAATATATATATTATTTATAAAATCCAAAAATACTATTTGTTTCAGATATTCAATTTCTTCATTGTGAAATGAAATTCAAACATATATATAGAAAATTGTATAACATGAAGTCTTCAGTACTAAACTTGGAATTTCATCTGCACAGAAGTTTCCCGATACATTGCAGAGAATCCCTTCACAAATTTGTTTGAATTCAGAGCCACTAGGATCTATAAGCAACAAACTAGCATGTGGTTTTATTAAATTATCATTTTTTTAGTTAATTAGGCTAATTATTACACTAAAGCTCTGAATCTTTGATTTGTTTATTATTTCTACCGAAGAGATTTTCAGTAGTCTAATAATGAAAAGAATCTGAAGTTTCCACGAGGTTTTGTCAACATAAAAGGATGACTTTTAAACGATTTTTTTGCTACTTAATAACAAAAAATGTGATTATGTACATTTCTTTTTTCTTTTTTAATTAAATTTACATTGAACCTCTGGCTTGCTCTTCTGAATTAATTATGAAACTCAGCCATGTACACATGCAAAGACTTCTTCAGCCAATTGAAGATGATCATTTTGATTGACAGTCGTTTTTTTCCCTTTGGATTGAAAAAAAAAAAAAGTTAATCTTTACCCTCGGCAAATTTGATCAAGTAATAAATAAATTGATGTGACATACATATAGTGGAATAAATAATAATTTGAGAAAAAAAACTTATCAAATAATAGTAAAAAAGATTAAATAAAAAGGTGAATGAAATTGGTTGCAAGCAAATCCTTTCTTGCAGCTGATCAAATGTATAAATGGAGGTTGAAGGAACTATGGGAGAGGAATTAAGACACCTTTGCAAAATAAAAGAAAGCGGAATTAATAAAGTTTTACATCGTCAAAGCCATTATTGTGTCCAGATCAATGCGGGGATGTCTGAATTGAATGCCCTTTCGGAATCGGAGCACGGTGCTATTTTGATGAGAGTTTTGAATGAGGATGACTTAACTTGGAGTAACGGTTTTACAATCGAGGATAATTTCTTTTTATGTCTTTAGTTCCCTTTAGGTTGCTTTCTCTCTGTCAACAACATACAAAAGATGGTAAAGATAGTATAATGACCACAACAATGGTTAAAAGCTTGTTTTATTGTAGCCGTACAATTAATGTGCTGGGTTGATGATTAAGGATTATTGTGGCTGTCCATTTGACAAAAATAAACACGTACATGTATCGGATATGGCTTAGGGTGACAATGGGCTAGTATGTGAAGATTAGATTAATGGTGTCTTTCGATTGTTAGCTTGCCATCGGTAAGAAATAATGATGGAAAAATTTAATAATAAAGAGTGGTTGATTTAAAGGAAATTTATTTTTTATTTTGTTTATTTTTTCATAAAGGTATTAATTATTATGATACGATATTATAAAGAAGATTAATAGTTATATCTTTGAAAATTTTATTGATAGTAAATGATGGAAAATTAGCTCTCGATATTTTTTAAGAAAGGAAAGAATTTTTTTAGGTAATAATTTAAGGATGTTTTTGTCTTTTTATTTATATCAATGCATTGGGATGATTAATGTGTTGTGGACGTAAACAAAAACTACTTTAATCCTTACAAAAAAAATAGTAAATAAAAAAGAATAGAAAGTGATAAATTGAATTTTATTAGTGTAGGACAAGATGTATTAGTTCAGCACGCTCTTTTGAGCGGGCGACAGCTTTTGTCTTTGGGGACTCAGATGTAATACATGTTGTACAAGAAAAGAAGGTTCTCTTTTTTCATTTTTTTTTTTTTTTGGTTTCTTTCGTAGACTTTGAATACAATTGACAGTGTAAAGATAGCTCTTGTCTTTGGGGACAATGGTTAAAAGCTTGAAATTATTGGAGGCCCTTGCGCTATTTTATTTATAATTTATTAAAGGGAAAGCTTTTTTGTGGTCAATTTCATTAAGTTCCTTATAATTTATATTATTTATATTTCTTATAAAATTGTATTAAAACCCTTATTTTTTATTTTATTTAAAATTTTAAAATATTTAACTAATTCCTATAATTTTTAATTTTAAAAATATAATTATTTAAAATAAAAGAATAAAAATTATTAAATAAATTATAATTATTATATTAAATTATTTTTAAAATTTTATTATAATTAATTTACATTAATAATAATTAATAATTTTTATTTAAATTAATAAAAAATTAATTATTATTCATAATTAATTTTTGATAAAAAGATTAAAAATAAAAATAAACTATATATTCTGCTCAAAAGTATAAATGAAGAATATTTTTTAAAAGATTAATTTAAATAAAGAGTATTTTTTTCTAAAAATTTATTTAAATAGAAGAGTTTATAATATTTATAAATAAAATATAAATAACAATAAACAAAAATTATTTTAATACTCATAAAAAATTAGTAAATGAAAAAGAATGAAAAAAATAAATTAAATTTTTAATCAAAAATATATAATGCCTTTTAATAAGTTTAATAAAAATTAAAATAACAAGGGGCTTTTAATTATTTTTATTTTATTTGTAATTTTTATCATAATTACTACTTTTATTTTAATTATTGTAATTTTTATTATTTTTATTCAAAAATTAATTATTAATAAATTATTGTTAGTTAATTATTAATAATTTAAAAAATTAAAATAATTATTAACCTTTAATTAATTATAATAAATTTTAACTGTTATAATAATAATAATTTAATAGAATAATGATAATTATAATTATTTATTCTATTTAATAATTTTTATTCTTTTAATTTAAATAAATAATATTTTTAAATTTAAAAATTATCAGAGGTTTGTTTTATCTTTTAAAATAATTTAAATAAAAGATATTAAATTGTTAATGTATTAATTAATTATTAAACTTTTTATAATAATTAATTTAATATAACAATTGTAATTATAATTATAATGTACTTAATAATTATTATATTTTTAATTTAAATTTTATTTTATTAATTTTTAATGAAAGTTAATTAATAATAATAATTAGTTATTATTATTAATAATTTAAATAAAAAATTTATTTTTATAATAATAATAATTTAATATAATAATTATAATTATAATTATAATCTATTTAATACTTTATGCTAAGAAAATAAGAAAAATTTCAATTTAAATGAAAGTATTTTAAATTTAAAATTTAAATTAATTTAATATTTTAAAGATTTAAATAAAATATAAAATATAAAAATTTTAATGAAATTTTATAATATATATAAATGAAAAAATTTATAATATTTATAAATTAAGTATAAATAGTATAAAGTAAATGGGCTAAATGAAATTATGCTAATAATTATGTGAGATCAAATAAACATAAGGATAAGTTTTTTAATAAAATTAAAACATATGAAAAATAAAAATTGACATAACACAGCTGCCATTGTTGGACTCATCCATTTATTAAATGGATTGCAATGATATTTTTTGCTGACCAACACTATTAAAATTCAATTTATCACTTTCTATTCTTTTTTATTTACTATTTTCTTCAATTAAATGACATTAGCGTGTCTCTTTCTACCTTTATCGAATAATGTGACAAAATAAATATAATGGAATAAATAATAATTGGAGAAAAAAAGCTAACAAATAAAAAAAAAGAGGAAGACTAAAAAGGCCCAGGAGGTTGGAGTCAATCGAAATTGCTTATACTTTCTTGGTGCTGAAATAAATATATAAATGGAGGTTGGAGTCAATATGAGAGAAGAGTTAATAAAGTTTGTGCGATCATATATGGCTCTTCATAATGGTCTGGTTTTGTTGCAGATCATTTTGTTACTCTGGACGGTCGAAGCAACATCAGAGACATTAGCGTGTCCAGAGCGATGCGGGGATGTCGATATTAACTACCCTTTCGGAATCGGAGTAGGGTGCTACTTTGATGAGAGTTTTGAAGTAGTCTGTGATAACTCTTCCGGCTCTCCAAAAGCTATTCTTCAAAGGATCGGCCTAGAGATTTCCTCGTATATATCTTACAGCGGTAGCCCTCTTATCGCAGTCAATATTTCTGTAACTTCATTGAATAGCAATAACAACACTAAAGGCATTAACCTGACAGGCACTCCATTTTCCTTTTCACAGAGCACTAATAAGTTCCTGGCCATAGGTTGTGACAACTATGCCAATAATCGGCAGAATGATTCGATTTCAAGTAATTCAACTATCACTGATGCTGGTGGGGGTTGCATATCTATTTGTACGTACAATCCTTCTGAGAATAGGGGCTGCTGCGATATGGTGTATAACATTCCTGTAAATAGTAGTACTAAAGTTCTGGATGCGAATACGGCGAACGTTTATTCTCGAAGTATTCCGCAGGAATGCACCTCTCTTTCTCTGGTTGACCCACATTATATTTTCTCAAACTACCTGAAAACTCCCAGTAGTTTGAAGGATGAAAAAAATATTCTTGCTGCGTTGGAGTGGGGAATAAAAAGAGGCCACTGTTATGAAGATTATAATTCACAAACTACAGTGTGCAACAAGGATGATCGTTGTTTAACACAATTAAGCCCAGGTTATTTCTGTCTTTGTGATTACAGTAGAAATAGCAGCTATCAAGACGACTTATGTGAAGGTACAGACTTAAACCTTTTTGGGACGTGAATGCAAACAGAATTTCTTGGCGCAGTTTAATTTGATCGTCTATTTTCTTTGGCTTTGGGCAGGTGACTTGATCTGTAATACCACGAGCGGACACAATTGCTCCAAATGTCCTGATGGTTATAATTATGACCACTTTGGTTCTTACGGTTCTGTCAAAAAACCGAAATGCTCCCCCATCAGAACTAGGGATTCATTTCTCCGCAAAAAAACTCGGGTCAAATATGTTGTTATAGGTATATATTTCTAACCCTGCTAATATGAGTTCGGCATGTGACTTTTATAAATAATTCTTACATATTGCTAATCAAACCATAAGAGGTTGGATTCGATTTTTTGCCAGTTTCTTGTAGAAAACCGACTAAAAATGATAGTATCAAAATGAAAATTATACTAGAAATTACACATTCTTAGGATTTTCTGTTATTTGTACAAAAGAGATATAAAATCTAGTAGGGTAGATTAATGATACAACCACAAATATTTTTATACACAAAAAAAAAAGAATTGTACACACTAAAATTTCAAATTATCATAAGTTAAATTAAAAATTCAGTATAACCTCATGATTTATTTTTGAATTTTATATTTTTAATTAACTAATTATATCTCATTGCATCAGTCTATACAATGTTATATTATTTGTACAAGTGTTTGTGACTCTATAATTATTTTATGAGACTTTTTTGTCTCTTAGAACTTGTTTACATTTTATCTATAGTGTTAAACTACAACAATAGAATAAATACACTGGTAGAAGATAAATGTGACATTTTTAAACACAGTTGTTTAGCAAGCGTTTTGCAAATTAAAACTAGTTAAATATTTATCTGTTAAAAATGTGATTTTCATTTCAATAGTGTTTTTCTTTTCATTCCTAATCACCGTTTGAACATCAAGGATAAAATGAGGTAGTGTGTGGACTGAAACATAGTGAAATAAGTTTGAAACGGGACCACTTTCCCCATATTGTCTTTGAGTGGTGTAGGTTGCACTAGTGGTGGGCTTGGAATGTTTCTACTCATTGGAGCATGGTGGCTGTTCAAGTTTGTCAAAAGAAGAAGGGAAATCAAGCTCAAACAAAAATTCTTCAAGAGGAATGGGGGCTTATTACTGCAACAAGAGTTGGCTTCCACTGAAGGTGCTGTTGAGAAAACAAAATTGTTCACTTCAAAGGAATTGGAAAAGGCCACCGATAACTTCAACTTGAATCGAATCCTTGGCCAAGGAGGTCAAGGTACTGTGTACAAAGGAATGTTAGCAGATGGAAAAATTGTGGCCGTTAAAAAGTCCAAAGTAATTGATGAGAGTAAGGTGGAGGAATTTATCAATGAAGTGGTTATTTTATCTCAAATTAACCACAGAAATGTTGTTAAACTGCTAGGTTGTTGCTTGGAGACAGAAGTTCCTCTATTAGTGTATGAGTTCATTCCCAACGGAACTCTCTTTCAATACATACACGATCAAAATGAGGATTTTCCAATCACTTGGAAAATGCGATTGCGAATTGCCATTGAAGTTTCGGGTGCTCTATCCTATTTGCATTCAGCTGCTTCTATACCTATTTATCATCGAGACATCAAGTCTACAAACATACTTTTGGATGATAAATATCATGCCAAAGTTTCAGATTTTGGGGCTTCAAGGTCTATGGCAGTTGATCAAACACATATGACTACTCAAGTCCATGGCACCTTTGGATACCTAGATCCTGAGTATTTTCGATCGAGTCAATTTACTGATAAAAGTGATGTTTATAGCTTTGGAGTAGTTCTTGCGGAGCTCTTGACCGGAGAAAAACCAATTCGTTTCACAACATTGGAAGAAGACAAAAGTTTAGCAGCATATTTTCTGTGTGCAATGAAAGAGGAAAGATTATTTGAGATCCTTGATACTCAGGTCATGAAAGAGGGTGGCAAGGATGAGATAATAATAGTTGCTAAACTTGCAAAGAGATGCTTGAACCTTAACGGGAAAAAGAGGCCAACAATGAGAGAAGTGGCAAGTGAATTAGCAGGAATTGAGGTAGGGAATGGAGCTTTAAATGTAATGGAAAAAGGTCTTGAAGAGATTGATTGTGCTCTCGGTGACATATATATAGCGTCAAATTCTGAAATTGATGTATCCATCAACGGATCCTTTTTGGATAGTGTTACTGTTTCAGTGGATGCTGATCCTCTAATTTCAAACAATTGGTGAAGGGATTGGACACTGTGCACCTGATATTTCAGGTTTTTATGTTTGAAATTTTAAAGCTTGTTGAGAGAACTTTTAGATTTTGTGTTTGTGACTGTGATTTTACATGCATATGTATTAGTCAAACTCAGGATAGGAGGTCTCTAAGTGTGTTTATAAGTTTTCAATCCCATGTTAGTGACTGTAACATTAAATTAAAGGATGTATGTTGGCCATTCCCAATGGTTTTGAAATAAATTGAAGTATCGTTTCCATAAGTTTTTTGAATTATGTATTCAATAAATAAAATTATAAGACTTCTGGAATACATTCTAGTTATTGCATTCTTCAATTTTTTTTTTCTTCAGAGACCACAAGCTCATAAATAGTTAAAAAGAAATATCTCTACATAATAATATTAAGCTGGTCTAAGATCCCAGATAATTTCTACTATATATAAACGTATTTAAACAAATTTTCCAAGTAATTTTAATCTTCTTCTATAAATTGAGTGTGTCAACATCATAGTCAGGATTGTTGTGAATGTCTTGAATCTTTTAGGATAAAACCAACATGTCGGTCTGCAACTAACTAATTAATTAGACGGATGCTTAAGACTAATGATTATTATATACACTAAGCTGATGAAATCCTTGGTTAGTTTATTATATCTGCCAAAGAGATTTTGACTAATCTAGTAATGAAAAGAATCTGAAATTTCCTAAAGGTTTCTTAAATTTGTAAAGAATTATCTTACGTAAGAGAAATAAGACTAGGGCAACGTAAGAAGATGACTTCTGGAGATTATTATTATTATTATTATTATTATTATTATTATTGCCTTTACAATAACGAACATGTGGTTATATACCTTTCCCATTTTGTTAATTAATTTGCATTGAACCTCTAACTTAATGGTTCTGTCAATATCAAATATCATATTCCAAGAGAGTTGTAATAATGCTCTCCGTCTCTTTTTTTGAATTCTAACATTAAATAAAAATCTTATTTTTATCAGATTTGCCTAAGTTGACGTACAGTCATGTCAAACAATGTGAAAATGAGTAATTTAATTAGAATTTTTTTTTCAAAGATTACACTATCTTAAACCGGCCAGCATTATGTCTCTCACTGATCAACCTCGCTTGAAAATTAATCTAATCAGACGATGGCAAATTGACCATGATCTTATCAACATTAAAGATTGAACCAAAACAAAAATTATGTGAACTTGCTCTTCAACTTGGTGATGGCGCCACAAGCCCACGGCTTATTTCCTACAACTACGATTTTATTTTATTTTAGTTGATCTAAATTTAGGATCTCTTTGACCCAAAATTACAGACTGAACAGTGCATACATTTTCTCAAACATCAAGAAACCCAAATCCAAGAGGATCTAACTTTAACCACATTGATTTTTCAGTCCATAGTAAATGGCAAGAACAAGAGCAACGCAGGGCCGAAATCAAGTCTCCGTAATTTGGGTTTCGATCTAGAAAATCATGAAAGAACAAAATTTCTAAAGAGTTAACATGTGATTATAAAAAGTTCTGTCTGTATTACTACGCTCTGCATTTTTTTATACTTTTAATAAAATCCCTACAAATACTATTTGTTTCAGATATTCAATTTCTTCATTGTGAAATGAAATTCAAATATATATATAGAAAATTGTATAACATGAAGTCTTTGGTATTAAACTTGAAATTTCATCTGCATAGAAATTTCCCGATACATTGCAGAAAATCTCTTCACAATTGTTTTTTGGAATCAGAGGAACTAGGATCTATAAACAACAACCTAGCATGTAACAACTTAACTGCATATATGTGGTTTTATTAAATTATCATTTTTTTAGTTAATTGGACTGATTATTACACTAAGCTGATGAAATCTTTGATTCGTTTATTATATCTACCAAACAGATTTTGACAAGTCTAATAATGAAAAGAATCTGAAGTTTCCTCGAGGTTTTGTCAAATTTGTGAAATTTTCTTACGAAAGAGAAATGATACTATGGCAACGTAAGAGAATGACTTTTAAACGATTTTTTTTTTTTTTTGCTACTTAATAATGAAAAATGTGATTACGCATCTTTCCCAATTTTTTAATTAAATTTTCATTGAAGAATATGCAATGACTTTAAAATGATTCTGTCAGTTTTTTTCCAAGGAGCTGTAATAATGCTCTCCCTCTCTTCTTTTGAATTCTAACATTAAATAAAAAGGGTAAAAAAATGTAAAGTCAAAGTTGCATTAAGGATATCGAAAGATAAAATTATTGTAATTTTATACTAGTTGCAAGCTGTAGTTCCGCGTAGGGATATGCCGACACCAACAGATTTGTTTCTACTAATAATTGACTTTCACTTATGCAATGTGGGGAGTTGAAACATTTCCCTCATGAAAAGGAAATGAAATTGAATACCTAATTATCTTGTCACTCGTGTGAAGAATAATGTACTATTATTATTCTTCATTATTTGAGATTATTAAGAAATGAGCAAGAGAACATCTACTTTGATCTTTTCCTGATCTTTCTTAAAAATTGTTGAAACACTGACATTACAAACGAGCACTTTTTTGCAGGTAGCAGAGATTGAAGATGATCATTGGTTAACATTCGTTTTTTGTCTCTTTGGATTGAAAAATAATAAAGTAATTTTTACCCTTGGCAATTTTGATCAATAATTAATAAATTGATGTGAAATAATGTGAAATGAATATAATCGAATAAATAATAATTGGAGAAAAAAACTTAACAGAAAAAAAGAAGAAGACTTAAAATGCCAATGAGGTTGAAGTCAATCTAAATTGCTCGCAAGCAAATACCTTCTCCGAGCTGAATCAAATGTGTAAATGGATTTTGATGCAGATCGTTTTGTTACTTTGGGCAGTCAAAACATCATCGGAGCCATTATTGTGTCTAGATCAATGGGGATGTCCGGATTGAATACCCTTTCTGAATCGAAGTACTTTGATGAGAGTTTTGAAGTAGTCTGTGATGACTCTTCGGGCTCTCCAACAGCTATTCTTCAATGAGGCTCAAGACTTAACTTGGAGTAATGGTTTTACAATCGCGGGTAATTTCTTTTTATGTCTTTAGTTCCCTTTACGTTGCTTTCTATCTATCAACAACATACTAAAAAATATTATAATGACTACGACGGTAGTTTGAAGCTTGAATTTTTATTGTAACCATACGATTCGGATAACAGAAAATGTTATCATTCTTTACCCATTCATTTTGCCGGTAAACGTCCGAAAGATCGCCAATCAAAGCCATGAAGTTCTGCGGCAAAACCGCCTCTTTTCACCGTGATTTCATTGGTTTCCGATGATGCCACTGCTTGGGTTTTGTTCCTCACCTTTCCCTCTGTCATTTCCGACCATCCACGGCCGCCGGGGAAGTCGATTTGACGTTGATCGGCCGATGGAGGATTTAATGATTTGGGAGCTCGATTTGGTGCCACCACTGCGCGTGGATGCTCACCACCACCACCACCATTGACTCAGTGTGGTCTAAACTACCTAATTGGAGCTTCCCATCTCCATCAGTTGAATTTCAGTGATAGTTGACCAACAAGGGCATTTTTGTAATTTTGCACTCTAAGGGCAATTTTGTAATTTTTTGACTTTGTGGATATTTTAGTAATTGCAGGAATTAAGGTTAAATTAGTAAATTATGATTTTGAGGTTAATGTGGTACATTATGGTTTTAGAGGTATTGGTAATTTTGAATTGAGGGACAATTCGGTAATTTCACTCAAATTTAGGGTTAATTCTATAATTTTAAAATTTTATTGGTAATTTGATAATTATAAATTAAAACAGTTAGGTAATTTGAGATTTTCAAGGTAAATCGATTATTTACGTTACCAGGAGTAATTTGGTAATTTTATACTCCAGGGGTAATTTCATAAATTCAGAACTTGCATATTATTTTTATGATTTAAATTAAGAATATTTCGATAATGTAGGATTTTAAGGATAATTTGATAAATTATGATTCTGAGAACGATTTAGTAAATGTCGATATTGGGGGTATTTTAGTAATTTTTAGATATAAAGGTTTTTTAATAATTTTAAATATTTGGGAGTTATATTATGTGGGTTCGAACTTTATTAAGTACAATTGATCATACTTTATGCTATTAGTAATAATTATGTCGCTCTTATTTGATTAAAAAGATCTACGAATGAGAATCAACCCGCAGACATTGACGATATCGGATTTGATCATTGTCACTGTGAGTAAAATATACAAAACTTATTTTTTATATATTATTATGATTTTTAACTATAATAAAATATGTTGTGAAATGAAATTTAAAGACTCTGATTTAATGATTTTCTAAAATAGATTTTATTAGTAGAATCGATATTTATTTCTACAGATATTTATGATTTAATGATTTTGCTATCGATTTTGAATATATGCATAATCATGATATTTTTAAAAAAAGGAAATGGATTTAAAGTTTGTTTAATGAAAAATGAAATGAGATTTCAGATATTATAAGATGTTTACGTATATGTGTATATATGGTTATTTTCAAAATCATTGAATAGTATTTTTTTTCATATATAGTACTACTAACACTAATGAGATGATATGTGATGATATGAGATATAGGTTTTTGGGGTCCATCTGAATACACATAGAGGCTTTAGATCGTGTACTTGGTTGTTTTAATCTTTTGTGGACTAGTTATGCATATATAGATATGATGATGAGTTATGATGAGATGTGATGAGATATAAGATGTTATTTTTCCGTTTATTCATGTAGTTCCGGGATATGATGGTTTCTTGATTGCTCTTTCGTTGAGGTTCAAATTATCCATATAGCTCCAGGGCATGATAGTTTCTTGATTACTTATCCATCGAGGTTCGGATATGATGAGATTATTTTTCCTAGATACTTGTTTGGTGACAGTTTTTTAGTATTCAATATTGATATCATGTGTTGTGAATTTTTTTTTACTTTATGCAGTATTATGTAATTTTATTATATCAGTGTACGATTTAATTTAAATATGTTTGTTTAAGTTATTATGACATTTTGATGAATTTATTTAGAAATGAGCAAATTATTTTTAAAGTAAAACTATTTTAAAAAACTACTATCTACTCATTAATCTTCATGGAGTTTTATATTCACCTTATTTTTATTATATTTTCTCCCTCATAAGAGATTTATAGATATAACAGTTGACTCAACAATGATAATTATTTGTATTTTGGCCACGTAATGGTATTTGGAGTTATAGAATTTTTGAGTTGAAATATTTCAGATTGTATAATTTTATAATTAAGGATAACTTACTGTGTTGGATGTTAAAATATTTCAAATAACATTTAGTACTGTTGAGATGATGATTGATGGAATTTGTTATATTTTGAAATTATTTTGAAAGTATTATTTTGTTATTTGCAAGATTGAGAATGTCATAAATATAGAAGAAATTTTATCAAAATTTTGATAAATTCTTTTTTTATATAAAATTATTATTAATTTATTTTTATAGATTAGAAAGACTATGTTAAGGTTCGAGGTGGATCGTGATAACTTTCTTTTTGTGGGTGAGATGTATTAGTTCGGAATGGTTAAAGCGGTCCGGTTACGCAACTTTTTCGCTAACTGGAAGTTTGAAAAATCATCTGCGTACCATTGAAAGCAAATTAAGCATACTAAAAAAAATTAGATGAATGAACTTGTATCATACCTTTATTTTATCAATTCCAAAGGATAGAAGGACGGTCTCAAATTTCAAATTGAAATTTTTTTTAACTTCCTATATCTTTGAGAATTCACACTCAAATGGACAACTAAATAAAGTTGCCACAAAAAATTGAGTGATTATGAAACCATTTCAGTATTACCCGGCAAACATGAAAGAAGAAATTCAACATTTTCCACCATTATGTCCGCATTATTTCAATATTTATTATCTTTTTTTGAGACATTCACGATACTTAGATATTAAATTTCCCATATCTAATTTGAATATATGTCCCCCCACCAAAAAAAATAAAATAAAATAAAATCAGACTCATATTTTCCCTTAATTAAAATACATGACGTAGCCCAATGGCTCACAAATGATGGGTGTGTCACAGCCTGCCTTTGGGGGCTTACGGGATCCTTCAATCGACACGCATCCCATGGTGCTTTGTCGCGCATCTATACATTGACCACCATGCAACGTCCACAATTCTTGTTCAGCCACGAAAACAGACGGTCAAACTAACTCCGTGTGACTTTTGTTATTTCTGAATCAAATGATAGCAACTGTCTCTTTCTATTTGATAAGGAATCTTAAGTTATAGTTGATGTAATTTATATTATTTATATAAGTTACATTAAATATAATTCAGCATTTGTCTTATTCATATTGTGATAAAATAAATATAATGGAAATAAAAAATCATTGGAGGAAAAGACTTAACAAATAAAAATAGGAAGACTAATAACGGTCAATGAGGTTGGAGTCGATCGAAATTGCTTACTCTTTCTTGTTGCTGAAATAAATATATAAATGGCAGTTGAAGGAAGACAACATGGGAGAAGAGTTAACGCACCATAAATTTGCAAAATAAAAGACGGGGAATTAATAAAGTTTGAGTGATTATATATGCCTGTTCATAACGGGCTGGTTTTGCTGCAGATCATTTAGTTACTCTGGACGGTCGAAACAGGATCAGAGCCATTATCGTGTCCAGATTAATGCGGGAGTGTCTTGATTGAATAACCTTTGGGAATCGGAGCAGGGCGTTCTTTGATGAGAGTTTTGAAGTAGTCTGTGATAACTTTTCCGGCTCTCCAAAAGCTATTCTTCAAAGAATCGGCCAGGAAATTTCCTCATATAAATCTTACCTCGCCGATCCCAATATCCCTGTCAACATTTCTGTAACTTCCTTGAATAGCAGTAACAATGCTAAAGGCATTAACCTGACACTGACAGGCACTCCATTTTCCTTTTCACAGAGCACTAATAAGTTCCTGGCCATAGGTTGTGACAACTATGCCAATAATCGGCAGAATGATTCGATTTCAAGTGATTCAACTATCACTGATGCTGGTGGGGGCTGCATATCTATTTGTACGTGCAATCCTTCGGAGAGTAGGGGCTGCTGCGATATGGTGTGTAACATTCCTGTAAATAGCAGTACTAAAGTTCTGGATGCGAATACGGCGAACGTTTATTCTCGAAGTATTCCACAGGAATGCACCTCTCTTTCCCTGGTTTACCCAGATTGGATTTTCTCGAACTACCTGGAAACTCCCAGTGGTTTGAAGGATAAAAAAAAGATTCCTGCTGTGTTGGAGTGGGGAAAATATGAAGGCGTTTGTTATGAAGAAGCCAAAATGTGTAACAAGGATGATCGTTGTCTAATACAATTAAGCTCAGGTCATTTCTGTCGTTGTGATTACAGCATAAATACCGCCGACAAAGACTACTTTTGTGACGGTACAGACTTAAACCTTTTTGGGACATGAGTGCATAAAGAATTTCTTGGCGGAGTTTAATTTGATCTTCTGTTTTCTTTGACTTCGTGCAGGTGACTTGATCTGTAATACCACAAGCGGACACAATTGCTCCAAATGTCCTGATGGTTATAATTATGACCCGGCTCTTTTCTATGGATCTGTCCAAGAACTCGGATGCTCCCCCATGAGAACTAAGGATTCATTTGTTGGCAAAATATGCTCTTTAAAAGTATATATGTTTATTTAATTGTAATAAACTTTTTTCTGATTAATAAAATAATTGAGATATTTTATTCAAATATCTTATTTGCATTAATTTTTTAGTAAAGTCCATTAATCATATTATATGTATTTATGTGATCACTATGTGGATTCATAGAAGATATAAATACAAGTTATCTTATGATTTAATAAATTGAGCTCGCAGTTGATAAATAAATTTGGGCACTTTATTTAGGTATAAACTGTAATAAATTCATTGAATGATTTGTCTTAATCATGTATGAATTTATTGAAGCGTTGAACGAGGATCGCATATGAGATTTAATTAGCTTTATAATAACTGTCAAACTTATTAAATCTCATAGGCATTGATTTTAAGGTAATCTTAATCTTGAGTTAGTTATAATTTCATGATTGTGGTTGTCATTCCATTTGAGTTACCAATAGGCACGACACATTCTTGTAGTCAAAATTACTCGGTATCTTGGTGGGAGCAATTATAAGTATTGAAATTATAGATTAACAATATAAAATTTGTACAACACATCTCTTGAAACCTTTTTGGGACATATTTAATATGTTGAAAATGATCATTAGAGAAAAGAAGAGTAAGTATCAAGAATAAGATGTTATTAAATTTTTACAAAGGATTGTGCGATAAAGAGATCGATGTGGCTTGGGACAAATTATTATTCGCGCATACAATTATGAAGGTTTCAATCTTATAGTGGAATAGAATTGGAATTAAATAATTAAGCTTAGTTTAATTACATTAATTATGTAGCCACTATGTATGTCCCAAATGTGTTAGTTTTCATTTTGATCTGGACCCAAAAATAATAAAACTGGCAAAGTGGGTGATAAACCTAAATATAATATTTATTAAGGCCTTATGTGTTATATTTATGTGTAAATGGGGCCTTGTGATATTTTACAAGGTGGGCCCCAAAATTTTTATACTTTATCTTCACTTTTACTAAGTGGAGAGAAAAAATATTAAATATAATATAATTAATATTTTGAATTATTATATAATAAGGATAACACAAATTAGGGTTTTAACTAGGGTAATATTATATATAAGTGTAGACGCTTTTGAAAAACCCTGGAAAAAAAAGGAGCGGGGATTTTTGGGGTTCTTATGGGCATTCGGTCAAATCAAACTTGAAAGCGCGGAAGATCGTTGGGTGGCGGATTTATTGCCTGGTGTCGTTCATCTTCTCAGATTATCAAGGTATGATTTTCTAAATTACGAATTTCTTATATATTATATGAGATCAATCCTAAAAATATTTTTTATGAGAAAAATTTTATGATTTTTCACCAACATCATTTCTCCGTAAAAAAACTCGGCTCAAATATGTTGTTAAAGGTATATATTTCTACCTCTGTTATTTTCAAAATTTCCCAACTTGTCTAAAATTAATTAAAATAGAACATTAATCTGACAGAATCAACACCCGAATTTGTTTTCTAATGAATTAGGAATGTATGCTTTTATAAATAATTCTTACATATTGCTAACCAAACCATTAGAGGGTGGACTCCGTCTTTTGCCAGTTTCTTATAGAAAACCGTCTGAAAATGAGAGTATCAAAATGAAAATTATACTAGAATTTACACATTCCTAAGATTTTCTGTTACTTATTTAAAAGAGATATAAAGTCTAGCATGGTGGAGTAATGATACAATTACAAATATTTTTACACCAAAAAAAAAAGGAATTGTGCAAACTAAAGTTTTAAATTATCATTAGTTAAATTAAAAATACAATAGGACCTCATGATATATTTTTATGTTTTATATTTTTAATTAATCAATCATATACTGTCACATCAATTTATACAATGTTATATAGTTTATACAAGTATTTGTGGCTCTATAGTTATTCTATAAGACTTTTTTCTCTCTTAGAATTTGTTCATATTTTGTCATGCTGTTGAAATACAACAGAATAAACACACTGCTAGATGATAAATGCGACGTTTTCACGCACAATTGTTTTTCTTAGAGTTTTGCAAATTAAAACTTGTTAAATATTTATATGTTAAAAATGTGATTTAAATTTGAATAATATTTTTCCCCTACACTGTTTGAACATCAGAGATGTACCGAGGTAGTGTCTGGACTGGAAGGAATGTAGCCAAATAAATTTGAAGAAGGACCACTTTCGTAAGATCATATTCCGCTTTGTCATTTCGATACGAAGATTGTCCTTGAGTGGTTTAGGTTGCACTGGTGGTGGGCTTGGAATGTTTCTACTCATTGGAGCATGGTGGCTGTTCAAGTTTGTCAAAAGAAGAAGGGAAATCAAGCTCAAGCGAAAATTCTTCAAGAGGAATCGGGGCTTACTACTGCAACAAGAGTTGGCTTCCGCTAAAGGTACTACTGAGAAAATAAAATTATTCACTTCGAAGGAATTGGAAAAGGCCACTGATAACTTTAACTTGAATCGAATCCTTGGCCAAGGGTTCGAGGTACTGTCTACAACAGAATGTTAGCGGATGGATAAAATCTTGGCCGTTAAAAAGTCCAAAGTAATTGATGAGAGTAAGGTGCAGGAATTTATCAATGATGTGGTTATTTTATCTCAAATTAACCACAGAAATGTTGTTAAACTACAAGGTTGTTGCTTGGAGACAGAAATTCCTCTATTAGTGTATGAGTTCATTCCTAATGGAACTCTTTTTCAATATATACAGGATCAAAATGAGGATTTTCCAATCTCTTGGGAAATGCTATTGCAAATTGCCATCGAAGTTTTAGGTGCTCTATCCTCTCTGCATTCGGCTGCTTCTATGCCTATTTATCATGGAGACATTAAGTCTACAAGCATACTGTTGGATGATAAATATCATGCCAAAGTTTCAGAGTTTGGGGCTTCAAAGTCTACGGCAGTTGATCAAACACATATGGCACTTTTGGATACCTAGATCCTGAGTATTTTTGATCGAGTCAATACACTTTGAGTGGATGTTCTTCTTTTGTTTTATTTTAAAGTAAGGGATTTCTTATTGAAAAACTACTTTATATGTACACACACAAATATACATGCACAAATGTGATACAAAATTTTTAAAAAAGTTAGCATAATATTTAATTTAATATTAAATTAAATATTTAAAAAGTTAGCATAATATTTAAAAATTACTAAATTAGTAAAATAACGGGACCAAATTATTTTAAAGAAATGTTAACATTTCTTTATCATTAATTTGAGATATTACAACCATTGATATATATGTGTAGTTGAATTTAATACCACAACAATTTACATGATACTTTTTTTAAAATAAATACTTATATATTATGACATTATTGACTTGTTATATGGCTGATTTGATATCTCAGATATATTATAAAATTTCACCATTAATGGAGTACCAACCATTATAAATAATTAATTCGCTTTGATCATTGATATATGAAGTCTAGCTAATGTGCTTGCAAAGACCTTCTAATTTGCAGTTAAGACCTCTTTACCTTGGATTATTTAGAGGAAATCAAGCCCAAAATTAAACTGCAATTACTTTGGGTTTTGATGTAGAGGATAACCAAGTGGAAAATGGAAATGATAAAAGAAGGAATGTTATAAAAGATAAGGACAAAAATAATTAAACCTAAAAAGTAACTTATAATAATAGCAACAACCAACTTATAACATTTCATTTTCTTTTTATACTAATTAAACCTATAAATTTTTCTAAAATTCACATTTCAGTAATAAATACTTGTTAATTGTATTATCAAATTCATCACAAAATCATAAAAAGAAAATCTTCGATTGTCTTCTACATACATAAAAATGATATGTGAGATACAGCTATAACTATAATACTTTTGAGGTATAGTATCAGATAACCTATATACGCATTATTATGCTTATATTCTATTGAAGTTTCTTGACTTTGTGGTCATTTGATGGTACCTAGACCGGGAGATTTGGTATCATATTTGAGCTTGTGAGATCATTATACACCTAAACTAACATAGGCTAACGTTATATATATACACGAAATTTTATAAAGGGAAAAAAAGAGGAGAGTTATATAAAAGAGATATCAAGTCATTAGAATCGACATTTGGGGAGACCGCATGAATCTTCTAGTATAACGTGACTGATAAATTATTTAAAGACGTGCATAACACTTTCATTTTTTATATTGAACACAGAATTAAAAAATATAAAAAATTTCAGATCCCATATTTCAATTTTGGTGATCAGATTTGGAAGAACTTATTATAGAAATTTTAATAATTTTCTAAACATGTTATATGTTTATGTAGAATCTTCATTCACTCCACAACAACTAGAGATCTAAAATTATAGGTGTAAAGATTATTTTTGTGGTTTCAAATAACTCTATCCTAGAATTTAAATATAACAATTAATCAAACCTAGGCAAAATGTCTAAATAGCCCCTGCTTAGGGGCTACACAAAATCTAAACACAATTGGCAAAACTGACAATTCAATATTGAGGATCAAACATCATGTCAGGGTCCAGATCTAGATAATGTTTAGGGTAAACAAGGGTCGCTCTATGATACAGGGCCAAGAATCCCAACATCAAGAGCGGGATTTTTGTGGACTGTTGAATTTCGTCCAATGCTCTATAATAATAAAATAAAATAATAAAATTTACTTATTAAGTAGATCTTTGCAAGTTAAACCACTTGAATTACAGTTAAATAATGATAAGAATCATATTAGATAAATAAGATAGAGAAATAACTATTTTAATAAAACCTTTTTATGCTATTCAATTATAATAATATTCCAAATAAATTTATTTCACAAGTAACAAAGTAGAAGAAACTAATTCAAAAATAACAATTAAAAGTTATCAGATTCCGATTGTTTAATACTTTATTCAAATAAGTCTGATTATTTATATTATTTATTTTATATATGGTATAAAAATCATTTTGTTTTGTTATCATAATAATTTTATGATCTCTCCTTATTTAATCAAATAGCACCCAATCTTATTCACCAAATATTATGTCTAACAGTTTTACCAAGATACCTTACAAATGGCACATAATTTTATAATATTTTTGTTTACTATACAGCTTTATACTATTATAATAAAGTGTACAAATGGATTTTTATTGCCAATTTTTTTTTATCTTTCAATCCCTATACTTAGCTATTGGTTTGTCTATTTCAAGAATTTTACTTTGTTGATTCCTGAAAATACAATATTACCTAAAAATAATATTGATAAACGTAAATTGCCATACTAATAATGTTTAAAGTCTCTTATAATCTTTTAGTCCCTGTAATAGTATAATTAGCTATAAGCCTGTTTGAAGAGTTTTACTTTGTCAACTTCAGAAAAGACAATATTACCGTAGAACAAAACATAATAAAATCAAAAGACAATTTTTTACAGTCACGTAGTCTCGGCAATGAATCCATGTTCAGTATCGATTAAAACATATAATAATCATGACCTTTGATTGTGGTGTTGTTTTGTTGTAGATCACGTTGTTAGTCTGGACTATCGAAGTGTCACGACCCGTCCCGAACCCTGGGACGAATCGCGACTGATCCTCGAAATCCGACTAATAACTATTCTAATAGTAATTACAATAATATTTCTACTAAAATTTCGACAGAATTTCTCTATATTTTTTAAATTCTCAATCCTGCAATTAATAAGATAACACTCCCAAAATTATTTCCAAATGCAACCAACTCTGTCAATCAACATCCCAATAAAATACCAATTATCATCCGAATTATTTTAATACCAAACACAATAAGTTATTCTAAATTGTAATATTATACAATCCGAAATATTCTACATAGAACTTCACAAATCCTAGGACAAACACGTGGCCAAATACACATAACTAGCGTTGCTGAGTCAACTGTTGTACCTGCAAGTCTCCTGTGGGGGGGAAAAATATAATAAAACGAAAAAGAATGGGGTGAGTATAAAACTAAGTGAAGGTCAGTGAGTGGATAATAGTTTTTCGAAAAATAACTTTATTCTTAAAATAATCGTATCACTTTTAAATACACCATTTTATCAAATCATAAACGAGAAATATTAATAAATCACTTCACATTTATAATTAAATCACTAACTTCGAAAACATATATAATAACATGTGAAATAACCAAGGAAGTATATGTCATAACATCGTATAAATACTTAATGTGAAATCATCACCAAATACTGCGTAGAACTGAAGAAAATTCGCAACATATAATATCAATTTCGAATACTAATAACTTTCACCAAACAAGTACCCAGGGAAATAATCTCATCCTATCCGGACCTCAACGGACAGGTAATCAAGCAACCATCATGCCCCGGAGCTACACGGATAATCCGGACCTCAACGGACGGGCAATCAAGAAACCATCATACCCCGGAGCTACATAGATAGACGGGGAAATAATATCTCATATGTCATCTCATATCGACATATCTCATCATCATAATTATGCATGCATAGTCCCCAAATGACAAAAGCGCCCAAGCACACGGCCCAAAGCCTCTATGTGTACTCCGACGGGCCCCAAAGGCCTATATCTCATATCATCACATCACAGTGTACAGGGAAGGGTACTGTCTAATGACTTGAAAACAATCGAAAATACACATATACATAAACATCCGATAATATCCGAAATCACATTCTCTTTTATTCTCAACAACATTTAAAATTTATTTTCTTTCTTTAAAAATATTATTTATACGCATATATTCAAAATCAAAGATAAAATCATTTATCATACGCAATTCCGATAATAAACAATATTATGCCGATAAAATCCATTTTCCACAAAATCATTAAATTGGGCATTTAAAAATTCATTTGCAATCATACTTATCATAATCAAAAATCATAATAATCCACAGAGAAAATAGGTTTTGTATATTCCACTCGCGTTGACGATCAAATCCGATATCGCCGACGTCCGTGGATTGGTTCTCGTTCGCGGATCTCCCTAATCAAATAAATCGCATAATTATTACTAATCACATAAAGTACAATTAATTGTACTTAATAAAACCCGAATTCACATAATATAACTCCCGAATAATTAAAATTACTAATTTATCCTTATGTCTAAAATTACCAAATTATCCTTATTTCCGAAAATTACCAAAATGCTCTCGATATCAAAATTTACTTAATTGCCCTCAATAATATATTTAATAACTTATCCTTAATATTCTTAATTTCCGAAATATCCACGAATCCTTTAAAATTACCGAAATGTCCTTGAATTCAAAATTATCGAAATATACCAAAAATCATAATTTACCAATTTAATCCTCAAGATCATAAATTACCAACCAATCCTCAATTTTATCAATTAATAAAATATCCACATATTAGAAATTATTAAATTATCTCTGAGGTGTAAAATTATCGAATTACCTCCAATCACTTAAATTACCGATTTACCATCAAAATCTTAAATTACCTAACTATCCTTATCCATAATTATCAAATTACCCACAACTTTCAAAAACTACAAAATTAACCCCAAAATTCTCAAGCTTTGTCAAAATGCCCCTCACTGGTCAACAATGACCGGACTTCGGTCAACGGTGACGGAAAGCTCAGGTCTTGTAGTTTCGGCCTTGGTGAGTCCAACGGTACCGGCGGTGTCCTCCCACGCGCGGTGACGGAGCCGGATCGAGCTTCCTAAGGCCGCGGGTTGAAAGCTGCCGTTCATCGGCAATCCGGCCGATTCAGATGACGGGATCGGTCGGAAATGGAAGCTGGAGGTGAGAGCAATGGAACCCAGCCGGTGGCGTGGCCAAACTCCGGCTGAATCGACGGCGGCAAGAACAGGTATTTTGGCCGAAACTTTCGAGCTTTACCGGCGGCGTTCTGGTTGTTTTCCGGCAATGAGAATGGCAAGGATACCACCAGCGTCTCGAGAGCTTCAAATCGGTACCAAGATCGTCAAAAACGGTGGCCGGAATTGAGAGATCCGGCCGGGTCTATTCGTGGGTCGCGGCTCGGGTCGGATCCGGGTATCTCTCTCTCTCTTTCTCTTTCTCTCTCTTTCTCTTTCTCTTTCTTTCTTTCTCTCTCTCGACTTCTCTCTCTTTATTAAAATATAAATAAATATATATATATATATGCGCAAATATTACAATCCTCCTCCCTTATAAAAATTTCGTCCTCGAAATTTACGTATGTAATAAGAAACTGTGAAGATATTGAGCTTGCATTAAGTCCTCGTAGTCCCAAGTAGTTTCTTATTTTGCATGATTTCTCCATATCACTTTTACTAACGGAATGATCTTTGAATGCAAAACTTGATGTCTCCTTTTCAATATTTCTACTAGCTCCTTTTCATAAGTCAAATCTTCTTTCAACTCAATTGGTTGGTTCAATAATACATGACTCGGATCATATATGTACTTCCGAAGTATCGAGACATGATACACGTTATGAATCCTAGATAACTCAGGTGGTAGAGCTAATCGATAAGCTAATGGTCCAATACGCTCTACAATCTCATATGGCCCAATGTAACGTGGGCTTAACTTCCTACATATCCCAAATCGAAGTACTCTCTTCCAAGGTGATATCCATATAAATACCTTGTTATCAACTTCAAATTCAAGTTCCTATTTGTGCTTATCAATATAGTTTTTATTTTTTTCTATCTTGGGCTACCTTTAATCTATCCCGAATAAATTGTATCTTCTCATTCATATCCTAAACTAATTCGAGACCAATTAGTCTTTGCTCACCAACCTCATCCCAACACACTGAAGTTCTGAATTTTCAACCATGTAAGCCTCATATGGTGCCATCTCGATATTAGCTTAAAAACTGTTATTGTATACAAACTCCATCAAGGATAAATAATTGTCTCAACTATCCTTAAATTCTAAAATACATGCTCGAAACATATCCTCCAATGTCTAAATAATACACTTTGATTAACCATCAGTCTGTGATTAAAAATAATATTAAAAATCAATTGAGTGTCCAAAGCCTTCTGCAAACTGATCCAGAACTTAAAAGTGAACCGAGAATCTCTATCTGAAATAATTGACATAGGCACTCCATGACGTTGAATTATTCAGCCATTAAAATACCCCCTAACTTATCCATTGAATAAGTAGTCTTACATGGTAAAAGTATGCCGATTTCGTGAGTCGATCAACAATAACCCAAATATTATCATGTCCACTCTGAGTATAAGAAAGTCCCGTTACAAAGTCCATATATGAGACATAAAGCCCTTGATGTGATTGAACTTATAAAAATATCTCTATATTTTACACACGTGTGAAATCAGCAAAGTAATTATCATCTATAACGTGTTCTTATTTATTGTAGCTACTGACGTCGTAATGATTATAACCCGTAAACCATTGGTGAATGTGAACAAAGTCATGATTAGCCTTTATGAATGACAACAATTCACGTAGACTTCTTTAGCTAAACATAAAGCTTATGGACTTGTAGTCCAGACACCTAAAGATGTCAAGTCCGTTATATCTAAGTGAATATTTTTCAAGAAACGAAATGAGCACAATGAAATCACCAAATACTGATTGGATAAATTTTATTGAACAAGGTTTCCTGCAGTGAATTGGTATCTATTAATAAAGTATCTATTCCCCAATGATAGATAATATGACGTTTTCGATTTTGAATAATTTTCACGCGGCTTAAAAAAGACTTAACACGCATCTCATGCATGTAGCGACAACATATCTGCGTGGCTCACTTGGTCATAATATTTTATATAAAAATCCCTTAAGAATTTACTATGTCTGAAAGCATATAAATCAAATGATCGTAGTCTTTTTCAATCAAGCTACAATAATCCTCATAAGAATTGAATCAATCTGAATATGCGTGGTATAATTATTTGAGTAAAAATTTAGAAGGATATAAAATTGATTCTATCTACCCATTGTATCCATTATAAAATCTGAATCGAGATTTGTAACTGTGGTATCTTATGCTGATGCTATGAGATTAATTAGAACTCCTGAATAGTCTAAAAATTACTGAATATTTCAAAGAGAAAATTTGAAATGAGACTTTTCTTGAAAATAAAATATAATTTCGACTTAAAGATCAGACATAAAATAAATAGATTCATTATCCATCAATCAACTTATATGGAAGAAATTATGGATAATGCTCAAGTACATCATAAAGGAGATAGAGAAGGAAGGGGAAATTAAAATTACAGGTGAAGACTCAAGTCTAATATTTTTCGCTTTTTATCTCCATCATTTTTCTTATCTTTATTGCCAGACTTCTCTCCATCATCATCTTTTTCCTCCTCATTTGGCCTAATCTGAGAATTGATTGAGTCACCTTCAGGCATATATGCCTCTAACAAGTCAATCAGTTCATTGGCACTACTAGCATGGACAAAGATTCTTCGTCTTTGAAGAAGGAAGAATGCCTGCACACAAACGGCATCCAAGAAAAATAACAATATGCTATAGAAATTGTTTACATTTAGTAAACCAATAGGTTTCTGATACCTGTTTTGTTGAGACCAGGAAGCAATAGTAAAAATTTCTTCAAGAGTTTTAAATCCACCCGGTAGAGCAATAAAAGCATCAACATTATTGCTCAAATTTAGAAGCCGTTCATGCGTGTTAAAAGCAATCCCATGTCTAGTTTTGGGAATAATTCCTATTTCACCGCCCATAAATCCAATATCACCACTACCAACTGTTAAACGTATCTTCCGCATGCTCAATGCCTTTCCCAGATCCTTTGCAGCATTCACAAAGTTTGGAATATTTCCACAACTGTTCTCACAAAATACACCAATATTTTTGAGTTGCTGTGCTTTAGACTCAGCCATTATTCGTGTGAAAGCCTTAAATTTTTTTTTTTTAATACTGCAATCTCTAAAAGATTTATACCAATGAATCATACCACCTTCTTCTTATATACACAATTGTCCGTTATGCTACACATCTCGATATTTTAGTAACAAGGACTTCTTAATTCGATATCTACAACAGACAAATTTATTCGTAAAAGTAGATCTTCTTATCATGATATCTTTGACAATTGCATGGTGATTACGCCATATACAAGCATAATTCAAACCATATCTTGATTTTTATTTGGAACTAATCGTTTTTTCTTTCTTTTTGCCTAGCTGAAGATTTCTTGAGCAGATAAATTTGACGTGATTGGATATCACGATGTATTTCCCATGATTAAAGGAGAAAAGAGACGAAAAAGTAAGAAAATTAATCTCAAGCAGTTACGTTCCCACTGATAAGATTTGTCAATCAAGACTCGGGAATATTATAAATAGTAAATCCATCAAATCCATCATTATACCTATTTGTAAAATTAATATAGTAGCCTCCACATTAACTTTAAATATATGCATTATTCAAAAGATTGAAGCATCTCGCGGCTATCTCCTGTTGCATTTTGCCTTCTTCTATCGTTGTGGTTTGTTCCGTTCCTAAATGCATATAATTAATAAATAATCTTGTAATACGTTATCAGCAAGATTAAGTCCTTATACAGCCGTATGATATATCAAAATAAATCTCTCAGCAAGTTGAACAACTGCTATAAAAATCGTCTTGATCGAAGCTTAAATATATCTAGAAAGGATACGAAAAATTCTGATTATAAAATTAAGGATCGAATCCAAAAATACGTCGTAGGTAGGTCAAATCAACCCAAATATGGAACTAGTCACTGTTCGCAAATTCGGTCACCTCGCTGGCCATAGAAGGCATCATCAAAACAAAAGAAAATTTGTCCTTCTCTGTATATCTCATTATACAAAAACATATTCTAATTTGATAATTCACGATTTAGCCTTCGATAGATTTTCAGAACTATTAAAACTCTTAGCCACCCCTAATTTTCACACGTTCAATAATAATTGTACGATCAGTATGTGCCAAAGTTCAATTATATACTACTGTAATCACAATTTAAGCTAGCATATCAATTAACTGCTCAATATTCGGAACACTTGTTGGCAGCTGCAGTGCAACTTCATGCGTTAAAGATCCAACTATTCTCTTATCCATGGGTTCAATTTCCCCTACAGGTACAATGTCTACAGTCAACTAAGCTTTTATGAACCTAAAAGGATAATGACTACAGCCACGTCTACTATTACGAGAAAGTATAGTAATGCCTAAAAAAATATCAACTCCGACTTTAATAATAGCACCACTTTTTCTAACTTAAAACAATAAAGTCTACAGAATCTAAAACCATGCTCTGATACCAACTCTGTCACGACCCGTCCCGAACCCTGGGACGAATCGCGACTGATCCTCGAAATCCGACTAATAACTATTCTAATAGTAATTACAATAATATTTCTACTAAAATTTCGACAGAATTTCTCTATATTTTTGAAATTCTCAATCCTGCAATTAATAAGATAACACTCCCAAAATTATTTCCAAATGCAACCAACTCTGTCAATCAACATCCCAATAAAATACCAATTATCATCCGAATTATTTTAATACCAAACACAATAAGTTATTCTAAATTGTAATATTATACAATCCGAAATATTCTACATAGAACTTCACAAATCCTAGGACAAACACGTGGCCAAATACACATAACTAGCGTTGCTGAGTCAACTGTTGTACCTGCAAGTCTCCTGTGGGGGGGAAAAATATAATAAAACGAAAAAGAACGGGGTGAGTATAAAACTAAGTGAAGGTCAGTGAGTGGATAATAGTTTTTCGAAAAATAACTTTATTCTTAAAATAATCATATCACTTTTAAATACACCATTTTATCAAATCATAAACGAGAAATATTAATAAATCACTTCACATTTATAATTAAATCACTAACTTCGAAAACATATATAATAACATGTGAAATAACCAAGGAAGTATATGTCATAACATCGTATAAATACTCTCTCTCTTTCTCTATATATTTATCTCTCTCTCTCTTTCTCTTTCTCTTTCTTTCTTTCTCTCTCTCGACTTCTCTCTCTTTATTAAAATATAAATAAATATATATATATATATGCGCAAATATTACACGAAGTTTCAAAGTCATTAATGTGCCCATATCTCTGTGAAAATTTCAAAGTCAAATACCCATTCGAAATCAGAGAATGGTGCTACTTTAATAAAAATTTTGAAGTAGTCTATAATCATTCTTTTGACTCTCTAAAACCTCTTCTTAAAAGCATTAACCTCATATTATCAGTCATTGAATTATATCTAGTTTCGCGTCGCTTTGCCTTATGCTGTAATCAATATTTCTATAATGTTTTTGAACAAAAGTAACAACGTTAAAAGAGCTAACTTGACAAACACATTATTTTTCTTTTATCAAAGGTACAATAGTTTTGTTGTCATAAGTTATTATAACTATAAGCACCAGAATAACTCCAGTGGTAGATGCCTCACTTAGAGATAGCCAACAGGCAATATCGTGCCTAAGTTTCTTTTGCTTAGGTTGAGGCTAGCACGCGTGCTATGATAGGCCATGTCGTGGTCGTACACAAGCAAAAGCATGATAATTTTTTTTTTTTGACAAATACTGATAATTTTCCTTCACATTTTTAGGTAGAAAATGTAGCCTTGAGAGGAGTAAGTTTGAGTTGTTGGGAGCTCTTTTTTTTTTTTTTTTTTACATACCACACTTTAACTCATCTCTAATTATATAATTATATAATGTTTTAAAGCCTACATGTAAAAATTCTTAGCCTAACCCAACCTACTTACGTGTAGTGCTATGGTTTATGCCCTTACTAAAGCATGCTCATTTCGTGCCTTGTCTTACTTGTGTCATATATCGCCTATCCCATTGGCCATCTTTAGCCTCACTATTTGTGCCTATGATCCAATCAAGAATTTCAATCACATGGCCATAAATTATAGGCCATGAGCCCAAGACAAGCCCAAGTATACCAACTTAATCCTATTTTAAAAAATTCTAGCACACTCTAACACACTTAAATATATAAATATTTTAGAATTCTTTATACATGTCTAGTGCTTGTAAATATTAAAATATAGGCAAGTTGTAAAAATTTTCTAGGATGCTATTTTTAGTGGTAGAAACAGGGTTATGCAAGTCTTAAAAAAAAAAAAGTTAAGCTCAAGAAAAGTTCTTCAACGGAAATAGTGGTTTATTACTACAACAGGAGTTGTCTTCTAGTAATTATTTATTTTCAAGGAATTGTAAAAAGTCACTGGTAACTTTATCATGAATCAAATCATTGGTCTAAAATGCCAAGGTATTGTGCACAAAGGAATGGTCGCTGATGGAAACATCGTGGCTGTTAAAGATACGAAATATTAAATGAGAGGAAAGTTGAGAATTCATCAATAAGGTGGTTATTTTTTTAGGAGATAGAACAACAGTAGCAAATAATTTGGAAATTAACTAATTGGTGCCAAAAAATTAGCACTAAAAAATAATTCAACGAAAAACACTAAAGGTCTAACAAAGTATGAACAAACTTGACCAAGTCCTAATGATGACCAAATCTTCCACTCTCCCTTTCCCACTGTAAAGTTGAAGACGTACATGCAATCCCCATGCATTTTTATATGTGGTTTGAAGGCATGCACGCAATCTCCATGTATATTCATACGTGCATGCAATCCCCATGCAAGTAAGCACATATCTACATGCAATACCAATGCATTTTCATATGTGATCTGAAGGCATGCATGCAATCTCCATGCATATTTATAAGTGCATGCAATCCCATGCACGTGAGCACATATCAGTTTATTAGTACAACAAGAGTTGTCTTTCAGTAAATACTATTGAGAAAACAAAAGTGTTTACTTCCAAAAAATTACAAAAGGTCACTAATAACTTCAACATGAACTTTAGTCAAAAAGGCCAAGGCATTGTCTATAAAAGGAAAGTTGGTCGATGGAAAAATCATGGCTATTAAAAAATCTAAAATAATATATGACAAGTAACATCGAGGAATTCATCAATGAGGTGGTTTTTTTCTCTCAAATTAACCACAGTCAAGTTGCTTGACTACTGCCTAGAGACCGAATTTCCTCTTTTAATCTACAAGTTCGTACCCAATTGAATGCTCTTTAAATATATACATGATCACCAAAATAAGGAGTTTCAAATCATATACAATGCAGTTGCGCATTTGTTGAAGTTTCAGGAGCTCTTTATTATCTACATTCAGCTACTTCCATTTATTATCAAGATATCAAGTCTATAAACATACTTTTGGACAATAAATGTCACATGAAAGTTTCAGATTTTAGGACGTCAAGATTAATGGTAGCTGATCAAATACACATAATTGTTCAAGTCCAAGACACCTTCAAATACTTAGATGCTAAGTACCTTGGGTCGAGTCATCTTATGGAGAAAGTAACGTTTATAGTTTTGAAGTAGTTTTCATTAAGCATTTAACATGAGAAAGACTTATTCGTTTGACCAATTATCAAGAAGATAAAAGTTTAGCACTATCTTTTCTACGTGAAATGAAAAAGGATCATTAGTTTGAAATCCTAGATGGTCATGTCTTGTAAGAGGGTTGCAAAGATGAAATTGGAGTAGTGGTTAAACTCGCAAAAAGATGCTTGAATCTTAATGGAAGAAGAGACCATCAATTAAAGAAATGGCCATGGAGTTAGCAGGAATTAGAGGATGCAAGAAAAGATTAATTGTGTCGAGGGTGACATAGTTGTAAGTTTTAAAGCTGTTGGATCTTTCACCAGGTTTTTTTTTTTTTGCTGCTAGCATAACCATCTCAATGGACGCTGATCCTCCAATTTCAAATAAATGCTTAAGGAGTTCGCTACTACATAAATGGTGTAGGAGCTTTCTGATAAGTGTGGTTTTAGATGTTTTAACTTTTAATATAACTTTGAATTAATGCCTATATGTAGACCATTCCAAATGTCAATGAAATAAATTGATGCATTTTTTCTATATATTTTGTTAATTATATTTCACAATAAAATTGTGTGGGACTTGTGGTTTGGGAATAGATTCTAATTATTGTTTAAATAAAAAAAATGAAAAGCACTTGTCTAAGACTCAAAAATATTATTACAATGGCAATAATGCATTGTCATAAATTGACCAGCATTCAAATCAGATTAGCATCTTCTCTTGATTGGAGTTCTTTTAAACTTTTAAAAATCTTATATTATGTGTCTTATGGTAATTATATATAAATATAATTTTATTTTTCTATTTATTAACCACCAATGAACAAATACATTTTTATTTCAAAAGTAATTATGATTAGGATATGAACTTAATCCCATCATGCCCCTAATTGATCAAAACTACTTGAAAATAAATCAAATCAGACGATGGCATATTGAGATTGATCTTATCAACTAATAAAATATGTGAACTTTAGTGCCCTTGAAACTTCTCTATTGATGGGCTTGAGAAGCCCACAACTTATGTCTGCTATTAGGACTTCTTTAACCCAGGATTATATAGAGGAATACAAGCCGAAAATCAAATTTCAATAATTTGGGTTTTGATGGAAGAGAATAACCAAGTAGAAAATGATAAAAAGAGCTCAAGTTATGAAAAAATAATATGCTATTGATAAAAAAAAGTTCATAGATATTTACTTTAAGTTGATCCTTTCACTCAACATTTTTATTTTTAAGATTTCAATAAGTGCCAATAATCTTTAAGAGACCGAGTGAGGGAGAGAGAGAAAAAGTTCTAAACTTTTTAACTTTTATGAGTCAAAAATAAAAAATCTTCCCCTTTTTTTGCCCTTTTTTCATACTAACACCTAAAACTTTTCTCTAATTCACATTCGAGTAATACTTGTTAATTGTATCTTCAAATTCATTTGAAAATCATGAAAAGAAAACCTTTGGTTGTGTTTTTAAGCTTGTAAAAATGATATGTGAGATACAACTAGGATATTCTTAAGTATAATATCATACAATATATATATGCGCATCATTAGATGATTATATTTTATTAATTTTTATTGACTTTATGACTATTTATTGATATCTAGACTGTGAGATATAGTATCATAGTTATACCTATGAATTATATTGAATTTTGATACGAGATATCTTAAAGTAGTGTTTGGTTGGGGGAAGAGAATGGAGGAGAGGAAAGTCATTTAAAATTTATTTTTATTTCCATTGTTTGATTAGACAAAATATATATGAATTCAATTTCTATCAGAATTTAATATCTATCATAATGTAAAATTTAAATTCCACATTAAGTAGTAAAGAATTTAAATTTCTTTTATGTTGAAAACTAAACTTTCTAAAATTATCTTTCTTTTTAACTTATTTAATACTATTAATAATTATTATTTATAATTTTATTTTATTAATTTAATATTATAAATAATTATATATTAAAAATTTAATCAATAATTCAACAAAATTAACAAAATAAATAAAACTATTTATTTATTTATTTAATATAAAATATAAATTAAGTCAGTCATCCGACCGCCGCCAAAACTCGCTGCAAGCTACTGGATCTCCATTATATCTCACCATAAATTGTTAGACCATCACCGGCCTACCTTTCACACATACACACACATTATAATAAATATATTATATTTTATTACTAATTTAAATAATTTATATTTAAAGTAAAATATAAATTTATCTAAAGAAAAAATTATAATTTTTTTATTAAATTTTATATCAAATCAAATAATAAAGTATAATTTCACTACTCTACTCCACTCCTTTCTTCTACTTTCCACTTCATTCCATTCTTTATCCCTTCTCTCTTTCTTTTAAATCAAACGTGGCTTCAAAGTATGATGTGAATGTTGAATTATTTAAAGTCGTGTTACACTTTCATTTTTCTACTGAACGTAGAATTTTTGAAAATCAGTAAAAAATTTCAGACCCCGACTGTTTGGCAAGCGTCATTTATTTTGAATGCATGGATCAGAATCACAAGAGCTTATATTATAGGTCTAAATAATTTGTTAAACTCGCTATCACCTACCCAGGTTTGCTTTTGTTCACAGTTAATGCAACAATTAATCGAACCCCGATCGAAATGTCTGAATAGTCCCTACTTAATGCCAAACATTGATGAAAAGTCATGGGTAAAATTGACAATTCAAAATTAAGGATTAAACCCGTCGTGTGGGGTCCAGATAACGTTTAGGATGAACAGATAAAAATTGGTAATAAAAGCTGTCAAATCACGTGCTAATTGTAATAAAGTTTACTCTTTTAGATATCAAGTGCTGATAAAGATTCTTATCTTTTATTCTTCGTCCCATCCATTGGTTTCAAAAAATTTCAAATGTTAGGTCCACTTTCTCTTATAGTGGGTCACGAATCACAATCATTAAAAAATTGGCTTCAATTTTTTCAATCATTGATTGAAAAATTTGAACCCAAAATGGTGTCAATTCTACATTAAATTTGCTTTTCAAACTTTTTTTTTTTTAAGTGGTGCCGTAATTGCATGTCTACTAAATATGAAAGACCATATACTCATATTTGTATATCTACAATGTTCTTGTTATTTCAAATTACATGACACTAACAGTATGACCATCATTTTTATTTTATTTTTATTGGACTAAGACTAACATATTACTTAACAAAGACTGTCACATTGGCACTCATATTATTATTATTATTATTATTATTATTATTATTATTATTATTATTATTATGTTTTAGACAAAAAGACTGTCATAATATTATTTAAAAATGACTATCATCCTTTTTTTTTTTTTTATCATTTTGGACAAAGACTATCATATCAACAACTTTGTTTAATAGGCCATGTGATTATACACATAATTTATTTTTTAAAACAACTATTTATTTATAGTTTATAAATATAACAACAGAAGCTACTATCACATTAACCACTTTATTTAATAAGATATGTGATTATACATATAATTTATTTTTCAAAAACAGTTATATACTTATAGTTTTTAAATATAACAATCGAAGCTATTATCACTAATAATTTAGTATGAAGTTAAGACTTTTTGGAATGACACAAGAGGTCTAGAAATTGATTCTTAAATTTAGATCATTTGGGATTGTCATTTATAATGAACAATTAAATAACAAAAAATGATAAAGTCAAGAAGCACATAATTTTTTTCTCATTTGAGTTTAGTTTTAGCTTATGGGTGTTCACGAAAAAAAGAAAATATTAAAGAATGGATATATTTAATTTGATGAAAATTTTAAATTTACGATAACTTATTAAAATGAATGCAATTATTTCGGCATAATCAAATTCATTACAATGTTAAAAAAATTTTTAAGTTGATGGCCTGAGTTGCATATGATATAATTGATTCAATCTATTGCAAAAATCATCAAGATAAATCATTTTTTTTAATTAAATTGATTAGTTTAAAAAAGTGAATTAAATCTTGAATGAGCTTTCAGCTGAACACGTGTCCTTAGAATATACCTCTAGATCCTAATACTTTCCTATAACTCTACAATTAATTCTAGCTCCCTCCTCCATTAAACCATTCAACATAGCAAACCTGATGAAACGAAATGACCAAATTACCCTCGGCTCTGCAGAAGACTTTGAACGAGTCAACCCATTATCAGTTAAGAACCCCCCAAATCTCGGAGGTTAACATTGTAAATATAAGTCCAGCAAACGCCTAGATCTCGCAAATCTTATGTTAAACAAACAAATCATCAACACTAAACTCAAATTAACATCATTCAATCAACATTCTTTCTAGATTCTAGTTTCTAATATTTTTTAGTCAACAAGTCAAACAAATATTAACTTATTTGGGTATTTATGGAAATTTCTCTTTATTTAAGAAATAAATAATTTAACCAAAAATATAAAATTATTTTTTTAAAAAATTATTAGTTAAGGTTTGCACTTTTGTGTGGTAGTTTGGATTTTTGCATAAGAAATTTCAATTTTTAGATTGAATATCTGTATACTAGTTTCATGGCTTAAATAAAAAATAAAATTAAGTGTTCATGTTTCATTTTAAATAAAAAAATTTTGGTCAAAATCATTGCAAAATAACGTGTCAATTAAAGAGTCTGTGCGTATAACTTAAAAAAAACAAACAACTAATATTTTATTGTAGAGTTTAAATCCATAACTATCCCGCTCACTGAGGCAGACAGCTCACTCACTCTCAAGTGAGTGTCTTTCTTTTCTATAAAATAAAAATACAAACTTTTTTCTCAATCTCAGGCTCTCTTTTTGAATCTTTGAACACCAAATCAGGTCAAATATTCAATCTTTACTTACGCATTGTACACTTGCAAAGTCTCCATCTGCGTTTATGCGTTTATCTGTTCTTGCATTGTATTTTCATGTAACTTTTTTTTTTGGCTGATATATTGATTAGGGTTCAATGGGTTTGTTGCCATTATTGTAAAGTTTGAATTTTGGGATGCGGGATTTTGTTCGTTAGCTGAATGGATTTTCTGATTGATGACAAAATGTAGGAAATTGGGGGAGATAATGTTATTTATGTTTTGTTTCTTTTTTTGTAATTTGTTGGAAAAATTCAAGAAAGTGAGGAAAGTTGACTCAGGTGAGTGAAATGTGATTGTTTTTGAATTTTATTACTTGGGTGATTTTATTTTATTTTTTGGTGTTTTTATTTTGGTAACATTCTGTTTGTTTAGCTTGATTTTGGGGTTAATGTGTTTTTTTAAAATTTGTTTCCCATTTCTGCGTATGTGCTTGATTGTATTATAAATCTTGGGGATCCTGAAGTTCTGAATTATAGATTTGAAATTAGATTTCTGTTAAGAAAGTTCGGGCCTTGAAATCTGAAAGTGTGAGCTTTAGCTTCTAAATTTTGTATCTTTTTTAATTTGTCCACATTGAGAAATTTGAAAGTTGATGCACTATGTTACTGATCTTTGTATTCTCAAATTTTTTCACTTTTGCCTCTTTGTTATTAAAGTTAGTTCCACGCTTCAATGAGAAGTCCTTCTTGAGAAGAATTTTAATCCTTTGGGATTAATGTGATTTCTAGAAGCTAATCTGTCATTCAGTTAATATGAGAAGAACTTTTCAAATACATGCTTTCTGAAGTCTTTATAAATATGGAACTTAAATGTTTTAGCTGATCTATACTGCAAGAAAATTGCAGCCATTTAGTGGTTGTTTGTAATTTGGCACAAAAAATCGTGTGGTTTCCCATTTCTTAGATTATTTTGAGATATAAATGAACTACTACACATAGAGAAACATCCTTTATGAGTTTGTAAACAGCTTGATTTATATTCACTTTCGAGAGTTTGAAAGGCAAAATTTCTCTCTTGACACACCTAACACTAATGCCTTTATCTAAAGATTCAGAAAACCTACGAATGATAAAGTTGATAAGTTTTAATTCTTTTATGTGATCTCCTGTTTTTCTAATCTCTCCCTGAAAGTTTAGTTCTGTTGCAGTAATCTCGTTCATGAATTCACTTGCTCCTGATTTGGACATTTCTTGCAGGTACCAGACTTTCAAGCTTTAGTTTAATGCTTTGTGTTGTTCTTCTCCGAGGTCTGTAAATATGAAGAAGCAGAGCTCCATTGCTGCTAATGTTGGAGATTCAACTGGAATAATGACACGTTCTCGAGCTGCCACCTTGGCCTCGCGATCATCTGGATTTGTGGCTTCTTCTAGAGCACCTTCAGTACAAACTAGAAAACGTGTTCTGCAGGAAAATCCAAAAAAAGCAGCCTTGGATGAGAACAACATCATTGTGACTGACAATCCATGTCGACATAAAAGGAGAGCGGTGCTCCAGGATGTAACAAATGTTTGCTGTGAAAAGTCTTACAGAAGCTTCTTCCATGCAGCTAAAATTCAGGTTAATATGTTGTCCTCCCCCTTTGACCATAGTTAAGTTGTATCTTGTGTGAAAAATTTAATTTTGTTCTCCATTTATTTATCTGAATTTGAATTTTGTCATTCAGCCTAAGAAAAGCAACCAGGCTAAAAGTAGTCAGGCCCGGATATCAAAAGTGGCTCCTTCAGTGTCAGTAAAAGTGCAGCATGTTCAGGCTAATTCAAAAACAAGAATCAACAAAGGAGCAGTGAAAGCAGGATATAGGAATGCAGAACTTTCTACTAGTTTGGGTACGGATATGACTGTTCAATTAGGTTCCATAAATGAGTGCATTATTGATGATCAGAGGCCTTCAGAGCCAGAGATCTGTACAAAGAAAGGTTTGCCTCCAATTTTACCTACAATCAGGACAACTGTTTGTATGAATGATTTACACGTCCTGAAGGCATTTTGTATTTGTTGTCCGTGTGTTAGAAGCTTGATTTATGTTGTCAGCTTTGCAAAAATATGGTAGGACTTTTTATAAAATTAATTTCACACCTTTTGTGAATGCTTCTATCGTAATTGGAAAAAGAAGATAATGAGTGATTAAAATTTGTTTTATGAAAGATGGTGGAGTGATCAAAATTTATTATATAAAGGGGACTCCTAGTCCAGAACTATCAACAGAGTAGTAATCATTAAGTGTCAACTGGTGAGCTCAAGGAGCTTTATCATGGGTCATTGCATAATTAATTTTCTGGTTTTTCATCCTTCACGTAATGTAGAATTATCTAATAGTGGGATCAGCTACAAGGCATACAACTCAACTCTAGATTGGTGAAGAAAATGAAGGGGAGAGGAAGGAGAGACAAAAGGAATTAAGCAAATGAACGAAAGGGTTGTTACCCATGTCATTCTCTTGTCTCACATTTATTTCAAAATTTTCTCCCTAAACTTGCCGGCTTTCATGTGTATTGCCTAAGTTCATCATAAAGATAGTGGATGGCGGAAGTGGAAGTTCATCAAGTGGAAATAATATCATCTTTTGGGAACGATATCCCTAGCCTTACCTTCTTTCAGAATGTCTATCTTATGCCAGCTTGTGTATTTAAGGATAACCCTTGTTTAACTCTGAAGTTTTCTTGGGCAGAATGGTTTGATACTATATTAAGGATCATCATAGTATCATGCACTACCATTTTTCTTTTCCAACTTATGGGTTATATCATAATTTGTCTTCAATATTGATAATTTTTTTTCTTTTTTATTTTTTTTTGGTTTGCAAATTCAATACAGAAATGGAATAGAGATGCTATAAGGAAAAAAAAAAAGGAATTGTCATGATCTTACAAGAAAGAACTATGTCTAAAGTTGAAATTCCTATCTTGTTTCTTTTATCTTTTAATAGTTGCAGAGAGATGACATTTTTGTTTGATTTGATTGCAGCAGAGAAAGAAAACTTTTCCGGGAAGTTAATGACATCTTTTTACCCCGACCATGTAGATATTGACTCTGATTATACAGATCCTCAACTATGCAGCTTGTATGCTGCAGATATCTATAGCAATTTGCGAGTTGCTGAGGTTTGCGCCGTTAACACCATTTATATTTTCAATAGCACTTTTGTGTTTGATTTCCACTGCTGCAATACTTTTCTGCATTTATCCTGGAACTCTAGAATTTAAAATGTCACAACCATATGCAAATCATGGAGATTGAGAAAATATTTCCTAAATATGCAACCTGCTCTGCGTTTCTTTATAAAAGATCTGACATTTGCTTATGATCTAATTTTTGCTTTCGACAGCTTAACCGAAGGCCGTTTCCCAATTTTATGGAAACAGTACAGCGTGATATCACTCAAGCCATGAGGGGGATCCTTGTTGATTGGCTTGTGGAGGTTAGCGCAGTTTAACTATCTGAATTTTCATTTTCCAATGGTCCAAGCCATGCGTGTTTTTTATCAGAACTTAGATTTTTGTTATGCAGTGATTGGTGATGACTGACATAGCTACATCGGTGCCTTGAGCTTCTGGTGTTAAATAATTGAACATATGATGTCTCATTTTATATCAATAATAGACATCAAGAATACTGTTTCGCAGAACTATGTTTCATATCTGAGGTGTATAACCTTATGCCAAAGCAAATTAAAGCAGGAAATTCAAATCATTTGGTTAAAATTTAATTTCTAACATTATTCATAGTGATTTGAAAAACTATGGTTCAAGAATTTAATTGTTAGTAGACTGTTGTTCTTTTGTTAGATTCTTGTGTTGCTCACTTTAGTATTTTATTAATGCTGTAAATATAATTCAACAGAGCAGTATTCTCTTGATGCTCCTCCTGCACATTGAGTTCCCTTTAGTGCTTGACAAGTTCATCAACCAGCTTGACTGTCTTGGCAATCTAAAGTACCTTTTAAGAATTATATATGACAATATGAATGCCAAATTTATTAGTTTCATATTTATTTAATTTTGGATTCAGGTCTCTGAGGAATATAAGCTGGTGGCAGATACACTTTACATGACAGTATATCTCATTGATTGGTTTCTCTGCCAAAATTACATCGAGAGACAAAGGCTTCAACTGCTTGGTATCAGTTGTATGCTAATTGCCTCGTAAGTTTTGTGACCTATGATGAACATTACTGCTTGATTCAAAACCTTCTGCCACAGTATGGTTATTGCTTTTGTTTTGTTTGATTTGATTTCTAATACAGCCTCTCTCTTTATGTCTTGAAGGAAGTATGAAGAGATATGTGCACCAAGAGTAGAAGAATTTTGCTTCATCACTGACAACACTTACTCAAGAGAGGAGGTATGTCAATGGTTTTAAGGCAACAGGAGAGCTTTGATAGTCCTGAAACTTCAAGTAAATGAAATATCAAACTTCATGCAAGGGTATAATGTAACTACTTTAACCACAACATATCTGCCTATCTGTTCTAAAACTTTAAGTCTCACAATCTCAGGATTAATGCTTTTTTTTTTGTACTGCATCATGGCAGTCATGGTCTCAACAAATCAAACTTATTTTGTTCTTATGTTTGGTATTTCATTCACATGACTTACAAATTTTCCATCATGAAAATGTGGCCACCTGTAAATATGCATCAGCCATGGCATGCTGGAGATTTTCATCGCTAAAGTCCTACCAATTAACCGATGTATTAGTTGAGAATATACGTATTTATATTCTTAGTTCTTTCTTCCTCTTTTCCCCACAAGAGTACCTTCGGTTGTGTTCCTGAGGAAAGTCACGTGACAGGTATTAAAGATGGAGAGTCAGGTGCTAAAATGTTTGGGCTTTCAATTATTTGTACCAACAACAAAAACCTTTCTGAGGTATTTCGACTGAACCACTGTTTTGTTTCTGTCAATATATAAGTGTTACTAAAACATTCCTAATACATTTTTTTCTTGGAATTTGTTTTGGCTCTCAGGAGATTTCTGAGAGCAGCTCAAGTTTCCTACAAGGTAATGAGGTTGTTTCAGGAGAAAGAAAACTGATTTCTTTATTTTTAGAGATAGACTAATTGCCTAATTGAACTTCAAATTTCCAGAGCCCCAGTCTTGAATTGGAGTACTTGGCTAATTTTCTAGCAGAACTGTCACTGGTTGATTATGGTTTCCTCAAATTTATCCCATCTATCATAGCTGCATCGGCTGTTTTTCTTGCCAGATGGACAATGGATCAATCAAGTCACCCATGGGTCTGTATTCTTTTCCTCATTATCAGTCTTTTCCGTAGTCTTTACCATTCTGTGTGTGCCCAAGAGAGCTGACCTTATTATTTATTATTATTATTTTTTTGACAGAATGCAACTCTTGAACATTACACATCCTACAAAGCTTTTGATCTTAAAGTGTCTGCATTTGCATTGCAAGACTTACAGTTGAACACCAACGGATGTCCTCTGAATGCTATATGCATGAAATATAGGCAAGAAAAGGTAAAAAATATCAATGATACTCAAGGCTCTGATGTGTTCTTAATAACTTTCCCTTTCACTTTTATTGTATAGCTAATGCCTCAAAGTGTAAGATTAGTCTATAAAGGATCCAGAATTTGCACAATGTTCATTTAGGAAAATCCCGTAGGTTCTAATGGGTTACTATCATTGCAGTTTAAACATGTGGCGGCTTTGTCTTCCCCGAAACTACTTGAAACGCTATTTTAAAGAACAAGTGGTTGATCCATCAATTTTTGTAAGGGGCTGCTAACAGGTTAACGTATAGATTTCACATTGAAGTCCCTTCAGGTTCCTAATTTCCCCACGAGGTTGTAAAATGTCCACTTCTTAATTTCTTCATTTTTATTCACATCTGTCCAATCTTTAGTAGTCATTGTTCATAAGTTGTTGCCACTTCTGTCTGGGTTTTGGTTCTTCCAAACCCAGGTCTCATAAGTTGTAGAGACATCTGGCCACTAAATTTGATCTTTTTTAATTATCATCAAACTGTCAATATTATGATTTTTGTTCACTTTGAAATTAGAATGCCATGGGACGGCGACCAAGAGCTTTTCGTCTGTTGGGTTGTAAAGTTCGCTGGAAACAGTGCGCAACCTTCTTAACGCGATCTTGGTTTAATACAACAGAAGGTTGAACAATTGTAACGACAGTTCATTTCTGATGTGATACTTTTATCATTCTTTCAAGTGACCAAGGAGCTAAACATTTTCGTTTCTTTAGATAAAGAAGCTACGCTCATTTTATTGGTAGTGGAAAATTCTTTTTATTATCATTAAATTAACTAAATGATTTTTTTTAGCAGTTTGGATGGAGAGTCGAAACTTTACTCATGAAATATTGATTTTTCTCACATTATTATTTAAATTCGGTTGACCATGACCTAATCAAATTATAATTGACTTTTAAATAAAATATTTGATCTCACGAATTCGATGTGTCTTTGAAGGTAAACATTATTTTGTTTACCTTCAATAGGGACATCAATACTAAGAATTAAAGAATATACATCCATGCCATGGAAGAAAGTTTTGTGATAGATCTAATGGACAACTCATCTATGGACAACTTATGGGGTACCATGCACCAGGTGCACAGTAGTTGGCCCAGTCTTTGAATGTCAACATTATTTTCTCCAAAAGCTATTACTTTAATGTGAAGGGTAATTTAGTACTTTAATGGGCTCAAAAACTAAATGATACTGTCTGGCTGTCTGGCTCTTATTTCCTAACGAACTCATCACTCTTTATGTGCCAAGCTATCTAAGAGACACACGCATAAGCTAGAGAGAAGCAGAGAGGAAGAGATGAGCATGGCAACTTTGAGTACTCTATCGCCGATTCCATTGAGGAATTCTCATTATTTTAATGCTACTTATAGTCAATCTTCTCATAATCTTTATTTTAATGGTAATAATAATAATAATACTACTACTACTACATTACAATCGTTGCCGTGTTCTCATTCTCTTTCTCTTCTTTCTTCTCTCTTTGCACAAACCAAATCAAACCCATCTCGCAAATTCTCTCACATGCCAGCCCATTTGTCCAAATCAGGTAATTCTTTCAATTTTTTTTTTTGCTAAAGTTTCAATTATTTTTTTCCTTTTTGTATTGTATTTTTTTAATTCATGGTGATATTGGCTGTTTGAACTTTTGCCTTATGCCGCCTTCTTGTTATTAATTGTCTATAAACTAATGATCAAAAATGTTGTGAAACTTAATGATATTGATCGTATTGTTAGAGGACTTAAAATTCATGACCCTTTTTTTAAAAAGAAACTGTCTTAATATAATGTACTTTATTGAGCATCCACAACTGTGCTTTCTATATATAATTCTCGTTTCTCAGGACGGAATAAAAAGGAACTCACTGAAAGTAAAATCCCAACGGAGAAAATGGCTTAATTTTCAATTTTGAATTTTTGAAGTACTCTTTCTGTGTTTCTAGTCTTAGAGCATTGCACTAGTGATACCATATTGAATTCAATATTTCATAATTTCTCATCTATGCAAAATGCCGAGTGTCTTGTACTTTTAAATGTGGGCTTATGATAGAATCACTGCATAATTTGTCTGTTGTTTTCGAATGGTCTTATGAGTAATCTCATCTTTTGTTGTCTCTATTTTCAGAGGCTCTTTCTGCTGGAAGTGGATGTTCATGGATGCAAAATAACTCCATGCTTCAAAGTAGCGAAGGTTGCTCTGATATGAAGCAGGGCCTAGTATGTTCAGCCATTCCCACGAAACCTGCTAAAGTTTCATCTGTTCAGGACCTTTTTGAGTTTATATGCGCAGGTCCTCTCATAGACAAGATGGGTTTTTCCAAAGAAAGGATAGGTGACTCGATTGACAAATGGATAGCGTACAACTCATACTTGTGTCGGCTGTTTCAGCTCAATGAACTGTATCTTACAGTCCCACAGAAAGTTAGGTTTTTTCACTACTACATACCTGTTTTCTTTTGGTGTGAAGATCAAATTTCCCAGCATGTGTCCCAGTTTAAGGATGGAGAAGATATACCTCCCTTGGTGGTAAGTGTGCGCATATGTTATTTTCTGTTCTGCTTTCAGTATCTGTTTTGTGGCTAGTTTCTCTAGCATATGAAAGTTTAAAGAGGCACATTTGATAAGTGATCATTGGAGAATGTGATATGGGTTTTCACTGGTTCAAAGGTCACTGCAGTGGATGCAAATCATCAAATATTGACAATGGTGCTTACATGTTTGTGTTATGCAGATTGGTTTTAGTGCGCCACAAGGCTGTGGAAAGACAACACTTGTCTTTGCTCTTGATTATCTTTTTCGCGTCACTGGCAGGTATCTTGGAGACCATTGAAATTTACCAAGTAGATGTAGTTTTTGTGTGTGTTGACTCTGCTTTCAGTGAAAATGATTCGACAAACGGCACTTAAAATTAGCAGTTTAATTTTTCAGGAAGTCTGCAACTATATCTATAGATGATTTCTATTTGACAGCAGAGGGTCAGGTAATCAGTCAGCTTATGTTTGGAGTTTGCTTCTTTTTCTTCATATTTCAGTTGTCATTTTATGGTGCAAGTGTATATCAAGTGTAGGCTAAATTGAGGGAAGCAAATCGAGGAAATACACTTTTAGAGGTAACCATTTATTCTTTGTTAGTATTTTGTCAATTTGACAGAAGAGTAGTGCTGACATTTGTGACTCACCAAATTAATCAAAATGGGTGGTTTGTTTTTAATAATTTTGGTTTGTTTTCAGTTTCGTGGAAATGCTGGAAGCCATGATCTTCAATTATCTGTTGAGACACTGACAGCTCTGAGCAAGTTGACAAAAGAAGGTAGGTTTCTTATTCACTCATCTTGCTTAGCACTGTGTGTTTGTCTACTGTTTTGATTGGTTCTGTTGGGGCTTCTTAGGTAAAAAGATGAAGCTACCACGTTACGATAAAGTAAGAGCACAGTTCTTCAATTTTTCTTGTTCCTCAAGCAGCATTTGGCCTTTTGAAGTTGCTTAAGATTAACTGTTTTACTCTGTAGTCAGCATATAATGGGAGGGGTGATAGAGCTGATCCTTCAACATGGCCAGAGATTGAAGGGCCACTGACGGTAACAGAAATTTCAATCTAATCTTGCAACAGTCGAGTACAGTTAATATGAATTTGAACCCATTTATACTTCAGGGTTGAAAACTCAAATTGGATTGCTGTAAGGTCATATTTACAATTGAATTATGTCTCAACATGTCAAAAGGACTATAGAACAAATTTAATATGCAGACCAAACTCAGTTGATTCTTGTATTTCTACTTGAACCTTATCTGTCAAGGTGGTTCAAAGTATCATTACCCATGACAACTGATGTGTGCTTTGGTTTATCTATTAGGTTGTCTTATATGAAGGCTGGATGCTTGGTTTCAAACCTCTTCCTGTTGAAGCTGTTAAAGCTGTTGACCCACAGGTTGGATCTCTCAATGTATTTTGCAGAACCTGATTAATGTTGTTGCAGCTGAAAAACTCCGTTAACTACTTTCACAGTTGGAGACAGTGAATAAAATTCTTGAAGCTTACTTTGATGCATGGGACAAATTCATAAAGGCATGGATTGTTATCAAAATCAAGGATCCAAGTTGTGTGTACGAGTGGCGTTTGCAGGTTAGCTACCCCTGCATCACTTGCTCCAAATACTCTTTATATCTTGTAGCCTAGTTATCTAATTAGTTTTCTGTGGTTTCCACAGGCTGAGATTGCAATGAGGGAGGCAGGCAATCCTGGGATGTCCGATGAGGAGGTATGTTAAAGTTATCTTCTTTCTTATAACGTTGTTTTATTTTATCCTCAACTACGCAGCAGGTAAGGTCAATTTGTTTCAGTGGATATGTTGCAGGTGAAGGATTTTGTTTCACGCTACCTTCCCGCATACCACGCCTACCTTCACACCCTCTATTCCGAAGGACCCAACGGATCAGATCCGGAACATACGCTAATTATTGAAATTGATGATGAGAGGAATCCTATCTAGGTAACTTGTGACAACTATTTCCTTAGCTAAGATAGTCGTGCAGGTCAATTTTGGTTTCTCATGTGACATGTCAATTGCTAAGCCAATTGCTACTTAACAATGAAAATGGCCTGATTTCATTGTAAATGCAAATGTAAATTAGTGTACGATAGCAATTTTCAACTGAATAAAGATTATTTATTTATCTCCTTTCTTTAGCATGGTTCAATTGCCAAGATAGAAATAAAGAAACTGAAATGGGAATGTAAGGAACAAATGAGAACTTTTTAATAAAATAAAAGATTGATTATACTTAGAAAATAAATTCCACTTTTGATTAACTTATAAAATAAAGTGCAACCATTGAAACATTGTAATCGTATTGTACAACCATTTAGATTACAGTCCAGTGTGAACCAATAAAATGATCTAGGAGATGCAGCAACAGCAGTCTAGACAGCATTCACAGGACTCATCGCAGCAAAAGCAGCAGCAAAGTGCAAACAGCCTGCGTATCAAAACAAAAGAAGTAAACACACAACAGTACCACCACAAAAAAAAAAAATAAAAAATAAAAAAAGGGCAAGAACAATCAAAAACAAAAGAGTCATCAGACCAAAATTGACATAAAATCGGAATAGAACCCAAAAAAAAAAAGTGAAAAACTGGAGAAGCAATACAGACAGCGCAAAGAGGCAGCCTTTCTCCTCGTGGCTTTTCTTTACATGTTCCATATATGACATCCCTTGCTGTGCCCGTGCATCCATGATATTCTCTCAGCTTTGTTATATGATTGATAGCAGTTTTCGTTCGTGTGAAAGGACAAACGAACTGCATGTAGCAGCAAATTTTATGGGCAAGAATTGGAGGAGATAGTTCGATAGCTTGAAGGCCAAAGGGTTATTATTATTATTATTATTTTCAGGTACAACGAATTTGTTTGCCAGTCCATCTGTATATATTAAATGTGGTGGTTAGTGGAAAGTAGCAAAGACCCTTTGTTTGTTGAGCTTCAAAGACTGTAACATGGATGCTTTAAATGGTCACAGGAATGTAACCATGTCCATTTTAATTGAAGGAGATATTGATATTGACATTGAAGCTCCACTTAAAGGAGTATTTAGATGATGAAAATTACTAATCACAATTCATAATCACATCCTTTGCAGTCCGCTGCAGTTTTGTTCTTCCATTCTCAGAATTTCGGCTTTGTCTCTTCAGTTTATCTAACAATTTTCACAAACCAAACATTTCATGCAACAATTCTACTTCCAATTCATGGACCAAAGTGCAGCACATAGTAATGTGATCTTGCAGAAACAGACATTCAACCTCTCAATGTACAACAAGATGCAAAATGTTCTAACATCAGTCACATTTTCGAACTTTAAAACCATGCCGAGAAAGTAGCTTAAATGCAAACCAAACTAGTCCTTGAAACTGCAATATTCCCTGTTACTTTCTTTGATATTACATATATAGCGAAATTAAACCAAACACTGCATAAATTAAATTCTATGAAAAGCTAAGCAACAAGAGTCGTTTTTTCCTTTTGTTAGACATCACTGTAAGCTACATCAGAAGTCAATTTGATGATCGATTGAAATGATTACATTTTTTGTGTGTTAAGATAGACATCAGCCTCAAATCATCTCAATAGGATATATGGAAATTTAACCGATCATGATACCAAGATGCATGACTCAAACAACTGCACTATGAGGGGATGAGGTGATTCTAATACCATGGGATGTATGAGACCCTACAGAGATCACTCACGCTTGGGATCCAAGTAAATATAATGGATTCTGGGAATTTTTCTTGTCAATTTGATGTGATGCAGTCAGATAGCAGAGTATTATTAGGAGATCCAGATTAGATACTGCATTCAGGTATCAAAATCAATGGGAATGGCATTGCATCAAGTTCAAAATTTCGAAACAAAGAATAGTAAAAGAATGCAGCATGTGCTTGTGACAGAAAGTATGCTTCTAAATCCGCTGTCAACATTAAAACAACTTCTCTGCTATCTACAAACCCACAGATCTTCTGAGCCTTAAATCAGCTGCATAATTACGTTGACACATATTACGTGCACTAATCATCAACAAAGTCTTTTATTTATGTAACAAATAACTCAACTGATCCTGCCACTAAAACCAAGAAAACTGAATCAAATTCTTAATGTTCTTAGATTGTCAAAGTCTATAGCATCTGAGAACTGCATTCATTTTCCTTCTGTGTTCCATGAAATCTTCTGGTAAGCCCAACACAATGTTTTACAAGAAAAAGGCCGGCATCTGTTAACATTTTGGCTCAAAATACCATTAAAAAGATAACCAACGGAGCCTAATCAATCATCTGAAGCAGATTTTTCATTCATTTTTTAATGATACGGAACATGTGCCAATATATGTCACAGCATGCATGTCTGCATCATAGTTATAATTTCACTGCAATCATGTCAATGGTGGTTCATTTGGTTAAACAAGTTCTTCTTTTCCAGGGTTTATAACTGTTTTTTATAGGAAACCAGACATGCATCACTGTCGAATTCAAAGACGAATTTCTCCTCAATCCTGATTATTATATAAGATCATCCTTGCTTAGCATTAAAGGTTCATTTCAATGTAGTTCTCGATCCACATTCTTTAGGATTTTAAATGAATCAAATACCCATATCTTGAAAGGATCATATTGATTGAGCGTTGCAAGTGCTTGTGTTGAAGCACAGCATAAAAGATAACTCTGAAAATGGACCCAAAAGAAATAATAATAGTAAATGAATAAAAGAAAAATTCCCAGAAAGGCATAAGCAGTCAATAATACTGTATGTAACTTCTGATAACATATAATATATAACTACAGGCAGCGGGGCTCTCTTATTTCTCTAATATTAGTTGATCTAAATCTAATCATCAAAACTCTCCTAAGAGAACACAGTGGTGTGTATTAAATTCAAATCAATCAAAAGCCTCTGTACAGCGATTCATGGTCACTCCAAGATTGCCTTCTTAGATAATAATTAAGGTCTTATTCTGTTATTTATTCTTCAACTTTTGCTTGAACTTTTTGCAGGTGTTCTTGGAGCTGCATCACAAGAACAGAAAAAATTTTAAAAAATAAGATTGAAAAATCAGTCACCCAAGAAATTTTTATTTTTTTACGAGGGAAATAAATCAAATTGAAGATTTTTAATTACCTAACCCAATTGCTTCTGAGCTTTTCATCAACCTTACTCGCTTGCAAGATTCAACAAACATTCTGTAGAACGAAAGATTACAGACAGATTGATATATGAACAGCAATTGAATTGAATCTTTAAAGGATAATCTCAAGTTAAACTTACTTCCATGGCACATCTCCAACTAACATCCAATCTCCATCTTTGTCTTCATAAGTAGGTACATATTCAACTCCATTTACATTATCTATAATCTTTCTCTCATTTAAATCGTTGCCTATAACCAAAAAAATTAAAATTAAAATTAAAAAATCAATAAATTAAGCGCACAAAATTAATTTTCTTTGTTTAAGAAATTAAAAAAAAAAGAAATTGTATTTGCAAAACTTACTTATGGTCAAGAATGAGAACATGTCCTCTAAAGCACTCAAGAGTTCTTGATAACTACGGTATATCTCGAGGTCAACTTTTCTTAGATATGGAGCTCCATCAACTGCCACCTTTACGAATTTGCAGCTGCCCTTCATAGCATTTTTCCGATATGCTCTCACCGGCGGCCAGCCCACCACTTGTGCCCTATCAAAATATACAGTTTTAGCCAATATAAAATCGTCTGGGTTCGGATCCCGCTCACATCAGGACGTAACATGCATAAAAATAAGAAATATAAAGATTTTATTTTCATGTCTTACTTGGTTGCCGAGGTTTTAGTTGAGGCCAGGGCATCATTCTCTTCACAGTGTTTGTTATCGTCAGTTGAGCTCATGAGGTTTAGATCAACGGTCTCTAAGAAGCCACGTTTCGTGCCGGCTTTCATCCCACGACAATCACCGCCGCCGGCGCCGGGTAGGCCTAACGTAAGATTCGTGTCGGATTCCGGCAAGTGATTAACTTTTTCCGGTGACATTTTCTCTAAGGTTGCTAAATTTTGCTTTGTTTATGCGAAGAAGTGTGGTAACAAAATTATGTGACAAAATTGCATGTTGGTTTAATGTGAAATGTGAAGGGCATATATAAAGGGTGGGACGTGGCCGGCAAAATTATTTAACCACTCCCGATTCAACACGTGTCCTTAAAAGACGGATAGGATTTGTCCATGTAGGTAACTGTACATGAGCGTGTGATTTTGAGTGCCGTAAAGTTCGGGGCCCCATTGGCTGGTCGGTCTGAGCCGGTCGTTTTCATGACTTTGAGTTCTTTTTTTTTTAAATTCCCCCCAAATTTATATACATTTTCCTATTGTGCTGATGGGTTATTATTGCGTGTGGACAATAGGACAATAATTGATTTTTGTGGACCCCAATATCCCAGCAGAAAAAAGGTTTTGATTTGATTTCATCCTCGGCTCTCTGTCGTTAAGTTCACTAATTTATTTTGCTTGTAATCATAAGAAATTTTCCAATCCTTTTTTTTTTTTGGGTTCAAATGAAGATCAAAAGAAATTATTCACATGTAACTTGGGTAAAAATAAAATTAAGAAACAAAAAAATATTGAGAATTGAAAATGTAATTTATTATTAATAAATAAGTCATTTTTAAAATATTAGTATTTATAATCATCACAATTTTATGTTAAAATTTTATAACAATGGTATAATCACAAATTTTTTCATATAAACTGATGTTACGTTGTATGAGTAGTTGAATAAAAATATTACTTTATGCATACATTTATTTTTATTAATTTATATTTATATTTAATTAATTATGTAATATCACAACAATTTATATAAAAATAATTTATATAAAAATTATTAGCTATTTCATTACTCAAAAAATTAAACTACCTAATCATATAATTATAAGGTTTGTTTAGTGGAATTGAAAAAAATGTAGCCTAAGTCACAGAATTAATCATTAATAATTTTATAGAAGAAGAAAACAATTATTTTATTTTGAAAAAAAAATTCCGAAAAAGCAAGTTAAATTGCAATCCAACTGATCATAAAGGGAGCCCTGAACCATACATGTGGCCTGTACAGTCGCAAACACCGAATCAAAAACCGCCCAATGGCCGGTGATCTCGTGTATTGAAGGTACAGAGAAAAAAAAGCCTGGGGACCCACACTTGTAAACGTGTTGGGCTCTTAAAGTACAAGTCAACTTTTATACGACCACCAGCAAAACTTAAGAAATCAGTTTCTGGGACCAGCCACGCACCCATGTGATCATGTTTCTTTGTCGGAAACTATATATGTTTTTAATAAAAATAAAAATAACAAACTTTTTTCCCCGCTATCGTCACCAGGAGGATTTGTCTGCCGCCGACACGTGTCTGCCTCCGCCCGCAGCTTTGCAGACACAAACCGTCGATTCCCAGGTTAGAAAAATCCTATGGGGTTAGTTTTCGTCCATACCCCTAAAGTAAAGACTAATTATGATTCATCATCGTAAGTATCAGAATTAGGCACGAACTAAATAATAGTTTGTTGCTAAAAAGTGAGGCGCACATACACACTCGACCAATAAAAGTCCAACAAGGAAAGAAAATTAATTTTTAAGTTAGGAAGGAAAATAAAGCTTAAAGTGCATTATGGTCAATTGCTTATTATATCATTAACCCAAGATTTATTTTATTTTATTTTATTTTTCTATCATAAAGTATATAGTTTGTTTTTTTTTTTCTTAATCATCGAGAAGAATATATTGTGTTTCCCATATTTTAAATAATGGAATCATTGTGTATATCTTACCCGCTCCAACAAAGGGTATGGGGAAAAAAAGGCAATTAAAACCCAACATCATTAGATAGAGAAAAGCTGGATATATTTCATTATTTGGCCATATGCATCTAAATCTTATAAAAAATTCTTGTCTGCTTTGAGAATCAATTGTCCAATCTTTTCTTTATTTTCTTTATTTATTTTTCTAGTAATGGAGGGTAACCTAATGATTTCTCCTTTTTTTTTACAAAAAAAAAAAGTTGGGAATTCTCTGGCTTAGTTTGAAATAATAGACTCACGAAAGAAAGAAGGGAAAAAAAAAAAAAGTGATCAAGTGCACCAACCTCTCTTCAACGTGCTCATGATTAATTGTATATATTCACAAGATTATTCATTGTCGAAACTAATTTCATCATTATGTTGCTCACCTCATAACAAAAGAAGAAGCACATAAATTAGTGGATTCCTTAATATCATTAATATGATGAAAGGGGAAAAAAATAGTCTATTTGTTGACCAAATGTATCCATTATTATTATTTTTATTTAGTTTCTCAATCAAATGTACCAAAGGCTCATGTAATAATTATATTCAAAACAGCAGGAACAAATTTAATTATTGATTTAGGTACAACACAATTTAATTTATTGATTACACAAAATCAATCCGTTTTTTTTCATATATGATTATGATTGCGTAGAACGAAGTTAGCTATTGAATAAATGAAATAATTTTATTTAATTTGTCATTATTTGGTGAAAATTTCTATAATTTAATTTCTATTGTTTAATTAGTACAGCTCTATGAGGGATGATTTTAAAACTTTCATACTGTACATATCCCTAGCATATGATCATAAAAATGGGTCAATTCGAGTACCTAATTGGTGCTTATAATTAGCCTTAAAAGTGTAAACACGCTAAGAAATGCAATCACCAATATCTACTTTCAACGAGAAAAAAGAGCCATCAATAAATCTCGTTAAGATACTCACTCTCTGAACACAAGTTGACTAATATTTTATGTGTCACCCTAAACATGTAAAATTTCTTATTTTCATCAAACACGGTTATTTTCTAAATTTTTGGAGCCACTCTCTCTTTTCATATAAACCAACTAACTAAACTGTTGGCTCTTTTAACATAAGGTCACATCATTTCTCCATATAGCCGAGCCATCATTGTGACCACTGACTAGACCTAATTACCTAAACTTTTGGATTCATTTTCAAGCATTTTACATTTAAGGCAAGCGAGGCTGCCATTTTAACATGTTTAGATAGATATTCACAGCTCTCCCAAGTATAATAATATTTTGACACGCACGCAATCACACATTTGATCACCACCCTATGCACGTAATTTTTAAAAAAATTGATAAAAAAAAATTTAAAGTGATAGGAGGCTGGAGTAATTTTTTAATTTTCAAAAAGCTTTGTTAATGAAACAAACACATATCACAAAAGTTAATGTACACAAAAGTGCTTTTTGTATTGTGTTTCACTTTTGTTTAATTTCTTCACTCTTGTCCGATAAGATTCTCTGAAAATAATTTTCCCACTAAATAATTTCTATGTTTCCACGTTCTATATTTTGTTGAAAATTCGGTGGTTTCTGCCCACGAGTTGTCTTGTCATTATTGAGTTCAAAATTTGTTGCTTAAAAGCTCGTTTTCTTCGCAGAATAAAAACTTTAGACTTTGTCAATAAAAATAATTTCAAAAAGTACTTGTGATAGCACCTAAAAAAAAAAAGTGTTAAATGAACTACAAAAACAGCGGTAGGAGGGTTTTTTTTTTTTTTGATTTGATGATATTAAGTTGTTTATTTAACTTAAAAAGTCTAAAAATTAATATTTTACATTTATTTTCTTATTAATTATAAATATTAAATAAAAATATGAAAGAACTTAAACAGGATAATGTATTATCATAATATAAATCATGTTCACTTGAATACAATCCTTTATTTTTTTAAAATTAATATATGTTAATAAATTTTCATTAAGTTTAGAAAAAGTAAATGGACTTAATCATTTAACTACTTAGAATTAAAACATACAATTTAGATTGACATATTCATTCTATTTAGAATTTAAAATAATTCATGTCTATTCAGATTTCAAACTTAAAAAAAAAAAAATACCACCTTAGTGAGAAGAATTTCTTTTAAATTACTTGAAGATAAATTTAACCTAAAATTTGATCCATAATGAATTTAGATGCCCCGGTACACGGCACTCTATAAGCATAGCTCACTGCTAAAGTTTAGATTGTAATTTATCATTAGGAAAGAAAATGAATTTTAAAAAAAAATTCCCCATTAGTTATAGATTTTTCTGGAGGAGAATCACACAAGTTGTCACAATCTCTTGCACCCCCATTATGCCAAATGAAAAGAGCTAATTGGACCTCATGCAACGAACTGTTGTGTGTATGATGAATCTATAAATTAATTAACTAATTAAAACCACTTAACATTTTATAATTAGTTGAGCAAAACTAAGTTCGTTGCAAAGAGAGAGTCAGAGATTGTGACGTTCAGTGGCTTCACATATTTCTGAGCATTGCAGATTACATAAATAATGGAGAAATATTGGTTTTAAATTCAAACTACCAATCAATCCAAAATTCACCTAACGAATCTGAATTAAGTAAACAATGGTACGTGTATATATTTTAGTGCATATATATGTGTGTTCCAATTTAAACTGTACATAATATACGCATTACTGATCTAAATCATCTAATGTTTTATATATTAATTGCGCAAAATAAATTAAAAAGGGTTGTTTGATTCTTAACTAAAATAACGAATGCTGTTCTCAAGATTTAACTTAAGAATCACATCTCCAACCGATATCGATTGAGCCACACATATACAATTATGTCAGATTTCATCAAATAATTAATTAAGAGATGATTAATTTAATGCTAAATTTATTAGTTGATACTCGGAATATCCTTGTAAGTTAGAATTCAGATTAGATTCTGTACCAGAAACTAGACAAGTTATTGAGTTCAATGTTGTCCCCACTAATCATGTGCATTCTCTTTAGTTTGTTCTTTCTAAATAAATTAAAAAACAAATCCGGGTTTAAGAATATGGGAACATGGGTTTTGTTAAAAAAAAATTCTCCAATATTAATTTGCATTTAAATTTTTAATTAGGTTAAATTAATAATTTTTGTGTGTTGAATTAAGTTGACAAGTTTCTAGATTCCAGTGTGAATGGGTTATCTTGATCCTAGAAAATAATATCAAATTATAGGAAAATAGACTCAATCAATTTTACTCTATAAATAGGAAAGAAAAAAATATATTATTCTCTAAAAGTTTCTTCGTGTAGAAATAAGTTAATGTTATGTTAATTAAATAAATATTTTTTTAAATAAAAAATAAATGATAATTAAAGTATTTTTCTCTATCTCCCCAATAAAAAGTAACAAAAAATATAAATTAAAGAGAAAAAAATAACTCTATAAAATTAGAGAGAAAAAATCATTTATTATTTAAAAAATCTTAATTTGAATGTCTTTTAGAATTTTAAATATTGATATAATTGTTTAAATAAGTAATAAAATTTTATTTAAAAAATTTTTTTAGAAATGTTCTAAAGTCCTCGTCTAATGCTATAGGGAACAATTATTAATTTGTTAGTATGAAAAAAAAAATTGAAGGTCATTGAAGAAAATTCATCAGTTAATTAAATTTGAAAGACCATACATAATTATTTTTTTAAAAAAAAAAGTGGTTAAAATAAACAGAAATATATAGGATCAGGATTTCTCTCAACATCATTCACGATGATCGAAAATATATGATAAACAATTTAACTTTCCTATATATCAAGGGTTTTTATCCCAATTTATATAGCTATAGCTGGACGTACAGTCATAATTTCAGCAAGAATTGTCTGCTTAATTATGATAGAATAAATAATAAACATCATCGAATAGAAACTGTGTAATCGAAATCCTGTCAAATATCTCCATTTGATCAAATTGAATTTTCAATTTTGATCTTCATTTCATCACTCTTTAATTCTTGGAAGTTCCCTTAAGAGCTCCTCTTGGATGCAGCCCAAAACCCTTCGCTTCTGATCTCTTCATGATCCTCAGCCTCTTGCATGTTTCAACGAACATCCTGTGGCCGTGACCAGTAATTTTTTAATCAATTAAAATTATTCATAACCTTTCACACAGACTATGAAGCTACTTGTACTTCTATCATTATCTTGTGGTCATATTGGACATGTAATTACAACTCTCTATTGTTAGCCTTAGCAAAACATTCTAATCTGATGATGAGGAGTTCTAATCGTACTTTATTTTATGGGGCACAGATGATAATTGAATGTGTGTGTGATAATTTCAATTATTTAATCTCTCTTAATGATTTTTTTCCTTCTAAAGTTTGGGTCATAATAATGTTTTAAGTTTAATTATCTGGCTAAGTAGGATCAGTCAAATAAACGGGTCAAGATAAAGTTAAAAGTTAATGGGAAGATGTTTCTGAATGCTTTTTAATTGGAGGGCATGTGGAAATTTAGTCGAAGTTTAAAATGTGGGCGAGATTCTTTATGTTCATTCACACTAGCCTTTAGTTTCTAACTTGACCAGGGCATGGTCTTCGAGGACAATATGGTCATCTGACCGACACTCTATGATCAGGGAATTTGCTTGTGTCGGCAGCAACAGCTAATAGGTCCACCATAAATAAGTTAACAATCCATGAGAAATTGCGAATGAGGTGTAAATTACTACAGAATGACGTATTTGCCACCGTCCTTTTCACAAAATTGCGGTACAAAAAATTATACAGTTTTATGACACTTCATATTTTGGAAAAAAAAAAAAAAATTAGAAGAACAAGTTTAATTCTCTCGTCCCCTTAAAATTTTGAAGCTATTAAGACTGGTTTTTAGAAATAAAATTTTATATCTTTTAGTTTTAGATCTCATTTCCCAAAATATAGAAAAATCATTTTTTTTAAAAAAAATTGAGGCTTAATTTTTTTTAACCCCCATCTCTGAAAAGTCGATTTCAAAAAAGCAAATATCATTCATCAAAGTTGCAAATATTATTTACAGTAGTTGGATCCCAAATTAAAATTGTTATCATAAATTCCCTATGCATATATACAGTTTGTTGTTCATTAATAAACAAGAGATTTAATTTGTTCCAGATCTTAATTTAGTTTAGATAACAATTTTAATTTTTTAATTTTTGTAAGAAGAAGGGTGAGTGAAAGCCTAAATTACCCAGAATTTTAATTCAGGTAACCAATTCTAAAAAATAAATAAAAAAAAGGAACCTAAAACCAGTGGATAAGTCTTAAGAACAATTTAGTTGACAATTTAACTATGAACTAAATTGTCTAGCTAATTAATCTAACTGTAATACTCATAATCACAATCATATATATAACTAATTAAATGGCTGAAGAAACTTACTCCCATGGAACATCTCCAGCTAACATCCAGTCTCCATCTTTGTCTTCATAAATGGGAACAAACTCAGAGCTGTCTGCATCCTTCAAGGCCTCACCTGCCAGCATATATCAGAAACAATTATTTCCATGATTTTTGCTGTCTATGTTTTCGACTTATGAATTAATTAATGGAGTTTATGTCCTCTCACCTTGTTCGTTAATTAATTATCAATCTTGACCACCAATTCTATGACAAGCTAGAGGATCCATACATACAGTTATCCAATCATATATTTGATTTTAATTAATTAATATTCTTTCCAAGGAAAACTCCATAGCTAAATCAAATTTAAACTACTTTCCGTATTTGTATTCCTTTAGGAACTAACACCGAAAAAGCTGTTATCTGTGTAACGCATGTACGTCAAAGAATGATTGATTATTCCTTCAACTTTTAAAGCACGCAATAAGCTGAAAGCTCTTCCCTCACAAAAGTTTCTGTATAAGCTTGAAACGTACACGACAGAGAGAAATTTCTAATATAATCTCGCATATTAAATATAATTTTTGCATGGCTAAATATGTTAAACAATTCCCGAAGTTGAATATATAATCCTCGAAATTAAAAAAGAAAAAAAAAAGATGAATATTGAGAGTACGTACTTAATCCAAAACAACCAAAGAGCTTCTCCAAAGCCATGGCAAGATCAGGGTACCCTCGGTGCATGCCCAGATCAATTTTGCGAAGAAAAGGAGCTCCATCCATGCTAACTTTGACGTACATTTTCGATGATTCAACGCGATCTTTCTCGTTAAAACTGTTCTTTCTCCGATAAGAACACACCGGTGGCCACCCCACAACTTGGCTCTTCGTTGGGTTAATTTTCCGCTCGCCATTAGTATCGTAATTGGCCTCATCACATATATCAGAGAAAGCCCTTTTCTTCTCATTCTTAGTGTTGCTCGATGAACTAATTAGACCGCTGTCGCAGCCGTCGCGACCCGGGAGCCCCAGTCTCAGCTCTGTTATCTCAAGTTCCATTGCTATAGCCAGCTGTTGATGAATTAGGGTTACAGCTTTTTCTTTTTCTTTTTCTTTTCCCCCGCAATTTGATTCAATGCATGTAGCTTGTTAGCTAAGGTATTATTAAAAAAGTGAAACAAAAATGTAAGTTTAAAAGAAGTTAAAGAGAAGAGAAAACATAGTGGGAGCAATGACAGGTCAACAAAGGATTGGTGGTCGGTCACATGAGAGGCAAAACGTGGGGACTATTTTTTGATCCCTCAAAACACCGTTTAAAGGCCGGCACTATAAGTTGGAAATATGGGACAGATCGTAGGGCTGTTGGTTACCTGATGATTTGGTGGGATTTGATCCTGGCCGTTTGATCTGGTGATCTTTGGGAACAAGCCACGTGATTTGCCTTGTTGAAGGGGTCTCTGCTATTAATTGTTTTGTGGAAATATATATATGACTAGCAATACAAGTAGCACCATCATATCGGGCTAGCATGTTTTGTAAACATGCATATTATTGTTGTTCATGATCCTTTATCCAAGCATTCATATATATCTGACGAGCATTATGGTTGTACAACCATGCTCCCTATGCTAATTCACTGTATCAATATATCTATGCATGATTTTATGAATGTGACATCCATTCATGTGGAATACGATTTCTTGTTTACGTACTTCATTGATTTTTCTTAAACAATAATAATCCTAAAACAACTTGTGGACGGTGTATTAGAGTCTTGTGTTTTCACTCAAGAGAAGTTCAAATCACGAGAAATTCTACTCCTATAATCAAATACAATGATATATATTTATATTAATTAGTATGGATGTTCATTGAGTAAATTCTCATTTAATCTCTATATTTTTATTTAAATATTTATTTAGTACCTTTATTCTATTAAAAAAATCAAGATACCTTTGTTGTTAAATATATTACACTCCTACCCTTACTTTTTCTTTCCTTTCACAATAATACCCCTACAACAATATTCTTGTCCTCTTGAGAATATTAATAAAATCATAATAATTTATCAAATTAACCTTAAAAGTAACATAAATATTTCACAATATTTTGTTACTATTTTAATTTTAGATTAATTTGATAAAATAATTTTTTTATAAAATAACTATTAGTAAAATTGTTGAAAGGATATTAAATATTTTTTTTAGGTTGGTTGATATTAATTTTTATTTATAAATAAATTATTAACAAGACTGTTGCACGAGTACAAGAAATACTAATTCTTTCATACTAATATTTATTGGTTAATTTGCTAATAACTAATTATTAGTTAATTTTTTAATTATGTTTAATTACAATGGTGTTTTGAGGTATTTTTTAAAATATAGACAATTAAATATGTACTTAACCTATGTTGATCATAAACATTAACTATAGATAATGCATGCTTGGAAGTCCATGTTATCATGCATATGTGCCATTGGTAAAGCAAATAATGAGAAGTAACCTTTACGGATGCACCGTGAAGAATTATAAAAAGCAAACGGATATTTTGTAATGCTCGTATATGTTCCGTTCATGTATGAGTAGGATCATGTGTAGAAGTCGATGCATGGGAACGTATTGCGGTATTTACTATTCATATAACGAACGAGAATGAAAGAAACGGTCCTGCAGAAACTTCCTGCAGCCTAGTCAAGTTTGCAATGTCTCTGCTGGGGACCCTGTGACTTCGGAACCGCGTTTCTAGTGTCGCTGTCCAAGTTGCCTCTTTTTAATGAGCATCGCTACCGTAGCTGGAAAAGTACTTATCCCAAAAGCACTTTGAAGATTGTAACCCTAGCTCTAGCTCTAATTTGATTCCATTTACATGCTTATACAGTAAGAGATTAATTACAAGAATAACACATAATGTTGTTTCCTAATGAAATATAACTTATGGTAACTAATGTGAGATTATCATGTTAAACGACGCGATAAAAAGTGGACATATTGTTACTTCAATCCTGCCAAAAGCTAATAGAATAGGACTATTAGTAACAATATTAGGATATATAAGAGATTCTTTGATACCGAAATTAATTAATTTGGAGTTAGTAATTAATGAGACAATTCGGTGATGGCATGAGCATGTGCGCGGGTTCTAACTTGAATGAATGCCCCGAAGTAGGATGAATTACTTGCATATTTGCATGTGCTAGCGAGACGCTGTTGGAGCAGAAATGAATAGGAGCTTATAGATATTTGGTTACCTCAACAGCTCATTATTAATTTTGCAAGCTGTTAGGTTCCAAATAAATTCCTGTGTCGAGCTCATGTGATGTACTGAATCTTGTTAAGCATATATAAAAACCTAACTCTAAAGGGTTCACATAAAATTCCCAAATATATCGCCTTAATTTAGTTATATTTGTCAATGTCAACACTATATGTATAATTAACATTAGTTATTTAAATGATGTGATATTTATCAAGCAAATGGTGAGACAACATAGTCAATTCTCTTAGAAATTGAAAAGAGTTATTAGCCACTTGATGAATATTACATTATTCAAGGCAAAATTTTATAACTTTTATTATTTATTAAAAAATTTTGATTTATTTAAAAGGAAAAAAATTACATCAACTGTGATTGTAAAACATATTTATCCTTTTTTCGTGAATTTAACGTAAAAAGAAAATAAAAATTAATGTAAAATATGTTTGTTGGGGACTGTCAACTTATAAGACACTAATAATTTGAAATGTCATTGCTCCCTTGGTAATTTTCTCTAAGCACGCGCGCGCACAAAAAAGGGAAAAAAAAACCCCCAAAAAATTAGGTCCAGTCCAAGGCCGTGAACATCGTTTCTGTATGTTCTAATTTAAATTTGGATTCATTTTTTATCTGAAATTTTTACGATATTTTAATTTTTAGTTTTTGGATAAATATGTAGTTAAACTACGATAAAATATATTTTATATAGAGAATATAATATTGCCTGGAGCTGGCGACTAATGACAATCCAATGGATGGCCGGCTATTAACTAATAAAGGAGGTGTTTCTTCTCAACCGAGCATATGTTTCCTTTGGTTTAGACTATAGACGAGGCAAAGAGATTCAGCTTAGGGTCCTACCTTAGGGCACACGTGTTGGATTCATATCACATTATCTTAACCTTGATCTTCATCACCAGACACAGAAACCCTTGTCAATTAATCACCCGGGGATTTTGATGATCACACGTGGGAGCCCTTCTTCCTCGCTATTCTCATTGATCGTGAGCCGTCAATTAAGATATGAAACGGGTGGTTAATGTGTGTATTGTTACGCGACCTTCATGCATGTGATTCACACGTGAAATCAATCCATTAAGATGAAAATTTCCATTCAATCTCCCGAGGTTTAAATCATACATCTAAATGATTTGATTTGATCTTTATATATATATATATATATATATAGATGTATGCATGTATTGAGTAATTGAGATATTGAGAGAAATCCAGAGAGGTCATCAAGTCATCGACTTCTTGTGATGTTCGAGGAAAAATTATGGATTTGATGGACAAATTTTATAGCTACCATGAAATAAAGAAATGGTGCAATGTTCAAGACCACTGTTATAATTTTCTCTAATTTGGCTTATAATTGATGCATGCCATTACGGTACTAGCCAGCGGCCCAATTATTATTCTCTAGAAACTCGTAATGCTATAAAATAGAAAATTTTCTTTTTCTTTTTCTTTTTCGAAGATACATACAGATTCATATTGGGGGAAATAAAGTAAGCTTATTGCACTTCGTTCTTTGTCATTATTTTCTAACAATGTGAAGAACAATTGTGATACACAAGGGAAGTTCATGCTTCTCCTAGGGAATTATTAATCAAAGTAAAAAATAATAATAGCAATAATAAATCACATTTTCCTTTTTGATCATTGAATCTTTAATTACCTGGCCTCTCTCCAACTGTAAAATCCTTTTTTTTTTTGTTTTTGGGATATGAAACTGTAAAATCTTTTGAATATACATACATACATACATATTCTCGAAAATGCAATTGAAATGGACGAGATATATGGTGGTACCCATTACAGAAATATGATTGAGTCCTAACCTGTGAAAGCCCTCGCATCTATCTCTATTAGGGCTTGTGTTCCCCTATGATGGACAAGAAATACACTACTCCCCAAGGCCGTGAATGTAGTTCACATTTTGATGTTGAAAAAAGATATTTTTCTTGTGGACATAGGTTTTGTAATGTGTTTCAAAACGGTCCATTGATTTAGAAGTTACATGGATGAATGACACGTGTTAATCTTTTCGATGGGTAAAGCACGATGACTCATTACTCTTACGTGCCTTTCCATTTGGTCAAACAAAGTTGGCCAGATATTTGGGCGGTAAAAACTTTCTCCAAGTGGATAAATAAGTTAATTCCGAGTGCTCATTTGGGATTCATCGTTATAAGGGAAACGCTAAGTTACGTTTAGCGTAACTCAGCAGCCTCCTCATTATAAATATAATTATGTTCTTTGGACTCTTGAATCATGTTTGGCTTAGAAAAAAAGAATGAAAAAAAAAAAAGAGTGGAATAGAGAGAAAAGAAGAAAAAATGAGTAAAAAAAATAGTGAAATTAAATTTTATTATTTAGTTTGATATAAAATTTGATAAGAAATTATAATTTTTTTTTCTGTAGATAAATTTATCTTTTACCTTAAATATTAAACTATTTATATTAATATAACTCTCTCTCTCTCTCTCTCTCTCTATCCAGTGATGTCCGGCAGAACTCCTATGGAAAATTTAGTAATTTTCCGGTGATGGTTAATTTATATTTTTATATTTTCATATATAAATAAATAAGTGAATAAGTTTATTTATTTTGTTAAGTCTATTAAATCATTTATTAAATGTAATTAATATATAATCATTAATAATATTAAATTAATAAAACAATTCATAAATAATAAATATTAATGATAGTAAACAAATTAAAAAGTTGAAGGGTAATTTTTAAAATGTTAGTTTCTAGTATAAGAATAATTTAAATTTTCACTACTTAGCATATATTTTGAATTCTACAATATGGTAAATGTTAAAATCTAATGAAAATTTAATTCTTATATATTTTATCCAACCAAACAATGAAAATAAAAATAAAATTTAAATTTCTTTCCTCTCCTTTATTCTCTCTCCCCAACCAAACATCACTTTAAGTTATGTTATATAATGTATATGAGTTAGATGTTTGATAGATCTTGATTGTAAATAATATCGACAGATTGTAATATAATAGAACCTAACCTTACAAATTCATCGTTCATTGATTGGGGTTATATGATTATTGGCTTAGTGACGATGGTATAAAAAAATAATTTTAACCTGAAACGTGGGCATGGCAGTTATTAATTTGTCATTATTAAATATTTGTAGTGGACTCGCAATTTTGCATAATTTTCTCTAAGCCAACCGAAAATCAAAATTGGGTCACATATCAGCCCATCAAAAAGATCCCATAATGAGCCGATTAAAAAGGCCCAAACTATAAAGCCCATGAACGCCGTTCCCTCTTTTAGTCTGGACTTAGGGTTAAAGCTTGAATTTTTTTATTTAAGCAAGAAGCGCGTATTAGCCGACTGTGCTGTTGCCCGATCGGCTCAACTTGCGCAATTTCGGCTCCGATCTCACGTCAAGGTACGTAATTTTCATCTATCTTCATGCTTGAATTGAATCGGTTACCGAATTCGATTATCTTAAGCCCGCGTTTGATTTTGCTTATTTGTAATTTTCGCACTCTTGTGATTTTGTTTCTGTAGCTTTGCGGATTCGATTTGATTTATAATTCCGTTGGTCCCAATTATTTGAAACTAAATAGAAGCTTAGCAAAGCAGAAAGATTCGCAGTTAGGTATAAGAATTCGTTTGTTTCATTAGGGTACCGTTGAATAGTAGGTGTGATATAATCCCTGTAGTTTGACAATTGTTCTGTTTGTGCTTTATGGGTCTTAATTTTTTTGGTATACAAAAATTCTGTTTGATGTGCCCGGATATTGGTCTCTTTGGAGATAAGCTGGAAACTTGTCAATTTTGTCACTCTCTCTTTTTTTTTTTTTTTTGGTGTGCCAATTAATGGTTTTGGGGTGTAGGTAATGCTAATGCACTAGATATGACAATGTTTTGTTTGTCTTTCTGATATGAATTTTAAATGTGCTTTCTTTGAGGTTTTCTAAAAGGTCTCGTGTGATGGTGTTGTGGCTAATTTTTGTTGGTTTTGACGCCATTGAATTTTTCTAAAGTACAAAAGTCATCTGGCTTTCTTGGGTATGAGTTTAATGCATTATCTTTATGTTAAATGTTGAAATTGATGGCCTTGAATAAGTTGTACCTCTATGCTAATGATACGGTCTTTTTTGTTGACTTTATGCTGGTTAATCTTGTCAGGTTATGAACTTATATGTAGGATCAAAGTTAATTGTTTTTGGTTTCAATTACCAACAGAGTAGTTTCGATGGGAAAGAAAAAGTCGGAGGAGGCCGGTGCAGCGGCAAAGTCTAAAGAAGTTTCAAAAGATGGAAAAAAAGATAAGCTCTCAGTCTCAGCCATGCTTGCCAGTATGGACCAGAAAGCTGATAAACCTAAGAAGGGGTCAACCTCGAGTAGTACTTCTGGTAAATCCAAGTCAAAGGCAGTAGCAAAACCATCTTATACTGATGGCATTGACCTCCCGCCTTCAGATGACGAGGATGATTATGCATTAGACGGAGAGCAACAAGAGATTGATGCCAAAAAGCAACTCCACAGACAACAGAAAGACGAATCAAAGCAACTAGAAATCTCCATAACTGACAAGGAATTGAAGAAACGAGAAAAGAAAGACATGCTTGCTGCACATCATGCAGAGCAGGCTAAGAAGGAGGCCCTAAGGGATGATCATGATGCTTTTACTGTTGTCATTGGTAGCAGGACTTCAGTACTCGAGGGTCAAGATGATGCAGATGCTAACGTTAGAGACATAACAGTTGATAATTTCTCGGTGTCGGCCCGTGGGAAAGAACTCTTGAAGAACACATCAGTGAAGATCTCACATGGGAAGAGGTATGGTTTGGTTGGGCCGAATGGAATGGGCAAGTCTACACTGTTAAAGCTTCTTGCTTGGAGGAAGATTCCAGTTCCTAAAAATATTGATGTGCTTTTGGTTGAACAAGAAGTAGTTGGTGATGATAGAAGTGCAATTCAAGCAGTTGTTTCAGCTAATGAGGATCTGGTCAAACTCCGAGAAGAAGTTGCATCTTTACAAAACTCAACTTCTGCTGATGGGAATGAGGATGATGATGATGCTAATGATGCAGGAGAGAAGCTTGCTGAATTGTATGAAAAATTACAGATATTGGGTTCAGATGCTGCTGAGGCTCAGGCATCAAAGATTCTTGCTGGATTGGGGTTCACCAAAGAAATGCAGGGCCGTCCTACCAAGTCATTTAGTGGTGGCTGGAGAATGAGAATATCCTTGGCCAGGGCACTTTTTGTACAGCCAACTCTTTTGTTGCTGGATGAACCCACTAATCATCTTGACCTTAGGGCTGTTCTCTGGTTGGAAGAGTACTTGTGCCGGTGGAAGAAAACTTTGGTGGTGGTTTCACATGATCGAGATTTCCTCAACACTGTCTGCACTGAGATCATTCATCTCCATGATCAAAAGCTCCATTTTTATCGTGGGAACTTTGATGATTTTGAGAGTGGGTATGAGCAGCGTCGCAAAGAAATGAACAAGAAGTTTGAGATTTATGAGAAGCAAGTGAAAGCTGCCAAGAGGTCAGGAAACCGGGTGCAGCAGGAGAAGGTGAAAGATCGAGCTAAGTCTGCTGCAGCCAAGGAAGCATCGAAGAATAAGGCAAAGGGAAAGGTTGATGAGGATGAACCCCTTCCAGAGGCCCCAAAGAAGTGGCGAGACTATAGTGTGGAATTCCACTTCCCTGAACCTACAGAGTTGACACCACCACTATTGCAGCTAATAGAAGTCAGCTTTAGTTATCCTAACCGTGAGGATTTCAAGCTGTCTGATGTTGATGTGGGTATTGATATGGGGACTCGCGTTGCTATTGTTGGACCCAATGGTGCTGGAAAATCAACTCTGCTGAATCTTCTGGCTGGTGATTTGGCTCCAACAGAGGGTGAAGTGCGAAGGAGCCAGAAATTGAGAATTGGGAGATATTCACAACACTTTGTGGACTTATTGACAATGGAAGAAACACCTGTCTCATATCTTCTTCGACTCCATCCTGATCAAGAGGGATTAAGCAAACAGGAGGCCGTTCGTGCAAAACTTGGGAAATTTGGACTCCCTAGCCATAATCATCTTACTCCAATTGCAAAATTATCTGGAGGGCAGAAAGCTAGGGTCGTCTTTACTTCAATCTCCATGTCAAAGCCTCATATATTACTATTAGATGAGCCCACAAATCATTTGGACATGCAGAGTATCGATGCCCTGGCTGATGCACTAGATGAGTTTACTGGTGGAGTTGTTCTGGTCAGTCATGATTCCAGGCTCATATCACGTGTTTGTGATGATGAGGAAAGGAGTGAAATCTGGGTTGTAGAAAATGGAACTGTTGTGAAATTCCCAGGAACATTTGAAGAGTACAAGGAGGATCTACAAAGAGAGATCAAAGCAGAGGTTGATGATTGAGGTGACATTCACGGCATAGGTATTTCTGGTACTACGAGTCTCAAGCTACAATTTTGCGGTTTTGCCATTGTATTCTGTCATATCTTAACCAAGATAGATTTCTTTATATAAACGTGAGTGTAATCATTTATGTTGCGGATCTATTTAACTCATTAATTTTGCCCTTGCCTGTATACATGTATTGTTAAATTAATAAGTCATGTTTTCATTATGTTGCCGGTTTCATTCTGTTAGATTAATACAGACGCCTTCCATCACAACCAATCTTTTTATTTAACCTAGATTATTGTGTGCACATTCTCACTTCGATTTCCATGTTTCTTTCCAATTTCTTTTCATGTTATTAATGCTGCATACAGCTAGCAAATTTTGATATGACCTAATTGTTCGAACATGAATAATACACGAATAAATCATTATAAGTTGTCAAATTTATTAAGATTATTAAATGAGTCAAGTTTGAGTTGACGTGATTTTTCCTCATATTGAGTTAGAGTTAAAGATTTTTACTTATTTATTTAATTAATGATATAATTATATTTTTTATTGTAAATCACTTTGTAGATTCTTATTATCAAAACTTAAATAGTTGATATGATTTTTTTTTCAAAGGAAGGATGAATATATATATATATATATAGTGTTTCATTTATGAAATTCTATATAAATTTAGAACTTGTATAATGTAAGTGAATAAAATATTGGTAGACATTTAAATTCTATAATATCAATGTATATTATTATATATAAAAACTTCAATAGTATTAATGTGTAATATATATTTATTTTTTATTGGGTTTTTTTGTGGGGTGGGGAGAATTAATATGTATATAATATTTTATTTATAAAATTCTATATCGAATCAAAACTTCAATGGCATGAGTCCGTAAATACGTATAAGTATGTGTGTGTGTATACAATGTAAATATTTTATGTAAATCAAATACATAAATATTCAGTGGGTTATTAAGTAACTTATTTATTTTCTATATTAGGTTAAAGTTTTTATATTTTCATATGATTATTAAATGAGTTTTATTTAGATCAGTCTAAATTTGATATGACACGAAGTTGATATTATAGTGACTTATTTTGTTAGCTTTAATATTACTGCAACGCGCGTGTAAACATATTTAATATTGCTGCAACGTGTGTATAGACACACGCACGCACGCACGTGCACACACACGTGCACGCGCGCACACGCACGCACGTGCACACACACACGTGCACGCGCACACCCGCACACACTCTTTGACTTTTTTTTTCTCCCCCTCCTCTCTCTCTCTGTTAAATGCTCTATTTGAAACAGTTCCATTTGATAAACCTTAATAAACAGAGCCGAAGTAACATGTCATTACTCGAGCATCATTGAAGGTGAGAGACACCAACCACTCGGCGTTTGTTGAATCATAAAGAAGGAATAAAAGCTGGCTAAAAATATGTGCACATCAAATATACAAAAGTCTCAATTTTTATCTTTCTTCTTTCTCTCTTTTTGGCCAAACCAACTATTCTAATTTGTGGCTACAATTAATAAACGCTCAAGATCTTTCTCAACAGAGGAAATTAGTTGAGCTGAATTGACACTAAACAAGTCAACTTTTCTATCAGTTTAACAAAGATTTCTTATTTATTGAGCTCATTAGTATCACGAGTAGTAGCACATTTGATAATATAATGAGAACTAAGATTATTTTGTATTTATTCTTTGTGTTCACTTTCTCACTCTCGCCTTATTGGTAGATCCGTAATGAAAGTCCATATTTCCTGTAAAACAGAATATTGGTTAAATTGATTTTCTGTTTAGCCAAATTTATTACTACTTTTATTATGGGCAAAAACATTCTTATATAATTTTTGGAATAATGAATCTTTATATCTCCCCGGCGGCGAAAGATCGAACAATGAATCTTAAATTATGATAAATACTAAATAATTCCAAGGATCCCATTCTTATCATCTTGAGTTTTACCTAGTAAAATATTCTAGTGCATTTTTAAAAAACACACGTACGAAGCATTTCATCAAGAATAATTGAGTGAATTAAAAAAAGTTGGTCTCTCGCTGAATAGCTTTCGCAAATTGGAGGGTCCACAAATTTGGATTTGCTGTTAATATTAATGAATCATCAATAACGATTGAATAAGAGAAGGGATCCATCATAGCAACTTGCAATCAACTGTCAAAAGAATTTCAACCGTCCAATCCATCAACCTTAACATCTTTGATGATACAATCGAACCGCCGAAATATCTTCTCGGGAAAGGCTTTGTGGGCCCCTTCTCAATGATAGTAACTACACTAGGTCAGACTTGTGTTTTCCTCCCCTCACCCCCCCGGGCCCCCATTTCTCTCTAATTTCAAAATTGGACGATTACTTAAAAAATTGTGTGCATAATTACTTTAAATTGAAATATCAAGTATTTTTTAATCATCATATAAATTTCTCTATATACATAATTATTTCACAAACCATTGCTGTCAGAAATCGAATTATGAAATAAAATATTTACGTAACTTAAATTAAATCTTAATTAGTTTCTCCAAAAATGCAGAATGATGCGTGATAACCTAAAAAAGATCCAACTCCCCCCCCCCCCAAAAAAAATATATATATATTGAGTCGTCGGATCAAAAACTTTATGTGGGCCCCGCACACTATCTATAAAGCTTTTCTTAATCGGACGGTTCAGAACAAAGCCTCTAAACAACCAAGTTACTCTGTAAAGTTTTGCGTTTAACAAGGGGAGCACACAACACAACACAACCCAATATCCAATGCTGACGCAATATTTTCTCGAGAAAATGAGACAAAGGGAAAGAAAATGAGCATTTTTTCAGCCCCCTTCTCTGTCACTCTCTCGTCTCTTCTCTTTCCCTTGGTTTGGATTTTGGTAAAGACTTTGATTTATTCATCAGAATTTATAATTTTTGTATCATTTTCTCATCTGGGTCCGTTTATTTTTGTCATTTGTATTGTTATTTTAGCTTGATTTGTGAAAATACGAGTGGGGTTTTTGTTTTACGTGGAGTGGGTTTGATTTGATTGTGTTAGGATACGTGTATTTACAGCCTTGATTTGATTTTTTTAATCATAATTCATGTTTTGAATGTTATGACTTTTGGTGTAATTTGTTGTATTGTGATTGTTTTAATATTGATTCTAGTTTGGCTTCTGATTTTGTGCTTTTATTTCTTTTATGGTTCTGTGTTTTTTTTTTTTTGGTGCTTTTATTTTGTTTATGGTTCTGTGCTAGTTTGGTTGTTGAGATTTAGCTTTTATTGATTAGTTTATCATACACAGTTTTCCAATTTTCTATTTGGTCGCTTCATTTGTGAGAAAATGTAGTTCAGCATGAATTTGGCAGTGATGTTATACTTTCTGTAAAAACTCTGCTTCTATTTTGCCTCTCTATTGTTCCTGTCTGTCTCTTCCGAAATGGTGATGTGACTTATGTTAATTGCTGTGCAATATTGTGATGAAATTTATTGATGTAATGTCAAGTGAAGAAATTAACTCTAGTCCTGGTTTATTGGCAGTTTGTATATAACTGATACGGCAGAGGTTGAATCTTTTGGATTTTTGAGTGCTAGGTGTTGAAAGGTAATAGGAACAGATTGTTGAGAATATAAGACTAGTCCGATGTTTTTTGAAAAAGGGGATTTACAGAAATAAGCGATATTAGTTGGAAAGTTCCTTGCTCTCTTTGACTCGACCTATGCATTCGCACCTTCCATTTTGGTTGGAAGACTTAGATGGACGTTCGCTCGCTGGGACTAATTAGAGACACTGAAACTGACCAATATCCTTTGCTAATGGAGCAGGTGCATCGCCATATTGATCGTGAACACATAATTGACATAACGACAACTGATGATGCTTCGTCAAGTTCATCTCGTGATGAGCAGCCTCATAGAATGGCTTCACCTCAGCATGAGGATATACCATCGACAAGTATTGGAGTTCCCTCTTACCATAGTTCTTCATCTTCCTCAAATAGATTAAACTCTAGGAGTTCATTTATGAGGAGAAGTGATGGGTATGGACGTCGTCGTAGAAGCCCTTTGAATTCAGGGCTATGGATTTCTGTTGAGTTAATTGTTACCGTGAGTCAGATTATAGCATCCATTGTTGTATTGTCGTTGTCAAGAAATGAAAATCCTCAAGCCCCACTGTTTGCATGGATTGTCGGCTACGCATCTGGTTGTGTTGCAACACTTCCCATTCTTTATTGGAGATTCCGTAACCGCCACCAGGGAATTGACTCAGATTCGACACAACGGCATCAAGGCTCTTCCCTACCCACCCCTCCTGAACCCACTTCATCATACACTGCCATTTCGGCTAATCAAGCTTCAGACGAGGAAAATAATCGATCTACAGAAACAGAAACGGGAAATGGTCAAAATGCTATAAACTTTGGTAGTCGGTATGTTTTGATTATCTTCTCATCCAATGCTCAGTTTTTTCAGGAATGTGTTGTTTTATGTTAATGGATATGGCAATATTAATACATTTGTTGGCATTTTCCAATGTGCACTCTGAAGTTGCTTTTCTCATTGGTTTTATTCATAATGTTCTGATGGTTTGAAATTTCATAAGCATTTTATATATCAGTAAGGCCTATACATTTGTAGATATGACAACTTGTTTATGTTCTTTTTGCTGGCATTTAAAAATAATTATCCTTTTGTTTGAGTTTCCCAAGTTCTTAAGAATTTCTTATGGCAAACTTCTCAATGCATCTATTTAGTGCTTTATAATTATTTTTTTCCCCTTTCTCCTCTCCATCAGTAATAGCAGAAGAAGCAACATAGCACACATAAAATCCCTAACATTCAGTAAGATAAAAATTACCAATGGTCAAATGGTAATTTCGGTAAATTTAAACTATCAAGTGTGTCTCTGCTTCTAATTTTGAAGAATCAAGCTTAAAAAGAGCTCTTATTGAATGACTACCCACTATTCACAACCAACCTGTGTATTTATTGTGGGCAAGGATACTTATCCTCTAAATTATTGTAAAATAAATACATATTTAATTTAGCAAGCATGCATATAATTCGTGCTTTTGTGTAGCTTATTTTATTGTAAAGGCATCTATGTTCACCAAGTAAGTTGTGAGAGTAAAATGCTTTTTAATATGCAGACTGAATGGATTAGTGGACCATTTCAAGATGGCTTTAGACTGCTTCTTTGCAGTTTGGTTTGTTGTCGGCAATGTGTGGATTTTTGGAGGTCATTCTAATCCCTCTGATGCTCCCAAATTGTACAGGTACATAGTTTTTGTCTTTTGCAATTTTGCTTTCACTGGGAATTCATCATGGTTGCATCATTTATAAACTGTTGATTGGTGTACTTGTAGGTTATGTATAGTGTTCCTCACCTTTAGTTGTATTGGATATGCCATGCCATTCATATTATGTGCAACAATTTGTTGCTGCCTGCCTTGCATAATTTCTGTCCTGGGTATCCGGGAAGATTATTCTCAAACTAGAGGAGCTACTGCTGAAACCATTAATGCTCTGCCAACCTACACGTTCAAATCAAAGAAAAATGGGAATCTTAATGACCAGGGTAACTCAGGAGGAAGTGAGGGTGGTGTTCTGGCTGTGGGGACTGAGAAGGAGCGAATGATATCAGGAGAAGATGCGGTAAGTTTGTCAGCAGACTCTGTTGCTGCCGATGTTCTGTCCTGTTTGGAATTATGGAATTAGTTAAAAAATTTTGGACAGAAGAATTGAATTCTTTCAATTTTCTAGTTGGATTTATAGCGTGGCTTTTTTCTTTTTCCTCGCCTCTGTCAATGCAGGTTTGTTGCATTTGCTTGGCAAAGTATGTAGACGATGATGAGCTTAGGGAATTGATGTGCTCCCATGTCTTTCACGTAGATTGTGTGGATAAATGGTTAAAAATCAATGCATCATGTCCCCTCTGTAAAAGTGAGATTGGTGATAGCTCTTCCCCCCTGGCCCAGGACTCCGCCCAGCACTGAATAGAGAATGCATGAGGCATGTAACTGAAGGCAGTATACTAGGGAACAGCCAAGCAGAGTGTTTTTTAAGCTTTAGAGATCAGCGTTGCACCTTGCAAAATTTGTAGTGACGGTTCCATTCTGTTTTGCAGCGATACGTCTAGCTCAAGCAGGCCCTGGTTTCGAAAGATGATGTACAATTTAAAACCACCTATATTTTGTAATGCCAGAATACAGGAAAGTTCAATCATATTACACTCTTGCATTCATTCTTTGCCGTTTTAGCAGGAATTGTCATCGGGCAATCTGGGAAAATTTTACGCTTCCAATAGCCCTACGCAGTAGATCACCATTTTGGAGAGGATTATTTAAAATGGTATCATCTAGTGATGATAATTTCCACTGCTGTAAATTTTCCAATCAATATCGACTTTTATCTCCCTCTTCCTGTTTCCTTGTTCTGCAATTCTTCAGCCTTCACTTTCTTACAGTGCAGCCATCAGATAGTGGGGCTAAAATTTTGAAAGATGGAAGCATAATCAAAATTTTCAAACGCAACCATTTAATAGTTTTTCCCATCAACAAAACTTTGATTTGAAACTGCACCTGGGAGGTTCAGCTTCTTGTTTCCCATATAAAAGTGAAGGAACTGAAAACTGGCTATTAACAAGTCCCAAAAATTAGTATTCAAAATCTCATTTCAAGTACTGGTAACAACAAAACTGATTATTGTGGCAATATCTATCAGCTACTTTACGAATTCCATGGCAAAATTTTTCACATGGCTTGTTTATACATAACAAATAATAAAACAAAATGGGGGAAGTACAACATGTTCCGGATATCTGATGCCACTACCAGGTTTTGTTCTAGCTGACTGACTGGGTGTAAGACCATTACTGGAGGAGAAAAATTCTATAATGCCCCTCACAACCGGAAACACAGAACAAGCTTGAGTATTGGTGCAAAAACCATGGAGCCAACCTTTTCCAGTATCTCACAAAAGAGTGTTAATAAAGAAATCAAACCTAAAACACAATGTACTTAAATTATACACATTTGCAGAGGAATGCATTTAACTATGGGGCCAGAGAAGCAGTGACGAGAAAATTTGATCCGGGCACAACAGCGGACAGGATGCCATGTCTCAGACACGATCTCAGAATGATCCTCCATCAAAAGCTGCAAATCTACACTCGGGGTATAATTTTCTGTGGCAGCTTAGTTATCTAATTGATACTAGAGCATTGCTGAAAATGCAGGTATGTCAAATCATGCAAACATTTAGCATCAGGTTGAAATGGCAAGGTTCTTAAAAGCCTCTAGTTTTCCATTTGAAGCAATGGCATCAGCACTAACTCCAGGTTGGTTGGCACTCCCATTCTCGGGATTTGTTAACATTTGCTTGTACGCGGTGTTGTAGATGCCACTGCATTTGCCTTCAAAGTAGGTTGAATAAGGGAAATACTCAGCACAACGAGCTTTCCATCCTGCAACAGTGGAAGGGGAAAAAAAACTTTCTTCAGAACTGAAGAGCTTTGCCATTTTTTCTCCCCAATATATGAAACCCGAACGTGTATTAATGGATGAAAATCAAAATAAAGAGTGGACCAGTTGTCCACTAAGCAAGCAAAAAAGATAAGCTTTTATTACCGTACAAAACTATACCCAATCACCCTTATACAATGCTATCCCAACTTCAAAACTGTATCTTAAAGCCCCTTCCCAATTTAGATGAATGAAGGAAAAAGATGAATCTTGGAACTAGCTGGACATACTCCTCTATTTATTCCTACTTCCATTTCTAATAATTGGCTCGACCAAGTTTTGAACTGGTCCAGTAGTTCAAATTGAACGGGTTCGCACATCAATGGATAAATAGACTTGGATGGAACTACTATAAGAGCTGTCAGAGCCATGTCCACTTTTCCCTAATCCGAAAGGTCTTTTGCAGGACTTCTTCTAAGTTAGACCAACAGTGTTTCACAGTTCGAAGAAAAATTTGTTGAGAAAGTATGAAAACAATAAACACACACTAGAATCTCAGAACACTGGAACTGATCAAATAAGATCCATCATTTTTTCTTGATTTCTTAAGCAGCATGAATAATGAATAAAAACTAGCATAACTATACTCACTCAACGCGGCATCTTGGTCTGCAAGAACTGTTTCAAGAAGCTTGTGGACTGCAATGCAGTCTCTGAGTTTCCATTCCCGAACAGATCCAAGAGCTCCATTTCTGATACAATAAAACATGAAGAGGGTTCAAAAATCCTCCCCGGCTAAAGCCATGCAGGGAAAAGAAACAATGCAAAGACATAAAAGAAAGGATTATGCAATCTCAGATTATAGGAAGCATTACGTTGGAGCCATATTGTTGGTTGAATCTTCAATCAATTTAACAGCCTCAGATTTCTTGTTAGGTTCAAGAGAAAACAACATTTCTGCTGCTGCTGCTCTATGCATTAATGAATCTGCAACAAGCAAAAAAAAAGCAACCATGACAATGCTAGATGAGACAGGTGCCTTAAACATGTCATTAATGTTATGCAAGGTGGATTTTAACCTTCATGCTTATGAAGGAAAAAATTGTTTGCCTCGATCAGAGATTTCTCCTGCAATTGACTGCGTGAAAGAAGAAATAGAGAATCTTACTATTGATAAAACAATAATAAAAATGACTTCCCAATAAAAAAACAAGGCCCTTAAAAGTAAGAAAACTCCTCCACACAAGAGGGGGGGGGGGGGCGAATTAAACATCTACAACAAGAAAAGAAAGAAGAAAATCAAAGAGAACCTGATTGCTGGGCGTTCTGCTTCTAAGACACTCCAAATGAGTTTCTCAGTATCAGACGCAGGAGCAGTCATCAAGTCTACTTTATGGAAAAATCTAATCTGCATAAATGAAGTTTAAATCAGGACAGGCAAGACGAGACACCTTTTTGTACTCTGGTTGTCAGTGAATGACATATTAACATTGTGAAACATATCCATGCAGAGACACACCTACTGTTCAGCAACTAGTAAGTTGGTTGATTTGTCTCAAATCAAATATCACATACTAACGCAGTTAACTTATTCAGAACAGATACTACATACCAAGCAGCGATGCGATTCAGGGTCCTCAGCATTCAACCTTAGCAAATGTTTTACAGCCTATATACAAATGAGTATAAGCAAGAGAGGCATTAGTGTAACATTAGCAAAATAATGATAGTGCATGCATGAAGAGCAATTTAGCTAAAAACCAGCAGTTCCCAATTCAAGTGGCAGCCTCATCAAATGATTCAAAATGAACAGAAAAATGATAAGTTGTAGCTCTTTTGAGAGGGAAGAGAGGGTTTCAGAGGAGCATGTATCTGTGGACACAAGTGAGGAGGAGCTGGAACTGCCTTTTAGTACTTGTGTATGTATAGATTGTGTAATGAACTTAACTCTGCAGAATCAATAAACCTGATCTTCTCAAAATAATAAATAAATAAATATATAAATAAACCCGATGGCTGGGCTTTAAGGGTTTCCAATTTCCACACGGTGGACCATTAGGCTATACTTTCTTATCATATGTAAAAATAACATGTGCAGATCATAAAAAATACCTGAAAGGCTAGCAAAATCTTCTGCTTTCTTATATTTACTTCAAAAGATAGCAAGTGTGTTTCTAGAGAATTGGGCGAGTTCTTCTGAAGCAATTTCAAGTATTTTGTAGCTTCTGACAATGGATCTTCAACCTAAATAGATACATGTATTCATAAGAGACAGCTGATATATTCTGAAATTAAGGATACACATTTTGATGAGTGTTGAGAAGAGATTTTGCAAGTTTATAATGCAAATCTGAGGAAAATAAACTAACTAGTATATAACAATAACCTGCAATAACTTTTCCCCGTGTGGATCTGGATCAACGGGTTTGACATGTCTTTTACCAGACTTGGAGACACCACTACCACTTGATTCTTCATTTTTCCCCTCCGCCTCCTGAAAGCACAAATAGTTAGAAGTTACTTTTGAGCATTAATGTAGCTAGAAACAGAAAGTTCTCAGGAAAAAATATCCACTTTTTTGGCTCGGGCTTCGGCTTTTCTCTGTTTTTGCTTCAGTTTCTTTTTCTGCGAAGGAGGCAAGTCCGCCTTATCATCATCTTCTTCCGTTGTTGACCTTGGAGGAGAATCAAACAATTTTATATAGCACCTGCACTTAAAATCCAACTCAACATAAATATGAAAACAGGAAACAGATAACTTCACATGGGGAATACAAACTGAATGGCGATGGTTTTAAAAGGATATGGAGCATATTGAAGATGAACCGAAAACAGCAACATCAAAAAACATTATGAACAAGACCAATTAACAAAGTGATGCAGCAAAAGCAAATTGAAACTCTCTCAATCATTAGATAATCAAAACATAGTTAAATTCAAGTAGTCAGGACCAAGAAATCTTGCATGTTCTCTCCGGGAAAGCTCAAATGCATATTATTTGATATCAAATGTTGAGATCAAATTATCATTCAGCATACAAAAACCCTTTAACCCTTTCTTCTGCTTCCAGCATATTACATTCTCGAATTGCAAATCCACACAATTAGAATCACATAGAGATGTTAAGCAAAGTATAATCGCTTGCTAAAAACTCCATTTTAATAAATCTTCACCTCGTAAAAACAGTCTGCTACCTCCAGGAGATGGGCTGGCTGTGAAGACCAGACATCAAATGAGGCAGTTATGTACATTGGGTGGTTATAGGTCCACAATTTCAAGGAGTGAAATCCACATTTGTAAACAACTTCCCCCAAAATTAGGAACTAGAACTATAACAGACACATCACATAACAAGAAAAGAGTAATATAGTGCACAGACATCACAGGGTGAAGTGCTAAGGATATTTAGTCATCATAATCATCAATAAATCCTGTCTACATTCCTACTGCTTCACCTGATAGCTCCAGCTGCTGCTTTGTGAAAATAAGCATGCGAATGGAGTCGATCTTGAAATTTGAGCATCTCCACATAGGCACGCAGTGTCATTTTCCTTAAGCAATAAGAATGGAAGTCAAATTGATCTTCCGTAATATCTGCATAGTGCTTCTCCACAGCTAAAAATTTCTTCAGAGCACGTCCAAGGTCACCTTGGCGGAAGTAGCTTTCGCCAGAAGCAAGTTCATACCTACCCAAAAAGGAATATTTAACAATTAGTAAAGTTAACCGCATTATTTATTTTATCCACTAAACTGGTCAGGCAGCAAATAGAACAGACCACATGCACTGCATATCATGAAGGTTGTTGTGTTGATCTCCATCTTTTGTGAATAATGCAGCAGTTTTTTCAGCCAAAGAGACCTTCAGGAGAAAAGTTATTCTAAGAACAACCAACCCAGGAAAGCTGCCTTTGAGAGTGCTTCAATAATCGGCATAAAATTTGCAGATAACAAAAAGAAAATAAAAACATAGCTTATGAACCTGATCAGCCTGTAACATGCGCTTGACACATTCACTATTTACATATCGATCTGCAAGATCCATACATCTAGCTTCATCTGCCAATGCAGCAGCCGCTGCCAAATCACCCGCATGCTTCAATATGCGGCTCTGTAACAAAAGCATGCCAACATTAGAAGATTCCAACAACTTCTTCGCTTAGTTAAAATATTAATCCCATAGAAAGGGAAAAACTTCCACTACGTTTTACAAAATTCATACTTTTCCTGTGCTAAAATATGGTGTTTATCAATCAAAGGCCAAAAATAATCATAAATCAGATCAAGGCAACCAACAAGCAAAAAAGTTTAGTTTACACCACAGAGTCCAAGCAGACCTTGACAGAGTACAAATCAATGACGGTTGGAGTGTGCTTTATAGCCTCATCTATTTTAGAGAGAGCAACATCATATTGGCCACGCCTGTCATAATGCTGCATTATGAGAAAAATCTCAGAAATTAATTCAGAGGAAAACTCAACAAAGATAAAGATGAAAATAAACCATCCAACTTAGATTTTAACCTGGGCCAAGAAAAACAAAGTCCATAAAAGTGTTGAAGGGGGCTCTTTTTCTTCCCTGCCTCAAAATAAAAATGATAATGAGAAGAAACGACACAACCAAACATTTGATAAAACTTAATGGGTGTTTCTCTTCAATTTCATGAATTACACAGTTAGCTAAAAAATTAATTCTGTAAGACTAACTACAGTTTCAAACAAGGGCCCTGACCGTATATTACCTCCCAGGGTATTTCCCAGTTGTCCCAATTGAATGTTCCAACTCAAGAATAAGTTGCTCCAGAATGTCTGCCTGATGACAGTTGCCAAAATACAAATCATAAATCCTAATCAACCAATTTTTCCAACCGAACCACTTGAGTTTTACGCTGCTGATAAAATTTGTGACAAACACTTGAAATAAAATTCTAGGAAAAGAGTAAAAATATTAAACTAACCTTGCCCGGTTGATCATATAAAGGAGAAAGATCCGAGAACAATGAAGGGACTCCCTATAAGCATAAGATGAATTTTCGTTATTTTATCCTGGAAATTACAAAGAACAGGTGAAAATGCGCAAAGTATCATGATCAATACCTTGGTTAAGAGAGGCCTAACGTAACTGAATGCGGCTTCACGAAACTTTTCACCTTGTAGAAAATCAAGAGGTATTCTCTAAATGGTAAAACAAACAAAAATTACATTTTCCAATATGAAAAGTCCCATCACATATCATAAGGAATTTAGGCTCATAATAATATGTCAATAATCAAGACAAGAAAAGGCGATATTGATTACACCGACGTAAAGAAAATGTTGATGAAGTTGAAAACAAGAACACAGTAAAGAAAGAGGAAGAAACACCAATATCTCTACTCTTGCTACGCACCATAAAAAATATTTTAAAAAAGAATTAAAAAGATTGATGAATAAACAGCAAATCAGAAAAGATATCTCCATCTCAAGCTATCAAAATAAAATATCATATACAAACATGCAAAACTTTCTATCTCTGCAGAAGCTGCTCAGTGGAAGCTTAAAAATTAAAGTTTGAAAGAGGAATGTTCTCAGGGCAATCAAAAAGCCTCCACAATACCAAAATAACATAAACCTAGCATAGCAAATAAAGGGGAAGAAACACTGATCGCCTTAGTAACATGAACTGAGGGGATGTGTCACCTTCACAGCTGATGACCATGTGTATTGCTGAGCAAGAGATTTGTATAAGGCATCTAACTCATCAATTTCACCAGAAGAATAGTTGCCATTATCTTTATACAAGCTGAGACAATTTTGCAGCCCTTCATAATAACTGAAAAAAATTTTATTTGCTCACCAGTTAGAATCAAAATAGCCTTCTTAGGCACCTATATAATCAGAGATTAGGGAATTCAGCAGGCATAACCATTAGCTAAATTTAGTTTTTCTCTTTCTTGTACATCTACACAACTATAATCCTATGACAGTTCATGTTGATACATCTGCCAGTAATTTACCAACTCTTCCACAATCATACTTTACTAAAATTAAATATGCAAACTAAAAGAATAAATCATACCTGTAATTGTCAGGATTCATGGAAAGTAATGACCGGTATAATTTAGCAGCTTCTTCTAAGCGACCAATCTTCACTAGAAGAGAAACCTCTTGTTCTTTATATGCCAATTTGTCAACCTAGCAAAACATGAAACAAGACCGACATCTGAATAATCATATATTTCTGGACTTGAAAGCTCAAACATGCAGCAATTTAAGAAACCTAGGTAACACGCACTCACAATTTTCGACTCTTTCTTGTGCATTTCCGCAAGGGCTCTCTCAAAAGAGCCACATTCCTCTAACAAAGAAATCTGGAGAATGATATCGTACACACATGAGCACCAAAAAGTCTTTAAAGGCACTACATATTTCAATATATCCGCATCAGGCAGACACTAACGGCTCAGGCAATCTTGCCAGCAGATGGAAAACAACAACAGAATAAATTACGTGTTTCAAGACATCACAGATCTCAATATATACGGCATTATGCGTACACTAATACAAGCACTCATGCAGTAGATCTAAGAACTTGAGAAATTCTGTCAGATCCATCATAAGGAACAAAATACATATGTAAAATTGAAAAAATTGAAGATTTCATACGCATATATATCCAGAGAAAATCCACACAAAAAGGACAAAATAACACATCCAAGCTTGAAAATGTTAGCTCAATGATTAAAAGCCACATGCATAAGACATGAATACTAATACCTTATATAGGAGCATTTCACCATGCTCGCATCGTTCATTATCCGGAGGATAATCATCTTCAAGTGTCCCTTCATATGCTTCTAAAATTTCAACTGCTTTTGAACCACTAGATAAATAATAAAAGGTTGTTTTTTAGTATAAGATATACTTGAAAGGCTAAAATGAAAGGCAAAGGGGAAAAAAAGAGCTAAGTGCAGCACAGTACATTGATTAAAAACTCATTTAACCACATGCAATGTAGTAAATCTCAAGCAACTATGCACTGACAGTGCTAAAACATAATAAAAAGAAAAATAGCTACATTTGTGGAAATATTGCCTACCAAGAGGGAAATTTCCAAAGCATAAATAACTATTAATAATACAATGAGGGATTCTTTGCATGAATAAATCAAAACTGGAATGCAAATTTCGTGAGGACGAACATACACAAGTTGGCACCAGTGAGGGATTTCTTTGATATCTTCTACCACAATTTATACCAATGAAAATAAGATACATACATAAAATCAATATCTAAATTCCCACCAAAAAACCAAGCAATTATCCAACATTGTGGCTCTTAAAAAATGCCCAAAATATGCTCTCTCCTTCCCCACCCCTCCGCCGCCCGGCATAAAAATAGTTAAGTAGACAATGACATAAAATCTTATTCATTTTTAGGTGATTCCATTGAGATAACATAGATATAATCCAAAATCCATTACAATGACTTCTGAAAAGGGCCTCAAGCAGCAGTACATCAACCACAAATCAGAGAATCCAACACTTTTGCCATCCATGTTAGAACCTTCATTACCAACCTACTACGATATCTCAAAACAGATAATAAGTAATTATTTTTAAGAAAAAGAAAACAGCTGATAATAAAATTTTCAAGGATCAGAACATACTTTGAGTTTAAATGATGGGAGACTGCAAACCCAATCCAGTTCATGCGATGATTTGGTTTTAAAGTTAGAAGTTGTTGCCTAGTCTCGACAAATCCCGTCAAATCCCGCATTTGGGCCTGCATAATGAACATAAAAGCAGCATCAGACAAATGAATAAGAGACACAATTTCACATTAACATTCGGATGAAATAATTTTTCTCAATCCTTTTTTTCTTTACCTTGTAGCCTTGACACCTCAACTTGTAAACAAAGTCTCTACCTTCTTTTCGCCTAGAGGTGGTTCGTTACAGTTTGCATTAGCCTCAAGATCTATATACTTTCACTGGGATTTATGCTTGTTTAACATAGAAATCTAGGATTTCTTAACACATTCACCTCATTGTTAACCTTACTTTGATAATTGGATTACTATAGTATACCTAAGGATATAAGAAGCATTTATCACTAGAAAAATTACATGTAACAAGATCTAAATTTACATAAGGAATTATGATGAAATTAGTTTCAAATCGTAACCTTGAAATGCTACAAAAATGACAACAGAAGATTCCATACACTCTTATTATTATTATTTCCAAGTAGATACCATTAATTAGTAACTAATCCATGTTATCATGGGAAACATAATTGCTATTGCTGTCAACATCTTATAACAGAGTTATCCAAAGTTAGTTCAGAAAATAGGATTCTTGTTACTGTTAATTACCAGACATCAGCACAAGAGAAGGTGACTTTGAGACTAATTAATGCAGCATACAACTCCTACCTGCAACAGTGACAGGTCCCGCAGTATTTCAATGTTGTCTGGATCTATTCTCAGAGCATTGCGATAGCATTTGATTGCTTCTCTATATTCTCTGTCTGATCGATACAAGAGCCCATATACATGCCAGCAAACATGACTTTTGATGTCATTCTGCATCAATAAATAAATAATGCTATTATATAGAACAGAAATAAACTCAACAATCCTTAGCGTGGCAATACTAAGAGAAAAAAAAACAACCTTCACCCCGAGACGGACAAGTTCATATGCTTCAGATTTACGGTCCATGCAATTTAACGTCAAGCCTTTCATCGATAGTGTTTCTGTTAGGCAGAAGAGAGGAAAGAAGTTCATAAAATATAAACAATACCAGAGCATGTCCAGAAAGAAATATGATTTACTACTAATGTAGAATCAACACATTACCAAGACCTGGCCCAACCAAGCTAATATGCAAACACAAAGAGGAAACAGCAAGATGACTGCAACTGCAACCCTATATGTTATTGTTCATAATCCAAGTTGAACCATAAAGAATCATTCACAGTGGGTTCTTCTGACACTCCTAATCTCATATGCTTTTTTTCCGTAGATTAGGTTCTGGTCTTTTATTTTTGTAGACAAAATAAATCAAAAAGGCAACTTTCATGCACAACCTAACCCATTTTCAATTAAACATTGTCATCATAAGGTACAAGATAATTTGAGATATCCCAGAAAATTGGTGAAATTTATAACCAACTTTTATTTGTTGCCTTTGTGTACTGGCGAGTATCAGAAGTATGCTTGACTTGCATTAGAGAGTTAACTAAACAAGCCTGAAGAATATAACTTCAGCACCTCAATGAAATGTAGGATTAGAAAATCTTTTAGGATCAGAACTTCAAATTGCTTAACCCCGAACTGCATTAAGCATTTTTGGTTTGATTTATACAACATTCATTTTGCTAGCAGTAATCATTAAAGTCACATATAGCAATATGGAAGACAGGATTTTCAAAATTTATACTCCATATAGCAATATGAACTTCTGCTAGCGACCACATGAATATCCAATTGGGAATTATTTGGGGAAAGCATGTCAATTTAAATGACAATAAACAATGAAAAAAATAGGAAGATGTTCAGACAGCAGAGACTATTTTCAAATTGATAACGTTTCAATTTCAAAATAAAAGGAAACTTGAATACTAGTCATGTACAGAACAATTACCTCCATGTTCAGGAAACTTTTTCAATATAGCATCAGCCGCTTTCAGTCCCTTCTTATACTGCTTAGTTTCATATGATTTCTGGAAATCAAAAGTATGACCCAATTAATCCTAGCGTTCAAGATAAAATGGATACAGAGATGATTGCAGAAATTACACATAAAAGTACAGAAGATCATGATAGAACCATAACAGCTTAAGAATATTGAGAACAGTTTTCAAAGATAAGCTGTATTAATTAAGATATCACAGAAAATCGATTAGTGTAAAGAGCCCTCTAATATCCAGAAGAAATAAGTAAACTTATGAGAAATCATGGAAAATAAAACCGGCCAAACATTATCCAAAAGGGATTGGTCATATAGGGATAAAAAGAACTAAATATCCAAACGCCACTTTGTTTAAATTCAGTAAGGTTCCACTTTGATTCTTGCAACCGGATTCAAGTTTTAGGTTTAAAATGTTTAAACAACATACAAAAGGCATATATTTGCATGTTCATGAAACTAATCAACAAATTTCGAGGCTCATTAACTTGTGAATCTCAATTATTTTAGTGGACAAGTGTTATACAATAAGCACTCATGAGTAATTCAAAATGAGGAAGGCCTCGCTCTCCTCATTTTTGTTTAAGGCTATAAAATTTTTACATTTTAACATCTTCATCCACAGAATCGGAACTAAAATCAAAAGCAAAGTAATATTTACAAATCCTGCTATCCAAATGAACTATAGAAGTAATCCAAACCCTAGGGAAGTCAGCAGAATTGAACTCAAAAACCAATGCTGACCGCATAGTCTCCCATGGATATACATTACACTCATTTAACTTCTTACATTTGAAAGCAAGCAATTCCCAGAACATTTGAACGCAAGCAATTCCCAAGACACTTACTTTCATTTGCAGTCACATCAACAGACAAAAGAATTACCAATGAAGCCTCGAAAAACTACAGACCAACTCCTAAATTCATCACTACCACATAAGCCCATCATACAACCACCGGAAAGATCAAATCTTTCTCAATAAAATCAACTCAATTCACTAGACTAAATAAAACCAAGCTGACATAACTAAACTATAAACACCAAAACAAAATCAATCAACTAAAACTAATCAAAATAAAACAAACCCATCAATCCATTCATTCTCAATAGCCCAAAAATAACCAGGCCAACACAAACCCCCTTCCCGATTTTTCAATTACCCATCAAAATACTACTAAATAGGGTTCCTTTGATACAACAAACGATAATCAATTAGTAAGAAACAATAACGCAGAAACGTGTACAAATAAACAGAGCAAGCGAGGGCGTACGACGATGAGTTTAAAGAGATTGGCCTCTTTGGGAGGGAGAGAGGCGCCCATTGTGATGGTGTTTGAGAGAGAAAGAGCAGCGGTGGCGGGGGTGATGGTGGTGGCGTTTATCGGCTGCAACCCTACTGTGAACAATAAGGTAAAAGAAAGAGAAAGAGAATGAGCTTAATAAGTAACTTGTGTGTTTATTTAGACTGTAGAACTAATAGCCAGAGAGAGCGCCCTCTCCCTTGTTTTTGTAAATAATTGGCATTTCTTCGGGTTATTTTCGTTTTCTTTATTTATTTATTTTTTGGTTTGAAACATTTTTAAAAACAAATAAATAAATAGTCTAATTAATTAAATTTTATCAAAATAAATTCAAGAATTCAGTGTCTGCCCTAAAAGCTATCAGGTTCTGTAACTCAATGTCAAAAATCCTCACCTGCTCATAACAACAGAACGAATTTGGGTCCTTATAATTTCTCTTTAATATGAGTATAGTATTTTATCTTATATAAGAGTATATTTCTCCAAGATATAGAAGTAATATTTTAGACCGTGCCGTAATAAAAATAATATCAATTGGTTGAATAACTTCCTTATGGTAAAATATCTCTGGTATTGAATTGCGTAATACCAATATATATATATATATATATATATATATATATATATATATATATATATGTCTTCAATAAAGTAATAATAATAAAACAGGAAATTAAGTTGCGTACTGATTTTAACAGCTGAAGGAAATGGATACCAAAATTGGTTCAATGCGACGCTCATGTGGAGGGGTGTTTGTGTAATTGGCTTGGTCGGGGTTTCTCAAGCAAACTATTCTATTTCATGATTCTTTTTTTTTCCACTTTTCATTTATTTTATTACGTCATTAATTTTAAATACTATTGAACATTTTTATTACAATTTATTTGCCATGGCATCCAAAGCCCTAGTATTTTTTGCACGTGTTTAGCATGACAAAAACTGAAGAAAAATATTAATTTTTTATTGATTGTTTTTTATCTACAATCTCTTTTCCAATATTGTTGATTTTTTACCTATAATTTATTTTTCAATTTTATACTAGGTAAACAGGAGTTCGAACTCTCATGTTATGCTATAATTTTTTTATATATTATATGACGTCACTATTCTTCAGTTATTTCCATAAAAGAGGCTCTAGAAATAACAATGACCAAACTAAAGATTTTTCCTTTTCTAATCGGTGGCTCACTAATGATTGTTCATGAGCTTCAAAGTTCATTGTTTTTAAGATATATGTTTTTGCAAGATTTTCCACCTGTACATACATTAAGAAAAAAATTTATTCAAAGTAGTTTGAAAATAATATTTTTTCTAATAATAAATTTAAGGGATCCCCTAAGGTAATTCCTAAATTTAATTATAAACTTCGTGAAATCTATAGTCGCCGTACATTCAGTTTAGTCCATTGTGTGTGCCTCTATCGCAAATGAGGCATAATATACGGCCTATGCATTTATTTCAGATTTAATGTACTTAAATTAAGTGATTATTATCCTTTTTGAAACTTTTTTATTTCTTCCATAGAATCTATTGTTATTTTTTTGCTTGTTAAATTGGATTTAATATTGGTCACAGCTGTGCATCGATTTTCTTTTAAGGTTGATTGGTTGTATTAGATAGCAGTATAGACACACACACAAAAAAAAAGTAAAATCTTAATCGTATACCACAATTAATGTTAAAATGCATACATAGATTTTTTTTTTTGTTTTAAATTTTTAGAAATATCAGCTTAACTCAGATCAACAAGGAACCCAAATTCGAAACAAAAAATGGTGGAGGTACGGTAGAAAGGGAATGTAATGATCTAAGTTGCAATCAAAGTTTATTCTATCTTTGTTCAGCTATAATATTAGTAATTGGTTTACTCTATGGCATAATCCCCTGAAAATTACATATATAATTTTCAGACCATGTCCTTTGATTGAATAAGAAAAGCATCTAATCACTTTTAATTCAAGCAAAGAACCTATTGTTCCCACGGTAAATTACCCAACTTGCCAGCGAACACAAAGCCCTCAAGCTTTCTTTTTCCTCTTACCTTATAAAACAGGAGAAGCAATACCGAAGCCCAAAAATAAAGAACACTCGAAACTAAAACTTTTCATTTGCTTCCAAAAATGACATCATGCGTAACCTGAACAACCTCTGAAATAGCTAACCGGTGACTTTTGTATTTTTTTGCAAATCTATTTCAAATGCATGAAACACATCCACTTACAGTGGAGTTAGATCAGCATCAAAGCTCACGTCACTATAAACAGAGATTCGGTCGTCATTAGTAAAAGTTTTAAGAAATAATACTTTTGTATGCAAGATCTATTTCCTCCTCTGTCATTTCAATTGTTTCTTCACTGTCATAACCAGCTGTATCACTTGAGGCCGCTTTGTTTCTTCCATCGTTGGCCCTTTGAGTAGTCTTTTCTTGAGTCTCATTGTCCAACTTGCATAATTCCTCTTCGTATATTTTCTTGCAGGCCCTGGCCTGTTTGCAGAGATCTTTTTTTGAAAGTGAAGCCCGACCCTTTTCAGTGCCCTCCAGCTTAGCAAGCTCCTCGACCACACAAGGGACACATTGCCACTGTTCTGTTATTAGCCGAATATCCTGAGTATCAGATAAAAATAAAAGTAAATTTGATAGAAACAGCACGTCATTTGTAAAAGATATCGTCCATTAAGCATTTTGCGCTACCTGAAGCAGTAACCGAAAAATGTTGTCTCTAAAGAAAAGGAATGGGGATCTAGTTTAACTTCTGGTAAGTCTCTTGTATAGGAATCAACATTAAAATCTATATAAAAATGAATTACACCATGGTTTGAATGAGTCTATCGCAACCAGATTTGCTTTAGGTCAAGATGATCAACTAGTGAACCGGTTGAACTCTAAGAAACTTAGCTATGTTATATGGGTAAGCATGATTACAGAGTAAAATCACTACTTCAGCACCAAGCATTAAAGAGAATATGCTTCATAAGAGTACAGGCCTGCTAGCAGATAGGGTAAGCGCATCTATTTTAAAAATAATATGTTGTCTCACGATAATGGAAAACACTATACTAATAATGGACAGAGTAACAATACAAGCACTAGGTAAACATTGTGCACACCATACAAATACTGTGAACATATTATGTACCTCATATGTGATGAGCATCCTGCACAGATGTCCACTGAACAATGCTAATATGGTCATTAAATCAAAGTCAAAAGGAGCAATGATGTCGAAAGCTGATTGCAATTTTTTGTCAATTGTCAATAAAAGCAACAACCAACAGCTTTTGGTTTAAATTGGATGTGTGAAGAGAGAAAATATCTATGTTGACAGAAAGCATTCAATCTGAAAGGGGAAAAATCACAGAGAACTTCCTGCACATTCAAAAGAGCATAACACATTTATTAAAAAGCTATACCTGCTTCTGTTCAAGAGAATCTATGGCATCTTGCAAACAAGTTAGGATTCCTTCAGCAGCTATTTGTTTTATTTCACTTTGCTCTGGCTGTGAAGAAAGAAATAAATGAGATTGATGAGAAAGAAGAATTAGTCTCATACACTTATTAGGCATGCAAGAGATCTCATGCAATTTAACACAATTTGACCAAACAATGCTGAAAATAAATGAGAATATCATGCTGCATATCCTAAAATTACTGCTAATCTCATAGAAGTTTAAAAGTGCTTTCTTCAAATGTTAATTTTCTTATAACAGAGAGAAACGTGCTATCAATAATGCCAATCACCCTCTTGACTCTAGCCATGATATGGTCATGTTCAAAATTTAAAAATCATAGATAGGAAAAAATGACGATGACAAGTTCTCATTCAAACGTCACAAAGTTACATTTCTAAACTATAGTAAAATCTATGATAAAATATCAGAAAGAGACTGTACAAGAATCAAAAGATGGGCAGAAGAAATAAATTCTGTGAATGGATGAATTTCTCAGAAAATTAAAGTACCAGCAAGTGCTAATCACCTTTTCCTCTTGACTCTCTAGCCATGAGATGGTCTTTTCCAAATCATAAGCAGCCCACTTCTTAAGTTCAGAGGGAGAAAATTTCTCTTTAGAAGGATTAGAAGCCTTACTCTGCTCAACATATGACACACGAAATAGATCAAAATTGGTAAATAATGAGCAACTGCAAACACATTAGTGGCATGAATCCTTATAGCAATGATAGTTTCTTAAACTCAAGGAAGAGATTACTAATTTGAAGCCACTATGATTAAAAGAAAGAGCTAAACAGATCTTCACATGCAAACATGTAAAATGAAATATTAACCTTGGAGGATGTGAAGGAAGTTGGCCTGGATGGTGATTGTTTTTCAACCTTCAGACATTTTCTAGGTGGGGATCCTTCTGCAAGCACTCTTTGAATTCAGAACATTGAGTTTAATGCAGACCAAAAGGCTAAAAGAGAAAATATATCAAAGCAAGAAACGCTGTCTACAGTAATTGAACTCCATGATGGACTTTCAGCATCTTGCTTAAACGAACCAGGGTTGTTAAGTGTATGGTTTTATGGGTTTTGATGGCAGTGCATACAATTCAGCTTAAAAGAAGTTATGTAACCATTCTCATATATCACTGATTGAAAAAAATATATACATAATAATTGTAAAAGGATATATCATCAAGGTTATCGTCTTCACTCTGGACTTTATATGTAAAGTATGGGATACTTAGATTACCTTGGCTAGTTTTATGGGAAATATAGCTTTTCCGCCATGGCTTCCCAGCATGCATGAGGTAACTATCAATATCAACAAGCTTCTTCAAGTTATAACATTCTATTATCCATTCCTGAGGAACACAAACAAGATTTAGGTGTTTAAAGAGTGCCAACAAAAAAAAAAAAAAAAGAAAGTAACCAAGACGCAAAATGTGGCGATTGATGGTCTATAGCTTCCTTTCAAGAATTGATAAAAAACTGATATGTCGCAATTAATAAATTTCAAGTTTGCATGCACACCTACATCAAATTAAATAACAGAACAAAGACCTTTGAAACAATTGTACCACAATCTGCCTCAACCTGCCGAAACTTTGGGGTATTTGGAAATGCGCAAACCAAGAGTGTGCAATTTGAGTTCCAATCAGCTTGATAATCTGCTCCCATTTCAATAGCCCGGGATCTCAATATACTTCTCTCCGGATTAACAAACCCAGATAATACAAAGACAACTCCTTCCTGCCCAAATAAAGATTACAATACGAGGTCCAATTTATAAACTTGCACAGAAGAGCACACGAATTAGCAAATCTAACAATACCAGAAGTTTGGAAAAGTTATTGGCACTTGAACTGGAAGCAAGACTACTGCCATTATGTGCTTTATCATGCCCTTTAGCTTGCTTGGTTTTCTCATCCTTTTGGTTCTCCTCATTTTCATCAGTATCAGTTGGTTTCTTTCCATAAGAGTTACTCTCATTCTTACTTGAAGTCATCCATGAAGGAAGATTTCGCTTTTGGGTCTTATTATTAGCATTACTTGAACTTGTATTTGAATCAGACATATCAAACTCAGAGTTCAGTACACTTGTTCCTAAAAAGTACACCAAAGAGGGTTATTGGACTAAGCTATGAATCAGAAATTTCCATCACAATTTAACATTAATGCAAAAACTCTATCTCAAAGGTACCTTCACTAAATTTCTGATGCGATAAGCATACCATAAAGATCAGCATGTGTATTCCAGCTATAATAAACAGAAAATGTGCATGGTATGAACTGGACTTAGTGCAATTTAACATGAAGCTTGCTCATGCAAAATTATTATATATAGTATTTGTAGTTTCAATTTCCAATTCCAAGGTTCTGATTCCATGCTACCAGACACAGCAATAAATATAAATCCAATTACACATCTTCTTTGAACAACTTTCTGTGAATTAAGTGCCAAATCTTTTTTAGAATATTCGTTCTGAAAACACAGTAGACATGGAATTAGAAAGCACTTTAACTGCTTTTCAGAAACAATATTTGCTCTGCCCAAAAAAAAAAAAAAAAACTACTTCACATTGACTCACCAATCCACTCCTTCACTTCCAATTATAAATTCCACAATAATCAATAATCATCAGCACTAGCAGGAAAATTACATTAAACGTTCAAATTATCAACGGATTGACACTAACAAATCATCAAATGAACGAGTGAAAAGAAAATTAAAATTCGAATTGCATGCACGTTCAGCATTGACCTACTATGTGAAAAATAATTTTAATTTCCTCAGCTAAATTACTCACACCGTTAAACAACCCAAGATTTTTTAAAAAAATTACCTGCCTTTTTCCCCCGTCCCCTCTCTTAAGATTCGAATTTCGACGCAACGGTTTTGGAGTTTGGGCTTTACGCAGACAGACTAAAGGGAGCCAGTGATCTAAAAATAAGTTAATTTTCTAATACATTAATTCTGGTAGCGCTTTCTCAGCCTCGTGGACGTGCCGGAGTGGTTATCGGGCATGACTAGAAATCATGTGGGCTCTGCCCGCGCAGGTTCGAATCCTGCCGTTCACGCTTTTATTCCTGTTTACTTTTTAAGTTTGCTCTACTCAATCGATGCCGTTTTAAACAAAAGTTGAACTCTCGCTAAAACGGCGGCCCTTCAGTTTCAAGAAAATTAACTTGCCGAACAATGCCCCATTTTCTTTGGGGAAATTTACAAAAACAGCCTCAAAATTTTATGAATTTTTTAAATTAACTCACTAAGTTTTTCTTTCTATCATAATTAAGTAAACACTTATTTATAAATTAAATTATTCTTATTACTTTCGACAAATTTACAAACATAAGCCACTATTTTACCACAATTAAATCCTCTCAATCCTCAACAAATTAATAAAATTTCATTACTCTCAACAAATTTTTGACACTTTCAATAAATCAACAAATTTAATGAAACAAATATTATATAACTAAAAATATAATAATTAATTAGAGAGCTTGTTAAGGTTAATATATATTTTTTACACAATATAAACTTTTAACATATTGAGTTTAAAAATAAAGATCGAAATTAAAGTAGTTTTTACTACAAATATTATTATCTTTACCAATAAAATAATATGATTTGTTAAGTACTTAGTTTAAGTTGAGAAATCATAGAAAAAAACTTGAGTAAAAACAAAGCCCGAAACAAGTGAGATAGGGAGAGAGACAAAGTGTTTGTCTTACATAACTATTCTTTATTTGTGTGAGATAAGCACCTACCCTATGTCTGTCTTATTGAGTTTCAGATATTTTTTATAAATCATAACTTAAGCTACATTACTTTATTACATGTTTAAATAAAAAATTTACCTAAATAAGATCCTATTGCACTTAAGTACATAATTACAATATATATGACATCTACATAAATATTATGCATACTCATTTAATTATATTTTAAAGTGTATAATCTTATTTCTTTTGTTTTTTAATAATTTTTTAGATTTAACGGATTTAGTTGTGCTTCAATTATGTTACAATGATTGTTAAGAGGTGTTGGTAGATGGCTGTATAAAGTAGATAAATGTTAAGAATATAATTTAACGTCAAGCCTTTCACCGATAGTGTTCCTGTTAGGCAGAAGAGAGGAAAGAAGTTCATAAAATATAAACAATACCAGAACATGTCGAGGAAGAAATACGATTTACTACTAATGTAGAATCAAGACACATTACCAAGACCTGGCCCAACCAAGCTAATATGCAAACACAAAGAGGAAACAGCAAGATGACTGCAACTGCAACCCTATATGTTATTGTTCATAATCCAAGTTGAACCATAAAGAATCATTCACAGTGGGTTCTTCTGACACTCCTAATCTCATATGCTTTTTTTTCCGTAGATTAGGTTCTGGTCTTTTATTTTTGTAGACAAAATAAATAAAAAAAGCAACTATCATGCAGAACCTAACCCATTTTCAATTAAACATTGTCATCATAACGTACAAGATAATTTGAGATATCCCGGAAAATTGGTGACATTTATAACCAACTTTTATTTGTTGCCTTTGTGTACTGGCGAGTATCAGAAGTATGCTTGACTTGCATTAGAGAGTTAACTAAACAAGCCTGAAGAATATAACTTCAGCACCTCAATGAAATGTAGGATTAGAAAATCTTTTAGGATCAAAACTTCAAATTGCTTAACCCCGAACTGCATTAAGCATTTTTGGTTTGATTTATACAACATTCATTTTGCTAGCAGTAATCATTAAAGCAATTCCCAGAACATTTGAACGCAAGCAATTCCCAAAACACTTACTTTCATTTGCAGCCACATCAGCAGACAACAGAATTACCAATGAAGCCTCGAAAAACTACAGACCAACTCCTAAATTCATCACTACCACATAAACCCATCATACAACCACCAGAAAGATCAAATCTTTCTCAATAAAATCAACTCAATTCACTAGACTAAATAAAACCAAGCTGACATAACTAAACTATAAACAGCAAAACAAAATCAATCAACTAAAACCAATCAAAATAATCAGGCCAACACAAAGCCCTTCCCGATTTTTCAATTACCCATCAAAATACTACTAAATAGGGTTCCTTTGATACAACAAACGATAATCAATTAGTAAGAAACAATAACGCAGAAACGTGTACAAATAAACAGAGCAAGCGAGGGAGTACGACGCTGAGTTTAAAGAGATTGGCCTCTTTGGGAGGGAGAGAGGCGCCCATTGTGATGGTGTTTGAGAGAGAAAGAGCAGCTGTGGCGGGGGTGATGGTGGTGGCGTTTATCGGCTGCAACCCTACTGTGAACAATAAGGCAAAGAAATTGTTTTTGGCTAATGAAAAATTAGGAGGGCCAAATGTAAAATACAAAAAATATTTGGGGTTATTTTTATAAATTTCCCTTTTCTCAGCTACTTTAAACGAAAATTGGCCCTCACTGAGCGATGTCGTTTTAGCTGTTTCAAACGATGTCCACAGTCGCACAACCAGTCTCCCAACCGGGGGTAAAAAAAGTTTCCACTCTTCTCATCCACTCCCGCTCGCTCTCCTCTTTTCGAATTCCACCGTTTCTGTCTCTCTCTCTCTCTCTCTCTCTCTCGAATTTTCTCAAAACATTTGAAACTCGAAATTCTTAATTCGCCGAAACCAAAAATGCCGACCCGTACCTCCGACCTGGATGATCCGCTGGAGGGTTTCTCGGGTCTAATGCTGTTTCCGCGTACCCTTGCGACGGTTGGTACCGCTTGGCCGCTTGATCCCAACGATCTTCAACACGCCAGTAATTTCCTCAAATCAGTGGTAATTCTTTTTCATTTTTTTAATTTTATTTTGAAATTAATTTTAGCTTGAATTGTTAGGGTCGCGTTTCGTTGCTGTTAGTAGTGATTTGTACTTTAAGCTAAAAAAAGGTACATTAGTCAGAGCGAAATCAATTTTAGTCGAATTACAAGAAAGTGATTGTGGTTCAATTTTTCTGCACTTCAGCCCCTACAAAGTCCAGATGAGCTTTTAGAGCAGGGGAAACCTATTGTGCATAGTAGTTCAGGAATTTCTAGATGTGAAATTCCGAGCTTTGTTGCTGCTGCAAAAGTTACTGATAACCTCCAAGAACGAAGGCCTGGCTTAGGTCGCAAGCGGGCTCGGTTTTCTTTGAAGCCTAAGTCAAGGTAAAAGCTTGTAATTGGTGTCAAGTTTGTTTTGGGTACTGAATGTTAGTTGAATGACGATATGTTACCGTATGACAGTCAGCCAACTGTGAAATTAGAACCTAGTTTCAACTTTGAAAACCTGAAAGACCCAGAAGAGTTCTTCATGGCTTATGAAAAGTTTGAGAGTAAGTTTGCCTTTGTTAATACCTTCTAAGATTTTCCACTGCCATAATTTTGTGGGCTTACTTTTCACTGGGTCTTAACTTTGGTGCAGATGCAAAAAGAGAAATAGAGAAACAGACAGGTCACATTATGGACTTGAGTAAACTAAATCCGTCCATGGCTCCACGACCTCGGCGACAAGGAATATTGGGGTATTTTCAGCTTGTTTAATTTACATACGTATTCTTTTTGGTTGTAGAACATAGTGTAATAATATCATGTCTTAGGAGGAGGTCAGTGAAATACAAGCATTGCTATTCAAATGATATTTCCTCTCAAGAAACCTTTGAAAATGTTGAACAAGAAAGAACCAGACCAATTGTTGCATCACAAGGAACCTTTGAAGAGAACATTCTTAGTGATTCTAATTTTAACGTGCGAGAAGAAACAGCCCATGCAAGTGTTGCATCTCAAGAAATGGAGCTAGGTGATGCTGAATTACAAGAATCAGAATTAGTTGGTGAGTGAAAGAATTTAATGAATTTATTTACAAAAAAAGAAAAGGTTGATCTGCTCACCTGGAACTGCTGTTCTCTCTCTCTCTCTCTCTGTGTCTCTTCCTTCTCGATGTTCTTCTATCTCTCCTTCAACAGTTTAGCCTAATGTGCTATTTGATCTATGTATTTTGGCTGTTTGGGCCTGATTATTTGATCCTTGTAACATGACTAATGATAGTATGTGTAGGTTCAGTAACAAAGAAAGAAAAGCAGGTTAGTGAACTTCTGGATGAATTGGTTACAGGCGACGATGAGGAACTTGATGAGGATGGGGCAGTCGCTCTTTTACAGGAGCACTTGCAGATCAAACCCATTGTTCTGGGGAAATTATGCCTCCCTGACTTGCATGTTGCACGAAGGATTGATTTGAATGCCTCAGGAGTGGACGTGCCAAAGCATAGAAATCCATTATCAGACATACAGAATTTGGTAAAAGGAATGAGCAGCAGAACTCCAAAGAAGCGTAAGTCAGCTGAAAGTTCTGTTCATTGTCTTTCTTCTCCAACTCCACCGAGGAGTCCATTAGGTTCCATATTAGCTTTGAAGAAACACATCTTGCAGTCAAATTTGTCGCTTGATGCATTTTCTGGTCATGATATTGATCAGTCACTGGCAAGAAACGCTTCTCCTTTTGCAAGTACTGGAAAACAAATTGATGAAGTTAATATGGAAAAGGAGTTGAACGTTTCTCCGATGTTGAAGTCTCCAATGATAGAAGGAAATGGCATTGCAGATGTCACTACAAGTTTACCTGTGGTGGATATGCGAAATGCTGCTTGTTCATCTGACAAAACTGTGAATGATAATCTGAGTAGACTTGATTCTGGTGTTGATGTCAGCTCAAATGGATTTCGAGCTGATGTTATGGATAGTGTTGGAGTTAGTTGTTTGGATAACAAGGTTGTTAGTGAGACTTCAGGTTGGCCTGATGCTAATACAAGTGTTCAGACAAATGAACAGACAGAACTCAAAGACAAGGTGATTTTTTTCTTCCTAATTTGTTGTTATTATTATTATTTTAACAATTTTTTTCTTCTGAATTCATTGTTATTATTATTATTATTATTTTTATTATTATTTTAACTGTGTTGATTAAGTTGTGATACTAAATTTTATCCTGTGAGATGTCATGACAAGATGCAGGTGAAAGATGTGTTGGAAGCTGTTGATTCTGTACTAAAAGATCTCAACTTGGAGGACTCTACTGCCAAAAAATTGAACAGCACTCAAAATGAATTGGGTAGGATTATTCTTCTTTGATTGAGCTTTATGAGAAACTTTTTTAGGTTTGGGGTGCCGTTATTGAGTACTTGAAAACATGTGTTAAAACCCTTAATTTTTTTTTTTTTAATCGTTATTGCTTTTCCTCTACAGATCCAGCAAGCCAAGATCTGGTTGAAAATTATACAATTGATGGGCCCTCTAAAACTGCAGATGTTGGTTCAGAAGGACTACAACAGCGTACTGAGGTTAATTCTGCACAGCCCGATCTCAACATGGAGGACTCTACTGCAGAAAAATTGAGCAGCACTCAAACTGAATCAGGTAGGATCATTCTTCTTAACCTTTATGAAATGCTCCTGACGGTTTGGGATGCAACTATTCAATAGTTTATAACAAGCATTGCAAGCCTTGATTTTACCCCTCCAGTGTACATGGACTCCTCATGGCTCCCAGGAAATTGTTTTCCCTGTGCTCAATTTTTTTTTTTTAATTCCTACTTTTCCTTCATAGATAAAACAAGCCATGATGTGGTTGAAGACCGTGAAATTGATGGGCCTTCTAAGCCGGAAGGACTACAACAGCATAATGAGGTAAATTTTGTACAATCCGAGCTCAACATGGAGGAAACTACCAGACAAAAATTGAACAGCACTCAAACTGAATTGGGTAGGATTATTCTTCTTTGCTTAACCTTTATGAAATACTCCCTAGGAATAACTTCTCCTGTTCTCAATTTCTTTCCATTCTGACTTTCTCTGACAGATCAAACAAGTGGTGGTGTGGCTGTAGGCCATGCAACTGATGGGCCTGCGGAAACTGCAGACACTGGTTCACAAAGAACTCATCATAATGAAGTTAATTCTGTACAACACAATCTCAACATGGAGGACTCTTCTGCCAAAACATTGAACAGCACTCAAACTGTATTAGGTAAGATCATTCTTCTTTGCTTAAGGTTTATGATATACCCTTGTTGGTTGGGATGCGCTTAACCAATAATCAGTATCATTGGTTACAGCTCTTGATTTTACTATCCCCCCAATTCTTAGGAATTGAGGGTATTCTTTTTGGTTTCTAAGGATTTTCTTTTCCTGTTCTCAATTTCATTTTCATTCTAACTTTCCCCGCCAGATCAAACAAGCCAGGATGTGGTTGATGACTGTACAATTGATGTACCTGCCAAAACTGCCGTTGCTGGTCCACAACCGTATAATGAGGTAATTCCAATCGCTTGTAACTCTATGCTAACTGAAATAAAAGAGAAAGAAAGGCATAATCTAATATATAATTTACCATCTTTTTGCATTCAATGCTATTTTCCTTTTTTCTGGTGTTTGGCATCTATCATTTGAGAGTTATACTATAATTGAATTTCTGCTGTATTGACATGATATTCAGGTATTCAGGATTGAGAGCTTTGTATCTGAGCAACTGAGTCTTCAACCTTTCTTATTATTTATTTATTCCCAGTTTCACATATGTACTGCATAACATGATTAATTTATTGAGATAATATTGTTAATATTGCTTTAAAATTACCAAGACATATATACGAACAATTTTTAAATTAGTGAGTTGAAAAGAAAAAAAATCAATACTGCCGACTCTCCACTTTCTAGGGTACATTTGCACTTGAACATTTCTAGTTGTGGCTACAAAGACGACTATTGGGTAATGGATGGGGCAAAGTATAAATGAGTGAGGGGTGTATGTGTGCCATTTCATTCAGCATCTATTCAGATTCTTAACTGTTGTTCGTTGTCACGATTTCAGGTTATAATTGGCAATAAGAACTGATACTCTTGGGTAGTTTAAGTAGTTAATTTTTAATTTATTGGTCATGGCTTGATGTAGAATGATACTCATGCACTAGCTAAAAGGTAATTACTGTCTGGACTGTCAGGTTGGTCAAGCAAATGGCTTCTATGTAAACTGAGTCAAGTAACTAAAACATTTAGAAAATATACCGTATCTGGTTAATGGGGTTTAATGTGACAAACACCTACAATGCCACTATTAGATGACTTGGTAGAGTACTTGACCCGTTGAGCATGAATGATTCAGTTGTTTTTCTTAATAGCCATTGAGCGTCTGGTCTAGTGTTTGAAAATAAATATGCTGTAAATTCTAATAGGAAATAGAAACTTCAGTATGCTTTAATGTTAATTTTTTTGGATATGTAGGTGCTGCCAGTTGTGGTTTACAAACTTTAGAAGTAAAATAAAAATAAGTGAAAATTTCTTTTCATTTTGCTGCAGGGAGTTCAAAGATCAATGAGGGAGCCATCAGATAAGCGATGTAAAACAATATCAGGTGCATGCAGAAAAGGCAAACGTGAAGTTGCCACTCGTAGGCAAAGCCTTGCAGGTCTTTACTCACACTAAATTTTAGAATGCATCATCAAAATTTGTATTTGTATTTGAATAATTATTTATATTTTGTTTTTCCAGCTTCTGGTACATCATGGGAATCTGGAGTTAGAAGAAGCACCAGGATAAGGTCAAGACCCCTGGAATATTGGAAAGGAGAAAGATTTTTATATGGACGCGTACATGAAAGTAAGTATTTTCTCATGTGGAATTTATTATATAGTGACTGTATCAGGTATGCACAGAGATACTTTTAGAAAATTTTTCCCTGAAATTAATATATGGCTTATGATTAGAATATTTTTGGTTTTCCTAAATGAAAATTTTATAACAGTTTAGGTGCCTCAAACTCTTTATCATTTAAGGTTCCCACACTAAAGAACTGTGAGCTGTAAGGATACAATTTCCTAAAGAGTAGAGCTTATGGTGCCCTTTTTAAACTCTTCGAGAAACCCTGGTTGTTATCCTTATGTATCATTCTTTCTGCAATTGCAGAAAGGGACATAAAATTACAATAGAATTTTAATTAAATTTTGCTATAATTTGGAATAAAATTTTGTAAACATACTTTCTTCATACTAAAATTATTGTTTTAGATAATTTATTTCTTCATTGTTTCAAAATTATTCTGATTTTATCCCCCCCAATCCCCCACCAAAAAAAAAAAAAAATAGTTATATCGTATAGTAAGATTATAAAATAATTACGTACATGAGTTGCAAAGACATTTTAGTTTAAGTAAAATCATATTTGTCCTTTTATGTAATTTTAGACGACTTTTTTCTTTGGAGCCTGTTTTGTAAAAATCAATTACTAAGGAAGAATTACGACCAAGGAAGATGTCTTGATTTGATGTTCTGTCATGAAGCAGATTGGTCAGTGGCTTGTATTTTGTTACAGGTTTGACAACAGTAATAGGGATAAAGTATGAATCTCCAGGAAATGCAGATGGAAAACCTGGCATCAAGGTGAAGTCTTTCGTCTCTGATGAATACAAAGATTTAGTTGAACTAGCTGCTAGGTTTTGAGATCATTGTGATTCTGTGTTCATGGCTTAGTGGAGTACTTTAATGTACGAATTTGTGTAGTATCCTTTGCGTGATCTCCATGCAACACTAGTTGTCTGATTCGGCATATTTAGTCAGCAACAAAGGGTTATAAGGAAAGGAAATTTAAGGGTTATGGTTTGTGTTCTAAATTGAAAACATAGGCTTTTAATATCTGCATCACTTTTTTATTTTTTTAAAATTTTTTTATGCACATAGATCGTTTGAGCTTGCTTTATGTCCCCATTTCATCTGGCTTTTGCTAAAATAATACAAAAAAAAATTAAAGCAAAATGCTTTGTGATGGGTTGCTCATTATTTTGAAGGCAGATAGAATTCTTCGCCTCATGCTTGAAGTCGAGAGTTCAAAGCTCCTCAAATCTTTTTAAAACTCTTTCTCATTTTAAAAGATGTCAGAATTGAATTTTCACTTCATACACCCTTTAGATTTCTTAATGGAGTTAGACTATTGGCACCCCTCTAAAATACTTTTAAAACTCCTCTTCTATTACAATTACATTTAAGGATAAATTCTCTAATATATCTCATATTTATTTTATCTTAAACTTGTGTATTTTCTTTCTTTAAAAGAAAAAAACTCTTGTATTTTCTTTCTTATCAAACTTACACATATTTTTTTCCTTAAATTCTCTATAAATTTTTCTTGAATTACTAATGCAATCTATTTATAATAAATGAAACACATTCTGATAAAATTATTTGATTTTTTTATTTGGCTCTTACTAAAATTTTTTACATCATAATCTTGAAAAATTTGATTTAACTCATTGATTTGTTATTAAGAAATTTTTTACCCATAAAAATTATTTGTGAGGAGGAAGAAAATAATAGAAAATACACAAGTTAAAACTGGATATGTTTGATAAGATTCATTATTTAAATGTGTCTATTTAGAAATTGGATATGTATGGCATTGAGTAGTTGAAAAAGGGGCTTCAAAAGAATCATGGGTGGGTGCCAATAGTCCAACTCGTCTTAATTTTGTCCTGATTATCTATCTGCACTTTTGTCTTTCATCTTCATTTTCTTAATGATGTCATTTCATGGCCCTAAAGGCTAAAACTGAAAAATTAAAAAGTTACAACCTACACCATACGGCATTCAGCAAGACGTTACTGCAAAAACTTATTTTCTTTCAGAGATGAAGCAATGGCCATTTGAGCAGCTTGAGGCATACGCAATTGACTTTAAGAAACAGAGAATAAGTATAAAGCAATTTCTTAAGATGACTGCATGTAATTCCGGGGTGGAGTATTTGTCTTACGACATCATTACAAGATATATTATACAGGTGAACAAATTAAATTGGTGATGACTAGCTGCTGGTTTTATGAAACTTGATACCAAAAGACAACTATCACTTCACTTTTACAATTGAGAACTAATTAAATTGGAGAAGCTGGAATTCTCTGTAAATTACAAATGAAATCATAATCATCATTAAAATGAAAAAACAGTTCAGCGATTAAAACGTTAATGAAACTATCTTTAAGACCAATTAACTAATACATAAACGTGGAAATTCTTGACTAAAGTATTTGTTTAATTTTTTTCTTCTATTCTTTTGCTCATATATTTTCATTTTGCAGCTTCTTAGAAATTATGGGTTTCATTATTTAGATATACTAATAGGCCTTAGCACCTTTGTGCCATTGTGTAAATCCGTACTCTGTCTCTCCGTCTCTCATGGAGCTAAGTGCAATTTCCTATTTCCATTACCTGCTTCTTTCCTTAGTTATAGCAGGAGCAAACAACATTAATACCACAGACCAACAAGCTCTTCTTGCTCTGAAAGCTCGTATAACTAGCGATCCTAGCAACCTTTTGGCCAAAAACTGGACCTCAAATACTTCTGTTTGTAGCTGGATTGGCATCACTCGGGATGTCAGTAGCCAAAGGGTCACAGTCTTAAATATTTCTGATTTTGGCCTCACAGGCGCCATCTCTTTTCAACTTGGAAATCTCTCTTCACTTCAAACACTTGATCTCAGTCGTAACCGGTTTTCAGGTACCATACCTTCTTCCATTTTCAGCATTTCTACACTGAAAATGCTGATCTTGGGTGATAATCAGCTCTCCGGTTCTTTCCCGTCTTTCATTATTTCTAACATGTCTTCAGTACGAGCTATTGATTGTAATTACAATCGTCTATCTGGTGAACTGCCTGCAAATATTTTCAGTTATCTTCCTTTTCTAGAATCCCTTGCTTTGTCCGCAAACAATTTTCGTGGCCAAATACTATCAACTCTATCAAATTGCAAACAGCTGCAAATGTTATCTTTGTCGATAAATGATTTCACAGGAGCCATACCAAAAGAAATCGGCAACTTGACCAAGTTTAAGGAGTTGTATCTTGGCCATAACAAACTTCAAGGTAGGCGTGTAAAAGTCCACTATAATTCTAGCTGAATGATGAAATCACTTACACATATATTGCTTAATTATTATGCAGGAGAAATCCCGCAAGAGCTAGGGAATCTTGCAGAATTAGAGTGGCTATCACTAACACAAAGCTTTTTAACAGGCACTATTCTGTCATCCGTTTTCAATCTTTTTTCTTTATTGGAATTGGATTTTTCAAACAATAGCCTGGCGGGTAGCTTCCATGATGACTTGTGCCAACGTGTTCCTCTTCTTCAAGGATGCTACGTGACTAATAATCACTTCACTGGTTCAATACAACGCAATTTGTGGCAATGTACAGATCTTTCAGTTGTTTCATTGTCATTAAATCAACTCACCGGAAGCATACCCATAGACATTGGGAACTGGACCACTCTCAAGAAACTGTATCTTAGCTTCAACAACTTGATAGGTTCGTGCTTAAAAACAACTCTAATATTTTAACCAAATAAAGAGCGTGATATGATTTTGTAAGTGTTGCTTATGGCTGACATGTTTACAGGCGACATACCCCATGAAATTGGTAATCTTCGTAATCTAGAGATTTTGGGGATTGATGAGAACCACCTTGTTGGTGAAGTCCCCAATACAATCTTCAACATGTCAACATTGAAAGCACTTAGCCTTTTGAATAATACTCTCTCAGGAAGCCTTCCATCATCAAGCAAAAACGTGATTGGACTTCCAAATGTCGAGAGACTCAACTTGGGGCTTAAAAACTTGAGCGGGAGAATTCCATGTTTCATCTTCAATGCTTCTAGGCTCTTTCTTCTAGAGTTGACAGGTAACTCCTTCTCAGGATTTATTCCCGGCACACTTGTCAATTTAAGAAACCTAGAGCATCTCGGCTTGGGTTATAACTACTTGACATCTTCAACTCCCGAATTGAGCTTTCTCTCCTCTTTGGCAAATTCCAGCAGTTTAAAATACATAGTCTTGGCAGACAATCCACTTGATGGTGTCCTTCCAAGTTCCGTAGGTAGCCTTCCAAATTCTCTGGAAGAATTCTACTTGCTGAACTGCAAAATCCGCGGTAACATTCCAAAAGATATTGGCAACCTAGTCAACTTGACAACCTTACAATTAGGAAACAATCAATTGAGCGGATCAATTCCAATTACACTCGGCCGACTAAATACACTCCAAGGTTTAGGCCTTGAAAATAATAAATTAGAAGGACCAATCCCAGATGATCTTTGTCAGTTGGTTAGACTATCTGAGCTTCACTTGGACCACAACAAGCTTTCTGGACCAATCCCTGCATGCTTTGGTAATTTGAATTCTTTGAGGAATCTCTCTCTGGGTTCCAATGAGTTATCTTCTGTCATACCCTCTACTTTCTGGAGCCTTAACAACATCTTGAGCTTTGACTTTTCATCAAATTCTTTGAATGGGTCTCTCCATTGGACATTGGAAATATGAAAGTTGTGGTAGACATAAATTTGTCAACGAATTATTTAAAGGGTGACGTTCCAACCACAATCGGAGACCTAACAAACGTGCAGATTCTTTCCTTAGAAAACACTAGATTACAGGGCCCCATCCCCGAATTAGTTGTGAGTTGGCAAGCTTGGAATCCTTGGATTTATCTGTTAATAATCTGTCTGGTGTTATTCCTATATCCGTAAAGAAACTCGGGTATCTCAAAAATCTAAATCCCTTTTTCAATAGTTAGAAGGAGAGATTCCTAGTGGAGAATCTTTTGCAAATTTCTCAGTACAATCATTTATGGGGACTGATTTTGTTGAGCGGTTCACCCCGTCAGCAAGTCCCATTGTGCAAAAGTAGCCCTCATCGAAAATCAAGCAAAAATGTTATTCTTCTAGGTGTGGTTTTACCTTTGAGTTTGTTCGTAATGCCAGTCTTACTAGCTCTTAGAATTGGGTTAATCACCAGATATTGAATGTAACATGTCACCTCAGGCTATGTGGAGAAGATTCTCATGCCAAGAACTTTTAGTAGCAACAGACCACTTCAGTGAAAAAAGCCTTATTGGGATTGGAAGCTTTGGTACGGTTTACAAAGTTAGATTTCGAGGTTGCAATAAAGGTGTTTCACTCGCAATTTGAGGGAGCATTGAAAAGTTTTGATGCTGAATGTGAAGTGCTGAAAAGTGTACGTCATCGAAATCCTGTGAAAATCATCAGTAGTTTTTCAAATGGTAATTTTAAAGCACCGGTGTTAGAATATATGGCTAATGGAACCCTGGAGAAGTATTTGTATTCGAGTAACTGCAGCTTGGATATTTTTCAGAGATTGAGCATAATGATTGATGTTGCATTAGCTTTGGAATATCTCCACTTTGGTTATTCACATCCTGTGATTCATTGTGACGTAAAGCCTGGCAATATATTATTAGATGATGACATGGTTGCACATTTAAGTGATTTTGGCATTGCTAAGCTCTTGAATGGAGAGGAATCCATCACAACACAAACAATTGCCACAATCGGTTATAGGGCACCAGGTTTGTGGCTTATTCTAAATTAATTTCTTATTTTTTTCATTTAATATTTCTTTTTTTTTTTTCGTTTAAAGTTATATTATCAGTTTTTCATAATCTTCTTATCAAAAGATTATAATATTAATGATTCATCAGATAATGAAACTGATTTGTGATCTGTAGAGTATGGAAGGGAAGGACAAGTATCACCAAAAGCTGAGGTGCACGGTTACGGGATTACTTTAATAATAGAAATATTTACAGAGAAAAAACCCACATGCGAAATATTTTGTGAAGAGATGAGCTTAAAAAACTGGGTTAATAACTTGTTACCCATATCAGTGATTAATGTTGTTGACACAAACCTACTAAGAAGAGAAGACAAATTTTTTTACTGCAAAAGAAAAACGTGTCTCTTCTGTCTTGAGTTTGGCTCTGAACTTTACGGGCGAAGCACCTGCAATGAGGATCAACACCAAAGAAATTGTAGCCAGACTAAAAAAAATTAGAGACACATTGCTTGCGAATGTTAAAATGGAGGGAGAATAAGTCTTTGCATATATCAGTTGTAATTTTACTTATTTTAATCCTAGTGCAATGACTACTCGTTTCATTTGAGAGATTGTTTCGTCTTTACTTTGGTGAAAAGGCTTATTTCAACTCTTCACTTTTTTTATCATAATTAAACCTGTATCATTCTTGTTTAGTAGCATGTTATATGAGTGTTCTTTTTTTTTTTCATTCCTCCTTTCTTATGAAAGACACAATTTAGAGTTGAATTTTAGCTTCATACGCACTACAAACTAAATTCAAAAACTAGCCCCGATTACCTTCATCTGTCAACCTCTTTCGTCTTTTCATGCATCTTCTTTATTTTCCTTATTTTCTTTTTTTGTTAATTTTTTTACAAGAATATTTAATGGCAACAGAGATCAGACGGTAGTGCTTCATTTTTCTTATTTATAATTATATCTTTTCAATTTCGTGACTCCAAACCTAAAATTAAAAGATTAAACTACAGTACTAATGAGTATTTATCAAGATGTTTCAACAAAAACTAATATTTTATTCAGAAGACTACGCAAATTAAACGACTATGTCAGAAGCTTGTAGCATTCGTAATTGGGGTCCTTTTTGATACTGTTACGAAATTAAATCATTAATAATTGTATAAATATGTGCCATTAGATTTAATTAATAGTGGTATAAACCATTCATCTTTGTAAGGACCTAAGTAACTATTCATATGAGGATATCCATTATCTATTAGGTAATTCTTACCTATGAAAAAAATTAAAATTATTCAATGTATAAATAAATTTTTATACAAATTAATATATAACATAATCAATAATTAATTTTGATTATATTTCAACTAACCTATGGGCAAGTAAGAAAAGTACAAATTTTCTCATGTAATGTCTAAAGAAAATATGTCGGTATCATGGGCATTGTATTCCTCTCTACCTCATGCAAATATAAAACACATATTAAAATCATAGGCAACCATAACATTTTGAGTAGTAATTCCTTTTCTTTCAATATATGGTATTTGCTTTAATGTAGGCATTACTATAGGCGCATTTTTCCCATGAATCGGCCAATATAATCTTTAAAACGGGGCCAATATCATTATTTAATTTTCTTAGAAATTCTTCTAAATTGTGGGTTTGATGGTTTTAGAATATCAATAGCCATCAAACAAATAGAATCTAAAACCATTCCAAACCACTTTAATACAGTTTCACTAGAATGCTGAAATCTTTTTTGAACCATCTTATTCCCAAATGCATGGTCTAATATAGTAAAAAATATAGCTACTGACTCAATTATATCACACTTTTGCCTTTTTTAAGGGCATGTGACTAATTCAATGCTTCACATAAATTTGTAAATACATGTTTTTCCATTCTAAATAATTGATGACATCTATTTTCATGCCTATTTAACACCTCCAAGATAAATAAATATCTATATGAGATGAGGTTCTATAGGGTTCCTTTAAATTATACTTAACTCCTACTTGAACTATCTTCAACAATTTGTATTCATGACCAACACTTACAACAATGTAATTTTGCTCAACATCATCATTATTTTCTGAAAATTCCATATTTGTACAAGTACACATGATAAATATTATTATCATTTGCAATAAAAAAGCAATCAATAACAAAAATTCATAATAACCATGTCATAATTGATAACTAAATAAAATAAAGTAAATCCATCTCAATTTGTTCCAAAATAACAAAATATAGGCTAAAATAAAATAACAACATCTCCAATTTAATAACAAAATATAATTTAAGCTAAAAGAACTACTTAATGTACTCCAATCACTCAATTTGAACGTTAGGCTTGAGTGCAACAAACCATCTCCCTATTTTCCCTCCTTAGAAAAATTTTATTGGCCAATATAAATAGTTCATTTTTCACCTCCATTCTAGGCAAACTACGTAATACATCCATTACTTCTCAAATGTTGTAACCATTTTCATCAATTGTAATAGCTAAAGATGGCCTAGTCTCTATTACATTACATAAGTGATCCAATTGTTTCTCCAATATAATTGCAGCTCCATCTTGTTTTCTAATTAACAACTTTCTTTTACTTCCATTATCTAGTGTAGGTGCTATAAGAGTGCCAATGTAAGTGTGAATCTCAATATCCTCTAGCCCATCAAAGTTATTTGGTTCATTGACATTCTCTGCCTGAAAATTTATATTATCTTCTCCAAAAACACATTCCCTAGATGGTACACCATCACTATCAGTTGGTACAAACCTTATAGACCCATGATCCTTCTCTTGTAGCAACAATATTTTTAAACAAAATTTCTAGTTAGTCAATGTTTTTCAAGCCTTTGTTATGAAATTTAATTGCATGATGCACCTCATACAACAATGGCAAAAGATAGTATGCTAAAACTTTTTCTAATTTACTCCAAATATTATAAAAAAAAGATGGAAATCACATTTTTAGTTTTCTATTCCACCATTCACTACCAATATCAATTGTCTGCTTTAAAGGATTCATCCTAAGCTGGTTTTATTTTTCACCAAGTTTGTCCAAAGTTACCAATCTTTCTTGAGAGAGTCCTATTTATTTTTCAATTGCATTTGTTGATAATTTTTACTGGTTATAGAATAAAATTTCACAAGAAAAATTTCCACCCAATCTTATTAAAGTGACCATTTGGTAGATTCCCAGATAAGGTCTCGTTGACACAAATCTTTATAAAAACATCTAAGGTAGCATTTTGCTTTTGATTGTTTTTTATTTTCCTGTACAACAGTTTCTATTGTAGACAAAAGATTTTTAATATTACTATAAAAAACAATGAAAAAAATATTATTGGAATAAAAAAATGTAAATATAAAATAAGTAAGATGAACATCCAGAGCATATTAAGCAAGTATAAATATAATAGAATAAATATCCAGCAAATAAATAAAATAAATAATTCACATAATATATATACTAATTTGTGTAGACTACGTAATAGTGTGAATACATTAAATAATAGTAAAATAAATTAACAAAGTGAAAAAGTAAATGAAAACTAGCTCTAAATTGAAGAAAATAAGTAATTTATTTGATAAAAAAAGCATAAGAGACAAAAATGATTGTAAAGAAAGCATGAGAAAAACCGTTCCTGCTATTGCTTGGCAAAAAATGACAAGAAATAGAGAAATCTTTGTTGTACAGGGTTTCGTATATACATTAGGGCTTTTTGGAATTAGTGAAATATTGTTAGCACATTTTGAGAATTCTATACATTTTAAAAAAGAAAAACAAAACTGTTTAAGCTTCTCCAAGTAGAATCAAAATAGCCTTTTTAAATCTTAAAAGCTCTACTACAAATGATACCAAACAACTCAATATTTTTTTTTATAGAATACTACTGTTTACCCCGAGTCAAACCTTGGGTCAAATCCCGAAACCTGGATAAAACGACGTCGTTTTTTATTTTTAATATTATTTCAATCATATACAACGACGCTGTTTTGTGATTTGCATTATAGACTTAGAATTCTTTTCATCTAGCTTTCTCTTCGAATCAATTGGCGGACACCCCGGTCCTGTGTGTTACCGGAAAGGAGGGGATTTGGCAGTCATTGATGCAAACTTGATTCTGGGTTTTGTTATTTATGATTATTTTCCATCAATCTTTGGTGCTAATGAAGACCAGCCTTTAGATATTAATGCAACCAGAGAAAAATTTCAGAAGCTTGCAAGTGAAATTAATTCCGAATTATCCTCTTGATTTGCTCTTCTCCTTTGGATAATTCCTTCTCGTAATTAGCAATAAGGTCTGGATCAAATAAGGGACTAAAACTTCTCCTCCGCAAAGAAACCTCAGAATTGCAACCCAAACTCTCATTTTTTACAAGGACAATGTTCAAATTCTATGCTTTTTTGCACGAACTGTCTTTAAAATTTTTCACTTTGAATATAGTCGGGCTAAATTTCGATTTCACAGGACCGTTTACATGTAACTTATTCTCTTTGCCTTCGAATTTCTTGGCTTTCCTCTGGGAACCAAACTGACTTAAGAACTTCAAAGGACTCCTGGCATCCATATCCGTAAACCCACGAAGCACGCGTTTTGGGCTCTTCTCGGTGAAATTCGAAATGGCTACTTATACTTCCTCTTCAAGACCCTCCATTAGCTCCCAAGCATTTATAACCTCCGGCGGCTTACGAGGCGGCGATCCCTTCACCACTTTCTTCTTCTTCGTAGTCTCTGCAACAACATCTTTAGCGGGAATTTCTTGTTCTTGTTCTTCTTCTTCTTGCTTTAGCATTTGTTCGTTGTCTAGTTTGAGGACGCCATAAGTGCTTGAAGTGAGAGAAACGAGAGGAAGAAGCAGCTGGAGTTGGGTTCTGTAACGAAGAGAATGAAAAGCAAATGAAGAATCTGGAGTTTTGTTGTGTTTTTTGCGATTTTTCTAACCTAAACGACGTCGTTTCATAGCAAATAAAAAAAATTGACGAAACGACATCGTTTCAGCTATTTCGGGGTTTGTTCCGAGATAAACATCGTTTTCCTTTTTTATAAAGAGCTTTTGGGTTCAAAATAAAAAAAAAAAAACTTATGACTACTAGAGAAGCCTAGCCAAACATACAATAGAATTTCTAGCAATTAATTTCTTAACAAAAACCATGCTTTCATCATTTTCAAGTTTTTTTTTTTATTAGGTGAGATTGTTTTTTAAAGCATAATATTATTCTTAGTATATAGATACTTAACTAAAATATTTATTGATGTGTTGTCCATTATTTAATTCCTATGTATATAGTATTAGTTGATTTTATTATTAATTATTAATCTATTATTTCTATAACCTATTTAATGAACAAGATATAAAATGCCATGGATATCTCGATTGGATATCTAAAGTAAATAAGCATAACATTATTATTATTTTTTTTTCAAAGAGGAGCTGGTTACGTTACAAATGCCGTAACGTGTAGCCTAACAACTCGGAGACGTTGAATGTGCTTTAATTTGGATCCAATGGATTACATTAAAATTATGAAAAAAGTAGTAACAAGTGGTAAATCAATTGAACTAGTTATTTTAAGTCATCGGCCACTTGATCAAACAATTTATTCTTAGAAAAAAAAAACAAATTTTCTTTTTTTCCCTGCTCTTTTCTTCTTCTTCTTCTTCAATCCAAGCAATTACAATTTTAAAACATTTATTATCATAATTATTTATGATAACTTAAATTTCAATCCCCTTCTTACTTAGAATTTCCCATGCTTTATAACTTGTGTAATCCTTGAACAAATTTCGTTGCAAAACTAATTAATCTTTCTATTCTGTCATTAGTTTTGCTTTTTGTGTCCGATCATATTTACTTCTTCTTTTTTAATCCATTCGTTGGATTTTGAAATGCAATTTTGCAGTTTATTCGATCTAAGTATATTCCACGTATTCAATTTTTTGTCCATTTAAGTAGCTTCGATGAACAGTCATTAAGTTGTAAATTTTGATCCTTTCATGCTTTAATCTTAAGCTTCGAATTGATGAACCTGTGAATTTAAGTTTTCTTGGCAGACTAAGGTATTTTAGGTAAGCTGTTTGATGAAATGCCTAAGTGAGTTTTATTGATTTCAAATTGAAGGCCTAAGAGTAGTTGATGAGATCTAGTGACAAAAGTAATCTGATCAAGTAGGGAATATACATCTTGAGTATTGAAGAGAATTTTTATTCGTGGACCTCGTTGAAAATTTTATTTTGGTGGATTGAGGCATTGATGAAGGAGCAGTTCATACTGAGAGTTCTACCTTCAGTTGCTGAGTGGATAGATCGCCTTTTAAACAAAAATGGGTCTTCAGAAGAGGAAAAATCACTAGATTTGTCTTTTTATGGTAAGCATAAGTTATTCTTTTCTTGAATTGTTTGAATGATCGCTGCAGTTTGTAAAGAAGCGCTCTTTAATTAATGCCGAGCATAATCCAGTAAGAAGAAGATATTGCACCATTTAAACGTTTTCATTGATATAGTATATCTATAAATCTAGTACAATTCCCTTACTTGTCTCCTTTGGCCTTGGGCTCTTTCACCTGTGAAATAACGATGTTACTGCATTGCATGCCTCTTCATTTTATTTTCCCTTTGAACAAATTTGTGCTTACATTTTCCAATGATATTTTATTCCCCACATGTTGGTTATATAGAAGCAGAGAGATAACTGAAGATTACTATTATTATTTTGAATAAAGCATAATATTCATAGAATAATTGTTTCGCCTATTGTCTGGGCATCTGTTAACTTGGATTTTTTTCTGGAGGACGGGAGGAGTGGCATTTCCTCGTAGACCATGACCATTTTCCAGTTTCTCTCATGGATCTTCCTTGTGGAGTGGAGTCATTCAAAACTTATGATGACTCTGCTCTATCTAAAGCTACAGACATCGGCCAAGTAAGAGCCTTGTGAAGATCTTGTATTCGATATGATCAAATGCATGTCTTCATCATTCTTTATGCAACTGTTTTAGCCATTGTTGCTATAGAGACAGTTATGGTTAAAGAGCTAGGTTACTCGACTCTGGAGATGGCGGAGTATAGACATGGTTTTACCCTTCCTATGAGGGATGCTCGCAAGCAAAGATTTCGAGGGAAGCCAGATCCCAATGTACAACTTCTCCTTACATTTTTAAACCGTTTATGTACAAAGTTTATTTTTTATTTTAAGTTTATGGGTTTTCACCTCATTGAAAGGTTTCTTTTAACTAAACTACAGAATTTACGTGAAGCAATTGCCACTTATCAAGATAGTATTATGCGTCAATCATATGAGATGAAGATTCAGGCATCATTTTCCTTTTTCATGGAGTATTTAAAGAGATATTACTTTCTAATATGCTTTGCTGTATATATTCATGTAGAGAGAGCAGCCCTTCGCTCTAGTTCTTTTGGTCATGGCAGTTCTGTTAACTGGATGACTACTGTTACCATGGTTGCTTGCCTTCTGAAACTTCAAGTTGATCTATACATTCTGTCCTTGTTTGATTTTAGTTTTAACCAATTTTTTTTTTTTTTTTTTTGTTACTAAAGTTTCTTCATGAATGAGATTCCCTTTTATTGGATTGTCTTACATCGTTTATAACAATTAGCATTGTTTATAATAATTAACTGCCGCATGTATCTTATTAATCTCCTTGCTTGATCACTCTTTGCTGAACAAGATTATTGGGATTTGGGAGTCTGTTTACATTGGTGAACGTACCAGTACCATAGCATACCGCTAGTACATGTCCTTACAGATGAACTCCTCTTAATCAATAGAACAATCCTTGTAAAAAAAATATTTATATTGCTTAAAATATAGTAATAATGATGATGATATAATTAATTAAACTATAACCAAACGAGATGAGATTAATAGTTTTCTAAATGTTACTAACTTTTTGTACACAAATCAACTTATTTTGCATTGAATTATGTATAATCACTAAATCAATTAAGAGAATAATTAAATGAATCAAAATTATTTTAAATAGAAGTAATTCAATTCAATTAATGTTTGTGTGACTTCTTATATATATATATATAGGAACTAAAATAATTGATATTGTTAATTATAATATCTGAATTATGGTGTGAATTGGGGAATAAAGAAAATTACAATCTTACTTTGAGTATTACATTGAACCCGAAAACTCATTACCATTGAAGTATGATCATTAACTTAAAATTGTAATCATTAAACCTGAATCATTGAGTATTACATGAAACAATTAATATTGAACCTAAAAAATTCATGAAACTAATGCTAACATGAAATCTATGACCATTAACTTTAATTAAGAAATAAAGCATTAAAAGAATTCACTCTCATAAAACCTAATAATTCTATCATTAAACATGAAATAAATGTTAATATGAAGTCTAGGACCATCAACTTAAAATCGTAACCATTAAATTTTAAATACTCCTAAATTAAATTTAATCTAGTTTTGGGATGAGTGCATTCTACAGCCTTAAAAAAAGAAAAAGAAAAAAAAGCTAAGTAAGGTTATTTTAGTATTTACTTGAGTGTATAAAATATATGTTGACTTTTAAAATTGATTTAATTAGTGTAAAGGATAAGATGTAATAATACTATTAAAAATATTAATATTTAAATTTTAATTATTATGTGTCATTCATTGTATATATCATATTAGCATATCTACGAAGAAAAAAAAAATATATTAAAGAAAAGAAATGCAAATGGCCCAAACACTCCAATTCCAGTAAGTTATCTGCAGCTGGCTATAATCGGTGAAAAGAATTTTGGTACCGGATTGGAACCGGAGGAAGCAGAGTTATTAACTCATAAAGTTTTACACATGGCATGCTCTTAATAATTCTTTTGTCACATTATGGACTGTAGTATTCATAATCGGTAACGCTAAAATACCTGCATGTATGAGATACATGGATTAAAAATCACCATTGGATTCAATAGAGTCGATCCAATTGTTTCATTATTAAATAATAAAAAAATTGAGGGAATTGGAAACCTGTGAAACCGGTCATGCTTTTGGTTTTGGTTAAAAATATATAAATCAAAAGAAAATAAAACCCACACTCGCTCACCCCACAGCCTCACCTCACACACTCCTGACCATTCGCTCACCTCACCGGTCACCACTCCCTCACCTGACTTTCCTCATCTTTTCCAAAATTTTGTCGTTTCCAAAATTTTAAAACGGCTCTTGCTGGCTTTAGTAATTAGAAATAAGCATCTCCACATGCTGCTTAGCTCCTTTGTATTCTGAATTTCTTATCCTGAAAGACCATTGTGGACAATTTGATCGGCCCAATCATGGACTATCTTGTATGTCCACTGTGTGGTTCGATCAGCAAAAGTTGTGGTTACGTCTGTGGTCTTACGGACAGTCTCAACTCTTTGAGAGAAGCCAAGAATGATCTTGAAAATATAAGCAGAGATGTGCAAGCAAGGGTTGATCTCGCGGTGGAGCAGCGTTCCAGGCCCACACGCGAAGTGAATGGCTGGCTGGAAAGCGCACAGATCATTCTCGGAGAAGTGGATGGCATTTTACGGAGAGGTGCTGAAGAGATCCAGAAAACTTGTTTGAGGAAAACATGTTTTCCTGGAAGCTGGTACTCCAGATACAAGTTGGGGAAAGAAGCCAATAAGAGATTGTTGATGTGGAAGGGGTAAAAAGTCGAGGGCATTTTGCTATTGTTACTCAAAAGCCACCCCGAGCTTCTGTGGAGGAGAGGCCAATAGGGAAGACTGTTGGCTTGGACTCCCTTATCAGTGAAGTTTGGAGATGCATTGAAGATCATAATGAGAGGGTGATCGGGTTGTACGGAATGGGTGGTGTCGTCAAGACCACCCTTCTGAAGAAGCTTAATAATAAGTTTCTTGATACAGAGCACGGTTTCGACTTGGTGATTTGGGTGAAGGTGTCCGGAAATGCCAACCTGGAGAAAATCCAAGAAACCATACTTAAAAGATTCGAGATCCCGGATCAGATGTGGATAGGCAAAGATGAGGATGGACGAGCAAATGAAATCTTGAGCAACTTAAGAGGGAAGAAGTTTGTGTTACTATTAGATGACGTATGGGAACGATTAGATCTCTCAAAAGTGGCAGTTTCTGATCTTCTTGATGAATCTCAAGTACTGAACCTGTTCTTATTTCAATTAATTTAGCAAGAAAAAAGTGTTAAAATAAGAACAAGTTGGAATTATTAGAAGTCTATTGAATTGGCATGAACTAGGACAAGCATCTTTCAAAGAAGAATAAAAGTTATACAAAATTTAAACTGCTCTTGCAGACTTACTGTCGATAGAATTCTAATAAACGTCTCCAAATGCAGCATAGGAATAGCTTGTATTCTAAATTTCTATCCTTGGATTGAGATCCTGAGAGCAATTAACGGACTGTTTGATCGGCCCAATCGTGGACTATCTTGTAGCTCAATTCTGTGGTTTGATTAAAAAACACGGTCTTTACATCTTCGAACTTGAACACAATCTCAACTCTTTGTTTAGAAGCAAAGGATGGACTTGAAAAGCTCATCAGATACGTGCAAGGAGAGTTTGATGTCGCGGAGCAGCAGCGTTTGAGGCGTACACACGAAATGAATCGTTGGCTGGAAAGTGTACAAGTCATATTTGAAGAATTGGACGACATTTTAGAAAGAGGTGATGAACGGATCCGCAAAACATGTTTGAGGAAAACCTGTTTTCCAGGAAACTGGTGCTCCAGTGACAAGCTAGGAAAAGAAGTGATTGAGAAGATCCGTGCTGTGAAAGTGTTATTAATTAGAGGTAATAAGTTTGATGTTTTTGTTGAAAAGCCACGACGAGCTCCCATGACTGGCCAATAGGGAAGGCTGTTCGCATGGACTCAATTATCAGTGAAGTTTGGAGGTGCATTGAAGATCATAATGAGAAGGTGATTGGGTTGTATGGAATGGGTGGTGTCGGGAAGACTACCCTTCTAAAGAAGCTTAATAATAAGTTTCGTGATACAGAGCATGATTTTGATTTGGTGGGTTAAGGTGTCCAGAAATGCAAACTTGCAGAAAATCCAAGGAATCATACTCAAAAGTTTCAAGATCCCAGATCAGATGTGGATAGGCAAGGATGAAGATGGAAGAGCAAATCAAATCTTGAGCAACTTAAGAAGGAAGAAGTTTGCATTGCTACTAGACGACGTATGGGACTGATTAGATCTCTCAAAATTGGGAATTTTTAATCTTCTTAATGATGACAACCAAACAGGGTCCAAAATTATATTTACAATCCAGTCAGAAGAAGTATGCGGTAAGATGGGCGCTCGTAGACGATTCAAAGTGGAATGTTTGTCTCCCGAGGCAGCCCTGGATTTGAGAGCTCCTCGAATGTCTGACTTTTCATCAAATTCTTTGAATGGGTCTCTTCTATTAGACATTGGAAATATGAAATTAAAGTTGTGGTAGAAATAGTTTTGTCAAGGAATTACTTAATGTTGACATTCCAATAACCACAGTCGGAGGCCTAAAAAACCTACAGCTTCTTTCCTTAGAAAACAATGGATCACTGTTGAAATAAAGAAGGAATAAGACACTAAGGCAAATCACAATCCTCTGCACCTGTTAGGATGAGAGGAATTTAAAATAGAAATGGATAAGTCAAAAGATAGATAATGCTATAAAATTTGATGTAGAAGTTGATGCATTATTACTGAATGGTAGCAAACGATTATATAGAGTTACACATAACAAACTCCTACTAATCAGGAGTCACTAACGCAACTAACAGTCCACAAATCGCAAAATAAGGATAGACTCAAATACACCAAATCATGGACTTCCTAAACACAAGGAACCACCTACAACAGTGTTATTGATTTGGATTAAACTTACTGCAAAAGACTAGGACTGACAATGACTATTTCTACATTAACGTTAACAATTACAAGGCCCTATCCCCGAATCAATTGGTGAGTTGACAAGCTTGGAATCCTTGGATTTTAATCCTTATCTATAAATATCAGTTGTAATGTTACTTATTTTAATCCTTATCCTTATGTAATGAGCACTCGGTTTCATTTGAGATGTTGTTTCTTCTTGCTTTGGTAAATAGACGTATTTCAATTCCTCACTTATTTTATTTATAATCAAACCTGTATCATTTTTGTTTATTTAGCGTGTCATATGAGTGTTTTTTTTTCCAATTCTTTTTCTTGTGAAAGATATAAACAAGAGTTGAATTTTTGTTTCAACATACTATAAAATAAATTCAAAAACTAACCTTGACTACATTCAGCTGTCGACCTCCTGAATATTTCATGCATCTTCTTCATTTTTCTTTTTTACAATTATATCCTTTCAATTTCATGAGTATTTACCAAGACGTTACAACAAAAGATAATTTTTTCTTTCTCAAAAGATGATGTAAATGAATATGTCAGAAGCTTGTAACATTCGTAATTGGGGTCTGGAAAACATTAGATTTGATTAGATCATTAATAGCTTCATAACCTTAGATTTGATTAATAATCATAATTTCAAATTCTAAATGAATTTGGTTTAGGCCTGGAAAACGAGATTTGGAACACGACATTAGATAAGACCCAGTTGTAGAGTTTATAATTCTGTTGAACCAGCAATCAACCACTGGACGAACATCCTTGAAAAAGAGTACTAAAATCAAATTGTGTCATTTTCAAAAGTCAAAATTAATTTCTAAACCGCTCTTGCTGAATTACTAACCAGAGAAATAGCATCTCGATACGTGGAGCTTTGGGTTCTGAATTTTTATTCTTGTGATATCCCGAAATTTACAATGAACAGTGTAATCGGTCAAATCGTGGGCAATACTGTCACTTTCATCTTGTGTTTTGATAGGAAAACATTGTGGTCACACCCTTTGATGTTAAAGACAATCTCAGGTCTTTAAAAGATGCAAAGCATGAACTTGAAAACATCAGAATAGAAGTGCAAGTGAATTCCTACATACAAAGTGAACAAATAAATGATAGAAAATTCAAGAAGTATTACTTAAAAAATTAGAGATCCCGGATGGAATTTGAAAAGAAAAAGATGAGAATGAAAGAGCTGATGAAATCTTGAAAGATTTTGTAACGCCGTGGCTCGAACTTCGAGGGCAAATATGACCACAACCCATATATGAATTTAAATAACTCTTTACAACCAATAACAATTCAAGTCTCAAATATAATAAGCAGCGGAATAATCTAATAATTTGCCCAAACCATCTAACGTTCTTCTTGCTCATCATGAATTAGTCTTAACTTCTGAGAATTGAATCACAATAAATTATAGTGAGTACGAAACTCAGTAAGCAAACTAGTTTTTAATATACCAAAATACATACATACTTATACATAATGCCAATGGATGATATGCCGTGATCTTTTGGAAAAACTGTAAAACAAATTCATCAAAATCTCTTTCTATTGCTTTCAAACTTTCACATTTTCTTTTCATAAAATACAAATCCTACAATGTCGCAAATTGTGTTGTGCATGGCGGTTTGTATCATATGTGGTACTTTGCGGTGCTTTGACCCTTAAGAGGTGGCCTCCAATGCAAAATCTCATAGAACAGAAAATTCTTTTGTTAAAATCCACTTTCTCATTCATAGAAAACTCAACGCATTTTCGTGCTTATGCCTATGAATCTTCACATAACATATGCCCATGTACATAATCACGCACACAACAACACATTACATAAACACATGGGTAGAGACATATAAATCCATATTCATACTTATCAAAAATAGGTTTTTCACATAAGTCAAACACATATATATTATTTATTGTGATTCGTTTTAAAGTCTAGTTTACTTATCTCTTGACATCTTTGTGCAACAAATGCGTACTGATATTATTAACCTAAAATCATAAATAAAATTCTCATAAGATATAATCATGTCTCAATCATAATATCTAATGTCCTCAAATATCTCATTTAAACAGCTCCTAAACTCAACCTCAGATATCCTTAATATTTGGACTTCAAAACAGAACAGTTTATTTCCTCCAATTTTTAATAAATTAATCTATTCTTGGAAAAATCTCCAACTTCACAGACCATATGTTGACATACTGAAAATTCATTGATAAAAATGTCATAACCTAATTCCTTCAAAAACTATTGAAAATAATTTACGTTTTAGACATCATTAATACTGTCAAACAATTTTCTGTTTTGAATATACTTGTTTTAAAAATACAAAATAATTTATTCTTTCATCATAAAATCATTAAAATTTCCAGAATCGCAATAGAAATATATAAAAATCACTGGTCCAAATTTCGTAATTTGTGAAGACGTCTAGCTATGGTAAAAATAATTTTGTAATTCACGTTATTCACTGAAATAAAAAATTCCAGGTTTTCAGACTTGACTTCAAAAAATCATAATTAATTGAAATCATATCCGATTAGCCTGAAACAAGTTTCAAAATTTTCTGGACAATGTCTAGTTTAACATATCGAAAATCCAGAATCAAAATCAATTTGTGCAAATTACTATGATTTTCGAAATAACACACTGTTAGCATATTTTCTGCAAAATCTTAGGTTTCTATTTCTCTTGCAAATATCTAATCATGCTTCTCCGTAACAAATTAATAAAAACCAAAAATTAAAACTTCCTCCAACTCTTCTCCCAATAATAATCAATTCAAACAACACAACTTGTTCCCATGTATTGCTCAGGGGAGAACAAAGAAGAAGACTTTCTTCTTCTCTTTTTCTTTCCTTTTGTCTCTTTTCTCTCCATCTCTCCCTCTCTCTCTTTCTTTCTTTCATTTTTTTTTCACCAATCTCTCTCTCTTATAATGGGAAAGACATATTATTCTATTTATACTAGGATTTTAAAGATCACTAAAAGTTAAAAAGACTTAAATACCCTTAGAAGAATTGGGATATTACAGATTTTGAATCATGAAAAGTGTCCTCTAGCTGAAGGAGAATACATTCGTGCGAGTTTTGATGCTTGCATGTTTTATAGAAAGGGTTGAACATTCCAAAAAATTTGTTAAAATGCCTATTTCTTGATTCATTATGTGGCTTTGGAATTAGCTTTTGAAATCAGTAAAAAGTCTTGTGCAAAATCATGTTGGGTCATATATTTAAAGGCCAACACCACCTTCCATTAATAAAGCCCAAATTAATAAACTCAACTTATGAAAGGTTGCATGATTAGTGTTAAGTTTGAATTATTCCTAGTAGGTGTGCTAAGTGAAATGAATTATTATTAATTTTTTATAATTTTTTTATTTAAATGGTTTAGATTTTATTTTCATATACTCTACCCTTACATAATTTGATTGTGCATCAAGTGAAAAGTGAAGATTTAGAAGAGAGAAAGAAGAGTGAGCCGTGAGTGGTGTAGTATCTCTCTTGCAAGATATTAATCAAGTCCTCCAATTTAATAAAATTCTTTTATTGCCTAAATAGTTTTAGTTTTGGGCAGTTTAGTCATCTCCAGTTTTCAGTAATTGGTATCAAAGTGTGGTTAGTCAGGAACCATTATACTAGTGTTGCCAGAGGTTCACAACAGTCAAGAACTATAGTGTAGAAGTTGTAAGAGTACAGCAAGGATGATTGAGAATTGTTTGGTGAAGCTTCATTGAATCGTGAGGAGTTTGAAACTCTGCAAGTTCATTGGTGAAGATAGAGCTTGATTGGTATTGCCAAAGTCTTGCAAGCACGATGGGTGATCTTTAAGTAGTTGGAGAAGTCAAGAAGATCAACAATAAAAATTACAATATATGGTTAACATTGATGGAGTCCTATTTACAAGGCTAAGACTTTTGAGAGATCGTTTGCGGTGACGATGTGAAACCACCAGCTGAAAATACTACTTTGAAAAAGTGGAATATTAAATCTAGGAAGGTTATGTTCGCCATCAAGAGTGGAATTGAAGAAAAGATATTGTAACACAAAAAAAAAAAAAAGGCTAAAACACCTAAGGAAACTTGAGGCACTTTTGCAACCATTTTTTTCAAAGAAGAATAACAGATGGGTACAACTTTCGAAGAATGAGTTACTGTCGATTTCACAATGAAACATAACAATAGACAAGTACTTTAATAAGGTAAAGTCCTTATGCCACGAAATTTTTGAGTTGGATCCTATAGTTGTAATTTCTAAATCTAGAATAAAGAGAATTTTTGTCCGTGGTTTGACAGCCGAGTTTATGAGCTTTACTACAAGGTTACGACTGTCTAAGTTGGCCAATCCAACTAGTAGCTGGTCAAGAAGCGATTGACAGACAAAAGAGTAAGTCCTTAATAAAGAATGACAAGTAAGCTCTCTTCACCAATAATATGGGACATCTCAGATGAGATAGTAGTGGAGGATCTAAAAGAGATATAGATAAGTTAAGAGGTTATAAAAAAAAAAAATCCGCGATGGTGGGCAATATAGGTAAAAGAAAATATTTAAAGGGAATTGCTAGTCTGAGAAAAAAAAATCTAAGAGCATCTCCAAAAAGAGTGTTCAAATAAAATTTTACTTCTTATTTGAAGAGTCATGTCAGTATTAAACACTCTAAAAAACACATTAATTTAGATTCTTCAAATAAGATTTGTTTCTCACTCTTCAATATTGAAGAGTGAGTTTCTCCTTCTTCTATTAATATTTTATTATTATTTATTGAAAAGATACAACTACTATAATTATTATTTATGTTTCCATAATGAATTAAATTTGATAGAGAGAAGGATTTGATTAAAATAATGTTAACTTATTTTAATTTGATGAGTCTTTCGGAGAGAATTATATTTTTCCATTCACTTACTTGCCACATCAATAAGCAAATTAAAATTTAAAGAGTAAAATTTAAATAGTCTTTTGGAGATGCTCTAAAGAAAATAATATTGCTACTTCAAATCAAACGATGAAGAGAAGAAAATTGAAGCATTAGTCACCATTGAGGAAAAGGAGCTAGTCCTTGTAGTTGTAAGATTGCACAAATTACGTGATTGGTGATAGAGAGAAATTATAAGACATCATTAAGTACAAAAGAAGTCACGTGGTAGTAGCAACAAATAACTCATAACTGCCAATAGCCTGACATTGGTACTATAGTGATTACATCTTAATATGATCCATATAAATTGTCACTTCAAGATGTGTATTAAGCCCTAAGTATTAATAAAAACCTACTTTTCACTATCATAACTAACATTATCAAGTAACTACGTCTTATTTAGTCCTTAATCTCAGGGACACCTACTATAGAAGGAGAAGACTAGAGTCAGTCTATGTATTATCAATAGAGTTTATATATATATATATATATATATATATATATATATATATATATAGACAAGATGTGAAATAAGGAGATAGCAGATTTATGACATGCTCAGTTGGGATATGTTAGCTATTATAACTTGAAAGTAATGATGAATAAGTCAATACTTAAGAGGTTTGCTTTAACTTGGCATAAGAATAGACACGATGTGTACAGGTTGTCAATATGATAAGGCTTACTAACTCCTATATGAGGAGTCAAAGTTCAGAGTAAAAGAATCGTTTAAGCTAGTACACTCCGATTTATTTGGACCTATCAAGCAACCTTCTATCAGTGTCGTGTGATATATGGTAACATTCATTGATGACTTCTCTAGGTATATATGGGTCCTCTTTATAAGAGAAAATATTATACTTTTTTAAAGTTTAAAGAATTTAGAGACATAGTCGAAGGAGAAGTAGGAAAGAATTTTCGTTGTCTATGAACAAACAAGGGATGAGAGTATACATCACATGAGTTCTCTTAGAATCTTTAAGGTTATAAGATACACCATAAGCTCACTTGTGCTAATCCATTACAACAAAATGGTGTAGTAGAACGAAAAAACTAGCATCTAACAGAGATCTATGGAGTATGAGACATGTTAAAAATGTACGATAGAGGTTTTAGTCATCTACTTTTGGTGTATTTGGTTGTTCAAATTTTCAAGGCAAAGAGGCTAAATTGGGAAGCCAAGGTGTGCTAGTTTTTCTTGATTATAAAAGCTTTCAGCAGATTCTAACATATAGCATGTACATAGAATTTTCTAAAACACACTAGACATTACTAGGAATAAGAGCTCTCCTCAAGCTTTGAGAACCCTGTAGACATAAAACTCTCAAGAGCTAGGCAAGCTTTCCCTATAAATAGGGTATGAAACTTAGCATTTTCAACACACAATAAACAAGAGCAACTCAATCAATCTTTTAAGCTCTTAAGCTCTATTATACACACTCTTATGAATAATATACTTTTTCTTTAGCTTAATTGCTCTCTCTTCTCTTTAGTTTTTCCACAAGTATCTTAGCTAGTCGAAAAGTTTGATAGGCTTACTTAGTAACTTCCAGACAATAGTTACCTAAGTGTAAAAGGGCTTCGTTGCAAAAACACTCTTCCTGTGACAAGTAGCTAGCCATTAATGAGAGGATATTTAAGAAAAATTGAACAATAACTAGCACAACTATCTATTAGTGAAAACATATTAACAATAATTAGCACTGGTTGTAAAAGAAAGCATATTTGAGAAAAATTGGACAATACAAACACTATTTATCAGTGAAAATATATTTAAGAAAAAATAGATAGCTATATGAAGTATTTTTTCATATGGTGTGGTGACTGTAATATAGGATGTTATTTTAGGAATTTTAAGATTCTAGAATTTTATTATTTTAGAAATTTCTATTTTATTTAGAGTCAATTATGATATTTTATTATTTTAGGACTTTCTATTTTTATTATAGTCAATTTAAGTATGAGATTAATTAACTTAGGAAAGTATCTTTTATTTCCATTATAATTGTAATTTAGTTTTCCATTTATCTTTTATTTCCCTTTTTAAGTTAACTTAGAGAACTGGGTTTCCTCTATTATAAATAAAGAGATTTTGTAATTATTTTGATAACTTCATGTTCAATTATTCAATAAAACTCCTTTTTCATAATTCTCCTTGGGATTATCTATCAAAATTTGTCTTGTAGAATTGTTTGGACTAGAGTGTCATCTAATCTTATATTGCCCGTCACTAAAAATCTCATTGAGTAATTTTCGTTAGAACAATATCTAATCACGACTCGATTAGAGCATAACCTAATCACATTGGTTCGATCCAATACTAGAACAATATCTAGTGTTTCTTACCCATCAATTCATTTTCCTAGTTTTCCTATCCTATTAATTCCGCTAATGTGGGTTTGCTAATCTTGACTAATCATGACGTGTAATCTTAATTTGTTCTTAAATCTTTTAATAATAGCAAAAATAACCATATAGATACACAAACAGGATAACACTAGGAACTTTGAAACTATATAGACTAAAGATTAAGTGGCATAGTTTAGAAATAAATTATGGTTTATGAAAAACTAAGGTCCATTTAGAATTATTTTTGAGAGGTTCAAAAGTGAATTTGAAACGTTAATAGTTAATTTTGATGTTTCAAAATTCTTTTAAAAAATTATTTTTGACAAAATTACCAAATCCTACAGGAAATTTTGAGAAATAGAAAGGGTGTAGCTTTTAAAAAATCTGATTTCAAGAATCACTTTTAAACTTAATGTAATTTAATATATATCCTCATATATATTTTAAAAATATAAAATTATTCTTATTAATCAGGAAATAAAATCATTAACTTTTTATGGATTATTATTATTATTATTAATTATATTGAGATAACAAAAAAAATTATTATTGTTATCAATTATTACATATACATAATAGAAAATATTTTATATACATATTTATAAATTTTAAAATAAGCTTTAATTAATATTATATTTAATTCAATCATTTATTATCTTATAGCAGTTTAATAGTAAGATTTGTCATGCACATACCACTGCTTTTAAAACTAATAGTATTTTAAAAAATAAATTTTACTAAATATTTAACTAATTTTTTTCACAATTAAATGTTTATATAACATAATTAACAGTAATTATTTTAAAATTATAGTACTGATAAGCTGTTTCGAAGCAAATGAAAGTAAAGTACTTTTGATTTGCGAGTTAGAAAGAAGCACGCACACACATTGCACACACAAGCTGGTTCACTCCTCACTGTAGAGAGATGACACATAAAAACCAAGAGCAAAATTCTTCTTTTTTTTTGGTGTTCTTTCAGAGATCTCAGAAAATAATATCATTTTTTAAGTTGAAAATGTTTCCAGCCATAAAACACGAGTATCATAATCTAAAGCTACTTTTGCTAAAGAATGGAAAACAGCATTGTAAGCTCTTGGAACATTCTGGATTTGCAATCAATTCAAGCTCTTTAAGCTAGCTTGAATTGCTGATATATTGTCCAAAAAGAATAGATGCCACGTTGCCCTGATGGGCATCTCTGAACTGCTCCTGCTGCAATATTTGCCACAGGAATCTCTAATAACTGCTTCCAACCCTGCTATCTTATTAAAATCCTGATAGCAGCATCAACATTCAGCTTTATTCCACCCATTAGGAGGAGGTAGCCATGAGTAAAATTATCTCTTCCGTTTTTGTTTGAAATGGCAAAGTAAAGTTAAGCACTATTGACAGGTCTTTTAGCTTCTGTACTTTTATTTTAGTATATTTTTTTTCTCTCCTCTTTATTCAGCATAAACCTTTCTCTAAAAAATAAACAAAAAAAAGGTTCATAAAGCTTTAATAATTAATTAAATTATTTTAAAACGAGGAGCAACATAAAATTTTTTAAAATCAGTAGACGCACTATCATAATTTTAAAATTTGATTGGGACACTTCCGTTACTTTAAAGGTGACAAGTATTCTTTTTTAAAAACAACCTTTAAAAAATTTTCCAAAGCCAGCAGGGGCCGTGTCCTGGTTGCTGTGTAACCGCCATTGCTTTGTTCACACTTTAGCTACTCATATTGCTTTTTTCACGCTTTAGCTATTCTTAGTTTTAAAAAATTGGAAAGATATTCTAAATAAAGGAAAATGCAATTACAAAGTGAGTGGGAGTTTGAGTGGCATCTATAATTTTATTGAAAATTATATCCGCCAGTGGCCCGCCACACTTGAAGACAGTAGTATATTTGGGCTTGATAACACTTTTAATAACCTGCAAGACTAGGAGAAGACTCGCATCTAACAACTTGTTTCGTGAAATTCGATTAAGAGTTATGACTTCATTTTCACAAATGATAACCAAATTGGAGAAGTTCAATTGTCTGTTAGTTTCGTATGAAATGAAGACCGTCATTAAAATAAAAGCACGCAGTTGAGTGACGTAGGGATTTTTAGTCTCACCCAATATTTTGGGATTTTTTTTCTTAGAAAGAAGATAAACTTTACTCTTATTAATTTATGAGTATAAATGCTCAAGTATACAAGTATTTGAAACATGCATGGAAAAGAAAATTATGATCAATTATTGGCTAGTAAGTCAATCAATCTTTATGTTAATAGATAATTTATCTTTTTTAATTAATAATTAAAGTGCGACAATTAATCATTTGAATTGATTGTTTATTTCATCAACATTATTTTATATTTAATACCAAACAAGTACTAATAATAGAAATGTATAGGGGGAGAAAAACACTAATTACAAACTACAAAGGGACTCAATAATTTAATGTGTGGTTTACCCTCAATTGAGCTACGTCCACGGATGAGAAAATCAACTATATATAATAGTCAACGCATGTTAATAGCGTGTATAAACACTAAACAGCACACATCAACTTAATAACGTAGATGAATTACATTATATTGATTCTAGAGGGCTGAATTTTAGTTGTGTATTCAAACTTGAGGATAACTGTGGGCCTTGGGCAAAATGCATTTAGTTTGAAAAATGAAACAATAATTTTCTTGAATCATGTCATCACTTGCGATTCCAAAATCCACTATTATATATATAACCACAAAATGGCAGACGCTGTAGAAAATACTCCTACGTTAATTTATTTTATGAGTGTATATCATCTGTAGGCGTCTAGAATCTCGGAGGGATTTTTTTTTTCAGCTTTTTTTTTTTTAAAACAACGGCTGAGTGGGTCTGACCCATTAGCGAAATCAAACAACTCAAGCAATAGAGCAGAAAGCTATAAAACTAATGCATAAGAAATTGATATATAAATAAAACTATGTAATTAAACTGATCAGAGGAAAATTTATTCAAAAGAAAAATAGAATTACTCTAGTAGCTTAAAGTTTAAGTCCAGGGCATCTAGTAGCTCAAGAGCTAAGTCCATGGCATCTAGGAGCTCAACCTAAAAATTAGCTCAAAATTTGAGAGTTGCCAAATTTTATATAATTAACTTAAGATTCGTCATCAGTTAATGTGGGATATTGTCACTAAGAGAAGGAACTTGTTAATGAGTTCACCTCCGCTGGTGGCCACTGGAGGGAAAAATGGAAAACTGGGTGAAGAGGGTATAGTGACAAAGAGCCCTCAAAATAGATGACAATTCCTTTCTCCTTTGCAAATTTTAATGTTTTTGGTCTAAGCCTCCAAGCGAGATTCGGACCAGAGTACTAAAATAATTAGCAGTATTAGGAATTTTTAATCCCACCTAGGATCTTCCAATCAAAATATCAAACAAATAAAAATAGAAAATGTATATAAAAAATAAAATTAATCATATAATATAAGAATTTACATAAAAAATTTTTATACTAAAGAAAAAGTATTATCGCCACGAACGATAAGAGAAAAATCTATTATGTAAAAAATTATTATAATAACTAATATTTTCTTCACACTAAAATCTCAATAACATTCAATCTCTTCATAGAACTACACTTTTTCTCATAGTCAAAATTGTCTACTAGCAGAAAAGCTGATTGTATTATACAAGCAAGTGAATCCAAATTATATAATAATTATTTTTTGTACAAGTAGAATTCATTTCCTTGAACAAATTATTCCTCCTAAAATAGGATAAGTTTATATAAAAAAATTACTTACTTTTTAAATATGAATCCTACTAAGTAAGAAATTGTTCAAGAAAATCATTATTGAAAATGAAGAAACCTTTCTTAGCACATTTTATCAAAGCATATTCTGTTTTTGGAATGTGATGGAATGGCTTTCAAAGCTATTTTATTTGTTATGGCTATCCAAATTCGAATTATAGAACAAACGGTTGAAAATTTAATTTGTACTTTAATAATTACATAGAGACAAAAATTTGCTTGACTGAATTTTTTTTCCCGTAATTTTCATATAATGTTATCACATCTATATTTAATATAATATGATATGATGTACAGCTAGCAATGGAAATATGAAAAGAAAGATGAAGTCTTAAAATTAATACAATACTCGATAGTGGAATATTAAAATAAGAACAGATTGTGGAATTTATAATGTTAAGAATAAGGGTTTCTGCCCAGGATCTTTCCAACCATCATGTCAAGCAAATGATAATATAAAAATTGAAGTATATTTTGTTTTGTTTGTTTTCAGGTTGATGGAGTGGCTCTTAAAGCTATTTCATTTGTATGGCTATTCGAATTCAAATTAAAAAAATTAATTGCACTTTAATAATTGCATAAAGACAAAATGTGCTAGGTTGATTTTTTTAATATAATTTTTATATAATGTTGTCACATCTATATTTAATATAATATGATATGATAGACAACTAGAAATAGAGATGATAAAATAAGTTATTGGGTTATGTTCGTGTCATGTCAGTTTTATATCGTGTTAAATTTAGGTTGATTTAAATAACTTATTTAATAATTGTGTTGAAATATTAAGACCTTAACTTGATACAAAAAATAAACAGTTTATCTAATAACTCACTTAATAACTATATACGAGTGTGTGTAATTTATTAATATTATAAAATATAGATATCTATTAATATTTATATTATTAAAGTTCTAAATCTATATAAAATTTTATAAATAAAACATTGTGTATATGTTCATTATTCCAAAATAATAAAAATAAAAAGAGAAAAACATGTCTAATATTTAATTTTTGATGATAAAAACCTATAAATTAATTTAAAATAGAAAATATAGTTATGTCATTGATTGGATAAATGAACTTTAATTCTAATCTGAAAAAAATCATCTTGATCCATATGCGGTTTATTTAATAATTGTATTAAATTTAATTATTTATATTTATTTATTCATATTGTATTTGTGTTAAGTAATCTGGTTGTGTCAAATTTTGTTAGCTTTACCTAAAATATGAAAAACAATGATGAATTCTTAAAGTGACTACAAATTAATGCTATTCGATAGTGGAATATTAAAATAAGAACAAGTTGTAGAATTTATAATGCTGGGAATTTAAGGTTACCGCCCAAGATCTTCACAAGCATTATGTGAAGCAAATAGTGATACAGAAATTAAATACAGAATAACACCAATGACACAATGTAGATTGACGTGAAAAATTAAAAAATTATAGTTATTACCAGAGAAAAATTTATTGTATGGAAAATTGTTTAGCCGCATTCTCACTAATTTTTTCTCACACAAATCCTACTTAGACCCGGTGACAGCATCTGAAAAAAAAAAAAGAAAATACTGTTTTACCTAAGTTTACAAATGTTCATATTGCGTGAGTCAAATGCTCCCACAATATTAATTACATTCCCAAAACTTATAAGAGATCTTCTATTCTATTTCCCAGCCAATGCCTCACTCTTGGATCTTTTGGTTTGGATACGTGACCCCAGGAGCACTCCTTAACAATGGATACTTGTAATATCCATGTTGAGAAGTTAAATGCTTCTATGATAAAGTTACATGCCTAAGATCATGTTCTTTGTCTCTCCGGATTCCCCTTATTGCTTCACTAGCATTCTTACCAGAAGGGATATAGGGCTCTCAAGATTTTCTTCTCTCTCGTCTCTACTCACTCATTGTGACTTATCCAAACGTTCAATATAATTCTCCAAAAAAACAAGTTAAAGAAATTAAAAGATGATAAAAGGGGAAAAAAAAGCAAGAAAATAAACTAGAATACCACGTGGAGTGGTGTTACAAATCCGTATTTCTTTTGTTAAATTTACATCACTACAAATTAGAACACAAGAAACGAGTGGGGACGCAAGCATCTTAGAAAGAACATTAAAACCAAAATTAATTAATTTTAAAACCGCTTAATTATTGATTAAGATCTTCCACATACCTACCTTGTATTCTGAAATTCTCTTGCTGTGTGATATCCTGAGAGCTAGCAATGGACAATGTAATCGGCGCAATCGTGAACAACACAGTTACCCCTCTGTGTGGCTTGATCAGGAAACGTTGTGGTGACTTCTTTAATGTTAAAGAAAATCTGGACTCTTTGACGAGGGTAAGACAGGAACTTGAAAACATGAGAGGTGATGTGGAAGAAAAGGCTGTTTCCGCGGAGCAGAGAGGACGTGGGCGTCGTACACAGATAATATCTGGCTGGCTGGAGAGAGTGCAGCTGGTATTAAGAGAAGTGAACGACATTCTACGGAGAGGTGATGAGGAGAATCACAAAACGTGTTTGAGGAAAACATGTTTTCCTGGAAACTGGTGCTCCAGACAAAAGCTGGGAAAAGAAGCCAGTGAGAAGATCGATGCTGTGAAAGAGTTGTTGACTAAAGGGCAGCAATTTGATGTTGTTGCTGAAAATCTACGACGACCTCGGATGAATATGATACCGATCGTGGAGACTGTGGGCTTGGACTCCATTATCAGTGAAGTTTGGACCTGTATTCGAAATGAGAGGGAGAAAGTGATTGGGATATATGGAATGGGGGGTGTTGGAAAGTCCACCCTTCTACAGAAGCTTAACAATAGTTTTCATGACACAAACAATGATTTTGATTTGGTGATTTGGGTTAAGGTGTCCAAAAATGCCAGCTTAAAGGAAATTCAAGAATCTGTACTGAAGAGATTAGAGATCCCGGATACAGTTTGGGGAGACAAGGACGCATATGTAAGAGCAAATGAAATCTTAAGAAACTTACGAGATCAAAAGTTTGTGTTGCTGCTTGACAACCTACGGGAGCGATTGGATATCACAAAAGTGGGACTTTCTCATGATGGCAACCAAAATGGGTCCAAAATAGTATTTACAACTCGGTCAGAAGAAGTATGCGGGCAGATGGAAGCTCACAAAAGATTTAAAGTGGAATGTTTGTCACCGGAAGCAGCCATGTATTTGTTTCGGCGGAAGGTCGGTGAAGATGTATTCAACTCCCATCCTGAGATACCAAAGCTTGCTCAAATTGTTGTTGAAGAATGCAAAGGTTTGCCGCTTGCTCTCGTCACCATTGGACATGCCATGGCTAGTAGGACGGGGCCTAGTGAATGGCAGCATGCAGTTCACAGATTACAATCAGATCCGTTCAAATTCGAAGGTATGGAGAAGTCTGTCTTTCATATTTTGAGGTTTAGCTATGATAGCTTGAGTGGTGATAACCTGAAAAAATGCTTCGTATATTGTTCCTTATTTCCAGAGGGTCATAATATTAGGAAAGATGAACTTATTCAACTGTGGGTTGGGGAGGGATTTTTTAATCTAGATTTTCCTAGAACTGGAGATTTTATTATCGGAAGTTTAAAACTTGCATGTCTACTAGAAAGGGGTGATGAATCTGAAGATTTTGTTAAGATGCATAGCTTAATTCGGGATATGGCTCTGGAGTTAGCTTCTGAAAACAATAAGAAGACCCTAGTAGTGGAAAATCATGCTGGGTTGATTGAATCGATAAACAACTTTTCTGGATGGAATGAGAGTGTAAGAATGTCATTGTGGGGTTCTGGCGTCAACTTTTCAACTCTAGTTGAAGCCCCTTCTTGTCCTCTGGTGCGAACGCTGCTTGCTAGGCTTACTATGCTGCCAACACTTCCAAATTCAACATTCTTTAGATCTATGAATGAGTTGGAAGTTTTGGATTTGTCATATAATCTTGACTTAAAACAGTTGCCGCAGGAAATTGGTGAATTGGAGACCTTGCGCCATCTTAATCTTTCAAATACAAGTATAGAACGGCTGCCAATTGAGATCAAGAATTTGATAAAATTGAAGATTCTACTATTAGATGGTATGCAGTGTCTTGAATGTATTCCAGGAGTGATCTCAAGTCTCTCGTCGTTACAAGTATTCAGCTGGTTCTCAAGTGAACTTGTAGATTTGATAACTCCACTATCTAATGAAACAGATTTCTTAGATGAGTTGGAAAGCTTGGTGCACATGACTGACTTAAGTGTCACCTTATTTTCTAAAGAAGCTGTCAATAGAATTCTAATATCCTCCAAGCTACAAAGTTGCATCAGAAGACTTGCCCTAAATGACTGCCATGATCATCTGCCCTTGGGTGAGTTAGGGTCATTGTTGGGGCATCTTGAAACACTTCACATAGTTAAATGTGTTTTCCCCGAGAGGGTAGTTATCGATCGCGAGCCCTTCCCTGAACTTTGTCATCTATCTATCAGTTCTTGTAAGGAAGTAAGAGATTTGACATGGCTCATACACATTCCAAGACTTCAATTTCTTTCATTAAGGGAATGTGATCCATTAGCAGAAATAATCGGTGCTTATGCTTCTGGGTCTGCAGAAATTGAAGAAAGTCAGAACTATTTCTCAAATCTTAAAGTGGTTGATCTTGATAGCCTTCCACGGCTAAGGAGTATATGCGGCAGGACCCTGGCGTTTCCTTCCCTCCAAACTATATCTGTAATCAACTGCCCACATTTAAAAAAACTTCCATTTAACTCCGGGAGCGCAATGAGAAGTTTAATTTCGATACGAGGAAGTGTAGAATGGTGGGAGCAGTTACGGTGGGAGGATGATGAAGCAGCCAAGGATGGCTTCGCAGCAAAATTCCGTAAACTCTGAAATTGTCATTTCAAATAAGTGTATGTAAACCCCTTACTCGATCTCCATTTAGTTTCTTTTACAGTTTCAATTTTATAGTGTACTTCATCTCATATGCATGCTTCAACATCACACATAGTATTATCCTTTGTTAACAGAAATTATTAATTAAAAATGTGATGATGAGACAGGGCTTGAAGATTGAGATTAAAGACTGAATCAACAGGAGTTCAGAAAGTCGGATGAAATGTTTGTACGAAACTACGTGATTCCAGCTAATGGTGCTTTTAGCTTGTGATGCATCGTTCTGCTTCGCTTATTTATTTTGCTAGTGTCTTTGGCGTGAAAAGTGTTCATTGACTAAGATAGAGGGATTCTGCTAAGGCCCTGATAAGTGGTAAACTTCGATCAGTGTGTGGCTTGTGATTGTGTTCCTTCGAATAGACATGTATTTTACGCCAGTGCATTTCCAACACATATCTTTGTTTTGAATCACAACTCACAAGAGTCTAAATCCATATTTGATTTCTTTTCCTCTACCCAATTCCATGTGCATTCTGTAATGCCCCAATTCCACTGATAAGGTATTGAGATGAAATTAAAGTGAAACTGTATTTCATTAACCTCATATCTAAAACTTTCAAAGTAATAACTTCATAAAAATTAGACCACTTGATTTTACAGCAATGGAAAATCAAGAAACAAGATATCAAATTCCTAGAATTTTTGAACATGTGAAACTATTTTAAACAAATTTATATTAAGAGTCCAGCAAACATGCCCAGAAACTTTTAGATGTGTGTTTTGCACTTTTAAAAATTCATAAGTAAATGTTGACTTAATGAGAATTAATCAAATAAAATTTAAATCATAAAGGGTTTATCATATTATAGAACACAATTTTTATTGGTCATTCTAAAGCATTTTAATAGCTTAAAGTAAATTTACTATCAGCCATCACAATTTTAGAAAGCAGTTTTCAGAATTACAGCAGCCAAACATAATAATTTTTAATAATTTTTATACTCAACCAAAAATTATTAAATTAAGTGTACAATAAGTAGACACAATGAGGATTTGAAAAAAAAAAAAGCATAATTTTCAGAGATCATTTGGATAATCAGAAAAATCGGTAATACATAAAAAAAATACAATCTGTAATAGTAAAAAAAATCGTCCACTTGCAGTTGCAGGGCCTTCCCACACTTCAGTTCTACTTGTTCCAACTAATAGATAAAAAGGCCAAATCAATATTTATACTATAGAAACTAGTTACAGCTCTCTAAACAAGTCATCTACAAGAAGAAGACTAGTTAATAGCTAGTTTTATAAAATTTGATTAAAAAAAAAGAGAGTAAAAAAAATGATCACTTCATTTTCGCAAATGAAAACCAATTAATTAAATTCAGGAAGTTGAATTCCCTGTTAATTTACACATGAATAAAGTTGTGTTTAAAAACTTTTCAAAAAGGTCATGAAATGAAGAAAGGCCTCAATATCGTTAAATGAAAGCTCTTGATGAATCTCAAGCACTGAACCTGTTCTTACTTCGATTAATTTAGCAAGAAAAAAATGTTTAAATAAGAAAAAGTCGAAATTATTAGAATTCTATTGAATTGGCATGAACTAGGACGAGCATCTTTCAGAGAAGAATAAAAGTTACATAAAATTTCAAAACTGCACTTGCAGACTTACTACTGATAAGAAATTAATAAACATGTCTAAATGCAGCATAGGAATAACTTGTATTCTGAATTTCTCACCTTGGATTGAGATCCTGAGAGCAATTTAATGGAGTTTTTTATTGCCCTAGTTGTCGACTATGTTGTAGCTCTATTGTGTCATTTGATTAAAAAACATGGTCGTTACATCTTTGATCTTGAAGATAATCTCAACTCATTGGTAGAAGCAAAAGAAGGACTTGGAGAGCTCAAAAGATACGTGCAAGGAGGGTTTGATGTCATGAGGCAAAAGCATTTAAGGTGCGCACATGAAATGAATCGCTAGCTGTAGAGTGTACTGAAAGGAATTTAAATCTATTGCAAATAGATGTAGACAATTAAAAACCTAAAATTAATGACATAATTAATTTTTAGAAATATTGTTCACTATTTCTGTTCACAGTTATTGTTCATGATTACTTTCATCCAGGTAAAAAATATTAATTTTTCAAAAACACAATAAATTACAGAAAATAAATGACATAGAAATTTTTACGATTCTCACTTACAGTTTATCATCATACGACTTACAAAACTTTAGATTGAATCTGCTTCTCTTGAATAATTGCTATCCCTTGTGATCCATGATCCTCAAGGCACTTCGCAAAGTGGTCAATAGCAATTCTTCAACTTTTCAACATCTAGTGATCCAAGATCCACATAACTCTCCTCAGAGATGAAACAAAGATAATAAAACAAATCAACATAATATTATGCATCAAATCTGAATTCTCTAGGGAGGAGGTCGAATTTTGCTTCTTTGCTTTATGCTCTGTGCTGTGCGTGCCTTCAATTGTGAAATATCACTATTTATATAGGCGCTAAGGTTTAAAAAAAAAAGCAAGTCTTAAAAGACTTAGATTCTTTCCAAAGTTTTTTTTTTCTTATAATTCCTATGAATCTGAATGGGAAAGAATATGGTCTTCTTATCTTGTTTGTCTCTCAAGGAATATCTAAAGTATTAATAAATTGTCCGTTTGAACTAACTTTATACTCTAAATAGATCACGCGCTAATTATATAATCACATTATTAATTAACTTACTAAATTAGCCATTTAATTGAATTAGGAAACAAATATTCCTAATAAATTAGAATCTCACTAAATTAGAGAATTAATAAATTAATCTCTATTACAAGATATGCAATAAATAAAATTCTAATTTAACTAGACTTGCCATAAAATGCCAACTCTATAAATAATGAACTTAACAATCTCCCCCATTGACATTCTTGTGGCAAAAGCAATCCAACAAAAGTTTCGATGAAACTTGGCGCTAAAACGTAAATTTGAAACAAGCATAAACAACAAGAAGGAACAAATCAAAATAATTGGTAATCAACATGTTAGTTCATGTAAATAAACCAAGTCAAGAATTAAAATAAAATGCTAATTTTATTAAAAGAAAGGCAACATTAAGCAAAAGATAAACTCTCCCTAAGAACTAGAAATTTGAAAATCTAACAATTCTTGAACAAAAATAAAAACTCCCCCCAGAATAGAAAATACTACTACCCCTAACTAATTACATTGACCAATTAAAGACTTGGAATGAACAATTACTCCCTTCTTTTGCCAAAAGACTGTAAAAGGGAAGAAGTTTGTCAAGCAATTTGGCAAAACAAGTAAAAAGGTCAGTAATATCCTGCCCTTGTTTCAAAATTTTAGCCTCAAGATGGGCAAGATTAGGAGCAAAAGGATTAGATGGAGTAGAAGAGTGAACATAGGTCATAATAAAAATAGAAAGATCACGAAGGGTACTAAGAAGAGCTTCATTAGTGATGGCGTGTGAAGGTGTATGTGGTAGTTGCTGGTGGTCAATGATAGAAACATGAATAATGGCGATAGTGGCAGTGATTCTAGGGTCAAAAGATGGAAGATCCAGAGTTAAAACTTTCTTCACTAGGAGCACTTTCTATGGAGTCATTGTCACTTGAATGCATGAATTCTTCAAAAGGTATTTATCCAAATTTGGGACCAAAATCCTTATCATCATTAAGCATATGAATCTCATGAGGTTGTCAACAACAGAACAAAGGTAAAGGGAAAGAGTGTGACGATGCTTGGAATTAGGTTGAGCATGAGAACTCTTACCTACCTTAAGCTTAAAGAGAGTGAGAGTCGTGAAAAAAATTAAACGCAAGGAAAAATTCAAGAAAAAGAAGTAAAAATTCTAGACCAGCCAAAAGAAAAAAGAAGGAAGCCATAAACTTGAATATAAAACAATGATCTAGGGACTTTCTTATATAAAAGAACTTACCTTGAACAAGGAAGGGTTAGATATCCAACTCGTATAAAGAAAGAATTTATAAAAAAGGTTTTATTCCAATTTAATGCACCAGCCAACATAAGTTTCATTCCTAATCAATAAATATACATAAACCAATACAAAAAAAAATCAGAAACATAAGGAAAATACTAAAAACAAAATGACATGCATGATATTTTACAAAACAGACATACAATGCAAAATAGAGAATTTTGGATTTAAACTGGCAATGAATGAAATGGAACCATATTGTGTTCTATATATCTTTGGAAAGCTTATTGAATCAGCTTTTCATAGGATTCTACAAAACTAAATTTGGAGTTTTGTAGACAAAGTTATGATAAAAAGAACACAACATGCTTAGTTGTGAGGGGCAAAAACTTGTCAATGCACTTAGAAAACAAAAATATGAGTTTTACTAAAAAATATGTAACTCTTAAAATTTAAAAACATATTATTATATGAGAATGCACATGCATAATGAATTTTTTAAAATTTAAAAAATAACATTAATAATGAAATTGAACAAGAAAAAAATGTTTGAGAATATTTCACAACAAGCATTAATTCATGAAATTAAGACTCTAATTTCCTCAAATAAGTAAAGATTAGAGAAATTTAAGCTTTTGTTGTGTGTGTGCGTGTGTGCACGCGCCCGCAAACAACTCTATCTAAACTTCTTTCCTAAAAATTCATCAATTTTCACAATCAAAGTCTTAAATATAAATGCAGAGCCGGTCAAACTAACCTTATCATCTTGATCTCTAATTTTTGACCATTTCAATTGTGTAGATTTTTTTCTTTTTTTTTCCTTCCTTTTTTATTGATAGCATAGCCCTTTTTTTTAAAAAAAAATCTATGGCCAAGAGCTTTCATTCTACCTATTAAGGTAGCATTCTTCTAAAAGTAGTTCGTCTTCTATCGTATTTGTAATACGCAAACTCAGATTACTTAAGGATAGCTTTATTCTTTAAGAGCTATAGGTAGTTATTTCTGATCATAGTGTCTATATATATTTAAGGTCTTATGACAGATAAGATTTAAGACAAATAGTCATAACTTAAGTTATTTATGTGCCTTTGAAGAAAAGTTAAATAACTCTAATTAAAACTTATTTAAGACTTTCAAATCTTTAAAAACATGAAAAACTATTTGTCATTGATTAAAAAACACTTAACAATTTTTTTCAAAAAAAATATGAAACACAAAAACAATGATTTGAAATTAAAATTTATAATTGCATGTCTTATATCTAGTGCACAAATGCATTATTTAAATCTAAATGCATGTCTTATATATATATATATATATATATATATATATATATATATATATATATTGACTTACATAGAGCACACATCTAAAGCTTTTCTTAAAGAATCAAATTATTTAGAATCTAGAGTTTTTGTGAAGATATCTGCAAGCCTTTTTTTTTTAATCAATGTATTATAAAGACACAATCTTGCTCTCAACTAAATCTTTAATGAAGTAATGACAAATATCACTATGCTTAGTCTTCGAATATTGAACTGAATTTTTAGAAATATTGATAGCACTCATGTTATCACAAACACAATCAAAGTATCCTAAAACATACCATAATTTGGAAGCATTTATTTCATCTAGAGCAATTGGATGCAACAACTTCCAATTGCAATATATTTAGCTTTAGTCGTTGAGAGAGAAATTGAATTCTATTTCTTGATATGCCATGACACTAGGTTATTTCTGAGATAAAAAACATCCTTCAGTTGTGCTTTTTCCATCATCAACATTGCCAACCCAATCTGCATCACTATATCCTGTAAGACTTGAATTAGTGTCATTAGTATACCAAATACCATTATTAATTATTCCATTGACAAAATGAATGATTCGTTTGACAGCAGCGAAGTGTGACTCCTTTGGATTTGCTTGGTACCTAGCATATACACCAACACTAAAACATATGTCAGGTTTACTTTCAGTAAAATAAAGTAAGCTATCAATCATGTTTTTGTAAAGACTAGGATCAACATTACAGCCATTATCATCAATAGTTAACTTGGAATTAGTACTCATAGGAGTTCTCATGTGTTTTGTAGAATCTAAGTCAAATATCTTAACTAAACTCTTAGCATACTTATTTTGATTAACGAAATTTTTATTCTTTATTTGTTTCATTTACAACCCCAAAAAGTAAGTCATATTTCCTACCACACTCATCCCAAATTCCCTTTTCATTTGACTCATGAATTATTGCACATGATCAAAAGAAATAGAACTAAACACTATATCATCAACATAGATTTGAACAACTAAAATCCCTGAATTAAGTTGCTTAATAAATAGTGTTCTATCTACTCTCCCTTGCTTATAACTATTTTCAAACAAGATTTTGGTTAACCATTCATATCAAGCTCATGGAGCATATTTTAAATCATACAAAGCCTTTTTCAATTTAAAAACATATTTGAGAAATAATAGTCTTGAAAACCTTTAGGCTATTCAACATAGGCTTCTTTATTTAAGATGCCATTCAAAAAGGCAGTCTTAATATCCATTTAAAATAATTTAAAATCTATTAAACAAGCAATTGTAAAAAGTAAATAAATAGATTCAAGTCTAGTAACAAGTGTAAAGGTTTCATCATAGTCAACACTTTCAATTTACGAGCAGTCTTGTGTAACCAATCTGGCTTTATTTCTCACTATGTTACCAAATTCATCAATTTTGTTCTTAAAAATCCATTTGGTTGCTATAACATTAATGTGACTTGGTCTAGTACTAGCATCCATACATCATCTTGCTCAAATTATTCTAATTCTTCTTACATAGCTTTAATCCAAAATTCATAAACTAAAGCTTTCTTAACATTCTTAGGTTCATTTGAAGATACAAAGTAAGTAAATCTTACCTTGTTTGCATACCTTTTCCTTGTGGCCATTTATTTATCCAAATTACCCAGAATAAGATTAGATGGGTGATTTTTCTTAATTGTTGATGATGGTTGTTTTCTGAGTAGGTCCTATAGGTCTATGATTGTCTAGAGTTTTGAAACTTTCTCCTTTGTAATCACTTATACTTCTGACAATATTGTAATTTTTCATTTTTAACCTTTTTATATAGTTTTCTAAACACATCAAATATATTTAATTTTTCCTAAGTAAAGTCAACCCATATATATTCAGAGAAATTATCTACACACACAAAGGCGTAACTTTTTCTAGCCAAACTTTCAACCTGATTGGTCTCATAAGGCCTAAATGAAGTGGTTCTAGCACTTTTGATATTACTTTATTTTAAATGGCTTTATATGATACCCTTTATTGTATCCCAGATTGACATGAACCATATACTTCGGGTTATTTCTTTTTAAGCATTGAAACTTTTTTTATAGCACCTGTTTTCATAATTCTAAGTTAGTAATTTTTAATTAGTGATTTAACTTTTGATACCATAATTATGTGTTATCAATAATGGTGATTTGACAAATAATTAAGCTAGTCAATTTATAATGATGATCAGATGATTGATGTCCTTTTAAAATATAATTTCCATCAACATCGAGAATGCGCCATTTATTCTTGCAAAGTTGACGAACAAGTTTTGATCACAAATTTGACTAATGCTAAGTAAATTCACTTTGAGATCTTGCATATGCAAAACATTATTAAGTTTTGGAAAACCTTCCACATTCAAAGTTCTTTCTCCAATACTCGACTTTTCACGACATCAATAAAAAAGTTACATTTTTCTCAATCAAGTTTTGGATAATTGATCAAGGAAATTCTATCACCTGTATGTGTCTAAAAAAACTACTATCAAATTGCCAAAAGTCAGTAGTGCAAGTTTTCAAAGAAATAAAAGAAACATAAGCCTTGTAATCAATCTTTCTTATCTAAGCAATTCTAGGTTTATTTTCACTCATCTCAATTTTAGGTCTAGGTGTCATCCTAGATTTTCCACAAAAATAATTAAAGAACATAGTCTTTTTCATATATTTTATGAGCTTGAAGCAATTAGGTCTTATATGTCTGTTCATATAATAAAAATGACACAAGTAAGAATAAGCATGTTATTCTTATCTTAATGAACTGGTGAATTATGTGCAATAACTTTATCTTTTTTAAGATAAGGAACTTTAACTATTGGTGAAGGAGCTGTAACTTAAGAAGCTTTAAAAAACACACTTTGAGAATTTGAATCTTTACCATCTTGATATGTAAGAGCACGAAGATCTAGGCTAGATTTGCCAATTGACAAGATATAATCTAACTTTTGATTTTTAGAATTCATTATTTTGATTGACTTTTTGGTATTCTCTAATTTTGTGGTCACCACAAATAATTGGTTATCTTTGTCAGCAAGTAAAGACTTCTAATGAATTACCTCACTCTCAAGTTTTGCCTTATCATCCAAAAGATTGGATACTTGAGTTATTAATGTCATATTCTCATCATAGACTTCTTTCCATTTAGCGAACATCATCTTATAGTTTTCATGAAAAGCATTCTTGTCATCTATATTAATGTCACTGACATCGTTATTTGAATTATTATTCTTGTTTGTATTAAGATAAGAATCAATGTCTTCCTTGCAAGGAGTAAAGTGTGAGGTTTTAGATATGGATGCATCTCTGCTGTTTGATTCCTATTTACTGCCATCATTATGGACAACAAGTCCTTCAACAAGGTCTTTTTCATCAATGTTATCATTAGAATCATCATCTCTCCAAATGGATTGCATTGTTTTCTTTTTCACAAAAATGTTAGCACATTGTGCTTATATGTGGCTATGCCTTTACATTATCTGCATCAAGTACCCTTAAGTTTGTTAAAATCAAATAATTTAGAATTAGAGTTAGAAAAATCTTTTTCAGCCGTAGGAGTCACTTGTAACACCCTAAATCAACACGTGTGGAGCACATGATGAAGAATGTTACTTACAGATAAAAAATCCTTAAACATAAAATTTCAAACTAAAATACCTCAAATATATATTCTATTAAAACTACGAATCTATGTCTAATACTAAATAATAATATTTTCTAAAGAAATAAATATATCAAAGTCTCAAATCTCTTAAATTACAAATCCATATAAAAAATAAACTAAAAGAAATCATAAGTTTGTTCCTCCTTTTATTTAACTAGCAGAATGAATCAAATCTTTAACTCCAATACTAAGCAAATCTCTCAATACGAAATTTAATCTGTAAAAAGTAATGACGAGGAGTGAGCCATCAACTCGGTAAGTAAAACCATTTCTAATAGACTAGACCTATCGTTACCAAAAATATTACAAGCCTTCCTTTTTAGTAAAACATATATTATAATTCTAACTTTTCTTGAAACAATATATTACCATAATAAATTCATAATAACTTTAAAATATCAAAAGTACATAAATCATAAAAGCAAATAATATAACTTATACATAAATAATAAGAAGTTAGCTCATGTCACATAGTGTCACTTATAGTCCCAATGACTTGGCCAACACATAATCATAATCATAATTATAATATTGTGTGCACATTTATAACTTATACCCAATATTGGTCCAGAACTTATATGTATCATATGATACAATTAAAATTAAAATCATAATAACTATGGATAATAAGTCAAAACATTCAAATTAATTTTTCGTATGTAATGACTTATACGTGCACTATATGTGGCACTTTGCGGCATGTCTGCCCTCAAGAAATGGCTCCCATACAGTCTCAAAGGCAGTCCCTATATAATCATAAATAATTAAAATCATATATGGGACAAAACTTTCATATCATATTTATAAATATTCATAATAATAGTTTACGCTTACAACATAAAATCCACTATAATATTTTATAAATAAATCTATAAAGGTTAATCTTGTAACAAAATAATTTACACTTTTAAAAGTATTGATATTATTCTATTAAAATCATAAAATAAAACAATTTTTAGATTTCAAAACATTTGCACAAACTAATTTTGTTAGGAAAACAATTGATTTAGAAAAAACTATAAAAACACTTATACTTATAGTATTATCAAAATAACTATATTTATTTAATACATTAGGAATAAAGTTGCTTATCTCAATTTTTTGAATTGATCTAACAAACTTAAAAGTCTCTAAGAGCCTTAAATACTCTCAACACCTTAAACAAAATACAGCAAATAACTATTAATGACTTATTCTAAGAACCTGATTTTCTATGCATATCATATTAGTCTAATTCCCAAAATTTTAACTCTTAATTTTAGAGTCAGAATGACATAATATTTCACATAACTATTCTAGACATCCACGGGTATCTCTTGTAAAATTTTCAAGAAGATCAAAAATAAAAAACATTTTTAAAAATATTTATATCTTGACAAATCCGAAACTGTTTTATATTACCTTTAATTGAATAGAGTGGGTTTCTATGTAAAATTTCATATGTTTAGACTTCGTTTGTTGGTGTAAATAATTTTACAATTCTGGTTGTTCTGATAGAATCGCAACTTTTCAATGTAATAGTATTTGTTTTGAAATTATATATAAAATTGAAAACGAAACCAAATTTGATGAAACAGAATTTATTCACGAAGCACTACATGTCTAGTTTCTAGAAATATAAATTTCTTAGAAAATCATTGAGAAAATAAGAGTTTAAAAGTTGAGATACTCATACTGACCGAAATTATCTAGTGTGTCTAATGTATTAAGGATTGATTTTCATGACTCAATAATAAATAAGAATCCTAAACAAAATCTAAACATGCCCTAAATCATTAATTAGCATCTAAAATAATCTATAATCATGTCAATTCAAAACCCTAATTAGAGTAATAAGAAAGTATAGAGAATAAAGAAAGTAAACTTACAAAATTGCCTTGATTATCTTCTTAAACAAGAGTTTGAATACTAGGGTTTAGGTAAGATCATAATGAGCAGCACAGAAGAAGAAATAAGTGTCGTAGACTTAGGGTTATAGAAGAAGAAAAAAAATATGTATTTATAGAGGTCATAAGAAAATCCTATTGGATTTTAAAAAATAACCCTATGTATAACTCTAGTTATAATTTTAATATCCTTATTAATAAAGATTATGAAGCCTTATGTGTATCCTAGTAAAAGTTCATTTTCCATAATTAAAAATTATGGAATGTGGCATTACATCACTAATGTAGAAGTCTTATTTGGTTTGTTAAAGTTCTTCCTTTTCAACATCTTCTTGAAATTCTTTGCAAAGAGTGCAAATGAATTATCAACGTACAAATATGGTTCATTATCCTCACTTGGTTTGGTGACTGGAGCCTTTATTTCAATCTAAAATGCAGTACCTTTTTCTTTCTTGGGATTCAAATTCAGGTAGTTTCATAGACAATTAATTTTCTCATGGTAGACATATCAACATAATCTTCAATGGCCAAAATTTTAGGATGACATCTATGATGAGCAAATATTAAGATTTTTTTTTACAAATTTCTTCCTTGGAAATAGGTTTCACAAGAGCCAAAAAAAAAAAAAAATCATTAACCATAGTAAGGATTCTAGAATTAAATTTAGATATGGTTTCATGTTCATGCATTTTTAGGTTTTCAAAATCAGATGTAAATTTCTAAAGTTTAGAATGTTTTACCTTTTTATCACCTTAAAAAGTACTTTGGAGTATATCCCAAGTATCTTTAGATGTCTTGCACGTAGAAATTAGTTGGTGTTGAAATACATCAACTCCATTGACAATGGCATTAAGTCTTTTTGCATTATATCCAAATGTATCAAGTTCATCATTAGTCCATTCTTTGACTGGCTTGGGAGATTCTATACCATCTTCATCAGTTTTGATAGGTGGAGTACATCTAATGAGTACACATTGCCTAACTCTTTCATCAGTAGTTGTCAAATAAATTTCCATTCTTTGCTTCCAATAAACATAATTTGTTCCATTAGTATAGGAGGATGCCAAAGAGCCTTCCTCTCTTTGTAAACTTATACCTATAAAATAGATTTAGGTTCCAAGAATCTCACTAATTAACAGTTAATGTCCTGTTCTGATACTAATTGAAAGGAATTTAGATCTATTGCAAATAGATATAGGCAATGAAAAACTTAAAATTAATGACTTAATTAATTTTCAGAAATGTTGTTCGCTATTACTATTCACAATTAATATTCACAGTTATTGTTCATAGTTACTGTTCATCTAAAAAAAATACTAATTTTCTAAAAATACAATAAATTACAGAAAATAAATAAAGTGCCAACTCTATAAATAATGGACTAAATAGTGTACAAGTCATATTAGAAGAATTGGACAACATTTTACATAGAGGTGATGAACGGATCCACAAAACATGTTTGTTTTCCTCAAAACTAGTGCTTCAGAGGTAATAAGTTTGACGTTTTTGCTAAAAAGCCACCACGAGCTCCCTTGAGAGGCCAATGGGAAGACTGTGGGCTTGGACTCAATTATCAGTGAAGTTTGGAGATGCATTGAAGATCATAATGAGAAGGTGATTGGGTTGTATGGAATGGGTGGTGGCGGCAAGATCGCCCTTATGAAGAAGCTTAATAATAATTTTCTCCGTACAGAGCATGATTTTAATTTGGTGATTTGGGATAAGTCTCCAGAAATGGCATCTTGGCGAAAATCCAATAAAGCATACTCAAAAGATTCGAGATCTCGGATCAAATGTGGATAGGCAAATGAGGATGGAAGAGGAAATGAACTCTTGAGCAACTTAAGAGGGAAGAAGTTTGTGTTGCTACTTGACGACCTATGGGACCGATTAGATCTCGCAAAAGTGGAAATTTCTGATCTTCTTGATGATGACCACCAAACAGGGTACAAAATAGTTTTTACAAGCCGATGAGAAGAAGTATGCTGTGAGATGGGAGCTCGTAGAAGATTTAGAGTGGAATGTTTGTCCCCAGAAGCAGCCCTGGATTTGTTCCGGTACAAGGTGGGGGAAGATGGTTTCAATTCCCATTCTGAGATTCCAAACCTTGCACAAACTGTGGTGGAAGAATGCAGAGATTTGCCGCTTGCTCTGGTTACCATTGGCCATGCCATGGCTAGTAGGATGGGCCCTACGCAATGGCGGCATCAGTCTGTGAATTACAAAGATATCCATTCAGATCTGGAGGTATGGGGAATTCTGTCTTTCCAATTTTGAGGTTTAGCTATGACAGCTTGAGGGAGGACATCTTCAAAACTTGTTTCCTATGTTGTGCCTTATTTCCAGAGGAACATAATGTTACAAAAAATATCTTTGGATTGGTGAGGGATTTTTGAATGGAATTTCTCCTCGAGATCAAGCAGAATATATTTCCTTCTCTACTTTGGTAAATAGACTTATTTCAAAACCTCACTTATTTTATTATAATCAAACGTGTATCATTTTTGTTTAGTTAATTATCTTGTTATTTGAGTGTTTTTTCCCCCTTTTTTTCCTTGTGAAAGATATAAGTTAGGGTTGAATTTGAACTTCAACGCACTATACATTAAATTCAAAAACTAACCCTGATCACCTTCATTGGTCAACATCTTTCATCTTTTCATGCGTCTTCTTCATTTTCTTATTTATAATTATATCCTTTCAATTTCATGACTCTAAAGCCAAAATTAAGAAGATGAAATTACAGTACTAATGAGTGTTTACCAAGATGTTACAACAAAAACAAATTTTTTATCCAAAAGATGACGCAAAGGACAATGTCAGAAGCCTGCGGCATTCGTACTTGGGTCCTTTTATGGAACTTTTATGAAATGACATTATTAGTAGTTGCAAAAATATGTATGCTTAGATTTAATTAGTAGTGGCATAAATTATAAATTCTAGAATTCGGTTTATGCCTCTAAACGAGATTCGGACCACGACATTAAAATAAGAACAAGTTGAAGAGTTTATAATTCTATTGACCCGGCAATCAACCACTAGGACGAGCATCCTTTGAAAAAAGAGTACAAAAATCAAAATTATGTCACTCTCAGAAGTCAAAATTAATTTTAAAGCCGATCTTGTTGAATTTAACTAGAGAAATAACATCTCCATACGCATCGCTTTGCATTCTGAATTTTTCTTCCTGTGATATCCCGAAATTTACAACAAACAGTGTAATCGGCCCAATCGCGGACAATACTGCAACTTCATTGTATGGTTTGATCGCAAAACATTGTGTTTACACCCTTTGATATTAAAGATAATCTTAGGATTTTAAAGGACTCAAAGCATGAACTTGAAAACATCAGAACCGACGTGCAAGTGAAGGCCTACATACAGAGTGAGCAAAAAAAGGACTTAAAAAATTAGAATTCGGAAAGAAAAAGACGAGGATTGTTGAGTTGTGTCCCACTCGACGATTGTTGAGGATTGTTTAGTTTCTTCTTAGCTCTTTGTTGAGAGCCCCTTTGTAACAAAAATGAAAAAAGCAGATACTTGGGGATATGTCATTTCATCCAATAAGTTAGTCTTTAGGTTGGATGCCTCGAAATCCTAGACTAAACCCCTAGCCCCCAACAAAGATGAAAGAGCAGACAAAACCTAGAAAGTTTTCAACTGTTCTCCAGCTGAAGCTGAAAGAATGATACGTGCATGTCTACTAGAAAGGGTTGAATATTCTGCAGATTTTGTTAAGATGCATAGCTTTTGATTCATGGTGTGCCTCTGGTGTTAGCCTCTGAAAACAGTAACAAGACTTGTGCAAAATCATGTTGGGTCATATATTTTCCCAGTGTACTGGGTGTAAAAAATGTTCATGCACTGTACTACATTAAAGAGAATATGTAGAACCTTGATAAAGCTCGGTTGATATTCTGTCTTCTGATTGGATTGTTCCTGTGTACATTGACATGTATTTTGTTTTATATTCAGTAAACTTGAATTTCTATGGTGCTTTGCATATATCTTCAACATCTATCTTTGTTTTCAATTACAGAAGTTGCTAAACAAATTCATATTTGATTCTCCACTCAATTCCATGCGTATTTAGCAAATTAAGTTTCATGGTCGCAAGAGGTATTCGTAATGTTTATGTTGATTTTATTTATTTATTTTGGAACCACTCTCCAGCCAATCACTAACAAATGCGCTAGTATGCAAAATCTTTCTTTGGTACTAATAACATAACTCCCAAAAAAAGAAAAAAAAATGCCAGTCCTTTAGTATTATTGTTGGGGAGCTGTTGCTTAAAAACCATAATAATAAAAAAGTATTTGTTAAACATTTATAGTTGTGGCTTTTAAACTAAAGAGATTTAATTAGAGGGTTGTGTTTTGTAGAAACCTTATATTACCTTTACTAGTCTTGTAAAAGAATTATTTAAAATTTACATTTATCAAACAAAATAGACTTTTATTTTACTGTTATAGTATGTTTTCAAACCTCAACATCTCAATACTAAGTAAACACTATATGAAAGAGGGTAGAAATTACTATATATTTTTTTAATTGAATAGTGAATCATCACACATTACTTAATACACAGGAGAAATTCGACAGAAGTTGGGCAGTCTAGCACCGCAGGATTAGATCTTATTTTTAGCAAATAATTTCTTGAAAACAGCCATGCTTTCACCATTGTCAATTTTTTTTTCTTTACTAGTTGAGATGTTTTTTTTTTAAAGAATAATACTATATTTATTTAGTATGGATACTTAATTAGAATATTTATTGATGTGTCATCAATTATTTAATGTTATGTATATACCGTTAATAAATTTGGTTATGAACTTTTATTTTTATAATCCACTTAATAAATAAAATATAAGATATCATGACAATGGGTATCTCAATTAAGGACCAAAGTAAATAAGCATTACAATTTTTTTTAAAATGATGGTTTTACGTGAGGCATGCAGGGTGTGTGGACACGTCTTCCCGTTTTTACGGGGATTGCACGTCTTACAATCAATTCACAGATCAAATCCTAGCAGTTTATGGCAATCGAATGAGCTTATTCAATCTTCAATGTGAAGAATTTGTTATTTAAGTTGATTTAATGAAAAGCTTACTTTTAAAAAAAAAAATCTTGACATCCTTTTAAAATCTTGCCCGGCCTTGTATAAATTAATCGCGGAATGTACCTTCAAGATATCATTTCGAGTAATCAATTTTTCGTTTTTTATTAATGAACCTTCCCTCAAGGCTCGCACAGGTGAAGTTCAACACCCCCCCCCCCCCCCGCCCCAAAAGAAAAAAAAAAAAAGACTTGGTGAATGAACAAATATTTCATCAGGTCGCAGGTCTAGTCCTTTTTCTTAGAGGATGCGTTGAACACGACCGATTGAAACAAATGTCTTTATTATATAACTCGAACAAACATAAATGATGTAGTTACCCCGCGACAAACTTGGACGGGCATCTTTTAGAGAAGATGCATAAATTAAAAATTCTGTCGTTTTTTTAAAACAGCTCTTGCTGACTTTACATATTAGAAATAAGCACCTCCCATATGCAGCTTATCCCCTCTGTACTCTGAATTTCTCGTCCTGTGGGATCATTATGGAGAATTTGATCAACCCAATCATCGACTATCTTGTATGTCCACTATGTGCTTTGATCAGCAAACGTTGCGGTTACACCTATGGTCTTACGGACGGTCTCAACTCTTTGAGAGAAGCAAGGCATGATCTTGAAAACATCACCAGAGATGTGCAAGGGTTGATCTCGCTGTGCAGCAGCGCTCCAGGCCTAGACACGAGGTGAATGGCTGGCTGGAAAGCGCACAAATCATGCTCCGAGAAGTGGATGACATTTTGCAGAGAGGTGATGAAGAGATCCAGAAAACTTGTTTGAGGAAAACATGTTTTCCCGGAAGCTGGTGCTCCACACACAAATTGGGAAAAGAAGCCATCGAGAAGATTGTTGCTGTGGAAGAGTTAATAAGTCGAGGGCATTTTGCTGTTGTTGCTGAAACGCCATCGCGAGCTCCTGTGGATGAGAGGCCAATGGGGAAGACTGTTGGCTTGGACTCCATTGTCTTCAAAGTTTGGAGATGCATTGAAGATCATAATGGAAGGTGATCGGGTTGTACGGAATGGGCGGTGTCGGCAAGACCACCCTTCTGAAGAAGCTTAATAATAAGTTTCTTGATACAGAGCACGGTTTCGACTTGGTGATTTGGGTGAAGGTGTCCGGAAATGCCAACCTGGAGAAAATCCAAGAAACCATACTTAAAAGATTCGAGATCCCGGATCAGATGTGGATAGGCAAAGATGAGGATGGACGAGCAAATGAAATCTTGAGCAACTTAAGAGGGAAGAAGTTTGTGTTACTATTAGATGACGTATGGGAACGATTAGATCTCTCAAAAGTGGGAGTTTCTGATCTTCTTGAGGACGACAGCCAAACAGGGTCCAAAATAGTATTTACAACCCGGTCAGAAGAAGTATGCGGTGAGATGGGAGCTCGTAGAAGATTTAGAGTGGAATGTTTATCCCCAGAAGCAGCCCTGGATTTGTTCCGGTACAAGGTTGGGGAAGATGTTTTCAATTCCCAATCTGAGATTCCAAACCTTGCACAAACTGTGGTGGAAGAATGCAGAGGTTTGCCGCTTGCTCTGGTTACCATTGGCCATGCCATGGCTAGTAGGATGGGCCCTACTCAATGGCGGTATGCAGTCGGTGAATTACAAAGTATCCATTCAGATTTGCAGGCATGGGGAATTCTGTCTTTCCAATTTTGAGGTTTAGCTTTGACAGCTTGAGGGAGGACATCTTCAAAACTTGTTTCCTATACTGTGCCTTGTTTCCAGAGGAACATAATATTACAAAAGATGAACTTATTCAACTTTGGATTGGGGAGGGATTCTTAAATGTAATTTCTCCTCGAGATCAGGGAGAGTATACTATTGAAAGTTTGAAACTTGCATGTCTACTAGAGAGGGGCGAGAATTCTGAGGATTCTGTCAAGATGCATAACTTGATACGCGATATGGCCTTGGAGTTGGCTTCTGAAAACGATAACGAGACTTTAGTACTGCAAAATAATGTTGGGTCAAATATTGAATCAATTAATAGCTTTGACGGATGGCATGAGGCTGTAAGAATGTCGCTGTGGGGTTCTAGCATCGACTTTTTGGCTCTCGTTGAAGCACCTTCATGTCCTCAGGTGCGAACTTTGCTTGCTAGGCTTGCTATGCTGCAAACACTTCCAATTCCAAGTAGATTCTTTGAACCTATGGACGCATTGGAAGTTTTGGACTTGTCATATAATCTTGACTTAAATCCGTTGCCTGAGGAGATCGGTCGGTTGAAAAGCTTGCACCATCTTAATCTTTCAAACACAAGTGTAGGATGTTTGCCGACTGAGATCAGGCGTTTGATAACACTGAAGGTTTTACTTTTAGACGGTATACAATGTCATCTATCTATTCCAGAAGGAGTGATTTCAAGTCTTTCATCGTTACAAGTGTTCAGCTGTTTCTCGACTGAACTTGTTGAGTTGATAGATCCACTTTTTAATGAAACAGCCATCTTAGATGAGTTGAATTGCTTGGAACACCTGAGCGACTTGAGTCTCACCTTATTTTCTACCGAAGCTGTCGACAAAATTCTGAACTCCTCCAAGCTACAAAGATGCATCAGAAGACTAACAATAGAGTCTTCAGAGCTGCTGTCACTCGAGTTAGGACTAACGTTGTCGCACCTTGAGATACTTCGCATAAAATGTGGTTTTATGAAGAGGCTTAAATTGATCAGGGATTGAATAATCGTCCTTCATTTTCTGCACTTCGTCATCTATCTATCATTTTGTGTCCAGATATACAAAACTTGACATGCCTCGTACACGTTCCAAGCCTTCAGTTTCTTTCTTTAACTGTCACTCCTTGGAAGAAATAATAGGTACTTATACTTCTGGTTCTTCAGAAAGTCGAAACTATTTCTCAAATCTTATGGTGGTTGACCTTGATGGGCTACCAACCCTGAGGAGCACATGTAGCGGAACGATGGCCTTTCCTTCACTTCGAACTCTATCTATAACTGGCTGCCCAACTTTGAAGAAACTCCCGTTTAACTCGGAGAGCGCAAAGAGAAGTTTAATTTCAGTACGAGCAAGTGCAGAGTGGTGGAACCAGTTGGAGTGGGAGGATGAAGCCACCAAGCATGCCTTCACTGCGAAATTTCAAGAGATGAATGTGAAGCGTTAATCTCAATGTAGGGTATGTTTAAAAGCACTATCTTAATCTACTATTCTCATTTGTTTTCTTGAACTAACTGCTTGATTTCCAGCTTCATTGCTCATTTCATTCCTATGATGTATGGTTATGCTTTTGATGATATTATGAACAAAAATCTCTTTTCTGTTTGATTAATTGTTTCAAAAATCTTTTGTCGATAGTGGATGGCGCATCATATGAGTAGTTGAAGCTGAATTCGATGGCTGAATCAACAAGAGTTGGGAATGCCTGTCATACTGTGTTTACAGTGCGTGTCATCATGTTTCTAGTATTTATAATGCCAGGGCGTTGGGTATGAAAAGTGTTCATGTAGTACTGTTCAGGATTGCACAAAAGCCGAAACTCCAATCTTTGTCTGTGCTTCTTCTTGTTTATTTGTTTTGACATCACATGGACTGATGGACTTGGTATCCTATTAATTAAAAGGGTTGAAGAAGGATTGTTTCCCCATTCCAACAATTTGTTTTCTCTCGGGAGTTGCCAAATCGAAGAATTCGTTCACAAAATTTGCTCAGATGAACATAGTCATAAAGACTTGTTTTCATAAATCAGTCTCTCTCAAGTCCTTTCAAGAAATAAATGTCTCTCAAATACTTTCAAGAACACTTGACAGCTCAGATGCTTCCCGCCACTTGCTTTTGGCCACCTTATGATGCCCTCAGTTATCAGATATTAAGGGACCAAATCTGCTCTGATATTGCTCTATATTTGAGATTGAACATCTTTATGATGAGCTAGGCATAGGATTTCTAAGTATTCAAAGAAAAATTAGCCTAAAAGAATTTAGCTGACTTATAAGTCCAATTAACTTCCTTTAATAGCTAATGTGAACACAACTCAATAATATTTGATTGTGAAATCATCATTTAGAGTCTTGGTGAATTGGTATGTCCAGTTGTCAAGATGTTTCTAGGGGGCTTGGCCAAATTGTGCACCAATATATATATGGCCAGTTGATGAATACTTTTTCCAATTCACATTGAACAAGTCTCCAACAATTTACACTAATCAAGTCAATTTATTAACAGGTGTTAACCTAAAATCATCGAGATTTTGAACGGATTCCTTTAATGAAATTTGAAGTTAGTTGTATTAACCTGCATCTAACTGCACAACATAGCCTTTTATATATGCTAATACTTTTATATGTATTTGCGCACACATTGTTATATCTTCAGCAGCAAAACTCCTTTTTCATGATCTTCATATATGTAGTTATATTATCACTTTTGTGTTTTATTGAGCATGGATGACGAGGACACGAATCAAAAAATGTACGTGGTGATTACATGAGATTACACTAATTAGTGGGATAAAATATTTATGAAACTTCTACCAGAGAAATGACTATCAAACGTTGGGTTACCGTATGATATGCTACCTATACAGTACGTAACTACAATAAAAAAATCTAAAATTTACTTCAGAGGCTACAAAAGAAAAATTGATATGCTCCTCTTTTACTAAGAATCGTGTATAGAACTCTTTACTCTGCATCACAAGCGCACTACTAAGAACATAACCATTAAATCTTTTTAAACTTTAATGAGATCACCTGCAGATTTTGTAGCCCAATGAAAGAACTTGTGCCGTAAAAATTGAGGGACCCTCTAATTAATGAAGTGAATTAATGCTTTAATTTCCTCCCCATTAGCGGGTAGGGACAAGTAGGATGATTTATTAGGAAAAAAAAGGCTCCATCTATTTAGGTTTCTGAATCAAATAAGGGGCTAACCTTTTGGGCCTGCTTTTATTTTGAGCAATTTTGATGCACTCCTTCAAAGACTAATTGAAGGAGATGTTGGAGATCTTACTAGAGTTTTTTTCATTAAAAAAAGAAAAATGCACATGCACGTGCACACACGCTCACAGATATATATAGATTGAGAAAATTTTTTAATATAAGATTTTAAAGATTAGAAAATTCGAAAAAATTTTAAAATCCTATAATTTTAAGGTATTAATTTCACGATGCTTTTAAACCGTATGGTTTTAAAATTTTTTTAAACTTTTCTATACTTTAAAATTTCAGACCAAAAAACCACTAATATATATATATGTAACATAATTTTGGGGTTATTGGTTTGATTAATTTGTTTTGATTTTTAAAGTAATAAAATATATAAGAATTGCATTTTTACTACATACATATGTTAAATTTTCCAAACTAACCGTGATTATATACACCTGTCAACCTCTGTCATCTTTCATTTTTATTTTTCTCTACTTTTCTAAGTTATATCCTTTCATGACCCTAAACATGAAAAATTAAAAGGATCCAACTTTACTATGTAGTATTTACCAAAATGTGACTGAGAAATATATTTTCCTTCTAAGTTAGGCAATGGCTATGACAGCAGCCTGTCGCATGCCTAATTAACTTTAAGCAGTTTTTAAAAATGACTGTATAATATTCTAAAGTGTTGTATTTGTCCTATATATATGATCTCATTACAACTTAAATTACACAATGAGAACGAATTAAATTGGAAAAGACTGACAGCTGGTTTCATGAAATTTGATTTTAGAAAATGAAAGAAGAAAAAAATGATCATTTTATTTTCTCATATGATAACATATTAGCTGGATCGTCTGTTAGGGAGCGTCATTACAGTTTGAAAAAATGCCTTCCAATTGAAAGTTAGCTTACAACTACCGCATAGACCTTGAAGTGAAAAATAAAAAAAAAAACAGAGAGAGAGAGAGAGAGAGAGGGAAAAGAGGAAAAAAGGAAAAGAAATAATGCATTTTGAAAGTATATATTTAACAATCAATCATTTAACTAACAAGTGATTTAGTACCATGGTAATCATATGTTTAGTTCTTTAATTTCATGCATAGCCTAACGATTTTAAGAAATGATTGGCAACTAATTAGTCTGATTTCGGCTTCATTAGATATCGTGATATTGCGGCTTTGAAGTAACAACTATTATGAAACAGGAACTCATCTATCAAGTAAAAACAAACAAGTGTTTAATAAACATGAATAAATGAAAAGTTCACAATTGTTTCCTGTCTTTTTAATAATGATAAGATTCTAAGTGATTGCAAGTCCTACACTAAAGCGAATAAACATTAACGAAACTTTTATCGGAGAAATGATTATAAAGTTTTGGGTTAATGCATGATATGCTACCTGTTTTTATGATGGAAGTTGGTTTATACGAATCTACTAAGTAGAAAGACGAACATTTTGCTGTAAAGAAGCAATGGATGCCATTTCTTATTTGCTCCCACCTTAGGTTGCTCTGTTTTCTCTGTTTTTTAGTAATAATTTTATTCAATCTAAATCATGTTACTAGTTTCTGCCTGTTTAGCTAGCCAAAATGTGAAAGTGGCTTTCAGAAATGCTTGATTTTTGCAATTAACTTTAGGATACAAAGGATTAGTATCAAGTAATTCAATTGCTTACTTATTGGCATTTACTTAATCTTAAATACTTCTTCAGAGTGGCTGCATAATACTGTAAAGGAGAGTATTTTGTCTTGACACTACTTTTTAAGAGTCTATATAGTTGGGCTTGACAGCTCTTTGAACAAGTGATCCAAGAAGAAGACGACTGTTGGTTTCATGCATCTTCTCAGAAGCTGTAGGGTAGCCGCTGTTGAAATCAATGTCACCTCATTATCAAAATTGATGGTGTGCAAACATGTAAAGCATTTCTAATGTGTGATTGAAAATAATTTGGCTTGTTTTGAGTGGAAGATCATGCAAAGCAAACGTGTAGAGCAATTTGTGTGTGTGGTTATATTGTTTTCTCTGGTTTTTTTTTTTTTATTTTGTGGTGTAAAATGCATGTGTAACTATAAATATGATGTCTCCTTGCCTCTTGTATTTCATCCCGTGAGCAATTGAGCAGTAAGAAATAAAAGAGTTGAGTGTGCTGTGAAACATAGTCTTGGGAGGAACATTTCAAGAATACCCCCAATCAATAGTAAATTCTACTATTATATAAATATTTTTATATTTGTGCAATTTGGTCCCTCCAGTTTTCAATTTGCGAAAAAACTCTTCCTCAGGATTTACTCCCAACACTTAAGGCAATTTAAGAAACATAAGGTCGCTTAGCTTGTTTCATAGCATCTTGACATATTCAACCCCTGAATTGAACTTTCTCTCCTCTCTGACAAATTGCAAGAGTCTACAAGTCCTAGCGTTATTAGATAATCCAATAAATTGAGTCCTTCCAAGTTCCTTAGGTAATCTTTCTCTATCTTTCACAGAAATCTACTTCGCCAACTGCATCATTCGCGGTATCACCAGAGATTGGAACCTAATCAACTTGACAGTGTCAGGTTCAGCGGACAATGACTTGAGAGTGTTGAAAAGCCCTCCAAATGCATTAAAGTGTCAAATATTTCAGCCACCAACTCTAACGCATTTGATTCTTGTCGAAAAGTCAGAAAGGAGAAACAAATGCATTTGAAATTGCTAACAAATGTAGAGAGTTGGTGGATGAAATGTTTGACACTTCAATGTATTTGGAGGACTTTACTACATTAGGTTTTTATAGTTTTCTTGTCAATGTATCATATGAATTGTTTGACTGTGAAAATTATTTTATCCACAAGACTACAAAAAAGAAGGATAAAAACAAAACGTGACGTATATAGTATGGAATTAAGCTAATAGAAATATTTACAAGGAAGGAACCTACAAATAATTTTTTTTTTTTTCACAAGAGATGAGCTTAAGAGATTGAATTAATGACTCATTACCCATTTCGGTCACAAATATTGTAAATCTAATAAGTGGAGAAGATAAACATTTTACTGCAAAGGAGTTATGTGTATCATCTATCTAGAGTATAAAAACGAATCACCTGAGATGAGAATCAACACAAAAGGAATTATAGCTAGACTCGTAAAAAGTAGAGTTTGCTTGCGAATATTGAAATGGTCGGAGCATAAGTATGTCAGATATATGTATTTTTTTAATTTTTTATAATGTGTTTTAATCCTTGTGTACAATGACTACTTTTTAACGGGAGACAATAAAAGCATGCTCTTCTTTTTTAAAATTCCTAGAAGTAGAGTAGATGTCTTGCTTTCATCCGACACTGGTCCTCCTTTACTTAATAATTTTCTGATAAGTTGCCAGATGTGCTGAAAATAATTCATTCGATTTTTTCCTTAAATACCAGCTAAACCAAGATATTCTGTGAATGGGCTTATATTGCAATGCCCCAATCGCCCATTTACTGAATCATTGTTTTTCTATGTAGAATTAGGCCACGATCCCAAAAACCCCTGACCGCTCATAATTTTTAAATAAAAAAGCGAGAAATTATCAAACACAACTAACCTGAAATAGGTAAGATTATTTATATTCTAAAAATTACTGTATATATTCTTATTTTAATAAATTAAGATGTGTTTGGTATTATTTTTTAAATAATTTTTTATATTTATTGTATGATATACATATGATTAGTATTTGGTACATTTGTAAATGAATTTGATAATTCTTTGATAAAATAGTGCTTGAAAATAAAAAGATAAAAATATATTTTGTTTTTTTTTGTTGGGTAATATATAAACATTGAAAGATAGTAAAAAAAAAAAATGTATTATATGAGTTTGATGGACCCACTAATAATTATATTTATCCATAAAATGTGAAAAACAGATGAAACAGAGTGGAAAACCAGTGCTAATAATAGAGCCGGACCCGCAATTTGCCTGTAATTATGCTACAAAAGTAATGATAGGTTCCGTGCACGTTTTCGAACCTTTTTTCGTCAACGCTGTCAAAGGGATATAATTTATTTTCGGAAACATAAAAGAAAAAAAAACACTGTAATTAAAGGCCTACCGAACACATTTTTTATTTTATATTCTTGTAAAACGGAACCAATTAAATTGGAGAAGCTTCTTTGCAAGCTGGATGCATATGAAATGAAAAGCATCATCAAAATTAAAAACATCCAAGTGATTAAGACGTCGTTCATCAATTACTCGTACTTGACTTAAACCACTTCATAAACATGGAGAATTTTGGTTAGGTCTATTTGTACTGAGGCACTGAAACTATAGCTACTGTAAGAAAAAAAAAAACTAAAACTTTCACATAATAATTTTGATAAAAATAATAAAATATGTTAAAAATTTTTCATTATACAAATAAAGGATTAAATCAACTTAACTTTTAAGTCATAACAATTAATGACTTACAAATATTGATGTTATAATTTAAAAAATTATTACTGCCTAATCTCAAAATCAAATAGAGTCCAATATTCTTTTGCTAAAATATTTTCATTTTGCAGCTTTTCAGAAATTACGTGCTTCATTCATATCATTTTTCCTACCAAAAGTGTAAAAAAAATTGACACTGTCAATATATTCGGGCTTAACGTATCTATAAACGAGTCATGTCCAATGATCGCTTCATTTTCTCAAATCAGAACCAACAAAATTGAGGAAGCTTATCTGTCTGTTAGTGAGCGTAATTAAAACTTGAAAAAAAAAAAAAGAGAAAAAAAGGTCTTATAATTAAAAATTCCTAATTAATTCTAACTAGACTTACGTAGTGCATAGAATTTGAAGTTAAAAAAAAAAAAAAAAAGATGCCATTTCTTATTTGCTCCCGCCATAAGTTGCTCCGTTTTCTTTATTTTTCATTAATCAATTTATTCAATCTCAATCATTTTTGAAAGAGGCTTTCAAAAATCTTGACTTTAGCATGTCCAATTGACTTTACGAAACAAAGGATTAGCACATTTACTGAATACTTAAACAATTCATAAGAGTGAATGTATAATATTCTAAAGTGGAGTTTTTTGTCTTAAGACTATATTACAACATATAGATTCTATCCATACATTTCGGCTAGACAGCTCTTTGAACAATTACTACAAGGAGAAGAAAACAGTTGGTTTCATAATGATCAATTCATTTTCACAAATTAATGAGAACCAATTAACTAAATCGGAAAAGCTGATATCTGTTGGTTTGCGAAGGAAATGATGAGCGTTCATTAAAATAAAACAATAGTTGAGTGATTGAAACGTCCATAAACAATTTAGGTCACAAATATGATGGTGAGACCGAGTCTGTTACAGAACATGGTTAAGTTTAATGAGGATTGGTGCACTCATAACTCCTTGGCTGACATGTACAAATTCGTTAGCTGACTCAGCTTATTTGTTAATCAGTTAGTTAGGCATGTGTAGAATACATAGGCATGTGTAGAATATGTAACAATTCCGTTATGAGTCTCTGTGAGTATCAATTCAGAGCATATAGCTTTGTAACAGATTTGAGCTATTGTTAATAAAATCTCCAGATCTTTCTCTACATTTTCTTTCTCTTTCTCGTCAACTTCTAGCTGTACAAACACACAATACCACAAACTCTTTCATGATATCAGAGCAAACAAATAATGAGCTCAAGTCAGATCTCTGGATCTTACAATTTTGTTACTCCTGTCAAACTTGATCAGAATAATTTCATTATCTGGCAACTCAGATCTTAACCTCAATCAAAGGAAATGGATTGGAAAGCTTTATCAATGGTGAACGAATGTGTCCTGAGCAATTTTTACCATCAGCTAATAGTAGAGCCACTGATTTAGCTGGAACAGAAAATAGAGAGATTAATCCAGAATATACAGCTTGGATGAAGACTAATCAGTTGATTTTAAGCTGGATGATGTTATCAATTCAACAAAATTTGCTTGCAACAGTCATTCATTGCTCAACTGCGAAAGAACTTCTGGATACACTCACAAGTATGTTCATCTCACAATCTCAAGCTAGAATAATGCCACTCAAAATGCAGATTCAATCTCTAAAGAAAGGATCAATGTCCATGATTGATTATTTTGCTAAAATGAAAAGACTATCTGATAGCTTAGCTCTGGCTGGAAAACTTGTTGAATTGAATGATTTTGTTTAATATATTTTGACTAGACTGGATTCCTCTGATTATGAGTCTCTAGTCACTAGTGTTTTGGCTAGAAGTGATAGGATTAATCTTGATAAATTTTATTCTCTATTGTTAAGTCATGAGAATAGAATTGAACAGAAGAAAGGCAAAATTGTTAGTGATATTATGCATAATTTGTCAGCTAACATAGCTCAAAAACAATTTAATTCTAGAAGAAATGGTGGAAATAATTCAAAATACAGAAGTGGAGCTTATTGAGGAGGTTACAACAATGTTTTTGGTAATTTCACTAATGGTAATAGCACGAGACAGTTTAGTGATGCTATCTCTGCTATCATTTGTCAAATATGTTTTGCACCTGGTCATGGAGCATACAATTGTAAAAATAGGTACAATTGTACTTTTGTACCCTTAAGGAGCCAAGCAAGAGGCTCTTAATGCCAATCTCAGGCCTGGTGAGAGGAATTTTGAAAGGAATTTTAAAAGTTGTAATATATACACTTTTATTTTTCCCATTAGAGTGGATCGTATAATTTTCATTTGGTATCGATTTTATAAGTTTGAAACTCGTTACATGTTAATGCGAGAAAATTCGATATATTAGTAAACACACTGTGCATGTAGAAATTTTATATTTTATCGTGGTGAAAAATCGGGATAAAATCGAGTACGATTCCGAGTCAATTAGTTAGAAAATTATTATTATGAAACCGGTTTTATTTAATGGGTGTAATATAATAATTATATCGAATAGTTAGGTTAATAAAATAATATTATTATTTTTTAATATTTGTGTAAGAAAAGCCGAGAGAGAGAGAGAGAAGGAGAGAGAGAAAGAGAGAAAGAGAAAGAGAGAGGCGTTGACCCGAATCCGACCCGACCTGACCCACGACCCGCGAATTGATCCGGCCGGATCTCTCAATTCCGGCCACCGTTTCCGGCGATCTTGGTATTAATTTGAAGCCCTTAAGACGCTGGTCGTATCCTTGCCATTTTCACAGCCGGAAAACGACCAGAACGCCGCCGGTAAAGCTCAAAAGTTTCGGCCAAAACACCCATTCTTGCTGCCATCGATTCAGCCGGAGTTTGGCCACGCCACCGGCTGGGTTCCATTGCTCTCACCTCCAGCTTCCATTTCCAACCAGTCTCGTCATCTCAATCGGCCGGATTACTAGTGAACGGCAACTTGCAACCCGCGGCCTTAGGAAGCTCGATCCGGCTCCGTCACCCTGCGTGGAAGGTCACCGCCAGTACCATTGGACTCACCGAGGCCGGAACTACAAGATCTAAGCTTCCCGTCACTGTTGACTGAAGTTCGATCACTGTTGGCCGGTGAGGGGCAATTCGGTAAAGATTGAGAATTTTGAGGTTAATTATGTAATTTTTGAAAGTTGTGGGTAATTTGATAATTATGGATAAGGTTAGATAGGTAATTTGAGATTTCGATTGTAAATCGGTAATTTAAGTAATTGGGAGTAATTTGATGATTTTATACCTCTAAGATAATTCCATAATTTCTAAAATGTGGATATTTTAGTAATTGATTAAATTGAGGATAGGTTAGTAATTTATGATTTTGAGGTTAAATTGATAAATTATAATTTTTCGAATATTTCGATAATTTTGAATTCAAGGCATTTCGGTAATTTTAAAGGATTCGAGGATATTTCAGAAATTGAGAATATTAAGGATAAGTTAATAAATATATTATTGGGGGCAATTAAATAAAGTTTGATATCGAGATCATTGGTAATTTTTGGAGATAAAAATAATTTGATAATTTTAGAAATAAGGATAATTTAATAATTTTAAATATTCGGGAGTTATATTATGAGAATTCGGGTTTTATTAAGTATAATTAATCGTATTTTATGAGATTAGTAATAATTATACCATTTATTTGATTAGGGGGATCCGCGAACGAAAACCAACCCACGGACGTCAGCGATATCGGATTTGATCGTCGTCACAGTGAGTGGAATATATAAAATCTATTTTCTTTGTGGATTATCATAATTTTTAATTATGATGAGCATGATTGCAAATGAATCTTTAACTGCTTGATTTAATGATTTTGTGGAAAAATGGATTTTATCGGTACTATGTTGTTTATTATCGGAATTGAGTATGATAAATGATTTTATTTCTCATTTTGAATATATGCGTATTAATAATATTTTTAAAGAAAAGGAAATGGATTTTAAATGTTGTTGAGAATAAAAGAGAATGTGATTTCGGATATTATCGGATGTTTATATACATGTGTATTTTCGATTGTTTTCAAGTCATTAGACAGTACCCTTCCCTGTACACTATGATGTGATGATATGAGATATAGGCCTTTAGGGCCCATCGGAGTACACATAGAGGCTTTGGGCCGTGTGCTTGGGCGCTTTTGTCCTTTGGGGACTATGCATGCATAATTATGATGATGAGATATGTCAAGATGAGACGACATATGAGATGCTATTTTCCCATCTATCTGGATAGTTCCGGGGCATGATGGTTTCCTGATTGCTGCCCGTTGAGGTCCAGATAAGATGAGATTATTTCCCCGGGTACTCGTTTGATAAAAGTTTTCAGTATTCGAAATTGACATTATATGTTGCGAATTTTCTTCGGTTTTACGCAGTATTTTGTGATGATATCAGAGTGAGTAATTTACAATGTTATGACATATTCTTCCTTGGTTATTTCACATGACATTATATATATTTTCGAAGTTAGTGATTTGTTTACAAATGTGAAATGATTTATTAATATTTCTCGTTTATAATTTGATAAAATGGTGTATTTAAAAGTGATACGATTATTTTAAGAATAAAGTTATTTTTCGAAAGACTACTATCCACTCACTGACCTTCACTGAGTTTTATACTCACCGCCCATTCTTTTTCGTTTTATTATATTTTTTTCCCCTACAGGAGACTTTGCAGGTACAACAGTTGACTCAGCATCAATAGCTATTTGTAATTTAGCCATGTGTTTGTCCTAGGATTTGTGAAGTTCTATGTAGAATATTTTGGATTGTATAATATTACAATTTAGAATAACTTACTGTGTTTGGTATTAAATAATTCGGATGATAATTGGTATTTTATTGGGATATTGATTAATGGAGTTGGTTGTATTTGGAAATTATTTTGGGAATGTTATCTTATTAATTGCAGAATTGGAAATTTCAAAAATTTTAGTGAAATTCTATCGGAAGTTTTAGTAAAAATATTATTGTGATTAATATTAGAATAGTTATTAGTCGAATTTTGAGGATTAGTCGTGATTCGTCCCAGGGTTCGGGACGGGTCGTGACAAAAGTATTGGTGGCACATTTTTTAATAGAGCTTATGGAGGAGGTTACATTAATAATTTTGACAATGTTTTTGGCAATCATAATTCTAAAAATTATAGCATGCCAAGAGGTTCAGGATATCAAGGGTTTATGATGTACTTAGACCCAGCTGCAGTTTATGCTTCAAATCGTGGAAATGCTAGTAACTCCACTGGTGCAATTCTCTCCACACCTGTTTTTGGTCTTAATGAAGATTACAATAGTCACACATCCTCATCTGGTTTAAATTTTGCTCCAAAGATGATTGAAGATCCTGCCTGGTATATTGACAATGGTGCAACCAATCACATTACAAATGATTCAGGTAAACTTATTGAATCAAAAACTTATACTGGTGGTGAAAAATTACTTGTTGGCAATGGCTTTTCATTACACATTAAATATATTGGATCAATATTACTAGATACAACCACACACGAACCCTTATTACTTGATCATGTTTTTCATGTTTCTCACATAACCAAAAATTTACTCAGTGTTTCTAAATGCTTAGTTGATAATAATGTTACCATTGAGTTTCTTGAAAATTTTTATTTTGTTAAGGCCAGGAGCTTAGGGATCATTTTGCCTAGAGGAGTTGCAAAAGGAGGATTGTATCAACTCCAAAATGCATCTCAACTATCTCAAGATAGCTCAGTTCTGTCAAGTCAACCTTATTCAAATAAATTTAAGTCTATGTTTGCTTATTGTCCTTCTTTGTCTTGTAATGTTCTTAATGTCCTGAATGATTCTTTTTCCATCACTAATCACTTGAGTAAGTCGGCTTTTATAACTACCTCCAGCTCAGTAGATATGAATCTACTTCATAAAAAGATAGGATATCCAACTTCTCATACTCTTAAAGTTGTATTGAAGGGTTGCACTGATGTTACATTAAATAAAATCAAAAACCTGAGTTTCTGCAATACCTGTCAATTTGGTAAAGGTCATTTGCTACATTTTGACTCTGTTCCAACAAAAACAACAGAACCTCTCTAGCTGTTATATGCTGACATTTGGAGTCCATATCATGTAACTTTCACTTAAGATTACTCTTATTACTTGTCAATCTTAGATGATTTCAGTAGATTCACATAGATTTTCTCACTCACTACTAAATCAGATGCTCTTTAATTGTTCATAACTTTTAGAAGTTTTATTAAAAAAGCTCTAAATAAACATATTAAGACTATATAAACAGATTGGGGAGGGGAGTTCAGAAGCTTTTTCACATATCTTTCTCAATCTGGAATCTAATTTAGGCATCCATATCCTCATGTTCACCATCAAAATAGTAGAATTGAAAGGAAACACAGACATATTATTGATATTGGCCTTACCTTGTTGGCTCAAGCAAACTTGCCTTTGAAATTCTGGTAGAATGCACTCCACACAGTTGTTTTTCTGATAAACAGATTACCTACACCAACCTTGAACAATATCTCATTTTACCAAAAACTATTTCATAAAAATCCTTACTATACCTTTCTTAGAACCTTTGGTTGTGCCTATTTTCCTTATCTTAGACTATACAATAGACACAAACTTGAATTTAGATCAAGAAGATGTATATTTATTGGCTACAGTTCTCAACATAAGAGGTATCAATGCCTTCACTCTTCTAGTTGAGTGTATATTTCCAATCATGTAATTTTTTATGAAAATTCTTTTTCATATTTGTCTGGCTCAGATTTTTCCTCTATTACTCATCTTGTAATTTTAAAGATACAGTCTTCAATTCATCTACTGAGTCTATTTTCTCCTTTACTCATTTTTTAATTTCTTTCACACAATCCTCTCTACAATCTGTTTCAGTAAGTGTTCTCTCAGACTCTTCACCTACAACTCCTAGGCAGGTACACTTTCTTTCTAATACTCATTCTCACATAGAATCTCTATCTGAAACTCATTTACCACCACATGTCATTCCTGCTGCTCCAACAGTAGGGCATCCTATGATCACTATATCCAAAACTGGCATTTTCAAACCAAAATCCTATCTTGCTGCTCTTTTAGCTCTACCTTCAAAACCTATCTCTGTTTCACAAGCAATATCTGATCCAACATGGTTTAAGACAATACAAGAGGAGTTTCAAGCTCTTCAAAGCAATCATACTTGGGATTTGGTATTACCAGTCACACCTGTCAAAGTAATTGGGAGTAAATGGGTTTTCAAGATAAAATACAACTCAGATGGAACCATTTCTAGATATAAAGCTCGACTAGTGACTAAAGTTTTCCATCAGACACATGGAATCGATTATACAAAAACTTTCAATCCAATTGTAAAAGCTTCAATAGTTAGAATAGTATTAAGCTTAGCTGTTATAAATCAATAGATTCTCAAATAAATTGATGTCAATCATGCCTTTTTAAATGGCATTTTAGATGAAGATGTATATATGGTACAACCTGAAGGTTTTATTAACCCTACTAACCCCAATCATGTTTGCAAGCTTAAGAAGACTATCTATAGGTTAAAGCAGACTCCTAGAACATGGTTTGACAAGTTCAAGACTGCCATAATCAATCAATGGGGTTTTCTTAATTCTAAATCTGATAGTTCTCTTTTTTATAAGTGGGAGAGTGGTCATGTTCTGCTTGTCCTAGTGTATGTTGATGATATCATTGTCACTGGATCTAACAATCACCTGGTGTAAAAAGTCATTCTCAATATGCAAACCACTTTTACTTTAAAAGACTTAGGTGAGCTGAATTATTTCCTTGGGATTGAAGTCTTAAAGACAGCAACTAGAATTTATCTTTCTCAAGCCAAATATATAGCTGACTTACTAGTAAAACATAATATGGCAGATTGTAGCCCAGTACCTACTCCAATGTCTACAGGTCGTTATCTTAGCAAAGGGTCAGGTCAAGTTATTTCTAATGCATCTCAGTACAGAAGTATAATTGGGGCCTTGCAGTATGTCACTTTAACAAGACCTGAGATAGCATTCTCAGTTAATAAACTTAGTCAATTTTTGGCGCACCAATAACAGATCATTGGGAAGCATACAAGAGACTTCTAAGAAACTTAAAAGATTTAATTCATTTTGGTTTGCATTTTTATCATTCTGGAACCTTACAACTGAATTGTTTTAGTGATTTCGATTGGGCATGTGACAAGGATGATCGAAAATCAGTAGCTGGCTATGCTGTTTATCTAGGTTTAAATCTGATTTCCTGGTGTTCAAAGAAACAATCAGTAGTCTCAAGGTCCAATACTGAAGCTGAATATAGAGCTTTATATTGCGGTCCGCTAAAATTTCAGCCCACATGTGCCTAGATTCGGGCCGCAAGCCTAAGTCATTGGCCAAGGGTGCTAGCTTGGCCCGGTTCCGGAAAATTCCAGCACATCCTAGCACATTTGAGCATGTACATATTCTAGAATTCTCTTGAGCCTTGTAAATAATAAAATATAGGCAAGTGGCAAGAATTCTCTAGAACCCCAGAGCTTGGCAAGCTCCTATAAATAGGGGATGGCATTTGCCATTTAGATCATCAAGCCTTGAGCAATTCTCTCAAGCACTCTTGTAAGCTCTCTTGTAAAGTCTCTTGTTGGCAATATAAGTTTCCGATTGGCTCCATTGCTTTCTTTCTCGCTAGCCTCTCAACAACCTTTGGCTTTGCTAGTCGGGAAACTCTAAGGCTTACTTAGCAACTCTCGAAAAAAGTTGTCTAAGTGCCGCACAGGTTGCTGCGCAAAACACTCATCCCGTGACATTTAGCTCAAGCTACTTCTGAAGTTGTTTGGATTCAAGCATTGCTGGGTGAATTAAATATTAAACTTGTTGGAGCACCTATAATGTGGTGTGATAATCAGAGTGCTATAGCTTTAGCTTATAATCCAGTTTATCATGCTAAAACTAAGTATATTGAACTCGATATTCATTTCATTAGAGAGAAAGTCGCTGCCAAGAAGATTGTTGTACAATTTATTCCAAGTGAAGATCAAACTATAGACGTGCTTACCAAGCCACTGACTTTGATCATTTTCATTATCTTTACAGCAAGCTAAATGTTCATCCTGGACAGTTTAGCTTGAGAGAGGATGTTACAGAACATGGTTAAGGTTAATGAGGATTCGTGCACTCTTAACTCCTTGGCTAATGTGTACAAATTCGTTAGTTGACTCAGCTTGTTTGTTAATCAGTTAGTTAGGCAAGTGTAGAGTATGTAACAATTTTGTTATGAGTCTCTGTGAGTATAAATACAGAGCACATATCTTTGTAATAGATTTGAGCTACTGTTAATAAAATCTCCAGATCTTTCTCTACATTTTCTTTCTCTTTCTCGTTAACTTTCTAGCTGTACAAACACACAATACCATAAATTCTTTAAGAGTCTCTTTAAAAGAGAGTGTTTGATTTAAATGATCCTTATTTAATATCCACTTGTATTTTCTTGTTCATCTATCTTCATTGTGCAGGTTCTTAGAATTATATTCGTATATACACACACACGTGCGCGCTTGTGTGTACGATCTAGTGAGTCCTTGCATTCCCAAACAAAAAACATATAAACTTGTGTCTACATTCTCTTAGGGAGCCAAATGCAGGTTTCATCCTCCATTGTTTGATTATTTCATTGGTCATAGCAGCAGCTAAAAGCATTGCCACAGACCAACAAGCTCTTCTTACCCTGAAAGCTGATTTAATTGATGATCCTAGCAGCCTTTTGGCCAAAAACTGGACCTCAAGTACATATGTTTGTAGCTGGATAGGCATCACTTATGATGTTCGAAGGCATGGAGTCACGGGTTTGAATATTTCTTATTTTGGTCTAGGAGGCACCATTCCGTCTCAAATCGGAAACCTTTCTTCACTTGAAACACTTGACCTTAGCCATAACCAGCTTTCGCGTACAATTCCTTCCTCCATCTTCACCATGTCAACACTGAAAATACTTTCTCTGTCTTTCAATGATTTGTCGGGATCCATACCAAAAGAAATCGGCAACTTGACCATGCTTAAGAAGTTAGGCCTTGGATATAACAAACTCCAAGGTATGTGATCACATGGTTTATGTAAATGCTCCCTAAGCCTACTTGTAATAAATCATTAACACATGGTTGTTTAATTTTAGGTGCAATTCCTCAGGAGTTGGGTAATCTTGCAGAACTGGAGCTGGTATCGCTAACGAATAACTTTTTGAGTGGAACTATTCCTTCAACTATCTTCAATCTTTCTTCTCTATCAAGTGCTATGGATTTTTTGAACAACAGCCTAACCGGCAGCTTCCCTGATGACATGTGTCGACGTTTCGCCTTATTAAAGGATTGTACATGTCCAGTAATCAATTGACTGGTCCAATCCCAAACAACTTGTGGCAGTGTAAAGAGCTTATAGTCATTTCATTGGCATACAATCAATTGACAGGACGTATACCAAGAGGCCTTGGGAACTTAACCTCGCTCAAAACTCTCTATCTTGGCTTCAACAACTTGACCGGTATGTACCTCGAACCACTATTAAAGTTTTATATTGTTAGTAATTGAACATATCTTATAAGTAGCACAGATTCATGCACAATTCTTTCTAAAAGAACTGGGAAATTTTGAGTGTGTGCTTGTATACGTGTTCACAGGTGAGATACCGGATGAAATGGGAAATCTTCGTAATCTAGAAATACTGGGGCTTCAATTAAACAAGCTAGTTGGCTTTGTACCCACTTCAATCTTTAATTTGTCAGCGATGAAAACACTTGCTCTCCCATCTAACGCTCTCTCAGGAAGTCTTCCATCAAGCATAGACTTAATACGACTTCCAAATTTGGAGATAATTTCCTTGGCAGAAAACAATTTCAGTGGCATAATTCCAAGTTTCATCTTCAATGCTTCTAAGCTCTCCGTTCTAGAGTTGGGAGAAAACTCTTTCTCAGGATTTATTCCCAGCACTTTAGGCAATTTAAGAGACCTTGAGTGGCTTCGCTTAAGTCATAACTTCTTGACGTCTTCTACTCCTGAATTGAGCTTTCTTTCCTCTTGGGCAAACTGAAAGAATTTAAAACTCCTAGACTTATCACATAATCCAATAAATGGAGTCCTGCCAAGTTCCATAGGCAATCTTTCTCTATCCTTAACAAGAATCTACATCTCCAACTGCCGCATTCGTGGTTGCATTCCGAAAGAGATTGGCAACCTAATCAACTTGAAAGAGTTAGGTTTGTGGGGAAATGAGTTGATTGGATCAATTCCAATTACATTCGGAAAACTACAGAAGCTTCAAGGTTTAGATATTGTACATAATAAATTAGAAGGACCAATCCCAAATAATTTTTGCCATTTAGTTAGACTATCTGTGCTTTACATGGATGGCAACAAGCTTTCTGAACCGATTCCTCCATGTATAGGTGATCTAAGTTCTTTAAGACTACTCTCGTTAGCTTCCAACGATCTAAACTCTGTTATCCCCTCCTCTTTCTGGAATCTTAAAGACATCTTAAGCTTTAACTTTTCATCAAACTATTTGAATGGATCTCTTCCAGAAGATATTGGAAATTTGAAGGTTGCGGAGATATTAGATTTTTCGAGGAATAATTTATCGGGAGATATTAGGGCTAATGAACCTACAAGATCTCTCCCTAAGAGATAACGGATTGCAGGGTTCAATTCCTAGATCAATCGGTAGCTTGGTCAGCTTGGAGTCCTTGGATTTGTCAAATAATAGTCTTTCTGGGATGATTCCTATCTCTATGGAGAAACTCTTGTACCTCAAAGATTTAAATCTCTCTTTCAATAAACTAGAAGGTGAGATTCCTCGAGGAGGACCTTTTGTAAACTTCTCAAATAGATCATTTATGGGAAATGATTTATTGTGTGGTTTAGAGCAAGTCCCTTTTTGCAAAAGCAGCAATAGTAGCTCTCGTCGGAAATCAAGAAAAAAATGCTATTCTTCTTGGAATTCTTTTGCCTTTGATTACTGTGTGCATAATGGCAATCACACTGGCTGTTAGATATGCATTGATGTCCAGACGTCGAGAAAGAGACACTAGACAGTCAAACATTGAAGCGAATATGTCATCGCAACCAGCATGGAGAAGATTTTCATACAAGGAACTTTTGCAGGCGACAGATCAATTTAATGAAAACAACCTAATTGGAGTTGGAGGTTTTGGTTCAGTGTATAAAGGAAGATTTCCAGGCGGGATGGAGCTTGCAGTAAAGGTATTTCACCTGCAACTTGAGGGAGCTTTGAAGAGTTTTGATGTTGAATGTGAAGTGCTGAAAAGTGTTCGTTACCGAAACCTTGTGAAAGTCATCAGCAGTTGTACAAACGATGATTTTAAAGCGTTGGTGCTAGAGTACATGCCCAATGGGAGCCTAGAGGATTATTTGTATTCCAACAATTTTGGTTTGGATATTTTCCAATGATTGAGCGTAATAATTGATGTTGCATTAGCTTTGGAATATCTACACTTTGGCTATTCAAATCCTGTGGTACATTGTGACATAAAGCCTAGCAATGTATTGTTAGACAAAGATATGGTTCCACATGGCACCAGGTTTGTTCTAAACTCAATATTTTGTTTATTTTAACCATATTATTTTGGGTTTCACATTTTCTTCGTCAGAGTATTATATGAATTATCAGACTTTGAAATTGACTTTGACCTGTAGAGTATGGAAGAGAGGGACAAGTATCAATGAAAGGTGATATGTACAGCTACGGAATTATGTTATTGGAAATATTTACAAGGAAGAAACCCACAAATGAAATGTTTTCTGGAGAGATGAGCTTAAGAGGCTGGATTAATGACTCATTACCGATTTCAGTGTTGAATGTTGTGGACATAAATCTGATGAGTAGAGAAGACAAACATTTTACTCCAAAGGAGTTATGCGCATCACCTATCTTGAGTTTAGCCATGGATTGTACAAGCGAATCACCCGAGTTGAGAATCAACGCAAAAGAGATTATAACTAGACTCGTTAAAATTAGAGACACATTGCTTGCAAATATTGAAATGGTCGAACATAAGTGTCTCAGATATTTGTTTTTTTTTTTTTTTTTTGTAGGGGGCGAAAATGTGTTTTAATCCGTGTGTACAATGACTCTGAAATTAGTTTAGACTCATTAAAATAAACCTTTTCTTTTGTGTAGTTAGGCCCTAAACTGCTCATAATTTTTAAATTGAAAAAGACTTGGCGTATCTTTTGTCGGTCGAGCTTGGTTGTGTGATTTGGCTCTATGAAACAAAGCTAAGGTTTGAGTTTTTAAATTGGAAAAAGTAAGCTTGGAATGCATACAGCTTGATTTAAATTTTGTTTTCCATGTCAAATATAATCTGTTTTATTCAGAACTATCTTTTTGCAATTTCATGTCTTTGATTAGTTATTAAAATATCCTTGCAGTGAAAAATTGTACTGATTCCTGACCAATTTTGTAGCTTTGGGAATTTTGCGGTAATCGCGCAATGCTTTGTGAATTCTCTCCTAATCATGAAGTAATGATGGTTATTTATTAAAATAATAAAGAATTGTAATAGCAATGAAAAAGAATCGTTCACCGAGTCAATTTAATTAATTCCAAGACAAATACTTTATTATTTTTGGTTTAACTACGAGGAATGGTTGAATTGCGTGGGTGGGGTGACATATTAACAAATATAAAAGAAACAAAATTGATTCATAAGTATAAATAACAATTGATTCCAAAACAACGAGTTTCAGTTAATATTAAATAAAAAATAGAGAATTGAAAATAAAAAGGAAGAAAGATACTATACAAGTATGCAATGAATCAATCAGGTTAAATTTTCAGGCGCAGATATAATTCATACTATATTTTGTACAAGGAAATCTCTTACAGTAACTTAGCCGGATCCTTTGTACAAATGTATCCTTTTATCATGGCGATGTTCATGGTCTGAACAAGAGAATGAGTATTTTATATACATACATAATTTAATTTGCTTTTAAAAAACCACACTCGTTAGAAACGAGCTTCACGTATATTAATTTACTTTCAATCAGTTCGAGAAAATGTGAACTAATGGTCTGAGCTTTTGACCTTTGATTAATTCTAAGAAAATATACTCGAATTCAGTGAATATAATTAAATAACTCATTTTTTTCCTCAAAACTTTGCTCACATTAACCACACCTACAAAACTCTTTCTTCTTTATACTACTCTTAAACAATTAGGAGGAGAAAAGTGTGCAAGATTATGATAACATTTTTTTCTTCGGTTTTGTTTTTATTAAAGATAACGCTGGCAAACGTGAGATCAATTAATCATGTGTCCTGTATGATGATGATACACGGCTGGAATGTAATGTTCTAGTGTTCGACTTAACTAGTACATAAAATTTGATAATTTTGACACGTGACATTTATCATTAGATGGCCAAAAACGACCAGTTTCACAATTTGTACTGCAGCAATAGCATGTCCTTGCCATTACCAAACCCAGCTCAAAATATGGAGAGAAATCCAGCTCTCTTGGTCCTTTTTTTATTCTATTTTTCTCAGTTATGGCAGCAGCAAACAACGTTAATTCCGACAAACAAGCTCTTCTTTCACTGAAAGATCACATAACCGATGATCCCAGCAATCTTTTGGCCAAAAATTGGACCTCAAATGCTTCTGTTTGCAGTTGGATAGGCATCGCTTGTGATGTCCGAAGCCAATGGCAGAGAGTTATAGGCTTGAAGATTTCTGTTTTTGATCTCACGGGCACAATCCCTTCTCAACTTGGAAACCTATCGTCAATTCAAACACTTGTCTTAGTGTTAACCAGTTTTCGGGTACCATTCCCTCATCAATCTTCAGAATTTGTACTCCGACATTTCTTGATCTCACAACAACCAGCTCTCTGGTTCTTTCCCTTCTTCCATTTCCACCATATCTTCATTACGAGTTACTGATTTCATTGACCATAGACTTTCTGGTGAATTGGCTACACATATTTGTACTTATCTTCCTTCCTTGGAAGTACCTTTTTTTTATTCAGAAACAAGTTTCTTGGCGAAATACCATCAACTCTCTCAAACTGCATACGGCTTCAAGTGCTATTTTTGTCATGCAATGATTTCACGGGAGCCATACCAAAAGAAATCGGCAACTTGACCAAGCTTAAGGAGTTATACCTTGGCTATAACAAACTCCAAGGTATTTACATATGTGATCTATAATCTATGATTTAATTTCCTTAATTAGGCTGATTAATGGCTAATCAATCGTTGACTTAGAGTATACATGTTGTTTAATTTCCAGGAGAAATTCCTCAGGAGCTGGGAAATCTAGCGGAATTGGAAATATTGGAGCTAATTTTGGATTACCAGGAACTGTTCCTTCATCTATCTTCAATCTTTCGTTTGTATTGGAATTGGATTTTTCAAATAATAGATCAACTGGTGGCTTCCCTAATGACATGTGTCAACATCTTCCTCAACTTCAAGGAATGTTCATGTCTGTTAATCAATTCACAGGCCTAATCCCATACAATCTTTGGCAATGTAAAGAGCTTGCCAATATTTCATTGTCATTTAATCAATTCACCGGACGCATACCAAGAGATCTGGGGAACTTGACCTCTCTCAAAACACGGTATCTTGACTCAAACAACTTGATTGGTACGTATATATCCTTCAAACTACTTTCTGATTAATAACTTATTTCTGTTATTTAATATTTCTTACTAGAATGAATCTGAGTAGCGAATAAGCATAACTGTAGCATACATGTTTTCAGGCGAGATACCACATGAAATCGGTAATCTTCATAATCTAGAGTATATGGGGCTTCAATCTAACAAACTATTTGGTCGAGTTCCAGCTTCAATCTTCAACATATCAACAATGAATGAACTGAACCTTTCCAATAATGCTCTCTCAGGAAATCTTCCATCAAGCATAGGCCTCAGACTTTCAAATATTGAGTATCTTAGATTGCCGATGAATAATTTTTGTAATATTTGCGCATATATATATATATATATATATATATATATATATATATATATATATTTATTTATATTTTAATAAAGAGAGAGAAGTCGAGAGAGAGAAAGAAAGAAAGAGGAAGAGGAAGAGAAAGAGAAAGAGAGAGAGATATCCTGATCCGACCCGAGCTGCGACCCACGAATGGACCCGGCCGGATCTCTCAATTCCGGCCACCGTTTTTGACGATCTTGGTACCGATTTGAAGCTCTCGAGACGCTGGTCGTATCCTTGCCATTCTCACTGCCGGAAAACAACCAGAACGCCGCCGGTAAAGCTCGAAAGTTTCGGCCAAAATACCCGTTCTTGCCGCCGTCGATTCAGCCGGAGTTTGGCCACGCCACCGGCTGGGTTCCATTGCTCTCACCTCCAGCTTCCATTTTCGATCGGTCCCGTCATCTGAATCGGTCAGATTGCCGGTGAACGGCAACTTGCAACCCGCGGCCTTAGGAAGCTCGATCCGGCTCCGTCACCGCGCGTGGGAGGTCACCGCCGGTACCGTTGGACTCACCGAGGCCGGAACTATAAGATCTAAGCTTCCCGTCACCGTTGACCGAAGTCCGGTCATTGTTGACCGGTGAGGGGCAATTCGGTAAAGACCGAGAATTTTGGGGTTAATTTTGTAGTTTTTGAAAGTTGTGGGTAATTTGATAATTATGGATAAGGATAGTTAGGTAATTTGAGATTTCGATAATAAATCGGTAATTTAAGTGATTGGAGGTAATTCGATAATTTTACACCTCAGAGATAATTTAATAATTTCTAATATGTGGATATTTTATTAATTGATAAAATTGAGGATAGGTTGGTAATATATGATATTGAGGTTAAATTGGTAAATCATGATTTTTGGTATATTTCGATAAATTTTGAATTCAAGGACATTTCGGTAATTTTAAAGGATTCGAGGATATTTCAGAAATTAAGAATTTTAAGGATAAATTAATAAATATATTGTTGGGGGGCAATTAAGTAAATTATGATATCGAGAGCATTTTGGTAATTTTCAGAAATAAGGATAATTTGGTAATTTTAGACATAAGGATAATTTAGTAATTTTAAATATTCGGGAGTTATATTATGAGAATTCGGGTTTTATTGGAGACAATTAATTATCTTTATGTGATTAGTAATAATTATACGATTTATTTGATTACAGGGGCCATGACGAGAAGCAAATTTACCGGACGTCGGCGATATCAAATTTGATCGTCGTTTTCGTGAGTGGAATATACAAAACTTATTTTTCCGTGGATTATTATGATTTTTTATTATGATTAGCGTGATTCGAATGAATTTTTAAATGCTTGATTTAATGATTTTGTGGAAAATGGATTTTTATCGGTACTATGTTGTTTATTATCATAATTGAGTATGATAAATGATTTATATTTCTGATTTTGAATATATGCCTATAAATAATATTTTTAAAGAAAAGAAAATAGACTTTAAAAGTTGTTGAGAATAAAAGAGAATGTGATTTCGGATATTATCGGATGTTTATGAATATGTGTATTTTCGATTGTTTTAGTCGTTAGACAAGATCTTCCCACTTGTCTGTTTGTGATGTGATGATGATATGAGATATAGGCGCTTTAGGGGCGTGAAAGATCACACTTTGAGAGGCTTTGGGCCGTAGTGTCTTTGGCGCTTTTGTCCTTTGGGGACTATGACATGCATAATTATGATGATGAGATATGTCGATATGAGATGCATATGAGATATTATTTTAAAATCTATCTGTGTAGGCTCAGGGGTATGATGGTTTCTTGATTCTTGTCGTTGAGGTCAGGATTATCCGTGTAGCTCAGGGCATGATGGTTGCTTGATTACTGTCGTTGAGGTCAGGATAGGATGAGATTATTTTAAGGTACTTGTTTGGTGAAAGTTTTGATATTGAAATTGATATTATATGTTGCGAATTTTCTTGATTCTACGTGAGATTTGGTGATGATTTCACATTGAGTATTTATACGATGTTATGACATATACTTCCTTGGTTATTTCACATGTTATTATATATGTTTTTCGAAGTTAGTGATTTGATTATAAATGTGAAGTGATTTATTAATATTTCTCGTTTATGATTTGATAAAATGGTGTATTTAAAAGTGATACGATTATTTTAAGAATAGAATTATTTTCGAAAAAACTATTATCCACTCATTTGACCTTCATTTGAGTTTTATACTCACCCCATTCTTTTTCGTTTTATTATATTTTTCCCCCCATGGGAGACTTGCAGTCTAACAAGTTGATTTCAAGAATCTTAGTTATGTGTATTTGGCCACGTGTTTGTCCTAGGATTTGGGAAGTTCTGTGTAGAATATTTCGGATTGTATAATATTACAATTTAGAATAACTTACTGTGTTTGGTATTAAAATAATTCGGATGATAATTGGTATGTTATTGGGATATTGATTAACGGAGTTGGTTGTATTTGGAAATTATTTTGGGAGTGTTATCTTATTAATTGCAGGATTGGAAATTTTAAAATTTTAGTGAAATTCTATTGGAAATTTTAGTAGAAATATTATTGTAATTAATATTAGAATAGTTATTAGTCGAATTTCGAGGATCAGTCGCGATTCGTCCCAGGGTTCGGAACGGGTCGTGACAATTTTAGTGGGCCAATTCCTAATTTTCTCTTCAATTACTCCATGCTGTCTGTTCTAGAGTTGGGATGTAACTTTGTCCGGATTTATTCCCAGCACATTCGGCAATTTAAAAAATCTTAATTGGCTTGGGTTAATGTTCAACGACTTGGCATCTTCAGCTCCAGAATTGAACTTTCTCTCCTCCTTGACGAGTAAGAATTTAGAAGTCATAGGCTTAACGGGAAATCCATTAAATGCGATCCTTCCACGTTCTTTAGGTAATCTTTCTGTTTCCCTGAAAAGAATTCACTTGGCTAATTGCTACATTAGTGGCAGCATTCCTGAAGAAATTGCAAACCTTATTAACTTGATAGCTTTAGATTTAGATGAAAATAAATTGACTAGCTTGATTCCAATTACTTTCGGTAGATTACAGAAACTCCAGAGTATGAGGCTTCAAAATAATAGATTAGAAGGATCAATCCCAAAAGAGCTTTGTCATTTAGGTAAAGTGGTTTTAATTTTCCTGAATGACAATAGGCTTTCTGGATCTATACCTTCATGCTTAGGTAGTCTTGCTTCTCTAAGGGATCTCGATTTGAGCACCAACGTGTTGACTTCTTTGATACCCTCAACTTTCTGGAACCTTGAAGACATCTTGAAATTTAGTCTTTCATCAATTTTTTTGAATGGATCCCTTTCATCAGATCTTGAAAATTTGAAGGTTGTGGTAAGCATAGATTTGTCAAGAAATAATTTTACGGGTGACATTCCAACTGCAATAGGAAGGCTAAAAAATCTACAAGTTCTTTCTTTAGGATATAATAGATTGCAAGGCCCAATTCCAAAATCATTTGGCGAACTAATAAGCTTGGAATATTTGGATTTGTCAAATAATAATCTCTCTGGGATAATTCCTGTGTCTCTGGCAAATCTCTCCTACCTCAAACATCTAAATCTATCTTTCAACAATTTGGAAGGACAAATTCCTATTGGAGGATCTTTTCCAAACTTCTCAGCAGATTCATTTTTGGGAAATGATTTGTTGTGTGGTTTGCTCCGAAAATCATCCAGAAAACATGTGCTTGTCTTAGGGTTAGTGTTGCCATTGAGTATTACCGTTGCAATAATTGTCATACTGGCTATGAGATTTGTGTTGATTAAATATTCGAAAAGAAGCGCGAGGCTATCAAATATTGAAGCTGATATATCACCATTGGCATCATGGAGAAGATTTTCATATCAAGGACTTTTACGAGCAACGGATGGATTTAGTGAGAAACACCTACTCGGCATAGGAAGTTTTGCTTTAGTTTACAAAGCAAGACTCCAAAATGGGATGGAGGTTGCAGTAAAGGTATTTCACTTGCGATGTGAAGGGGTGTTGAAGAGTTTTGATATTGAATGTGAAGTGATGAAAAGTATTCGCCACAGAAACCTTGTCAAAATCATTAGTAGTTGTTCAAATAATGATTTTAAAGTACTGATATTAGAATAGATGCCCAATGGGAGCCTAGAGGATCATTTGCACTCAAGCAGATGCCATTTGGATATTTTCCAAAGGTTGAACACAATGATAGACGTTGTGTTAGCTTTAGAATATCACCAATTTGGCCATTCAACAACTCTGGTCCACTGTGACTTGAAGGCCAGCTGGACATTAATATGGTTGGTCATTTGAGTGATTTTGGCATTACAAAGCTCTTAAATGAAGATCAGTCTATGAAACAAACAAAAACCCTTGCTACAATAGGTTATATGGCACGAGGTTCGTTCCAAACTCTTTTATTTATTTTTTCTCTTTAAACTTTTTAATATTTTTTTATGATTTTCTTGTTAAAATATTATTGGTGGTTTATCAAACTAAAAGTTTAGTTTGATTTGTAGAATATCAACAAAAGGAGATGTTTATGGCTACGGGATTATATTGATGGAAACATTTGCGAGAAAGAAACTGACGAATGAAATTTTTTCTGGTGATATGAGTATAAAAATTTGGGTTAATGACATGTTACCCATTTCAATAATGAATGTTGTGGACTCAAATCAGAGAAACATTTTTCTGCAAAAGAACAATGTATGTCATCTATCTTGAGTTTAGCTCTCGAGTGTACTAACTAATCACCTATGAGGATGGACGCAAAAGAAATGGTAACTAGACTACTAAAAATTAGAGACACATTGTTTGCAAAATGGAAGTAGTACGAGCGTAGATATCAAATGTATGTGTTCATTTGATTGTTTGGATTTGGATTTTAAATTTTAATCCATGCAATGGGTACCCTTTAATAGCAAAGCTCAAGAAAGATTATTATTTTCTATGAATTCCTCTATATTTTAATTTAATTATAAGTTGATTACAAGTAGAAACGTGAACCAATCATGTTACATATATATTAATATTTTAAAATTTTATTTAATTGAAAGGAATTATCAGTTGACTTAATGAACAATAGGACAGGGAATGGTTCCTTAATTCCCTAGGACTCCTGCTATCATATTCACACCCATTTCAGTTATAGTTTTACAGAGAGGTCCTCATAATTTAAATATTTCAAACAAATTAAAAGCTTTCATAATTACTCAATAAAATAGTCATATTAAAAGATAAGATTTGCATACACATATTATAAAAGATTTGTGATGGAATTTTTTTTTTTTTGGGATAAGATTAAAAATTTGATATGTAGTAATACTCTTCTTCTGTGGCTTTTAAGAAATTTCGTGGGTTTCATTATTTATATTCTGCACTTGTCAAAAAACGAATTGCACTCTCAAATCTTTATTCTCTCATGAAGACAACTCGAGTCTTCTTCATGCATTGTCTGATTCTCTCTTTATTAGTTATGGTAACATCAATTAGCGTTACCGCAGACCAAGTAGCCCTTCTTGCTCTAAGAGCTCAAATAACTCGTGATCCCAACCATCGTTTGGCCAAAAAATGGACTTCAAATACCTCTTTCTGTAATTGAATGGGCATCACTTGTGATGTCCAAAGCCAAAGAGTCACAGACTTAAATATTTTTTGCTTAAATTTTACAAACCCCAACCCTTTTTCACGCACCATTCCGTCCTCTATCTTCAGCGCCTTTACAATTTCTTAATTTCCATGGCAACAAACTATTTGGTGAACTCCCCGAAAATATTTGTAATAACATTCCTTTTCTAGAACTTTCTATGTCCAAGAAGATGCATGTTCCATGGTGAAACACCATACGTCCACTCTATCAAAATGTAAATATGTACGAATCTTATCTTTATCATTTAATAATTTCTCAGGGTTCATACCAAAAGACATCGGAAGCTTAACGAAGCTTAGGGAGTAGTTATCTCTAGGGTATAACAAATTCCAAGGCAGTTGATCATATAACTTTTATAAATATTCTATATGTCGTACCTGAATTCAAAAATGTTGCCTAATTTACAGGAGAAATTCCTCTAGAGTTTGGCAATCTTGTCGAATTAGAGCTGGTATCTATATCAGATAACAAACTCCAAAGTATGATCATATGTTGACTTTACATGAAGTTACCTACCTATGTTTCAACTATTGGAGATGCCTTCGCAAGCTAAGTCTTCATAACAGGAACGGTTCCTTCTCTCAAATTCGACGGCCATCTTCGTTGCAACAACTTGATCTTAGCTTTGACCAGCTTTCGGATACCATTCCCTCCTCCATCTTCAGCATAAAGACACTGAAACTCCGAAGCAACCAGCTCTCACGTGCTTTCCCTTCTTTCATATCCAATGAGCCTTCTTTAAAACTTGTCGATTTCACTGACAATAGATTTATCTGGTTAACTCCCAGCAAATATCTGCAAGCAAAGGAAAGCGGTAATCTGAGTAATTTGGAGCTTTGGGGGATTTCAAATGACAAACTAGTTGATGTTATCTGAGCTACAATCTTTAATATGTCAATACTAAAATCGCTTGGCATGGATGATAATTACTCTCTCCAGAAGTTTTTGATCAAGCACAGACGTGCGACTCCCAAATCTTGAGGAGCCTTTTATGTCAAATAATAATTTTAATGGCACAATTCCTAGTTTAATCTTCAATACTTCTAAGCTCTCTCTTCTAGATTTAGGGCACAACTAGTTCTCCGGCTTTAGTCCGAGCACATTGACAATTTAAAAGACCTCTAGTTGTTTGACTTAAGGGTGGACAACCGGATTCGCATATAGAATAGGTAAAAATTTCAATCGGACTCAATCTATTACATATCTCAACCCAACCCATATTTTTATGGGGTTGGGCTGGGGTGAGTTGATTGGGTTGGATTTTTTTAAAAAATTATTTTTATAATTTTATTTAATATTTAAAAAATAAATTAATTATTTAAAAAAATAAATATAAAAATCTTTACGAAAAATTTAATATTTTAAAATTTTTATACTTAAATTTTTTTAATTTTTATACAAAATATTAAAATTTAAATAATAATTTTTATATATACATGGGTTAGCAAGTTGGATTGAGTTAAAATTATTTTAATAAACCCAACTCAGAAATAGTATGGTTAAAAATTTAGTAATTCAATCAAACTATATATTTTATCAACCCAACCTAAAATACTAAAAGATCACGTAGGTTGGATCAGTTTCACTGATTGGGTGCATTGGTGCCTCCCCATATTTGACTTAAATGACAATTACTTAGGCACTTTCAACTCTATAATTGATTTTTTTTTTTTAAATCTCTTTGACACATTGTAAAAATTTAGGTTTCACGGAGTTAACAGGAAATCCCCCTGATGGCATCCTTCCAAGGTCAGTAGCTAATTTCCTCAATCATTTGGTGGCTTGATAATGCGTGAACAGCTTGGATTTGTATAACAATAATTTTGCTGGAGTATTTCCTCTTTTGTTGAAGAAACTCGTATATCTGGAGTATTTAAATCTATCCTTCAAAATCTGGAGAGAGAAATCCATACGGGAGGATCTTTTGTAAAATTTTCAGCTGAAACGTTTATGAAAAATAATTTATCGTGTAGTTCACCCTACTTACAAGTCCCCAAATGCGAAAATAGCAAAACTAGAACTCAAAGATCAAGGAAAATTGTTGTTACGCTATCGATAGTTTGTCATTGAGTGTTGCATCGAGAATAGTTGCCATAAAAGCTCACAAATTTGGGTTAATCTCTAGATGTCGAAAAAGAAATGGAGAAATGGCAAATGATGCTGATATATCACCACAAGAAAAATGGACTAGATTCTCGTATCTAGAACTTTTGCAAGTTACAAACGGGTTTCATGAAAATAATCTGATTGGCTTTAGCTCCGTATATAAAGCCAGCCTTGAAGATGGAACGGAAGTTGCAGTAAAAGTTTGGAAGAGCATTGAAGAGCCTTGATATTGAACTCTAAGTGATGCAATGCGTCACCGAAATCTTGTCAAGATCATCATCACTTGCTTAAACGATGAATTTAAAGCTTTGATACTAGAATACATTTCCAATGGGAACTAGAGAGTATTGAACTCAAGCAATTACTTTTTGAATATTTTCAAAGGTTGAGCATAATGATAGATATTGCATCACCTTTTCAATATCTCCACATTTGTTATTCATACCCAATAATTCACTGTGATCTATAGCCTAGCTATTGATTTTCATGCATATTCAACATATAATTAATGGGAGATTCAAGATCTTGAATGTGGAAGCAGATCATATTGATGTTATGTCACTATCAATTTGACTATAGACTAAGGATGATCATATGAAAAAAAAAAACTCATACCACTATATACTTGTGGTCGGAGTATAGTCATAGAAATATAATCATAGAAAAGAAAATGCCCCTTAATCACATTACAAGAACAAAAGAAAATGCCCCTTGGTCACATTGTAAGAACTCGCTGCTTTTTTCTTTTGTTTTTATTATCTATATTTTCTAACACGTTCTATATATTTCTTATGTCTCTCACAGTCTTATTTTAGATACAATAGGTGTGTTTATATAGAAGCTCATGAGAATAATCAAAGCTAACCAAAAGAATTTATAAATATCAGAGTCTAAGTAAACTTGCAATAGTCATATAGAACTCTATCTAAAAGAAATTTTTAGATGACTATTCTTCATATTAAGCCGATCTAACCCATCATGAGTGTCAAGTACAATGCTAGCAATATATTATTAGACAAGAGAACAATTATTCATTCAAGTGATTTCAGAATTATAGCTCTTAGATTGGTTTTCGGAGAAAACCAATCTAAGACTCAGACACAAACACTTGCCACTATAAATTATATGGCACCAAGTTTGTTCCAAATTTTTAACTTTTTATTTTTCCACCGAACTTGCTAAGCTATCAATTTTTTCATTAACTTCAATATGATTAATCTTTGTTTATCTTACAATAGAACTTATATGATTTATAGAGTATGGAGGAGGACAAGTATCAACAAAATTTGATGTTTACATCCATGGGATTACACGAATGAAGATATTTACCCCTAAAAACAAAACATCAATGAACTATGAACTGGAGAAATAATGTTGAAACATTAGGTTAATATTTTGCTACCTATTTCTATTATAAATGCTGTTGATGAGAATTTGCCAAATTTAGAGGACGAACATCTTACTGCGAAGAGGCAATGTGTGTCGTTTGTCTTGAATTTTGCCCTAAAATATACAAATAAACCACCAGAAAAGAGAATCAATAAAACTGAAAAAGAAACCACATATATACTCTGGAAAACTGGAGCCTTGTTGCTTAAAAGTGTTGTAGGTAGAGTAGCTACAAGATGATCAAATTTGAGGACTATTTTATGTTTTGTAAATAACGATATTGAATTTTAATTTATGAAATGAATACTGCTTAAAAGTAATCTTAATTTACTCTCTTTTTTATGATTTTCAGTTATTAGTCTTCATTCAGTCTCAATCATTTAGGAGTGAATTTTTTTTTTAACTATATGTTAACCAAGAGCTCTTTATTAAAAAAAATGAAAAGAAAAAATTTTTACCAAGAATTCCTTGTATATGAAAAGTTGTTGTTTATATTATTATATATAAACATATTTGTTTCATGAGCAAGTAAGATTTATGGTCATCTCACACTTGACAGTCTCTAACCATTTAATAACTTCTGGGCCGGTCACAACAGGATCCCCCAGACTTTGTTGAACTTTGTTTGGGCCTACCGTGAAGCATTAGACCTTGTAGCTAGCAACTTCCATTTCCTGCCTTTAATCTTTTGTGGGCTAGGCTTGCAGGGCATTGTCACTTTTTCTTTTTCACCATCACCCAACCTACTAGGGAAATTATAGGAAGTCTTTGTCATCAATTGCACATCACTCGGGTTTTCTTAGCATCTTTGATTTAAGGCTGTATGAATACAAAATTAATTCAACTATTTTACTCTTCTAACGTAAAAGCATACCATACCTGCTAAATTTATTTTCATTACAATTTTTTTATATAAAATTCTCAACACGTCTACATGTTAATAATATCTCAAGAGATTTATAAACTTTTCAAGCTTATACTATTTTTATGTGGGATACTCAAAATTATTGAGCTTTAGTTTGTAGGTGTCATCTTGTTGAAATTGCAAAATCTATCTTATTAAAAAACAAATCTATATATTATAGTTCGAAACCCTCTCACAGAGGAAAGAAAGAGATTGACTTGTTGTTATGCTAAACAATATTAAAAAAAAAATTAGTCAAAATTTTTTTATTTTTCTTTTAGAATGATAAAATAATAAAATAAATTTAAACTTTTGTTACAACAATATTAGCGGTCAAAGAAGGTTAAAAGACCTAATTGATTAAAAAAAATGAGAGAATTTGGTAATTGGCTGTCCAAAGTCCAATTAATTTTTTTAAAAAAAGAAATAACTAGTACCTTGATGCAATTATCTTTCTGGGATGCGGTTTGTTGACTCAAATCTTGCAATGGAAATATCAACTATAATCATCCTTAATTGAAAAAAAAAAACTCGTGATACTTCTGATTTTTTAATCATTTCTAAAATAAATTAAACATAAACCAGGTTTCATTTGGCATTGTTGTTAGAAACTGTAGCTGCGAACTTACAAAACACGTTGAAATTTTAATTTAAAAGTTAAGGTTGATTTTATTCAATAATTATTTGAATTCATGATATGCTCGCAACGTTTTTTTTTTTTATTTTTTCTCATTTGATAAATGTGAATTTAGTGCGGCTCCGTTATAACGCCGTATTAATAGAATAAATACACATCGTGATGTTATAACAAATCCAAGCCATATCTTAGCATCCGCGCGGCTAAATTAGTTAACAGTTAGACAACGTCATGATTGTGACGTAAATGACGTGGTTGACTGCAACACTCTTTAAAAAAAAAAAACTACAAATATTTTCTTTTCTAAGAAATTGCTTTAAAATAATAGACACCGTTTTATCAAAAACAAAATGACACGATCCTTCGTCATTTATCAACTAAGAATTTTTTATTTTATTTTTAATTAAACTAAAACAACAAATCAAGAAAGAGGTGGTCGCACGTTATTTACGTCCATCCACCGGTTCGCACACGGTCCCCAACATATAATAGCCTAAAGGCCCCAATGCCGTTATCATTTGTCAATCCTTTCAATTTTTTTGTTTTAGTTTCCATTGACACAACACAACCACAAAAATCGTCAGCTCAATTTTTTAGTACAATTATTTCGACAAATCAGATCATCTATAGATGTACACAATTAAAATTTATTCCCACGTCACTATCTATCACAAGTTGACAAGGAATAATAACGCCGAACGCCAACGGAATAACTCGCGAGGGTCATTATTAAATGATTCCACGTAATTAGATAAAAATATGTTGGATTCATGAGTTTAAACATTCCTGTTAAATTAGTCCCTAAAACTAGAGTTAATAGTGTCAAATATTATCAAATATTATTTTTTAAGAGCCACGGAGAATGAGAGACTAAAGTCTCATTTTAGATCAGTTACAGTTAATCTATTCAATTATATATTTTTATTTAAACATACTAACGCTGTGATAATTAGATTATTTAACTATTATGAAATATATAATATATTTGATAAAATATTATTTTTTTTCCCTCATAAGTTATAAATGATGTGTTACTACCTTTATTTTGCCAGATTTTTAGATGGATAGCGGTCACGACACGAGACGCGACAATGACATTGCGATGGGGAACTGGCTTGGCACTTACTGTAAACTCATAGGTCCGTAAAGCAAGTTGTATAAAACATAGGGACAGAACTGATAATGACCACGTAAAACAGTAATAGCAAAACGAAACGACTGGCCGTTTCCGTGAGGCGGCTTCTGTGGTCTCCGTCAGTTTTGTTCTAGAAGAATCAATCTTATCCAAAATCTTCTAAAAAGAAAAATGAAAAATCCCAATGCTGTCACTCTCTCTCTATATAAAGAAACTTCATCAATCATCTTGATTCACTAAAACCCTTCGCTTCAAATTTCTTCCTTTTAAAAGAAAATAAAAGAAAAAGTTCAACTCAGTAATGGATCTAATCCCTGATCTTCCCAACGAAATCGCCCTTGAATGTTTATCTCGGGTTTCCTACAAGCAGTTCGCCACCATTTCGTCAGTTTGCAAAGGCTGGCAGTCCGAGATATCACGTCCGGAATTTTGCCGAAACAGGAAGGACACTCGCTGCAGCGAACAGCTACTGTTTATGACCCAAGCCCGAGTTGGCCAGAGCAGGACATCGAGCGTTCCAAAGAGATTCGCTACCCCGCTATACCGGATTACAGTTTTGGAGCTTGGTTCTGGCATATGGTCCGAGTTGCCGCCGATTCCCGGATTTTCCGATGGGTTGCCTCTGTTTTGTCAGCTCTCTGCTGTCGGGTCGGAGCTTGTAGTGATTGGTGGGCTCGACCTGGCCACGTGGGAGGCATTAAGTTCCGTGTTTGTTTTCAATATCATTTCTGCAACATGGCGCCGTGGGACGGACATGCCAGGTGGACGGAGGATTTTGTTCGGATGTGCATCCGACGGCGATCGGACAGTGTACGTCGCTGGAGGGCACGACGAGGACAAAAACGCTTTGAGGTCAGCGATGACGTATAACGTGGCAAGAGATGAGTGGGCGTTCCTTCCCGACATGTCAAGGGAGCGTGACGAGTGCAAAGCGGTTTTCCACAGTGGCAAGTTCCTCGTCATTGGAGGGTACTCGACCAATACGCAAGGTCGTTTTGAGAGACATGCTGAAGCCTTCGATGTCGCCGCGCAGCAGTGGGGCGCTGTGGAAGAGGACTTCCTGGAAACGGCCACGTGTCCGAGGACATGCGCGGCTGCTGACAGCAATGATTTTTACATGTGTCGGGAAGGCGACGTGATGGCACTAAAACGTAACACGTGGCGAGCTGTGGCGAAGTTACCTGCTGATGTGTGCAGCGGGGCATTTGTGACGACTTGGCAGGGGAAGTTGATGGTGACCGGTTCGGCAAGATTCGGTGAGCCCTACACGACTTACGTGCTGGATTTGAAGAGTTGCGAGTGGGCACGAGTGGTGACTCCTAATGAATTTTCAGGACATGTTCAATCCGGTTGTTGCTTGGAGATTTAAAGAAACGATTGCCCCTCGTGTAAGTACATGGAGATAAAAATAAAAAGGGACAAAAAAGAGTTGCTCAAAAAAGAAAAAAGAATTTGTAGTAATGGGTTGCGCATGATGCAATCTGGGCTTTAATGCTCGTTTCTTTTTCAGTAATTAATGAGAAATTTTCGCGATGAACTCAAGATAATTTAGAATGAGGTACAATTATTAGTGTTCTAAAACTCAGTTGAGTGATTTACTAATGGAAATTCGATTCATCGAAACTTGATCAGCTCTAACGAGCCTTGAGTGAACAAATTTGAATGAGTCCAACTGAAGCTATTTACATATGTTTATTACTAACGTCACGTCATGTTTACCTTATTTGGATCTGCAACAAAATTATTTATTGTACCAGTTGTTTTCACTTGTTAAATTGGCTTTAAAATGGCATCGGGCACTCGCGTCATTTAGGATTTTAAGCCGAAGTATTTGAAACCTGTGGCAGTAGCTATTTGGCGGTGGTTTCAAACGCCAGCAGAAAATGAAGTTTCCCGTTTTAAAATCACTATTTTTGGATTAAATAAAAGGATAGACATGAATCTCTTATATTTACCTCTTCGATGAGCTCAAGAGCAATCTACGTTGAAAAACTGAAAGTGCAAGAAACCTAGAGATTAAAAAAATTGCAAAAATATATAAACAACTTTTTAAAATAGGGAACTTAATATTCACTGAAAATTTGTTTTTCACCTTTTTTTTTTTCCGAACGAGAAAGACGAAACGGATGAGATGTGAATGAATGGAAAAGCAAAAACAAAAATAAAAAAGAATATATAAAACAAGAATGCCACTCTTCCTCTTCGACTTTTTCAATTCATAAACAGACAGTCATTGATTGTTCTGTTTGCTTAACGCAACTCTCTCATTTGACGATACTTGATAAATATACAGCATGTGAATTGTCAATTTTTTACTGTGAAATGTTAATTTAATGTAATAATGAAAATTTCAATGTTTATTAAGGTAATTGAATTTTGTACTTTTTTTTAATGTATTTTACACCGTGAAAGACAAACAAAGCTCCTCCTTAAAGTAAGGAAGAATTAATCAAACAAAGAGTAAATTAGGAAGTAATTCTTCTAATATATGAAAAATCTCTACTATCTTTTATTTTTTGGCAAAAAAATTATTTAAAAACTGTTGACATCTTCTCAATATCAAATAAAGTCTTAACCAAATAGACCAATTACTTTTTACAAGCAAAGCCCTCCTCAAATTATGGCATATAGTGAATATAGAGAACTTTTAAATGCTCCTGACCATGTGTGCACTTGTACTACTCCCTTTCTATTCACTATTTGTCATATGTATACATCAATCAATCATGATAATAACGTATAATCATGTGACAAATAGTAAATAAATAAGAATGTAGCACTAAATACTTTTCTAATGAATGTTGATGCATCTGTCAATATAAAAGAATGGTTATATTTGTATTTGGAGTATTAATTTGAAAATTGGAGGGTAAAGTCATAGTAGCATCAATTCGCAAGGTGATTTTTCTTGGAGATTTAAAGTTATGGCAGCGTATAAAAATTAAATACTATTCATAAAAGAAATTGCAAGGAGATGCGAAGAAGGGTGGTTAATTCTTGAAATTCGAGAAGATACCTCCACCAGAACTGTTTCAAAGTGGCTTTTGCTTCACAGACATGTAAGAAAGCGGGCAATCATGCTTCCGCCTAAAAGATGGGCTGTACATTTAAATTATCTTTGCTCTTGAAAATCATTTGTTTTCCCTCCTAAACGTTCAATATTGTTACATGAATATGAGTTAATTTTTTTTCCGGAAGAGGGATTTAGACTCTTTCTCAGAGTTCACTTCATGGTTCATATGTTTCAAGCAAAGGTTCTTGCGGAAATATTTGTATCAAATGCCTCAAATCTTAATGATCATTATCACATAAGCTCTTTAGTACCGTCTATTAATGGGAAATTCTAACAAAATCCCAACTTAACAGCCCTATTTGAATGAATAGAAAAAGGATCATTAAATTTGGTAGGGAACAATAGTAATCGGTGTTTACAAGATAAACTCTTGCAAGGGTCAAGTTCATGGACTCACAGGAGACGACAGGAAACGAGTTAAAAGTTTGAAACTTAAAGAAGAAAACGAGAGAAGATAGAAGATGGACTAAATAAGATACAGGAACAGGGTTAGAGAACTGAAAAACCAATTTATAATATTAATAACCTAAAAATTTATAACAAAACAAAATTTACTTTTAATTATTATTATTATTATAATTATTATAATTAATCTTTTATCCTGAACCTTTCCTTCAAATTTTTAGTAAAGTTTTGATTATCCATCAAACCCTTTATGCTCCTACCCTTCAAATTTCAGAAGGTTCATGCCTCTTCTTTAATCTCAACTACAACACAAGTGACAAGCTACTTCATTTTCAGTTTTTGTTCATTTTTGGGTTTCCTTTTTTAAAAATCATTTATTTATTTTATATACTTTTACTTTTTGGTTTAAAATCTTATATTTACGCAAACATTGAACTAGTGAAAATCCTCTGCTTGTGCCAATTAATACAATTATTACTTTGTTTTTCTAATTTTACCTCTCAACAATGGGATTCAGATGCTTGATTTTAAAAGCAGTGGAGTGAATAATAAATGTGAACATGCAAGAGGTTAATAAATAGTTTATTTTATTTTTAATAAATTGTTGATAAAAGCAGCCGTTGTCAATAAAGCAGCCGGCTTTTCCGCCCCCGGATGGCTGAGATTGAATGACATTAGAAATATATTTTTTCAACACAGAAATAGGCAGTGGAAGATAATTTTAACGGGTTAATACATCATATTTGATTAATATTCTTAATCCCCCCCCCCCCAAAACCCAAAAAAAAAAAAACTGTCTCATTAAATATTTATTTCCCATGGTCATCAAATATTATGTAATTTCCTAATGCCGTTTACATCTATCATTCTGTAATTTCTCGGCAGCTCAACTTGTCATCATCAGATTAGTCAATGTAATTAATGAATAATAAATTGGATCCACAAATTTAACATTCGAGCTAAACACATTCGCAGCCAGAGAGAAACCTGTATATCTTGTCAAATTTTATTCAATATCGAGAGAGAGCAGTCAGCACAAGACAAATGACAATGACGGCAAGGACAATCTTTTAAATCTCGTCTATTGACCAGCCTAGGGTGGCTATATGAGACCTGCTCCCCGCCATGGTTGAGTGGCTCGGGTGTCATCCATATGTAAATATTTTTATTTATTTATTTTTTTATTTAATTTAATTTAATGATATTTTAATTTTTTTAATATATTAAATTATCTGATATTTGAAAATTATATTAAACTCTCATTAATTTAGATTAGATTCGAGTAAGATGAGATTACTAAGATGACAATAAATATTTACTATAATTATATTTTTAAGTCTTAAAATAACAATTTTAATTAATGAGTAGTCCACACATATAAATCTGTACAGTTATTGTTTTTATTATTTATTTAATTACATTGGATAGTAAATTTATTATCACCGGCGGGCAAAATTGTTGGTCATCGTCGACTACTCATCGACACGAAACTACAGTTGCGGAGCTTCGACCACCTTAGTGTCCATTGGTAATAAATTTGACACTATTCGAATCCTTATCGTCCTAGATATACAACAATACAGATAGAAAATGAGTTATTATTCATTAAATGTAAATTTATCTGAAACAATGACTGGACATCTGCGGCCAATGGAAACTCCGGTTTCACTTTGAGTTACTCGGACGCTAAAGTAAAGTGGTTAGTGGTGGCGATTGGCGATAATTTTTTATTCTTTTATAATAATAGAAATAAAAAGATATTACTCTCTTTTTCATACGCAAATATTTATTCATTGGTTGAACCTTAAACTCAATGTTCAAGATTAGAAATTACATGAATTTTGTATTAAAAACTAGTAAGCATTGCATCCCATGATTAATCATTTTTTTTCTCTGCAACCGTTGCATTACGATGTTTTCATAGTGTGTTCTCATATTTCTCTCTCGAGCTTGTTGTGTTTTTCCTTTCGTGATAATTATATTTTTATTGGTGAAAAATCATAATTTTTCTCATAAAAATATTTTAAGGATCGATCTCATATAATATATAAGAAATTTGTAATTCAAAAAAATCATACCTTGATAATCTGAGAAGATGAACGATGCCAAGCAATAAATTCGCCACTAAATGATCTTCCAGTCTATAACTCAAGTTTAATCTACACTGAACATATGGACATTTGTTTCACCACTCCAAAAAAATCACTTGCTTCTTTTTTTCAGTCTTTTTCTCAAAAAGTATCTCTACTTCTTTTTTAGAGAAAAGAATACTTATATAATATTCCTTAGTTAAAAATCCTAATATGTATTTTTTTCTGTATTAATTCAAATTATTAAATATTTAAATTTAATATTTTTTTCTCAAAAAAGTGGAGATTTCTACTTTTTTTAGAGAAAAGAATTTACATATATAATATTTCTTACAAATATTAAATTTATCATCTAATATGTGCTTTTTTTTTTTTTCCTAGTTAATTAAATTTAAAATATTTTAAATATTTAAATTAAATATTTTCCTAATTCCATTATATAAAAGTGAAGATAAAAGTGAATAATAACCAAGGGATCCACCGTTAATTAAAATCTTTGGTTTTCTCAAGATCATTTTCAACATATTAAATTTACACATAAATAATAAAACCCATCAAGAGATGCTTAACAAATTTATTTTTAATTTATAACTTTAATACTTATAATTGCTTCAAAATACCAGGATAATTTTTAGATCTAGTACTCAAATGGAATAGACTATTAAAAAATTTTATTTTAGCGCACAAATCTATTATAGAATAGATTAATGGTGAGTGTCGATTAGGAGGTTGATTTTAATTATGTGTGGAATTAATTTTCTTTAATGGGAACAATTGAATTATGATAATTTTATCCAATTAAAATGAAATAATTATGAAATAATAAAATTAAGGATCTCAACATAATTAAAATTCCATATTAAATTATTTAATTCTAATTATATTCCCACTTATATGCCAAATAATAATAAATACTAGGGTGTCGGTTTAACTATAATTATATACTCAAATATTATTATTTATAATGAAAAGTCAAAACAACCACAAATATTAGAGAGAAAAAGAAAGTAAATTTACCAAATTAAGCGCATGGAACATGTTGAGACTTCACTTTCAACCCAAGCTCAAAAAGAAATTAGCTACTCATATTTTAACTAAGGATAAAAAGGAAATTTTATTAAAATACAAAGAAACTATAAGAAAGAGAAGAAATTTCAGAAATCTAAGCTTAAAAATCAATTTAATAATATCTTATTCCTTGAATACTGATTAAAAATTTCTCTAATGATCATTTTTAACATATAAATAAATATGTGTCAACACAATTTTTGCTCCTCGAGATCCTGTCACGTCATCGATCTCTGATCAAGATCATAAGAATTTTAGTTCGAAAGACCACCCATCAAGAGATGTGTTGTACAAATTTTATTTTATTAATCTATAACTTTAATACTTATAATTGCTCCCATTAAAATACCAGATAATCTTGACTTTTTTCCTTTAAGTATGTGTCTAAATATGACGTCTATTTGATCACTCGTTCATTTAAATGATTATGATGACGAAAAACATAAAATACATTTAATAAAAAATATAATTAAATAACAAAATACTTAAATAAATAAAAATAACAATGTTAGTAAGACTTAAAGTATAAAATAATGATTTTCTCCTTTATAAATATACATTTTCTAATACTCAACAATGACAACCATATTTATAAAATTATAACTAACTCAAGATTAAGATTACAGTAAAATCAATGTCTATGAGATTTAATAAGTTTGACAGTTATTATAAAGTTAATTAAATTTCATATGTGATCTTGTTTAATATAGTCGTACTATATCAATAAATTCATACATGATTAAAAAAAATCATTCAATGAATTTATTACAGTTTATACCTAAATAAAGTGTCCAACTTTATTTATTAACTGCGAACTCAAATTTATTAAATCATAAGATAACTTATATTTATGTCTTTTGTAAATCCACATAGTAATCACATAAATACGTATAATATGATTAAATGGACTTTACTAAAAAATTAATACGAATAAGATATTTGAATAAAATATCTCAATTATTTTATTAATCAGAAAAAATATTTATTATAATTAAATAAACTTATATGCTTTTAAAGAGCATATTTTTCCAAAATTTTGAAGTTCTAGTTTAGACAATCATCTTTGACAAATAATATTAGATGGAAACTAAAACAGAAGAATGACTATACATCTCAAGTTTTTTATTTTAACAATTATTCTAAATAATTTAGTATTCATCAATTAGTTAGTACATGATATAATTATTTTACTTAAATTTTATAAAAAATTATCAATCACTTAATGAATTATAAATTATTTGAGATATAAAAATTAAAATATCTATAATTATTCAAAAATTTTATCTCAAATTTCCAGTTTGCCATATATTAATAACCAAAATACATAATATTCTTACAAAACCCACACGACCGAAACCAGAGCCTGCCTATTTGATAGAAGCGACATTGAATATTTTCCGTTGCTGAATGTTGACAAATTCATCAATAGTATTCTTCAACATATATCGAGCAATCTATTGAAGAAGATAAGAAAGCCGTCACCTTTTACATTTATACATTTTCTCTAAGACTTCTAGAAAGGAATAAGTAACCCGACGCTCTCTTCTGTATAAGGAAACTTCGTTATCATCAATGTAAATAGACCCTTCAGCAATACAGCTATTAGCAGAACCCTTCGTTTTATATTTCTTCCTTCTAAACAAAAAAAAAAAACAAAAAACAAAGATCGTATCGGCTTCTGGATAATGGATCTAGTCCGGGATCTTCCCGACGACATTGCCTTTGAATGTTTATTTCGGATTTCGTTTAAGCATTTCGCCACAATTTCTTCCTTTTACAAAGGCTAGAAGTTCGGGATATCGCTTCCAGAACTTCGCCGAAACAGAAAACACGCTCGCTGCAGCGAACAACTTCTGGTTATGACCCAAGCCCGAGTTGACCGTAGCAGAAAATCGGGCGCTCTAAAGATATTCGCCAGCCCTATATGTCGGATTACATTACCGGAACTTGGTTCTGGTGTCTGGTCTGAGTTACCACCGATTCCCGGATTTTCTGATGGGTTGCCTTCGTTTTGTCAGCTCCCTGCTGTAGGGTCGGAACTTGTAGTGATGGGTGGGGTTGACCCGGATACGGGGGAAGTATTAAGTTCCGTTTTTGTTTTCAATTTTGTTTCTGCCACCTGGTGTCGTGGGGCGGATATGCCAGGCGTCCGGCGGATGTTGTTCGGATGTGCATCAGACGGTGATCGGAGGGTGTTCATTGCCAGAGGGCACGATAACGGGAAAAAAGTGCTTTGAAGTCAGCAATCGTGTATGATGGGGAAAAAAATGAGTGGGTCCCACGTCCCGACATTTCAAGGTAGCGTGACGAATGCTAATCGATTTTCCACCGTGGCAAGTTCCACGTCATTGGAGGATACTCGACCACTAGGCGGTTGATGTGAGACGCCTGCTGCGGCCCTAGATGTTGCCTCGTGGCAGTGGCGTCCAGTTCAAGAAGACTTCTTGGAAAGTGCCACGTGTCCCAGGATTTGCGCGGGCGGTGACAACTATGGTTCTTGCACTTGTCACGAAGCTGATGTGATGGCACCAAAATGTGATATAGGGGAAGCTGTGTCAAGGCCACCTGCAGATGTGCCGCAATGTTGCATGTGTGAAAATGTGGCAGGGGAAGTTGCTGGTGATTGGTTCAGCTAGATTTGGTGGGCCCCACGTGGCTTACGTGTTGGATTTTAAGATTTACAAGTGGACACAAATCGTAACTCTGCAAGAATTTACTGGGCATGCTCGAGCAGGTCGTTACTTGGAGATATGAAGACTTAAATGATTTTGCTTTGTACTTAATTCATACATTAACAGAGAAAGTCTAAAAGATAAAAGAAAAGGAGAAGTTTTCTTCTTTTTTTTCCCAGTTTTTATGTCATAATAAGAAACTTCCAATTTCAGCTCAGGATAGTTTAGAATGAATACAATTAATGGTAAATCATAGTGCTTTAAAACTAAGTTGAATGGTGTAATAATGAAAACTATTTAATTCCATACAAATAAGCTATAACTAACAAATTTGATTTAGTTCAATTAATTGAACTTTGAATTCAACACTTAGTTAATCGGAAAAATATCTTACCTTGAGAAATTCTCAAGGAACGATGCATTTCTCTTCTTTAAACTATTACTCAAAGCTCAATGTTCAAAGTATGGTGCGAGAATATTTGAAAAATTTAATTTGTGGTTTCTTAATAGTGATATCTATGAATTTATGAGGTAAAAAAAGCTCTAACTACCTTTTTACCTTAGCATCTAGACACTTGGTTGTATTAAAAGAATAAATAATGTGATATTTTCTCATCGATTGGCTAGAGAATTTTTATTTTTATTGACTCCTCATCTTTAACTAAAAGAAGATATTTTTGTTCGTTCTCATAATAGCGTGCATTGTTCATGTGTTGGCTCTAACCAATAAAATTTAGGTTCTAATAACACCATTTGATGTTGAGTATTTTGCACAAACTATTTTTTTCTTTAGAGAATCTTATTTACTAGTTCCTTGTAAACTATACTACTATTCAGTTAAATGAACTGACTTCACTTAGTTGACTTTCTTTACCAAGTGTCATTGAGTTATTGGTCTATATCAGCATCCAAAATTTTCCCTAGAGATAACCTAATCTTGATGCAACTAATATGACTAATCAAAGTAATCCAATCAAATCTAGTTAAACAAAATCAATGGTACACTCACATGAGATTTGTAGTGGTTTAGCTATTAGCATGCCTACATGCACTGTGAACAGAGAGATAAGATTTCACTATTCCAGAGTTTTCCAAGACACAATGTTGAAGAAGAGATATAACTCTACACAATGATTCTCAGATCTGATCATGAGGCCTTATATATACAAAAAAATTGATCCAAAAATCTCTCGTGGTGACAATGTATCTTTTCTGGGTTTGTCAACCAAACTAGGAAACTTCCCACTTAAACTAACAGAAATAACGGCTCACAGGGCCACCAAGGACACGTGCCGAATGTTCATTCAATTTGAGCTTCAAAACGACGTTAAACTCTGCCGTTTAGCATACGTGACACACGTGACTAATCACATGAGCAATTTACTTCACCATCCGACAATATATCATTGTCACACATCTCTCTGAAGCTGTGGCACCGACACGTCATATGAAAACGAACAACACGTAGTAAACCTCTGGAAATGATGATTGACTTGTCATACTCAAACGCAAACACTGATTTGCGCTTCACCTTTCAACAATTGGCTCATAAACGGCACCATTCGTGCACCCGAAAATGAGCTTTCACGACTCAAAATCATGATTTTGGGACAATTCTAAATCTAGGTTAGTATCAAAGAAAAGGATAAACAAAAGACAAAAGTTAAGTTGTAGTTACTTAGGGGGCTCCTAAAAAAATATAGCTTTTTATTTATATATTTGACCTTAAGAGTTGTATCTGTATCCCATTTGACAATTTTAAACATTTATTATTTCTATATTAATTAGCTTAGCCGACTGATAAATTGTTAACTTTTCTATTTGACATTTTTAATTTGTGAATACGTAATGATTGCCGTTATATTTTATTGCTTGCCTCAAATATCTTTATTGACGATAACCTAGAGAATACATAATCAAATTATGGCAGTTATTTATTGTGGTAATTAAGATTTCAAAATTAATTAAAGTATAATTATCCTTTGATTCTTTGATTAAATTTTAAAATATTTTTATCTGACACGTTGCACAATATACATTGATAAGTGATTAATTTCATTGTTGTTGTTCATTTGTAATGTTCGGAACTTATTTTCCTGTACAATAGTAAATAATGTTAACTATTAACATGTCTATTAACTAAATATGACAAATTATGTCATTTTCTTTAATCATTTCATTCCATACAAATGGGATATAAATAAAACACATTTGATTCAGTCCAATTAATTGAAGTTTAAATTCAACACCTATTAAATTGGAAAAATATCTTACCTTGAGTGAGTCTCGAGGAACATGCGTTTCTCTTCTTTGAACCGTTACTTATAGCCCAAGGTTCAAAGTTGGGTCCGAGATTAGAACTTTCATTTCTAGAATTTAATCCAGTCCCGTAATTTCAAAGTTGTTTATTTTCTAAGGTTAGCACTCGTCAATAATTTTTTAATGAATCGCGGGACTTTGGATGTCTCATCCATATTTGGAGAATTCGCGACGTGCCACGTGATCTTTTAATTGATTCATGTGACTTCATATGTCTAGTGTTTCACACTCATTCTATTTACTTGCCTCCATAGTCATGGACTCTAGGTGGGTAGTTTTATGATACTTACTGTTACTGGTCTCATGTTACTGTAACAAGAATATGTTTATTGTGGGTAGCAATTGATTCTAAGTGTTAAATTGGCCCATAAATGACACTAATCATCATCTCAAAATGGGCTTTCACGGCCCAAAATCATGATATTTGGAGAATTCGAAATCGAGGCTACGTAACAAACAAAATCATAAACATGAATATCTTTGATGTTTGATCTATATATTTGACTTGAAGAGGAGTGTCCACGTCCATTTGACAATTCGAAACATTTTATTATATTAATTAGCTTACTGGTCCATTTGACAATTCATGAAACATTTTATTTTATTAATTATTTACTGGTGGGCTGTTGTGATAATTAAGATTTCAGAATTACTTAAAAGTAGTACTTGCATTCCTTTTATTTATTTTTTTTCCAATCTGGGTGCTAATTTATCATGATAATTAAGTTTTTTGACATTTTTAAAACTGTAGTTAAAATTCAGACCTTTTTTAATGCACTATCATAATGTCTTTTGATTCTTTGTTTAAATTTCGAGGTATTTTTATTGGACACGATTCATAATATACGTTGAGATTTTTTTTCCCTCTTTCTATGATATTCCATTAACTGGGTGAAACTATTTAAACTTATAAACGAACTCTTTATATCCATTAATTCATGAAAAATATTGTTACTAAACTATTCTCAATCAAAATTACATTGGTGTACAAAAAGACTTTCAGGTCTTCTAAAAGAAAGTCACTTCCAAAACAATGTGATAAAAATATTGTATTTTTTGCACTCGTCCAAAATTCATACCAACCTATTCATGATAGTTTAATTCAATTAGCAAGCTAATTCTGCATTCCTTAAACCTTATCACTCCTTACTTTTCTAGCTTAATTACTGACTTGATGTGAATTTTGATAGAGACAAATCGCTCTCAGTTTAATGCTATGTTTACTCATAAGTACACTCAATTATTTTTCATTTTTTTAAGAGAAAACTCAAAAGCAATACAACTATTTTTTCCTTTTTATTTGAATTATCAAACTTGCAATCAAATCCGACTTGGAGATTTGATTGCACTCTTTAGAAATAATATAAAACTATTAAATCAACAAAGAAGAAGAAGAAGAAATAGAAAGAACATATCACCTTTTTGTTGCTTTTATTAGTTTAAATTCCAATTAAGTAATAAAAACTAATAAAGAAGAAGATGATGAAATAGAAAGAACTTTGCCAAAAAGAGAAAAGTGAGAGAATGAGAAAATTATGGGCAAGTAGTGTTAAATTTGGAATGCTAGGATGTGGAGAGTAAAAAAATAATTTCTTAAATTTTTGTAATCAATATGATTAATAAATGTGTATAGAAAGTAATTTAATAGGTTTAAATAACTCTACCCTGATTAATTTCATCATTATTGTACATTTGTAATGTTCGGAATTTATTTCATGCGCCGTGTTAAATATGTTAGCTATTAACTATGAAAAGAACTATTTGAAAAATACGACAAATTGTGTTATTTTTTTTATCATTTAATAAACTTGCAAGCAAAAAAAGTAATATTACTTTTTTTTTAAAAAATACAAAGTACATTTAATAAGCAGAACCTCTAAGAAAAAGAAGCATTTGATCCAAACTACGATAATTTTGTAACTATATTTGAAAATTAAATCTAAATAACAGGGCATTTAAATCTGCTTTGAAGTGGGATCATCAAACTAAGTGAACTTTGAGCAGTGAATTATATAAATTAGAAACTTAATTAATGACATAAAGCAGGTTATTTCTTCCCTTATAAAGATTAAGGCAGAAAACTACTCCCAATTTTCTTTATTGAGCCCAAAAATAATAGTTGATCTTTTCATGCTACTTAAGTTACGGTTAAAACAAGAATTTTTTTTTTTTTTTAATTGGGTCCTTCCTCTTGGTTTTCTTTGAATATTGAGAATGGAGGTTGGGTAGAGCCCTTATGACTCTTTATTTCTACCCACATATTGCGTTGAAACATCTCACTCTTATGATATTACCTTTTCAAAAATTCTTCGGTCAACTATCACTTTAAAGATAATAAAAGCAGTTGGAGTTAGTGATTGAAGAAAGAATGGTAAAAAGAGGCCATGGACACAAAAGAATTAATTAAACGATGTAGAATAATGACTTTATCAGGCGAAGGGGAGAGCAAAGTATCACTTAAGAGTATGATGAAAGCTAAAGGGGAAAAAATAATAGCAGGATGCTTAATCGGGAAGGTGCTAACAAATATAAATGTGAACAAAGAAGGCTTGAAAATAGCAATGCAACAAGCTTGGCAGAATATTAGAGAAGTCAAAATAGAGAGTCTGGGGAACAATGTTTTCATGTTCAAGTTTGGAGCTGACGTAGATAAAAGACGGGTGCTAATAAGTTGACCATGGCATTTCAACAATGCTCTACTAGTATTCATAGAACCTGTAGGCATGGGAGAGGTCTCCAAACAATCCTTTACACATACATCATTCTGGGTATGGTTACCAAATGTACCAACTATATGTATGGATAAGGAGATATTAATGGAGATTGGTAGAGGAATTGGCAAGGTAGAAGAAGTGGGAACAACTGAAGCTAGTGGACATGCCATGGGTCAGATCATCCGACTTAAAGTTTATGTGGATATCACTAAGCCTCTAACAAAAGTTATTATGTTGGAGGCAATGAGGGAACAAAATGAAACACTAGAAGATGGTCAAATTGAGATGCGTGAAGATACACAAGGTGAGGCTGTAAAAGAAGAAGAGCAAATCCCAATAACAGTCTAATATAAGAAACTACTAGAATTTTGTTGTTGCTGCGGCTGCGTAGGACATGAATATAGAGATTGTGCATATTACAAGAACCAACAAAGGAGGAACTATCGTATGGTCCGTGCACGAAGGCTCAAACCACAGTTGAAAGAATGAAGTAGAAAAAAGACGGGGGAAAATAGAATGCAACACTAGAAAATCTAAGAGATGAAGAACAAAATTCAGTTGGAATTCCTCAAAGCATGGTAACGCCAATCTCACCAATTATTGAAAAATCAGCTTGGATACTGGATTAACCCAAATTCGAAATCTACCAGGTACAGAAATGCCTTAAAAAATGAGAATAGTAAAAAGTAGCTATCAAGAGACATAAGTGACACTTAGTGAAGTCTGTATCAATAGGGAGCAGACACTGGAAATGGCTAGCTTAATTGACACTTGGGAAAGTCAAACTTGAAAGTAAAAATAAATTGAAGGTAAGGAAAAACTCATGGTGGGAAAGAAGGGTGAGAAGCGAACAGCCTAAACGTAGCTCAAAAAGCTTTGGAAAGTAGAGAAACGGCAAATGGGCTGGAAGCTAATACAATAGAACGCAAAAAAGAGAAGATGGAAAATGCTAACAAGAAATGAAGAAAAAAAAGGGGCGACAAGATAGAAATATAAAATAGGCCTGTTATAGCTGAACGACTAGCAAGTGAAATGGACGAGCAAAGATGGGCTTGCCTAAAGGCTAAAAAAAAGTGGACTGATAGCCCAACGAAGAATTTTGCTTATGTTTCACCAAAAGCAAAACAAAAGCTAAACATGGGAGCAGAGTCAAGATGAAGAAATAAGGGAGCTAATAATGGAGAAATTTAAGTTAATATCAGCGGAGCCTAGACACCTGCCCCGTCGATAGTCATGAATTTAATCAGCTGGAATGTTCGGGGGCTGGGGAGTGACCTAATGCTCTGAGAAGCTCAAAGAATGCTCCACAGGCATAATCCTAAGCTTGTTTTGTTTTTGAAACTAAGCTAACATCTAGGCAAATACAAGAAGCTGAATTTTGAAAATTATTTTGAAGTTAGTAGAACAGGAAAAAAAGGTTTAGTAGTGATGTGGAAGTCAGAATTAAAGGTGGAGATTAAATCATGGAGTAAGCACCATATTGATGCATTAGTTTTTGCTGAAAATGAAAGCTATTGGAGATGTACCGGGACTTATGGACACTCATGGATGTGCTAGAAGCACCAAGCATGGACACTCTTTAAAAGGTTAGCCAATCTATCCTCTTTGCCTTGATTGTGTTTAAGAGATTTCAATAAAATATTATCACAGCATAAGAAAATAGAAGGGAACAATAGAGAAGTTAGCAAGATGCAAACATTCAGGGACATTATTAGAAATTGCATCCTGGTAGATTTAGGTTGTAAAGGGCACCCTTTAACATGGTCAAAGAAAAAAATATTGGTCGTATTTAATTGAAGAGAGATTAGACCATTTTTTGCATAATCAAGAACGGAGAAACATGTTTTTGGAATCAATAGCTGAAACATAAGAGACATGGACATCAGACCATAACCCCATTTTAATAGAGGTGAAGGAAAATGGAAGGGGCTTGAGATATAATAAAAAAGCTTTTCCCCGAACACATTATGAGGATTTTTAGAGCCCGTATGATAGATGCAGCGAGATTATGGAACAAGAGAGGGTAGAGCAAAGAAAGTGATGCAGTAAAGATGTAGTTGAAAGCTTTAAAAAAGAAACAAAGGCAACAATTACTCAGCTGTAGTGGTGAAACAAAGAAGAGTTAGGAGACAGAAGTCAGCAGTTAAAAAATATGATTAATAAGCTGAACTTGGCAAAGCAACAGAACTAACACTATAAAGACAGGGAGAGAATTAGAAGCTTAGAGAAGAAGATTGATGCTTTTTAACTAGATGAAGAAATATATTGAAAGTAAAGATCAAGAGAAGGTTGGCTACAAGAAGGAGGTTAAAAAAATGAGGGTTTTCCATACTAATGCATCCTCGAGAAAAAGCAAGAACAGAATTTGGGGAATAATTAATAAAGATGAAAACTGAACAGAAGAAAAAGAAGATGTAGAAAGAATGTTTTACAACTATTATGCAAATTTTTTTACTACAACAAACCTTTCACAAGTCTAACCGGAAGTTGTTTTGCAAAATACGCCTAGAAAGGTGACAGAGGAGATGAATGAGGAACTGGACAAACTTTTTACTGTAGAGGAGATTTCAATAGCTCTGTCCAAAATGTGCCCAACCAAAGCTCCCAAATCAAATGGATTTCGAGCAACCTTTTTTAAAAAACAGTAGAAATCAGTGAGCAAAGGCGTGTTAGCAACTTGTCTTCATATTCTCAATGAAGGATATAACATAACCCCTCTCAATTATACTTATAATGCACTGATACCAAAGGTGGAGAAGCCTAAAACTGTAACAGAGTTTAGGCCTATTTGTTTATGCCATGTAATATATAGAATAATCACAAAAACCATAGCTAATAGGCTTAAATATATGTTACACGACATCATTTCACTTGAAAAATAGGTTTGCATGGAATAATTATTCTCTCATTGAGATTGTTCTTTTATAGAGATTTACAGCACATATAAAACCATTAAATCAGGAAACTAAATCACTGATTTAAGGAAAGAATAATTTCTAGGTAGATTTTCCTAAAATACATAGATTTACACCTAAAAAGTTATGTTACAGCTAATAACTAATTTACAGCTAATATATAATTATAGCACATATATTTTTCTAATTTTCTAACATTCCCCCTCAAGCTGGTTTGAAGATATCCTCCATAGCCAGCTTGCCAACTAGAAAATCAAACTGTTTTGTGTGTAGTCCTTTGGTAAAGACATCGGTCACTTGTTCTGCAGTAGGAATATACTCCATATGAACCAATCCATTGTCTATCTTCTCCTTGATGAAATGTTTGTCAACCTCCACATGTTTTGTACAGTCATGAAGGACTGGATTGTGTGCTATTGAGATTGCTGCCTTGTTGTCACAGTACAACTTTATAGGAGATGATTTTGTTGCTTTTAACTCTTCCAACAGCCTTCTAATCCACATGATCTCACAAATACCATGGGCTACAGCTCTAAATTCAGCCTCAGCACTGCTCCTAGCGACCACATTCTGTTTCTTGCTCTCTATGTAACTAAGTTACCATCTACAAATGAACAATATCCAGAAGTGGATCTTTGGTCTACCATGCTTTCAGCCCAATCTGCGTCTGTGTAGGCTTCAATCTGTAAGTGTTCTTGTGGCTTAAACAAAAGTCCTTTACCCAGTGTCCCCTTTAGATACTTTAAAATTCTGTAGACAGCTTTAAAGTGTGCTGGTCCTAAAGCATGCATAAACTGGCTAACCATACTAACGGAGAAGGATATATCTGGACGTGTATAAGATAGATAAATCAATCTCCCAACAAGTCTCTAATAACGCTCCCTATTCTTTACATTCTCAGATTCTGCAGGTTGCAATTTCATATTAGGTTCTATAGGAGTTTCAGTAGGTTTACACCCTAGCATATCTGTCTCATTTAACAAGTCAATAATATACTTCTTCTGATTTACAAAAATTCCTTCTCTGGATCTAGCAAACTCCATCCCAAGAAAGTATTTTAACGCCCCAAGATCTTTAATCTCAAACTCCTTAGCCAGATTCCTTTTTAACTTTGCTAGCTCATCACAATCATCTCCAGTTAACACAATATCATCCACGTATACTATTAAGATAGTTATTTTACCATCATTTGAATGCTTGTAAAACATTATATGATCAGCTTGACTTTGAATATATCCATAGCGCTTTATCACCTTGCCAAAGCGCTTATACCCAAGCTCTTGGTGAATGTTTAAGTCCATACAAGGACTTCTTTAATCTGCACACTTTCCCATTTCCACATCTTTCTTCAAAGCCTGGTGGAAAATTCATATATACTTTCTCCTCAAGGTCTCTATTAAGAAAAGCATTTTTAACGTTCAATTGGTGTAAGGACCAATTAAAGTTAACAGCAAGAGACAACAGGACCCTAATTGAGTTGATTTAGCTACCGAAGTAAAGGTCTCTTGGTAGTCTATCCTATAAGTTTGAGTAAAATCTTTTGCAACAAGACGGGCTTTGTATCTCTCGACACTCCCATCTGCCTTACTCTTGATAGTAAACACCCATTTGCACCCCACAACCTTTTTTCCCTTCGGTAATTCTACCATCTCCCAAGTACCATTCTTTTTCAAGGCATTCATCTCTTCAAACACAGCTAACCTCCAATTCGGATCACTAAGTGCTTCTTGAATATTTCTAGGCACAACAAGCTTTGAAATATTTGTTGTGAAAGCTCTATAATTGTTAGAAAGGTTTTGATAGGAAATATATTTGGCAATAGGATGTTTGGTACAGATTCGGGTTCCCTTTCTAAGGGCAATGGGAAGGTGAAGATTAAGATTCTGTTTAAGAATAACAAGGGTTGGTTCCAAAATAGATTCAGGTGCAGAGTTCTCTTCTTTAGAATCCGATCTAATAGTAAGTTTAAGTCAGTAATAGGAAAGGAAGAGGAAGAAACAGAAGAAGGATTACCTGAGGCATTTGGATGACCATTGCTTAGGGCTTCTTGTTGACCACGTGTTAGGATAATGGCCTGATCTCTATCATCTCTAAGAGCACTTTTCCTAGAATAAACCACAGGCTCAAGATTGTTTCTATTTTTTTCCATTCATAGTATTTCTTTTTCTGTTAGACCAAGCTCAGATTCAGTTTCTTTAGGCTTAGATTCAGTTTCTTTTTCAAAAAAGGTATCAAGTAGTGTGCTAAGTAAAGGTTCAGCAATTTCCCAAAAATTTGGTTCAACTATCTTCTCCCCCTAAAGTAAATTTTTGGTAAAGTATGATGTATTTTCCATGAAAGAAACATCCATAGTAACAAAAAAATGTTTTGTAAGGGGATTAAAGTATTTGTAACCTTTTTTATTGGGTGCATACCCTATAAAAACACATTTTTCAGTTCTTGAATCTAATTTAGACCTTAACCTTTTTGGAGTGTGTACATATGATGTGCAGCTAAATATTTTCAAAGGTAAGTCAGAATTTATCCTAGATTCTGGGAATACCTTTTTTAAGCAATCCAATGGGGTGATATATTGTAAAACTTTGGTAGGCATTCTGTTAATAAGATACGAAGCTGTCAGTATAGCATCACCCCATGGATATTTTGGAACATTCATATAAAATATCATGGCTCTAGCTACTTCTAACAAGTGCTTATTTTTATGCTCAGCAATGCCATTTTGTTCTAGTGTATCGGAATAAGAGGATTGGTGTAAAATTCCTTGTTCATTTAAAATAGTTGTCAAAACATTATTAAAATACTCTGTTCCATTGTCAGATATCAAAATACTAATTTTGGTTTGCAATTGAGTTTCAATCATCCTATAAAATTCTTTAAAAATCTGTTCTGCATCAGATTTTTCTCTCATTAAGTAAACCCAACACAGATGTGTATGATTGTCAATAAAAGTCATAAACCATTTTTTTTCTAGAAATTGTGGTCACTTTTGAAGGACCCCAAACATCACTATAGAATAGATAAAACGGCTTTGAAGCCTGATAAGGTTTTGGAATATAAGATTTTCTTTGACTTTTTGCCATTAAACAACTCTCACATTGAAATGATAAAGGATCAATCCTTTTAAATAGCACTGGAAATAAATGTTTTAAATAAGGAAAACTTGGGTGGCCTAAACGATAATGCCAAACCATTATTTGATCACGAACAGATAAAGAACTAATACTATTTAGCCCTTGAACTATTTTATTATTAAGAAATTTATCCTCGAAATAATAGAGACCATTAATCATCCTAGCACTGCCAATCGTCTTCTCCAAGCTCCGGTCCTGAAAAATGCAATAGGATTCATAGAAAATAACAGAACAGTTAGAGTCTCTAGATAGTTTGCTAACTGACAAGAGATTATAAGCAAGTTTAGGGACATAGAAAACAGATTTAAGATCTACTCCCTCAGAAAGTTTTATAAGACCTTTTCCTATAATTGGTGAGAGATTACCATCAGCTATCCTAACCTTCTTATTTAAGGGACATGGTGAAAAAGTCTCAAACAAATGTAAGGAATTGGTCATATGGTCGGATGCTCCTGAATCTATTATCCATAGAGCAGATTTAAATTGACAAGATAAAGCATAGAATTTATTACCTGTGTGTACCACAGAAACACTAGGAACATTGGATACCGAATTAAATTTAAATAGTGCAAGAAGATGCTCCATCTGCTCTTTGGTGAAGGGGCTGATCTCAACCTCATTAGCAGAAAGGTTGGCTCGGCCAGCTTTCCCTTTCCAATTTGCAGGTTTCCCATGAATTTTCCAGCAAGTCTCATGGGTATGGCGAGGCTTATTACAAAAATCACACCAAACTTGTTGCTTTTCATCTGATTTGCGTTGCAAAATAGGAGTCTTACTTCCAGTCATGGAGACTAGGGCAGAACCTTCAGCAACCCCAGTTCCCTTCTTGCTAAGCATCACATTCCTCCGACTCTCCTCTCTTCTGACCTCTGAAAAAACGTCACCAATTGAAGGTAAGGGCTGTCTTTCAATAATTCTCCCCCTCACCTCATCAAACTCGTCATTTAGTCCAACCAAAAACTTAAAAATGCGGTCATCCTCAACAGTCTTCTTGTGATGTTAAGCATCCTCGGGAGATTTCTACTCATAGGTGTGGAAAAGGTCAAGGTCTTGCCAAATCTGTTTCAAGGAATTAAAATATTTTGTGACGTTGTGCTCTCCTTGTCGTATCTCTCCGAGTTTGAGAATCAACTAAAAAATCTGTGATTGATTTCCGAGATCAGAATACATCTGATTTACATTCTCCCAAAGCTCTTGTGCCGTTGGATAGCACATATAATTAGAGCTAACATCTTTTTCCATTGAATTCACAAGCCGTGTCATCACCATGGAATTCTCGGCATCCCATGTAACATAGGCTGGATCATCCACTGTAAGAGCCTTCTTTTCACCAGTCAAATAGCTCATTTTTCCACGCCCTCTAATATACATCCTAACTGCCTGAGACCATCTCAGAAAATTATCACTATTCAAACGAATTGTGATGATTTGTACAGAATGAGATTTTGAAGAGGTAGCACTAATTTTTGGAACACCCATGCTACTAGGATTGCTCATAGAGGATTGAGAGATAGTACTGGAATTGGACGAAATGTCAGACATGGTTTTAGGGTATAGGGATCAAAAGGAAGAAAAAGAAAAAAAGAATTCCAGCAAGATATTCTTCCTGCTCTGATACCAACTTGAAAAATAGATTTGCATGGAATAATTATTCTGTCATTGAGATTGTTCTTTTATAGAGATTTACAGTACATATAAAACCATTAAATCAGGAAACTAAATCACTGATTTAAGGAAAGAATAATTTCTAGGTAGATTTTCCTAAAATACATAGATTTGCACCTTAAAAGTTATGTTACACCTAATAACTAATTTACAGCTAATATATAATTACAGCACATATATTTTTATTTTCTAACAATTTCACCAAACAAAATGCCTTCATACCAAACAGACTCATAATAGATAATATTGTTATAGAGTATAGATGTTTGCACAAGATAAGGTTGAACAAAGGAAGGAAACATGGGCTAGTAGCCTTAAAACTTAACATAAGTAAGGCATGTGATATAATTGAATAGTGCTTTTTGGAAAATACTATAAAAGGCTAGGATTTTCACACAAATGGATTGAATTGACTATGAGATGCATTACAGCTGCATCATTCTTGTTATTTGAGATGGAATATTATATTTTTTATTGAAACACTCAGGCATATATATATACAGAAATTAGGAAGCTATTTTAGGTAACTATACTAATTAGGATCCCTATAATTAAGCTATTAAGTGAATTCCTATAATTAAGCTAATAAGACATCCCTATAATTAAGCTATTAAGAGAATCCCTATAATTAAGCTAATAAGATAGCTATATACAACTAATTATATTATGTAACACTCCCCTCAAGTTGGAGCATAGATGTTAATCATGCCCAACTTGTTATAAAGATAATAAACCAGAACCCCATTTAGAGCTTTAGTGAAGATATCCCCTAATTGATCTGCAGTCTTCACATAGCCTGTAGAAATCAAACCTTGCTGAATTTTCTCATGAACAAAATGACAATCAATTTCAATGTATTTAGTTCGCTCATGAAATACAAGATTAGATGTAATGTGAAGGGTAGCTTGGTTATCACACCACAATTTTGCTGGTACCGAAGTTTTAAGATCTATTTCAGTCAAGAGTTGATATATCCATATTATCTCACACACAGATTGTGCCATAGCCCTATATTCTGACTCTGCACTAGACCTTGACACAACGCTCTGTTTCTTACTCTTCTATGAAACCAAGTTTCCTCCAACGAAAACACAATAACCTGATATGGATCTTCTATCCACTTTGGAACCTGCCCAATCTGCATTTGAAAAACATTCAATATGAGTATGCCCATGATTTGCATACAAGATACCACGTCCGGGTGCTCTTTTCAAGTAACACAAAATCTATTCTAGCGCTGCCCAATGATGAACTGTTGAGGATGACATAAACTGACTAACGACATTGACAGAATATGCAATATCTGGACGAGTAACTGTAAGATAATTCAATTTTTCAACCAACCTTCTATATTTCTCAGGATCTTTTATTAGTTCTCTATCTTCAGTAAAGTGCATGTTCGGAGTCATTTGAGCACTACAAGGCTTTGCCCCTAATTTTTTTTGTCTTAGTTCATAAGTCAAGGACATATTTTCTCTGAGATAAAAGGATACCTTTTTTACTCCTTGCGACTTCAACACCCAAGAAATACTTTAGCACCCCTAAGTCCTTTGTGTGAAACTGAGCATGAAGGAAAGACTTGAGAGATGAGATGCCTGTAATATCACTTCCAGTAATGACAATGTCGTCCATATACACAACTAAGAGAATGATACCAGTTTTTGATTGTTTGTAGAATACCGAATGGTCAGACTTGCTTTTTATCATACCAAACTTTTTAAGAGCTTGACTAAATTTTCCAAACCAAGCATGAGGACTCTGTTTCAAACCATTCAAAGATTTTCGAAGACGACAAACTCGGCCAGACTCCCCCTGAGCAATAAAACCTAGAGGTTGCTTGTTGTGCAAATTTTAATGAACTCGCAAGCGCACTAATCTATTGTAGAATAGATTAATGGTGACAAGTGTCGATCCCACGAGGAGGTTGATTTTAATTATGTGTGGAATTAATTTTCTTTAATGGGAACAATTGAATTATGATAATTTTATCCTAAATTGTGAATTAAAATGGCAGAAATAATTAAGAATGAAACTGTTATAATAAAGCACTTGGGTATCCGGATCCGCATCAACATGCTCCATGGGCTAAATATTCCATATTAATACCAATTAAATCATAAGGGGGGATTCCACACCTCATGAACCACTCTCCAATAAGTATAGTGCCAAGAGCTTATCGTGCCAAATAATAATAATCTTATACTAGGGTGTCGGTTTAACTAGAGCTGTATCTAGACAAGACTATTATTATTTATCGACGAAAAGTCAAAACAACCACAAATATTAGAGGGGAAGAGAAAGTAAATTTACCAAATTAAGCCCATAGAACATGTTGAGACTTCACCTTCAACCCAAGGTCAAAAGAAATTAGCCACTCATATTTTAACTAAGGATAAAAAAGAAATTTTATTAAAATACAAAGAAACTATAAGAAAAAGAAGGAATTTCAGAAATCTAAGCTTAAAAATGAATTCAGGGGTGCTAAATTAGGGGGGAGAGCCCCCTTTTTATAGATACATTGAGTGAATCGTGACCATCGGATTAAAAACAAGTTGGATGCTCAGGATTGCGCCACGTCATCAGTCAACAGTCAACCGTCAACAGTCAATATTTGTACAGTAATGCCGCCTGAATAGTAAATAATCCCATGTAAGCGCATGTACTGTACACTCAATTTCTACTCCACTAAGATGTTGCCATGTCATTGATCTACAGTATATAAGAAATTTAGTCCAATAAGATCGTGACACATCATCGGTCAACGCCACGTCATCGGTCAACGCCACATAAGCAGTCAATCCACATAATTCGTCCAATCAGATACTGCCACGTCGTAGGTAGTTGCCACATCATCGGTCCGTATATATGAACAGTGTTGTGAACAGTACCGTACGTATGAACAGGACCGTATGTGTGAACAGTAACATTTTCCTTTAATGCTTTTCTTAAGGTTTTCGACCGACCTGAGTCCAAATATGACGTCCGTTTTGCTGTCTGATCACTCGTTTATTGTGAAACGATTATGATACCCCTAAAATACATAAAATACATAATTATAATAAAACACATATAATTAAATAACAAAATACTTAAATAAATAAAAGTAGCAATGTTAGTGAGATTTAAAGTGTAAAATGACGATTTTCTCCTTTATAAATATACACTTTCTAACACTCAACATTGCTCCATATACACTTCCTCTTGAAGATCACCGTGGAGAAAAGCATTCTTAATATTTAATTGATGTAAAGGCCAATTATGAGTAATTTCCATAGAAATAAATAACCGAACAGATGTCAATTTAGCAACAGGAGAAAAGGTGTCAGAATAGTCCACTCCATAGGTTTGAGCATATCCTTTAGCGATAAGATGGGCCTTTAACCGAGCAATTGACCCATCCGGATTTACTTTAACTGTGAACACCCATTTGCATCCTATAACTAGTTTTCCTAGAGGTAAATCGACCAAGTTCCAAGTACCATTGTCATCTAAAGCATTCATTTCCTCTATCATTGCATTATGCCAACCAGGATGAGATATGGCTTTATGAACAGTTTTAGGAATAGAGATAGAATCAAGGGATGCAATAAAAGAGCAAGATGAAGATGACAAGTAGTTATAAGAAACAAAAGAAGAAATAGGATAAGTACATTGTCGTTTACCTTTGCGTAACGCAATAGGGAGATCATAGCTTGGGATTAGATCTGATGACGAAGGAGTAGGTGCAGGACATGAATTTGGAGGTTTACGCCTAGAGTAAACTTGAACAATAGGAGGCTTGACAGGGGTTGGTGTCGAGATAGGTTCAGAGGATGTGATAGAGTAGACTAACAATTCATCATCCTCCCCCTGACGCGTAGGAGGAGGAGAAGATGAAAAATATGGTGTGTTTTCCATGAAGGTAACATCAATTGAGACAAGATATTTGTTAAGACTAGGACAATAACATCTATAACCTTTCTGAAGATGAGAATAACCAAGGAAGATACACTTTAAAGACTTGGGATCTAATTTAGTAACATGCGGACGAACATCTCGAACAAAACAGGTACTACTAAAGATTCGAGAGTCAATAGGAAACAATGACTTATTAGGAAAAAGGATTTTATAAGGGATCTCACTATGAAGAACAGATGATGGCATACGATTAATTAAAAAACATGCTGTAGAAACTGTATTCGCCCAAAAAGGTTTAGGAACATTCATTTGAAATAATAAGGCTCGTGCAGTTTCAAGAAGATGTCTGTTCTTACGTTCTGCCACTCTATTTTAAGATGAAGTATCAACATAAGAAGTTTTATGAAGTATGCCATTCTGAACCATATAAGATTGAAATAAAGCAGATGTATATTCTCTGGCATTATCACTTCGCAAAGTATGGATTGAAACATCAAATTGAGTTTTTATCTTAGCATGAAATGCACAAAACAAGGAAAATAATTCGGAACGACTCTTCATTAAATATAACCAAGTTACACAAGAATAATCATCCATAAAAGTAACAAAATACTTAAATCCAGGTTTAGATAAAATAGGACAAGGACCCCAAACATCAGAATGAACTAATTCGAAAGGAACACTAGCACGTTTATTGACTCTTGGACTCGAACTAAGACGATGGCTCTTTGTAAACTGACACGCCTCACAATCTAATGAAGACACCTTACTAAACTGTGGATAAAGTTTCTTGAGCACAGGAAGAGATGGATAACTTAACCTACAATATGCCTCGAAGGGAGATGTTATACTAGGACAAGCGACGGATTTAGATATTGGTGTGTCAAGAATGTAGAGGCCTCCAAACTCATTTCTTTTACCAATAATCTTCTTGAAATACAAATAACCAACCCAAGAGGGGGGGGTGAATTGGGTTATTAAAGATTATTTTAATAATGATTCAATCTAATGCCTTAATGTAAACAAAAATTAAGTTTTACAGCAATATAAAAATTAGATAATGCTTGTAAAATAAATGAGTAAGGGAAGAGAATGCAAACACAGCAAGTTTTACGTGGTTCGGCAATCCCCGCCTACGTCCACGCCTCCAAGCCAACCGAGCTTGAGGATTTCACTATCCAAGCCTCCAAGGCTTCAAACGTTTACAATTGACTTCCAAGGTGTCAATGGACCTTTACAATCAAGAGATTATTACCCTAATCTCTTTACCCCAAGTGTTTTCACTAACACTCTCAATACATTGCAAAATAGAAAATACAAAGAAAACACTCTCTATAAGAATAGATTCACAAATAATAAAGACAAAAATGATTTAATCTCTTGTGATTTTGCAATATGGAAGCTCAATATATGTTTTTAAACTTGTTTTTGATTTAATCGTTAAAATGAAGTTGGAAATGAGTTTTTATGTTTAAAGCTCAAAAACTAGCCGTTATTATCAAATTCAAAGGTCTTTCAGTCTTTGCTACCGCTTAATTTAACCTGGCCCCGCTCGTAATAAAATGAAATTACGTTAATTTTGAATTTGCTACAGTAACACTGTTCACGAAATTACGATTTTACCTCAAAACTTATTCAAATTATGCTATGACCCAAAACGTTATAAAACTTTTCAAACAGACCCAATCTCAGAAATTTTAATTATTATTTAATTCCAAAAACATTCTGAAATTATAGTGTGGCCCAAACTAAAGAAGATCTTTTCAAATAAGTCCTTTTTGAGTTTTAGCTAAATCACCATAGTCTTCAAAGTTTTCAAAACTTTTCACTTAAGCCCCCAATCTATCATAAGTTACAATATAACCCAAATGTTTTAGAGCTTTAGCAAATAAGTCCAACTCTGAAAATTAAAGCTATTTCATTTTTATCCAAATGACTTAAAATCACAAAATGTTTTATCTCATAAATATAAAATTAATTTAGTTAAAAAAAATTATTTTATTAACACAAAACTTGAGCTTCACAAATGCTAATCCAAGTATAAATTAAATCATACCGGCTTTACAAGAAATTGTCGCAACAAATTAACCGTTGAGCATTTACCCGTTGAAAGTGTCTTGAACTTGATTTCACTTGATTCCACTTGATTTATTATCCTTCAAAACTAATGAACTTGTGAAATACAAAATGAAACACTTTAATGCATATGTTTGTTATCATCAAAATCATAATATTTATAACCTATTAGGCTAACAATCTCCCCCTTTTTGATGATGACAAACATCTCATGTATTTTGATATATATATGCTCCCCCTTAATACATGGCGTATATAATCAGATTTAAAATAAACTCTTTATGAAATATGATCTATAACAATTTTTAAGCTCCCCCTTAATATTTCAAAAATATGCACAAATGTGTAAAGAGAAAATATAATACCTGTCTCCGAAATACATGACTTCTCCCCCTTCATCATCAAAATTAAACTAAGGCAATAATAATCAACCAAATACAAGCAAGAGACATGAAGAGCTAAAAATATATCAACAAGTCATAATATAGCATCCAAATGCAAAACATCCAAATACAAGATATCCAAAGACAAAGCATTCAAATACAGAACATCCAAGCATCCAAATACAAGACAGCCAAAGACAAAGCATCCAAATAGCTCATAATAATCAACCACAATTCATACAGAAAATGTAAATGCATAAAAATATGTGGTACAGAGTGACAGAAAAAAAAAAACTATGGAGATGGTGGATGTGATGAAGATGATGGTGGCGAAAACCCAAGAGCTGCAAAAAGCTGCTGCTGGCTATCAAGAATCTGCTGCTGTTGAGCAAAAAGTCGCTGGTGTTGATCAAATAATTGCTGCTGCTGCTCAAAAAGGCGCTGGTGCTCCAAAGTAGATTGAGCTGAAAAAGCTTCAAACTGAGATTGAAGTCGGCTTTGCTGTGTCGAAAGAGAGTCCATTTTAGCCAACATCTGCTGCATCGAATCCTCATGGGCAGCTGAAGGAGTTTTGGAAGAACCCGCAGAGGATGGATAGTGAGAGCGCTGTGGGACACTAAGATCAGGAAGCTGTTCTGGTGGAAGAACATCGTTGAAGAAGCGATGATCTGTAGGAGCAAGTTCAGAAACCTTGGTGGAGTATCTCCGATCTCTAGTCCATTTGCCTTCTACCCAGATAAATCCTAAATTGGCAATGGCATCATCTCCTAGTTCTCTTGAGTTTAAAAAGGTTGGTTCGGTTATGGGTACTCGAAAATGTTTAAGGATGCGAGTAATGATACTACCATAGGGGAGGGATCTTTTAGCCATACAAGGTGTGCTAAGCATATGATTGAGTATAATGTATCCAACATTAAGTTTTCTACCCTCCAAAATACAATCCAATAAAGCCACATCCAATCGGTTAACTTCATCCCCATGACCATATCTAGGAGTAATCACATGATGAAGAACATAATGTAGGATTCTAATTTGAAGAGGCAAAGCTTGAGATTTTAATGATGATCGACAAAATTCATCGGACAAATCACGTCGGCGACAAATTTTTCGAACAACATTTTCAAGAGAAAACCATGGATGATCTATTCTAGCTCTAGCACTATAAATTTCTAATCCCTCATTTGGAGTCCCAAGAATATGATTTAACTCCGCAACATCAAATTCAATACGAACTCCCCCAACACTAGTAACAATTCTATCCGAAACTTCTATGTCCATATTCGAATAAAAGACTTTAACTAAATTCTCATAATATGCTTCTTGAACAACTAAGACATTTTTCCAACCCATAGCAATAAGAAGTTTGTCAAGAGATTTACCACAAATTTCTAAATTCGCCAAATTCTTAAGACTAACAAGGTAAGGAGGAATAACCGACCTCGGCATGAAATTATCGATAAACCGTTTCTGAAGCGGGAGATGTCGAAAATGAGTGGACAGGAACTCCGTGTTATCCTCATAATCTTCCTTGCGTCTCTTGGCCATTTGTTTGCTCTTGGCTTTTTCTCCACCCACCATTGTTGAACAATTTCGGATTTGAGGAAAATGGATAAGTTTGAGCCAAGAAATGTAATCCTAGAGATGAATGAGGTTTAGATATAATGTGGAATTGATTAAAGATGGGCTAGAGAGAGCTTGAAAATCTAGAGAGAGAAACGGCCAAAACTAGGTTTTTGGATTTCGGATTTTGATGGAAGTGTGATAAAATGATGTTTGAATGATGAAAAATGAAGGAGTAGTGGATGGGTAATGGTTTGGATGATTAATTTTAGCAAGAAAATGAGTGAGAATTAAAGAAATTTGAGTGTGAGATGGTGAGGCACTATTCACGCGGGAGAGAGAGAAAGAGATAAACAAGAGAAGAGAAAGATGAAATGATGATTGGAAGGTGTTTAATGGAAGTTAAATGGATGGGTGATGGATTGAATCAATGATTTTGACATGAAAATGGTTGAGAAATGAAGAATTTTGAAGGAAAAATGGAGGAGAAGTCACGGTTTTGAGAGAGAGAGACAAGTGAGGAAGAAGACCAAAATGATGGAGAGGAGGGCTGTAAACCCGTGACCAAGCGGCTAGCCGCTTGCTCGGGTTTGGGAGCAATGCCTGCGGCTGGCAGCCGCTGGTTCAGCGGCTAGCCGCCCGGGTGCGCCCAACTGTTGTACCAAAGTCACTTTTCGCCATTTTAATCGATCCCGTATCATCATTTCTTGATTCGAAACCTCTCAAGAACCATTTTAATGCATGAATCATGATCTTAAACATTTAAAACATGATTAAATCAAGCAAATGATTCATCTATCAAGCATATATCATAGAGCACACAAGCATTTGAAATGAATATTTCATAACACCTTACTTATCTATCATGCTCAAACTTCTTCAAAAACATTAACAAACATTAAGCAAATAATTTTAATAGATCCAATAACATAGTTAGAGATGTTAATGTGAAAATCTCATCATCCCAAGTTCATGTCGAATTTTTGAAAATTGTTCTTCGCAAAGGGGTTTTGTAAAAATATCAGCAAGTTGATTTTCCGTAGAGATAAATTCTAAAGCAATATCACCCTTTTGTACATGATCTCTTAAAAAATGATGTCTAATCTCTATATGCTTGGTTCTAGAGTGCTGAATGGGATTCTTTGACAGATTAATAGCACTAGTATTATCACACTTGATAGGAATTTGTTCAAGTTTAATGTCATAGTCTCTAAGTGTTTGTTTCATCCAAATGGCCTGTGCACAACAACTACCTGCGGCAATATATTCCGCCTCAGTGGTTGAGAGTGCAACCGAGTTTTGTTTCTTACTAAACCATGAAACAAGAGAATGACCTAGAAAATGGCAAGTTCCACTAGTACTTTTCCTATCCACCTTATAACCAGCAAAATCGGCATCCGAGTAACAAGTTAAATCTATATGAGTTCCTCTAGGATACCAAAGGCCAAGATCTATAGTTCCACTCAAATAACGAAAAATTCTTTTAACAGCAAGCAAATGAGATTCCTTGGGACATGATTGAAATCTTGCACACAAACATACACTAAACATGATATCAGGTCTACTTGCGGTTAAGTAAAGTAAAGAGCCGATCATACCTCGATACTTTTTAATATCAACTTCTTTACCTTTTTCATCCTTGTCAAGCTTGATTGTTGTACTCATTGGAGTGCCTTTAGTGTTTGATTCTTCAATTCCAAACCTCTTGAGCAGATCTTTGACATATTTAGCTTGATTGATGAAAATTCCCTCATTGTTTTGTTTGATTTGAAGTCCAAGGAAATACTTCAATTCTCCCATCATGCTCATTTCAAACTCCTTACTCATACAAGATGAAAACTCTTTGCACAATGACTCATTAGTAGAACCAAAAATAATATCATCAACATAAATTTGAACAACAAGTATGTCTTGATTCTTATACTTAACAAAAAGTGTAGTATCGGCTTTTCCCATTGAAAAATCATTATCAAGCAAGAAATTTTTAAGCCTATCATACCATGCTCTAGGTGCTTGTTTTAAACCATATAAAGCTTTTGATAATTTATAAACATGATCTGGAAATTTTTCATTTTCAAAACCAGGGGGTTGTTTCACATAAACTTCCTCCATGATATATCCATTTAGAAAGGCACTTTTGACATCCATTTGAAATAAAATGAAATCTTTATAACATGCATATGCTAGCAACATTCTAATGGATTCTAATCTAGCTACTGGTGCAAATGTCTCATCAAAATCAATTCCTTCTTCTTGGTTGTATCCTTGAGCCACTAATCTAGCTTTATTCCTTACAACCACACCGGATTCATCCATCTTATTTCTAAATACCCATTTAGTTCATATAATGGATTGGTGTTCTGGTTTGAGAACTAATTCCCATACTTTATTTCTCTCAAATTGGTTTAACTCATCTTGCATTGCCATAATCCAAGATTCATCATTTTCCGCATCCACAAAGGATTTTGGTTCAATTTGAGAAATAAATGCAGTATGCTCACATGTATTCCTAAGTGATGATCTAGTTGTGACACCTCTAGATGGATCTCCTAAAATGGCATCTTTTGGGTGAGAGGAAACATACCTCCACTCCTTGGGGAGTGCTTGAGAAGTACCTTGACTTTGTTCTGCGCTTGTTTCTTCAAGTTGCTCCACTTGATTTTCTGCATTCTTTTGGTTGTTCTTTGATGAATCTTCTTGTATATTTTCATCTGCATCATCACTAATAGCGACTTTCTCCATAGAGGAGGTATTAGACTCATCAAAAGTAACATGCATAGACTCTTCCACAACCAAAGTTCTTTTATTATACACTCTATAAGCTTTGCTTGAGTTTGAATACCCAAGAAAGATACCAACATCAGATTTTGGATCAAATTTTCCAAGATTATCTTTTGTGTTCAAAATAAAACATTTACATCCAAAAACTTTGAAATAACCAATGTTGGGTTTTCTATCTTTCCAAAGCTCATAGGGAGTTTTATTTAGATAAGATCTGATCAACACCCGATTTAAAACATAACAAGCGGTGTTGACGGCTTCGGCCCAAAAATATTTAGGTAAAACATTTTCATTTAACATGGTCCTAGCCATTTCTTGAATAGATCTATTCTTTCTCTCAACGACTCCATTTTGTTGTGGAGTTCTAGGAGATGAAAATTGATGCTCAATGCCTAAATCATTACAGAAATTTTCAAATGCATGATTCTCAAATTCTCTACCATGATCACTTCTAATGCAAGTAATAGAATATCCTTTTTCATTTTGAACCTTTTTACAGAAAACTTTAAAAGCTTCAAATGCATCATCTTTATTAGCCAGGAATATTACCCAAGTGTATCTAGAATAATCATCTACAATTACAAATGCATAATATTTTCCACTTAAGCTAGCATGTCTAGAGGGTCCAAATAAATCCATGTGAAGCAATTGAAGTGGTTTTGAGGTAGAGACATGATTCTTGTTTTTAAAAGAAGTTTTGATTTGTTTTCCAAATTGTGGGCATCACAAATTTTATCCTTTTGAAAACTAATTTTTGGAAGTCCTTTAACCAAATCATTTTTCGAAATTTTGAGATTAAATCCATGTTTGCATGACCTAATCGTCTATGCCACAACCAACAATCATCATGTAATGCCGAGAAACATTTATCAATGGTAGATGCACAATCAATATTAATGGTATAAACATTAATACATCTATTTCCTACAAACAAAACCTTTCCATCACATGCATTTTCAATAACGCATCTAGATTTATCAAAGACTACTTTATAACCTTTATCACATAATTGACTAATACTAAGTAAATTATGTTTTAAGTTTTCAACCAAACACACATTTTCAATAAGAGTAGAAGATACATTACCGACATTGCCAATACCAATGATCTTTCCTTTTGAATTATCTCCAAAAGATACATCTCCACCATTTTCGATCTTGGTAAAACTTGAAAACCAAGCATAATTTCTGTCATGTGTCTTGAACACCCTTTGTCCAAGTACCATTTATTATTCTTCTTCTTTAAGCCCCGCAGAGAAAATTTTAAGTCTTAGGTACCCAAATCTTTTGGGTCCTTGGATGTCAGCAATGGTTCCTTTTGGAACCCAAACATATTTTATACCATAATAAGCATTTCTTTTCAGGACATCTATTTTTCATGTGACCATTTCTATTGCAATAATGACAAGTAATTTTATGATTACTTGTGGATGTAGCTTTAACAAAATAATTCTTGTAATACTTTTGCTTCAAGTTAGGCTTATACCCAAGTCCACCTTTATCAAAAACACATTTTTGAGAGTTAAGTAAATTATCCAACATCTTTTGGCCATTTGTGAATTTTATCACAATTTCATTTAACTCATTATTCTTCTTCTTGAGAACTTCATTCTTCTTTATCAATTTTTCAACATGTAATTTTTCATGCTCATAAGAGGTATTAAGTTTCTCATTTGAAGATGTGACTTTACCATGCAACATTTTATTTTCTAGTTCTAAACATGTAATCTTTGCATTCAATGATTCATTTTCATTATTGAGATCTATCAATTTCTTTTTAAGGCATACATTCTTTTTACCTATCTTCATTAACTCACCATGCAATTCTTTAAAAGCATCATGTAATTCATCATAGGTAGGAAGATCATTTACCTCATCTAGTTCATCATTCGATTCATCTCCAATCACCATAAGAGCTAGATTTGTCATTTCTTGATGCTCATCATCATCACTTGTTTCTTCATCAGTATCATCCCATGTGGCCACCATTGCTTTCTTCTTGAACTTGTTGAGAAGAAGGCATTCCGATCTTATGTGGCCAGGCTTCTTGCACTCGTAACATTTAATTGCTTCCTTTTTCTCCTTTTGGTTCTTGAAATCTTTAAATTTTCTTCGCTCACCAGTTTTCTTGAAAAATTTTCTGAACCTCCTAGCAAGCATAGCCAATTCCTCATCATCCCACTTTCTCCATCACTTTCAAATTTTGTGACTTTGAAAGTAATGTTCTTCTTCTTCTCTTCATTGCCTCTTTCATTTTGCTAAATCTTCCTCATAAGAAATAAGAGAACCGATTAGATCATCAATAGGTAAGACATTTAAATCTTTAGCTTCCTCAATTGCAGTTCTTTTTGGTCTCCATTCCTTAGGAAGTGATCTAATGATTTTCTTAACTTTCTCGCTATTTGAAAAGGTCTTTCCTAGGGCTCTAGAGTGTTCACTATGTCCGTAAATCTAGTATACATAGAATACACACTTTCATTTTATTCCATTTGAAACAATTCATATTGTCGAAAGTGTATCTACTAATTTTAGACTCTTTCACTTGATTCGTGCCTTCATAAACAACTTCAAGTTTGTGCCAAATTTCATAAGCACTTTCACAACTTGACACTCTATGAAATTCTTTCTTATCTAGTGCACAAAATAATGCATTCATGGCTTTGGAATTTAGAAGCTTTTCTCTTTTCCAATTCATTCCATTCCCGTGAAGGTTTTGGAATATCTTCCCCGACTTCATTTTTAATCAATGGCATAAATGGACCATCACAAACAACTTCCCAAATTTCGTAATCTAGGGCTTGTAAATAAATTCTCATCCTAGTTTTCCAATATGGATAGTCATTTCCGTCAAAGAATGGTGGTCTAGTTGTGGACTGTCCTTCCCTAAAGGTTGAATCACTTTGGGTTGCCATGGATCTTTTACTCTAGATGGTTAAGTCCTAATAAGAGAACCAAGCTCTGATACCAATTGAAATACAAATAACCAACCCAAGAGGGGGGGTGAATTGGGTTATTAAAGATTATTTTAATAATGATTCAATCTAATGCCTTAATGTAAACAAAAATTAAGTTTTACAGCAATATAAAAATTAGATAATGCTTGTAAAATAAATGAGTAAGGGAAGAGAATGCAAACACAGCAAGTTTTACGTGGTTCGGCAATCCCCGCCTACGTCCACGCCTCCAAGCCAACCGAGCTTGAGGATTTCACTATCCAAGCCTCCAAGGCTTCAAACGTTTACAATTGACTTCCAAGGTGTCAATGGACCTTTACAATCAAGAGATTATTACCCTAATCTCTTTACCCCAAGTGTTTCACTAACACTCTCAATACATTGCAAAAAGAAAATACAAAGCAAAACACTCTCTATAAGAATAGATTCACAAATAATAGCACAAAAATGATTTAATCTCTTGTGATTTGCAATATGGAAGCTCAATATATGTTTTTAAACTTGTTTTTGATTAACTGTTAAAATGAAGTTGGAAATGAGTTTTTATGTTTAAAGCTCAAAACTAGCCGTTATTGTCAAATTCCAGGTCTTTCTTTCGGCTACCGCTTAATTTAACCGGCCTCCCATTTCGTAATGATGTGAAATTCGTTAATTTTGAATTTTCTTCTGAATAACATTCACGAAATTACGATTTTACCTCAAAACTTATTCAAATTATCTTTATACCAAAACGTTATAAAACTTTTCAAACAGACTCCAATCTCGTAAATTTTAATTATTATTTAATTTCAAAAACATTCGAAATTATAGTGTACCAAACTAAAGAAGATCTTTTCAAATAAGTCCTTTTTGAGTTTTAATTAAATCACCATAGTCTTCAAAGTTTTCAAAACTTTTCACTTAAGCCCCCAATCTATCATAAGTTACAATATAACCCAAATGTTTTAGAGCTTTAGCAAATAAGTCCAACTCCGAAAATTAAAGCTATTTCATTTTTATCCAAATGACTTAAAATCACAAAATGTTTTATCTCATAAATATAAAATTAATTTAGTTAAAAAAAATTATTTTATTAACACAAAACTTGAGCTTCACAAATGCTAATCCAAGTATAAATTAAATCATACCGGCTTTACAAGAAATTGTCGCAACAAATTAACCGTTGAGCCGCCGTTACCCGTTGAGTGTCTTGAACTTGATTTCACTTGATTCCACTTGATTTATTATCCTTCAAAACTAATGAACTTGTGAAATACAAAATGAAACACTTTAATGCATATGTTTGTTATCATCAAAATCATAATATTTATAACCTATTAGGCTAACACTTCTTCGTCATAATATCCTAAAATAAGCAATGATCAGGAAAAAATGAGATGCAACAGTTAAGATTGCAAGTTAGCTAGCTTACAGAAATTAAATTAAAGGATAAATTAGGTAAATGTAGGACAGATGACAAAGGAAGCAAAGGAGTAGGAATAATTGTGCCAGACCCACGAACACGAGATGGTGACCCATCGGCTAAAGTAACTGTAAAAGTGGAAGTGTGTGACTGAAAAATAGAAAAGAGACCAGAATTACTTGTCATATGATCTGTGGCACCAGAATCAATGACCCATTTGGAAGATGAGGAAAGAAGGCACGCATTTGTTATACCTGAATCAACAATAGCAATGACAGAAGGAGATGAAGACTTTAGTGATTCTTGATACTGTGAGAATTGGGCAAATTCATTAGTAGGGGTACGAATTGATTTTTCAGAATTATCATTAGGGATGCAACATGAGCCGAGTGAGCCTTTTGATTCTTGTACTGAAGCTTTCGGCAATCACGCTTTGTATGTCCGGGCTTATGATAGTAATAGCACACAATTCCTCCAGAATCCTGTGGTCGAGCTTCAAACCCTTTGTTCCCATTGTAATTAGTTGGTCTCCCAAGCTCATAATTATTATTTCGACTTACCAACGCACCACTGACTTGAGTAAGTGGAGTACTTTCTGTGCGAAGTACTCGACTAAATACTTCATGTAAAAAAGAGATCTCAGAGTTAGAAAGAACTTGGGACTTAGCAGTCTCAAAGTCAAAAGAAAGGCCAGTAAGAAAACTCACGATAGCCATTTGCTCTTGTTGGCGTTGCTGAATTTTCACATTAGGGCTAAAAGGTAGTAACATATTAAGCTCTTCATAGGTCTTTTTAAATGCCATGAAATAAATCGTAAGGGACTGATCTTGTTTTTCTGCACGATAAAATGCTTTGCATACCTCATACATGCGAGTAAGGTTTCCTTTACCAGAATACAAGAAATCTAAATAATCCATCAACTCTTTAACAAATTCACAGTGGTTGATTAAGCTAATTACCTCGTTATCAATAAAATTCCGAATCTGCAGGAATAAGTGAGTATCTTCTCTAAGCCATATCTTTCTCGAATCATCTTCAGGAGGATTGTCAGTCAAGTAAGTATCTTTGGCAATACTCCGAAGATAAAGTCGAACAGTTTTGCTCAAATCCAAATAATTCAAGCCATTCAGCTTATGGTCTGTGATTTTAGACATCACAGGCACCATATCCGATACAACCATGGATTTCTTCCCTACCATCACTCCTTGACAAACATAAATCAGCGAAGCACAAAAGTTGTATCGACACAAATGAAACACAAAACCACCAGAAACGCAGAAAGGAACAACTGGAGAAGAACGCCAGACAATGCTCCATAGGCTGCTGAGCACCGGATTCTGGGAAAAAGCCGATCAGCAGCTAGGCTATTTTTCTGGATATATGGTGAGAACAAACAGCCACTCCAAATAGGGTTATCAAAATAGAACCCTAAAAGATATAAAACCCTAATTTGTGTTTATGCAAGAGATCCAAAACAAAACCCTAATTTTGCAACTTTAAGGCTCTGATACCATGTTATTTGAGATGGAATATTATATTTTTCATTGAAACACTCAAGCATATATATATATATATATATATATACAGAAATTAGGAAGCTATTTTAGGAAACTATACTAACTAGGATCCTTACAATTAAGTTATTACGTGAATCCCAATAATTAAGCTAATAAGACATCCCTATAGTTAAGCTATTAAGAGAATCCCTATAATTAAGCTAATAAGACAGCTATATACAACTAATTATATTATGTAACAATTCTTAATATTGATAAAAAGCAAAACGAATGATTCATTTATAAAGAGGTTTGAGGCAGGGCTGCCCTTTGTCTCCATATCTCTTTACTCTTTATGCTGATAGCTTTTCAAACTTTCTACAACAAGCAGAAACTTAGAAGTAGATCCAGGGGTTGAAATTCAGTAATAACTTGGCAATCACTCACTTACTCTTTGCATATGACAATGTTATCTTTTTAAGGGCCATAATTGATGACTACACAAATTTGAAGCTCATTTTTTTACAAATATGTAGTTGCCTCCACCTAAATTTTCAATTATGAAAAATCCTTAATGTTTCTTAGTGGAAACACTTAAGCAAGGCAGATTGATGACATAAAAAACATATTCTAGCTCAGTTTTGTGACCAGGCATGAGAAATATTAGGGGTTGCCATTAATGGTGGGAAGCAGAAAAGTGGGTTTTTACTCAGGATACTTAGTAAGTTATCAAATTGGGAAAGAAAGCTTTTCTTGAGTGGAGGGAAAGAGGTTTTAATCAAAGTGATTGCCCAAGCAATCCCTACATATGCCATAAGTGTTTTTCGAATTCCATTAAGTTTATGTGCAGACATTGAAAGAGCAATAGCTCGGTTTTGGTGGAATTCAAAGGAAAATCATAGAAGCATACACTGGGCCAGGTGGAAGAAAATGAGTACTTAGAAAATAAAAGGTGGCATGAGGTTCAGAGATCTATCAAGCTTTAATCAAGCCTTAGTAACTAAGCAAGAATGGAGGGTAATCCAATTTCCAGACTCCCTTATGGCAAAAGTCTTAAGGTTTCAGTACTTTAAGAAGACAGATTTTTTAAATGCAAAATTGGGGCATAAACCATCTTTTATCTGGAGAAGTATTCTCTGGGTTGACAGATGTTGCATCAGGGCCTAAGATAGAGAATAAGGAATGGAGAGCAAGTCGTTGCATCAGGGCCTAAGATAGAGAATAAGTAGTGGAGAGCAAGTCAAGATTTATTAATGTAATTGGATTCCAAGACCTTCAACTTTCCAGATAGTGTCAGCTCCAACCTTGCCATTGGATTCTACAATTTCTCTCTTGATTAATGCAGAGCACAAATAGAATGAAGTCTTAATCAGACAACACTTCATGCCTGAGGATGCAGACTGCATCTTGAAGATTATACTGCCAAAAACTCCAAGACCAGACCAATCTATATGGGCTTATGAAAAACATGGAAACTACTCAGTAAAGAGTGGCTACCAAGTTGCTCTGAGACTAAAACTCCCTGACTGTCCAGGCTCATTAAAAACAAGTTCATCCGAGTGGCATGGAATCTGGAAATTGGATCTACCAGAGAAAGTTAAAATAGTCATATGGAGGGCAACACAGAATTTACTTATAGGTAAAATATCTTAGAAAACATGGAGGATCACAATATTTTTAGAAGATGTCCAAGCTTTTGCTAACAAAGATTTGTTGAGTGTGTTTCAAGCTGTAATAGAGAAGAAAAGCAAAGCAGAAATGGAACTCTTCACAGCCTTATGTTGGGTTACTTGGCACTCAAGGAATCTTTTTGCCTTTGAGGGAAAGAAAGAAGATTTCCAAGTATCACTGGCCAAAGCAGAAGCAATACTGGAATCATATAGGAAAATTAAATTCTCATCACTGATCCTTTTACAAGGAAGAGTTGCAGAGAAAATCAGAGCTGGAAACCTCCTCTAATGGGGTGGTTCAAGGTTAATGTGGATGTAGCAACAAAATTAAAAGAGCAAGTGGCAGGCTTAGGAGTAGTGATTAGAAACTCGAAAGGAAACTTTGTGGTGGCAGCTCAGAAGCAAATCAGATACTTTGGAGATGTGACTGCTGCAGAAACGGAAACAATTAAGCTGGACATAGAAACTGCAGAAGTTGCCAATTGTGTGCCTTTGATAATTGAATGTGATTGCCAAGAAGCTGAGGATTTGGCTATACGAAGAAAAAGTAGTAATACTAAGATTTGTTGGACCATTCTAGAGATCCAGGAAAAGCTAAAGAAACTTCACAACCCACACTGCAGCATACCTCGCTGCTTCATAGTGGCATGGCCCATGCTATTGCCAAAGTAGCTTTAGAGTGTAGAACCACTAATGTGGTTCAACGAATGTCCTGCACACTTTTTGTATCTGTTTCATATTTGATTTAATGAAAGCTCAGTTTTTATTCTCAAAAAAAGAAAAAAAAAGTTACAGTAAAAACTCTTGAGATAAACCGATAATAGTAGATTTTCCTTTATAATGCAGCCACATGAATACTTTGAATAAATAAGTGTATATAAATTGATGTGATTGAGTAAAAACATCGAACGGCTCGCATAATTATTTTCATTAACTGCTAATCAGTTTTTAACCAATCCACTTATATATGCAATATCACTTTGTAAACACTAACTAGTACAAAGTATTTATGACTGTATAATTTATTTTTAGATTTTATATATATCTGAAACAACTGTAGGAGATGGCCTTGAAGCTTGAAAATAGGAAGGCGGAAAGGCAAATGTAAGGCACAAGATCACTTGGGCATATTAAATTTATTAAAATGCAGCCAGAATATACGAGTTTTCACATAATCACATTACAAGAATGAATAAATTTCTCAATAAAGCAAGTACACCGTTTGGAGTCCACACAGCTGAGACAAACAACAAATCTCTGACAACACCAAACACTTTGCAAATTGGATGCACTTCTTTAGCTCTCTATTTAATCTTCAAATTCTATAGTAGTTTACCTGAAAAGCTTTTATTTACGGAGAAAATCAAACAAGTGCTGCAATGCAATGATAATAATTTTGTGAGTAACAAACTAGAAGAAATTAAAAATAACAACGAAGGAATATGAATTTTCACCTGAATACATTTCGTCAATCACAAGATGCAGCAAGCATAGGTGTTTTCTTCAGTAAAGACGCTACAAAATAATTATGTTAAGGCATTTCACCATTACATATATTTATCGGTACCACCTCATTCAATTTTATGTTGGTATGTAATTATTATTATTATTTTTTAATTTATGTGAGGTTGCAAAACCCAAATTTTACCGCTTGAACCAACTAGACTTCACAAAATCAATCGATATATTTTAAAAATGAGAATTTGCTTATATACATCTAACACATTAAATTTTCCACTTCTATACATATTAATTCGTACCTTGACTTTATTGTTGCTTCGTATGTACAACTTGGCTGGGGTACAGAGATACCAGTTTTTGGAGTTGTGATAATAAATTTTGAACTGAAAGCATGCTTAGTGGCTTCATCATCCCACTCTAGTTGGTTCCACCATTCTTCTTCTCCAATCAAAACTCAATTTCTCTTTCCACTCTCGGAGCTCAAAGGGAGTTTTCTTAAACTTGGGCAACCGTGTACATATGTCCTTTCGAGGCAAGGAAACGCCATGGCTTTGTGGCATATGCTCTTCAGATTTGGTAGCTTGAAAAAATATGCATGGCTAAGATGAAGGAACATACTAAAATTTTCTGCCGAAGGCTCAGAGTGTAGATCATTAGCTATTATTTCTTCTAGCGAAGGAAAATCTTTTGCAAATAGGAATCGAAGGCGAGGAATGTAGACAATGCATGTCAAATCTTTTATTGAACAATTGATGATTGATAGATCTTGAAGGTTTTGGAAAGAATGGCTCTTCATCATTGTTGTTAGACTTGAAGATGATATATCAATTAGTGACGATAACTCTGGGAGCCCCATCACTGGTCTTCTAGTGCAACTCTGTAAATTTGAAGATGATTTGAGTTTATTGAGAGAATCAAGTGTCAATATGATGACACTTATTTCTTGCAAGTGCTTCAAGCTCCCCAGCTCCTCTAGTAACAAGACTGTAGCATGAGGGACTGATGATCCACAATTAAATCCTGCGTACCTAGTTGGTACCAGCTGAAAACTCGTAATGAAAAAAGAATCAAGAACACTCAAGGCATGCATGGATTGAAAAAACTTGTTTTGAAAGTCCTGTATCATAGTGTATCTTACAAGCAAACTTAAGAGACGGGGGCGACAAGGCAGTGTTGATGAGAGGGAGTCAAATACTACGACTCTGCCACAGTGATACTCGCGTAGCCTCATCCCAGCTAGCAGTTTCTTGTTCTTTAATCGACTTACCAGCTTCCTAAAATACCAAAATCTTGTTAGGCCCTTGTGATGAAGCAATCCACAATGCCATATCAGGAAGCATGTCATGCATCTTGACAAAATCTTCAGAATTATTAACTTCAACATCCTCTAATAGGCATGCAAGTTTCAAACTGTCAAGAATAAATTTTACTTCCCTTCTTGCAACAGCAATGTTGTGAGAATCACTTAAAAGTCCCTCTCCAATCCATAGCTCAATAAGTCCATCTTTCATAATGATTTGGTATTATGCAAATCCATTTATTAACCACGTCGATGTTTGCCAAAATGAATTACGAAACAATTGTGTTCATATTGTGTGTATTCTATTATGATCTATTTTACCACCTCTAATTTTCCTGTCATGATACGTTTATTTATTGTAATGTATTATGCAAATCAATTTATTAAACAAGTCGATGTTTGCCAAAATGAATTACGAAACAATTGTGTTCATATTGTGTGTAATTCTATTATGACCTATTTTACCACCTCTAATTTTCCCCTACTATTTATATAATGACATCCCAAACTAAAATACATTTTATTAATACCAAATTTACCCTCGTAATAATGAATTTTTTTCCTCGTTTTCAAATTTCTTATTTACTCACGAGTAATAATATAGCCATAAATTTTTGTACAAACTAATGTGGTATAATTTAACTGATTGGATTAGATATTTCTTAACCTATATGATTTGTTTTAATTATTTTATATTTTTATTCAACCAATAAATTAATGTCATATTAGTTTGTACAAAATAAGTTTGTATAAGAATTTATGACTGTATCATCACTCTTACTCACATCTTATTTTCTAAGTTATTGAAAAAGAATATTCCCAAAAAAAGGTTCACAAAAAAAAAAAGCATAGTAAGCAAAGAAGCTTCCCAAATTTTCGAGAACCCTTTTACAATGAAGGAGCGAATGTCAGAAAACTATTACTACACAAGAAATCAGACCAACAGTTTGATTTGCGAGAGCTATAAAGAAGGTTGGGAAACCAAAAAAAGAAAAAGAAAAAGGCAGATTTGCAGCAAAGTGGAATGGGAGAAATTGACTTGAGGAACAAGATTAGTTCTTTAGACGTTTAAATTACATTCCAATCAAGTTGGGAAACTTTGATCATATAGGCCCCCCATGGTAACTCCTTGTTTGGGTCACCGACACACCGTACACTGGAGTAAATATATTGTTAGCAAAATCAATTACCAACCATAAATTTCGATTTTTCTTCAGGTTTTAATTCCCTTATGGAAGCGATTTTATGGATGAAATCTACGCAAGTTGTGGATGCCAAGTTACGGTAGAGTAAAATTCGAATAAGAATGGAGTGGAGTGAAATAGCTTAAGGTCTCTTGCGATATGATCTTATGATATCTAAAATATTAATAAGTGATTGATATTTAATAAATTATAAAATATAAAATATTAAATCTTATCTATATACTTGAAAACACATGCTACAGTGCCTTTAATAATTAGAGTGGAATTACCATCACCCTTAAAACTCAATTTAATTTCACTTTGCTCCCTCATATTTCAGGAAACATCAATTTACGCCTAGACCTTTGAGAAATAGTCATCCCGGCCCCATTGAGAGCTGCTTACAAAATCGCCAGTTACAATGGTTGACTGTCGTTGACCGACGAAATATATAAGGTATGGAGATGTAAATGGAGCCGTGCGGTGCTAGCAACTGATTTTACGGATATGAAATGATGACACTTGATCTCAAGTACGCCTACGATGCATCGGCTGGAAGCGGCTTGTAGTGTACGCGCTCGCTGGAGCAGAGCGGCTTGTGGCGGTCGAAGTTTTGGGAGCTCAGACGTGTTCAATGGTGATTGAAGAATTAGGAAGCAGTCAGCCGCTGCGGCGTAAGAGGATGCGCTCGACGGCAATCGCCGGCGTAGGTGCGCGGCGGTTGCTATAATTGCCCTTTGAATTTGATATTCATTCTAAGTTATCAAAGGACGAATTTATCATTTAAGAGACTGGGGTGGTCTCAATTGATACTAACCCTTTAAAACTATTAGTTTGATGTCGCGTGCAAAATGTTTTGGTTCGGAGATTTTTAATAAAAATATTATAAATTTTTTATTTTATAAATTTAAATTAAAATTAATTTTTAAATCCTATAGTGTTACAAGTTACGACATCCCAATCATGGTACCAAATTGATCCTAAGTATGCAACAGTTTTGCCGGTTAATTCCAAAATTGACTTTTGGATACGAGGAGAAAGTCTTCTTTATGGCTTACAATAAACATGAACCACAAGGACTAACTAATCCTTTGTTCTAATGTGAGAGCATATTGCAATTTCATCGACAGAATTCTGTTTCATCAACAGAAATCCGAAAACATCTTCCATCCTCAAAATTTACAACTTCCGCCAGCGCAAGACAAGGTTAGCTTATCCATTTCTCTGAACTGGGATTTTATTCGGGTGATCTCTGAAAGAGTGCCTGGATTGTGGTAGCCCAATCTTGGACATTCTCACTCGATTGTGGGACTGCACCGCAACTAACAGCTCTTACATCCGGCATCTCAAAAAGAACCTCAAGTCTTTGAGAAAAGCAAGGCGTGAACTCGAGGATCTCAGTGAAAATGTCAACAGAAGGGTTGAGGAAGAAGAGCAGCAACAGCGCAAGTGTAAAAACCAGTGCAAGGCTGGTTTAATGCCGTGGAATCAGAAATAAAGAAAGCGCATATTATTTTGCGGAAAGGAGAGCAAGAGGTTCAAAAGAAATGTTTGGGAAGTTGTTGTGTCGGCAACTGTTGCTCTGGTTACAAGATTGGAAAGAAAGTGATTAATAAGATCCGTGATGTAAAAGATTTAATTAAAAGAGGAGAAATTTTAGAGAATCTTCAAGTTACCTACAAGCTGCCACGACCACCGGTAGATGGGGTGGTGATGGAGGAGACTGGGCTTTGACGCCATGCTCGATGAAGTATGGGGATATATTAAAGACAATAGATACAGAATCATTGGGTTGTATGGAATAGGAGGTGTGGGGAAGACCACACTCTTAAAGAAACTTAACAATAAGTTTTTAGATATAAATCATCATTTTGATTTGGCGATATGGGTGTCCAAAGAAGCAAATTTAGAGAACATTCAAGAAGTCATCCGGAAAAAATTAAACTTTTCGGATCAAATGTGGAAAAACAAAGGCGAGGAGGACAAAGCTACTGAAATTTTTATAAGCTTAAGAAGCAAAAAGTTCGTGTTGCTCCTAGACGATGTATGGGAGCGACTAGATCTCTCAAAAATAGGAGTTTCTCTATATGACAATCAAAAAGGGTCTAAAATTGTATTTACAACTCGGTCGCAAGAAGTATGCGGTCAAATGAGAGCTCATAGAAGATTTAAACTGGAGTGTTTATCACCAGAAGCATCTATGGATTTGTTTCAGCTCAAAGTGGGTGAAGATGTCTTCAATTCCCATGCAGAGATTCCAAGACTTGCTCAAATTGTTGTTGAAGAATGCCAGGGTCTGCCGCTTGCTCTTATTACTGTAGCACGTGCCATGTCTAGTCGGAGGGGCCCAAGGGAATGGCAGCACGCAATTGATGAACTGCAGAGTAATCCTTTCCGATTTGCGGGTATCGGAGACCTTGTCCTTCCTATTCTGAGGTTTAGCTATGATAGCTCAAGTGACGATGTCCACAAAATTTGTTTCCTGTATTGTTCTTTGTTTCCAAGGGAACATAATATTAGGAAAGATGAACTTATCGAACTCTGGGTTGCTGAGGGATTTTTAAATTCTGATCCTAGAAATGAAGGAGAATATATTATTGGAAGTTTACAACTTGCTTGCCTACTAGAAAAGGGCGAATACTCTGAAGATGTTGTTGTGATGCATGACGTCATTCGCGACATGTCCTTGTGGTTAGCTTCTAATGAGTGCAAGATTGTGGTACTAGGTAAGTCTAACCAACAGAACAAGTTTGATGATTTGAAGGAGGCTTTTAGAGTGTCAGTTTGGGGTTCAGATGTTGAGATTCTCCCTGAAGCACCGTCTTGTCCTCGGCTGCCAACCTTGCTTATCAGGTTCAGCGTATTGGAAAAATTTCCAAGTAGATTTGCTAAATCTATGCATGCCTTGGCAGTTTTGGACGTGTCATATAATCTTGATTTGTATAAGCTGCCTGAGGCGATTGGTAAATTGATTAACTTATGCTATCTGAATCTTTCAAACACAAGAATAATAAAACTTCCAACTGAAATTAAATAGTTGAAAAACCTGAAGATTCTGCGATTAGATGGTGTGCAGTCTCCTCTACGCGTACCTCAACAAGTGATATCAAGTCTTTCGTCATTACAAGTATTTAGATAGTTCTCAAATGAACTTCTTGAATTGTCTTATACGGTCCCCAATGTTACAAGTTTTTTAGCTGAGTTGGAAAGACTGGAAAACGTTCATGATAAAAGTGTCACCTTATGTGATGTGGACGCAGTCAATAGAGTCAAATTCTCCCCCAAGTTACAAAGCTGTATCAAAAGACCAGCAGTTGTACGCACGGCTTCTTTCTTGCGCTCTCCTGACTTAAGGATGGATCATCTTGAAACACTTGAAATAGTTGATTGTTCACTGGAGAGTATAAATTTTTACTTTGGAGATCGGGACGGACCTGCTCTTTCCGTAACCTTCGTCATCTATCTGTTAAAAGCTGTTGCTATATGACAGATTTGAATGGATCAGATGCGCTCCAAACCTTCAACTTCTTTATGTTAGCCACTGCCCCATATTATCTGAAATAATTGACACTTATGGATCACCTGGGGCTTCTGAAATTGAAGAAAGTCATGACTTTCTCTCGAACCTCATGGTCACTGATCTTCAGCGTCTACCAAACCTAATAAGCATATGCGGCGGATCCGTGCCGCTTCCTTCCCTCAAAACTACATCTGCGAACGACTGCCCTGGTTTAAGAAAACTCCCATTAAACTATGGAAGTGCAAAGAATAGTCTGCATGCAATCCGTGGCGGTAGAGAATGGTGGGATCAACTAGAGTGAGAGGATGAAGACACCAAGAATGTTTTTGCATCAAAATTTCTTGCACTGTAAATTCAATTTTCATAACTTCACGTAACTTGAAAGTTGCCATACACTTCTTAGCACGAGTAACAGAAGGTTTCTGACCTATAGTAGCATGCATATATATATATAGAGTCATGTTTAATTTCTGTGATATTTTATTTTCACTATTTTATCTCCCTCCCCCCCCCCCCCCTTTTTTTTTAAATGTTATCATTATTAAACATTTATTGTCAAATTACTTTAGTTTAGATCTGTGATCGCAGGGGAGGGTGGCCTTTTTTCCCCCCTTTTTTTTCACTTCTCTTTCTATGACTGTTTGAAACTGACTTGTTTCCCATGCAATGTAATGAGTTCAAACAACTTATTTCCAAAATTATTTTTCAGATAGCAGAATGTATGCATCTGAAGATTGCTCGAAGATTGTACTTGAAGACTGAATCATCAAGAGTTCGGAACGTTGGAAGAAGTGTCCGTACAAACTATGCGACCCCGATTGCGGTTTATAGCGTGCGATGCATCTATTTTATTATTTACTTTTCCATTGTATTGGGTACAGAGAAATTGTACGAAACATGTAGCCCGTGACTGTTTTGTTCTCACATATAATAAACCGGCTGCTGGTGCTTTGTATATATGTTGTCCATGTAAGTTATTCGAAACTCTCAAGTGTGCCTCTGATAATGCTATCTAACTAGTTTTTTTTTTTTTACGCTTATTTTAAAGGAAGAGGATGATGTTTTTGATGTGATGGTTTTTAAAATGAAATTTATTTGGTAGTTTGTTTTTAAAACAACATATGAAAATGAAAACAATAAAAATGAATTTGGTTGTTTATCTAAACATGTGAAAAATAATAAAAATGCGTGTCGTTGTTTGTTTAAAAATACAGAGATTTTATAAAAATTTTAAAATAATTTTTTTCAATTTATTTATAGATTTTATCTTTTATTATGAGATGGTTTTCTGAACATTTTTATTGCTGTATGAATTCTAATTTCATTTTGATTAGTATATACAAAAATAAAATGAAAATAAAATAATAAATGTAGAATTAATTAGCATATAACAAAATAAAAATTCTTACTATAATTATATTTGTAATGATATTTAATTATATGCTAAGGGCTTATTGAGTAGTTACAGTGAAGAAGACAAAAAAATAATAATAAGATGTAGTATCATAGAAGTAAAATTGAGAGGATAAGGTAGAATTAATTAAATAAAGAATTAAATAAATAATAACTGTGGACCAAGCACTAACTTTTTACTTTGCTTTTTTCACATTGTTCTGCGAAGAGTTTCGACTTTTTCTTTACAAAATTTTTAAAAATAAAAATATTTTGTTCTCCAACATTTTTATTAATTATCAGAAAATGACTTAACCATGTCCAAACATATTTTCAGGTTTTCGCTTGTGGAAAACAAAATAACACTCAACAAAAAACATTACCAAAGACACCTTAATAGTTTGTCTATTTACGTTGGTGACATGGCTGCTGATGTGGCGAAGGCCACTGCTCAAGTTAATTAAAGTTGTTACATCTCTGTAACAAGCCTGCAAACCAAATGTAGAAACAGAGCAGCGGCTGATCAATAATAAACATTTTCAATCATCATTCCAGACTTCCAGTGTACAGAGAGAGCTATGGAGGCTCATCTTTGACTCATTAACAGCCTTGATTTTTGTCCGATATTTGAGCACTCAATTGATTCATTAAGAAATTTTAAATCAGGATTAATTTCAATTAGCTCCGCTCAATGTTTAAGGAAACCTCAATTTACACTCAGATCTTTCAGAACCAGTTATTCCGCCTCCGACTTCGCAGCACTGTTAGGTCCAACAGTTGAATGTCAGTGCCCCTAAAAAATTTTTTTTTTTCTACTTCAATAATAAAACACAAAACCAATTGACAAATTTATCCCAAAGCAGAAGGTATAGAGATGTAAAATGGATCCTCGTGTGCTAGCAACCGATTGGTGTAACTGCTGGTGGTGTTGGCGGAGGCTTAAGAGGACGCATTCGACGGTATTCGCCGATGCATGTATGCTGCGGTTGCTGTGGTTGCCTTGGAATTTGATATTCAATTTTTAAGTTATTCTGGGACGAATTAGCATTTAACAGACTGGGGTGGGGTCAAATGATATTAACCCTTAAAATTATTATTAGTTTGATGCTAAAAGGTGGACTCCCATGTCCCTGGTGACTTTCAGTAAATATTTTTGTAATCATTACACTTGCATCTTTTAAGTAATCCTTTAGTTTTATTGTGAGGGCATATTACGATTACCACTTTTCTCCACTGGAATTTTGTTCTGGGGATCTCTGAAAGATTCATGGATTGTGTGAGCCCAATCTTGGACATTTTTACTCGATTGTGGGACTGCACTGTAGCCAAAAGCTCTTACATCAGGCATCTTGAAGATAACCTAAAGTCTTTGAGTGAAAAGAAGAGTCAACTTGAAGATATCAGTGAAGATGTCAAGAGAAAGGTTGAGACAGAAGAGCAGCAGCAACAGCGTAAGCGTTTTAAAGTAGTGGAAATAAAAGAAGTGGATGGTATTATATAGAAGGGATACCAGGAGATTGGAAAAAAATGTTTGGGAAGTTGTTTTACTAGAAACTGTTACGCTAGTTACAAGATCGGAAAGACAGTGACTGAGAAGATATCTGAAGTAACAGTACTAAGACAAGATGGGCAAGCTTTTGGAAGCGCTAATGTTACCTACGAGCTACCACGACCTCCGGTGGATGGGTTGCTGACAGAGAAAACAGTGGGTGCAGACTCAACACTGGATGAAGTTTGGGGATGCATTGAAGATCAGAGAGAGCAAACTATTGGGTTATATGGAATGGGAGGTGTTGGCAAGACCACCCTCTTAAAGAAGCTTAACAATAAGTTTCTGGATGGAAATCATCGTTTTGATTTGGTGATTTTTGTTGCCGTGTCCAAAGAAGGAAATTTGGAGAAGATTCAAGAGGTTATACGCAGAAAATTGAATGTTTCGGATTACATTTGGAACATGAAAGGGGAGTGTGATAGAGCTGTCAAAATTCTGATAAGCTTGAGAAGAACAAAGTTTCTGTTGCTACTAGACGATGTATGGGAGCGATTAGATCTCTCAAAAATAGGAGTTTCTCTTTCTGACTGTCAAAATGGGTCCAAAATTGTGTTTACAACTTGCTCAGAGGAGGTATGTGGTCACATGGAAGCACATAGGAAATTTAAGGTGGAGTGTTTGTCACTAGAAGTAGCCCTCGATTTGTTTCGCTACAAGGTGGGTGAAGATGTATTCAACTCCCATCCTGAGATACCAACGCTTGCTGAAGCTGTTGTGGGAGAGTGCAAGGCTTGCCACTTGCTCTTATTACCATAGCTCGTGCTATGTCTAGCAGGAGGAGCCCTAGGGAATGGCACTATGCAATTGACGAATTACAGAGTAACCCATCAAGATTTGCAGGTATGGGGAATCTTGTCTTTCCTATTTTGAGGTTTAGCTACGATAGCTTGACAGACGATGCTCTCAAAACTTGTTTCCTATATTGTTCCTTATTTCCAGAAGAGAATAACATTAGGAAAGAAAAGCTTATAGACCTTTGGATTGGGGAGGGATTTTTAAGTGATTTCCGTAGCATAACCGCTGCACGGAATCAAGGAGAATAGATTATTGGAAGTTTGAAACTTGCATGTCTACTTGAAACTGGTGAATATTCTGAAAATTTTGTTAAGATGCATGACGTTGTTCGTGATATGGCATTGTGGTTAGCTTCTAATGAGAGTAAGAGTTTGGTACAAAGGTCTAGTGATTGCACAAATAAATCAGCTGATAGCTAGAGGGAAGCTGTTAGATTGTCACTGTGGGGTTCAAGCATCGAATCTCTCCGTGAAACACCATCTTGTCCTCATCTACGAACTTTGCTTGTAAGGTTTACTGTGTTGGAAACATTTCCACATAGATTCTTTGAATCTATGGTTGCTTTGAAAGTTTTGGACTTGTCATACAATCTTGACTTAACTCAGTTGCCTGTGGGAATCGGTGCATTGATCAATTTACGCTATCTTAATCTTTCCAATACAAGTATAGAAGAGTTGCCGAATGAGATTATGTATTTGAAAAACCTGAAAATTTTACTTTTAGATGGTATGCGGCAACTTCACCTAATTCCAGCAGGAGTATTCTCAAGTCTTTTGTCATTAAAAGTATTTAGCTTGTTCTCAACTGAACTTATTGAATTGCATTGCACGCCTCCGAATGATACAACCATCCTAGATGAGTTAGAGTGCCTGGGAAATCAAATTTATGAGATAAGTATCACTTTAGGCTCTGCCAGTGCGCTATTTAAAATAAATGTTTCTTGGAAATTATGTAGCCGTATTAAAAGACTAACAATTATGCACAATTTGGACTCGCACTCCATTGACTTGAGGAATATGAAGCATCTTGAAACACTGAATATAGTTGAATGTTCTCTGGAGAGGGTATATCCTACTTGTAACAGATGGACCAATTTCCATAACCTTCATCATCTGTCTATGCGTGCATGTCCTCTTATTAGATATTTGACATGGATCGGAGAAGCTCCAAACCTTCAGTTTCTTTCTTTAGTAAACTGTCAAGCATTATCTGAAATAATAGAATCAGCTGGGTCTTCAGTAGTTGCAGAAAGCCACAACTATTTTGGAAATCTAATGGTGATTGTTCTTGATAGTCTTCCAAGCCTAAAAAGGATAGGCATCAGAACAATGCCGTTCCCTCCTCTCCAAAATGTATTGGTAACCAACTGCCCAAATTTAAGAGAACTCCCTTTTAACTCGGAGAGTGCAAAGAACGGTTTAGTCTCAATACGAGGAAGTGCAGAATGGTGGGAGCAGTTACAGTGGGAGGATGAAGCCACCAAGCATGTCTTTGCTGCAAAATTCCATGAACTCTGAATTCATCGTGTTAAAGTGTAGACACGTGGATACGAAGAATTTGCAATGCAGGTACGTTCAAACCTTTCTTGATCTCTTGTAGATTTTTATTATTGTTTAAGTGAATTTTTGATGTAATTAAGTAGAACATTAAGATTTTTTTCCTCTTGACAATTGCTTTGTATTGGCTCATCATTCCATCTTATGATGGAGATAAGACTTGACAAGTTTAGAATGAACAGAAACAATTGTGTGAAACAGAGAAGTAAAAAATCTGAAAATTTCTCCATTTACTTGGAAATCATATTTTACAATGCATTATGCTTCTTCTTGATTGTTAACAGCAATGATTTAGAATCTGATTGTCCATTTATCCTTTGATGCCTTTGCGTTATGCCATTTATGATGATGATATAAACAGTAAACTTTTGATCCGTTTAGTTGTTTCCACAATATATTTTTTTTCCCCGCAGATAGTGTTGCTTGAAGATTGAATCAAGAGCTTGTGGAGTTTGGATTGTCAAATCGGTTGTTGTTCAAGGGTAACTGTAGAATGCAAATGGTGTTTGGTCCTATCATCTCATCTTTCGAGCATTTCTATTTTCAGTGTGTTAGTTGTGAAAGTTGTTCGGGTTCAAGATGGTACAAAACCTGATAAACTCCAGTTGCTATTGTGCCTCTATATTGACTTGTATAATTTTATGTCCAAATATCCTGCTTGCTTCATATTCTACTTTATATTTTACTGTATAGCAGGGTACCTTGTCTATGCATATTAGAACAAAGGCAAACTTGTGCAGTTTAATTACTGCAGCATTGCTAAGAATAAAATTACTGGAGACACTTTCTTGAAAGCAGATAATATTATAGAGAGAATCATGGAGATAAACAGGGGAAGGAAATTCCTTGAAGGAAATTCGACTTTTGATTTGCAAATTTTGTCATGCAGAACTTGTGATACAAGGGTTGGAGGCTTTGCAAGATATAAATGAATTATAAGTGTTCAGCATTGAGCGAGTAACCTCGAAGCTATTCCAGCTGGAGTGATATCATGTGTGACCAAATGAGTTGCGTAATCAATGTTTTGATGACATGACAAGAGTTGGGGACTTTGCAAGATATAATGAAATTGGTGTCACCTTATCTACACTGGACGCTATCCTGAAAGTTGCAGAGTTGTTTTAAAGGATTTGCAATCAAATCGTCAGGATTGCTTTCATTTGACGTTATCTTGTTCAATCATGGGAAGACTGGAGAATCTAGAGATACTCACAATATTTGATTGTCACTACTCAGAGGAGATTAAATTTTGTTCCGAAGAAAGGGAGAGTATAGGCGGATTTACTTCTAATAATGGTTTCCGCAAGCTCAATTATGTACTAATATGGAATTGTTCGCGGATAGAAGATTTGTCAGGCTCGTATACGCTCCTACCCTTGAAAATCTTTTGATACAGAATTTCTCATCATTAGAAGAAATAATCACTTTTTGTCCACAGATAAATTGAGAAAGTCCAGTGAAGGCTTCTTTTGTTTTTGTCATTAATATACGCCAGTATGACACTTTCATTCCTCATTTCTTCTTCCTGCGCCATCGCAATAACTTTTCTTCTCTCTCTTTTGATATATTGAATGAGGAACTGGTTCAATTAAAGATATGTCTTACGTATAGAGAAGAAAATAGAAAGATTGCAAATGGATATGGAAAAGAATGAGTTGGAAAGAGAACAATGCCACATGTGTGTGTTTGTGATCTTATCTTACTTATGGATCTTGTCCTTTCAAAATTTTAAGTAGATAGCAAGATGAAAAAGCCACTTGGATATGGACCATGGATATGGTTGTTTCTCATTTTTCAATTTCGAGTTGATAGTATGTTGACAAATTGAAGGCAGTTTGGTGGAAACCATGGGACCATGGTTGTTTCTCATTATTACCTTCAAGTTGATCAGAGCAACTTGGGAACCATGGCTCTGTAGTTGTTTCTCATTTTGAATGTACGTTGAATGGAAATATAATAAAGTGCCAATTAATCATTACCTCACTTTTAATATCTAATTAGATAATGAGACGACAAAAGCAACTTGACTGTGTTTATATGGTAGCATTCGCTGAAGTGTCTTGCGTATCATAGGAATTTCCTAATATAGCAAACAAGATCTTCTCAGCTTTATTAGTTTCTGTAACCTCCCTAAAAGCAACCATGGAATTTTTGGGCATAATCTGGGACATTGTCAAAGGATGCTGGAATTGGACCGCCAATGCTAGCTCTTAATCTGTCAACCAGAAGCCAACGTAGACGCTTTGAGTCAGCCAAAGCGAGAGCTCGATAGCAGCCGTAAAGATGTCAATGGGAGAATTGAACGAGCAATAGAAGCTGATTTTGTGCCTAGAGAGCAGGTGAAAGACTGGTTAGCAACATCAGAACTGAAGGTAAAGGAAGTGGATTTTCTCTTGCAGAGAGGTGAAAAAGAGAAAGCAAAGCTGTGTTTGGGAGTTTTTTTTTTCCAAAAATTGTTGGTCCGGCTATAATGTCGGTAAAGAAGTTGTTGAAATGATCGAGATTGTGAAGGAACAAACAAGCAAAGGGCACTTTGATGATGTTGCGGATCCACGGCCACCACCTGTTGTTGAGATTCTACCCAAGGAGAATAACATTGTAGGCATAGAATCTAGATTGAGTGAAGTTTGGAGATACACTGAAGATGATGGTGCCAAAATCATTGGCCTGTATGGAGTATGAGGTGCGGGGAAGAGCACCATGTTAAAGCAACTTAACGATATGTTCAGTGACATGAGCCATAAGTTTGGTGCGGTGACTTTGGTTAAGGCATCCACGGAATTAAACATAGGAAAAATTCAAGAAGTTATTTGATCTAGATTAGGAATTGATCCGGATGGTGGCAAGTGGAGGAACAGAGATGAGCAAGGCAGACCCACAGAAATTTTCAGGAGGTTAAGCAACCAAAAGGTTGCCTGTTGCTCGATGATCTGCGGGAACGAATAGAATTATCAGAAGCCGGTGTTCCCGTCCAAAATGGGTCGAGTATAGTATTTACAATCATATTTGATGAAGTGTGCATCAGCATGACCATTGACTGGAGATTCAAAGCTGATTATTTGCCACAAGAAGAAGCATGGAATCTGTTCTGACTCAAGGTGACTGATGATGTATTAAACTCTCATCCTGAGATCCGAGAACTTGCTGAAACCGTGGGTGGTATGTGCGGAGGCTTGCCGCTTGCTCTTATCACAATTGGCATCGCCATTGCTAGCAGGAGAGACCCTGATAATTGGCGATATGCAATTGAAGAATTGCAAAGGTATCGATCCGGATTTGAAGGTATGGGTACTCGTGTCTTCCCTTTTTTGAAGTTCAGCTATGATAGATTGACAAGTCAAACATAAACGTATCATGACAGGAATATCCATTAAAACGTGATAATATGATTAGAAAAATTAGCTACTAGAGACACACGCACTAAACACTAAATTAATTATATTCATGTCATATACAGAGTGTATTATAAACTTATTCATGTCTTACTTAAGTTATATTAACTTATTCATAACGTATTTTATTGATATATTTGTTATTTTTTAAGTTAATTTTTTATTTTTTCATTAAATATATTAAATAGATTAACACAATTAATACAAGTAATAAATAAATTCGACATAATTACATGAATCGACTGCTACGGGGAAAATCTACCCTAATTTTAAATAGAATCTATGTTGTGAATTCATCAAAAACAATAATAAAACATTTTATTTTTACCCAATCTAAGTAGGTCGATTATACTTGAATTTCCTTAAATTATTAGTTTGAATTGAATCTCAATTTGAAGTAAAACGATTTTAGGTTCCAATCTTGAATCGAGATTCTAATTCTGTAATTCAACTACAAATAAAAAATCACCAGGAAACAATCAGAATAACACTCGGAATGATGATTGAAAAAATTTGTTTTTGATAGCTACTGTGGGATTTGTCGGGGCAGCCATCACATTTCTTAAAAATTTTAGAAGATAAATATTGACCTTTTCAGTTGAAATTATAAACTTAGTGGCTTTTTTTGATTTTTTAAAATTTGAACAGATTTGAATTGGTTAGAATTTTGAATAGAATTGAATATCTTAATCTAAATGATACGTTTTTTTGTTTTATTGAATTGCAAAAAACAAATATTAAGTTATTTTTTTTAACTTAAAAAATTTAGAAACTAGTATTTTTATGTTTGTGCCTTTACAAATTATAGATGTTAAACAAATAAAAGTCATTTCAAAGAATTTAAATAAGATAATACATTATGATAGTATAAATCATGTTCAATTGAACACATATATATTAATTAATTTGATTGTAGTTTATGATATTTTTATATGAAAAATATTCGTAAAAAAATTATGAAGATAAATAGTGCTAATTCGAAGATATTAAAAGGATAAAATAATAATAGTCTATCAATATTATCATAAGTTACGGAGATAGCTAATTATTAAATTTTATTTACTAAAGATGAAAATTAATTAATTAAATAAAGATATCTTAAAAATTATCTTTTTATGATATCATTCAAACTTTTTAGTTTAAGTAAAGAGAAAAAATTAACTTAATAACTTAATGATTTAATGACTAAAAATTTTTATTAAATTAAAAAAATAAACGGACTTAATGACTTAATTGATTGAAACTGAGTCATCAAGTTAAAACAACAAACAACCTCTTACCCTTATCATATTCATTATTTCATTAATTTAAATATAAATTATTTTTCAAATATCTCATCTATATATTTATAAGTTTTAGCCCAATTGTAAATTTAAGTTAAGCACAAATCCCAAATAAATGCTCAATCAAGTGTAATCCATTGAACTAATTTTTAAGAAAATAAAACAAAATAAATATCTAAAATCATATTTTAACTTTTTCATGATTTGGACATTTTGCCGCCTTTTTTTTTTTTTAAGACTAAAGCCTTGATTTCTAGCTAAAACTTTGATTCGACGACCCACATGCGTCATCATTTCTTTACGTTTTATGTTGGTTAAAAAAAAAGAAAGAAAGAAAAAAAATTCCCGTAGATTCGATTTCTGACCAAGCCATTGGCTGCTGCTCTGCCTTAATACTGTTTGTTACTGAGCTACAACAACTTTAACTAACTTGACCAGTGTCCTTTGCCACATCAGCAGCCAAATCACCTACCAAATTAACAAACTTTTAACGGTTCTTTTTTTTTTTTTTTTTGGGTTGGGGGGGGGGGGGAGGGAAGCACACCTTTTCTTCACAGTTAATCGTTTAACCTCCTCTAATTCATTAATATCTAAGTTAAGATGTAAAGCGCCAAAAATGGAGGTTTAGTAAAGGAACAAAACAATCACAAGCCTCAACATCAATAGAAGCTTATCAGGTTTTGCACAATCCTCGCATCGTACGCTGTACATACCAAAACACACGGGCAAAATAAATGCTACGAAGATGCATCGCCCGATAGAAACACCAACTGGGGTCACACGGTACTTTAGTTTGGGTGATGGAGCCTACTTTGACGAAGGATTTGGTGTATATGATAATAATATATTAATGATTTAGTACTCTGTTGATGTTTAATGCATAATAAAAGTTCGTAGCTTAATCTTATGGTCTAACAGAATTGATTGCATTGCATTTATAGGTGTAAAGAGAATTTCTGTGGATATAAAAAGAATCACGAATAAAATGTGGACAGAAGTTGACAGAACTGAGCAGTGTGCCTCGTCAAAGACCTTAAACGACTTCATAAGCAGCGAATGGACCATAGACTAAGAGGGACTAGGACTGTCCACACAAGTAGTTCTCCAGGACCTAGTGCTGCTGAGAAGAAAGCCAATGAGGCTTTGCAAGGGGCTTCGTGTTTGTGGCAAAGGAGCCAATAAGAACAAGCTAGTAGTTCGTCGCCTGTTCGGAACAAGACCCCATTTTAAGATTTGCTGTAATGATGGAGACTGGAATTTGGAGTGTTGCACTGCACACCATCTAATCGTAGAATCTCAGGTTTTTCAAATATTTAATTTCATCTTTCCTAGTATTATGTTCCTTTGGAAATAAAGAACAATAGAGGAAACATACCTTGGCACTCTATTTGTTTCCTTTATTGTTCTTTATTTCGAAATCTGTACGGGTTGCGCCTCCTGTAAGAGCAAGCAGCAAACCCCCAGCATTCTTCAACAACAATTTGAGCAAGATTAATTTTTCATTTTAATGTATCACACTACTCTTTCCCAGCTATCATATATACCGCACATCAATTTGTATGAGATCAATTTGTCGCTACAAAAAATGTGATTTACGATTCACTCTCCCGTTTTCATTAATTCATTGTACCAAAGCTTTTAATTACGCAGATAATTTGGTTACGAAAGCTTTGATTAAGAGTTTAATGCAATCAAATCTACCTCTCCGTGAAAGGGAATTCAACGTTAAGGGTGCTATATGCTTTCAAGGTTTCTGCATCCTTCTAAAATGACTCCGATTGTGAAATACATTCTAAGTGATCTTAATATCCTGGAGATTTAACTCAACTTCCTGTTACAACGAAATCTCAGCGCTTGGATCATTCCCTTTCCGTTTGGTTGTTAACTTTATTTAATTGTTTATCAGGAGATTCATCTCTCACTGGAAGCTCTGAATTTACGGATCGATGGCTTAGCTTGTTCTTTTACATGACAGCTTGCCACCTTAACTGTGTACTAATAGTGCCTTACATCACTACATAAGAGTAAATTAGTTTTCTCTTTGCCGATTGCATTTTTTATAGCAATTCATATCTGTGTGGTCCAGTGACTGGAAAGACTTGCCCCAGATCTGTGCCATTTTCTCCTTCACCTCCATTTGGTCCAACACTCCAGTACCTTCTCCTGGCAGTATCTCACATAACTTAGCTCACTTTTCTCGTTTATCGATCTTATTATCGATTTTAATTTTTATTGCCATAATAATTATGAAAGTACATCACAGCACCATTAGTCACCCACGGCATTAAAAAATAAGTTCAGTGTCACCTCATTTGTCACTATTCGATTGTCCTCTCTTTCATTGATTTTGCTACTTGTTACTTCTGAGTGGGGTTATAAGGATTGAAAAAAATATATATCAAATTTTGGACCAGTAAAACACGCGTAATCAATTAATGGGCCACTTATTTATTATTTTTTTTTCTTAAAAGAGAATTTTCGCAGGGTGACTGAAGAAAAGCCGATTCAATCATGAATGAGAGTCCCTCACAAATACAATTCAAGCCACAGTTTCTCTTGCTATGCTACTTATTGGCACTTGCGAATCTTTTGAATTATCAAACGAATAGCAAGATAACACTTCGACATCTGTTGTCACATGGAGAGAAATCCTTTCTCCGATTGATGTAATATTTGGATAATGTAGATTGACTTTTCATTAAAACAAGCATTGTCATGCTGTTGAGAAACTATTACGTCAAACTGTTCAACTTAATTTTGACAAGTGAGAGAGAGGGATGGGACCATCCAATTAAACTTAACTAGGCATTACCACAGCTATTCATTCTTTCATGCTTGTAAAATCTAAATTTGAACATCACACCACGTGAGAATGGTTATATTGGAATTGTCTCATCTACGTTTCTATTCTCATCATCTCGTCTAGTAGAAAGAGTCTTGCTTGTTCCCAGTCAGTGGCAGAATCAAGATTTTACCTCGAACGGGCTATAATGATTAAACAATAACCTTCAGTCGGTTGTGACATAAAAATCGGTGTTACAAAGTGATTTACAACGTGAAAAATGATCATTCTCCGTTGTCACCTCTTTCATTGAACTTCGCCACCGGCACGCCGTGAAATTTTATCTTCTGAGCCAGGTTAAAAGCCCTCATTTAACAAGTTAAGAGCAGCCAATATTGTGAAAAAATTACTAAAATTCATTTAATTGATGAAAAATGATAAACTAAAATTAATGCAAAGGAGGAGAAAAAAAAAAAATACTCGGGTCTTTTTCAAGTAATTAAAATATAGCTAGTGTTATTAATGCTTTGTAGTTTGCACCAGTCTTTTTATCCATTGTTTTCTCGTGTTTTATCCTTAGGCTTCCATTTGATCACGTACTTCTTGTCACCAAGTTGTAAATACAATTTTGGTCTTTTTGGTTGTCTTAGAGAGAAACTCTTATTTCTTAGAAATCTAGTTACTCAATACAAGAAATTCTAGAGTACATCAAAGGCACTATACCTAATTAATATATATATGACATGTATAGTTCAATTAAATATAACTATTAATTAATCTCAACAATAATCACCCTCTTACGATATTAATCTTCTCACTCGTTTCCTTTCCTAACACGTAATACATGCAACAGCAACAAATCCCCAAACATTTTTTCTCTATTGATCACCTTTTTGTAAACGGGAGTCCCATTCTTTTAGCATAACTTCTATGCTTTGTAGCCGCACTTTCATTTTTACGCGCAGGCCTTGCGCGTTGTTGCTGCTGCTGCTGCTTCGTGACATCGACTATGTCTAGCAGATCTTCCCTCATGCCATCGGGTTCATGCTTCACTTCTCTCAAAATAATCTTGATTTTCTTCAAGATCAAGGATGCAACTGCGATGTTTGGTGATCAATTGCAATATCGCGAGAGACTGTGCCTCTCAGCTAAACCATTGCTCTTAGGATGTCACAGAAAGAAAATTTCAAAATACAAAGCTAGCGTGCAGAGAAGTTCTGTGAATCATCTTTGCGAGCTGCAACAATGCACTTCCAAATGGTTTAGAATTGTAAATAAATCAGCCCAACTCAACATGGATATAATTTCCTTTTAAATAATCAGGATGTTATTCATTTTCGACAGATTATGATATTTTTTACTATCATGGTAATCTTTTGATCAGCAGATAGTTTAATTAAAGGTCAAAATTTGCCAATTGATGGTTTAATTCCAACTAAACTATCTTCTTTTATTACTTTTTAATTAATATATGTTGAGTATCAAAAACAGGGGAACCGTAGACTTGTTGCTGTAAATTGCAGTTAGAAAAAAAAAATTGAAGAAGAAAAAGAAGAGAAGATTTAATTTTCTTTTCTGGAACAGCAGGCATTCGTTGTTAAAACGTTTTCACGTTTTTGAGTTTTCATACTTTTAGGCATAGCACTATTCATTTCATTCTGCTGAATGCATAGGAAGAAATTTTATATACACAAGAAAGAGTGACACTGTTTATGAAATCAAACTCCTGAGCTAGAGGTACAAACCAGGATAGCTCTTTGATCAATCAACAAGCATTTCATTCCCTTAAGAATATCACAAGGCAATAACGTTGCATCGAATCAATTGGTTGGAGTGACTCATTTTGACAACATTTGTATCACCCTTTCAATTTCCGAAAACAATTAAAGAATGAGTATGAAGGGATAGGCCTTATTTGGGTTTCATGCATTTGTAGATAACCTGTGACAATTTTTTGTACATGTGCTTCTTCAAGTACATTCTTTCTACCTTTTTTCTTCCTTCCATTGCCATGCGTGCTCTCACTGATGGATTTTTAATCAAATATCTGAGGTTTTGAGCAAGAACTTGAGCCCCTGGATGGCCTGGAGGGTGAAGAAGTCCTGTTACATTATGCTCAACAATTTCTTTTGTGCCTCCAGCATCTGTTCCAAGTACCTGTTCCAAACAAGGGAAGAAAAACAAATTCCATGACCTGTTTTCCGCACTTCTTAATATAGACGGCTTCAAAAGAGGGGGGAAAAATCTTTAGAATGTGTAATACAAGATACAAGCCTAAGAGATATTAACCACCTGAAGTGGGGTCTTTCCCAGAAAGCTCTATTTGTGGTAATTTTTTTGACAAAATAAAAGGAGTATGCAGGATGTTCAGAAAAATTATACAATTGTTTGATACTTCATTTTGTCAATGGTTTCACTCTGCCGACACAATACTAAATAGCTTTTTGTTCAGACATTCAAAAACTACTGTAACAAACAAAAAAGGGACTTGCTCAAGTGACTTATCTCCCCTACACGTCTTAACTTTCAAGATCACATCGCTTTGGTTTTGTCTAAAATAGGCCACAATCCATAACTAGTAACTTTGTTTTCTCAGGTTACAGCACACCGCACCACAAGGAGATGGCACACTAGGCTTGCCTCTTGCAATCAAAGCAAGAGGTCTAGGGAGATCTTTATTTATTTTTACTTATTTATTTTGTAAGGAGAGGGAAGACCTAGTGTTTCATTGGAATATTATTGCCAGGAGACCACATCTACAGAGTTAGATGACACGTTTGAAATGGCAATATATATAGTCTCAAACATATGGACAACACACACCAAAATTATTAAATTATTCTGTTCTATATACACCCTTTGCAGTTATATTCCTTAATGTCCATTAAAAACCTTTAATTTAGACAAACTTTTACATCACAAAAACAGCACACAGAAAATGCAAAGAAAACATCAGGGATATGTTATTGTAGAAAAGAGAAGCTTCTAAGAAAATATTCCAGTAGGTAGAACAGACCAAAGTCTAGTATAAATGACAGATTAAGAAAGATAAATTTCTTTTAAAGCTACTTGGTATATCTAGAACCAGATATGTAATTCACAAATTAGGCTGACAGTCACATCTCAAAAAACTGCAACTAGACCAAATTCAGAAAGTTGACCGAAATTATGATTGCAAGCACTCAAAACATACACTTACACAATGCATGAACATGCATACTCACAGAAGTATATGAGATGAATCTTGGAACTTCAAGCAAACCTCAATATATTGGGTATCTAGATGAATATTATACATGACCGATGAGCATATGCAAGCAAACATTAAATAAATACAACTGCATTTGTACGTTTCACTCCAATGCAAGCAAGCAAGATCTCAGAAAGCAAGACAGGTTGTGAGTTCAAAGTGCAATGCCATATGTTGTCAATGATTATACAAAGCATGCAAAAGATAAACGAAATGTGATGTGTTGCAGCAATCACTTTTCATTTTTCTGTTCGTTTCAGGGCTCACCCGCAGAAACTAGTGGATCATTTAACAGCAATCACTCATATGCTTCTAATTTTCTGAAATCTATGCGATAAGAAATAACTCTGAATAACAGCTATCAACTTCAGCCAAAAGATAGGGCTCAATAAACTTGGATGAAAATCAAGTTGGATGCTTACCGGAACACCAAATGCCATTGCTTCAATTGTCACTCTCCCAAATGTTTCTCCCAGTCCCTGCGTGTCAATTTTTAATCAACAAGTGCTCCTGATAAACAAGAAGGTCCTCAAGCTGGCTAGCTGAGCAATAATCTTGCTACTATTGTGGATTATAAAAAGGGTAAAACAATAATGATAATAATAATAATAATTCTACTGCCAAGAATTCTAAAAGTTTAATTAATGCGATAGAATATTTCTTGCCCTAAGCATATATTCAAGAGGTAGGCTCATTTACTTGTGCATTTACATTTTATAGCCATGGTACAAATAACCAATCATGTCATTCACAGAATTTGCATGAAAACATGAAAAAGTTAGGGAAATAAAGCACTGAACCTCATTAATCATTCAATTAATCAATGATATACACATCAACTCTCACATTTACATGAATGCATGCATGTACACACATCTGCACACAAAGATCACACACACGCCGCATACATGTGCATGAAAGAAAGATTGCTGAGAAAACACAAGGAGATACCTGGGAGTTTATAACATAAACATCTGCTGCAGAGTAAAGTGATGCAACCCGTGTAGTTGCTGGAGTCCACAGCACAGACTTTGACAAGTTTGAATGCTGGGATAAGAACTCTAGAATCTCCTTGACATAAGGCACTTTATTGCTCTTAGATCCAACAGACCCAATAAGAATTTTAAGAGCCTGTTGCTGTTCCCTGTCAGATTTAGACAACACTTTTCTTCTTAAATGACTGCTACCGAAGCTCACAGCATCTGTATTACCGATTGAGGTAAAGAGACTAGGTGACAGTAAATTTTTCCTTTCAGGTTCATTCGATTGGGTAAAAGACTCACTAGAGACAGATAATTCATTCGAATACAAACCAACATCAGCTGACATTTGAAGCAGACCTCGACCTCTTAAATGATGTCTGGAAGTCAAGGAAGATTTTTTCCGGCTTACATTCCTTGATTTTCTTATTTTAGTATCGTCCACCGAAGGTTCTTGTTCAATCATCAGCTGTGCTGACTCAACAAGCAAAACCTGGCCCTTTCCAGGGTTTATACTACTAAGAGACAACACAAGCATATCCTTGTCGGTCAATCCCATTTCTTTCCTAACTGAATCTCGTAACAGATTTCTTTTTTCACGCATTTTCTCTGGGCTAGAAGTTGGTGTATTTAGTGAACAAGTAAAGCCAGCTACAAAAGCCAACTCATCATTCACAGATAGTGGAACAACTGCAGGTTGAGATCTTAGCTTGAGTTTTTCTTCTTCACACCACGTAAGCCATTGTTTGGTCTGTAATTCAGAAAGAAAAACGAGTATCTTCACTCGATCAAGAACGAGCTTTGCCCGATCAAAGTACTCACGTCGATTTTCCATGATCCACCAGACAACTTGACTTCCTCCAGCTGGAAAACGAGTTACATATTGATCTGAAAACAAAAATATGATTCAAAGTTAATAACATATGACAGATGAAAGTGTGAAGCCTCAAACAAAGCCAAGACCATACTTCACTCGACCAGATAGCAATTTATTTATTTATTTTGATAAACACCAGGTAGCAATTTAAATGGGAGTTAAATGACAAAAAGAGACAGCAAGGTAATGCATAGAATGATATTCAATGTTTTCAAGAAAACAAACACAAGAACGGACTTTTAGTTATAAGAAAATAATTTCAAGTGTCGCCTTGCTGAGGGACAAATAATATTCTAGAGATGCAAATGACAATTGAACTGTGCAATTTCATAAAGAACTTGAGCATCTTCTCGACTATTGTAATTACATTCAAATGAAATTAAGGAAATCAATGAATTATTACATAATAACACTCACCAATCCATGTTGCACAGACTGCAGATCCTGCAATGACAAGATCTGCCTTCATTGAAGTTTTGAAGCTTGGTTCTCCTCTGTCCTCAAGCACTTTGATCTTTCTCCTACCAAGCTCTGCCATTAACCCACCCTTCTTACTTAGAACTACAGCCGAAACTGTGGCTCCACAGCTCAAAAGTTCTGTTGCCAACTCCATCATTGAAAGAGGAGCCCCAGTCATTGAAAGTTCATGGAATATCAAAATGAATTTCCTGGACCAAACAAATCGTGCAAAGTCCCCCTTCCGGTCACAAGTCCCCGATCGCTTTTCTGGACTCCATTCTAGAATTCTATCCTCGGTCAACCCAAATGGACCAACAAGTGAACCATAAGAAGCATTTGTCATGGGAATTTCAGGCTGCTGCACATCCATATAATTGCTCCCAACATCCAATTTCGCCTTCTGTTTACTCCGCCCTTTACCACGTGAACTACGTTTACTCCTCTTCCTTTTAGCTTCACTCCGGTGCGAAGCATCATTATTCCTTCTCTGGGCTAAAACCATATCTATCCTTTTAGGATCCGCCCCCTGAGTTTTAATAGTTCCATTAATTATGCCTACGTCACTATGATTGGCAATCAAATCACGTCGTTTATTCTGTTCGGAGTCCACAATCTCATTTCTACGTTTACCACCAAACCCCAAAAATTTGTCATTGTTATCACCATGAGCCCACCTGGACTGGGCATAAAACCCAAGATAAGTCCACAGAGTAATCAGTAGCAACCAATACACTAAGCGATTGCTTCGAAACCACTGTAAAGAAGCGCTTCTAACTTCTCTTCGTGGAGTTCGGCTAGCATTCAATCTCCGAAATGAAGGAGAATTCTTTGGTGTTGATCTTCCTGACAATGAGGACTTAAAGCTGCCACCCTGCCTGAAGGATGACTGTCTAACGACATTTACATGCAAATCTCCTCCATTTAAACTGTCCTCCATAAGTTTCTATTTGCTACCAGAACACCATAAGGCTTATTTCACATGTCCACAGGATATACACCATACTAAATCAGCTGAACTCCAAAAAAGGGTCCCATACACTGAATTTTAGCACATTCTTCTACAGCTCTTCAGGCTTCAATGCTGCATGAATCAAGAAAACAGAAATTTAAATACCAATAATAATTTCTTTATATTTTTTAAATAAAAAATATGTATACTCAGTTTCTTATGGTTTAGAGCCTAAATAAGGTAAAAGCAGATTTAATAACAAAAAATAAGTTACTATTGATTCGCTATATTTTCTCAGCAACCATAAAAGAATTTCATGACATTCACAAAAAATATCCAATAATTGTCCATTTACTAATTTTCCTGCTGTTTCTCAATAACCAAACAAAGATTAAAATCCGCCCAAAAATATCTCCTAGTACTCACGTCTACAAATCTCAAACACATACCCAACATACAAGCTCACTCAAGCAGAATGCTTTGTTTCTTTCATTTTTCCTTCACTTTCTTATCAACCAAACAGTTACTCATAGTAACCGATCGCTAACTAAACAACAAATAAACACAAATACCACGTCAAATCACGATCCTCAAACAAAGCCGGAATAGACAAATCAAGTTTAATGACTTACATTTTCTCAGTAACCAAACAAAATAAGTATATCAAAACTATAAAATATAAAAAAAAAGTACAAATATTTAAAAAAAAAAAAAAAGCAAACAAGCGTAGCTCACTTTCATTGCTCTATCGGCAACTTAATCAAAAGAACGAAACGACAGTTGCATTTTTCTAAAAGTAATTAAAACTAAAGTTACTTTTAAAAGCTTAAGAGAGTAAAAATAAAATTTACTAATCTCACCTGCGAGACTGATCTCTCAGCTTTCAGCTCTCGGCTAGTGCAGGAGATGTGGGTGAAGGCTTTGCCGCTTTTGAGAGAGAAGAAAAAGGCAAGTGTCTCTGAAATGTGTTGAAAAAACGGATGGCACGTACGAGTCGAGTCAACTCGTGTCGAACTGTTGCTGAATATTTCTGAAAACTATTTCTCCGAAATTATTTTTTAAAATATTAGTTCGCGATTTGAAGGAAATAACAACCAATCATAAGCAGGCATTTGGTTTCTTAATATGGTGTCGGCGGGTTTGACGATTTTATGATGACCGTTGGATTGATCGGAAGCGCATATTGGATTTGCTGATAGCGTATCCATTAGGGCCCACGGGTGGGAGAATTATCTGATTATATCTATTTAACAGATTCTTTTGTTTTTCATATAATCTAATAGTATTAAATTATTATTATTATTATATACATATTCCTCTGTATCATTTAAAGCTTTTACCTTACCTAGACGGAAAAAGAAAGGGCAAGTGGCCTATACTTGAACTACAGTTTGATTAGTAACCGACAGTCTCTCTTCTTATTTCTTTATATTATAAAAATGGCATGACGTAAAACAAGTGGGGGAAACTGTGCTGAAACAGATCTGTAATTAGTCCTTACATTAACTCATAAAAAAACGCAAGTATTTTAATTTTAATAGAATATTTTTAATATTCTTATAACATAATTATAAGTCTAAAAAAAATTAATGTATGATTAATCATTAAAAAAATAAAGTGTTAGAAATAATTTAATGAACCTAAATAAATTGATAGTTTTCCTAAACTAGACATGTTAGTTAAATAAATTACAAAACATGCCATAAAATTTGAATTACGATAATGGCATCTTTGTCTTTTTCTTTCATTTTTTTAACTTTTTTTTTTTTCCTCATTCTTACTCCTCCGTCTTTGCCTTTCATTTGTTATTTTATTTCACTCTCACTCCGTCTTTTTCTTCATTTTTTCTCATGTACATGACTCCAGTAGCGTTTTCTTTTTTAATTTCCTTTCATTTTTCTCATCGTTACTCTTTTTCTCTTTTCATTTGTTTGGTGAAACTCCAATAGCATTTTTCTTTTGTTCTTTGATTTTTTTTTATATCTATATTTTCTTTAAGTGTCTTTACAAAATGAAAAAAATAATAACGATAATATAAAAATATAAAAGGTAAAATATTATTATTTTCCATTTATAGCTTTTAATTAATTTCTTTTAAATATGACAAGGTAAAATTTAATCTGTTCAAAAAAATTAGTCATATAGGCACAAACTGAAAATATTTTAAAGTATTAAGGAGCATATTATAAATATTTAAATATTTATGTGCATTTTAAAAAATCTAAAAAGATTTAGATCCTATAAAAATTGGTCTACTTAAGTTTGACCTTCCTTTATTAATTTACTGTTAAGAAAATGTGCAAATATTATTTTATCCTTTTAGTCGTTAAAAAATAATAGAGAACTAATGAATTTTAAAAAGTAATTAGATATTTTCAATAGTAAGAGGGGCAATGTGAATTTTATGGGAGGTAGAATGAAATGTTCTCTTAAAAATTAATAAAATTTAATCATCTAACAATCTTAAATTGTAGGGTACATGCCTGAATGCCCATGGTCAAAATCATCTGTTCATCCGTAGCAATAGATTTAATCTAATAATTAAATATTTATTCTTTTTGGTACTATTGTTAAAATATTTCAATTAAAATTAAAAAGAAAACACTTACATCCTCCGAAGTTTGGAGGATACACTTTCAAAATTTTAATAACGGACACTAAGATCACGGGCTACTCAAATTTACCACCAACAAAGGCTAGATTGACGTACCATTAACAGCGAGGTGCACTCAATAGCAGAGTGCGCCCAGCAATGGGCCATCTCATATAATTAGTAAGTCACGATGCATTTAATAAGCGAATAACCTGATTTCACAAGACAAAGCGAGCAAGCTCAACTTGATTCTAGGATTCTTTACGACTCTCTATACTTGTAGTTATCTAGATAATTTTATACTTATGTATAGTTAGACTTCTCTAGAACCTTAGAGATATTTTGAGCAAGTTGCACAAGTCAGGTGCAAGGCTCTAGACCTAAACAAGCCACTCTGTAGATAAAGCACGACCCCCACTATTTTGCTCAATACACCACAACACGCGCAAGCACACTTAACACAAACGACTCTTCTAAAATTCTCTTGTATTCACTCTTGTGAGTAATAAAATTTGCTTTAGCCATATTGCTCTCTTCTTTCATGCTAGCTAAGTAAGAATGCTTGCAAAAGATATATTTAAGCATTTCTTTTCTAGCGAGCTTCACAAGTTCAATAGACTTAACAATTTTTTTACAACAAGTTATTCAAGTACTAATTGGGTTGATGCCCAGCATGCTTATCCCATGACATTAAAACTCTCTTTTAACTATAATACTTTTTAGCTTTTCAACTAAAAAAAACTTACTCCAATGTCGTGTAATAAACGTAAACATAAATATAATATTAAAATATATATAACAGTATACATATTTTAAAACAATTTCAATATTTAAAAATATATTTTAATATTTTACAATCTTATATTATATTAAACTAAATCTTATAATAAATTAAAATATAATATTAAATTAAAATATATAAATTTTAATTTATTTCAATATTATTTAAAATAATTTTAATATTATTAATGCGTAAGATATGTTTTATTAATTACAAAATCTTTAACTCAAAGATTTATTTAAATTTTTTATAATAAATAAAATATATTACTAAAATAAATATAATAATTTATATTTTAAAAATTACTTTATATATTAAAAAATATTCTAATATTATTAGTTAAACTATTTAAAATTATATTTATATTTATTAAAAAATTCTTCAAATCCTTTTAGTTACTACCCATAAAAGATATAGTCAAAAGGAAATATTGATATCTCTGCCAATAATATTAGAAATCCCAAACAATACATTTAAGTTTCAACTTGAGTTTTAATATTGTACAACACTCAATTATTGAATGATAAATATTATAGGATTTCAAATGTCGACATCCTAAAACTATACTTAAAAGCCAAGTACTTAAAAATAACAAAATTCTCTATAGATTTAGACCCCAATAAATCCCACTCCAAATGAGATAAATTTTAAAGCTTTTTGGAGAGTGGATGGACAACACAGGAAAAAAAAAATCCCAAATCCTTATTCATTTCAATTTAATTTTGTACTCTTTGTCTCACCCCATCACAATCCCATTATATATAAATATTTTTAAATTTTTTTTAACAATTTATTTTTTATCAATTTCAATGTTGGCTAATAATTATTTTTTACATATTATAAATAACTTATAACAAAAAAGAACTTTCCATTATAATTCTTATTCGACCATAAAATATTATTATATTTTCTTATCTCTAAAGATGTTATTTTTCTTTAAACATTTTTCAATTTTAATATTATTTCAAGATTTATTTCAACCTTATGGAGATTTTTTAAAATAATTTAAATATTTTATACTATGATAATAATTCTACTAATTGTTAATTTCTTGAGATCATTTATCTAGATGTTCTATAAAATAAATGGAAAATTGAATAGAGATGAAAAAATTATCCCCTATATTAAGATTCCCATACCTATCCCTCTAAATTTATGGAGGTGTGAGATGAAAAATGAAGATAAAATTTTTTAATAGGGTGGAGAATGTGACAAACCTTTCCATTCCACCTCAATCGCCATACGGGTACTCTACCGTTGAGTTAGCAACCTAAATAGTTCAAATGGATAGATAGAATCATAATAAAAATTAATAAAAAATTAAAATTTCACAATGAAATCGAAAATGAAATTAACAAGAACTCGAACAAAAAATATTTCTAATCCATTTTGAGCATTAAACCAAAAAAAAATAAAACATAAAAAATGTAGGCAGCATCCGCACACTTTAATCTTTGCTTCCTTTTTGCAACTTCATTAAATAGCATTATCAACATAAAAAGGAATCAAACTTGTGCCTTCCTGCAACAACCCAGCATTGAAAGCATAACAATTTCCTTCACTAATAGAATCATACAAGTAGATGTTTTAAAAACTTCGATTAATGAATCTAATATAGGATTCAGGGGCCTGCCCTTTATGGTCAATTCTTGTAAACTAAACCCAATTCATCCTAAGAAATCTACTAAACCATCAAAGATTTGTGCCACTAATGCAAATGAAAAAATACAATAGAACTGACCAACTTCATTATTTACTCACGCCTAAACTGATTTTATATATATCATTGGCAAAGCATTACGGTCCAAAGATAAAAAGCTTGTTAAATCTGCTGAAAAGTCAAATACCACCAGGCCACTCTCACTACACAAAATACTGAGGCATTGAGAGTCCATTGAAAACATAATACTCTACCCCCACAATCTCTTTAACGAGTTAACGCAGTCAAGAAAACAAGAAAAATCTAATAAACATAATAGGTATCCCAGAAACCACTACTTATCTTTGTCAATAATAAGTTTCTGAATAAGAATAAGAAAAAACACCATCTATATAAATATGAAAAATGCAAATTAACCAAGCAAATAACTGCGGCACAATAATTCTTGGTTCTTTTTTCATCAAAGTCCTTGAAGAAGCCCGTCCACATTCCTCACAAGCTTCATAAGACAAGAAAAAAACAAGCCACGAAAAGAAAAATAACCTGAAAACAAAACCATCGTCAACATCACAAGTTTGTCCAACTATTCACCCAAAAAAAAAAAAAAGAAAAACAAAAAATTAAGGCAATCTTATTGGGTGCAGATTCATACCGCAAATTTGGAAAAGGGACTACCACCTCTCAAGCCACAATAATATTTTTAAATTGACTGCAGCATGAGCAGGTGTTTTGTCATATATAACTGGAAGATCAAGAAACAATGAAAGTGAAAGATAAGTAAGAAAACAGAACAATCAAATGAACAAAAAAGTGATTTGCAGTATCATCCACAATGCAAATTGGTTGTCAGATTCCAACATCCATGAATCTCAACTCCCACATAAGCTAAAAATGAGCATGCAATAAGCAGGAAAACAGGACCTTCTAACCAAATATAGACTTTTACTTTTATCCCTGAACCTTGTAAAGCTCAACAGGAGAGAAACAAACTTGAAATCTAGCATTTGATTTATAATTCAAGTAGATACTGGATAACGAATAGTTGAACAGAACAAACAAGGTGAAAAAAAGGATTTCATATCAATTTGAGCTATTAAAGGATAGAAGCCAGCAGTGATTACCTAAATCATCCTGGAACCAACAGTGGCCCAAAGCACTACAGAACAAAAGCTGGAGATCACAAAGGGCCTGGAAGACGGCCTGCACCACCAAATAATCACACTAAGAACTTTGCAACACCCAAATGGTGTAAAGTCTTATTGATCATAATTTTAACCTTCATCTTCTTATTCAACAGGGCCCTTTTTATCTAAGTACATCATTGGCCAAATTCATTGCTGAGTATCTGCATCAAAGTAAAGAAAATAATTCAACATGTAGTAATGCACAAAACACAGAGCCAAAGAAGAAAACAGGGAGTTGCACCCTTTAATGAGAGAACTGGGTGAAAATTTTGACTTGCCTGCGAGGCTGAGGCTTATTTTGTTGTTGCAGATATTCATCACTACCAGACTCTGCAGAAAACAACTTCAGCTTAATCACTGTTTCTATATGGCATGTCAACAAAAATGTACTTGAGGCAACATCAAGTCTTACCAGGTCTCTGGGAAGGCTTCCCTTCAGGTTTGTTAGTATTGTTCTCTTTGCTGCAATCAAGATGCAAAATGCATAAATCAAGACTGTACAGTATCTTTATCTAGCAATCACTTCAGTCGGCCAAAATAAAGGCTTACGAATATATATCTAATAACATTAAGTCAAAATGGAGATCAACATAGTCATGATAGTCAAGATCATTCTTAAATAGTACCAAAGCTTTCAAACAACAAATAATTTTCATGTATTGATGCAAGCACCCAAGGTTCCCAAATGATTTTCATATATTGCTGTATAAAGGCAAAGCAGAAAGAAAGTATCGGCACTGACCTAGATGAACCCATTGCAGATGTCTGCGCTGCCGGTCGAGTATTATAAGCATTGTCAACAGCAAGATAAGGTGGACAATATGTGGCCCCTAGTGCTCCAGCAGCACCCGCCAAAACTGGAAGCCTAACATTGTCAACCCAAAAAAAAGAAAAAAAGAAAAAAAAGGCATGAATAAAAGAGTTCAACATATAGGTTCCATCAGCAGAAATTCTCTTGTTACACCTTCTTGTTCCCTAAATATTTTTGAACATAGAAATTTTATTGCAAGACAGGCAAAGACCTCGAGGCCTTGGCTACATAAGAGGAAAATCCGTAATACCGACTAGAGAAAAGTAAATGTTCTCGACTTTATGCAGAACATCCATTGGCCGCTAAGCCACCAAGACATCACCTTCCCACAGAATAAAAGATGCAGGGGAGAACAAGGAACCATATACGCTTAAGAAGAAGTCTACTATACCATGTCATTTCAGAATTCCCCATGCCAAGCTGTGGCTGAGCAACATATCCAGGAAATGCCATGCCAACCGCAGGAACTCCCATACCACCAGGATGCTGGCCCCCAAATTGCATAACTGCAAGACAATTTATCAAGTTAGGAAAGTTCATCAGTTTCAGCTCACTGAATAAATGCAGAAAAACAGTGCAGATTTAATTGGCCTTTAAACAGCAAAACACATTTAAGCAATGGATATGCATACAAACAGATCAGTGTATGGAAGTATGGAAGCCCTAATATATACTCCAAAACCCCGGGAAAGGGGGGGGGGGGGGAGGTGTGTGTGGTGAGAGTGACAGGATCCACCAGTTTGGCACACCCAAGCTCTGTGCTCCAATAAATCAAAACAGGGATAAAGAGTTACAAAGAGAAATTTGGATGCCGTTTCACAGTTGACAATCTATATGTCAAAACACAGTCGACTCTGAAAATATTGAGGAGTCTTCCTATTCATTACTTCTTAAATCCACCAAGAGAGAGACTATTACTTCATTTAGAACAGCAGACCTCCAGTTAGTTAACTGCATTCCGATACTTATAGCCCTGTCTAAATATAGCCTAAAATACTGGTTTACTAGTAATTAACTTAGAAAAGTGGAAAAGAAACACCTGATAATTTTACAATCACTTACTGATAAAAAAATAAAACTTTCTAACATACACTTTGAAATTAAAAAAAAAAAAAAAGTCTATGCTTACTGAAAAGATAAATAATAAACATTGTAAAAGTAGAAGCACAATTTACAGCATGAAACCTCAGCCACCCATTGTTTCAGTTCCTTTGCATTCTGATTATATGTACAACATGGCAAAAAGTTTGAATTACCAGGCAAAAAGGCAGGGAAATTTTGATCACCATGACCACCAGACATACTCCCAGCAGCTCCAATAACGGGGGCCGCACCATACAGAAATGGGGCCCTTCCTTGGCTTCCTTTTCCTTTTCCAGCCAAAGCAATTTTCAAATTGCTCGATTCTGATGGCGATTCCACTTCACCAGAATTATTTGAATTTAGCGCTGAAGCTGATTTTGGTGGAGAAGATGCTTGGGAACTGCTAGCAGAATGCTGGCCCAACCACTGAGTAGCTGACTGTGCAGAAGTTTGAATACGGTTTTGACCAGGACTTCGCTGAACAGCTAGTTGTTGCGTTGAAGAAGCTCTATTGGCTTGGTTATGAGATGGTGCTGGTTGATAAGCTATCTGCTGAGGGACAGCTACACCTCGTGCTTGAGCTCTAGACTGAGCAGGCGGAATTTGCAGATTGTTCAGAGATTTAATAGCAGATGAAGAACTAGAATCATTGATATAAAGCCTGTCTGTGTCGACATCAGCTATATTTTTCCCTCGCTGCATTGTATTTGCATGTTGCACAGAAAGACTCATGCTCGAATTTCGAAGATTCCTGCCTGTACTTCCAGATTGTACATCCTTTTTTTGTGTTAAAGTGATATCTTTATTGGAAGAGCCTGATGGATAAAACGGTGGAGAAGCAGAACTCAGACTAGATGCGAACACCTGTTTCCTACTGGGGGCAGTATCAGATTCAGAATTTGACATGGGTGTGAAAGCTCTCTCTGAATTAGTATGTGAAGTTTTCTCAAGAGGCTTCCCCAATCTAGTAAAATCAGCATAAAAAAAAAAAAAAAATTAGCAAATCACGAGTGGCAGAAAAATGGCACTTAAACATAATGTGAAGAAGATAAAAATTTTTACTCACTGTTTGTTCCGTGGTGGAGGTGCATGATTGCTGTTCTTCCTAGCAGGTTCATACTTTCTAGGCCCCCTTCCTCTTACACTCTTAGGTGCCTGGCTCTGATTGTTATTATTGTTGTTGAATGCTTTAGACCTGTTCCCTCTTGGATAAGATTGGTCTGCACCCCGATTTTTTCCACGACCACGGTAACGGCCTCTAGAAGCCCTCCTTCCCTGAATATAAAGATTTGAAACAGGGCAGAATTCAAAAATTAATAAATGGATAAGAGAAAAAGATACTCAAGCATTGGGCAAATATGTACGAGAATCACCTCGTCATAGTGCCTTTCCTGTAAATTCATCTCCTCAAACTTGTCATGGCCCCATTTCCTGTCATCTTTTGACTCCCACAACCTCCTCCCACCATGCGTTCTCCTGAAAAAAAAAAAAAAAAATTAGAAGCCGGATGCTCCTACACAATGTTGTGACCTATAGGCTAACAAAAATAAGAATTACAATAAATACAAATTATGGAAGCAAAAGCATAAGATGAAAATGAAGACAAGCCCTAACTTAAGTAGGGGCAAAACTATTCAGCATGTAAGTTTTAATTCATCAACAATTAAAACACTTTTTATTAATTACTCCTAATTACTGTACCCAAAATAAAGCAAAAAATTACCCTTCATGTTTCCAAATGGCATGAGATGTATCATTCCGTAGTTACATTCAACAGAAAGCATTTAGAAACCCACAAATACTAATACATACATTGTCGAGTAATTAGTGGCCATCTTCGAACTAAAACCAAACACTAATACATACATAGTCGAGTAATTAGTGGCCATCTGCGAACTAAAACCACACTCAAACCTAGATATCCTACGCTGTACTTGCTTGGATAACTCATATTAATCATTTAACTATGTCAAACAGAACCCTACTAAACACTTCATCACTCAAACTTAGCCCAAAATGTTTACACTACAAACTTTGAAATACACAATGAGAATCAAAGCATTCACTTCGTATTTCATATACCACTGCTTTTATAATGCTATCACAGCTCATTATTATCTCAGCAGCAGTCTGTTATCTAATACGCTTTGTACCTTTTAATAATATTCCATAAAGCACAGATGTTCATTAGAAAGCTTTCTCTTCTTTGATCCTGCTAGGCTAAAAGCCTTCTAGCCAAATTTTAGCAAACAATCATCATACAACACCAAAAAACGAAACTACAAAACTAGACTAACTGACATGCCACTAATAAAAATAAAGCTATCATTTGTTTATAAATTGTCACTCAAAATCAAATAGTACCTGTGTCGACCAGCAACATTGTCCCTAAATCTATCATCGTGCATATAAAAAGCCCCAGCTGTTGGAACCGCAAAAGGCTCATTACCCTCCTTCTTCTCTTCCTCCATTCCCTCCTCTGCTGCATTGTTCTTTTCAGCACCATTACCATTATCATTATTCCCTGCACTCACTTCCACGGCCGCCCCCTCCGTACTCCTCCTTACATCATTACCCTCTATTCCTTTGACTTTAACTGCCCCATCAATACTCTCCTCTTCTTCATAAACTTCTTCTTCCTCTTCATCCTCATAAACATCCCCCTCTTCTTCTTCTTCTTCTTCCAATTCTCTGTCATGTTCTTCTTCTTCTTCTTCTTCATCATCATCATCATACTCAGCTGGAGCACCACCTTGTCCATCAGATTCATCGTAAGAGTGAATGTGGACCCTACGATTCGTTTGATGCTCAAATTCTTTGTCCTCCTCCTCATCATCGCTTGCTTCCATTCTCCGCATCACCAGAGAGTGTTTCACTTCATCTGGATCGCTCTCATACTCATCCACAGCCTCAGCTTCTCCTGCAGGAATGTGAACACTTTGAACTATTGGAAGCTCTGAATCTTCATCCTCCTCAACCTCCTCATCGCTAGCTTCCCTTCTGCGCATCGCAAGAGAGCGTTTCACTTCGTCTGGATCGCTATCATACTCCTCCACCGCCTCTGCTTCTTCCGGAGCTGCGGCCGTCGTTGTAGTATCGCTAGCCATCAATTAATTAATAAACGCTCAATCGTTTTATGAATTTTAATTTAAATTTTATAAAAAAGTTCCAATTTGCACTTAACCCTTCAAACTGAAACCGTAACTAGAAGAAATTGCACTCAAACAAAACCAAATAATCTGAAAATCCCTAAAATTCCAAATTATTTTCAGAACCGAACAACAATTGAAGGACACGAGACAATCAAAATCCACTATAAAAAAAAAACTAAATTTTGAAGCGAATCCTCGACAATCGAAACCCTAGAGTCGTTAAATTGAGATTTTGAAGGATTGGGATCTCGGTTAGCGATTCTTGAGAAACCCTAGATTTTTAGGGAACGAGGAGAATTTTTTATAATTTCCCCTTTAAATAAAGACTGTAAGGATATGTCGTCATCAGGCGAATCGAGGACGGTATTTATATGAGCAGAGTGAAGGTAATTAACTTGATTTGGCAAGGATTTGTTTGAAAATATGAAGAAAGTTTGGGGATTGGTCAGAGAGTGACACGTGGAAGGGAAACATAGTTTAACTTCTGGCGTAAGATATGATTCGGTCATTATAAGTGACATTTGCTTGGCCACAGCCAGTCAGCCACAGGCCTATTAACGCTTATTACATTTGTTTTGTACTCTGTGTTTGCTCCAAATTGAATCTTGAATCTTCAAGTTGAATCTAAGGCGCGAAGAAAAATAGACTAATGAGATTATGCCATGGAAGCATTTAAAAAAATATTATGGTGTGTTTATGATGAGTGTCGAAATCAATAAAAATATAAATACTTACTCTAAATAACTTATATATAATGATTGAGTAGGATCGTGTCCATAGAGATCGATAATTATTTAAATTCTTTTTAAATATAAAATATAAAAATTGGGGGTTGATAAGAATAATAAAAATTAAATAAAAACAACAAGAATGTAAATTAAAATTGTAATTTAAATTAGGAAAAGCTCTGGTCGAAGGAACTAACTCAGCTTAATTCGATTACTAATCATTGATTCAAATATAAATCATTACTACTTATGAATAAACTGATTATAACTACTGAGACCCTCTAATAGCCAATATCTCATTAACTAGTCGATAACTAAGATACGGTCATTGGTTATTTTTCTAATTAATAGACAACCCTAGATATGATTATAAAATTTAATCAATTGACAATCTAAAAAACTAGAGAAACTCAAATTCTAATCAACAAACATATACGATGGTTTATTTAAATTAAATCATTTATTCTCATAAAACAACACACTGCTATGCTATTTGTCACAAATATTAAAATCTTCATATGATAAATCTTTTAATTGACAATATATTAAGTTGATAACTAAATAGTGACCAATTATCTAATTAACAAACATAATCATGATAATAATTCAGAGAATAAACAAATACCAAAAAAGTAATAAAATAATTAAAGCATAAAAAAGACCTCAAAGTAATGATAAATCAAAGTTTTGTTATCTTTCAACCAGAAAATAAGTTTAGTTCTTCACGGAGAAAAGAGAGAAATTTTGATATTGGGTTTTCTCTTTTTCTTCAAGTAAAAAGATTCTCCCCTTGTTTTTTATTCTTTTCCCTTTTTATAGAGTTTTTCTAAAAATAAAATACTAGTATCTAAAATATTATCTAGATATTAAATTCAAAATTATAAAAATTATAAAAAAATAAAACACATAAAATAAAAACTGCAACTTCTTATTTGACAACACGCGCCTACGCCTTATCAACAAAGTTTTTCCGAAGCTTATAATTTTTCTAGGAAAGTTATTATTCTCAAACATTATCTTATAGCTCAATTTTAACACCAATTAATAGAATTACACCTATAAAACTCAATCACTACTATTTAGTACAAAATATCAATATTAAGGAAAATAAACAATGCAAAACTAGAGCATAAATTGCACTTTAACAGTTTACTTCTCAAATGGAGAAATTAAAATTATTAACATAATTTATTTTACAAATAAAGGTTAGAATTGAATTAAAATACCCATATCAAATTATAAATAGATAATTATAGATTAATTTTTAAGATGGTTGTGAATCAAGCTCCTATTCATTCAACTATCCAATTTGCCCACATTAAAATTATTAAATTTTAAAAATACTCTCGATAAATTAAAAATATAAATAAAAAAGAAATCACAACACTGGCATCACACATTACTAGTCCCTTCGCAGTAGTTATCAATGGTCACACGAGTTCACAACATCGGGATTGGGATCTAGTTGGCTGGTCATCATTGGCTGTCTCCATTTGGGCACAATGCCTCTAGAGCAGCAGTTGGTCGCTGAGATTTTTGTTGTCTTCATCCTCAATATCCAATCTTCACCGGGCAGTCTTCGGTACTAGTAGTAATAATAATAAATTAATTTATTAATTTTATTATTATTATCTCTATTGTTTATTATTTTTTATTTTTAGTATTATTTTTATTCTTATTACTGTTAACATTATAATAGATACAAACTATACTAGAGACAATAATTACTAAATAATTTTTTTAATAATTTTTAATAGTGCATTTTAATTTCAAGAGAAAATAAGAATAAAATTTATTTTAATTTTGATTAATATAACTTAAATAAATAACTTATTCTAATTCTACTTCCTCATTTCGATTCAAATTCATTTTGATTTTACCCTGATTCCTATTTAATAAAATTACTATTAAAGATGACAAAATTACTGTATCATATTGGTTTATTCCTGGTGTTTTGAGAGACCCATAAACCATAAATTTTTGCTTCCATTAAATATCCATTTGTCAGCATACATTACATTGTATTATATTGTATTAAAATATTATTTGCATGCTAACTCCTATTTAGTTATAATTTTTGGTTGCATCGCACTACGTTGTATGTATGGTTAACACAGTAGAAGTTGTATAAAATAAACTGATAAAGGTAAGATTTAGGCTATAATACATTAAAATACTATTTATATTTTTAATAGAATCATTTAGCTTTTATTATTTAAATAAATTTAAATTAGTAAATATTAATTTATGTTAATATGTAAATACAAAAATTTAAATAATAATTTAACATACTAAAAACCTAAACATTTAGTAAATAAATGATAAGACATTATCGAATAGAATTTTAGTATTAATATAATATAAAATTCTAGGGAAAAAATTATGAAATTAATTTTACCATTTAATTTAAATGATTCTTATATTTCATTAAATTAATTTTTATATTTGACTTCAAACATTATTTAAGTTGCCATAATATTTAAAATGGAAACAAAAAAATTTATAATATACAAGACTAATAATTTCAATAATTTTAGACTAATTTGCAAGTCCTGACAGCCAAACATAGCATTGGATGAAAGTAATTTTTTAGTTCAAAAAATATAATCCAATCCCAAAATTTATCCATTATCCCCTATGTAGCTTAATAACCAATTATGATAAAATTGAGTCCTTTATAGAAGTTGCAAATAGATTTTCAATATGAAGATCAAATTCACTGCAACATTAAAAAATAAAAATCTAATTTAGGTCGTTTGTGATTTCAAGCATTTGTTTCATTTGCAGTTTCCGATTACTTTAAAGCAAAACATTTGAATGAATTAATATTGAGTATAGTTTTCAATGTCATTTGATAATTAAAAAAAAAATGAATAAGTAAGGGACATTGAATGACTTTAATAATTAAAATCACACTTATGATTAAAAGAAAATAAAGGGTTTATTTTTTAATTAATTTTTTTTTTGGGCATAGACTCAGTCTAATTGACATATTGAATATTATTTGGAAGATCAATATATTTCTCATAATCTGTAAGCCGCCTTAAATGATATCATATCTTATATATGTAGTATAATATTTTCAATCCCACTTTAAATATTATTGGCAATTTTTCAACACTAGATAATTGTGTTAAAATAATTTTATGATGCTCTAAAGATCACTGGTTCATAATTTGCATGTGTAATAGTACATTGGAGTATTTATAATAAAGTTTTCTTTGGTTCATCGTGCTTTCTCTATAATTATCACTGGTATTTATAAGAAAATGTTTGATTCATAAGAATTTTAATCATATGTCCATAATATAAGTTTTTTTTAATTCAAAATTACTTAACTAATAACAAATAAATTAATTTATTTCTTATTTTAAATTAAAATTTAGTTAAATACTTAAATGAATTATTCTTTTAACAAACTGTTATGGCAACTCCATTCTATATTTCATATTCATACTTTAAATTGAAAAATGTTTTTTTTTTTTTTTTACATATAGGAGATTAGAGTTATGGAGATATAAACTATATAATAAGAAGAAAACAATTTAATTATTTAGAACTTGTATGTATTTTATAATAAAAACTTAAAAGAAATATATTTTTTTAGGTTGAGATTATGAGACAAGGATTAATTTTAACAAATGGATTTATTTTTTATAAATTAAACTGAATGTATTTTAAAAAATAAAATTTAAAAGTGGCGGTATAAGGATTTTGGTTGAGGTATTGATTAAAAGCTCCGGTCATATCCACTTTCGCAAATGGCTGCCAAAACAATCTCACTTGTCAAATTGAAACACTCCAGGTCCAGCGGCAAGTAGCATTTTCCTTTGCCAAAGAGGAAGCATGAAACCTTGATCGAAGATTAATGGAGAAAATAGGAGAAAATGTAGACAAATAAGATTAATGAAAAGAATTTTGCCTATAATACATGAGACTTGTTTGTTGCTATTAAACTACTCTGATTCCAGGTTCAGAAAACAACTATAACTACTAATACTCTTACACTCTATCATTGTAGTTATTCACTATGAAGATTAGAATTAAAGACAGAAAGAAATAAACATGAGCAAGAGCAATAACAAAACATATCAACAAAACTTTTATGAAGGATAACCGTCCAAGCCTCTGAAAAGGATAGCAAGCAGTGAAGAAGGGGCAGAATCAATTCAAATTTGATTGCCTTACATGTCTGCCTCCAACATTTCTAAGTAACGAGTCCCTAATTTTTAAGAGTTTCGTTACAATTTCTTTTGCATTGATTCTCTGCTCGGGAGATTCCACAGTGCACGCCGTAGCGAGATTGAAGACAATTGACACACATTGCTCTTTTGCAACAAAATGTATGTCCTCTTGACTTAGCAAATTAGTATCAACAACTTTCATAGTCGAAATGGGTAGCCAATCATTAACCCAATGCTTCAATGTCGTTTCTCCATTAAAAATTTCATCTGTGGGTTTTTTCCCAGTAAAAGTTTCCATTAACATAATCCCAAAGCTATAAACATCTCCATTTGCAGATACTCGTCCTTCTCTTCCATACTCTATAAATTGCAACAGTTACATAATAAGTATATCATTAATGAGAAGTTTCTCATCTAATGAAGATCATGAAACACAAATAACTTATTAGGAAGTTGACAAGAAATATAAAATATTTATATTGAACAAACCTGGTGCCATGTAGCCTATTGTGGCAAGTGTTTGTGTTTGGGTCATAGATTGATCTTCTTCGGCTAACATTTTTGCAATGCCAAAATCACTCAAATGAGCAACCATATTGTCGTCTAACAATACATTGCTGGGCTTTAAGTCACAATGAATTACTGGAGTTGAATAACCAAAGTGCAGATATTCCAAAGCTGATGCAACATCTATCATTATATTCAATCTCTGAAAAATATCCAAAATGCAGTTACCTGAATATAGATACTTCTCCAAACTTCCATGAGCCATGTATTCTAATACCAATGCTTTAAACTCTTCATTTGAACAACTACTAATAATTTTGATAAGGTTTCGATGGCGAATACTTTTCATCATTTCACATTCAACCTCAAAACTCTTAAATGCTCTTCCACATTGCAAATTGAAAACCTTCACTACAACCTCCATCCCGTCACCAAGTCTTGCTCTGTAAACAGAGCCAAAACCTCCTCTACCGATTAGATTGTCTTCACTGAACCCATCTGTTGCTCGACAGAGTTCTAGGTGTGAAAACGGTCTCCATGTTGCTACTAGTGGCATATTAGCATCATTCAATGATCGTTTTCCTCTTTGTCGATATCTTAGGATCAACAAAATGACTGCTATCATAAATATAGTACTCAATGGCAAGACAGTTCCTAGGATAAGAGAATTTTTCCGTGATGTGTGGTGGATGCTAGTTTTGCATGGTGGGACTTGAAAATTGGGTGAACCACATAATAATTCATTTCCCTCAAATGATTCCGCTGAGAAGTTTCCAAAACATCCTCCCCTAGGAATTTCTCCTTCTAACTTGTTGAAAGAAAGATTTAGATCTTCAAGATATGAGAGTTTCTCTAAGGATGCGGGAATAGCCCCAGAGAGATTATTATTAGACATATTCAAGGATTTCAAGCTTATCAAATTACCAAATGAATCAGGAATTGATCCTTGCAATCTATTATATCCTAAGAAGAGATATTCTAGATGTTTTAGGCCTCCAATTTCTATTGGGATAACGCCTGAAAAATTATTCATCGAAAAATCAATTCCAATCAAAACCTTCAAACTTCCAATCTCTAATGGGAGTGGGCCAGTCAAAAAATTTGATGAAAAGTTTAGGTTCAGGATATCCTTAAGGTTCCAAAAGGTTAAGGGAATAGAAGTTAACTCATTGGAACCCAAAGACAGTATCCTCAGAGAAGTTAGATTACCAAAGCATGCAGGGATTGATCCAGAAAGCTTATTGCCACCCAGCTCCAATTTATACAGTTTAGCCAAACGACAAATATCGTCTGGGATTGATTCTTCTAATCTGTTATCTTTAAGACCCAAATATTGAAGCTTTTGTAATTTGCCGAGAGTGATCGGAATTGATCCATTAAATTTATTGCCTCCTAAAAGAATGTTCATCAAATTGGTCAAGTTGCCGATCTCTTCAGGGATGCCGCCACTAATGTTACAATTGTCCATTTGAAATTCTTCCAAAGAATTAGAAAGATTACCGACAGATGTCCTTGAAAGAACGCAATCTAGTGGACTGTTTGATAAGTAAAGATGACTTAAAGACTTGCAATTTGACAAGGAGGATAGAAAGCTCAATTCCGGAGTTGAAGATGTCAAATAGTTATCACCTAAAGCGAGCCACTTGAGGTTTCTTAAGTTGCCAAATGTGTTGGGAATAAAACCGGAGAATGAGTTCTTGTCCAACGATAGCCTAGAGAGTTTAGAAGCATTAAAGATGAAAGGAGGAATTCTGCCACTGAAATTGTTACCCCACAAATAAAGCTTTTCAAGATATGGAATTCGGACGTTTGTGATGGAAGAAAGACATCCCGAGAGAGAATTGCTTTGAAGGCCAAGATGTTTGAGTGTTGGCACATTGAAGATTGCAGCTGGGATAGAACCGACTAATTTGTTAAAACCAAGTAGCAACATCTCCAGGCCACGGAGATTACCGATTTCTGGTGGTATCTCCCCTGTATTTTGAAAGAATTATATTCAGATTATTTTCTAAATGCTAAATAATATATATAAACGAACACGCATATACAAATAAAGAGTCATTTATACGCTACACAATTATTACAAGTACTAACACACATGAAAAACGAATCATGAAATATTAAAAGGCTACACACCGTAAATGCTTTATTAGGTATACACAAACTGCTACGCATATTCTTTTTCTTTTATTTTTATTTTTTAGGTATTCATGTGATTTAAATGTAGATAGATTGCACGGTAAATTAAAAGGGAGGGTTAAGTATTAATAGTGCACATTTGGAGCAGTTACGAGAAAAATGTAACAAAGTACATTTGACTAATATTTGTAAAAGCTAGTTGGTAAAATATGTATGGGATTTAAGTAAGCAATAGGTGAGAGATAGATTATGTGGTTAAAACGAATTAAAATATCAAAGCATTTTATTGATAATGGTGAATTAGTATAAATATACAATTTTATATCTTGAAATGAATATGCGTAACCAAAATTTTTTAAATACGAGTTTCAGTTTGATTATTATATGTAGATAAAATGTTAACAAAATATTAAATTTATATTTTTTACTTAATAATCATAAGTATTATTAATTATAAAATAACATGGTGAAAGAAACAACATATTTTAATATTAATTTCAATTAGTAATGTAAAATTTATATGAATATAAGAATGTATTTTGGCACTAAATTTATAATCTATTTTATATGTGCTACTACGATGAATATTTGAATTTGTATCATAGTAAAATATTTCCGATTTCATGTGCTATTTCATCTGTATTTTGAAAGAATTATATTCCGTTAGTCAGATTTGTATCAGAGAACAACAATACATAAAAGCAGGTACACTTTTGACACCACTCATCCCTACATCAATGCTAGCTTTTAGTATGCTTTGGTTATTTATTTATAAATTGCTATAATCTAATTGGGAAGGTTAAGAAACTATCAAATGTGGGGTGAAAGTAAAAGCCAATGTCAGGGGATGTAAGTGTTCGACCGTGTGTAATTGAGCCCGAATCCCAAGTAAAATAAGTACACAGCAAGCCTGAGTCACGAGTAGTGTAGTTCTCCTCTCTTTTTTAATTATTATTTCAGTAAAATAACTTTTTTTTTTCACGTTTATTTTTCATATTTGTCCGCTGAAATTCTAAAGAGGACCAGTCCTCAACGCTTGTGTCAAAATTTTCAATTGAATACTTATATGCTAAATTAGCTTTTTGGCAAATAAACAATTTCTAATTTTCATAGCTAGTAACATTCAAGATAATATAAATTCTAAGATTGATCATAATCCGTTAAGATGAAATATTATTTTGACTAAAAATTTATTTAAATAAAAAATTATGTAATAATTGCAGTGAAGATGTAACTCTTTAAGATTAGTAAAATTGTTGATTTCTTTAGTTATGGTGCTTGTTAAGAAATTATTTATTAGTGATGACATCTATAATTATTTAACGATAATTAATGATTCCATGTAAAATGTTTTATGAAGTTGCCAGATATGCATATCTTAAGTGAAGAACACATGTCAACAGAATTTTTGAGAAATCCAACTTCAGTAAAGAAGAAAGATTGACGATTTATTCTATGTGTTTCTAAATTCTTTTAAAATGCTATAAAATTTTGCATGAGCACATAATTTCTAATAAAAAAAATAAGATAATGGTACAGAGTGATAACGATACATCCCCATACGGGAATTTATAATTAGAGAAGTGAAATCCTTTTATTAAAAAGCGGAAGATGTCACACATATATATCGTAAGGGAAGTTTCCCGTCATGTTATTAAATGGAAATTCCAAATTCAATAGAGAAGAGTAATTGGTAGATAGATGAAGAAATGATACCGCTTAAAAAATTTCTGGACACCCGTAAGAACACCAATCCTGAAAGATTCCCCAGCCCATGTGGAATTTCTCCTGCAAATTAAGTACTTTATGCACGTGTGTTTGTGTGTACGTATGAGTATATGTATGTTTATGTGTGTGTGTATGCGCGCACGCGCACAAACAATTTGATCACTCATATTTGAAAAAAATAAAATAAAATAAAAACAAAAAGAATTTATTGCCTGAGGAATGTCATAATAACAATTAACTATTCAACTATATAAGAATTAGGCTCACAGAAATAAGAATGAAACATCATTATTATTGATCAACTTAATTGGGAGCTTTAAATTGCAATTGGCAATATGACGTAAGAAAATTACGAAACATTTTTTTTTTTATCTGCGTAAATTAAAGAATGAAATGAGTGAGGAAAGGCACAGAACTTTATCTCTATCTGAAATAAAAACAATAAATCATAGCATAATTAAAGAACAAGCGAATGAATACAGATTACAGAAGCGAGCAGAGCTAGAATAGAACTGCAGAATATTCATAACCATACCTTGGAGATTGTTTCTTGCTAACGACATATACTCCAATTCGGCAAGATTGCCAAACTCTCGCGGAATTTCGCCTGCAAAATAATCAACGTGTGTAATCTGCATTCATACTACAACTTATGCAACAATTTTCATGATTAAAGTCTGTGTTCATACACACCTTCAAGTCTATTGTAGCCAATTTTGGTCAAGTTCCCAATTTCTTTAGGTATGGCCCCCAGGAAATTATTGTATGACAAATCTATGATTCTCAGATGTGTACTTCTCTATTTTTAACTATTATTTCAGTAAAATAATGTTATCTAGCCTATTTTCCATATTTATCCGTTGAAATACTAAGGAGGGCCAGTTCTCAACATTTATTTCAAATTTTCCAGTTAAAAAGCTTAAATACTAAGTTAACTTTTTAGCAAATAAACAATTTCTAATTTTCATAGCCTCTAACCTTCAAGATAATAAATTCCAAATTGAACATCGTCTGTTAAGATAAAATATTATGCGATTGATGACTATTAATTTATTTAGATAAAAAATTATGTCATAATTGCAGGAAAATGTAACTCTTTAAGATTATTAAAATTATTGATTTCTTTTAGTGTGTTGCTTTTTAAGAAATTATTTATTAGTGGTGGCATCTCCAACTATTTAAACATAATTATTGATTCCATGTAAAATATTTTATGAAGCTGCCACAGATGCATATCATTAGTGAGACATACCTATCATGATAATTTTTGAGAAATCCAAATTCAGTAAAAAAAGAATGCTAGTGTTTCTATTTTTTTTAAAATGTTGAAAATTTTGCATGGACACAGATTAATTTCTAATAAAAAAATGAGGTAATGTTAGATAGTGTAATGATAGATCCCTACAAAAGAATTTATAAGAAGAAACATGAAATCTTTTAATTAACTTGTAGATGTCATATATGTGTGTGTGTGTGTGTGTGTGTCATAAGAGAAGTTAGTTATTAATGATATTGAAAAGTCAAGCTTCAAGCATACAATTGTTTAGTAGTTGCATGAGACAACTAGCATGCAAATTTAAAGCAAGTAATTGTTGAGCTAGTATGTAGACTTTGATTACAATTGCACGATAAAGTTGGCACCGATTGCCAAATTTTTCCAATTTGGTAAATTGAAGTAAATTGAAATTTGTGGTAGGTGAGCAATGCTCCCTATAACTAAAAGGGCCATTCTTCATTTGTTAGTCATTCAATTGAGAGAGTTGAGAGCAATTGCAAGTGAAGTAGTTTGAGAGATTTGAGAGAGTTTCCACTTGAGTGTTCTAATGAGGATTCAATTAGGTGTATTGGAGTTGTGGGTTTTGAGATTTTTTCTCATACTTTTATAAATTCTTATTTGTTAGTAAAATTATCACATTTAAATTATTATATCCTATTTTTTTATATTTATTTGTCACATTTATATTTCTCCAGAAATTGCAATCACCATAATATTAGTGATTCCTCAATCACACACTTCCGCAACAAATGACAATTCCAAACTCAATAGAGAAGAGTAATTTGTAGATAGGTGAATGAATGATACCGGTTAAAAAATTTTGAAACAGCTGTAATATCTTCAATCCTGTAAGATTCCCTAGCCCCCGTGGAATTTTTCCTGCAAATTAAATACATATATATTTGCGCAAACAATTTGATCATTCATATTTGGGGGGGAAAAAAAGAATTTATTGCCTGAAGACTATCATAATAACACTTAACTCTTCAACTACATAAGGATTAGGCTGACAGGAGTAAGAATGAAACATCAGTAATTTTGATCAACTTAATTGGGAGCTTCAAATTGGAAGTGCCAATATGATGACAGAAAATTACAAAACATATTTTTGTACATAGACCTTTACCTCGATCTGAAAGAAAAACACTAAATCATAGCATAATTAAAGAACAAGCTAATGAATACAGAAGCAAGCAGAGCTAGAATAAAATTGCAAAAGTTTAAAATCATACCTTGGAGATTGTTTTCTGATAACGACATCAGCTTCAATTCGGCAAGGTTGCTAAACTCGCGAGGAATTTCTCCTGTAAATTAATCAACGTGTGTAAAGTGTGCTATCGAAGATTTTTCATACTGTAACTTATGGAACAATTTTCATAAACTCCATGATCATAGTACCTTGGAGTCTGTTATGGCCAAAATATATTCCCCTGAGTTTGGTCAAGTTCCCGATTTCTTTTGGTACGTCTCCCGAGAAATCATTGTGTGACAAATCGAATTCTCTTAAATATTTGCAATTTGATAGAGCGGACGGTATTGCTCCATGAAATATGTTTTGGGACAAATCAATATATTCCAAAAAGGGAAAATTACTGCAGATATTTGAAAGAACGTCACCAGACAATCTATTTAAACTAAGATCAAGATGCTGTAAAGAAGACTTGTTGAAGATGAAAGAAGGGAAAGGGCCGGAGAGCTGATTTTCGCGGAGACTAACATATTTCAGCGTATAAGTTGTGAAGATGGCGGAGGGAATGGAGCCAGAAAGTAGGTTAAACGTGAGATCGAGTGACTGCAAAGAAGAAAGATTCCCAAGTTGAGAAGGGATGGTGCCTGTGAGATTTAAGCCTGAAATATTCAAGACTGTGACTCTATGGCTATGGACATCACAAGTGACGCCTCCCCAATTACAGACAGGAGTACTTGTGTTCCAATTTTTGGCCAAGAAATTGGTTGGATCATGAGTTATTTGAGCTTTAAGGACAAGCAAAGCATCTCGGTCTGTGGTAGTAGTATTTGTGTTGGCTGTTGCAGCAGCGATAAATAAGGAAATAAAAATGAAACATTGGAGTAAGAGCAATCTGCTCAACATACTAACAGAATGAACTCTTTCCATGAGATGAGAGTACTTATAAATTTGATGTGTAAGTGTGTGCTTAATTGGATTGGTAATGCAAGAACACTCATAAGTTTGCCATGTACCAATTATTTATAGTGAAATCAAAATTTCTAAGAAAGTAGTTTTTTCTTTAAAAAAAGACCAGCATGCGTTAAGCTTGACCTCATTCACCAAAAGCATGCCCTTTCTGATCCCAACGATTTTAGAACTACTTGAATAGTTGGAAAATGGAAAGTAATTTTTTCTTTTTTCTACAATAAGCCCGTGACTTTTGTTTTTCTTGTAATAATTTTTGTATTGGAAAGGGATATACTAATTTCCTATGATCGAGCCTTCTAGTAACGAATTTCATAATTCTGTTAGAAATTTTATTCTCGTGAATTTGGAGCAAGTGTCAACAACGGATATAATATTAAATTTTAGCATTTGCAGACCGAGGGAGAGATTATTGCTTTGATTGAAAAGATTAATTTATAATGTTAAATTCTTAAATTATGTACGAAGACGAGTGAAAATTTTTTAAAAAGAAAACTTTTTTTCAAATGTGATTGTGAACGTTTTATCACAAAATACTTCCATTCATTCAAAAAAGAAAATTTTTACAATTTTATTCCCTATATTAACATGACATATAATAAATGCTATGTTCCTTGGAACTCAAATTTTTGGATACACTGAAATCATATTCCGGTATCGTTTTCTTTTAAATTTGAGATAATTTACTAGTCCTAAAAGATATAAAAGCCAGCGATATCACATTCATAAAGATATTAGCTGCGGGATAAAAAAAAGTTCTTTACGTGTCAACGAGGGTGTCACAAATTGACGAGAAATTGCCCATGTCGAAGTCGGTAATCCATTAATCCGTATGAGTATAACATTCTTGCCAATCGTCGAAATGAGGACTATTTTCATTTTACTGTTCTCGTCATGATGACCAAAAACTAAAATTTTAATATGTTCACCGAAGAAAAAAAGAAAAAAGAAAAATCTATATAAAGGCCAGCGAAAAAGAAAGAAAGCGCGAATGCAAATAAAATAAAAACAAATAAAATAAAAAAAGTTTGCCTTACTTCTAAAAAATAATTACCAAAGTGAAATCAATAGTTATTTCATAAATATACAGAATTTTTATAACGATATGATTGGGAATGAGATTATCGAAGTGTTGTATTTTTAAATTATTTTTCTTTTATTTAATGTAATCCCTCCATCTGCATGAAAACTATTTCATTTCGTAATTTCTTTCACTTTATAATTCTGTAAAAAAAAAAAAAAAAGCAAAAGTCAAGCACTGGATGAAGAAGTCAAGCACTATAATTTGGTAAGATTCCGTTTGTATATTTTAAAAAATAATATGACCACCGACATAATTGATAGTCTTATTTTAAATAATAAAATAACGTTTTTCGTCCTCTTCACCATCAAACGCAAGACTTGACAACTAATTTCTTATCACCAAATAAAATTATCAATTAATTTTAACACGTTGTTTCATGGAAGTACCTGGACCAACATTAGCCCCGTTCACAAGGCACAAGCCAATAAACCACAGAATACGTTGTTTCTTGAAAGTAAGTGGCAGTTTCGTGTTTCTGGAGAGAGAGAGCTGATACTCTAGAAAATCAAGGATTAGTGGTGTTTGGGAGTCGGGAAAATGGAAGAGAAAATAACGGGGGGAAAAAAACAAGAACAGAGAAAATCTTTATTGGAAAGTAACAGAAACGTAGAACATAGTTACAGGTCCCAGGCCCAAATGAGCGACATATTAGAAGACATCACAACACTGGACTAATTACTCGTAATGTTAATTGCTCGTACACAAGAATAAACAAAAGCGCTAAAAGACTAGAAATATTTTATTAAAAGATAAATTTATCCACTTTCCTAATCTTATTTTTTTGCACAAGTATTCTCGTTCTAAATTTTTTTTTTTTTTTTTGTGCAACTTTATGTGCAAATAGGATTTTCCAGTACTAATTAGTCTACAACCTCCTTTGCTATCTCAACAATCTGTTATAGCACGCGTGCCAGCATTGCATACAGTTACACAGGAACAGCCTTGCAAGTTGCATCGGCAACAACCTACAAACGGTCTGAATCCCAAAATATTCTGTAAACTGAATTTGTCATGAACTGGTGATGAACTTGATACCCCGACATATACAATTGTTTTAAAAGAGGGACTAGGTGAAATAAGTGAAGTGAGAGCCTGAAAGACATAACTAGATCAGTGAATGTACCCTTTCATGCTCTGTTCAGAACAGAGTTAAAGCAATTGGTAATAGATAGATCTTATATTAGTGAATTTACAGAGACGCATCACAACCATGGATTTTTGAAAATGAATATTTGAAAGGCTAATTTAGGTAATACTTCAGAGCCATTTGAACAGTACAGATGGATAATAAATTATCTGTAATACGTATGTGCTTCCCGTAAATAACAGCTCTGTGGATCCGTAATCCCTCTTCTCTTTTATAATTTTTTGTGCAAGTAAGAATCATTTTATTTTGCTCCATTAGAAAGAACTGTAACTGGCTTGCCTTGGCCGATGAGAACAGCACGGCGCTGCCCAGTTGTAGCTTGGAGCAAAAAATCTTACGACATGTAATAAGGACCCTTTCTCAATCTACAAGCTCTAATTTGATAAAATACAGAATATGCACTAGCTGATGGACAGTAAACTATATGCATTCATACTTTCAAATTCTTTAAAATCCTCCAAAGTATTCATAATTTTCTAGATATATACCAAACAAAAGGAAAAAAAATTACACAGACCTGATTCCAGTAAATGGCAGATCATATTTTTTTTTGGAGCAGCTACACACTCATAAATCATAATTGAATTGTAGGTCGAATTTATGAAAATTAAACAAAATGAGAAACAAGACAAGTCGGCTACCATTTTATGAATAATCTACACTAAGGGAGCGTTTACCCTTTTTTCTGGTGAAATGATAAAAATTGAAATACTAAAGTAGTGTTTGTTTTTTGTGTCAAATCTAAATGAGTTTGAATTTAGCTGAAATATAAATAGGCTTGAATATATATATCTACATGACATGTTTATTTTTCTTGTTTCAATATTTGAATATAAATGTTAAGTTATTTTTTTCAAAAAGAAAACATCTGAAATATGATATTTTGGCATACATAATCTCAAAAATATTAACAATAATTATAAAATATATATCTAATTCATTTTTTTACATTAATATACGATACCTATAATGTTATTTTTAGTATATTATATTGATATTTTTATTGTTAATTACATAAGTCAATCAAGAATAGTTTAATCATTTGAATTAAAATTAATGTATTAAATAAAATTCAAAATCTTATAAAACAGGCACACTTAAAGTTTTATTATGTCTAAAATTCTTGTTCACCAAAAAAAAAAAAGGAAGTAAGAGTTGAATACACATATGTAACAATAGAGGGGATAAATAAAAAAGATAAAATAATAATTTATATGATAAGAAATAAAATTATTTAATAGGGGTATTAATGAGAGAAAATATTAAAGTCCCATTCATATAATTTTTCATTTAGTTAAAAGTTAGAATACTTAATATTTTCTATTCATACCTAAATATTTTATAATCAAACATAAGTGATAAAAAAAACTAGAAATGCCTGAAAATTATTAAGCTTCAGACTTTAGACTAAAATGAAGCAACCCTTACTGATAAAAATAATTTTCATAAACTTTTAATGATAAAGTCATGTGTTAGAAAATATTAGATAGTAAATTGATAATATCCCTTCTAAAATTATTAGTCAATAGAAAATATTTGGCGTGCCAAATGGACGAGGCAGCTGCTGTTCACTCTTCTAAAATGAAGCCTCCAGCACAAGTCACAATTTGACCATGGTACATCTATGAGTTGCTTAATTGCTTAAAGATAACACTGATATAACTATTGAGTTTATTACTAATATGTGTTTTATAAAGGACAAGAGGAAGGAACTGCATCTGGCTCAGGGAATTGCTAAGGGAGGATTGTATCTGTCGCTATCAATGAATGACTTTGTTTCAAATTCCAGCCATCTTGCCTATGCACCTAGTTTATGCTATCTGTTTTGAATAATTCAGCTTGTAAAATTCCTAATACAGCTGTCAATAAAGTTTGTAATCCACAGTGTAAAATGAACTCAACCAAGTCAGCAAATTTGTTTCATCAGAAATTTGGTCATCCTAATAGACATATATTGAAATCTATTCTATCTTCTCTTTCTATTGATTGCTCATCTATATATGCACTTGATTTTTGTGATGCCTGCCAATATGATAAAGTCCACCAAATGCCTTTTTATTCAACTGGAATCAGAACTAAAGCTCTTTTAGAGCTTATCCACACTGACCTTTGGGGTCTAACACCCTTACCATCTCTACATGGTTATAGATATTACATTAGCTTTATGGATGTTTACAGTAGATATTGCTGGATGTTTTCATTAACCCTCAAATTCAAAGCATTAGATACCTTCAAATACTTCAAAATCTTAGTTGAAAAACAATTTGGGTATGTTTTAAAATCACTGCAGTCTGATTGGAGGGGTGAGTACAGAAGTTTTCAAAACTTTCTTGAAGAAGAAGGGATCAGTTTTAGACATAGTTGTCCTCACACACATCATCAAAGTGGTGTGGTTGAAAGAAAACATAGGCACTTGGTTGAAATAGGACTTATTCTTCTTGCTTAGGCCAAAATGCCTCTGTCTTTCTGATGGGAATCATTCGATGCAACTTCGTTTCTCATAAATAGGTTACCAACCTCTGTCTTAAATAATCTTTCACTCTTTGCTAAACTCCATGGTAGACAACCTGATTATTAGTTTCTCAAAACATTTGGTTGTGCATGTTTTCCTTTCCTCAGACCTTACAATAAGCATAAGTTTAACTTCCATACACAAAAGTGCCTTATGATTGGCTATAGCCCTTTGCACAAAGGCTATAAATGCCTTGCTCGCACTGGAAAAATTTATATTGCTCGACATGTCAGATTCAATGAATATGAATTTCCTTTTTCTGAACTTTTTTCTTCTGATAAACTTGCTAAAAATGCTTCATCCGTTCAGCAAAATCATACCTCTCTTACCTTTTTTCCTTCCACAATTGTCATTCATTATGGTAATAGTACACAGCCTTCTGTTAGTTCACTTGTTCCAGATGCAGGACCTAATTCCAGTACTTCCCAACAAGCTTAGAATCCAACATTGGATCCATCACCTGATCAGTTATCTCAGTATACACCAGCACAAAAATCTCTGCCAGTTCAAAATGGTCATCCGATGGTAACTAAATCTAAAGCTGGAATATTCAAGCCTAAAACATATCTGGCAGTCTCTCAAGATCTAGAACCACAATCTGTTAAGGCAGCTTTGGCAGATACTAAGTGAAGAAAGGCAATGCAAGTAGAGTTTGATGCTTTACAAAGTAATAATACCTAGATTCTAGTTCCCAAGGAACAAGCTAGTAAAATTGTTAAGAATAAGTGGGTATTTAGAGTGAAATACAACCCTGATGAAAGTATATGTAAATACAAAGCAAGGCTGGTTGCAAAAGGTTCTCACCAAACACAAGTGGTGGATTTCTTTGAAACCTTCAGTCTTATGGTTAAACCTTGCAATATTAGAATTATTTTAAGCCTTGTTGTTATGAATTATTGGTCAATTAGGCAGCTTGATGTTAATAATGCCTTCGTCAATGGCATCTGTTGTGCAAATTTTATTGAACTCGTAAGTACACGAATTTATTGTAGAATAGATTAATGGTGACGAGTGTCGATCCTAGGAGGAGGTGGATTTTAATTGTGTATTGAATTAATTTTCTAAGTGAACAGTTAAATTATAATAAATTAATCCTAAATTTTAAATTAAAATGGCTGGAATAATAAAAATGCAACTGTAATAATAAAGTACTTGGGTATCTGGATATGCATCAACATGCTCCAAGGCTCAATATTCCTTATTAATACCAATTAAATCATGAGGGAAAAATCCACTCATGAACCACACTGTAACACCCCAAATTTACCCAAGAAAACTCAAGAAGAATTTGGAATGAAATCTTATAAGACTCATTTTATAAATAAATCCGAATAAAGTCACTATTGTCCATGAACAAAACATAGTCTCCAAAATAATAAATGAATCAATAATCCTCTAAAATAAAAATCCAACTCTAAACAATAGTTCAAGTAGCTAAAATTAATCTTCTAGAAAATGCCAAAGTTTTCAGCTAACAAATCCTCTCCGCTAGACCATAAGTTCACATCTCTAAAATAATCAATTTGCAAAAATGTTGGAGATGAGGGGTGAGCTGTCAACTCGGTAAGCAAACTCATGCACAAGGTTTACATAGTGTCAATTGTATCCCCGGTGACTTGGTCAGTAGTTCAATATATCACCTGTACTCCCGGTGACCCAGCCAATAGTTCAATCAGGGTACTTTACCCCGCAATAATCATCAATAAGTGTGCACAATACAGCTAGCTGTTCAATAATACCAATAACGATAACTACGGACAATGACCCAAAACTTAAAATAATTTTTAGTTTATCAATATCAATTATTCAATAATATTTCGATAAAACACTTGTAAGATATTAAATTGGCAAAGCTTTATCAATAGTTTTAAGGAAAACATTTTATAGAAAAATGAGTATTTATTTAAAACTAATTTAAAAAAAAACATTTTAAAATAGCTTCAAATCCATAACTTATAAATCCATTATGCATGAATTCACTTACCTCGATCTAATAAAATCAACAATAACTCCAATCACGCGAGCTCACTCTTGGCCTATAGTTATCAAGACAAAATTCTTATCAATATCTTATTCAATTCTAATATAGATTGAAAAATAAAAAAATCCCTAAACCATGTACTCTTACTTAACCATAATAATTCACTAACTATACTAGACCATCATACAAGAGCTGATTTCTATTAAGGTATAACTATGTCGGAAAAATCATAAATATCACAAAGAGCTATCGTAACACATTGATATCCAATACAAAACTAAAAATATTAGTCAAAGTTAATAATCATCGCTAAAGGCTGATTTTCCACCAAAAACATCAAAACTGTCTAGTGACGATATATACTAAGGACTGCTGATTCAAAAATTCATAACTTTATTTATGCTTATTCAAAAATAGCGATTCTAGTTTTAGAAATGCGATAACACAAAAAGGAATCAGAATTAAAATTTACAAAACATTTACTAATGAAAAACGTCCCCCAAACCGACCTAAATATCAGCCGTCGCAATTCTGGAAAACAGATTCCAGGATTGCGGCAGCCTTGCTCCATGATTTTTAATAGTTTTTATATAAATAAACAAATTACGAAATTTATAATACAGAAACTAGACATATATCTATACAAGAATAAAAATTCCCAGAATTTTTAGAAGTCGTTTAGGTTACTAAATAAATTATGGAAGTATGAATTACTGCTGAAAAGCGAAATTTTCCAGCATCAATGTTCTAATTCGAAAAATCAAAACAATTTATATAAAGTGAGTTTTGAATAAAAAATATACGGATAGAAAGATAAAGATGTCTAGTTTAATAATCTATAAAGTTTTATGCATGAGACTTGACTAAATTAGCAATAATCTCAAGTTTAATCTATACTGTTCACAGTTTCCAGAATATCATAACAATATTATTTCTACTCAAATACACATTAATTAACATATGATCATACATATCATGATTCTTATAAACACAATCACATATAAAATCATTCAATCAGCACACACAAAAATCTCAATCAAAATCAAAGTTTAAAGGCTTATAAATTCATTCTTACCTTGAAAATAAAACCAAACTCAAGAACGTCTTTAATGAAGAACAAGAACACAATTAAGATTTTCCCTTTCTTGTATTGAGAAAATATAGATCCACTCTCATGTGGCTACTATATTCTTTTCTTTATTAGCCTCTGGGGTTTTTAAAAAAAAGAACGTAAAGGAAATTTTTATAGGCCACGCCTTTTTAAAACCCTTAATCATTTAGGAAACCTTTTTAAAATAGGATATTTAATAAATAAATAAACAAACAACAATTAATTAATAAAGAAAAAAATAAAAAAATAAAAAAACAGGTATTACACATGCTCTAATTAATATGATGCTAAGGGCTTATCGTGCCAAACAGTAATAACTGTGTTATTACTATCTGTCAATGAAAAGTCAAAACATCCATAGAAATTAGAGGGGAAAATAAAATAAATTTACCAATTAAGCCCATGGAACATGTTGAGACTTCACCTTCAACCCAAGCTTGAAAGAAAATTAGCTACTTATATTTATACTAGGGATAAAAAGGAAATTTTACTAAAATACAAAGAAACTACAAGATAGAGAAGGAATTTCAGAAAATAGAACTCAAAAATGAACTTAAGGGTGTCAAATTAGGGGGGGAGCCCTCCTTTTATAGATACAACGAGTAAATCATGGCCATCGGATTAAAACAGTTTAGATGCACATGATTGCGCCATGTGGCAAGTTCTGATTGGTTTGAACACATCATTAAGGAGATTATCCCATGTATATGTATATACCGTACACACATTTTTTCTGATCCACGAACGTACTGCCACGTCATCGGTTAACAGTGCATAAATATTTTTATCCAATAAGATTGTGATACCTCATCAGTCAAGCCACGTCATCAGTCAACGCCATATAATCAGTTAATGTCACATCATTCCTCTAATCAAATGCTACCACGTCATTGGTCGGTGCCACATCATCGGTTAATGCCACGTCATCGGTCAATGCCACATCATCGTACAATATATATGAACAGTGATATGAACAGTGCCATAAACAGTACTGTATGTGTGAACAGAACTGTATACTTGAACAGTAACATTTTTACTTTTATGCTCCTCCTAAGATTTTTGACCGTTCTGAGTTCATATTTGCCATCCGTTTTATCATTCGATGTCTCGTTTATTATGAAATGACCATGATGTCCTTAAAATACGTAAAATACTTAATTATAATGAAACACGCATAATTAAATTCACAAGAAACTTGAATACATAAAAGTAAAGAAGTTAGTAGAACTTGAAATGAAAAATGATGATTTTCTCCTTTATAAATATACATTTTCTAGTACTCAACAACATCCTCACTGAAGATGTTTTCATGCATCAACTTGAGGGGTTCATTCATCCTCAATTCCCTTCATATGTATGCAAGTTAACTAAAGCTCTTTATTGGCTTAAACAGGCTCTAAGAGCCTGGTATGAGAGGCTGAAATCATCTCTGCAATAATGGGGTTTTCATACTTCCAAGTCAGACACATCACTATTTTTCAGCATAAAGTAGGTGATATTGTGGTGGTACTTATTTATGTAGACGACATATTGGTGACTGGATCAAACAATAAGCTTGTTGAGGACATTATCAGTCGTTTGGGTTCTGAATTTATTTTAAAAGATCTCGGGGATTTCAATTACTTCCTTGGTCTTGAAGTCACACCATCAGTTGCAGGGCTTCATCTTTCTTAGACTAAATATATAGGTGATTTACTTAAGAAAACTCAGATGATTAACAGTAAATGATGTCAAACTCCTATCAGTTTAAGTGATAAGCTAGTTAAAGACAAAGAAGCTGCATTTGAAAATCCTTCCTTGTATAGAAGTGTGGTTGGTTCCTTGCAGTATGTTACATTAACAAGACTTGAAATTGCATTGACAGTAAACAAACTTAGTCAGTTTTTTGCTGCCCCCATAGTGCTTCATTGGCAAGCATGCAAACGACTTTTGAGGTACTTACAGAGCACGGCAGATTATGGATTGTAATTTTTCAGTTCTGGAAAACTTACTCTCATAACCTTTTCAGATGCTGATTGGGGATCAGACTTGGATGACAGGAAATCAGTTAACGGGAATTGTGTTTATTTATGTAATAATCTAATCTCCTAGTCCTCAAAGAAACAACAGATAGTTTCTCAAAGCACAACCTTGTCAGAATATAGAGCTTTGGCAGTCTCTGAAGTACTTTGGATATCTTATTTGCTTAAAGAGTTAAAGTTGCCATTGTTACAGGTTCTAGTTCTTCACTGTGATAATAAAAGTGCAGAAGCCTTGGCCAGCAATCCTAAGTATCACTCACAAACTAAGCACATTGAGTTGGACTTACATTTTGTTCGTGACCATATTGCTCAGAATGAAATTAACATTAGTTATGTTTCAAGTTGAAATCAGGTGGCAAATATTCTTACCAAACCTTTGGCTTCTGATAAGTTCAACTATCTTAGATCCAAGCTCAATGTTCTTTCTAGAACTTGAGCTTGAAGGGGGATGATAAGAAGAAGTTTGTTGCAGTTCGTTACAATTGCTGACGTGTTAGTTGAGCTGGGAAATGTTAGTTATGTTAGCTATAATCTGTTAGTAATCTGTTAGCATATGAATAGCTAAGTTCAGCTCATGTGAACTGATTCTAGAATAATCAAAAGCTTAGTATAAAAACCCCTATAACAAATATAAATGACAAGTTCCTTCTTTCTCAAGCTCTCTGTTATTTTCTCTGCATTTCTTAGTTACCAAACACTTCTCTTTTATTTTTAACTGTATTTAGACAAACCGTGGGTCTATGTTTATAGAAACATACAGATATTTTATTTACTAGTGGTGTTTGTGGGGTTTGAAAATTGAAAGAAAAAGTGAATGGAAAAAAAGAAAGGAAAATTTTTATAAAGAGAAACAGAAACGTAAAATATAAATAATAGGTTCGAAACACAAATGAGTTATTTATAGAAGCAGTAATGCTAAGAGTGCTCAGTATCGAACATAAAATTATATGCATTAAATTTTTTTAATCTTTTACATCCAAGAAAGTAAATGGATGACCAGACTTTTTCCAATAAATGCTTCACTTATAATTAATTGAGAGTTAAATTTATGAAAATTAAACAAAATGAGAAACAAGACAAGCCGAGAACCATTTTTATAGACAAGTTACACTAAATAGATTCCCACTAAAAGTGTCAAATACAAATATTTTTGTTTTCTATTAAGTATTTTATTGACTCATAGCAAGGTGAAATATATCAGTTTATCTAAATATTTAAATAATTAACCATTCTATCTACATTACTTGAAATTCAAATTTTTATAAATTGTATAAACTAAACAATTGATCGAGTCATGTCACGTTCATCGCTTAAATGAATTTTAACAAATTTTAATGGATTAGTTGCCGAGCCGAACAAGAATGTTCTTTGCATGTTAAACAAACTAGGGAATGATTAAACCGTGCTCAAGTGGATAGATTGTTTTTCATATTAAGCATTCATTGAAAATGGGGCAAGAAAGATGTTCACTGAATGAATTTAACAATGGCTCATTAATATGATAATTGTGTTGTTTTATATATTATTTATTCTTTGAGTGACACCAAACCGATTCAATTAGTTCGAATTATAATCGGTAATTTTTGCTTTACATTCCATTGGTTTGATCCAATGTCCCATGGCTATTATGCTCATACTGTTTGTAATAAAAGCCATCCCATCACTTGACTTACGTGGCTTTTTAGGAATGATCCTCTTTTCCATTTCCTCTGAAAAAGTGAAGGTAATTATCTAGATTTGGCAATAGTTTGTGTCACGACCCGTCCCGAACCCTGGGATGAGTCTCACTGATCTTCAAAATTCAACTAATAACAATTCTATAAATAATAATAATATTATTTCCACTGAAATTTTAATAGAGTTTTCTTATAGTTTTGACATTACCAATCCTACAATTAATAGAATAGCACTCCTAAAAAAATTTCTAAATACAACTAACTCTGTTAATCAACATCTCAATAAATATCAAATATCATCCGAAATATTTTAGTACCAAACACAGTAAATTATTCTTAATTATAATATTATACAATTCGAAATATTCCACACAAAACTCTACAACTCCTAGGACAGATACGTGGCCAAAATCCAAATAGCTATCGTTGCTGAGTCAACTGTTGTACCTGTAAATCTTCTGTGGGGGAAAAATATAATAAAAATAGTGGCGAGTATAAAATTCAGTGAAGGTTAGTGAGTGGATAGTAATTTTCTAAAATAATTTTATTTTTAAAATAATCGCATAACTTTTAAATATACAATTTCATCAAACCATAAATGAGAAATATTAATAAATCACTTAACATTTATAATCAAATCACTAATTTCGAAAACATATATAACGTCATGTGAAATAACCAGGGAAGAATATGTCATAACATCGTATAAAAACTCAATCTGAAATCTTCACAAAATATTGCGTAAAACTAAGGAAAATTCACAACATATGGTATCTTTACTGAATATTAAAAACTTTCACCAAATGAGTACCCAGGGAAATAATCTCATCATATCCGGACCTCAACGGATGAGTAATCAAGAAACCATCATGCCCCAGAGCTACACGGATAATTCAGACCTCAACGGACGGGCAATCAAGAAATCATCATACCTCGGATAGATTGGGAAATAACATCTCATATGTCATCACATCTCGACATATCTCATCATCATAATTACGCATGCATAAATAGTCTCTCAAGGACAAAAATGCCTAAGCACACGATCCAAAGCCTCTATGTGTACTGAGACAGGCTCCAAAGGCCTATATCTCATATTATTACATATCATCTCATATCATCTCATCACAGTATACGGGAAAGGGTACTGTCTAATGAGTTGTAAACAACCGAAAATACACATGTACATAAACATCCGATAACATCTGAAATCACGTTCTCTTTTATTTTCAACAACATTTAAAATCTATTTTCTTTTCTTTAAAAATATTATTAATACACATATATTCAAATCAGAAATAAAAATCATTTATCATACACAATTTCGATAATAAACAACATTATGCAGATAAAATCCTTTTTTCATAAAATCATTAAATCAAGCATTTAAAAATTCATTTGCAATTATGCTTTATCATAATTAAAAATCATAATATTTCACACAGAAAATAGGTTTTATATATTCCACTAACAATGACGACAATCAAATCTAGTATCGTCAACGTCCGTGGGTCGGTTCTCATTCGCGGGTCTCCCTAATCAAATAAATCTCATAATTGTTACTAATCACATAAAGTACAATTAATTATACTCAATAAAACTTGAACTCAAATAATATAACTCCCGAATGTTTAAAATTACTAAATTATCCTTATTTCCAAAAATTACTAAAATGCTCTCGATATCAAAATTTACTTAACTGAACTCAGCAATATATTTTATTAATTTATCTTTAAAATTCTTAATTACCGAAATATCCTTAAATCCTTTGAAATTACCAAAATGTCTTGAAATTTAAAATTATCAAAACATCCCAAAAATCATAATTTACCAATTTAACCTCAAAATCATAGATGACCAACGTATCCTCAATTTTGTCAACTATTAAAATACCCACACATTGGAAATTATAAAATTACACATGGGTGTAAAATTACCAAATTACCTCAGATCACTTAAATTACCGATTTACCCTCAAAATCTCAAATTACCTAACTGTCCTTATATATAATTACTAAATTACCCATAGCTTTCTAAAATTACATAATTAACTGCCAAATTTTATGAATTTGTCAAATTGCCCCCTACCGGTCAACATTGACCGGACTTCGGTCAACGTTGACCGGACTTCAGTCAACAATGACAGGAATCTTACATCTTGTAATTCCGGCCTTGGTGAGTCCAACAGTGTCAGCAGTGTCCTCCCACGCGTAGTGACGGTGGCGGATCAAGCTTCCCAAAACCGCAAGTTGCAAGTTGCCCTTCACCGGCAATCCGGCCAGTTTAGGTGACGAGACCAGTTAGAAATGGAAGCTAGAGGTGAGAGTAGTGGAACCTAGTTGGTGGCGTGGCCAAACTCCAATGGGATCGACGGCGATAAGAACGAGTTTTTGGCTGAAACATTCAAGCTTCACCAGCGTCGTTCTGGTCAGTTTCCAGTGGTGGGAATGGCAAGAAGATAACCGACATCTCACAAGCTTCAAATTGGTATCAAGCTACTTGGGAATGGTGGAGGGAATTGAGAGATCCAACCCTGTCAAGCTCACGGGTCGCGGGTAAAATTCGGGTCAACGGGCCTCTCTCTCTCTTTCTCTTTCTCTCTCTCTCTCTCTCTGCCTCTCTCTTGGCTTCTCTCTCTCCATTTAAAAAAATTGAAATTTATATATACATAATTTTTATTTTTATTATATATATATATTTAATACTGATTAAATCGATATTGATTCCGTAATAATAAATATCCGACTAACCGGCTTTGAAATCGCATTCGGTTTTGTCTCAATTTTTTTTCACACGATAAGATTTAAAATTATTGATAAGCAGTTAATTTAATAATGCATCAAATTTTTCTCGCAATGACATGTAACGAGTCCCAAATTTATGAAAGTGATACCAAATGAAAAATATATAATTCACTTTATAAGAAGTAAAAATGCATATATTATAGTTTGTTTGGAAATATGAAGATTTGGGGCACGTGTGATGGGGAACGTTGTTTAAGTTTAAATTTCGACATGAGAGTTAAGAAGCAGGTTTGCTAAGAGGGATCTAAGGTGCGAATAGAAATAGACCAATGAGATTCTGCCATTAAAGCATCTAGAAAAATTTCCATTAAATGAGTTCATTCCTTTTCTTATACTGTTGTTGCGGTAGTGTTTGAAAAAAACATAATTTATACGAATTGAGAAGAATATTATGTGTTAGGAAGCTGAAAGTTTCAAAGATATATGAAAAAATTGTAAAACAAACGACCAATCAGTTAAGATTTTTTAAGTTAATCATGTGATAAGGAATATTTACGGGGTAGATTTTGTTAAACTTATTTTAGTACATATAATTCAACTAAATAAGAGTAACCTAAGTATAATTGTCTTATCATGTAATAAAAAATTACTAATGTTCTAAAGTAACTCATTTTCATCATAATTTTTGCATAATATATCAGAAAAAGAATTTTAGTGCAAAAGGCCTAAAAAAGGTTGAGGAAACAAGAAAATGGTCACGTTAAGTCCATTGGCCCAATATAGCATTTGCTCACAAGTCAATAAAATGAAGTTTGTAATAGACCTCCAATTTATACATTTGATTTAACTTATTTTGACTCGTTGGTAAGTTCTAAATGTGATATAGGAATTTTTAGTTAAGAACCCTAAAGATTTGAGAATGATCGTATAATAATTCGAACCCACCAAGACCTGCTGCACGGTGTTACAAGCCCTACAACTAAAACCAAAGATTACTAGCCTTTAATTACAACAATTAACAATCATATTTTGTTAAGCCAACGTTATTACCTATATAATTCAACTAAATAAGAGTGATCATCATGGATGTAAAAAGAATAAAAATTTATTGATGTTCTTGAGTGACCTATTTTCATCACAATTTTTGCATAAAGTATCAAAAATGAATTTTAGTGCTAAAGGGGAAAAAAAGTTGAGGGAGCATAAAAATTAACGAAAGATTTGTGAAAAAAAGAAGGGCCAAACAATTCAAGATCTTGTCACATTAGGCCCGTTATTGGCCTAATATCTTATTTACCCTTTATTTAGCCCGGTTCACAAGTCGATAAACGAGGAGGCCACGGGTGACAGGATAGAGTATTTTGTTTCTTAAAACAGCAATTCTATGTTCGCATAAATAGATAGCTAATACTCTACAAAAACATGGATTGATGGAGTTTAGGGATCTTGAAAATGAAAGAGAAAGTGATATAAAATCTTCATTAGAAGAAACAGAAACATACGATACACTTTAAGGTTCTAAAAGCTATTTATAGAATAAATCGAAACACACTAGACTAATTATAGAATAAACATCCCCTTCATCTTTTTCTAATAATTCTCTGTCATGCTCCTCTTTGTCTTATTCATCATCATCATACTCAGCTGGATATCACAGGATGAGAATTGTTGCGCAGCACTCTCGTGTAGCACTTAAACGACTTCTAGTACTCTAATTCGCTAAGTAAGCTTAATTCTTTTCGATCTAGCCTAAGCAGAAATTTTACCAAAGGAGGTTAGAGAAAAACGAGCTACAATGGTTAAATATATTTTATGTTACACTCGATGCGTAATTTACACAATGCTTTGTACAAGAGAGCTCAAGAACTTGTGCGCTAGTGTGCGCATGTGTGTGCTGGAAAGTGCTTGGGTGTGTGTGAAGATATTGCACAAAATGAAGGGTTTGTCCCCTATTTATAGGCTTATTTGCCAGAGGTGTAAGTGAGTGATTCTAGAGAATTCCAACAACATTGTAATTATGAAAAACTCTAGAATTCGAGCCGGGCTAAGCCAGTTGCTAAGCAAATCACGTTTGGCTTAGTTGTATGGGTAGCCCATTGTTAAGTGCAACCCACTTCTAAGTGCATCTTGGCTTTTGTGCGAAGTGAACCCCACTTCTAAATGCAACCTGTGTTGAGTACTAAGCGCATCTGACTTCCAAACGCCCTTCGGTTCGTGGTAGATTTTTGCTCAATGAGTTTGTGGGCATAAAATTAGCCTTCGATTGTGGGAAACCTTAGCGGCCCGTGACATGGAACACCACATTGACCATCAGATTCCATGTAAGAGTGAATCTAGACCCTTCAATTCATTCGACACTCAAATTCTTTATCTTCCTCCTCATCATTGCTCGCTTTCCTTTTCCGCATCATGAGAGAGTGTCTCACTTCATTTGGATCACTCACATACTCATTGACAACCTCGACTTCTCCTGTAAGAATGTGGACACTTTGAGCTAATAGAAGCTCTGAATGTTCATCCTCCTCAACCTCCTCATTGTTGGCTTTCCTTCTGTGCATCGCAAGAGAGCATTTCACTTCATCTAGATCGCTATCATACTCCTCCGCCACCTCTGCTTCTTCCGGAGCTGTGGCTGCCTTTATAGTATCTCTAACCATCAATTAATTAATAAATGCCCAATCGTTTTATGAATTTTAATTTAAATTTTCTAAAAAAATTCAAAACTGAACTTAACCTTTCAAACTGAAACCGAGGACTGTAATTTTATGTCGTCATTAGTCGAACTGAGGACTGCAATTATAAAAGTAGAGTGAAGGTAATATCTAGATATGGTAAGGGTTTCTTTGGAAATATGAAGAAAGTTTAGGATTGGTCAGAGATTGACACGTGGAATAGGAATATTGTTTAACTTCTGGCATAAGATGTAATTCAATCACTATAAGGTACATTTGCTTGGCCACAGCCAACCATCCACCGGCTTATTAAAACTTATTATATTTGTTTTGCACTTGTATTTGCTTTAAATTGAATCTTGAAGTTGAAGAAAATAGACCAATAAGATTATGCCATTGAAGTATCTGGAAAAATATTAAGATGTGTTTACTTTTTAAATTGGAAAATTAGAATCATTAACATCATTTACTTCACAAATAAAAATAAGAATTAGAATCGGAATAATGGGGCTCACATCAAATTTGAAACTAAGAATAAGAGACTAAATCCAAAATAATTAAGGATCAATCTCTTGTTCATTGGACTATCCAATACGCCTATATTAAAATTTCTAAATTTTGAAAATACTCCAGTTAAATTAAAAAATATAAATAAAAAAGAAATCACAATACTAGCATCACACATCACAACACGTCATCATTGGTTGTGATATCATAGCATTGAGATCATGATTTAGTTCGTTGATCATCACCGGTTGTCTCTGTAATATATGCACTTTTATTTTCTTATTGAGTGAATTATTTATTTTTTGTTTGATATCGATTTTATAAATTTCAGACTCGTTACATGTTATCACGAGAAAATTTGACGCATTATTAAATTAATCGCATGTGAATAATTTTAAATTTATCGCAATGTAAATTCGAGACAAAACTAAACATGATTTCAAAGCCGGTTGGTGGGATATTTTTTTTTGTTATCACAAAATCAGTATTGAAAAAATTATTTTCTTTAAATGGAGAGAGAGAAGAGCCAAGAGTGGGGGAGAGAGAAAGAGAAAGAGAGAGTTGATTGGGTTGACCCAATTTGGGCCTGTGACCTAACTGGATCTTTCAATTCTGGCCATCGTTTCTAATGAGCATTGTACCGATTTGAAGCCCTTGAGACGCTGGTCATATGCCTGCCACTCCTACTGTTGGAAAATGACCAGAACGCTGCTGGTGAAGCTAAAACATTTCAGCCAAAAACTTGTTTTTGCTGCTGTCAATCCCATCGGATTTTGGCCACGCCATCAGTTGGGTTCCATTCCTCTCACCTCCAGCTTTTATTTCCAACCGGTCTTGTTACCTGAAACGGTCGGATTGTCGGCAAACAGCAACTTGCAAACTCACGATTTTGGGAGCTCGATCTGCCACCGTCACTACACCTAGGAGGTCACCGCTGGCACCGTTGGACTCATCGTGGCTGACACTATAAGGCCTGAGCTTTCCCTCACCATTGACTAAATTCCGGTCATTATTGACCGGTAAGGGGCAATTTGATAAAGTTTGTAAAATTTAAGATTAATTTTGTAGTTTCTAAAAATTATAGATAATTAGGTAATTATGGACAAGGACAATTAGGTGGTTTGAGATTTTAAGGGTAAATCGGTAATTTAAGTGAGCAGGGATAATTTAGTAATTTTATACCTCAGGGGTAATTTCATAAATTCTGAACTCGCAGGTTATTATTATAAATTAAATTGAGGATATTTTGGTAATTTAATATTCTGAGGATAAATTAATAAATTATCATTCTGAGGGTAATTTAGTAAATTTTGATATCGGAGGCATTTTGGTAATTTTTTAATACAAGGATATTTTAGTAATTTTAAATATTCAGGAGTTATATGATATGACTTGGAGCTTTATTGAGTACAATTGGTTATACTTTATGTTATCAATAATAATTATATTATTTCTTAAATTAGGAGGACCCGCGAGCGAAAGTCAACCCATGGACGTCTACGATACTGGATTTGATTGTTGTCACTGTAAGTTGAATATACAAAACTTATTTTCTTTGTACGTTATTATGATTTTTAATTATAGTAAAACATATTTGCAAATGAATTTTAAATGTTTGATTTAATGAATTTATGAAAAATAGATTTTATCTGCATAATGGTATTTATTATCGGAATTGTGTATGATAAATAATTTTATTTTTGATTTTGAATATATACATAGTAATAAAGTTTTTAAAGAAAAAAATAGATTTTAAAGGTTGTTGAAAATAAAAGAAAATATGATTTCGGATATTATCGGATGTTTATGTACATGTATATTTTTTGTTATTTACAAAGTCATTAGACAATTGCCTTCCCCATATAGAGTGATGGGATGATATAAAATGATATGGGATGATATGTGATGATATGAGATACAGGCTTTTGGAGAACGTCTAAGTACACACAGAGGTTTGGGCCGTGTACTTGGTCGTTTTTATCTCTTGGAGACTATTTATGCATGCATAGTTATGATGATGAGATATGTTGAGATGTGATGACATATGAGATGTTATTTCCCTGTCTATTTGTGTAGCTCTTGGTTATGATGTTTCTTGATTGCTCGTTCCTTGAGGTCTGGATTATCTGTGTAGCTCTGGGGCATGATGGTTTCTTGATTACTCGTTTGTTGAGGTTCGAATGTGCTGAGATTATTTCCCCGAGTACTAGTTTGGTGATAGTTTTCAATATTCAATATTGATATTATGTGTTATGAATTTTCCTTAATTTTATGCAGTATTTTGTGATGATTTCAAATTGAGTATTTATATGATATTATGACATGTTTTTCCTTGGTTATTTCACATGCTATTATATATGTTTTCGAAGTTAGTAATTTGATTATAAATATTAAGTGATTTATTAATATTTCTCGTTTATGGTTTGTTAACATTGTATATTTAAAAATGATATGATTATTTTTCAAATTTCCAACTACTCACTGACCTTTACTGAATTTTATACTTACCCCTGTTTTTATTATATTTTTCTCCCACAGGAGATTTACAGGTACAACAATTGACTTAGCAACAATAGATATTTGTATTTTGCCCACGTAATGGTATTAAAAGTCATGGAATTTTTGAGTCTAAATATTTTAGATTGTATAATTTTGTGATTAAGGACAATTCACTGTATTAGTATTAAATTACTTTGGATAACATTTGGTACTGTTGAGATGATAGTTGGTGGAGTTGTTCAAATTTGAATTTATTTTAGGAGTCTTATTTTGTTATTTGTAGGATTGGAAAATATCAAAACTATAGGGCAAACTCTATCGAAAGTTCAGTAGAAATATTATTATTATTATTATTATTATTATTATTATAGAATCGTTATTAGTTTAATTTTGAGGATTAGAGAAATTTGTCCTAAGGTTCAGGATGGGTCGTGACAGAGTTTGTGTCAGAGCATGGTTTTATATTCTGTAGACTTTACTATTTTAATGAGAATAAGTTATACTGTTATTAAAGTCCAAATTGATATTTTGTAGAATTATCATGCTTCCTCATAGCAGTAGATGTGGTCATGGTCGTCATCCTTCTAGGCTAGTTGAAGTTAAGTCGACTCCATATGTTGTACCTGCGAAGGAAAATGAACCCGTAAATAAAGGCGTAGTTGAGTCTTGGACGCATAAGGTTGCTTAGCAGGCTTTAGAAAATATTCCTAACATTGAGCGGTCCATTGATATCCTATCTTAAATTATGGCTATGATAGTACAGAACTAGACTCAGACAAATGGTGGGCCCATGAATACTATTGAGTGTGTGAGGAGTTTAGAGGTCAAGAGATTTAACGGCTTTGGAGATTTACCAGAGGCAGAATCATGGTTTGTCAAGTTAGAACATATATTTGATGTCATGAGAGACTTTTTTACTTGAGGATAGAGCTTATCACTAATGGCAAACAGTAAAGTGACGATATCAGGGACATACTGTGATTACTTAGGCTACTTTTTGTAAGGAATACTATGATCATTATTTCCCAATTGTGTACTGGGATATTAAACGGAGTGAATTCCTTCGATTAGCCTAGGGATCTATGTCAGTTGAAGAGTACAAGAAGAAATTTCTAGATCTTTTGAGATTTACTATTTCCACAGTTAGTGATGAGAGGGAGAAATGCAGACAATTTAAGGATGGTTTTCGATTTGAGATCCACACAACTATAACTACATCTCGATATAATAAGTTTGTTGAGATAGTAGAGTTAGCTAAAATAGTGGAGCATAGTATCTGAGAGAGACATAAAGTTTTGGCCTTAAAACAAAAATGTAGCTAAAGTTGGACAGAGAGTGCCTTAAGTAGTAGGCTATTAAAAAAATGCTCACATATGAATTACTCTTCTAGTGTCCAAAGGAGTCAGAGTATAAGTTTCAGAGGAGATCAAAGACAAATTGCAAGTCATGCTTCAATACAGCCATCGGTGAGGAGTAATGTCAGAACATAGGGGTAGCATGATAAAGGTAGTGGGAGATATAGGGATGATCGTTCTAAGAGTATTCAATATACTCATTGCCCCTTGTATGGTAGGCACCATCAAGTCAATGCCGTGTTAGAGATAGAGTGTGTTATTCATGTGGACAATCTAGATATATTAAAAGATTCTGTCCCACTTTATCTCAAGGTGATAATTTTGTTTGAGGGACAAACCCACAATATCAGTTTTACTCGAGATAGAATTAGGGTCAACGAGATGTACAACTAGGAAGGTCTTCATCTTCCATACTAGGTTAGAGAGGTCAAACTAATCGACCTCAAGCTCAGGCTCGAGTTTTTATTTTGACACAGCAAGAGGCTAATGCTACACTATAAGTTATTATGGGTACATTATCTATCTTTGGCAGCGAAACCCATATTCTTATTGATCCTAGATATACTCATTCTTTTATTTTCTGTACCTTTTCCATGCATATAGAGTGAGAACCTGAACCATTAGATTGTGGTTTAGTTACTAGTACACCCGTGGAAGAGTCATTACTTGCTGATAGAGTGTATCGAGATTGTATAATTAGATTGGGTGAATATGAATTTGGAGCGAATTTGATTATTTTAGATGTTTTTGATACTATTTTGGGCATGAATTGGCTTGGATCTCACTATGCTATTGTGCATTGCTTCAATAAGAAAATTCTGTTTAAACAGCTAGGAACAGACAAGGCAAAATTCTCTAGGGAGCACAAAGTTTTACCCTCATGTGTCATATCAGCCATTAGTGCGAGACAGATATTAAGAAAATGATGCTTAGCTTATCTTGCACATGTGATAGATACCGGAGTTCGAGAACTGAGATTATAAGATATTCCAGTAGTCTTTTTTTAGAAGCTTCCTGGGATGCCATTTGATAGAGAGATTGATTTTTTTCTGCACCGGCTCTTATATCTATAACACCACACAGGATGACTCTAGCTGAATTAAAAGAGCTTAAAGTTCAACTGCAGGAATAGGTAGATAAGGGGTTTATTCGACTAAATGTATCACTGTAAGGAGCACCAATCTTGTTGTTAAGAAAAAGGATGGTACACTCAAACTTTGCATCAATTACAGATAGTTGGATAAAGTTACGGTACGCAATAAGTATCCACTTCTGCGTATTGATGATTTGTTTGATCAACTTTAGAGAGCGAAGGTATTTTCTAAGATTGATTTACTTTCGGCATATCACTAGCTCAAAACTAAAGAGGCAAATGTTTATAAAACAACATTCAGAACCCGTTATGGACACTATGAGTTTTTGGTGATGCCATTTGGGTTGACTAATGCTCTAGCAGCTTTTATGGATCTCATGAATGGGGTATTCTAACCTTATTTAGATCGATTTGTGATTGTATTTATTGATGATATTTTAGTATATTCTCAAAATCAAAAGGAGCATACTAAACATTTGTGGATTGCACTGCAAATCTTGAGGCAAAAATAGTTGTATGCCAAGTTCAATAAGTGTAAGTTTTGGTTAGATAAAATAGTATTCTAGGTCATGTTATATTAGTTAAAGGTATTTATATTGATCCTCAAATGATTGAAGTAGTAGTGAATTGAGAATGACCTACAAATGTTATAGAGATTAGAAGTTTTCTTGGATTGGCCAGCTATTATTATAGATTTATAGAGAGATTTCTAAGATTACCACTCCTCTAACATGATTAACTAGAAAGAGCACTAAGTTCCACTGGGATCATGACTGTGAAAAGAGTTTTCAAGAACTTAAGGCATATTTGACTTTAGCATCAGTTCTTACACTTTTATCCGTTAATGAAGGATTTGTGGTATACAATAATGCCTCTAGACAAGGATTAGGATGTGTACTAATGCAGCATGAAAAAGTTATGGCTTATGCTTCTAGATAACTTAAGAAGCATGAACATAACTATCCGACACATGATCTAGAGTTGGCAGTAGTATTGTTTGCACTCAAAATATGAAGATATTACTTGTATGGAGTAACGTGTTAGATTTTTACTAATCATATGAGTCTTAAGTACTTGTTCACTAAAAAAGAGTTAAATCTGAGACAGAGGATGTGGATTGACTTGATTAAAGACTACGATTGCACTATGATTATCACCCAAGTAAAACAAATATAGTAGCAGATGCATTAAATAGAAAATCCTCTAGCTCTATAGCTCATTTACAAGTAACCTACATGCCTCTGTTGATTGAGTTGAGATTTTTGGAAGTTAAGTTAAAAGTTGATAATGGCAAAGCTTTGATAGCTAACTTTTGAGTTAGACCGACTTTGGTTGATAAAGTCTATTAGATGCAAGATCAAGATTTGCAGTTAGTGAAGTTGAGAGAAGATATGTAGAAAGTTTTATGAACTGATTTTACAGTGAGAGATGATGGAGTCCTAGTCATGAGTAACAGACTCTGTGTACCAGATATAAGAGATCTGAAAAGTGAGATCATGGAGGAAGCTCAATATTCAACTTATATGATATATCCTGGTAGTATGAAAATGTACTGTACATTGAGAGATCATTATTGGTGGCAGGGCATGAAGAAGGAGATAGCAGAATTTGTTTCTCAATGTTTAGTTTGCCAGCAGATTAAGGCTAAACATCAAAAGCCTGCAAGATTTGTACAACCACTTCTTATCTCTCAGTGGAAATAGAAGCATATTACTATGGATTTTATAGCGAGACTTCCTTGTACTCAGAGTGGACATGATAATATTTTGGTGATTGTTGATTGGCTTATGAAATTGGCATACTTTTTACCATGTAAGACCACTTACTCGATGGGGAAGTTGAGGAGTATTTTTATGGCTGAAATAATTCGACTTTATGAAGTGCCTGTGTCGATTGTTTCAGATAGAGATTCTCAGTTCACTTCTAAGTTCTGGACTAATTTGTAAAAGGCTATAGGCACTCAATTGAATTTTAGTATTGTTTTTCCACAGACTGATGGTTAGTAAGAGCATACTATTCAGACATTGGAGGATATGTTTCGAGCATGTGTTTTGAATTTTAAGGGTAGTTGGGACAATTATTTATCCTTGATGGAGTTTGCATACAATAACAATTTCCAAGCTAGTATCGAGATGGCACTATATGAAGCTTTGTATGGTCAAAAATACAAAACTCTAGTGTATTCAGACGAGGTTGGTGAGAGAAGACTAATTGGTCCTGAATTAGTTCAGGATATAAACGGAAAGATACAACTTATTCGGGATAGATTAAAAGTGGCCCAAGACAGACAAATGAGCTATCCAGATAAGTATAGGCAGGAACTTGAATTCGAAGTTGGTGATAAATTCTTTTTATGGATATCACCTTGGAAGGGAGTACTTCAATTTGGGAAGCATAAGAAGCTAAGCCTACACTATATTAAGCCATGAGTTCGTGGAGCGTATTAGTCCATTAGCTTATCGATTAGTTCTATTACCTGAGTTATCTAGGATTCATAACATGTTTTATGTCTCGATGCTCTGGAAGTTTATGTATGATTCAAGTCATGTGTTATTGAGACAATCAATTGAGTTGAAAAAGTATTTGACTTATGAAGAGGAGCTAGTGAGAATATTGAAAAGGAGACATCAAGTTTTGCATTCCAAGACCATTCCATTAGTAAAGATGTTGTGGAGGAATCATATAAAGAAAAGGCTACTTGGGAACGCGAATGCTTAATGAGAGCTCAATATCCCTGACTGTTCTCATCAGACATGTAAATTTCGAGGACAAATTTTTATAAGGGAGGATTGTAATATATGCACTTTTATTTTCTTATTAAGTGAATTATTTATTTTTTTATTCAGTATCGATTTTTTAAATTTCGGACTTGTTACATGTTATCGCCAGAAAATTTGAGGCATTATTAAATTAATCGCGTGTGAATAATTTTAAATTTATTGGGATGTAAAATTGAGAGAAAACCGAATGCAATTTCAAAACTGGTGAGTCAGATTTTTTTTGTTATCACAGAACCAGTTTCAACTTAATTGGTATTAAAAAAATTATTTTCTTTAAATGGAGAGAGAGGAGCTAGAGGGAGGAGAGAGAGAGAGTGGGGGGGGAGAGAGAAAGAGAAAAAGATAGAGAACGAGAAGCTTGAAAGTTTCTAACAAAAACCGTTCTTGCTGCCATTGAATTCGTCAAAGTTTGGCCACGCCACTGGCTGGGTTCCACTCCTCTCAACTCCAATTTCCATTTCTGGTTGGTCTCGTCACCTAAAATGACCGGATTACCTGTGAACGGCAACTTGCAAACCCACAACTTTATAAGCTCGATCCACCGCTATTACTATACGTGGAAGGTCACTGCTAGCATCGTTGAACTCACCATAGCTGGAACTACAAGACTTAAACTTCCTGTCACCGTTGACTGACGTCTGATCACCGTTGACCGTGAGGGGTAATTCGGTAAATTTTGTAAAATTTAGGGTTAATTATGTAATTTTCAAAAGTTATGGGTAATTTTGGAATTATGGACAAGGACAGTTAGGTAGTTTGAGATTTTGAGGTAAATTGATAATTTTAGTGATTGGGGGTAATTTGGTAATTTTACACCTCAGGGGTAATTTCATAAATTCAGAACTCGCAGGTTATTATCATAAATTAAATTGAGGATATTTCAGTAATTTAAGATTCTGAAAATAAATTAATAAATCTTAATTTTAGGGACAATTTAGCAAATTTTGATATTGGGGGCATTTTGCTAATTTTTTGACATAAAAATATTTTAGTAATTTTAAATATTCAAGAGTTATATTATGTGAGTTCGAGCTTTATTGAATACAATTAGTTGTATTTTATATTATCAATAATAATTATATTATTTCTTAAATTAAGAAGACCCGCGAATGAGAAACAACCACACCGACTTCACAATATCTGATTTGATTGTCGTTGCTTTGAGTGGAATATACAAAACCTATTTTCTCTGTGAATTATTATGATATTTAATTATGGTAAAGCATGTTTGCAAATGAATTTTAACTGCTTGATTTAATGATTTTATGAAAGATAGATTTTATCTGCATAATGGTATTTATTATAGGAAATGCGTACGATAAATAATTTTATTTCTGATTTTGAATATATGCGTAATAATAATATTTTTAAAGAAAAGAAAATGGATTTTAAAGGTTGTTGAAAATAAAAGAAAATGTGATTTTGGATATTATTAGATGTTTATATACTTGTATATTTTCGATTATTTGTAAAGTCATTAGACAATAGCTATCCTTATATACTGTGATGAAATGATATGAAATGATATGGGATGATATGTAATGATATGAGATATAGGCTTTTGGAGCTTGTCTGAGTACACACAGAGACTTTGGACCGTATACTTAGTTGTTTTTGTCTTTTAGACACTATTTATGCATGCATAGTTATGATGATGAGATATGTGGAGATGTGATGACATATGAGATGTTATTTTCTCGTCTATCTGTGTAGCTCTAGGGTACAATGGTTTCATGATTACCTGTCCGTTAAGATCCGGATTATCCGTGTAGCTCTGGGGCATGGTGGTTTCTTGATTACTCGTCCACTGAGGTTCGAATATGATGAGATTATTTCCTCGAGTACTCATTTGGTGATAGTTTTCAGTATTCAGTATTGATATCATGTACTGTGAATTTTCCTTGGTTTTATGCAGTATTTTGTGACGATTTCAGATTAAGTATTTATATGATGTTATGACATGTTCTTCCTTGGTTATTTCACATGCTATTATATATGTTTCCGAAGTTAGTGATTTAATTATAAATGTTAAGTGATTTATTAATATTTCTCGTTTATGGTTTGAAGAAATTGCATATTTAAAAATGATGCGATTAGTTTTAAAATAAAATTATTTTTGAAAACTGCTATCTACTCATTGACCTTTACTGAGTTTTATACTTACCCTTGTTTTTATTATATATTGCTCCCACAGGAGATTTACAGGCACAACAATCAACTTAGCAACGATAGATATTTGTATTTTGACCATGTAATGGTATTAAGAGTCATGGAATTTTTTACTCTAAATATTTCAGATTGTATAATTTTGTGATTAAGGACAATTCATTGTATTGGTATTAAATTACTTTGGATAACATTTGGTATTGTTGAGATAATAGTTGGTGAAGTTGTTGAAATTTGAAATTATTTTAGGAGTATTATTTTATTATTTACAGGATTAGAAAATGTCAAATTTATAGGATAAACTCTGTGGAAATTTCTGTAGAAGTATTATTATAGAATCATTATTAGTTTAATTTCGAGAATTAGAGAGACTCGTCCTAGGGTTCGGGATGGGTCGTGGCAGTCTTCATTTGGGCACATCATCTGTGGAGTAGGAGTTAGTTGCTATGTCTTAGTCTTCACTGTTCGATCTTCATTGGGTGGCCTTCAATAATAATAATAACAATATAATTTATTAATTATTATTATTATTATTATTATTTAATTTTTAGTATTACTTTTATCATTATTATTATTAACATTATAATAGATGCAAATAATACTAGAGACAACAATTACCAAATGATTTTTTTAGTAACTTATAATAGTTCATTCTAATTTCAAGATAAAATAAATACATCAATTAGAATAAAAGTTATTCCGATTCTTATTCACTTAACTTAAATAAATAACTTATTATAATTCTAATTTCTTATTTTGATTCTAACCCATTCTAATTCTATATCGTTTTTATTTCCATTTAGTGAAGAAATCATTAAAGATGACACAATTAGTATATCACATTAGTTTCTTCGTTGTCTTTTGAGAGACCCATAAATCGTTTGCAATTTTTGCTTCCATTAAATATCCATTTTTCAGCTCACATTACATTGTGTTGTATTGTAGTAAAATATTATTTTCATGCTAACTCATATTTGGTTATAATTTTTGGTTGCATCGCACTACATATTAAATGTGGTTGATACAATAAAAGGTGTGTAAGATAAACTCATAGGGGTAAGATTTAGGCTATAATACATTAAAATACTATTTATATTTTAAATATAACCACTTAGCTTTTATTATTTAATAAATTATAATAAATTTAAATTAACAAATTTAAATTATATTTTTATATGTAAATAAATAAATTTAAATAATAATATAACATTCTATTAAACCTAAATATTTATTTCATAAATGGTAATACATTATTGTAAAGAAATTTTGTATTTGATATAATATAAAATTCTAGGTAAAAGAATTATGAAATTAATTTTAATATTTAATTTAAATGATTTTTATATTTAATTTAAAAAATGATATAAGTTACCAATAATGTTTGAAGTGGGAACGAAAAGATGATAATATAAAAGACTAATAACTTCAATAATTTTGGACTAATTTGCTAGTCTTGACAGCCAAACATAACATTAGATGAAATTAATTTTTGAGGAATGATAGACATCTCAACATTTAGGTCCCATGTTTAAGTCTCAATTGATATGACATTTATCCATTGGATGGTAGTTAAGTAATTTTTACTAACTATGGAATTCACTATCCAATCAATGAGGGACACATACCATTGGGATTTAAGTTGGGCCTCAAATATTGAGATCTCTAACATTATTGTTAATTTTTTTGTTAAAAAAATCTAATCCAATCCCAAAATTTATCCATTCTCCAGTGCATAGCCTTAGAAACCAATTATGATAAAATTGAGGCCTTTAAATAAGTTACAAATAAATTTTCAATATCAAGATGAAAGTCATTGCAACATTAAAAAATAAAAATCTAATTTTAGGCCTTTTGTGTTTTCAAGCATTTATTTCATTTGCAGTTTCCGATTACTTAAAAAAAAAACATTTGACTGAATTAATATTAAGTAGAATTTTCAATGTGATTTAGATAATTAAAAAAATGAATAGATGATGGACATTGAATGACTTTAATAATTAAGATCATACTTATGGTTAAAAAGAAAATAAAAGGTTTATTTTTTAATTTGAAATTTTTATTGCATCGACTTAGTCTAATTGACATATTAAATATTATTTGTAACATCAATGTATTTTTCTTAATCTGTAAGCCGTCTTAAATGATATCATGTCTTATATATGTAGTGTAATCTTTTTAATCCCACTAAAACATTATTGGAAATTTTTCAAAATAAATAATAGTGTTAAAATAATTTTATGATGCTCTAAAGATCACTAGTTCATAATTTGCATGTGTAATATTACATTGGAGTGTTTTTATTCAAGTTTTTTTTTATTCGTTGTACTTTCTCTGTAATTATCACTATAATTTTAATCCTATGTCCATAATATAAGCTCTTTTTCAATTGAAAATTACTTAACTAATAAAAAATAAATTTATTCATTTCTTATTTTAAATTAAAATTTAGTTGAACACTTAAATGAATTATTCTTTTAACAAACTTTTTATACCCACTCCATTCTATATTTTATGTTAAAATTTTAAATTGAAAAGTATTTTTTAAAAAATTATAGGATTTTAGAGTAACAAAGATAAAACTATATAATAAGAATAAAATAATTTAATAGTTTAGAACTTGTATGTATTTTATAAAAAAATTGAAAGAAATATATTTTTAAGGTTGAAATTTATGAGAAAAATATTAATTTTAACAAATGGATTTATTTTTTATAAATTAAACTGAATGCATTTTAAAAAATAAAATTTAAAAATGTCATTGCAAGGATTTTGGCGGAGGTATTGATTAAAAGCTCCACTCATATCCATTTTATAAATGGCTGACAAAATAGTCTCACATGTCAAATTGAAATAATCGCAATCGGTCCACGGCAAGCAACATTTTCCTTTGCCATAGATGAAGCATGAAAACTTGAGTAATGATTAATGGAGAAAATAGGAGAGAATGTAGACTAATAAGATTAATGAAAAGAATTTTGCCCATAATACAAGCGACAATTGTTTGTTGTAGTTAAATTACTAAAATTTTCTTTCAATGAACCTTAGTAGTACTAGGAAAGTTTTATTGAATAAAAATAAAAAGGATACATTTAATTAGAGGAGGATGTTGAATGTTAAGAAATATATATTTATAAAGGAGAAAATCGTCATTTTATACTCTAAGTTTTACCAATATTTCTACTTTTATGTATTTAAATTTCTTATGATTTTAATTATGTATATTTTATTATAATTAAGTATTTTATGTATTTTACAGACAACATGATCATTTCACAATAAACAAGATATCAGATGATAAAACAGACAATAAATCCAAACTCAAAAGAGTCAAAAACTTTAGGAGAAGTATAAAAGCATAAACGATATTGTTCATATGTACGGTATTGTTCTCATATACGGTACTGTTCACATATATGGACCAACGACATGGCATTCACTTATGATGTGGCAGTGATTAATGACATGACAGTATTTGATTGGATGAATGATGTGGTATTGATTGCTTATGTGGCAATGACTGCTTATGTGGTATTGATTGATGATGTATTATGATCTTATTGGACTAAAATGTTTATAAAGATTTTGGCTAGTGACGTGGAAGTATGTTAGTAGATCAGAAAAATGTGTATACGGTACAGCGGATACACGAAATGAAAGCCCTGATGATATATTCAATTCAATCAGAACTTACTACGTGGCACAATCCTGAGCATCTAAATCCGATGACCATGATTTACTTATTATATTTATAAAAAAGGGGATCTCCCTTAATTGGACAACCAAAATTCATTTTTGAACCTTATTTTCTTAATTCCTTCTCCATCTTATTTTTTTAATGTATTTTAATAAAATTTCCATTTTATCTCTAGTTTAAATATGAGTAGCTAATTTTCTTTTAAGCTTGGGTTGAAGGTAAAGTCTCAACATGTTTGATGGGCTAAATTTAGTAAATTTATTTTCACTTTTCCTCTAATTTCTATGGATATTTTAACTTTTCGTTAACATATAGTAATAACAAAATTATTACTTTTTGACACGATAAACCCTTAACACCATATTAATTAGAGCATGGTTTATGAGGAGTAGATATCCTCCTTATGATTTAATTGGTACTAATAAGGAATATTAAGCCCATAGTCAATGCTGATGCAAATACAGATACCCGAGCATTTCATTATAATAGTTATCACTTTAATTATTTCTCGACATTTCAATTTAAATTTTAGGATAATATAAATTATTTTTATCACAATTTTATCCAGAATTAGTCACAAAGAAAATTAATTCTATACGCAATTAAAATCTATCTCCTCATGGGATGGATACTCATTATTATTAATCCATTCTACAATAGATTCGTATACTTGCGAGTTTAATAAAATTTGCACAATAAGTTTTTAGTGCCTTTGCCGAAGAGGTACGTTATTTTTATTCGTTGAATTAATTTTTGTAATTTTTTGTTTTTATTTTTCTGTAATTTAATTTTTATAATTTAAATTTATTTTTTGTAATTTAATTTCTTTATAATTTCTTTACATTTTTGTAATTTAATTTTCAAGTTATTTTTCTTTATAATTTTTCATTTATATTGTTAATTTATTTTAATTAATTCATAGAATTAATTTTTAAGTAATTTTTTAGTTGTTTTCTTTTAAATTTTTTATTAAAAATAGAAAAAGAAAAAAATGAATCTATAGTCTCTGTACTTAATTTCTTTTCTTTTTCTCTTCCTTAAATTTTTGTAATTTAATTTTCATTTTATTTTTCTTTGTGATTTTTCATTTATTATTGTTACTTTATTTCTTATATATTTTTTTAGTATTTGAATTTGTTTTCATAATAAGGTTGTAACAGCATAATATGATTAATATCATATTTTCTCCTTCTTCTTTATTTTTATTAGTGCTCATTTTTTTCTTTTGCATTCTTTGCATACATGATCAAAGATCACAATAACCTAATCTTAAGCCTATAGACCTAGAACTGAAAAAAATAATTCACACACATAAACACATTGCAATTAGTGATAAAATTGAAATGAATTTACAACAACAAGCACCACCATAAGAGAAGTTATTGAAGGACTATTTCAATCCCTTAGCTAACTTGAGCACATCATGAATAAGATACTCAAATGTAACAATTAGGAGTTTTGAATTAAAATCTAGTGTGTTAAATTTTCTCCCAACATTTTATGGCCTAGAAAATAAGAATCCATATAATCGTCCAAATGAATTTCATACTGTTTATCAAAATTTTAAATATGAGAATTTTTCAGATAATGATATTAAACTTATATTATTTCCATTTTCATTAAAGGATAAAGCTCGTTCATGGTTCAATATATTGTTTACTAATAGCATTATATTATTGGAATAAATGGTAACAAAATTTCTATTATCCCAAATCTCTGATACACTTTTTGACATTAGCTTTCCTCCACTTATTGCCATTATCATTCTTGCACATTTGCCAATAATCCCTCCAAAAAGTATTGGCACTGGTGCCATTTTTTATACCCATGATATGAACACTTCAAGAGTAGCCCATTAAATCACGATCATTCTTTGAAAAATTGCTTGTCTTCTCTTTAAGTGAACTCTGAAATTTCCCTGTGAATATAATTGGTTTTATGAACTGGGAAGTATTTATTTAAAAATTTTGTTACCATTTATTCTCAAGATGTAATGCTATTAGCAGACAATGTATTAAACCATGAATGAGCTCTATCCTTTAATGAAAATGGGAATAATCTTAGTTTAATAAAAGTTTGACAAACAGTATGAAAATCATTTAGATGATTATATGGATCCTCATTTTCTAGGCCATAGAATGTTGAGAGTTAATTTAGCACACTAGGTTTTAATTTATAACTCCTAGCAGCTATATTTGGGTATCTTATAAATAATGTGTTCAAGTTACCTAAAGGATTGAAGTAGTTCTTAAATGGCCTTTTCTGTAGTGGTTCTTGTTGTTGTAAGTCCATTTCAATTTTTTCTTTAATTGCAATGTGTTTTTATGTGTGAAGTGTTTTTTCCAATTCCAAGTCTTAGGCTCGAGATTAGATAATTACGACCTTCGATCATGCATAAAAAAATAATAATAAAATGTAAAAAAATGAGAACATAATTAATAAAGAAGAGAGAGAATTACAATACTAACCTTATCATGTTGTTACTACTTTACTATGAAGATAAACTCAAGTGCTAAAAAAATACAAGAAATAGATTAAATAAAAGAACAAGATAAATAAAAATTACAATGAAAAATGACATAAAAATTAAATTACATAAATATAAAGAAGAGAAAAAGAAAATAAATTAAATTATAAGAATTGTAAATTCACTTTTTTTAATTTTTAAAATTTTTTAATAATAATTTTAAAAGAAAACAACTAAAAAATTACTTAAAAAAAGATTAATTCTATGAATTAGTTCCATGAATAAATTAACAAGATAAAACCAAAAACAATTACCAAGAAAAATAACTTGAAAATTAAATTATAAAAATTTAAAGAAATTATAAAAAATTAAATTATAGAAATTTAAAGAAATTTAAATTACATAATTATTTTTTAATAAAAAAATACAAGAAAATAAAAAACAAAAAGATTAATTTAACAAATTAAAATAACTTACCTCTCTGGCAATGGTGCCAAAAACTTATTGTGTAAATTTTATTGAACTTACAAGTGCAAGAATCTATTGTAGAATAGATTAATGATGATAAATGCCGATCCCATAAGAAAGTGAATTTTAATTGTATGTTGAATTAATTTTGTAAATGAGTGGTTGGAATTATGGTGAAAGCAAGTTAATCTATTTTAAAATTAAAGTTGGAATGGGAGAAATAAATTAAAGCAATAATTATTATAATGAGGCACTTTTGGTATTTGGATTCGCATCAACATCTACTAAGGCTTAATATTCCTTATTAGTACCAATTAAATCATGAGGGGGATATCTACTCCTCATGAACCACACTCTAATTAATATAGTGCTAACACTTATCGTGCCAAATAGTAATAATTGTACTATACATGTCTGTCAACAAAAAGTCAAAACATCCACAGAAATTAGAGGGGAAGAGAAAATAAATTTATGAAAATAACTCCATGAAACATGTTGAGACTTAATTTTCAACCCAAGCTTGAAAGAAAATTAGTTATTAATATTTAATCTAGGGACAAAATGAGAATTTTATTAAAATACGTAGAAAATATAAGATGAAGAAAGAATTAGAGACTATAGAGCTTAAAAATGAACTCAAGGGTGTCAAATTAAGAGGGGAGAATCCTCTTTTTTATATACAACGAGTAAATCATAGCCATCGTATTAAAATGATTTACAGGCATAGGATTGCACCACTTGATAAGTCTGATTAGATTGAACAAATCATCAAGACTATCATCATGTGAATATGCATGTATCATATACACATTTTTCTGATCCATTAACATACTACTGCGTCATAAGTCAATAGTACATACATATTTTAGCCCAATAGGATTGTGACACATCACTGGTTAATGCCACATAAACAGTAAAAGCCACATCATCAATCCACTCAAATGCTACCACTTCCTTGGTCGGTGCCACGTCATCGATTAATGTCACGTCATTGATCAAAGCCATGTCATCAGATGATATTTATGAACAATGTCATAAATAGTACCGTACATATGAACAGTGACATTTATACTTTTATGTTCTTCTTAAGGTTTTCGACTATTCTAAGTTCAAAGTTTCTATCCGTTTTATTATCCGATATCTCATATATTGTGAAATGACTATATTATCCTTAAAATACATAAAATACTTAATTATAATAAAATACACATAATTAAAATCACAAGAGAGTTGAATACATAAAATTAAAGAAGTTAGTGGAACTCGAAGTATAAAATGATAATTTTCTATAGTATATACACTTTTATTTTCTTATTAAAGTGGATTATTTAATTTCCATTCGGTATCAATTTTATAATTTCGGACTCGTTACGTGTCATTGCGAGAAAAATTTGACATATTAGTAAACACACTGTGTATGTAAAAATTTTATATTTTATCGCGGTGAAAAATCGAGACAAAATCGAGCACGATTCAGAGTCAGTTAGTTGGAAAATTGTTATTACGGAACCGGTATCGATTTAATCGGTATAAAATAATAATAATAATAAATAGTTAAATTAAATTAAATAATAATAAAATTTTTATTAAATAAAGAGAGAAGTCGAGAAAGGAGAGAGAAAAGGAGAGAGAGCAAGAAAGAGAGAGAAAGAGAGAAAGAGAGAAAGAGAAAAAGAGAGAGGAGTTGACCTGGACCCACCCGACCCACGACCTTAACCCGGTCAGATCTCTCAATTTTGACCACCGTATTTGACGATCTTGGTATCGATTTGAAGCCCTCGAGACGCTGGTCATATCCTTGCTGTTCTCACCATCAGAAACGATCATAACGCAAAAATCCATTCTTGCTGCCGTCGATTCCGCGAGAGTTTGGCCATGCTGCTGGCTAAGTTCCACTGCTCTCACCTCCAGCTTCCATTTTCGACTGGTCTCATCACCTGAAACAGCTGGATTGCTGGTGAACGCAACTTACAACCTGCGGCTTTAGGGAGCTCGATCTGCCTCCATCACCGCGTGTGGGAGGTCACCGCCAATACCGTTGGATTCACCGAGGCCGGAACTACAAGACCTAAACTTCTCGTCACTGTTGACTGATGAGGGGAAATTTGATAAAGCTTGAGAATTTTAGGGTTAATTTTATAATTTTTGAAAGTTATGGGTAATTGGATAATTATAGACAAAGATAGTTAGGTAAATTGAGATTTTGAGTGTAAATCGATAATTTAAGTGATCAAGGGTAATTTGATAATTTTACATTCCAAGAGTAATTTCATAATTTCTAATATATGGGTATTTTCGTAATTGATGAAATTGAGAATAGGCTGATAATTTATGATCTTCAGGTTAAATTGGTAAATTATGATTTTAGGATAATTCGATAATTTTGAATTCAAAGACATTTTGGTAATTTCAAAGAATTTGAGGTTATTTCAGTAATTAAGAATTTTGAGGATAAAATTAATAAGATTATATTTTTTAGGGCAATTAAGTAAATTTTGATATTATGGGAATTTTGGTGATTTTTAGATATAAGGATAATTTAGTAATTTTAAATATTCAGGAGTTATATTATGTGAATTCAAATTTTATTAAGTACAATTAATTATACTTTAAGTGATTAATAATAATTATGCGATTTATTTAATTAGGGGGACTCGCGAACGAGCATCAACCCACGAACGTCGACGATACTGGATTTGATCGTCGTCACTGTGAGTGGAATATACAAAACCTATTTTCTCTGTGGATTATTATGATTTTTAATTATGATAAAGTATGATTGCAAATGAATTTTTAAATGCTTGATTTAATGATTTTATGAAAAATAGATTTATCTATATAATGTTATTTATTATCAGAATTCTGTATGATAAATGATTTTATTTCTGATTTTGAATATATGCGTATTAATACTATTTTTAAAGAAAAGAAAATAGATTTTAAAAGTTATTGAAAATAAAAGAGAATGTGATTTTGAATATTATCGGATGTTTATGTATATGTGTATTTTCGATTGTTTACAAGTCATTAGATAGTAGCTTTCCTCGTACACTGTGATGAGATGATATGATATACAGGCCTTTGGGGTCCGTTTGAGTACACACAGAGGCTTTAGGCCATGTACTTAGCCGCTTTTGTCCTTTGGGGCTATGCATGCATAATTATGATGATGAGATATGTTGAGATGTGATAACATATGAGATGTTATTTCCCTATCTATCTGTGTAGCTCCGGAGCATGATAGTTTCTTGATTGCCCATCCATTGAGATCCGGATATGATGAGATTGTTTCCCCAGGTACTCATTTGGTGAAAGTTTTCAGTATTCGATATTGATATTATATGTTGTGAATTTTCTTTGGTTTTACGCAGTATTTTGTGACGATTTCAGATTAAGTATTTATACGATATTATGACATATTCTTTCTTGGTTATTTCACATGACATCATATATGTTTTCGAAGTTAGTGATTTGATTATAAATGTGAAGTGATTTATTAATATTTCTTACTTATGATTTGATGAAATTATGTATTTAAAAGTGATAGGATTATTTTAAAAATAAAATTATTTTCAAAAACTACTATCTACTCATTGACCTTCATTGAGTTTTATACTCACCCTATTTTTTTCTTTTTATTATATTTCCCCCTCCCCCCACAGGAGATTTGCAGGTACAACAGTTGACTCAGCAACGATAACTATTTATAATTTAGTCACGTATTTGTCCTAGGAATTATAGAGTTTTGTGTGGGAATATTTCGGATTGTATAATATTATAATTAAGAATAACTTACTGTATTTGGTACTAAAATATTTCAGATAATATTCAGTATTTATTGCGATGTTGATTGACGAAGTTGGTTGCATTTAAAAATTATTTTAGAAGTGTTATTTTATTAATTGTAAGATTGAAAATTTCAAAAATATAAAAAAACTCTACTATAATTTTGGTAGAATTATTATTATTATTATTTATAAAATTATTATTAGTTGAATTTTGAAGATTTGTGAGACTCATCCCTGAACTCAGGATGGATCGTGATATCTTTTCCTTTATAAATATATATTTTCTAGCATTCAACAACAGCTGTGGACGGTCGAAAATGACAAAGGGAAAGGTGAGGAACAAAACCCAAGTGGTGGCATCACGGGAAACCAATGAAATCATGGTGAAAAGAGGCGGCTTTTCCGTGGAAGTTCATGGCTTTGATTGGCAATCTTTCCGACGTTTCCCGGCAACATGAATGGGTGGAGAATGATGGCCGGCTCTCAAGCTTCCCATCGGTACCTTCCATGGCCAGAGATGTGATTGGAAATGGAAACGGCAGTCGGGTCGAGTTTGCAGGTTTGGGTCGGCCCTGTTCTCTTCTTTTCTCTCTCCCCATGCGTTTCTCGTTCTCATGTTTTGTTTTCTTTTTAAAGGAATATGGGATATTACTTTTATATTTCTTTACAAGCCGTATTCACCTTAATTTGATAAATGCTCAAATGGCATTTCTGCAATACTATGTTGGCAAGCATGGTCAGATTTTTAAGTTTAAATCTGACAAGCCTGAGAGAATACTATTGGTGGCACTGTCCACCTGAAATTTTAATTAATAGGACGATCCCATCTCGCTCTCTCACTCGACAAATTAAATTGAAGAGTTTAACGTAATAGTTTCTCAGCAACGTGACAACGCTTGTTTCAATGAAAATTAAAAGTACAGTGTCCAAATATTACATCAAAGAGAGAAAGGATTTCTCGCCGCGTGACGACGGATGTTCATGGATTCGCAAGTGCCAATAAATATAACAACAGAAATTGTGTGGCTTGAATTGTAGTTGTGAGGGACACCCATTTATGATTTGGCCCTTTTTCAATCTCTCTCCAAGAATTCTCTTTTTCAGCAAAAAGAAACTAGGGGCCCGTTCAATATTACTCATATTAAAATCGAAAAGATCGATAAAAGAATAAAGTGAACAAAGATATATGAGATGTAACCAGAAGGGGTGGGAGTGTTGCACCAAACAGAGGTGGAGGGGAAAATGGCAAAGGTGTGGGGAAGGCTTCCTTGTAACTGGACCACTCAGATTTGAGTTGTTATAAAAAGTACAATTAGCAAACGAAAAACTATTTTAATTTTTGCATTGATTTGAGGCACTATCAACACTCACCGGGCTGTTATCTAAAAAATAAAAAACAGAGAAAAAAGGTCACTTACCCGTCAATCTCTAGCTTCTATTGAGAAATGAATCTCTCGGTAAAGTACCAAATAAAGCTAATAACCATACACAAGGGGATTTAACGGCATTAACTAATCATTGTAATAGTTCTTGGGCAAATAATACATGGGGAGATGATGGTTAAATATTCACTTGATCTCTATGTTTTGATTTGAGAATTCATTTAATCTCTATATTTTAAAAAATATTTCAAAACATCCTAATATTAAATATATTATATTGTTGTATTTACTTTTTCTTTCCTCCTACAATAATACCTTTGCAGCAATATTCTCATAGATACTAATAAAAAGAATAAATGTTAATTTAAAAAGTTAGCTTTAAAATAAAATTAAAATTACTGTAAATTTTTATGTTACTATTTTTCTTTTAAGATTAAGTTAGTAAATTAGTTTTTTTATAAATAATTATTTATAAGATTGGTGGTAGGATATTAAACATTGGTTTAAGTTGGTTAATATTAAGTTATTCATCAATAATTATAAGCAAGATTGTTTCAAACATAAGAAAAATACTAATTCTTTCATATAGATATTTATTGGTTAATTTGTTAGTAAATAAGTATTGATTAATTGATTAATTAACATATTTATAGATAAATTGATATGTCAAGGATATTGTTATAAGGGAATTATTGTAAAAGTAAAGAAACTAGGGCAAGAAGATAACAAATTTAACTGTAGGGTTGTCTTCAGACATTTTTTAAAATATAATAATTAAAGGAACACTTGAGTCAAATTATAGGGGCTAGATGAACATTACCGTGGAAATGATCATATAGCAATTGCGATTGCTTCAGCTTGCAATGTGCCTGAAATAAAACCAGTGAAACTGTTAGAGTGAAGATCCAAGCTCTGCTTTTCCCTTGTTAGAATAACGTGAAGATCGTTGAAGTTAATCCCCGGAGTATTGAGATAACCTAAAAAAATTTTTTGCCTTGCAGATACATGATTGAATCTCCAAAGTATTAAGATAACTTAGAATATACTTAACAATCAGAGCCATATCAGAAGTATATATAGCCATAAATATTTGTCTTATTATTGTCGCATCATACATTAAAACGAAAATAATCTAAGAAAACAAATAATATGAAATACAAGACAATTGATGATAAAATATGGTCACGTTAGTTTGAATGACAAAATGTATAAAAATTTCCAATCTTATACAATTTATACCACGCAGGAAAACATTATTAACTCAATCCAGTTTAGGCATAGTTTGGTATTAAGATGACATTAATAAAAGAACAAAAGCCAATCATTAATCGACAATTTTTGTTAACTGATGAAGCAGCAAATGGTTAAGTTATGATTGATATTTGAAAATGAGAGAAGGCAGAATCATAGGAACATAGCCACGGAAAGCCAAGCAAGAATTGAAGCAGAAATAAGAATATCTCCCACGAATGTTTAACGGAAAATGCTACTCTTACACTCCATTATTGTAATTATTCACTATAAAGATAAGGATCCAGCACTAGTGCCAAATATATACGTATAAGATTCAATTTAAATCTTATGTTCCATTCTTCCTGCTCCAACACCTCTAAGCAACGAGTCTTTAATTTTTGAGAGTCCTGCAACAACTTCTTTTGCATTGATTCTTTGCTCTGGTGATTCTACAGTGCACTTCATAGCCAAATTGAACACAAATAACATACATTCCTCTTTGATAGCAGAATGATTGTCCTCCTGACTTAGTAGATTTGCATCAACAACTTCTGTAATTGAAATGGGTAACAAATCATTAACCCAGCGCCTTAATGTCGTTTCTCCAGAAAAAAGTTCGTCTGTAGGTTTCTTCCCCGTAAATACTTCTATTAACATAATCCCGAAACTGTAAACATCTCCATTTGTGGAAACTCGTCCTTCTCCTCCGTACTCTATGAATTTAACAGTTAATAGTAAGATAAATCATTAATAATAATTTCTTCAATTAAATGTCCTGTGAAATGAATAACTCATTATAAAATTTAAATGGAATAGAAAATATTTCACACAGAACAAACCTGGTGCCATATAGCCTATTGTCCCAAGCGTTTGTGTTTGAGTCAAAGATTGGTCTTCCTGGATTAGGAGCTTTGCGATGCCGAAATCACTCAAATGAGCAACCATATTATTGTCGAACAACACGTTGCTAGGCTTCAAGTCACAATGAATTATAGGAACTGAATAACTAAAATGTAGATATTCCAAAGCTGATGCAACGTCTATCATTATGTTAAATCTTTGAAAAATATCCAAAATGCAGTTGCTCGAATACAAAAACTTCTCTAGACTTCCTTGAGGCATATATTCTAGCACCAATGCTTTGAAATCACCACTTGAACAACTGCTGATAATTTTGATAATGTTCCGATGACGAATACTTTTCATTATTTCACATTCAACATTGAAACTCTTAAAAGCTCTTCCGCATTGCAGGTTGAAAACTTTCACCGCAACCTCCATCTCATCCTGAATTCTTGCTTTGTAAACAGAGCCAAAACCTCCTCTGCCAATTAGATTATTTTCCCTAAATCCATCTGTTGCTTGATAAAGTTCTAAGTATGAAAACCTTCTCCATGTTGCCTCTTGTGGCATATAAGCATCATTTGGTTGCTGTTCTCCTCTCTTTCGATCTCTTGTAATCAACAAAATGACTAGTATCACAAATATTGTACTCAATGGCAAGAAAATCCCTAAGAGAAGAGCATTTTTCCTTCGTGTGTGCTGGATGCTAGTTTTGCATGGTTGGACTTGTAGATTGGGTGAACCACATAATAATTCATTTCCTTCAAAAGATTCAGCTGAGAAATTTCCAAAAGATCCTCCCCTAGGGATTGGCCCTTCTAACTTGTTGAAAGAAAGATTTAGATCTTTAAGAGACGACAATTTCTCTAAAGATACAGGAATAGTCCCAGAGAGATTGTTATTGGACAAATCCAAGGATTTCAAACTCATTAAATCACCGAATGAATCAGGAATCATGCCTTGCAATCTGTTACATTCTAAGAAGAGATTTTGTAGACTTTTGAGGCCTCCAATTGCATTAGGGATAACACCTGAAAACTTATTCATCGAAAAATCTATTTTTACTAAAACCTTCAAATTTTCAATCTCCAATGGGAGTGGGCCAGTCAAAGAATTTGATGAAAGATTGAGGTATAATATGTCCTTAAGGTTCCAAAAAGTTGAGGGTATAACGGAAATTAACTCATTGGAAGCCAATGAAAGGTTCCTTAGAGAAGCCAATTCACCAAAGCATGCAGGGATTGGTCCAGAAAGCTTATTGTTGCTCAAGTCCAACTCATATACTTCAGCCAAACGACAAACATTGTTTGGGATTGATCCTTCCAATTTATTATCTCGAAAACTCAAAACTTGAAGCTTTTGCAATTTTCCGAGAGTAATCGGAATTGATCCATTCAGCTTATTGCCTCCTAAATAAAAGCCTATCAAGTTGGTCAAGTTGCCGATCGCTTCAGGAATGCTGCCACTGACGTTGCAATCGGACATGTCAAATATTTTCAAGGAATGAGAAAGATTACCGACAGACTTCCTAGAAAGCAAGCCATCTATTGAATTACTTGATAAGTCAATAAATTCCAAATACTTGCAATTTGACAACGAGGATAGAAAGCTCAATTCTAAAGTTGACGTCAAATGATTATTGTTTAAACCAAGCCGTTTAAGGTTTCTTAAGTTGCCAAATGTGCTGGGAATAAAACCGGAAAATGAGTTTTTTTGCAATTCCAGTCTATAGAGCTTAGAAGCATTGAAGATAAAGTTGGGAATTGAGCCACTAAAATGATTACCCCACAAGTAAAGCTCCTCAAGATTTGGAAGCCGGACATCTGCGATTGATTGAAGACTTCCCGATAGAGAATTATTTTGAAGCCCTACTGCTTGGATTGCTGACATATTGAAGAATGTGGCTGGGATGACACCAACTAATTTGTTCAAACCAAGTGCCAACAACTCCAAATTGTGGAGATTACCGATTTCATTTGGGATGTAACCTGTAGTTTGAAACAATTACGTTTAGATTTATGAATAATGTAGCTGTATAAATGACTTCAATTAGTTACAATGTAGTGTATAAATGACCTTAATCAGTGAAAAATATGGCATCAATACTGTGATACATATGAATATTGTAAATTACACATAAAACTAGTAAATATAAAGTACAACTAATAAATTCATATTATTAATTATTTAAAAAATTAGCATTGTTTCTTACATAATTTAGTGCAAAATAATTTATTCACTTACAAAAAATTTTCTTTAATTAAACAAAAAAGTTATACTAAAAAAGTAAAATAAGCTTTATTAAATTAGTTACCATAAATTCTATATTTATTCTAGGACATTTATATATTTTCTTTCCGTCATTTTCTATAATGATTTCTATTTATTACCCATGTTAGTTACGCATAATTATTTATCTTGATGTGGATCAAATAAAAACAAAATTAAAAACTTGTATTATTAAACACATATATGATATATTAATAAAATTAAATCTAATTTTGAGTCTTATACATATTTTATATAGTTTCAAACTTTTTACTTGTATTTAGAGGCCATTTAGGGTTGCTGTTGAAGAAATATAAAATGATCCAAAATAACCTCATCTTACAATAATTATGAAAGATTTTAAAATAATATTTTCTAAAAAATATGATTTCGAGCATAAATTTCATCCTTAATGAAACATCACATGTATTACATAAATACAAAATAAACATTATTCAATTTAAATAAAAAAATCAATAAGTATATAACGTAATAAATATTATAACAAGTTTTTATTTTATAATTTTGAACTTTTCTTTTATAGTGACTATTATATTAGATTTAAAAGAAAACTATTATATTAATTTACTTATTTTAGCTTTTATTCATAAGTCTTATGTATAATCTACAAACTTTATATTTTATTTTGTACTTAATGTTGATTTCCTTGTTTTGTATTATATTTATAAGTTTTCATTTTATTTACCAGTAATACATTAATTTATTAGTTTTATAATAATTTATTTATTTTACCTTCTTTTTATAAGTCTTATGTTTCATTTCCAAAATTTATGTTTTATTTTACAATTACTAGTTTTATGTTATATTTACAAGTTTTTGTTTTGTTTTCTAGTAATATATTAATTTACTAGTTTATATTAATTTACTTATTTTACCTTCCATATAGAAGTCTTATGTTCCACTTCTAAAATTTATATTTTATTTTGCACTTAATGTTGATTTACGAGTTTTATATTATATTTGCAAGTTTTTATTTTGTTTACTAATAATACATCAATTTACTAGTTTTATATTAATTTACTCTTTTTTTCTTTTATTTACAAGTTTTATGTTTAATTTCTAAAATTGATGTTTTATTTTATAGTTAATATTGATTTATAAGTTTTATGTTAAATTTGTAAATTTTTGTTTTGTTTACTAATAATACATCAATTTCCTAGTTTTATGTTAATTTACTTATTTTATTTTTCATTTAAAACTCTTATGTTTAATTTCTAAAAATTAATTTTTATTTTGTACTTAGTGTTGATTTATAAGTTTTATGTTAAATTTATAAGTTTTTATTTTGTCTACATCAATTTACTAATTTTACATTAATTTACTTATTTATCTTCCATTTACAAATATTATATTTTATTTTTAAAAATTATGTTTTATTTTACACTTAATGTTGATTTACGAGTTTTATGTTATATTTGCAAGTTCTTATTTTATTTACTAATAATACATTAATTTACTAGTTTTATATTAATTTACTTATTTTATCTTTCATTTGCAAGTCTTATGTTTAATTTCTAAGATTTATATTTTATATTACAATCAATGTTGATTTATAAGTTTTATATTTTATTTATATAATTTATGTTTAATTATGGTATTGATGCTATAAATGTAATCACGATATTATAAAATGACCCCATAAATAAAACATAAAAATGAACATACTTTTGAAATAAAGCCATTTATACACTGCACTGTTATTAGAAGTGCTAACACACAAGAAAAGCCCATCATGAAGGTCAACATACGGTCAATGCTTTAGTTGTTACATACAAATTGCTTCACATTTTCTTTTTCTGTTATTTTTATATTCTATTAGTAAAATATAGGTGAAACATATCTTTGATTTAAGTGGTAGATAGCTTGTGGTAAATTAATAGGGAGGGTTATGTACTAATAACGTACATTTCCAGAAGTTATGAGAGAATTGTACTAAAATATTTTTGACAAATATCTGTAAAAACTAAATACGCAAAATAAATATGCCATTTAAGTAATTAAGCAATAGGTGATCGGAAGATTGTGTAGTTTAAACTAAAAGATCAAATTATGTGGTGAAAAGTAGAAGCCTAATTCGATGACAGTCACTACTAAAGTTAATTAAGCCCCAGCAATTACTGCAACGCAAAGAAAGTTCAATAAAATAAAACTGTATATGGAACATTATTCATATTACAACTTATGGAACAACCTTCATAATTAAACTCCGTTATCATACGCACCTTGAAGTCCATTAGAGCTCAGAGATAATTCCTTAAGTTTGGTCAAGTTCCCGATTTCTTTTGGTACGGATCCCGAGAAGTTGTTGATCGACAAACTTAAGATTTGTAGATTTGTGCAATTTGACAGAGCAGACGGTATTCCTCCATGAAACATGTTTTTAGACAAAGAAAGCAATTCAAGGAAAGGAAGATTACTGCAAATATTTGTAGGAATTTCACCAGATAGCTGGTTGTCACCAAACCTTAGCAACTTTAGCGTATAAATGTTGAAGACAGAGGAAGGAATGGAACCAGAAAACCGGTTAGAATGGAGAAAAAGTGATTGCAGAGAAGATAGATTCCCAAGTCGCGAAGGAATAGTGCCTGAAAGACTTAAGTGAGAAATATTCAAGGCTGTAACTCTATGGCTATGGGCATCACAAGTGACGCCCGTCCAATTACAGAAAGAGATACTCGAGTTCCAATTTCTGGCAAAGAAATTGGTTGGATCATGAGTCATGTGAGCTTTCAGGGCAAGCAGAGCATCTTGGTCTGGGCTAATATTACTTGTATTGTGTGCTGCAGATGCAATAAATAAGAAAATAAGAATGAAACGCTGGACTAAGAGAAATCTGCTCATCATACTGAGAGAATGAAGCCTTTCCATGAGTTAAGAGTATTTTAGATTGTAAGTGTGTGCTTCATTGAATTGATAATGCAAGACACTCGTAAGTTTGCTATACACCAAGAATTTGCAGTGAAACCAAAATTTCTAAGAAAGCAGAGGAGAAAAAGAGCAGCATGCCTTAAGCTGGATCTTCAGTCACTAAAAAAGCTTATCCTTATAATAATCCCAGTGATTTTATAACTTACTTAATAACTAGCAAATGGAAAGTAATTTTTTTGACAGTTTTTGTTTATCTTTATAATCATATTTGTATTGTTATAGGGATTTAAGTTTTAACATTTTCAGACCCAAGGGGAGATTATCACTCTGGTTAAATAGATTAAATTACTAACGTAAATTTTGAATTGCGAAGGAAGTTTGTAAGAGTGTGAAAAAAATTTTAAAAACGGAAACTTATTTTTAATGTGATTGTGATAGTTTTTATCACAACATAATTCTACTCATTCAAAAAAAAAAAAATCCAAAATTTTCTTCCCCGTAGTAACATGACATATGTAAATGCAACATTCTTTGAGGTCTTGAACACAAATTTTTTGATAAAATGACGTATTATTTTTGTATAGTTTTCTTTTGAGTTTGAGATAATTAACTTATCCTGAAAATTTTACAAAGCGAGCAGGCCTTCACCGAAAGCCTAAGGATGAAAAACAGAGGAGAAAAAGATTGGTGCAAACTGCAAAAGCATTAATAATATCAGGTATATTTTAATTAGTTAAAAAGGACTCCAGAAATAATTTTAAGCAAAGCCAGTGCATCACGCCTTCACTTGATTTATCAAGTAATATCATACACATCAATTAAACGTGTTTCCGCAATTTTCAAAGTATTGGCCACTCTTAACCTGCCAAATAAGAACTTTTAGCGGGACTCAAAAGATAAAATTTCATGGCATGCGAGAGACAAAAGTCAATGAAGTGGGAGGCAATGGCAATGATGGGTTTTTATTGGTAGAACATTTTATAATGCTGATTTTATGTCGCAACTAACTTAGTGTTATTGTTTAATCATTATTGGCTCCATCCAAATAAAATCTTGATTCTACAACTGCCCAAGACTTCTTTTCAGTAGAGGAGATCCTGAAGACAAAAATTTAGTTGAGACAATTCTCATATCGCCATATTGATATGGGTAGATTTTCAAATTTAAATTCGACAAGCATTAGACAATAATATCGGTGGAACAGCCCACTCGAAATGCTCGTGCTTCCATGGCCCATTAATTAATTATTCGTGCTTCTATGGCCCAAAATTTAACATTTTTTAAACCGACTTATTAATGTGGGGAGTGGCTCAGAAGACCGATTGACTTGATTGGGCAAAGATAAACTTTCGTAGTTGTTGTGGCAATAAATATTAAAATCGATAAGATCGACAAACGAATAAACTGAGCGAAGATATAGGAGATATTACCAGGAGTAGAAATTTAGAATATTTTTGATGTATTATAATTAATTAATATTTATATAATATGTGTAATTAAATTTAATATAATCATTATTTATATAATAATTTTTTAAAATAAATTTATATATATCATAATATTATTTATTTATTATATTATTCACATAGTACCTTTGATTTATTTTAAAATTTTTCTTTCAGGAAAAGTTGTGGGAATGTTGGACTAAATGGAGGAGGAAGAGAAAATGGCAAAGATCTTGGGCAACGCTTTCCAGTAACTGCACCACGTTGATTTGAGCTATTAAAAATGCAGTTGGCAAACAAAGAAAAAACTACTTCATCTTTCGTATTGTTTAAGGCGCTATCAATACTTGCCAGCGATTGCAAGCTGTCATCTTAAGATGAGGGGGGAAAAAAGTCATTGATCTGTCAATTTTTAGCTTCTAGTGAGAAATGAATGTCCTTATAAATAAATAAATGAAGCCAACAACCATATCCATGATGACTGAACGGCATTAAAATAATCGTTCTAATAATAATAACAGGGGAAACGATCATATAAGAACTGCAATTGCTTCGGTTATCCCGTCACGACCCACCCGAACCTTTAGGATGAGTTTTTAATTTATAAAATTAAATTAATAATAATTTATAAAAATAAAAATTTTATCAAAATTTTGATAGAATTGTTTTTATAGTTATAACATTCTCAATCTTAAAAATAATAAAATAATACTCTTAATATATTTTCAAAATACAACAAACTCCTCTAACTAATATCCAACAAATATCAAATATCATTCAAAATATTTTAATATTCAATACACTAAGTTATTTTTAATTATAAAATTATACAATTTAAAATATTTTTACTAAGTTATTTTTTATTATAAAATTATACAATTTAAAATATTTTAACTTGAAAATTCTATGACTTCTAATGCCATCACGTTGTCAAAATATAAATAATTATCACTGCTGAGTCTATTATTGTACTTACAAATTTTTTGTGGGAGGGGATATAACAAAAATAAAATAAGTATAAAACTCAATAAAAATTAGTGAGTTGATAGTAATTCTTAAAAATAATTTTACTTTAAAAGTAATTTGTTCTTTTCTAAATAAATTCATCAAAACATCATAATAACTTAAACAAACATTTTTAAATTAAATCATGCAGTGATATAATAAAATCATATAATATAACGTAAAGTTAAAAGTAATTTGTAATAATTGAAAAACTATCTTAAAAAAGATCCAAAGAAAATTTGTTCATTTCTAAATTAAGAAAATTCAAAGAATCAAAAATTAAACTATCATAATCAAACTACACGGAAACAAAAACATCTTTTTAATTATCACAAATATCAGATATCACCCAAAATATTTTAACACCTAATACACTAAGTTATTTTTAATTATAAAATTATACAATTTAAAACATTTGAACTTGAAAATTCTATGACTTCTAATACCATTACGTCGCCAAAATATAAATAACTATCACTACTGAGTCGATTGTTGTACTTGTAAATTTTCTGTGGGAAGGAATATAATAAAAACAGGATAAATATAAAACTCGGTGAAAATCAGTGAGTTGATATAGTTCTTGAAAGTAAGTAATTTGTTCATTTCTAAATAAATTCATCAAAATGTCATAATAACTTAAACAAACATTTTAAAATAAATCGTATAGTGATATAATAAAATCACATAATATTGCGTAAAGCTAAAGAAAATTCATGCCACATGATATCAAAATTGAATACCAAAAAGCTATATCCAAACAAGTACCTAAGGAAAATAATCTTATCAGATCCGAACCTCAACAGACGAGTAATCAAGAAACCATCATGTTCCAGAGCTATACGAAGAATCTTGACCTCAACGGATGAGAAATTAAGAAACCATCATACTCCAAAACTACACGGATAGATTGAAAAATAGCATCTCATATCTTATCACATTTCATCACAACTCATCATCATAGTTATGCATGCATAACTAGTCCCCAAAAGACACAAGCATCCAAGTACATGGCCTAAAGCCTCTGTGTGTATTCAGACGAACCCCAAAAGTCTAAATCTAATATCATTACATATTATTTCATTAGTATCATTGTATCTGGAGAAAGGTACTGTCCAATGATTTCACAAAGAACCATATACACACATATACGTAAACATATGATAATATCCACAATCTCATTTCCTTTTCAATTAAACAAACTTTAAATCTATTTTCTTTTCTTTAAAATATCATCACTATGTATATATTAGTAAGATAATTAAATCATAAATATATTTAACAATAAATATCAATTCGTTGATAAAATCCATTTTTAGAAAATCATTAAAATCAAAGCCTTAAAAATTCATTCGACAACATATTTTATTATATTTAAAAATCATAATAATCCACAAAGAAAATAAATTTTGTATATTTCACTCATAGTGACAATGCTCAAATCCAGTATTGTCAACGTCTGCAGGTTGGTTCTCATTCGTGGGTCCTCTTAATCTAAGAAATAGTATAATTATTATCTGCAACATGAAATATAAGTAATTATACTCAATAGAGCTCGAAACTCACATAATATGACTCCTGATTCTATAAAATTATCAAAATACCCTTATATCTAAAAATTATCAAAATACCCTTGATATTTTGGTAATGATAGGCCTAGTCTATTAGGAATAATTTTACCTATCGAGTTAATGACTCACCCCTCGTCATTACTTTTTGTAGATTAAGTTTCTTATTGAGAGATTTGCTTAGCCTTAGAGTTAAAGATTTGATTCATTCTACTAGTTGAATAAGAGGAGGAACAAACTTATGATTCCTTTAAGTTTATTTTTGTTATAGATTTATAATTTAAGAGATTTGAGACTTTGATATATTTATGTGTTAAAAAATATTATTATTTAGCATTAGACATGGATTTATAGTTTTATTAAATGAATATTTAAGGTATTTTAGTTTGAAATTTTATGTCTAAGGATTTTTTATCTATAAGTAACCTCTTTTATCATGTACTCCGCACATATTGATTTGGGGTGTTACAATTGTGGTATCAAAGCACTAGGTTAGGATTCTGTAGACTTTCTTTTAAGGTATAATCAGATTGTCTAATACGTTAATCACATTTCTTTTATAGACATAAAGAGGAATGCTATGGTTATAAAAAGTGCTAGGAATAAGAGATGGATAGAAATTGATAGGACTAGATAGTTTATGTTAGGGATAGTTCTAGTCAAAGATCTCAGAAGACTCCATAAAGAGCGAATGGATAATAAATTAAGACAGACTAAAATTATTTATAGAAATACTTCTTTGGGGCCTAAAGCTTCAAAGAAGAAATTTAATGAAGCTATACAAGGACTACGTGTTTATGGCAAGGGAGCTAATAAAAAATAAGCTTATAGTACGTCACTTGTTTTGAAGAAGATCTCAATTCAAGCTTTGCCATAACAAAGGATGGGTTCATCCATGCTTAGATAAATTGTCTAATGAAACTCTTAAGGAAAATAAGATGTCTAGTATCATTAATGACGAAAGAAAAGTAGAATTAGATCCTTTCCCTATTCGGTTGAGTAAACCTATGAACTATATAGGTACAGAGAGAAGGCACAAGACTCTGTAGACCTTATGACGTTAATGGAGAGAATAGATCTTAAAAGCAAGGAGTAATTGCTATGGCTAGTAGCTTTATTTTGGTTTTTATAATTGTTTATCTATTGGTGACGTTGTAATGAATTATTTGCTTGCTCTTATTGGCAACCTTTAAATTTTGTTATGAATTTTTCTCTTCCCTATGTTTATTTAGTATTTTGTGCATTAGTGCGACTTTTGTTGATAACCTGTGTTCCGTCTAATTTAGTGATTTTTCTAATTCTTGATTATTTAATTAAAGATATCATATAAGGAAGGTGCTAGGGATGCCTCTAGCTCGAGAGATATTTTAGGTATCAGTGATGGTGCTGATGCAACCTTATGCGAGATGACTAACGAAGGTAATCTTATGATGCATGCAATAATAAGGTTGATTGAACAACAGAGTAGGCTGATACAAGATATGGATAGAGATAGGAATGAACCATAAGAAAAATTATCAGTTGATATATCGTATTTATAAGTCCTATGTGATCAAAATATGTGACGGGGGATTTCTTGTAGATCTCTTACCTTTAGAGATGCACGACTTTAATTTGATTTTAGGGATAAATTGGTTAGGACCTTACCATGTTTTAGTTGTTTGCTTTGCTAAGGAAATTATTTTTCACTTACTTGGCAAGGAAAAATTTCATTTTCATCGAATAAAATGAGTTGTAGATGTTTAATTTCTATGGTTAAGATAGAGAAAATGCTAAGAAAAAGGTATGAAGGATTTTTAGCATATGTAAGTACTGACTATTCTGATAAGGCATGCCTTAAGAACATATCTGTTGTAAGTGAGTTTGCTAACATATTCCTTGAAGATCTTTTTGGACTACCCCCAAATTGAGAGATTGAGTTTACAATAGAACTAGTCCCTAGTACTGCACTTATTTCTAAGGCGCCATATCGGATAGCCCCTATTGAGTTGAAAGAGCTAAAAATCCAATTGCAGGAATTACTATATAGGGGTTTTATTCATCCTAGTGGGTCACCTTATGGTGCTCTTGTCTTATTTGTAAAGAAGAAAGATGGTTCAATGAAGTTATGTATTGACTACCGATAGTTAAATTTAGTTACTGTCATGAATAAATACTTTTTTTCTCAAATTGATGACCTTTTCAATCAATTACAAGGTGTGGCGGTATTTTTAAAAGTTGATTTACGATTTGGGTATCATCAATTAAAAATTAGATGTGAGGATGTATTAAAGATAGCTTTTTAAACTCGTTATAGACACTATGAGTTCTTGGTTATGCCTTTTGGGTTAACTAATGCTCCTGCGGCAATCATGAATTTGATGAATAGGATTTTTCAACCTTAACTTGATAATTTCGCCATTGCTTTTATTTATGACATATTGGTTTACTCTAAGAGTAATGAAGAGCATGAAACACATTTGATTATTGTATTGGAAACACAGAAGTTTGAATTTTGGCTTGATCAAGTGGTATTTTTAGGCCATATAGTGACGAAAGATAGTATTTTAGTGGACCTTACTAAGTAGAGGTAATTATAAAATGGGAAAGGCCTATTAATGTCACTGAAGTAAGAAGTTTCTTAGGATTAGTGGGTTACTATAAGCACTTTGTAAAGGAATTTTCTAGCATGGTAGCACCATTAACAAATTTGACTAAAAAGAATGTGAAGTTCTCTCGGGATAAGGCATGTGAAAAAAGTTTACAAGAACTTAAAAGTCGTTTGGTGTCTGCCCCTATTTTAACTCTCTCTACTAATGGTGGAGGTTTCATTATTTATAGCAATACCTCTAGAAAAGGATTAGGTTGTGATCTAATACAACATAGGAAGGTTATAGCATATGCTTTTAGATAGTTGAAGAGCCACAAGCAAAACTATCTGACTCATGATTTAGAATTGGCTACTATAGTGTTTGCTTTAAAAATATAGAGATATTATTTATATAAGGAGATTTGTGAGATCTTTACTGATCATAAGAGTTTAAAGTACTTATTTACTTAAAAAGAATTGAATTTGAAGCAAAAGAGATGGTTAGAGTTAGTGAAAGATTTTGATTACTCTAGTAACTACCATCCAGGTAAGGCGAACGTAGTAGCCAATGCCTTGAGTAAGAAATCATTTAGGTGCATAGCACACCTTATCACTACACAAGCCCATTTGGTAAAATACTTAAGAAGTTCTGGGATCAAGGTTATTACTCATAGGCAAGCAGACTTGTTGGCGCATTTAACTATCCAACCAACTATAATTGATGAAATTAAGATAGCTTAAAAGAACGACTTAGAGTTTAACAAAATTCATGAAGAGGTAAACAAAGGATATAAGTTTGGATTTAGACTTAATGATGGAGATGTTTTATGATTTGGGCAAAGACTTTGTATGCTAGTGGATGATGAATTAAAAACAAAGTTCTTAAGGAAAGCTTATGAATCAACTCATAGCATGCATCCTGGTAGTATTAAGATGTATTATGATCTAAAGGAAAGTTTTTAGTGGAGGAATATAAAGAGAGATATTGCTGCTTTTGTGTCTCGATATTTAGTTTGCAACAAGTGAAATTTGAGCATAAAAAACCAACGAGAACATTAAAATGCTTCATATTCCACAGTAGAAGTGGAAACACGTAACAATAGATTTTGTCTCTGGATTACCTCGTTCTAAGAGAAGATGCGATTGTATTTGGGTAGTTGTTAATCGATTAACAAAGTCAGCTCATTTCTTGGCAAGGAACAGTATAGATAATGTGGGGTAATGTTGAGTGTTAGAAAGTGTATATTTATAAAGGAGAAAATCGTCATTTTATACTTTAAATCTCACTGACATTGCTACTTTTATTTATTTAAGTATTTTATTATTTAATTATATGTGTTTTATTATAATTATGTATTTTAAGGGCATTACGATTGTTTTACAATGAACGAGTGATCAGACAGCAAAACAGACGTCATATTTAGACTCAGGACGGTCAAAAACCTTAAGAGAAGTATTAAAGGAAAAAAGTCATTGTTCATACGTACGGTACTATTCATACATACAATACTCTTCATGATACTGTTTACGGTACTGTTTACGACACTGTTTATGTATACGGACCGATGATGTGACAACTACCTATGACGTGGCAGTATCTGATTAGATGAATTATGTGGTATTGACTGCTTATGTAGCGTTGACCGATGGCGTGACATCGACCGATGATGTGTCACAATCTTATAGGGATAGATTTCTTATGAATTGTGGATTGATGATGTGGCAGCATCTCAGTGGAGTAAAAATCGTGTGTACAGTACATGCGCGTATATGAGATTATTTACTATTCAGGCAGCATTATTGTACAAATATTGACTGTTGACTGTTGACTGTTGACTGATGACCTGGCCCAATCTTGAGCATTCGAACTGTTTTTAATCCGATGATCACGATTCACTCAATGTATCTATAAAGAGGGAGCTCTCTCCCCCTAATTTAATACCCCTGAATTCATTTTTAAGCTTAGATTTCTGAAATTCCTTCTCCTTTTTGTAGTTTCTTTGTACTTTTATAAAATTTTATTTTTTATCCTTAGTTAAAATATGAGTGGTTAATTTTCTTTTAAGCTTGGGTTGAAGGTGAAGTGTCAACATGTCCTATGGGCTTAATTTGGTAAATTTACTTTCTCTTCCCCTCTAATATTTGTGGTTGTTTTGACTTTTCGTCGACAAATAATAATAGTCTTGTCTAGATACAGCCCTGGTTAAACCGGCACCCTAGTACAAGGTTATTATTATTTGGCACGATAAGCTCTTGACACCATACTTATTGGAGAGTGGTTCATGAGGTGTGGAATCCCCCTTATGATTTAATTGATATTAATATGGAATATTTAGCCTATGGAGCATGTTGATACGGATCCGGATACCCAAGTGCTTTATTATAACAGTTTCATTCTTAATTATTCCCGCCATTTTAATTCATAATTTAGGATAAAGTTATCATAATTTAATTGTTCCCATTAAAAGAAAATTAATTCTGCACATAATTAAAATCAACCTCCTTGTGGGATCGACACTCGTCACCATTAATGTATTCTATAATAGATTCGTGCGCTTGCGAGTTCAATAAAATTTGCACAACAGGTAACTAACTAAGTTGTTCATAAGAAAGATAATAATAGAGTTCCAGTATAAACAGTATTTGATAGAGATCCACTTTTCACATCGAGATTTTGGGCTAACTTACATAAAGAGTTAGGGACAAAATTAAGATTTAACACTACTTTCCATCTACAAACTGATAGGCAACTAAAAGGACTATCTAACCCTTGAAGATATGCTTCGATCTTGTGCACTAGACTTGAGTGGTAGTTAGGAGGAACATTTAATGTTGATCGAGTTTGCTTATAATAATAGCTTCCACTCAAGTATCGACATGGCATCATTTGAGGCATTATATAAGAGAAAGTATAGATCCCCTATCTGTTGGGATGAAGTTGGTGAGAGCAAACTTTTGGGTCCATAATTGACACAAAATTACCGTTGATAAGATTAAATTGATTAAAGAATGCCTTCGAGTAGCCCAAAGTAGACAGAAGAGTTATGTAGACCATCGCAGATGTGGGTTAGAACTTAAAGAAGAAGTCTTTGTCTTATTGAAAGAAGTGTTTTGGTTTAGGAAGAAAGGGAAATTGAGCCCAAGCTCATTGGACCATTTGAGATTTTAGAGAGAATTGGTCCTATGGCCTATCGCATAACATTACCACCGAATTTGTCTAGGCTTCACAATGTATTCCATATGTGAGTATTGAGAAAATATATTTTAGACCCTTCACATGTGTTGGTCGACCAACCAATTCAAATATCAGAAGACATGACATACGAGGAGTGGCCTATTGAGACTATTGATAGAAAATAACAAGTATTGAGAACTAAAGGTATTCCTTTAGTTAAGGTACATTGGATAAACCATTCTATTAAGGAAGCTATATGGGAATGAGAGGCAGAAATGTTGGAGAAATATCCTCAACTCTTTCGTCCATAAGGTAATTTTTAAATTTTGAACGCGAAATTTTCTTAAGGAGGGGAGAATTGTAATGCCATATTCCATAATCCTTAATTATGGAAATTTGACTCTTATGAAGGTACACATATAACTCTATAACCTTAATTAATAAAGATATTAAAATTGTAACTAGGGTTATTTTTTTTAAATCTAATAAGATTTCTTAAGACTCCGATAAATACATATTTTTTCCTATTCTATAATTCTACTTATAAGATGCTTATTTCTTATTCTCTGCTACTCATAATGCTTTTACCAAACCCTAGTATTGAAACATTGGTTTAAGAAAAGAATCAAAGTAATTTTAATAAGTTTTCTCTCCTTATTCTTCATAATCTATCTATCACTCTTATTTGGATTTTGAATTGCCATGTTTATAAATTATTTCAAATGCTAATTCATGATTTAAGGCATGTTAAATTCTATTTAGGGTTCTAATTTATTATTGACTCATGATAATCAGTCCCTAAAGCATTAGATACATTGGAGAATTCTGGACAGTATGAGTATCTAGAATTTTAAAGTCCTATTTTCTTAATGATTTTTGAAGAAATTTATATTTCTGGAAACTGGACATGTAGTGCTTCTTAAATAAATTATGTTTCATCAAATTTGGTTTCGGTGTCGATTTTATATGTAATTTTGAAGCAGATACTACTATACTAAAAAGTTATGATTCCAGCAGACCAACTAGAATCGTAAAATTATTTGCACTACCAAACGAAGTCTAAAAGTTATGAAATTTTACATAAACTGATATATGTGTCTAGTATTCACAATTTTTATTTCATAAGTTTCTAATTTGTTTCTGATTTTATAAAATTCTCAGAACCCACTCTATTCAGTTAAAGGTACTGTAAAATACTTTCATATTTTTCAAGAAACAAATAGTTTTAAAAATGTTTTGGGTTTCATATCTCCTTGCAAATTTTACATGAGATACCTGTGGATGTCTAAAATAATTCTGTCAAATATTATGTCATTCTGACTTCTAAATTAAGAGTTAGAATTTCAGGAATTAGACTAGTACGATATGCATAGAAAATCAAGTTCTTAGAATAAGTCATTAATAGTTGTTTCTTTTTTTTTTAAGGTGTTAAAGGTGTTTAAGGCTTTTAGAGACTTTTAAATGTGTTAGATAAATTCAGAGAATCGAGATAAGTAACTTCATTCCTAATGTACTGGATAAGTAACTTTATTCCTAATATTCTAATTCTGATCGTATCATATGATACATATAAGTCCTAGACCAGTACTGGATATAAGTTATAAGTGTGCACACGATATTTTTATTATGATTATGATTATGTTCTAGCTACGTCACCAGGATTATAGGTGACATTATGTGACATGAGCTAACTTTTTATCATTTGTGTATAAGTTATATAATTTACTCTTATGATTTATGTCTTTTGATATTTTGAAGTTATTATGAATTTATTATCGTAATATGTTGTTTTAAGAAAAGTTACAAATTATAATATATATTTTATTAAAAAAGAAGGTTTGTAATATTTTTGATAACGATAGACCTAGTTTGTTAGGAATAGTTCTACTTATCGAGTTAACGGCTCACTTCTCGTCATTACTTTTTGTAGATTAAGTTTCTTATTAAGAGATTTACTTAGTATTGGAGTTAAAGATTTGATTCATTCTGCTAGTTGAATAAGAGGAGGAACAAACTTATGATTTCTTTAAGTTTATTTTTGTTATAGATTTATAATTTAAGAGTTTTGAAACTTTGATATATTTATATCTTTAGAAACTATTATTATTTAGTATTAGATATGGATTTTTAGTTTCAATTGAATGAATATTTGAGGTATTTTAGTTTGAAATTTTATATCTAAGGATTTTTTATCTGAAAGTAACCCGCTTCATCATATATTCTACAAGTGTTGATTTGGCGTTTTACACTAAGAATATATGGGCATTTTTTTTATGAGAAGAAATCTGAACATCAATTTTGAAAAATCAAATCAAAACCCATGCCCCGTTTGATAAGAAGATAAAAAACATATTTTCATTAATAATTTCTCATTTGAGTTTGTTTTGTTCCTAGTACATAGTACAAACGTATTTGTTAGGTCTTCTTCTTGCCTCTCTCAGGCCATGAGTCCCAACAGTGTTCTGCTTTTGCAACATCCGCGCAAATATCATTTCATTCTACAATATGGCGTTACAAATATATAATGGGCCAGCGATGATGGGCTTACTCTCTGAAAACATTATCTTGTTAGATGATGGGATGGGCTCCGGATCAATCAACCCATTGATTATAACTCACTGATTAAAAGAGCTCTTTTCATTTATAGGCTTTTTTTTTTTTATTTCTCTAGCATATAATGTAATTGAAAATTAAATTATCTCTATATTTATATGACTGGTATAGAAATAACCATTGAACCAACTAACTATCACTATCATTTCACTTTATTTCAAACCATATGTACTTAGAAAGATGATATATAAACGATAATTTAGTCCATTTTTAATCATTCTCGTTGCTAGGCTATCACAATATTAAATAATTAAGTTTCATTTATTGTTGTTTAAATTTATGTTAAAAATTCTATAAAAACATGGTTTGGTATTATTCTTTATTTCTTCTATTATTAAAACAACATGAATCAAATAGGTCAGTGCTAGTGGCACATTAAAAATAATGAACATGCTTGAGATTTTGGTACTTGAACCCAATAAACTAAGGAGTTGGGTCGAAATCAAGTCCAATTTAACACGCTTCAACACAACCCTACCCCTGGCCAAACTCAAACCTGCAAAATAACAGTACGATGAAGGATTTAAGCTACCAAATCGAAGAAATTGATCACACCAGAGATGAAATTAGTAGCCATGGATTTTACGCAGCCACTGCAACTGTCCGACAATTCAGAGATGGGCAGCGACATTTTACACCTTTGTGCACAAAGGATCACACACGTTGCGTGAAATCTGCCATAGCATTTCGCCCAGCATTTTCTGAGACACTCCTTGTCGCACTTGGCTCGTCGAGCCGTCGCAATTGACAGGGCCAACCGTACCGTCAGTGTTATCATAAATTTCGCGATATTGGAGCTGCATATTGATCTTTAATTTTCTCTCAAAATTTTTTTATGAGATGCAACACTCCACTAATTTATTTATGAAAGAATAAAGGTAAAATTGAAATGAAATATCACATTATTTTTCTTTATTATTAATAAACCTTAAAATAAACAATCATTGTTTATATTCTAACTGAATCCTTATTAAAAAAAAACATTTGAAATAAAATTTTCTAAGAAAAGTGATGGTTTTTAAAGTCAACAAATATAAATATCTATTTTAAATAAATTATGTATAGTGATTGAGTAGGGTCGTGTTCACAGAGATCGATAATTATTTAAATAATTTTAAAATATAAAATATAAAATTATGGAATTATTGAAAATAATAAAAATTAAATAAAAATAACAAGAATGCAAATTAAAAATATAATTCAAATTGAGAAAAGTTCTGGTTGAAGGAATTAACTCAGCTTGATTCGACTACTGATGATTGATTCAAATATAAACCATTACTGCCTATGAATAGATCGATTATAACTATTGAGACCCTCTAATAACTAATCTCTCCTTAACTAGTCGATAACTAAGGTACGACAATTGATTATTTCCCTAATCAATAGACAACCTTAGATACGATCATAAGTTTTAATCAATTGACAGCCTCAAAAACAAAAAGATTTGAATCCAAATTAACAAATGCATACGATGGTTCATTTAAATTAGATTATTTATTCTCATAACACAATGCACTGCTATGCTATTCGCTATAAACATTAAAATCTTCATACGATGAATCTTTTAATTGACAATAGATTAAGTTGATAATTAAACAGTAGCCAATTATCTAATTAAGAAACATAATTATGATAATAATTTAGAGAATAAATAAATATTTAAAAAGTAATAAAATAATTAAAATGTAAGAAAGATCTCACAGTAATGATGAATCAAAGCTTTATTAACCTTCAACTAGAATAATATATTTAGTTCTTTATAGAGAAAAGGAAAAAATTGAGATTTAGGATTTTCTTCTTTTTCTTTGCTTCAAGTCTAATATGCTCTTGTTTTTCACGTCTTTCTCCTCTTATAGAGTTTTTTCAATAATAAAATAATAATATCTATAATTTTTGAATTTAAATATTAAATTAAAAAATACAAAAATAACTAAAAAGACAAAATATGTTAAAATAAAAACTACAGGTCTTTAGTTGACAGCATGCGCTTACACCTTATCAACAAAGTTCATCTGAAACTCATAATTTTTTTAAAAATCATCTTTAAACATCATTTTATAGCTCAATTTTAGTACCAATTAATATAATTGCACCTATAAAAATAAAACATAAGTAACTCACTATTATTAAGTGCAAAACATCGATATTAAAGGAAGTAAATAATGCAAAATGAGTGCATAAATTGCACTCTAACAAATTCCCTCACACTAAGATAATGCTTGTACTCAAGCATATAACTCAAAACTAAACCCAAATCTCTACTCAATTCCCATCTCAACTCATCCAAAAACAATCTTAGGCAAACATACCTCAAGAGTTTAAGTCAATCAACATTCGAGAGATAAGGACGTTAAAGCATAGAATCTTATAAGCTAGTATAAAAAATATTCAACCATCAAGAAAATCCATTTAAAATTCAAGTGCAACAGGATTTAATAGCCCTCTCATTGACTTTACTCCATGCACTCAAAGTGTTTAGGGTATCATTTATGCACTCAAATCAAATCAAAGAATGCTATTACCATAAGCTTGTTCATATATCATATTTTAATCCACAAAAATGAATTAAATGCAAAAATCCAAGGGTCTTAGAAAGGTTGTAACAAGACTAAATGGGTTAAATGAAAAAGAAAGGTCTATGAAAGAAGAAGAGATCAAAATGAGAAGAATGAACTCATTGAATGAACCTTATGATATCAAAATTCTTATTTCTACTCAGGTCACCAAGAATGTAAACACTTTCTTTCTTTTTTTTTTCAAATTTTTTTATACATTTTTTCTCTTTTTTTTAATGATGAATCAAACAAAAGAAATGAACCTTGCACAATTTTATTCAAGCATAATGCTTGTTGATCTAATTGAGAAACTTTAATTCTAGGTAGCAAAAGCAACAAACTATATACAAAATATATCCAAACAGTGAGTCCAAAAATGTCTTTAAATTGAGGCTCAAAAAGAAGAAAAATAGGTAAATAGATGGAGAGAATTAGATGTGTGAAATAATAATAATAATAATAATAATAATAATAATAATAATAAAAACAAGGAAGAGAATGGTTGAGGCTAAAAAAAATAACAAATAAAGTTCTTCGAGTGGAAGAAAGAAAAAAATACGAAAATAGAAAAATGGAAAGTGGTTTGCCCTTATCATATTAATGCATAAAAATCCTGTAATGAGGCTTCAACATGCATAACAAAGCAAGTTCTAAAATTAAAAAAAAAAACTAAGATTGATATTTTCACTACAAAAATAATTAAAGCAAAGTAGTTGCTCAAACACTCAATTTCTCACGAAGTTGGTAAATTTGCCATCAAATCATGTACCCTCTTCAAATGAATCAACTATTAATAGTGGTGTAGAATGAGAAGGTATAAGCAATATATGAAATGAAAAGTGAAAGGGAAAAAGGTAAGAAAGATGTATGTAATAATATAAAAAGTAAAAGATAAAGTGAGAGAAGCATTTGAGTGTAGAATAAAAATGAAAGAGCAAGTAAAATAAAAATAGATGTAAATAATTTGAGATAGATGAAAAAGAAGTAGTGAGAAGGAAAATAAAAGAGAAAAGAAAAGAATTAAAATAATATATAAAGCATACTAACTCCAAAATCATTTAAAGATGAGCAGAGTGAAAATAATACTTCCAAACATGAATATTGTAAAAATCTCTCCCCACACTAAAAACTTAAATTGCCCCAAATGTATGATAATTAAAGCTCACATAAAGAAATAAAGCATAAGGATAAAAGATTAAAGACCAAGAAAATGCCCTTGAGTTGTGAGCTTTGATCCACATAACATATATGTGCTGGGTGAAAATAGTGGGATAAATCCTACACTCTCAAAGTATGCAGCCAAATTCTACTCATCTTGTTCAGCTTATACTCCATTTTCTCTAACTGAGTGCTCAAAAGTGACACAGATGTAAAAGAAATAGTTGATGGGGCAGCATTTTCATCGTTAAACTCGTTATCAGAGATAGTACCACTCTGAGAATAAAGCTTTTTTGGAAGTTGAGTGGGTCCTAGTGTAGTAAATTGAAATCTCCTCTCATTGAATTCGACTACACCTGTTCTTTCAAACACAGACATATCCAAAAATTTCTTTTTACAAAAAAGATGTAAATCATGATTGTCAGGATCAAGCACACATAAGTTTATAACTAGTAGAGTAATGTATGGACCAAGAAATAAAGTCCTAAACCTTTTAAGTACACTTTGAAATTGATCTACTAACCAAAAATTTAAATTAGACCTCACGTCATTTAATATGCACTAGATAAAATAAAACTCACTTTTAGAGAAGACTCCCGAGTGATCTTTCTTTCCTAAGAAATTATATACTAAAAAATTATATACACATTTCAAAATAGGATCACGTAAGAAAGAGATCTTTGATTTCCTCTAGTCATAGACATGATAATCCAAAGACAAATTATGCCAAAGACTATAAGGCTCAAAAGTTTTGCTTAAGTCACAAGTTATCCCTAAATATGCATCACTAAAAGAATCATCATCATCAATGAATCCTAAAGCTAGGTTAAAACATGTGATAGATTGTGAAAAATTTCATCCTATTAACCTAAACTTTATAACATTTGGAGTACGCAAAATAAAATCATTTGGTATATTAAATTAAAAAGTAGTATAGAACTCCCTAATCAACTCAATATGTCCTACACAATCAATATCAACAAACTTACACAAACTAATCTTATCTATCAAAGAATTAAAATTATCCTTAATATTTAATTTCTCAAGAGTCGGGTAATGAATATACCTAGTTGGGAGTATTTTTCGCTTGGAAATATCTTTATACCATTTTTTTCTCTTGTTGAGTTGTGAATGTGTGGCATCCTCTAAGATTGGATTCAGCAAGTAGTAAAACACTCATGCCTTTTCCCTGTTTCAATCTTTGTCTCACGACTTAGCGTGAATCTAAAACTGTGTTCCATAAGACCTTAGTGGGAGTGACAGTCTTGGATTTCTTTGCGATGGGTTTCTTTTTAGACGTTGGTGACTTGAAAGTTGAAGCTTTCCTCTTCGGCATTGTTAAAGTAATTTCACTCACAGATAGAGACGTGGTTAGCTTGCTAGAGATACGGATTGGGCATGGTTAGGATAGGGATTAAGCATGGCTGGGATGCAGACTGAGTGTGTTAGAGATGCTGGAGGTTGGCTATAGGCTAGTGCAGATGTGAATTGGGTGTGTTGGAGATGTGGGCTGGTGAAGAGCTGGTGAGAGAAAGATGACTTTAGGGTTGCTGTGAATAGTGATAAGATTTCATTAGCTTTTTTTAAAAATTCAAAATAGAAATTAAATGAAAAATGTATTTTTTAAATTTTTTTTAAAAATAATAAATAAATAAAAATTACATGAAAAGAATTATAAACTAAAAACTAAAATAGACACTTAAGACACCAAAAATTATAAAAGTACCTTTTAAATAAGCATATGGGCAAACCTTAAAACCATTTTACTTTAAAATCATAGAAGTACTTATTAGTTAAAATATGGGCACGCCTAACCAAAAATTTTCTTTTGGCCCAAGTAAGCAAAAATATTATTTAAATAATCTGAATCCAAACTAGAAACAAAAGATGTAACAAAAATCAAAATAAAATAAATCCTTTGGGTTGCCTTCCAAAAAGTGCCTTTGTTTTATGCCTTTGGCGAGACATATTCATACATCAATCTCCATAACTGAGACTCTCGAGAGCTACTTCCTATACAATATTCACCAAAAAACCTTCATAAAAATGTTTTAAGTGATGACCATTAACCTTAAAATCCTTATCAGAGGTCGGACTCTGAATCTCAACTGCGCCATGAGGAAAATATTAGTAACAATAAAAGGTCTAATCCAGCGAGAACGTAATTTACCGAAAAAAGTTTAAGCTTACAATGAAAGAGAAGAACTTTTTGACCACTAAAGGACTCTTTTCTCAAAATCATTTTCCGTCATGAAATGTCTTCGTCTTTTCCTTGTAAAATCGTGAACTCTCATAGGATTTGTTTCTAATCTCCTCCAACTCTTGCAGCTACTACTTCTTCTACTTTCCCGCCTTATCCATCCGTATATTGCATTGCTTAATCGCCTAGTATGCTTTATACTCAAGCATTACAAGTAAATGACAAGGCTTACCAAATACTAAATGATAAAAAGACATACCTATGGGAGTTTTATACGCAGTGTGATATGCCCACAATGCATCATTTAATTATAAGCTCTAATCGTTTTGATTTAGACTAACCGTCTTTTCAAGAATAAAATTGATTTCTCTGTTTGATATCTCAGCTCGTCTGCTTGTCTATAGATGATAGGCAGTAGACACTTGGTGGGTAATATAGTATCTCTTGAGCAAAGCCTCTACCACCCAGGTACAGATATAAGTGCCTCTATCACTTATCACTACTCTCGGTACGTCAAACCTGACAAAATTATTAGACTTGATAAATCTACAACAATTTTATCATTGTCAGTCCGAGTGGCCTTAACCTCTACCCATTTAGAAATGTAACCTACTGCTAAAAGAATGTAAACATTGCCAAAATATGAGGGAAAAGGTCCCATAAAATCAATACCCCACACATCGAATATTTTACACACAAGAGTAAGGGTAAGTGGCATTTGATTTCTATGACTTAAATTGCCTTCTTTTGACAATTCTTACACAACTTAGAAAATATGTATGAAGCACAAAATAAAGTAGGCCAAAATAGACCACATTTCAGTACCTTAGATGCTGTTCTTTTAGGACTAAAATGATCACTACATGTAGATGAGTGATAAAACTAAAGAATAGAAGAAATTTCAAACTTAGATACGCTCCCTTTTGATGACTTAGTCAGAGTAATATTTTCACAAGTAAGTGTCATTCCTAACATAATACTTATCATCGCTCTTAATCTTATCTTTTGGAGCTCTCATCAGATCATTAGGTAGTGTTCTTGTAATTAAATAATTGACAATATCAGCGTACTAAGGAAATATGCCTTGAGGTATAAAAAAGATGCTCATTTGGAAAATCATGCTTCAAAGGTACTGCTTCTTTACTTGTGATCATTCTACTAAGGTGGTCTGCAATGAAGTTTTCTACTATTTTCTTGTCACGGATCTCCAAGTTAAACTCTTGAAGTAATAAAATCCAATAGATAAGTCTTGGCTTCACTTTCTTCTTAGCAAGCAAATATTTGAGGGCTGCATGATCAGAAAAAACAATCACTTTTGTACCCAATAAATATGAACGAAAATTTATTAAAGCAAAAATAACAGCCAAAAGTTCTTTTTTTGTTATTGAGTAATTGCTCTAAGTACTATCAAGTGTCCTTGATGCGTAATATATCACATGAGCAGCTCTTCCAACCTATTTTTTGAGAATAGTACTAATAGCATAGTTACTAGCATCGCACATTATCTCAAAAGAGAGGCTTCAATCAGGTGGCTGTATAATTAGAGATGAAGTCAATAACTACTTGAGCTTATCAAATGCTACCTTGCATACTTCATTAAAATCAAACACTACATCTTTTTTTAGCAGCTTGTATAAAAGTTGAGCTATCTTCAAAATATCCTTGATAAAACATTGATAGAAGCCTACGTGACTAAGAAAAGAACGAACTTGTTACACACATGTGGGATATACAAACATAAAATAATATCTTGATCTAACTCAATTTCTTTAGCAGAGACTATATGACCTAAAATAATGCCTTGATCTACCATAAAATGACATTTTTCATAATTCAAGACAAAGTTTGTTTCAATGTATCGTTTAAGCACCTTTTTCATATTATAAAGACAATCATCGAAAAAATCAGCATAGATTGTAAAATCATCCATAAATATATCTATAATGTTTTTTACATAGTCTGAAAAAATATTGACCATGTATCTTTGAAAAGTGGTGAGAATATTATAAAGACTGAATGGCATATGTCAGTACACAAAGGTTCCAAAAAGACATGTAAAGGTTGTCTTCTCTTGATCTTCAAGCACAACTGGTAGTTAATGAAAACCTGAATAGCCATCAAGACAATAAAAGTAAGATTTTTTTGTCAACCTTTCAAGAATCTGATCAATAAAAGGAATATGAAAATGATCCTTTATGGTGAGTGAATTAAGCTTTCTAAAATCAATACCAACCTTCCATCCATTCTGAACTCAGGTGAGTACTAACTCACTATAAGAATTTTCAATAATTATTATACCTATTTTCTTTGGTACCACTTGTATCAGACTTACCCAGTTGCTATCTAAAATTAGATAGATTATATCTGCATCAAGTAGTTTCATAATTTCTTTCTTTACTACTTTTATAATAAGTGGATTCAAATGGTATTGAACTTGAATCGAAGGTTTGGCATCTTTCTCTAACAGTATTCTATGCATGTACGAGGAAGTACTTATCTCTTTGACATTAGCAATTGTCCAACCAATAGCCCTTTTATAATCCTTCAACACTCTAGTAAGCTTTTCTTCCTCTAAAATACTAAGCTTTGAAGAGATGATAATTGGAACTGTCTCACCATCTCTTAAAAACATGTACTTTAGAAGACTCGACAATGGTTTATGCTCTATTTTCAGTGCTTGCAAAATAGAAGGAAGAAGTTTCGTATAAGATGAAGGTCATTCAATATAAGACATATAATGAGTTAAAGTTCTTAAAGAAGTTAGTTCATAAATTATTTCTTACAATACAAAATTTAAAACAAACTCATTTTCATCATTTTGCAATCCCTTGAGGCCCAAACTGTTATTTAAAGTAGCTACGAATGAATCTTTAACATTTAAATAAAAAATTTCCTATGCTATAGGGTTAATAACATCCATAGAAAATACTGAATATTCCTCTCTAGGATATTTTATGGCATCATTCATATTAAACTATAACACCTCTCTATCAAACTCCATAGTGAAAGTCCCTTTATATATATTGATTTTTGTCCTAGCAGTTTTAAAAAAAGGTCTTCCTAGCAAAATTAAGATAGAATTAGAGGAGTTATTGTTTTTCATATCAATTACATAAAAATCAGTAGGAGAAACTAACTCATTAACTTGTATTAAGATATTATCTAATACCCTATCAAGATGTATATTAGACCTATTAGCTAATTGAATTATCATGCCAGTTTCTTTTAAGGAACCAATATTCAAAGATGAATAAATGGAACAAGGCATGACATTATTAGAAGTTCATAGATCTAACATAGCCTTCTTAATTCTAACATTGCTAATTTTTGAAAGGATAGTAAACATACTTGGATCCTTGCATTTAAGAGGTAGTTTCTTTTAGAGAATTACTGAATGAACTCTTTGATCTCCTCTTAATTTTCTCTTGGAGGTGCACAATTTTTTAAGAAATTTAACATATCGATGTATTTATTTCATAGCATCTAATAAAGAAATATTTACCTCAACATTGCGAAATGTCTCAAGGATGCCTTTTTCTTATTCCTTCTTTTTGGATTTTACAAACCGACTTAGAAAAGATGGAGGTATCACCACAGGTAAGGGTTTAGATCTAGTGGGTTGTACATCTTGAGATTTAGACATTAATTCATCCTTCCCAAACTCATCTTCTATATGCTTTGTCATTTTTTTACTGGGCTCTTGCAACTCCTTCAACTTCTAAGGATGACAACACTAGCATTTTACATTGGATTCACCTTAGTTTGTGAAAGCAATCTCCCTGATATTTGAGACTCCAAGCAGCTTACTATAGTCACTAATTGACTCATTTGATTCTCTAAATTCTAAATGTTTGTTATAGCTGCCTGCTGAAATTGTTATAGCTGCCTGCTGAAATTGTTGAGTGTTAGTGGCAAGTGATTTAAAAATTTCTTCAAGAGATATACTTGACTTAGAGTTTGATTATAGAGAAATTAATTGTCTTAGTGGATATTGTTATGGAAATCCTGACAACCTAACTCCATATCTAAAGTTGGGGTAATCCTTCTATCTTGGATTGTATATTTGTGTATAAAGATCATATCTCCTTTGAGGCGTGCCCGGATATCCTCCAACTACATTGGCTTGTTCAATAGGTTTTTCTTAAAGTGTAGGACACATATCAGTTCAACAACCCAAATTGAAAAAAATGCTACAAGTTTTCACTTATTGCATATTACTTATAACAAACTTTTCCATAAAAAAAGTAAGTTTATCTAAACATTGATCAATAGAAGAAGTATTTACCTCATTCACCTTTTTTGAAATAAGATCTTGCTTGCTGTCAAACAGTTGGGTATTGGCAATCATATTTGAGATAAACTCCCTTGCTTGAGTAGGGGGTCTTGTTCACCAATACACCTATACTAATGGTATCTATCATACTCTTATCCATCAATGACAATCTTTCATAAAAGTATTGTATAAGAAGTTGATAAAAAATCTGATGCTGAGGACAGTTGGCACATAATTGTTTAAATCACTCTCAATATTTATATAAAGTCTTTCCAAGAAGATGTTTGATCCTATAAATGCCTTTTCTGATGTTGACAGCTCTTAAAGTAGGAAAGTACTTCTTGAGGAACTACTTTTTCAAACCATTCCATGTTGTAATTGATCCATGAGGCAAGTAGTATAACCAGTCTTTAGCTAGCCTATCTAAAGAGAAAGGAAAACCACGCATCTTAATCTGCTCTTCAGTCACACCTTGTGGCCTCATACTCGAACATATAATATGAAACTCTTTGAGATGTTTATAAGGATCTTCACTTATAAAACCATGAAACTTGGGTAATAAATGAATAAGATGAGACTTTAATTCAAAATTTATCTTCAAGCCTATATTTTGAATGCAAAATGGTTGCTAATTTAAGTCTGGCTCAACTAACTCTCTAAGAGTTCTTTTTATAGGTGCAACTCTATCCATCACTTGTTCTTTTAAATCGCTAGATGATTCAACCAAATCAGGCACCATATCTATTTTAGAAAGCAAAGGCGACGAGTATAGTTACTTGGCTCGCTTTATCTGCTGTCTCAACTAGCGAGCTATCTTCTTAATTTTAAGATAAAAATAAAAGTGTACCTATATGACAAGAATGAATCATAACCAAGTAAAACAAAAAAAGAATTAAATAAACGACACCTATCCCTGGCAACGACGTCAAAAGTTTGATGATTGTCAAAGCTAGCAAATATAAATACCTACTCTAAATAAATTATGTAAAATGATTGAGTAAGGTCGTGTCCACAAATATCGATAATTATTTAAATCCTTTGAAAGATTGTTGAAAATTAAAAAAATCAAATAAAAATAACAAGAATGCAAATTAAAATTATAATTCAAATTGAAAAAAGTTCTAGTTGAAGGAATTAACTCAGCTTGATTCGACTACTGATGATTGATTCAAATATAAATCATTACTGCCTATGAATAGATCGATTATAACTATTGAGACGCTCTAATAGCTAATCTCTTCCTAACTAGTCGATAACCAAGGTACGATCATTGGTTATTTCCCTAATTAATAGATAACCTTAGATACGATCATAAGATTTAATCAATTGACAGCCTGAAAAACAAAAAGATCTGAATCCAAATTAACAAATGCATACGATGGTTCATTTAAATTAGATTGATTATTCTCATAACACAATGCACTGCTATGCTATTTGCTAGAAACATTAAAATCTTCATACGATGAAGCTTTTAATTGACAATAGATTAAGTTGATAATTAAATACTGGTCAATTATGTAATTAACAAACATAATCATGACAATAATTTAGAGAATAAATAAATACCCAAAAAATAAAATAATGTTTGAAAACCCTTATCATTATACCTTTAAATGTTTTATAATCCTTATAATAATTTTTTTATTTAGCATAAGGGATGGATTCATGTAAAAGCATTAAAAACATTGAAAACATTCATAAAATATTAAAACATAAACATTTGATAGCTCATGCCTCGTAGTCATTATCATTCATCATTCATTATTCATCATTCATCATTTAAGATATAAGACTCTACATTGTTCATCATTTAGGATACTATAACCCACATTACTTATAACATTCTTGTGCACAAGATCATCATCATACCAACAAGCTGGTCGTAAATAACATTTGCATCTTTTACATTACTACGGATTATGAACCAAAACATTTTGAATCTATCTTATATCCTTTCATAAATAGCATTTAAATTTTATAAAACATTTAAAAATCTTTCTTTGATCATTTAATTCTTTTAGAAAATTCTTTAAGAAAACATTTTGTTTAAGAAAGCTAATTTCTAAAAAAAATATTTATTTTAAAATACATTTATAAAAATTTATTTAAAAGTGCTTTTATTTTCCAAAATTCATTTAAATACTTTAGAAATCAGTTTGGTAAAAATTTTTATTTGAACATAATTTTTATAACATAAATTGCATTTATTATGAAGCGCATCATGCATGAATATTCTTACCTCGATTTGTAAAAATCAACTTAATACCTCAAGAACAAACCAACGAGCTCATCCATGTCCTATAATCATCATAAAAATATTCTTTATCAATATAATCTCTAACCTTAAACATAATCCCAAGCATCCTTAAATCATAGGTACCTATACTAACTCAATACTTATACATATTCTAGGCATAAACAAGAGTAACTTACACATGCTGATTTCTAATAACCTAAACACATGTTGGAAAACTACAAATATTTACAGACGTACTATGAACATGCAGAGCATTGAATAAAAAATTTCATAAAAATCAGCATATGTGAAAATCAAATTAGAAATATTGACCTTTCACCAAAGAAATAGAAATGTCCAGCATAAAACAAAACAAACATTTACCAATTAAGAAATTCATAATATTCTCTAGTACTTGAAATAATTCGTTTCTTTTTTCTAGTTATAGTGGACACATTCAAAAAGTGTATAATTAAAATTCATAATTTTTAGATGCCTGAAACTATTTTAAAAGTATTTTATTTATGAGAATATTTATCTTGTCCAAAAAATTTCAGATTTAAAAGATTTATGAGAATATATTCTCATTATAGGACGTTGAAAAGTGAAGAGTGTTCATGAATGATGAAGGTACTATTAATCCTGTCTCTTGGCTAGAAAAGACAATCTCATTGAGATTTTGCCTTCAATTTTGCCAAGAAAAGAAAGTTTTAGTAAGTGGATTAGAATGATTGCTCCATATGTCCCATTGTGAGTAGGTACCAGCTTCTTGCCTTTCGGATTTGACTAATAACATTCATTTTGACTATAAGTAGTCAAGTATTTAAAATTTTTTTCTTTTTTAAGTACTATTTAGAACTAAAGGTATAATCGAAGGATATTAGTTCAATAAAATTAATAAAGTAATAATAATAGTTTTTTATTATAACTAATTAATTATTCAGGGGTGAAAAATGCCCGAGTCAGATTCTTGCTTTCAAGGTACATGTTTAATTGATGACTTTTTAAAATTGTTAAAACCTGCTTTAATACAGCTACTAGAGGTTTGATGATGACATAAACTCAATTATAGGCTTATAGTTGTAATATATATATTTGCTTGCTTGGTAAACAACTATATAGCATATACAAAGCCATAATTATAGAAGAAAACATTTAATTATTAAGAATTCCCAAGCTTGGGTATGAGTAAGTAATCTCCTCAAAGCATATGAATTTCCAAGTTAATTAAGATAGAGGTCTTGCTTTTGTTAGATCCAAATTTCCAAGTCAAATATTTGGTAGAGGTGTATGAATTTAGCCTCCGAGCAGATCCTAAATAGTAATACTTATAATATATGCGTCCCCTATTTTTTTTCCTTTTGGTGATAACAACCTAGTGAATCCAATCTTCTCGATGCCTATAAGAGAGAGGAAAGTTCAAATTCAAAGCTTTTTTTTTTTAATTTTGTTATACATAGACCATTGACATTGAAGCACTTGCCCAAGTATTTTATATCCTCTCTAATATTCGAGGGATATTTATTACACTTACATTTCATGAGAGAGAGACTATTTCTACTCAATTATCAAATAATTGATGAAGAACTGAAACTAACCTCCTATAATGCTTTTATGGAGGCTCAAACCATTGCACTCAACATTGTAAGTATAGAAGTTCTCCCATTGGGCCAAAGGCCCATTAGTGAATTCAAAACTACTTGTACTGAGTTAATAAATTTTACCAATTAAGCTAATAAGTCCCATAATAAAAAATTAAAAAAATAAATGAATTTAATTTGGATCTCATATAGGCCTCCGACAAAAAATTATCATCAACACTAAAATCATTTTTTTCAAATTAGTCATCTTGATGAATGTTATTAAACGTGTATAATATATACAATATGTAGGACAAATTCATTTAGAACTTGTTGAAGGCTTGACTGAATATACTTGTCTTAGGTTCGACTAAATATACTTTTAGAAAGCTAATAATTCCTCTTAATTTTTTACTTTTTTTAGAGGGAATTAAGTCAGCTTTTTTGAAAGTCAATTATTTTGCATCAGAAACATTTCCAACATTTGCAGGGTCCATAATCCTCGAATTAGTGTCGACAACAACCAAGAATGGCCCGATATTCAATGTGGGTTAATAAACAGATGATTGTAATTATCTATTTGTTTCATTAATTAGCAAGTGTATTGGTCCGCACAAGTAATATGGTGAAGAATAAAGTGTCATCCTACAGAGATTATATATCCTATTAACTACCAAATCTCTTCTAATCTTAATTTATTTGAATAACTATATAAGTAAATTTAGATTAAAAATGAAATAGAATAAAATAACTAAAAATTAAATAAAGATGTAGGCAGTAGTAGAAATCACCAATTAAGACATTAGCACATCTGATTTTATCATAACTAATCTAATTTAATCCTCTATCTATGCTATTAAAGTTCATCACCCATGTTGACAGTGAATTCTCCTAATTTATTCAATATCCACTCTCGATTAATATTAAAAGTACTGTCACATATTAACACACAATATCTCTATGTGAATTTAAATAAACAAAGATTTATTAATCTCTATAAATATTCTTATATAAAACTATACGAACTACATTAGCACATCTCTATCTTTAATTCAATTCATGACATTTACACATAGAACAAAAGTATATAAATCTCTTCTTGTACTTATTATGTATCTTGAAACTATTCAAATATTATACAAATATTTAAAAGCGTTAAGTACAATAATAAACACTCAATTATAGAATAATAAACTAAAAATATCATGAATTTATATAATTAAATTTTTATAGCTAGGTTATTATAGTCTTAGCAAAATAAATTAATTTATAGAAATATAAAGAGAATTCATGAAGATATAGTAAAATAAATTAAGAAATATAAAGAGAATTCATAAATATGGTAAGAAACATTTATGTAAGATGAGTAAAAAGAGGAAAGAGAAATAATAATCTCTCTCTCTCTCTCTCTCTCTCTCTCTCTCTCTCTCTCTCTCTCTCTCTCTCCGCTCTCTTTTTCCTCTCGGCTACTCATTAGTGCGGCAACTCTTGTCTTTTCTTTCTTTTTTTCAATAATACCAGCCGCCTCTTTAATTTCTAAGCCCACTAGAATTTTGAAGCCCAATCACATGTTCGCCAATTAATTGAATCAAAGTGCCCTCCCCATGAATAACTTGAAATTGAAAGTCATTGGCCTTTTCTTTTTTTCCTTTTATTTTCAATGTTATTTGCCTAAAAATTAAATAATTTCTAATGCTAATTATTCTCATCTTCATGTGGTTGCTTTAATTGGGCCTTAGCTTCTTTTATTTTCTTCCATTTTAACTCATTACTTTCCTTGAACCTCCGATGCTTCTTACTTGAATATTTCAAAATATGAACATACACTAGCAAATAATAAAAATTAAGGCAAAATTTTGAATAATATAATATAAAAAATAAATTAAGGGTAGTAGTAAATAATATATAAGATAAAAGCAAATCAAATACCCAAAACTTAACATTTTGTTAATCCTCAAGCAATAATTGGAAAAAAATTACAAAATGAAAAATCATAATTAAACTACTTTTGCATGTGATCACGATTGCATTTAGTGTATGCAATAAGTCTTTAAAACTCTTAAAAAGCCTAGTGGATGAGTTATAGACTCGTGAGCATTTTCAGAGATAATACCCACAGACATCATAAAAAAGGACTCACAGATTGCATAAACTATATAGCTCAAAGAAAATTAAAATATTAGCAAAGTTCTAACTTTATTTCAATAGTCAGTCTTATCTCAAATTAAATTCTTTTATAGTGTGTGAATCAATTCAATCACAACTCATTGTCAAAATTTTCAATATCAAAAGGACTTGTATTGAATAAAAACAGAGTAGGTCAAACTAAGAGCATCTTTGAAAAGCTCTTCAAATAAGATTTTATTCCTTATTTGAAGAGCTACGTCAATATTTAAGACTCCAAAATACACTCCAATTAAGATTCTTTAAATAAGAAATAATTGTCTCTTATCAATTTTGTAAAGTTATTTTCTCCCTCTTCAATTTATATTTTATTACTTTCTCCCTCTTCAATTTATATTTTATTACTTTATAAATACTTTATAAATCTATCTACCAATTAAAGAGTAACTATTGTTTCCTTAGGTTTAGTAAACCTAATTTCTTGAGAACCAAAAAAAAAAAAGGCATGAAACTAATGCTTGCACTTAAATCACACAAAATTTCTCAAAATTACAATTTATCCTTAGGTGCATGGAATATTGAAAGTCCTTTTATCTTTCAACTTTGGTAGCAATTTATTTTGCAAGATAGTGATGCAGCCCTTAGTCAGCATTGTAGTTTCTTGGTCCTCAAATTCCCTCTTCTTGGACTACATTTCTTTCATAAATTTGGCATACAGCGACAATTGTCCGAAAGCATTTCCTAAAGGAATGTTCATATGCAATTTATTAAACACATTAAGAAATTTTTAATATTGCTTATCTATATTTTTTTTCAGCGACACTAAGGAAAAGGGATTGGAAAAATGTAGGCCTTAACTCGTAGGTTGTAGTATTTCTGAACTTGCCATCTTTGAAACCCTAGTGGTGTTTTAATCAATTTAGTTTAATTGTTTTTATCCAGCTCCTTAAGTTGTTTACCACCTCAAAGTACAATTACATTGAATTGCTCTCTTGGATTTGTCTTTGTGTTGCTCGGCAAAGAGCCTTATAGCTTGCTAGATACTAAATTCACAATCTAACACACTTGTACCTCAATGTTCCACATAGATTCAATTTGATTGTGAAAAGTTACCTCTATCTTGGTCATGAATTAAAACATGTTTGTTGTAAGTTGAGCTAGGGCGTCTTTCAAATTTGACATCTTTTCTTCTGGTTAGAACCCTAAAGGTGGTGTCAATGTATTCTGAGTGATATTCCATGAAAGATTTGGATGGTTTCTCCAGCTTGGATTGTAAGTATTCGAATATGGGTTATTTTGTTGCCTCCAGAAGTTTGACACATAATGAGCTTGTTCAGTAGATGATGGCCCAAAAGGACTTCCAACTTAGCAATTGACATTGGTGCGATTCCCTCCATATAATTCACATAGTTAAGGTGGACTTTGAATATTTAGATTTTCCAACTCGTTACAAATGATAGTTATCTGTACATATTAAGCAATGACAACATCAACATTATGGACTCCTACAGCTCTCTTTAGTATTGGCCATTTTAAAGACCATTAGTAATTGTTATAAGCCATCTTCTCCAATAATTCATAAGCTACTTCAGGTGTTTTTTCCATCAAAGTTCCTCTTGTTGCAGCATCAATTATTATTCTGGTAATAACTACTAACCCATTATAAAATGTTTGCATTGTAGCCAAATTGGTAGACTATGATATAGGCATTTTCTAAGTAGATCTTTCTATCTCTCTCATGCTTTATATAATGACTCTGTCTTAAACTGAGTAAAGGTAGTGACATCATTCCTCAACTTGGCTATTTTTGCTAAGGGAAAGAATTTTGCTAAAAACTTTTACGCTAAGCTATTCGATAAAGTGATTGTCCCAGGAGAAAGTGAGTTTAATTACTCCTTTGCTTTATTCATCAATGAAAACGAGAAAACCCTCGGCCTGATGGTTTCCAAGACACCATCTTACTTAAATTGTCATAAATTTCCAAGACACTTGCAAAATGAGCATTTGGATCATCATTCAGTATCCCAACAAATTGTAATAATGGCTGAATCATCTGGATTATAACTCTCTTGATCTTAAAATTATTAGCTTGAATAGCAGGGCGTGAAATGCTTCAGTGGATACTATTAACTGTAGGCACAACACAATCTCGTAAAGGTCTTGCATCCCTATTTCCTTGCACTGCTTCATCATCCATGATTAGCTTTTACTCCTGTGAATTTTCTCTACTTTCTCTATTGAATCTCTTACAAGTACCTTCAATCTTTAGATTAAAAGGCAATAAATCAAAGCTTCTTGAATGTCTTATAAATTTAAATAAGAAAACAAAAATGAAAAAATAAAAACAATACAAATAATCCAATTAAACTAAGGCTAGTTGGTATCGCTACTAATCCAAACAATCTTCATCAATGGCATCAAAAACCTGTTTCATAAATTTAGAAAGTGCACTAATCAATATGAGTAATATAATGAAGATTAGAGTCATCCCATAGAGATTACATATCCTATTAGCTACCGAAATAATTCTAACTCTAATTTATTTGAATAATCAAATAAGTGAATTTAGGTTAAAAATCAAAATAAAATAGAATAACTAAAATTAAATAATGTAGGTAGTAATGAAAATCACCAAAAGATTAAAACGCTAAAATATTCAATTTTTCCATAACCAATCTAATTTAGTCTTCCATCTACGCTATTAAAATTTATTACCTGTGTTCATAATGAATTTTCCTGATCTATTTAATATCATCTTCCAATTAATATTAAAAGTATCTTCACATATTAACCCACAATATTTATATGTGAATTAAAATATGAAAAGATTCATTAAGCTGTATGAAATTTTTTAGATAAAAATATATAAATTTCTTCTCATTCTCATTATGTATCCTTAAATCATTCAAATATTGGCTAGATAATTAAAAATATTAAGTTCAATAATGAACATTTAATCATGAAATAATAAACTAAAAATAACATAAATTTATAAAATTAATGTTTCATAGTTAGGCTACATTGTAACCTTAGCAAAATAGATTAACTCACGCGGATATAAAAGAGAATCTATAAATATGATAAGAAACATTCAAGCAAGATATTTGAAAAGAGGAAAGAGAAATAGTAAACTCAGGAACCTATCTTCTCTCTTGGTCGGCTGCTCTCGGCTTTTATAAATTCTTGCGGCTACTTCTTTTTTCTTTATTTTTTTCTTCATTTTTTTCTTTATTTTTTCCCCTTCTCTCTCTCTCTCTTGTTCCGCTCCTCTTTGCTCTCGACTGCTAGTCAGTGCGGCTGCGGTTGTCTTCTTTTTTTTTTTTTTTTTTTAAATGCTTCAATCCATGACCTTTTTATAGTTCTAACGCTAGCCGCCTCTTTAATTCCTGACGCCCACGATAATTTTGAAGCCCATCACATGTTTGCCAATTAATTGAATCAAAGTGCCCTCCACGTGAATAACTTGAAATCCAAAGTCATTGACCTTTTCTTCGTTTCCTTTTATTCTTCATGTTATTTGCATTAACATTGAATAATTTCCAATACTAATTATTCTCGTGATTGCCTTAATTAGGCATTTGCTTCTTCGATTTTCTTCTGTTTTAACTCTCATTACTTTCTTAAAACTTTCAATTAATTTCTTCTTTAAGCTTTTATAACTTAAATATTCCAAAATACGAACCTACAATTGCAAATAATTAGAATTAAGATAAAATTTGAATAATAAAATATAAATAAGTATAAATTAAGCAAGAGAAGTGATAAAATAACATATAAAATAAAAGCAGGTCACTATTCGTAATTAGCCATTGCCCCTGGAGGCTTATATATATTGCCCCAGTGTTCTACATATGCCTATCACAGCAGTTCCATTGGGCATGAAGGAATTTGGATTCAGATAAATAAATCAGCAGTAAATCCAAATCCTGCAAACTCTCGGCCATTCAAGAAATGGAGGCTTTGATCTCCCTTGTTACAGTGTCAAGTCTTTTTCTTTCAGTTTGTGGGTCAAATCTTGAATCGTTTCTCCAATGTCTGCCTCAGCACGTTCAGCCCTCTAACCCCATCTCTGATGTTATTTTCACCCAAAATCATTCAAATTTCCAATCTGTTCTGAATGATTATATCAAAAACCGCAAGTTCTTAATTGCTTCAACTCCGAAACCCGTCGCTATTTTAACAGCCAAGCATGAATCCCATGTCCAGGCAACTGTAAAATGTGCAAAACAAGCCAGCCTGGAACTCAGAATCCGCAGCGGCGGCCATGATTATGAAGGCCTTTCGTACATATCAAGAGTCCCATTTGTTATTCTGGACATGTTTAATCTCCGATCAATCGATATTGACATTGCAAAAGAAACTGCATGGGTTCAGGCTGGGGCTACCCTTGGAGAATTATACTTTAAAATTGCAAAGACGAGCAACTTCCTTGCCTTCCCAGCTGGCGTTTGCCATTCACTTGGTGTCGGAGGGCACATTAGCGGTGGCGGGTACGGGAATCTGTTAAGGAAATACGGCATCTCCGTCGACAACGTTATTGATGCACAACTTGTTGATGTTAAAGGAAGAATTCTGAACAGAGAATCCATGGGAGAGGATTTGTTTTGGGCCATCCGAGGAGGCGGTGGGGCAAGTTTTGGAGTTATATTGGCATGGCAAATCAAGCTGGTTGCCGTTCCGGAGAAAGTGACTTTATTCAATGTAGATAAAACACTTGCTCAGGGTGCAACAGATGTTTTATATAAATGGCAATACGCTGCCCCGAAGCTTCCTGAAGAACTTTTCATAAGAACAACGATCCAAGTTCCTAAAGAGGACAAAACGGTTTTGGTTTCGTTCACTGGTTTCTTTCTTGGACAAACTGAAAACCTAATGAAATTGATGAATCAGACGTTTCCTGAAGTGGGATTGCAGCGAAATGATTGCCACGAAATGAGTTGGGCTCAATCCACGGTTTTTTTTATGGACAATTCACAGAATATAACATCGATTGATGTTTTACTCCAAAGGCCATCAGAGGCAAAAATTTCTTTCAAAGCCAAATCTGATTACGTGAAAAATGTGATTCCAAGGGAGGGTTTGGAAGAAATATGGAAAAAAATGATTGATAATGAGAACATGTTTATGCAATGGAATCCTTATGGGGGAAGAATGAGTGAGATATCGGAATCGGAAACTGCATTTCCTCATAGAGCTGGAAACCTATTCCTGATTCAGTATTATGAAAGTTGGCCAGAAGAGGGAACTGATGCTACAAATCTTTACACAAATAAGCTGAGGGACTTTTATGATTCAATGGCTCTTTACGTATCTAGTAACCCAAGAAACACATATTTTAACTGTAGAGATCTTGATATCGGCATCAGTTCAAACAATCAAACAAGCCTGAAAGATGCTGAAGTTTATGGGACCAGGTATTTCAATGGAAATTTTAAGAAATTGGTTGAAGTGAAGACCAAGTTTGATCCCGATAATTTCTTCAAGAATGAACAAAGCATTCCACCCGGCAACTTAAATTAGTTACAGAATCAAAAAGTGTGATGATGGAAGGGAAGGCACCCACATATTACTTGTCGTAAAAAATCAAATACAATTTATTTTCTGGTAAAGAAAATCTTTCTTGATTTGAACCATCTTCATTTTAGAATGTTAAGGCCTGTTTAGGCTTGCTACAGGAAACTTTTAATTCAATATTTTTCATAATTATTTTCCATTTAAACGGCCTGGTTACTGTAGACAAGTTATTAAGAATTAATTTTTAAGAGCAGGTTATAGTTAGTCTACCATCTTATAACTCAACACTTTCAGAGTTTCTTCAACAAATAAATAAAGAATTTGCTAATGCTTTCTGTAACACGTATAAATTATAACTTACGTTGTCATTCCAATATCAAAATATGCGTTAGTTAATAAATGGTGTTTGAATTCTACAAATAGTCAGAAAGCATTTATTATTTGTCCTTTTTAATAAAGAGGGCACACATAACAAATTAAAAGTTTACTGACTTGGTGAAGGCAAAACTCTCACCGAAATCAAGAAAAGCGTAAGCCAGATCAGATAATAATCTATAAGGGAATTTGAGAAGTACTTCAATTGCAAATTAAAATGATGATCTAATAATGCTAAATACAGTTCAATCATTGTTTCTATTTAGTGCTTCATAAACGTCTTACTACTTTATGTGAACACGTCAATGTCAATTAAGTTCACATCCACATACATTCCACACATGGAAAAGATAACAAGTAATTATGTGATATTAATGTTAATGCCATTTCATGTACAAGACTTGTATGTACATTATGCTTTAGAAATTGAATCTGCCAAACTACCAAATTAAGTCATTGATACAGCTAGCTTCTTGGGGTTAGCCTAACAGTGGACGAAGAAAGTCATCTTTGCGGTGATGCTGATGCTGTTGTTCATAGGGCAAGCAACGGCGAGGTTCGATAAATGTTATGCCGCAACGGCGATGGTTGCCTTGGAAATGTTTAAATGCCTCTTTATGCTGGTGCCGGATGTAACATTGCACAATGGATTGCATTTTAGATAACGTTGATGGTATATTAAATCCCTTTCTCTTTAATTCAGTACTCTATAAATTTCTTCACGAATGTATTTCATAAATTTTAGATATGTGTATCTTTATATGTCTTCTAATGCGACGCTGCAGATGCACAAAAGATGGCTGTTACGGTTGACAACTGCTTTAGCAACGCCTGCGAGGGGAAGCCTTGAAATTCCATTCATTCTTTGATCAATTTTTTCAATCCATAGAGAAAATGAAGTCATTCAATTCAAGAAAATAAAAATAAAAATGCATTTGCTGATGGATTGTGTTCGCAATTCATTCTCACGGTTCAACGTTGTTGTTGCTAACATACCACTGGAAAAATTGACAAGACCACAATGGATTCTTATCTAAACTTTGTAATCAGTGGCCAAACAAAGATGCATGAAATATCATTGTTTAAAGGCTGTGATCACCATATTCTAGAGTTATCTTATCTCATTGTTTGGATGTCAACGGATCATAAAATTTTTATTGAGTTTTTGACCATTTAGTAGTTTTCAATTTGTAGAATATTTTACTTTTGAGGTATTGAGACTGAACTCTTGTTCAAATATCAAATGAATAAAACATATTCTTCTCTTAGTGTTTAATATGGATCATTAACATTATTAAATGAATACGAAATTTTTATTTTTTTTGCTAAGGTTAAAAAGTAATAAACAATACATACATGAAAATTGATATTTTAATTCATCATGACATAAGTTGTTAAGTTAAAACCATAAATTCTTGTACAAACCAACAAGTACATAGATAAGCTAATATGGGATAGTTCTAACATAAGCAAGGTTTTCAATTTGAGGGTTGGGAGTGCAATTGTGTTAAATGCTTATTGGGAAAACTTTGCCACCCTAATGGTCCTATACAACTTGAATTTGGCTTAGTCCATACTAGATGGTTTAATATACCCAAAAATAAATAAATTTTTGTATAAATTTATTTTGTAGATGAGGTATAGTTGCATTGTTTAAAATAATTTATGTGGGTCATAAAGTATTTTTATCTAAACAATGGAATAATGGCCCATAAATTTATGCATAATGAATTGAATAAAATTTGTGGCTATATTATTTTTCCATTAGAAACACTAAAATGATTAAAAAATAAAAGTAAAGATTCTCAAGCTTGATTGTGACCATCTTGACACTGTTCTTCTCCATAATTTTTTAAATTCTATTTTGAAGAAGTGTTGTAATTTGAAGAAGCTAAGGCAATTGAGAATTTTAAAGTAAAATGTTAGTGTTGGGGGTTTAAATATAAGGATACAAATTATATTAACGAAAGTCTCTTTTGTTAAATTGGTCAAATTTAAACGTTAAAATTATAAGGTTAGAGATTAAATGTGTGATTAAATAAAATTACAGATCTAATTAGGTAGTAAAAGTGAGAAACATTAATGAGCCATCAACCTTGTTCTCCAAAGAGTGCAAAAATTTTTGTCCAATTTATCCACCAGCAATCCATGTACATGACTAGTGTATATATTTATACGTGTATTGTGCCTTTAGAAGTTGAGTCTGCAAAATCAGTAAAAACATTGATACAGCTAAATTACTTGCAGGAAGCTTAAAAGAATGGAGATGACAGCAATCAACAAAATAATCAAATTCCTGAGAAACGAACAATAAGGTAGCATCCAAATTTCAAAAGAAAGCACGAAAGTATCATACCATCCTTGAATAACAGCTGTCAAGGCAAGTCTGCCATGATAAAATCACATTACAGCTTACCTTCGATGATAGCGGGCCGGCTTGCAGCCTATAAGAAGCCAGTTACAGCCACAAAAAGTAGCTCCTAACAGCTCCGAAAATTATTCAAATCCTATCAGCAACGTACCTGTCTAAATAGTTGACTGGCTTAGATTTGTCAATATTTGCCATTTGCCGGCACTTAATTTTGATCCAAGCCAGATAATCCTTTGCAATCCGGGCAAAACTCAATTACGCAACACTCCTGGCCCTACTTTGAGCAAGTCAATTGACTTCTTCACCCATTCTCGATGTGGTAAGTAACCCGGTCCCATGCCGCAGCCTTTTGTTTTTATAATACATGCTTTTCATTGTCGGAAAGGAGCTCAAAATCAGAATCCATTTTCTAAAAAACTTGTTCTCCTTGCTTCCGGCTATTGTATTTTGGATGGACCAAGTGTACCAAGTCACTACCTCTTCTTCCCGGTTCACATTGTACCGTCCCAGAAGACCATTCAGGTGGCCATCATAAGACCACTTTTGGTTCCATGCATCCGCAATGAACTCAACTGATCCAAAGACCGCAAGACCACTGTCATAATGGATGTCAGCAGGATTAATTTCTACCTCAGATGCAATAAAAATGTTTTCATCAAAAGAATCTTTGATCTGCCTATAAAGCCTTCCCAATATCTTATTTGATTTGCACGTCTGCTAATCTTCTTTTTCCATAAAACCTGAGTACTTTTCTGGTTTCACATGTGAAGGCATGGTTATATTCTTCCCAATTTTGGGAGGATCAACCGCAGTGGCGGCTAACTTTGCCAGAAGGATGAAGTTATCATCAAAAGCTCCATATTCACTGCAGTCAGCATGAACACCATGAGCATTGCAGATTTGCCCCAGGTTCTCGTTCACCATGTGTTCAGCAAAAAATTCAATTATGTCCTGTAAAATAAAGACAATAAAAAGTTGGAGTTCTATGTCTACTCAAAGCAAGATAAACCATAACCTGAAAGCTTCTGTTAGAAATAACAGAATGACCGTAATCCAGCTTTCGCTACTGAATTTTTTTTTTTAAGTTCTAGAATTCACCAATTCATCTATATCATAAATTGAATTTCGAATTCATCAATTCTGCAATATGAATTAAAATTCCAATTCATATTAAAATTCCAATTCATCAATATGAATTTGTTTCTCAACATAGAATCCCAACGTCAGACAACAGTCCAGAACTTAGCAGCATCTCGACATCATTTTCAGAACAGCGTGTATGCACATAATGATGCACCAGAGAAAAGTTGCTGGGTCCAAAATTAATAATTTCAAACAAGTCCTCTTTTTCTTTTTTTGTGTAGATACTAGCCTAGCACTGCCATGCTTCGTGAATATAATAATATGGAAACAATTGGAAGCGGACATTATCTTAACCAACATGTATACACAATTGCAGGTACTATCTTAATTGCCTTGGTGGAGAATGAAAAATTTTATAAAAGGATACTATATAATGCTAATGGACAGTAGTAGTAATAATATTAGTAGTAATAATAATAATAAATTAGAAAAACCAGAGGCAAATAGCTACCTGATGATCGACGGGGCATGTTAAGGATTTGGCCTCAGCAGGAGTATGCTTTATAGCAGGACAGCTCTTATTACTGGGGAGGATAAGATTTTCATCCCAAGTGACGAAGTACAGGTCCTCATCAAGATAAGATCAGGAAGGTTCATTTGTGTGGGGCCTGTTACCTTTCTGAGGGAAAACAAGGCAATCACTTAAATGGTGCAACTCCGGACAGTCAACTGTGTCCAGAATCCTTATACGTCCAGGATGAAGACAAGGATTCTTAGCTCTAGCCACAAACCCATTGATAACTTGCAATTTCATTGTTTCTGCAAACCTAGAACCATGTTTGGAAAAGCAGTTTTACATAGATGGCTGTGACACTTGGATAAAGCATTGGCCTTCTTTCAATACCCCAAGCTAATCTAAACATCCCCTCAACCACCTCCCAGCAGGTACCTAAATCCTTGCCTCATCCATAAGGCCCCAAAGATGGGCCGCTCTAATAGAAGTCAACAGGCCTCGTAGATGAGGTTCTCTTTAGGGGTTGAAACCAGCACCCAGCATTATTGCTGCTGTGTTTCCTTGCTCAGCGCAGGATGCAGTGAGAACCTCAAATGCCACATTCGAGTCCACGAGCGTTAGATTCATCTTAGAGACCAGAGAAGCCAGCATACTAAAAAATTCATCTGGAACATTCAGTGTGGATAGCAATGTAATAATCTGCCTGTTCAGGAAGCCAGGCTGAAACCTAGTTCAACAACAAATTTCCAAAGTGGTGTGGCAGGACAGGAATTCTTTCATACTTCCCCTCAAAGACATTCGAATCCCATAATCTTTGGCAGGCCAACACGCCACAACCCCTTTGTAGCCAGCATATCTAATCTGATAAGCAGAGGGTGGAGGGCTCCCATCCAATTTCAATTTCTGGGATGCTTGCTAGCAAGATCAGGGGTGATCTTTCCAATAACATCAGAAAGTACATGTCCATTCCTCTTAATATCTGGAAGCTCATGATCAACTTCTGTTGGCGGTATCTAAACTGCTGCATAAATAGAAGAGAAGCACTGACCCACCCTAGCAGCACACTTTGCAATATTCTTGTCAGTGAACTCCCCTATCCAATTTTTGATGTCAAGTACACCAGTCTCCCCAACTTTAGAAAAAGCCAGGCAGAACGGTCTCTCAGTTGATTGGATGAGAAGACCAGAAAAGAACATCTCCGGCAGCATAGATTGAATCCATCAGAGAGAATGCTCTTCACCCTTTAAAACACTCCTGTTTTCTGCATGTACCACCCCAAACCAATACAACACGTAATGAATGAAGTTACTTACAAATGAAATCTTTAGACATAAAAATTTCAGATCAAAATACCTCAAATATTTATTTAATTAAAATCACAAATCTATGTCTAATACTAAATAATATCTTTTGAAGACATAATTATACCAAAAGTCCTAAATCTCTTAAATTACAAATTCATAACAAAAATAAATTTAAAGGAATCATGAATTCATTCCTCCTCCTATTCAACTAGCAAAATGAAATAGATCTTTAATTCCACTATTAAGCACACTTCTCAATAAAAAACTTAATCTAAAAAAAGTAATAACGAGGGGTGACTTGTTAACTCGGTAAGTAAAATCATTCTTAACACACTAGGCCTATCGCCATTAAAAATATTACAAGCCTTCTTTTTAGTAAAACATATATTATAACTTGTAACTCTTCATAAAATAGCATATTACAATAATAAATTCATAATAATTTCATAATATCAAAGCACATAAATCATAAAAGCAAATCATATAACATAAACACATAAAATAAAAGGTTAGCTCATGTCACATAATGTTACTTATAGTCCCAATGATCCAAACAGAAGAATTAGAATCAGAATATCGTATGCACACTCAGAATATAAACCTAGTACTAGTCCATTATATGTATGTATGATACAATCAGAATCAAAATCAAAATAATTACGGACAATGAGCTAAAACATTCAATTTGAATTTCATATGTAATGACTTATTGTGGCACTTCACAATATATGTGGTACTTTGCGACACATCTGCTCTCAAGAGGTACCTCTAAACATTCTCAAGAGGTGGCCTTTGTACAATCATAAATGATTAAAATTATACATAGGTAGAAAATATTCGTATCAAATTCATAAAAGTCTATAATAATAATTTAGGCTTGTAAATAAATTCTATTCTTATAATTTATAAATAAATTCATAAAAGATAAGCATGTAACAAAATAGCTTACACTTTTAAAGACATTGACAATATTATGTTCAAATCATAAAAATAAAATAATTTTCAGATTTTAAAATATTTACACAAATTAATTTTGTAATTAAAATTAATTGATTTTGGAAAAACTATAAAAACACTTATAATAGTATCAAAATAATCATACTTATCCAATAAATTAGGAATGAGGTTATGATGTAGGGAAAGTTTATAATTTCAATATTTCGTTGATTTTTAGAAAGTACTGGAATAGCAAACAAACTAGATCCACGTTGATTCAAAAGAATAATGCAAATTTGAGGGATTAAAACTCATTGATTCCGTAGAATGCCGAGAATTAACTAACTGAAATACTCACATAGAGATTTGAAACTCAAATATTATTGAATTAAAAAATCACGCCTTTTAATGGCTACCAGAGTGAGCTATTTTGTAATATACGCACTTTTATTTGTCTAATGAAGTGTGTTATTTAATTTTCTCTTTGATGTCGATATTATGAATTACGAACTCATTACATGTTATCGCAATTAAAAATTTAACTCATTATTAAATTAATTGCGTATGAATAATTTTCAATTTATCTCCAAATAAAATAGAAATAATTTGGACGCGATTACAAGGTGAATAAATCATATTTTTATTTTGTCACGGAACCGGTATTAGTTTAATTTGTATTAAGTTAAAAAAAATTCTTTAAATAGAGAGAGAGAGAGAGAGAATCGAATTGACCCGTTGACTCGCGACCTGCATTCGTGACTCGATCGAATCTCACATTTTCGACCACTGTTTGCAACGAGCTTGATACCATTTTGATGCTTGTGAGACGACGATCACATCCTTGCCATCCTCATTGTCATAAAGCAGTTAGAACATCGCCAGTGAAGCTCAAAAACTCACGGTTGAAACCCATTTTTGCTGCCTTTGATTCAGCCAAAATTTGGCCACGCCACTAATTGAGTTCCACTCCTCTCACCTCTAGCTTCCATTTCCGACTCATCTAGTCACTGCGACCAGCAAGCTGCAAACCCGCGGATTTGGGAGCTCGATCCGCCATCGTCACCAAGTGTAAAGAGTCATTATTGACGCCATTAAACTCATCGTGGCTGAAACTACTAGACCTGACCTTCCTGTCACTGTTGACGGAAGTTCGGTCACCGTTGATTGGTGAGGAACAATTTGATAAATTTATAGAACTTGAAGTTAATTCTATAATTTTTAAAAGTTACGGGTAATTTAATAATTATAGGCTAGGACAATTAGGTAATTTAAGATTTCAAGAGTAAATCGATAATTTGTATTATCAGGGTAATTTGATAATTTTACACCTCAAGAGTAATTTCATAAATTCAAAACTCGCAGATTATTTTTATATTTTAAATTGAAGATATTTCGATAATTTAAGATTCTAACGATGATTTGATAAATTATGATTCTAAGAGCAATTTAGTAAATTTTGATATCAGAGATATTTTGGTAACTTTATGTGTAATGGTATTTTGGTAATTTATAGAATCGAGAGTTATATTACATGAGTTTCGAGCTTTATTGAGTATAATTACCTATATTTCATGTTACGGATAATAAATGTATTATTTCTTAAATTAAAAGGATCTGCAAACGAGAATCAACCAGCAGACGTTGACGATACTGGATTTGAGCATTGTTATTGTAAGTGGAATGTACAAAACTTATTTTCTTTGTGGATTATTATGATTTTTAAATATGGTAAAATACGTTGTGAAATGAATTTTAAAGGCTCCGATTTAATAATTTTCTAAAAATGAATTTTTTTCAACAGAATTGGTATTTATTGTTAAAGATATTTATGATTTAATGATTTTACTAATGATTTTGAATATAAGCATAATCATGATATTTTAAAGAAAATAAAATGGATTTAGAAGTTGTTAAAAGTAAAAGGAAATGTGATTTCGAATCTAAGTATATATTTATGTACATGTGTGTATATAATTATTTGCAAAATAATTTATCAGTACCCTTCCCCAGATGCAGTCTATTAATACTGATGAGATAATACGTGATGATATCAGATACAGGCTTTTGAGGCTCGTCTGAGTACACACAGAGGCTTTGGACTGTATATTTGGTCATTTTTGTCTTTTGGGAATTAATTATGCATGCATAGCTATGATAATAAGTTATGATGAGTTATGATGTGATGTGATGAGATATGATGAGATATGAGAGGTTATTTTTCCGTTTATCCGTATAGCTCCGGAGGATAATGGTTTCTTGATTACTAATATGTTGAGGTCCAAATTATCCATGAAGATCCGGTGCATGATGCTTTCTTGATTACTTGTCTGTCGAGGTCTGAGTAGGATGAGATTATTTTCTATAGGTACTTGCTTGGTGATAGTTTTTCAGTATTCAGTATTGATATCATATGTTGTGAATTTTCCTTGGCTTTCACAGTATTATATGATCTTATTATATCAGTGCACAATTTAATTTAAATATATTTGTTTAAGTTATTATGACATTTTGATGAATTTATTTAAAAATGAGTAAATTATTTTTAAAGTAAAATTATCTTAAAAAACTACTATCCACTTACCGATTTTCACTGAGTTTATACTCACCTCATTTTTAATATATTTTTCTCCCGCAAGAGATTTACAGTTATAATAGTCGACTCAGCAACGATAATTATTTATATTGTGGCACGTGATGGTATTAGGAGTCATAAAATTTTTTAATTGAAATATTTTAGATTGTATAATTTTATAATTAACGCTAACTGTATTTAGTACTAAAATACTTCGGGTGATATTTGGTATTGGTTGGGATATTGGTTGGCGGAGTTTGTTACATTTTAAAAATAATTTGGGAGTGTTATTTTATTATTTACAGGAGTCAAAATTTTGATAGAATTCTTATTTTATAGAATCATTACTAGTTTGGTTTCTTGGATTAGAGAGACTCGTCTTAGGGTTTTGGGTAGGTTGTGATATATTTATACTAGTCACAATTATCCTAAATCATAAAGTAAAAGAAAAATAAAGTTTTAAATTAGAAAAGAAAAACAAAGACTTAAAATAATAAGGAAACCAATCGTAATACATATTTATAAGGAGTCTTAAGAATTTACCCCATAAATAATCTTTATTAATAAGGGTAATTAAGACATATATAAATTCTAATAAAAAATAAAATAAAATAAAGGAAATTTAGCATTACACTACGAGAAAGAGTTGGACATGATGTCTTGCATGATAGGAGCAACGTAATGCAGAGAACATTTGTGTTCATTATTTACAATCCCTCATCCATAAAGGTAAATCTTAGAAAAGTGACCAGACACATCTTTTTATTCTTTAAGAGCCCTATTAGAGAGTTCAACTTCTATTGGTACACAGTATTGGGACAAAAACTTCTTGTGAAAATTATTACCTATAACCTAGGAATATCATATTATATTATCAAAAATCAATAATAAAATATGCGAAAGCATACCTGAATCCATAACGCTCAAATAGTTCTTTAGCATTATGTGGTTAGCCTTCCAAATCTACATATTCTCCTAGAAAGTCTATTAATTCTCTCTGTACTCTCTCTCTGATGATGGGATATCAGAAAGAATGAAAAAAATATGTGTGACTTGGGGACCGTAACCATTTATATAGACAATATTTTCCTATTGTCACTGGACATTTTTAATTTTGTTTATCATAGAATAAGAATATTATTGGATTTCTATATATTAAAAGCCTATACCATATTAGATACATTAGAGCTTATAATACTAAAAATCTTAATTGATCACTTTTATTAGGCTTAACTTTATATGACAATTGCAACACATAATTATTCATATATAAATCCGATACTGGATTAAGGATCCAATAATATTAGATTAAAAAATCCAATAGAGAATATGCTTTAGTTGGAGTAATAAGTAACCTTCTGATTTTAGTAATGTCATCTATATTTTTAAGACCCTCATGTAGCTTAAAGTTCTTTATTAACCATTCTTGCACATCTTATAGCTTCTCATAGGCATCAAACACTGGATGTTTATAGTAGTAGATTTGCTTCAATGCAGCCACATTGACCTCCCTAGGTTGACACCTTAGCCGATCAGAAAAGCTATCAAATGACTGATGTTGATTAAGAATGCATTTATGCATGATTGCATTCACCAGAAACAGTATCTAAAAGGATAACCCTTCTTTGTAATGCATTCAGAAAAAGGGTTTTTCCATGGGCACCTTAAAATTAGCCTCTTCTCTAATTTTAACTGGCTGGCTCAAGCAATCATCTTACACCCTTTATTTTCTAAATAAGTCATGACCTCATTCAACATCCCATGATGACTATAAGAGATGGAAATTTGATACGAATTACATCAACCAATTGCTTTTCTAAGTGAGAAATCTATTGTTCAGATCCAAGGATCGTCATCATCCAACCGATGAAAAAGAACAACCACCTCCATATTATCATTAGCAGTTCTATAGTAGATTTGAGGTAAAGAAACTAGTTGTAATAAAATTTCTGCATATGGTAATTTAGAATATTGCTTTCTTGCCCAGAACTCCACATTAATTTCACATTTAATCACTGGATGCTTAGTATAACTTTTGAGAGTGAATATAGCATCTTTTGTAAAATAAAATTTTCATGTTCCATCAAATGGATCTACTAGAAAATCAATCCTGAAAATAGGTCCTCACCATGAAATAAAAATTCATCCTAGGTAACTAATGTACTTATTTCAATATACACATCAGGGAACTTCAAAGCAGTTGAAGTCCCTCTTTTATACAAGTAGAATGGATATTTAAGGCCCAAACTAACCATCAATGCTTAGCCATTCAGAAAAAGCTCTATATGCTCTGTGGCATCCATTGCACAATTTATGTAGGTAGATGTGGCAAAATGCAAAAATGCATGGGCCTCCATGTTTTCATAATCATCTGTTTTTTAGACTTTTACAACATTTTTTATAAAAATTAGGATATGATTCTGAAGTGGTGCAACAAGTCTTCAACTTATAATGCCACACACTTTCAACTTCGTTTTCCAAGTATTTGACAAGATCTATTGCTTTGATATCTCTAGCAAATCCATAAACACTAACTTGAGTATCCACCGATATCTTTTCTCTTTCTTCTTGCTCCAATTATTCTAAAAAGATCTAAGTTCAATTGAAAAATATACTATAAAGCGAACTCTTCAAATGAAAACTTGGCATAAAAATTAAAAATAATGATTATAACCGGTTATCATGATATTTTTACCAATACATTCCAATTTAACACTAGAATCAATACAAAATATGGAATAAAATAACATAATTGATGAGAACAATAGAAAAACTTTAGGGAGGATTAATATTATATATAATTGGTTTTAATTATCAACAAATGATACTAAACTACAACAGATAACAAAGTTATTGCTAAGAACAATAAAGCTTATATAACAAAATAGCATGCTCATTATTGCACTAATGCCCACAAATAACAAAGTTATTGCTAAGAACAGTGAAGCTTATATAACAAAAACATATGCTCATTACTGCACTAATGCCCACCATGTTGTCAGCATCTAAACATATGGTGTCTCCTTGTAAGTAGTACTGTGAATTAACCAGATATCCTCACCATAACGTAATCACCATAGCCTCACAGACCATTACCCTGCTCATTACTATTCATCTGTAGCAAGCTAACAGAAGCAAAATACATTTAAAACATAAAAAGCATAAAATTCATTATATTTACTTTTTTATTGTTTCTCAACTGTGGTAAATAGGATAAACCAAGCCCAATAATAACGAAAGTAAGACTACACTCAATCAATGAGAAGATAAAGTTGACCTAACCCAAAATTATACCTCTATCGATTTAAATTACGAATTACCTTCAACATTAACAATTGCTCTAGATCTAAACATATAATATAAGTTACATTTTGCCTTTTATAACATCATTTGATATAATTTAATTCATTTTCAACATAAACATCATCTGCATGTAGAAGTTGGAACTTTAAGACCTGATTTCAAGAACACAACAAAATGCACAATTTCAATTTTTAGTTTTCCCAATCTTTCTTAGGAATCAAACAGAAAAACCAACCAAGTGAAATGTTTAGAAAGGGAAACAATAGTTACCTTGAGAATGACGATTGACAGTACAACTTGAAAGAGACTGGGAATATGTGAGTTTGTGTATTGTCATTAGAAGAAACCGAAAAGCTAGGAGTGTTTCTTTTTGTAAGTGTTTTTTCTCATCATTGTTTCCTTCTCAAGCAAGTCATTTTATAAGAGAGAGAGACTTCTCTTTTTAAATCTATTTATGGAAATTATTAATTATACACTCTTAATTTACTTTATTATTCAATTTACTACAATTCTTTAGGATGCATCAGACATTCACTTTAAGTTGATAAAATATATCTATCATTCACCAAACCTATAACATATGCAATTTTATTCTTTAATTAAGTGTATTATTTTCCTCTTTAGTAATAAATTTACTGGACTTATTACACATATTATGGGTAAATTTAATGCATTTATTAAATTAATTGCATATAAATAATTCTAAATTTTTGTCACGACATAAAATGGAGACATGTTGACCGTTGTTGCAAAGTGGGTTATTTGGATTTTGTTTTAACATAGGTCCAGTATCAACTTAAATTGTTAAGAAAAAGTTAGTTCCTATAAATGGAAAGGGAAAGAGAGAGGAACTTCCCTAAAATAGAAAAAGAAAAAGGGGGGTGCAGGGGAGAGAGAGAGAGAGTTTTGATTGGGTTTGACCCAACCAAACTACGATTACGACCCAACAAAATCTTACTATTCTGGCCATCACTCTGGCTAAGCAAGGTACCAATTTGAAGCTGGTGAGAACCTGGTCATACTTTTTTGTCTTTGTCACTGAAAAGCAGTTGGAACGTTGGCAATGAAGCTTGAAAGGCCTACAACTCAACTTGATTCTTCTCGTTGTCGATTTCAACAAAATTAGGTCATGCCACCAATTGGGTTCTACTCTTTTCACCCTCAGCTTTCATTTCTGACTAGTCCTGTCACTTGGAACAATCAGATTATCATCAATTAGTCACTTGGAAACTCGCTGCTTTAGAAGTTCGATTCGCCGCTATGGCTATGCGTGTAAGGTCACTACTAACACCATTGGAATCAACATGGCTGGAAATATTCGAATTGAGCTTCCCATAGCCACTGACTAGATTTCTATCACCATTGACCAGTAGGGGCAATTAAATAATTTCAATAAATTTGAGAGATGATTATGTAAGTTTTTAAATTAATGGGTAATTTGGTAATTTTAAATTAGGGTAGTTAAATAATTTGAGAATTCAGGGTAATTTGGTAATTCATGTTGTTAAAGACATTTTGGTAATTTCGTAATTCAAAACCTGTGGATTATTTTTTATAATCTGAATTGAGAACATTTTGGTAATTTAGGATTCTAAGGATAATTCAATAAATTATAGTTTTAAAGACAATTTAGTAAATTTTGATGTCGGAAGCATTTTAGTACTTTTTAAAGATAAGGGTATTTTGATAATTTTATATATTTGAGAGTTGTATTATATGGGTTTCAGGCTTTATAGAGTACAGTTAGTCGTGTTTAATGTTATAGATAATGATTGTCATTTCCTGAATTAAGAGAACTCGCAAACGAGAATCAACTTGCAAACATTGACGATATCGGGTTTGAACGTCGCCACTGTAAGTGGAATATATGGTAAAGCATGTTGCGAAATAAGTTTTAAAGGCCCTGATTTAATTATTTTCTGAGAATAGATTTTATTTGTTTACTGGTATTTATTATTGAAAATATGTGTGATTAATGATTTTATTATCGATTTTGAATATATGCGTAATAATAATATTTTAAAGAAAAGGAAATGGATTTATAGTTTGTTGAATGAAAATGGAAATGAGATTTGGGATGTGATTATACGTTTATGTATATATGTATATATGGTTATTTGCAAAATCATTAAACAATACCTTTCCCTAGATATAGATGGTACAGATAAACGAATGATATAGATGATATAGATGATATATAGGTTTTTAGGGCTCGTCTGGGTAACAAAGAGGCTTTGGGCCATGTACTTTTATAGTTTTGTCTTTTGGAGACCAGTTATGCATGCACAGATATGATAAGAAATCTGTTGATATTTCTTTATCTATCCTTGTAGCTTTAGGGTATGATGATTTATTGATTACTCATCCGTCAAGGTCCAGATATGATGAGATATGAAATGATATTTTCCTGTCTATCTATGTAGCTCCAAGATATGATAGTTCTTTGATTGCCCATCTGTTGAGATCCGATATATCTATGTAGCTTTGGGGTATGATGGTTTCCTTATTACTCATCCGTGGAGGTTAGGGTATGATGAGATTATTTTCCTTAAGTACTTGTTTGATGATAGTTTTTGGTATTCAGTATTTGACATTGTATGTGTTACGATTTTTCCTTAATTTTATATAGTATTATGTGATATTATTATATCAGCGCATGACTTGAATTAAATATGTTTATTTAAATTCTTATGACATTTTAATGAATTTATTTGGAAAAATATTAAATTATCTTTAAAATAAGATTATTTTTAAACACTACTATCCACTCACTGAGTTCATTGAGTTTTTATACTCACCATTTTTTTATTACATTTTTCGTAGATTTGTAGGTACAGTAGTCAACTCAACAATAATAATTATTTTGTATCATGGCCATGTGATGGTATTATGAGTCATAGAGTTCTGCGTTGGAATATTCCAGATTGTATGACCTTGTTATATTTAAGGATAACTTATTGTATTTTAACATTAAAATATTTTGAATGATATTTGGTATTTTGTTGAGAAATTACTTAGTAGGGTTGGCTATATTTTGGAATTATTTTAGGAGTGTTGTTTTGGTTATTTGTAGGATTTGGGAATGTAATAATTATAGGGGAAGTTTTGCCGAATTTTCAGTGGAATTCTTGATTATAATAGATTTATTATCAGTTTCATTTGATGAGATCGGATAGACTTGCCCTAGGCTTCAGGACAAGTCATTTCAAAACCATTAGTTGCTATTTAAATATGTTCATGTTAGAGAGGTAATCTAGTCTTTTCATATGATACAAGTGATAATACGAGAATTAAGGGTATACAAATAACAGTTTTTAAGGGTAAATAATCAATTCGTTATAATTTCATTAACTTTCAAATGACAACTAACAATTTACTAGTCAGTTGATAATTTTTGTCAATTTAGAGTAGATGATTAATACACCCTTGAAGTGTTGTAATTATTTTTTTATGAAAGAGTCAATTTAGGGTATACAAATGATAATTTTTTCTTTAATCATTTGTTTTTGGCTCCTACTACCATTATGAGCAAATAGTTTATTCAAATGTTAAGACTAGCTTGATTTATTGAAGTTTTAAAATTACTAATTCCATTGAGAAGAGATTGGTGAATTTGGTTCAATTTGAGATTAAAGTTGGGTAAGGCTAATTTTAAAGTTACTGTAATTTTGGCCGCTAAACTATGTTGATTTCATACAAATATATAATATCCTTATTATTTTACCAAAATTATTATTTAAAAAATTAAATGTATTATAATTTTCAATTTGTATTTTATAATTATAACAATTTTTTACAATAATTTTGGCTTAAAAATTATATTACCTCAATACTAAATAATATCTTTAATGGCGGTAATTAATGTAATAAGAAAGAAGCTTGTATCTGCCTTAATCTATCTTAACTGATTTGGCTGTGTTCATTAAATTTTGACTTGTTGGGAAAAATTAAAAATTAGTGTTATTTACTTTATTTTCCGAAATTGATTGAAAGTTTGTGTCCAATTTACCCGTCAGCAGCTAATCCTAGTACACATGTTTTGGATAAGTGCATGCTAAAACGATATTAATTCATAGGGAATTCAGATTTCCCCGTAACCTAGTTCTTTATATATATAAGATTAGAGGATTCATGAAATGTGACAAGAAAAAAGCAAAAATAAAAATAATATGGGACAATTATAATTTTATACAAGCAAGGTTTATTTATTTATGGTAATCTCTAAGTTATATTTGTTATACCTTACAACTAATAAAAATAATACAAAATAAATAACATAACAGTGGGTCAAGTGAGGCCAATTTCTTATTTTATCTCCCTGTGGCGATTGTAAATTACATTATATATAATTTAAGGTGACCCTTTATCTTAGAAAAACAAAATCATCTTTTCCCAAGTGTATCATTCCCCAAGTTTTGGCATATTTTTGCGATGTCCCTAATGCTTGTTGTAATATAATTAAAGTTATAATTTTTAAAATTTTAACGTATAAACCTTAATTAAATAATAATGATGTTTATTAAATATGTTTATTTATTAAATTACCCTTAAGATGATACAAAATTTTAGTGGATTGTGTTAAATTTATGAAACCCTTACTATTTTTGAGTTTTTTTTTTTAAATAGGGACTGCAATATTAAAAGCCAAGAAAAATACATCATTAATTTTTGCAACTCTTGCTTTAGATCTAAATCTAATGATTGAATCACAAAGGACAAATACGGAGGTGGGATTGCTGGACATCTCAACAGAGATCATTTTAATTTCGCTAATTCATTAACATTTATTCTAATTGTTCCCTAAAAAAAATTAAAATCACTTCCGTCTCTTCAAAAATGGGAAAGAATCAAACTTAACAAAGTATTAGCATTCAACATCAATAATACTCTAGCTTAGGCAATGATTTTCAACACATGAATATATGAAAAAACTTATATCCTCCTAAACTTTGTGTTGCCCATGGCAATTGGCAGCCAATTTCTTCATAAATAAAATTTTGTAGCCATGGATGGCCATGGCAATTGCAAAGATAAGACTTTATTTCAAATTCAGTCAATTAGAAATGGCTTTGTGGTTAATGTGAAGAGAACTTTGATGCAATCAAGGAGGGAAACTTCTTAATTTTTTTATTTTTTTTCTTTTAGCAAATCTCTTCTTTAAGTCGTTTACTCTCTAAACTATCTATATGTACAGGAATTCCAAAAATATATAATGAAAGGTTAATTTCTTGAACAAAGAGATTTGGAAATCTGAAGTAAGACACCTGAATCTGAGTCAAAGCCTAAGTAAAAATGTGTGCTAAAAAGGAAAAAAATCAAAGATATCTAAAATCTAGGGACAGGTTTGGGATATGAGCCAAAAGGAGAAATCTCAACTATTTTATGGTTGAAATTTATTGTTTAATTACTTCTTTTACCGAATAATGCAATGGTGTAGTTGTCACATGTTGATCCTTTAAAACCGAGACTACTAGAGATATTGATGAACTAAATGCAGAACTGGAGGAACTTAAAAGGAATAAAAAATGGCATCTTGAAATTATTAGTGGATATATATTGGATACGTTGTAAAAACGTGTGATGAGTAATTACCAAATTACGGTAAATGTGGTATTTGAAGAAATATAAACGTAACAAATAAATATAAAGAAATTAGGGACACAATAAGTCACGTGATTTAGCGTAAAACCTACATCTATAGACAAAAACTGAAAAATAATTTTACTAATAAATGAGAATTTACTAAATGGGAAAAACTCTAAAATATCTGAAATTTTACTACACCCAAATAAATATTCACTAAAGCACTCAAGTAGAAACTTTCTCAAATCTCTCAATTTATTTCACCTGCAATTGCTCTCAAAATTTGGATGATCTCAAGCTCTAACCTCTCCTCTCTATTTATTGATAGGTAAGCAATGCTTACCTACCGTTCAATTTAGCTTCCACCACAAGATGGACTTCTCAAACAAGTAATTGATGAAATATGATTAACTTTTGAATGTTCTATTTAATTTCGATGCATTTGTTCTATTAGTAATTAAGGATAATCTTTAATTCATGTTTCAATAAATTTTCAGTCCTAACGAATAATCGGTAATAGTGTTTTTGCTATTTTGAGAGTGATGAAAATAGAAAAGTGATAATAACAGTAATTCTATAAATGCATGGGTAAATGAGACCAATTGAAAATCAAGTATCTACTCCTTATTTAAATTTGAACCAACTGGCTTTACCTTTATTGTTAATTTTCACATTATACGAACTGTTGGATTTCGTAATGAGCTAAATATCCCATACCATAAATGCTTAATCTTAATTTACTAGTAGTCCATTATCAGTTGGTATTTTGCAATGAGTTTCCAAGTATTTTCCTTTTTATTAAGTGTCGTGCATGTCTAAGAAATCATCCAGCTTAGATTCCTTTTTCATATGTTATAATTTAATACTTGAGACAAATTAACAAATAGCTAGCATTCAAAATGAAGGCTTCGATTTCTCTCACTCGTTACAGTTTCAACCTTTTTCCTTTCAGTTTCTTGTTCAATCCAAGATTCCAATCTTGAATTATTTCTCAAAGTGTCTGCTTCATGATCACATTGAGCCCTCTAATCCAATTTCTGAACTAATTTACACCCAAAACAATTCATGTTCCAATCTGTTTTGAAAGCATCCATCAAAAACCGCTGGCTCTTAACACCCAAGCATGAATCCCATGTGCAGGCAACTATAAAATGTTCAAATCAATCCATCCTAGAACTCAGAATCCGTAGCAGTGGCCATGATTATGAAGGCCTTTCTTATATGTCAACAATCTCATTTGTTGTTCTTGACATGTTTAATCTCTGAAAAATCGATATTAATATTGCGGACGAGATTGCTTGGGCTCATGTGGGTGCTATCATTGGAGAATTAGACTATAAAATCTCCAACATGAGTAAGGTTCATGCCTTCCCAGTAGTGTTTGCCCCACTATGGGCGTTGGTGGGCACGTTACTAGTGGCAATTAAAGGAATCTGATGAGGAAACACGGCTTATCTTTGAACAATGTCGTCGATGTACAGCTTGTTGATGTTAAAGGAAGCATCCTGAACAGAGAATCCATGGGAGAGGATTTGTTTTTGGCCATCAAAGAAGGCAGCAGAGAGAGTTTCAGAGTCATATTGGCCTGGAAAATCAAGCCGATGTCTGCTCCGGAGAAAGTTAGAATATTCAATATTGGTAAAACAACAGATCAGGCAACTTCTCAAGGTGTAACAGAACTCATATACAAATGGCAATAGGTTGCTTCAAAGCTCCTTGAATAGCTTTTCATCAGGGCAATGCCTAAGGTTGTTGACGGAAGGCGGCCCATGGAGAAAATAATTTTGGTTTCTTTCCTTGGTATGTTTCCCAAACAAATTAGTAGTCTAATTCCATTGATGAATCAACAATTTCCAGAATTGGGATTACAGGCAAGAGATTGCCATGAGATGAGCTGGGTTGAATCAACTCTTTTGTAGGCCGAATATCAAATTGGAACATCGATAAATGTTTTACTTAATGGATCAACCGATGTAAAATATGTTGGTTAAAAATCAAATTTTTCTCATAAAATATTTAAAACTGATCTCATACAATATATAAGAAATTCATAATGTAGAAAACATATTTTGATATTCGAGATGATGAACGGTAAAATTAAATTAATTCCCCCACCATACGATCTTTTAAGCTATGACTCAAGATTGATCTACATTGAATATGTAAACATTTGTTTCACCACTCCCAAAAGCTATTGGCTTCTTTTTCCCAGTGTTTTTCTTAAAAATCATCTCTTTATCCCAAAGAGAAAAATACACTTTTGTAATATGCTTATGTAAAACCCTTATATGTGTTATCCTTGTTCTTTAATAATTCAAAATATTAAATATTTTGAATTTAATATTATTATCTTTCCACTTATATAAAAGTGGAGAAAATGTGTAACAACTTTGGAGCTCACCTTGTAAAATAATATAAGGCCCTATTTACACATAAATATAACACATAGGGCTTTAACAAACATTATAGTAAGATTCATCACCTAATATGTCATTTTTCTTATTTTTAGATCTAGTAGTGGTGTAGTCAATTATATGAGCTAATCCGAGAATCATTTGGGAATATACAATAGTGACTACAATAATTAATTCTATAATTAAACTAGACTAATTATTTAAATTCAACTCTACTCCACTATATGATTAGAACTAACCTTCATAATTATATGCTCAAATAATAATTCGTCCCAAGCCACATTGATTTCTTTATTGTATAATCCTTTGTACTATATCGTTAATTAAATTGATATCTCAATTGTCCAATCAATTTAATTACATCTTAGTCCTTGATACATAGTGATTTTCTCTAATGATCATTTTCAATATATTAAATATGTCGACACACTCTGCTCAGAGAATTCTAGGACCAAATACCGAAAACCTATCAAGAAATGTGTTGTACAAATTCTATATTGCTAATCTATAACTTTAATACTTATAATTGCTCCCACCAAAATACTAGGTAATCTTGACTATAAGTGTGTGTCGTGTCTATTGGTAACTTAAATGGAATAACAATTACAATTATGAAATTATAACTAACTCAAGATTAAGATTATAGTAAAATCAATACTTATGAGATTTAATAAGTCTGACAGTTATTATAAAAGTTAATTAAATTTTATATGTGATGTAGTTCAATGTAGTTGTCCTATATTAATAAATTCATACATGATTAAGACAAATCATTCAATGAATTTATTACAATTTATACCTAAATAAAGTACCTAATTTTATTTATTAATTGCAAATTCAATTTATTAAATCATAAGATAACTTGAATTTATATCTTTTGTGAATCCTCTATGTAATTACATAAATACATATAATATGATTAAATGGACTTTACTTAAAAAATTAATGTAAATAAGATATTTGAATAAAATACCTCAATTATTTTATTAATTAGAAAATATATTTATTACAATTAAATAAACTCATATAGTTTTAAAGAGATTTTCCCAACAATCTTCCACTAGCTCTTAAAGTATATTTGGCATTTCATACATGCCCATGGATTCTAAGTGTAAGTTAAAGAGTTTCCCAAGTCTGGCCTTCGTGATAAGATCTCTCAAGTTTTGCTGTGATGCAATCTGAGTAACCTCCACATCACCACTCTACATTATATCCCTCATAAGATGATACTTTTTCTCAATATGTATTTGTTTCTTGTAGTTTCTTGGTTCTTTAGATTGAGCTACTGCATCCACTATTATCACAAAATAATTTAAAGGGTTTAGTTAAAGTAGGTAACACCCCAAGACCTTATAGGAACTTGCGAAGCCATATAGCTCTTTTTGCAGTTTTAGATGCAGCCACATATTCAACTTCAGTTATAGAGTCTATGGTATAAGATTATTTTACACTCCTCTAAATATATAGCCAAAAGTTGAACTTTTAGAATCCTTATCTCACATAAAGTCATAATCAATATAACCCACTAGAATAAGTTCATCACCAGAATACACAAACATATAATTTTTAATTCTTTTCAGATACTTCATTATATGCTTAACTATAGTCCAACGTTCAAGTTCAAGATTTGATTGATATTTACTAACCATCTCTACTATAAAACAGATGTCTGGCCTAGTGCAAAGTATGACATACATAAGACTTCCACAACTTCTGCATAGAGAAGTCGTCTTATTTTCTTTATCTTTTTAGATGTTTTAGATGATTGACCTTTAAAGAATGCAATTCCATGTCTAAATTATAATAAACCAGTCCTAAAATTTTCCATACTAAATATAGCCAATATGCTATTGATATAGATCACTCGAGACAAGACTAAAGTTTTATTCTTCCGATCTCACAGTAATTTGATACCAAGAATATAACTTGCCTCTCTCAAGTCTTTCATATCAAACTATTTTGCCAACCAACTCTTTATTGTAGTCAGCATTTCTATATCATTTCTAATTAGAAGAATATCATCTACATAAAGAATTAGGAAGGCTACGTGTTTTTCCTAAATTTTCTTATACTCACTCGGTTCATTAATATTATGAATAAATACAAATAATTTAATCGCTTGATCAAATCTAATATTTCATGATCAGGATGCTTGTTTCAATTCATAAATAGATCTCTGCAACTTACATACCATGTGTTCTTGGCCTTTTTGTATGAATCTATCTGGTTGTTATATATAAATGTCTTCTTCAAGATGCCAATTAAGAAAAGCAGTCTTGACATCCAGTTGTCAAATTTCATAATCTAGTACTATGGCAATGAAGAGTAGAATCTTGATGGATTTAAGCATAGCAACCGGAGAAAAAATTTTCTCATAATCGATTCCCTCTTTCTAAGTAAACCCTTTGGTTATTAACCTTACTTTAAATGTCTCAACCCTTCTGTCTACTCCTCATTTTCTCTTATAAATCTATTTATACCCTATACGTTTTATTCAATTTAGTGCCTTTACAAGTTCTTAGATTTTATTGGAATACATAGATTCTTTTTCTTTATTCATAGTCTTTTTTCAAAATTCAACATCTCTATCTATTAGAGCTTCATCATAGCTAGTGGGATCTTATACATGTTTATTTAGGATAAATGCATAAGTTTCTTCTAATAACATGTATCTAGTAGGTAACATGGTTACCCTCCCACTACGACGAGGTTTTAAAAGAGATTGTTGCTTAAGGATAATCCTATGTTGATCATTTAGTTGCTACTGTTCTTCCCATCCGATAATAGGTGTAGAAAGCCAAGTATTAATAGATCATCTAACAGTTCTTTAATTATTACCTTACTCTTAGGTTTAAAGTTATTCATATAATCTTCCTCGAGGGAAGTGTAATGTATGATCACAATTTCTTTCTTATCTTGAGGACTATAAAATAAACCTCCCCTTATTTCTTTGGCATACCCCACAAATATACAAACCTTAAAATGTGCATCTATTTTATCTGCCTTAGATTTCAACACATTGCTGGTAATCCTCAAATACGGATATATCGTAAACTTAGTTTGTGACCTGACCATAATTCTATTGAGGTTTTAAGCGCTAGCTTAGATGGAACTAAATTCAAAAAGTTAACTATAATTTCTAGTGCTAGTCCGTAAAAAGAGATTGGTAATAATGAATAAGTAAGCATTGATCTCACTATATCTAAAAGAGTTCTATTTCTTATTTCATCTATCCCATTTTATTGTGGTGTTTCTTAGGTAGTCAACTGAGATATAATCCTATTTTCAACAATATACTCTTTAAAATCTCCTGAGAGAAATTTACCACCTCGATCAGATTGAAGTTTCTTTATGCTTTTATCTAATTACTTTTTTATCTCAGTCTTATACTTTTTGAATTTCTCAAGAGCTTCAAACTTATGACGTATTAGATAAATATAATCATATCTCGAGTAATTATTAATGAAAGTGATGAAATATTCATAACCCCCTCCTACTTAGATATTGATTTGTCCATATACATATGTATGTACCAATTTAAATGGTATTGTTGCATGAACTCTTTTAGCCGAGAATAGCCTTTTGGTCATTTTGCCTTTTAAATAGGATTCACAGAGTGGTAATGATTCATTTTCCAATGGATCCAAGAGCCTATCTTTGATCATTCTTTGTATCCTATCTTGGTTTATGTAACCTAAGTGCAAATACCAGAGGTAACATTAGTTGAAAATAAATATTTCTTTTCTTAGATAAATGTATATGCTTATCATTATTAATCACTATGTCATGCATAGAATGGATCATAAGACTTAAATTATATAAATTATTTCTCAATTTACCAAAACAATAACCCTCTCATTATAAAAATAAAACAGAGGATCTAAAATTTACAGTGTACCCTTTCTTTGACAAACAAGCTACTTAAATTAAATTCTTCTTAATGTTTGGAATATAAAGACAATTATTCAAAACTAAAGTCTCATTATTAAGAGATAATAAAATAGATCCAGTCTTCATTTTTGACACGAACTGTCGTGTCTCTAACTGCAGCTTGACGCTTCTTTCACTTAGTGTCCTGATTTGCTGAAACCAATAAAGTGATTTACAAATATGATTAGTTGCTCCTGAATCTAACACCTAAGTATTACTAGGATTCTGAACTAAACAGACCTTAATTACAAAAAGATTTCTCAAACCAGACTTGATTTCATAATCTTAGGGTAATCTTTTTTCCAGTAACCTTTTTGTCCATACTTAAAGAATTTGCCCTTTGGCTTGCCATCTTGCTTGGTAGACAATTTCTTTTTTTCAGCTTTGTTCTTACCTTTACCTTTCTATGAGCATTTTCCATTGGAACTAAATGTCACGACCCGTCCCGAACCCTAGGACGAATCGCGACTGATCCTCGAAATTCGACTAATAATTATTCTAATATTAATTACAATAATATTTCTACTAAAATTTCCGATAGAATTTCACTAAAATTTTGAAATTTGCAATCCTGCAATTAATAAGATAACACTCCCAAAATAATTTCCAAATACAACCAACTCCATTAATCAATATCCCAATAAAATACCAATTATCATCCGAATTATTTTAATACCAAACACAGTAAGTTATTCTAAATTGTAATATTATACAATCCGAAATATTCTACACAGAACTTCACAAATCGTAGGACAAACACGTGGCCAAATTACAAATAGCTATTGATGCTGAGTCAACTGTTGTACCTGCAAGTCTCCTGTGGGGGAAAAAATATAATAAAACAAAAAAGAATGGGGGTGAGTATAAAACTTAGTGAAGGTCAGTGAGTGGATAATAGTTTTTCCAAAAATAATTTTATTCTTAAAATAACTATATCAATTTTAAATACACAATTCCATCAAATCATAAACGAGAAATATCAATAAATCACTTCACATTTATAATCAAATCACTAACTTTGAAAACTTATATAATGTCATGTGAAATAACCAAGGAATAATATGTCATAACATCGTATAAATACTCAATGTGAAATCATCACCAAATACTGCGTAGAACTGAAGAAAATTCGCAACATATAATATCAATTTCGAATACTAAAAACTTTCACAAAACGAGAACCCAGGGAAATAATCTCATCCTATCCGGACCTCAACGGACGAGTAATCAAGCAACCATCATGCCCCGGAGCTACACGGATAATCCAGACCTCAATGGATGGGCAAACAAGAAACCATCATACCCCGGAGCTATACAGATAGACGGGGAAATAATATCTCATATGTCATCTCATCTCGACATATCTCATCATCATAATTATGCATGCATAGTCCCCAAAGAACAAAAGCGCCCAAGCACACGGCCCAAAGCCTCTATGTGTACTCCGACGGACCCCAAAGGCCTATATCTCATATCATCACATCACAGTATACAGGGAAAGGTACTGTCTAATGACTTGAAAACAATCGAAAATACACATAGTCATAAACATCCGATAATATCCGAAATCACATTCTCTTTTATTCTCAACAACATTTAAAATCTATTTTCTTTTCTTTAAAAATATTATTTATACGCAAATATTCAAAATCAAAGATAAAATCATTTATCAGACGCAATTTCGATAATAAACAACATTATGCCGATAAAATCTATTTTTCACAAAATCATTAAATTGGGCATTTAAAAATTCATTTGCAATCATACTTATCATAATCAAAAATCATAATAATCCACAGAGAAAATAGGTTTTGTATATTCCACTCACAGTGACGACGATCAAATCTGGTATCGTCGATGTCCGTGGGTTGGTTCTCGTTCGCGGGTCCCCCTAATCAAATAAATCGTATAATTATTACTAATCACATAAAGTACAATTAATTGTACCCAATAAAACCCGAATTCTCATAATATAACTCCCGAATATTTAAAATTACTAAATTATCCTTATGTCCAAAATTACCAAATTATCCTTATTTCTGAAAATTACCAAAATGCTCTCGATATCAAAATTTACTTAATTGCCCTCAATAATATATTTTATTAATTTATCCATAAAATTCTCAATTTCCGAAATATCCTCAAATCCTTTAAAATTACCAAAATGCCTTGAATTCAAAATTATCGAAATATCCCAAAAATCATAATTAATCAATTTAACCTCAAGATCATAGATTACCAACTTATCCTCAATTTTGTCAATTACTAAAATATCCACGTATTAGAAATTATGAAATTACCTCTGAGGTGTAAAATTATCAAATTACCTCCAATCACTTAAATTACCGATTTACTATTGAAATCTCAAATTACCTAACTATCCTTATCCATAATTATCAAATTACCCATAAGTTTTAGAAATTATAGAATTAACCACAAAATTCTCAAGCTTTATCAAATTGCCCCTCACCGGTCAACAATGACCGGACTTCGGTCAACAGTGACGGGAAGCTTTGATCTTGTAGTTTCGGCCTCGGTGAGTCCAACGGTACCGGTGGTGTTCCCCCACCCGCGGTGACGGTGGCAGATCGAGCTCCCTAAAGCCGCGGATTTCAAGTTGCCGTTCGCCGGCAATCCAGCCGTTTCAGGTGACGAGACCGGTCGAAAATGGAAGCTGGATGTGAGAGCAGTAGAACCCAACCGATGGAGTGGCCAAACTCCGGCAGAATCGACGGCAGCAAGAATGGGTTTTTGGCCGAAACTTTCGAGCTTCACCGGCGTTCTGGTTGTTTTCCAGCAGTGAGAACGGTAAGGATATGACCAGCATCTCAAGGGCTTCAAATCGGTACCAAGATCATCTCGAACGGTGGCCGGAATTGAGAGATCCAGCCGGGTCAAGATCGCGGGTCGGGTCGGGTCGGATCGGGGTCAACGGGTCTCTCTCTCTCTTTCTCTTTCTTTCTTTCTCTCTCTCGACTTCTCTCTCTGTATTAAAATATATATCTATCTATATATATATATTTATATTTATATATATATATATATATATGCAAATATTACACTAAAGGACATCGCTGGATTAAAATATATTTATAATTTTCAATAGTTAGAACAATGAATAGATTTCTTTTCCAATCTATATAGTTCTCTCTAGTAAGTTTGTTTTGATTCAAAATAATTGTAAGTAGTCTGAGGGAATACATTTTTTTGAAAAATAAAACATCCATGCAAAAATAATTTGTAAAATATTTACAATAAACGATAAAAATGAAAAAAAAAACCATAAAAGCATTCTAATTTATTATAATGATAATCTAGTACCATTTTGATAAGCTATCCAATATGAAATTCATGTCTACATTTACTAGATCCAATTATCCATTGGATTATTTACTTTAATATAAAGACATGATAAATAACTATTATTATCCTTTTGAGCCTAAATTTGATAACAGAGCTTCATTGGGAAGGTTAATAATAAATTTTAGTTAAGTGTATAACCATTATTTCAATCTACTTACTTTTCATATCAACAGTTACCATTGGGATGAACAATCGATTGAAAAATAATTCAATTTTATCTTTAAAGAAATTTATTAAATAAAATATCTAATATATTTACCCTCCGAAGGGAACAACACTGTATCATGAAGTCGAGGTATATATATAATTTTATTATTGAATTGACAATAGAGTACATAGAAAAAATTATCTTGAATTTTTCTTCTCCCACTCAATATTTTAAAATTAGTTTTTTTTAAAATATACATTAATTATATATTGTTAATTACATGCTTCTTATAATATTATCTGGATGATATCCAATATTATTAAGCATTTGCAAATTTCAAATAATATAATGATATTCATAATTAATAAATGACATATATCATTATGCATAAAGTGGTACTTCCTTTTCTATATGACAAGTTATCATGGCATGTTATCATACAAAACATAATATATAGAAAAATAATTAAATAATCTTAATTATGATTTTCCTAAAATAAAATAAAATAAAAAATTACATTAACCCTAAGCCTAATCTTCATTGGGCTTCTTGTCAATGTCCATCTTCCATGAGCCTATCTTTGTTAATGGACTAGGGTAAATTGGACTTCTAAATTTATTATTGATCCAATTTTAATTTTGAATGAAAATAAATAATATATATATTTTTTTTAAATAAATAAATAAAACTTTTAGATCAAAAATAAATTTAATGTGTTAAAATTTTATCTATGCATTTTAATTTATTAAGCTCATTTTAAATTAGACCTAAAACTAGAATTCACTAAGCTCAAAACTCTTTTTGGACTTAAATCCATAAAATTTAAAATGTTTCTAGCTAAAGAGAAAAACTTAAGAGTCATAGGAGCTAAATGATAAAAACTATCCAAAACCCTAAAATCCATATTTTTCTTCTTCCTCATCCCGTGGTGCCACCATCAACAAAGCCCAGTACTATTCAACAAGGCCCAGTGCTGGTGGCATTGCTTGCAGTGGGCACTAGCCACAACAGCTCTTGCAGCCCGCGTGCTGGTGCTACTCTGCAGTGCGCGCTGGCTGCACTGCACTTGCAGCCCACGGCATACTGGTTTTAATTGCAATGCGCGGCCTGCTGCACTTTATAGCATACGTCCTGCTGCACTTGCCTACAACACTGGTTGGTGGTGGTTGCTGTAATTTCCTCTGATCTATCTTCCCGTGATTTACAAAAATATTACATTGATTTACAGATTTCTTGGGCCAATTTTGGCTTTCCTAAGCCAATTTTGGGTTACAAAATTTCTAATATAATAGATTAAATCAAAAGAGAAATATAATGATAAAAGACCACCCCTCTTATTATAGATCCAAAGACAAATTACAGTAGACAATCTAACTATGAATTAGGACAATCATTAACATTCTCAATTCATATATTAAATAAATAATATATATCTAAATAAAATTATGCCACTTTAATACATAAATATTAAGATTGATTTCGTACAAAATTCTTATATATTAATATGAGATAGCTTTGGTACTAATTGTTGGTTAAAAATTAAAATTTTTCTCATAAAACTTTTAGGACTGACCTCACACAATATATAAAAAATTTCATAATCTAAAAAACATACCTTGATATTTGAGTTAATGAACGATAGAGTTAAATTAACTCCCCTACCAAATGATCTTTCAGAAAATAACTCAAGATTGATCTACATTAAACATATGGGCGTTCGTTTTAACACTCTTAAAAGCTACTAGCTTCTTTTTTTTAGTATTTTTCTCTAAAGCCTTCTGTCTATTTTAAAGAAAAAAATAAATTTTTATAATATGCCTATGTAAAATCCTTATATGTGTTATCCTTATCCTTTAATAATTCAAAATATTAAATATTTTGAATTTAATATTATTACCTCTCCACTTATGTAAAAGTGGAGATAATGTGTAATAACTTTAGGATCTATCTTGTAAAATAACATAATGTCCTATTTACAAATAAATATAATACATATAGCCTTAGTGAATATTATAATTATGTTTATCACCTGATATATCAGTTTTCTTATTTTTAGATCCAGTAGTAGTGTAGTCAATTAAATAAGTTAACCCGGAGATCATTTAAGAACATACAATAGTAGCTACAATAATTAAGCCTATAATTAAATTAGCATAATTATTTAATTCTAACTCTACTCCACTATAAGATTGGAACTGAACTCCATAATTGTATACTCGAATAATAATTTATCCTAAGCCATATTGATTTCTTTACTGCACAATCCTTTATACCACATTAATTAAATTGATATCACAACTGTTCAATCAATTTAATTATATCTTATTCCTCAATACTTACTGATTTTCTCTAATGATCATTTTCAACATATTAAATATGTCGACCCACTCTGACCAAAGGATTTTATGATCAACTACAGAAAACTCATCAAGTGATGTGTTGTACAAATTTCATATTACTAATCTATAACTTCAATATTTATAATTGCTCCCACTATGATACTAGGTAATCTTGACTATAAGGACGTGTCGTATTTATTGGTAACTCAAATGGAATAACAATTACAATAATGAAATTATAACTAATTAAATATTAAGATTACAGTAAAATTAATACCTATGAGATTTAATAAGTTTGACAATTATTATAAAGTAAATTAAATATCATATGTGATCCAGTTCAATGTAGTTGTCCTACATTAATAAATTTAAATATAATTAAGACAAATTATTCAATGAATTTATTATAGTTTACACTTAAATAAAATGACTAACTTTAATTATCAACTGTGAACTCAATTTATTAAATTATAAGATAACTTGTATTTATATTGATATTATTTTATGAATCAGAAAAGATATTTATTATAATTAAGTAAACCCATATATTTTTAAAGAGTATATTTTTCCAATAAAATAGTCCTCAAAATACAAATTGACTATGTGAAAAATGTGAAACCAAAGAAGGCTTCAGAAGAAATATGGGCAAAGATGATTAATTTGGGAACATGTGGATGCAAGGGAATTCTTGTGGGGGAAGAATGAGTGAGATTTCGGAACCCAAAACTGCATTTCCTCATAATGCGGGAACTTTATTTAAGATTGAGTATTATGCATTATGGGAAGAAGAAGGGATTAATTTAACTAATCTTTACACAACTAAGATCAGAGACTTTTATGCTTAAATGACTCCTCATGTATCAAATAGTCCGAAAGAGGATTTTCTTAACTGCAGAGATATTGATATTGGCAGCAGTAATCCATCCAATAAAAAAAGCTTATTAAGTGTGCTGATGTTTATAGGGCTAAGTATTTCAAAGGCAATTACAAGAGATTAGTTGAAATGAAGACCAAGGTCGACTTTTTCGATTTCTTCAAGAATGAACAAAGTATTCCGTTAAACCTAGTCAACTTTTGATGATAGAATCAAAAAATGTAATAATGAAAGGGAAGATATCAGCAAAAATGGATCTTACTTTATTAAGAAATAAAAATTGATGAAAATTTTATTTATCGATAAAGATAAGAAAAGTATCAATTTTCAAAGTAATGATTATCAAGATATTCAAGGACGCAATCTTGCTGTTTGTAAGGCACCATCAAGGGGATCCAAAGAATCCAAGATATCATTTACAGGTCAAAAGTCCTAGCTGAAATTACATTGTAATACTTTTTTTTTCCAAACTTCCTTTAAGACATTTCTTTTTATGCCGTCGCCCATTTCTATATATATGGGTTTGTACAAGTCATTAACAATTATTAAAGGTCATTACAGTTATTAATCTCTTTATGGTATCAGAGCTTGAAAAATCAAAAGCCATTGCCATCACAGAATTCCCAGCATCCAAACCCTTCACCAAAGTTCTTCTTTTGTGTCCATCAAAGATAATACCTCCAATTACTTATTGTGGCAGTCCCAAGTGGTCCCAATTATAAAAGGTATGGGACCACTTCATCATCTTGAAAGGTCAAACAAACCACCATGTGAAATAGATGATGCGGGCAAAACGCTTAGCTCATCAAAGTTAGAGTATAGAATGACAATGATAGCTTGCTAACCTCTTGATTGAGGCGCACAATCACAGAAGAAGTTCTTCGCATGATTGCTGGAGCAGAAACGACTACGCAAGTGTGGAGTTCCCTCGAAGAACAACTGCTTCCCATGACTAAAGAAAGGGAATTGCATTTGACTGACAGACTTTTGTCTTTAAAGAAAGGTTTTATTTCAATTTATGAATATTTGCGAAGATTCAAGATCTATGCAATATTCTTGTAGCTATCAAAAATCTCATCGATGAACTAAACAAAGTTTTTCAACTACCTAAAAGTTTGGGACCTGAATATCGTGATTTCAGAATAGCCATGCTTGCTACACCTCTCTGTCCTTTTATTCAATTTGTGTTATCTCTTCAAGGACATGAACAACTGTTACTTGATGAAGCTGAGGAGAAAAACAACTCATCAATCTTGAGCAGGCCTTTGTTGGCCAAAGAGGGAGAGGTCGAGGAAATGCTAGCAAATTTAACTCTAGGGGACGAAGCAGATTTGCTTTTGCTGGTCGTACTGGTCCCACTGGCAATACAAGCCAGCAATTTATTAAAAAAAATAACGTGTGGAAGGATATATTAAATCATCTCAACAGACGAAGTCAAGAGATCCATTTGAAGAAGCACTGCATTGGATTGTCGGCATTGGATATGCCAAGTTTACTTCAAAGCCAGTCACACTGCATTGGATTGTTGGCATTGGTTTGATTACTCTTATCAAACAAAGCAAATCCCACAAGCATTGGCTACTACCAATTTAAACGAAGAGAATCATGACCCGACATTCTATGCTGGTTCTGGGCCCACATCTCATATGGCTAATAATGCAGGTAAAATGTCCCATGTTGTGCCTTATAAAGGTAATGATTCTATATATGTTGGTAACAGGGAAGGATTAAAAATCACACATGTTGAAAAAGCTAAGATTAATACTAATAAAGGAGAATTAAGGCATAAAAATGTTTTGATGGTTCCTGAAATTAAGGAAAATTTATTGTTCGTTGGCCAACTTACATTAGATTATCCTTGCTTAATTGAATTCTCATCTCATGATTTTATGATTAAGGGTCATCAAAGCAAGATATTGATCAAACGACATAAAAAAGAAAGACTCTTTGCACTTGGAGAAGCAGAAATACAAGCACTGGCTGCACTAAAGACAAATAAGGCTTCCTTTCCTATTTGGCATCAACAGCTGAGCCACCCCCATATGAAGTTTTTGAAGCATCTGCAGGCTAAGAAATTCATTGATGTATCTAGCTAGGTAAAATCAAATTCCATTTGTATAAGTTGTTAAATAGGTAAAATTTGTAAGCCATTTTTAATTCATCAAATAAAATCTCCAAGTTGCCTTTAGAATTTATTCATTGTGATTTATAGTGTCTAGCTCCTACACCATCAAATCAAGGTTTCAAATACTATGTGATATTCATTGATGATAGTTCAAGGTACACTTGGTTATATCTATTAAAGAAAAAATTTTAATTTTTTAACTGCTTTCTTAAATCTCAAAGGCTTGTTGAAAATCACTTTGAAAGGAAAATTAAAACGTTTGAAAGTGATGGTGGGGGTGAATTTCAATCACGGGATTTTCAAAACCATTTAAATCAATATGGGGTTCTTCACAGGTTTAATTGTCCTTACACTCCTAAACAGAATGGAATTGTAGAAAGGAAGCATAGACACTTCGTGGAAACTGGGTTAACATTACTATTCCAAGCAAATTTGCCACTAAAGTTTTGGGTTGAAGCTTTCATAACAGCAGCTCATTTAATTAATAGAATGCCTCCCTCTACACTCAATATGCAAACTCCATTCTACAGCTTACGTAAAAGGAATCCATGTTGCAATAGCTTGAAGGTATTTGGGTGTCATTGTTTTTCTTATCTAAAGAAGTACCATCCTAATAAATTTGAGAAGAAAACATTTCCATGCATTTTCGTTGGATATAGCCTACGTCATAAGGGATACAAATGTCTTGATCCTAAAACCAATCCCGTGTACATATCTCGTCATGTAGTATTTGATGAATCTAATCTTCCTTTTGTTGGTGATGCCAAATAGGAAACTACAATTGAAGAAATTCTGGAATTGATTACCTTTCCTGAAGTTGAAGCATGGACCAACAAACTAGCAAATATTAGAGATCTAAAAGAAGCACAAAATTCAATCCCAATAATATTTAATTGCGAGATAGAAAGTAGCAATTGATTTTGACCTAAATTCACCAATAATAAATTACGCCAATAGAGCCTCAATGGAGGAGATTAATTGTGGTTGGCTCAAAGTGCATTTTTAAAATAAAATTGCATGAAGATGGGACCATTGACAAGTTTAAAGCTTGCCGTATAGCTCGAGGATACAGTCAAGTTTATGATTTAGATTATGAAAAGACATTTAGTCGGATCATGAAGCCTACAATTATACGATTAATCTTAACATTGGCAGTTTCATTGGAGTGGTCTTTATGATAAGTGGACGTTAAAAATGGTTTCTTTCATGGTTTTTCTAAAGGAAACTATATATGGAGCAGCCTCTTGGATTTAAAGACCTAAATATTTCTGACGGTATTTGCAAATTGAATCGATTGCTCCTAATTTGGGACACAATGGCCATAAAGCAATTGCCCAATAAACTTGACCAGATAGCCACAGATCCAACCGAATACAGAAAAATAGGCGGTGGTTTACAGTACTTGACTTTCTGACGTCTAGACATTCAATATGTAGTTAATAAAGTTTGTTAGCACTTTAAAGAACCTACAGAAGGACATTTTTCGTGCTATTAGATGGATACATCGGTATCTCACAGACACAATAGATTATAGAGTTCACTTTCTTCATCAAAGCGCTCTAAATCTTAATGGATAGCGATGTTGATTAGAGGGGCTGTCCAATTACGCATTGAAGCACGACATGCCATTGTATATATTTAGAAGCAAATTACTCCTCTAGGTCTTTTAAAAGGCAAACAACAATATCATGGCCAAGTTCTGAAGCAGAATATCATTCCTTAGCCTCCACTACTGTTGAGATTACTTGACTGACTTTTCTTTTTTGTGATATTGGCATCTCTCTTCAATAACCACCTCAATTATTCTCAAACAGCATCAGTGATCTACATACATCAGTTAATCTTGTATTTCATGCTCGCTCAAAACTTATTGAGATGGACTATCACTTTGTAAGGGAGAAAGTAGCAGTTGGTGCTCTCATTACATGATACGTGTCTATAGCTGTACAAGTGGTTGATATCTTTACAAAGGCTCTCGACAAATCTCCTTTCTGGGTGTAATAAGAATACCACACTGCACATTGGAGGGGGATGATAAGGAAAGCATCAATTGTAAAAGTAATGATTATAAAGATAGTCAAAGTAATGATTATCAATATATTCAAGGAGGCAATCTTGCCGCTTGTAAGCACCATCGAGGGGATCCGAAGAATCCAAGATATCATTTACAAGTCAAAAGTCTTAGTTGTAAATCTACCATTTTTTCTTTTGTTGCTGAGAAATCTATCTTGATTTTTAAATTATTAATGTCTTATGTCATTGATAAAAAAAAAGTTTGAATATAATAATGTTTTTTAATGTGTCCCAAAACATGAGTAATAACTTATAAAAGGATAGATTTTCTCAAACTAAAGTTTTTATGTTAAATGATCTTTTAACTTTTTACGCATGAGTTTCATATCCTTCAATTAAACAGTTTTTTCAAAGTTTTTTTCCTTAAAAAAAGTTATCTAAGGCACTATCTAATAATAAATCTATGGATGAAAAATTAAATTGTCATTTGAAGTTAAAAATAACGCACTCAACTTATACGTGTAATTTTAGTGATAAATACATCTTGATTAATAAATTTGATTTTAATTCTTTAGATGGTATATATTGCACTTAATTCATCAGTTTTAATTCTTTCAATAGTATAATAGATATCTTTTTATCTCAAATTTCATCTCAACATAATGTGTTATTCATTAATTGATTGATAATTCTTTACAAAATTTTAAAAAATTAATTATATTCTCTTGCCAACTAATTGATGAATACCACGTTATTTGACAAAGTTTTAAGAAAAAAATTGGAATGTGCAACACTACTTTTTAATAAATACCTTCATGGAATACTTAACACCAAATTGCAAACATTTTAGAAACCTAAAATCAATTGAGATTCTGGTATTAGTAATTAAACAACCATAAAGTTTTAAAATCATTTAGACTGTTTTCTTAATCAAATAAATGATTAGATTTGAATGAACGAGTATTTGCTAATCAGAGAAGGCAAAGTATGAAAATAACACAAGGCCAAAGTAGAACCAATATATACCTTCCATGAAAACGAGATGCCTACTTTTTTTTTTTTTTTGAATTACACTTGAATTGCATGCTCTATTGAAGCTATTCCTTACATGGGCTAAAAGTCGTTACGATCAATGAAGAGAAAAGAAAATTAATTTATATTACAATGCCTTGTACTAGCAAATAGTCTCTTACTAGAAGAACTTCTACATTTAACATTTCTTAGTAAAGTGTCTCTTATGTTTAGAAGTCTACCTAAAACTTCTTTTGTGCTGATCCTCTTCCGGGTGATTCTCTAGTACACTCTATCGCCAAATTCAAGACAAATAACATACATTGTTCCTTTGTAGCAAAATCTTCGACATCTATATCTCACCTTAGCAAATACATGTCCACAACTTCTACCATTGATTTTGCTAACAAGTCACAAACCCAAATCTTCAAGCTCATTTCAAATATTGACTTGTAGGTTTCTTCTCGGTAAACATTTCCATTACTAGGGTCCCATAACTATATATTTCACCTTTTTTGGGCACTTGTCCTTTTCACCCCAGGTGGGAAAAAATTAGCTGTCAATAAGTGGCTTAACAAAAAAAAAAAACTTAAAAATTATTTGGTCTAGCTCATATGTGTATGTATATCTATAGATAGGATAATTGTCATATATTTGGTTATATCAACAACATGATGATGGCAAAGAATGGTAACAGCAGCAAGTTCTAGGATTTAGTTTCCATTTAAGAAGGTGACGTCCTCTAGAATTAAAAGTAGCGAAGAATAAAGACTAGAGAAAATAAAGGAATTGTAATTTGGATTTAAGGGAGTTGTCCTTTTTTTATTCATTCATTTCTTTAAATACTCTTTTAAAAGAGCTACAAACAAATTCTAGAAATAACTAATAATATTCTCTCTAACAAATTTGACAACACAACAAAACATCATTGCAATAATAAGTAAATAAGAAATTTCGCAAAATAACAAATTCAATTGAACCATCATTCACGCACGAAATCTTGAAGCTTGAAGGGAAGTTTGGGTTGTCTTTTAGGCGTAGCTTGAGCAGTTAGCTATGCAATGGTTGTATCATAATCATCTCCATGGAAAAGAGCCTTGTCCTTGAGGGTAAACTGAGGAAAAGTGGCATAGAAAGATTCCCAATTCTCCCATATGGCTTCGTCAGGTGTGGTGTTAGACCACTGCATTAAAACTTGCTTGACCTTTTGCTTATTTTACTTAACAGGTCACTCGTCCAAAAGGCATGATGGTGTGGACTAAAATTCTATAGTTGGTGGTGGGTGAGTAAGAATAGCTACAATAGGATTTAGACATAGCTTGAGGATTGAAATGTGGAATATAAGATGGATACGAGATTCGGGTGGTAACAATAAGCAATATGCAAACTTTCCAACCTTACAGCTATTTAATAAGGACCGTAGTACTTCTTGGCATGCTTGTTACTTAAACGATGAGTAAAAGAAGATTGTTGGTTGCGTTAGAGCTTAACATAAACCCAGTTATTAACCTCAAACTCCTTATCGTGACAATGGCAATTTTCTTGGGTACACATTCTTTCTTGTGCTCTTTGAAGTTCAGTTTTACAATAGCCAATAGAACTTCTTTGTCCAACAATGCAAAATTTAAAGAATTAATAGAGGTCTCTTCACTGGAGTATCCTATAAGAGTTAGCGGGGATCTACCATAAAAAGATTTGGAATGGTGAAACCCAATAGAACTGTGTGTAGTGGTATTGTACCAATATTCTGCCCATAGTAAAACAATAGACCATTTATTTGGATAATCTCTAGAAAATGCTCGCAAGTATGTCTCAAGACAATAGTTGACCACTTCTGCTTGTCTATCAATTTATGGGTGATAAGTAGTGTTAGGCCATAACTCCATTCCCTATAATTTAAATAGTTCTCTTTCAAATTCACTAACAAATAGAGGATCACAATTAGTAACATTTGTTCCAGGACATGCTATTGTACATCTCAACACATCTGAGGTCAATAAAAATTGGCTAAAAATTGTGCGTGAGTTTTCTACTCCCTAGAATACTTGCTAATGACCGAGCCATGTAATAGATTCAAAAGGTATTTTCTGAGCTTCATACTGTTGGGAACAAAGACTCTCCCTCGATGGTAGAGTAAGCATTGTTTAATAGAAAAATTATTATCTATTCAAGTGCCTTTCTTAATTGATTAAAGAATTTATTGAGCCATGTCATCCAAAGCAAGAGCATCCCGAATTTCAATTAAGAAAGTGTTACTAGTAACTGAAATTGACATAAAAGTACCTTGTGCTTCACTTGTCCATCATGAAAGAGAATCAAGCCCATTGTTCTCAACTTTGACCTTATGCTCAATTGCAAATTCAAATCCTAATAGCTTTGTCAACTAAGTCTATTGCTCTGGTGTCTGTATAGTTTGTGTAAGACTTTTATGATTAGTGATTACGGTAAACGGCCTGCCCAAAAGATATGGCAAACTGCCGTGATTGCTTATATCTTACAACTATATCTTGGTGGCAACTTTTTACTGAACTAAGTAATTGGATGTCAATTTTGGGAGAGAATCGCACTTATAACAAGACCAGAGGCATCTGTTTCCATTGTAAAGGCTTTAGAAAAATTGGTAAGGCAAAGACAGAAACCTCAATCAGAGTGCGTTTGAGACCTTCAAAGGCTAGGTTAATGGCTTTACCCTAGTCAAATCCATCATTCTTAAGCAAATCAGTTAATAGGCTTGCAATTTGTGCATACCCCCTTACAAAATGTCTGTAATACCCTATAAGCCCAGGGAAACCTCTTACTAAGGCAATTTAGTTTAGGCCAATTTAAGACTGTTTAAATTTTGGTAGGATCAACACTCATCCTTGGGCAGAAATCAAATGCTCAGACACTCTAATTTAACTTGGTCGAGACTACACTTAGACAACTTAACATATAATCGATTTTGGTGGAGCAGTTGTAGAACAATTTTCACATGATAAAGGTGTTCTTCATAGGATCGGCTATAAACATGTATGTCGTAAAAAAAAAAAAGGATGAACTTACGAAGATAGGGTTTGAAAATAGTGTTTATTATGGCTTGAAATGTGGAAGAGGCATTAGATAGCCCAAAGGGCATTACAAGAAACTCTAAATGACCCTCATTTATTAGAAATACGAATTTGAAATAGCAGAAGGGTGGATCCAAATTTGAAAATACTCACTTCGTAAATCTATCTTAGAGAAGATGATGGCCATATGCAATTCACCTAGTAATTTATCCACTGTAGGTATCGAAAATTGATCCTTGATAGTGATGGCATTTAGAGCTTTATAATCAATACAAAATTGCCAAGTCCCATCTTTTTTACGAACTAAAAGGACGGGTAGGTGTTGTGCAAATTTTATTAAATTTGCAAGCGCACGAATCTATTGTAGAATAGATTAATGGTGACGAGTGTCGATCCCATGAGGAGGTTGATTTTAATTATGTGCAGAATTAATTTTCTTTTAATGGAAACAATTAAATTATGGTAATTTTATCCTAAATTGTGAATTAAAATGGCAGGAATAATTAAGAATGAAACTGTTATAATAAAACACTTGGGTATCCAGATCTGCATCAACATGCTCCATGGGCTAAATATTCCATATTAATACCAATTAAATCTTAAGGGGGGAATCCACACCTCATGAACCACTCTCCAATAAGTATGGTGCCAAGAGCTTATCGTGCCAAATAATAATAATCTTGTACTAAGGTGCCGGTTTAACTAGGACTGTATCTAGACAAGATTATTATTATTTGTCGACGAAAAGTCAAAACAACCACAAATATTAGAGGAGAAGAGAAAGTAAATTTACCAAATTAAGCCCATGGGCCATGTTGAGACTTTACCTTCAACCCAAGCTCAAAAAGAAATTACCTACTCATATTTTAACTAAGGATAAAAAAGGAAATTTTATTAAAATACAAAGAAACTACAAGAAGGAGAAGGAATTTCAGAAATCTAAGCTTAAAAATGAATTCAGGGGTATCAAATTAAAGGGGGAGAGCTCCCTTTTTATAGATACATTGAGTGAATCGTGACCATCGGATTAAAAACAGTTCGGATGCTCAGGATTGCGCCACGTCATCAGTCAACAGTCAACAGTCAACAGTCAATATTTGTATAGTAACGTCGTCTTAATTGTAAATAATCTCATGTATGCGCATGTACCGTACATACGATTTTTGCTCCACTGAGATGCTGCCACGTCATCGATCTGCAGTACATAAGAAATTTAGTCCAATAAGATTGTGACACATCATCGGTCGATGCCACGTCACCGGTCAACGCCACATAAGCAGTCAATACCACATAATTCGTCCAATCAGATACTACCACGTCATAGGTAGTTGCCACATCATCGATACCTTGTATCTCAAATTTAACTTTCGAACAACGACCGTCACTGTGAATCCATTCCCTATTGCCGACAGTTACCAAAAAACTCATCGTCTTTTTAGTAGCCAAATGAAGGAAGTGAGCTAACCATGGACTAAGCTAATTATGCGCACTCCTAGTGTCAATCAATATTGATAAGGGTTGATTATTAATTTTAACACTAAGTCTAAAGGTTTAAAGATCGATTGTTCTAATCAAAGCATGAAAAGAAATTTTGGGAACCTGGATTCACTATTTCTTTGTTAGACATTGTATCCTCCACCAATATCTCTTTTTCTTGTAAACTTTCTGATGGTTCCTCTGCCAACAATAATAGAAAAAGGCAAGTGCGACAACGATGATCGGGCTTGAATCATTCATCATAATTAAAGTACAAGTCCTAAGCTCGATGTGCTTTGCATCTCAGCAGCTATTGAGATGACAGATAGGAAAGTTGGTCTTTTGTTGATTTGATGGACTTGGCGGTGGTAGGTGTAAACGTGGAGGTCATGGGTCTACTCGTATACTTGTTTCATCACAATTAGTTATGGGTATTAGTGTATTAGTTGGTTTCCAAGAAATGGGTTTTTAGTTATATGATTACAATTTACCTTCAATCAATCCAGCTAAAGCAATTACATCAGGAAGGTTAATGGGTTAATAGCCAACTCAGTTCGAATGGTTAGTTTTAAACCTAAAATGAAGCAATCTAGGATGGCATCTAGGTGAAGGTTGGTGACTCTGTTACAAATGTCTTCAAAGACTTATTGGTAAGTCTCTACAGAACTTGTTTGGGTAAGTTTGAATAAAGTGGCTCATTGATTAATATAGAAGGAAGGGTCAAACTTGCTTTCAATGGCTCAGGTGAGGGCTACCAAGGAAGATAATTGTTGATTCTTGTGCATCCATTGGAACTAAGACAGTGCTTGACCAATCATATAGAAATTGGCGATATTGATCCGTTGCTCCTTTGGTGTTTCATAGAAAAAAAATTTCTCAGCTTGAAATATCCAATCTAATGGGTTAGATCCATCAAATATTGATAGAACATATCATATGGATCTTGTGCTTAGTGTGAGTTATAGTTGAACCTGTATGGGCTGTGTATTTTGTGACGTAGGTGGTGTAGAGGCTGTTGGGTTTGTGGAGGATCCAATCTAAGAGGGTGCCATCACGGTTACTCTGGCAGCAAGCTCTGCTAAAGAGTTTTGTATGGCTCCTTGTGCACCTTGCAGGGTTTATTGTGAACTTTGGTTAGTTTACTACTGTTGTATTATGATTTGGCTTAGGTTCTCAAGGGATTTTTGGGTAGAATCTTTAAGTTGTGAGACAGTTCTTCAATGGCTTGATATCATGTTCGCATACCACCATTTGTCATCTCTCAACGAGAGCACCAAAAATGATGGCAAAGAATGGTAGCAGAGCAACTTCTAGGATTCAGTTTCCACTTAAGAGGGTGGAGTCCTCCAGAATTAAGAGTGAAGAATAGAGACTAGAGAAGGCAGAGGAATTGTATTTTGGATTTAAGGGAGCTGTCCTTTTCTTGTTCATTCATTTCTTTAAATACTCCTTTAATAAAGCTACAGATAAATTCTAGAAATGACTAATAATATTCTCTCTAACAAACTTGACAGTACAGTAAAACAAAATTGTAATAATAAGTAAATAACAAATTCCACACAATAACAAATTCAATTGAACCATTCACACACGAAATCTGGAAGCTTGAAGGGAATTTTGGGATCACATGGCAAACATTGTATATGCGTATGTATTCATATTTGATGTGATTCATGGTATTAGAAGGTTAGCACCCCGCATCTTATTCCATATTAGAAATAAAATGATATCATCAATAACAAGAATGATGGACATGGAGATTTATATTGGGTTCAACTGTTCTCCGTTATGTGAACACTGTTCAGTTAAACTGGTAAATTACTTTCTACAATTATAGTTTTCTTCAACAAATTTCGTTGAGACTGGCTATATTCTAGAAGCTTCTCATGGTAAATGTTAATCTTTGTGAAATGACACTTGTTCAAATTTTCGGCGCATCATTCCCTCACCTTAATGGCCTATCTCTTTCGAGATGAAATTTATATGAATTAAAGAAACCACATTAGCCGTATAATGATATTTAATATCATCTTGTCAACTGGAGACAACTGTTGAGTGTTAGAAAGTGTAAATTTCTAAAGGAGAAAATCATCATTTTACACTTTAAGTCTCACTAATATTGCTACTTTTATTTATTTAAGTATTTTGTTATTTAATTATATGTGTTTTATTATAATTATGTATTTTATGTATTTTAGGGGCATCACAATCGTTTTACAATATACGAGTGATCAAACAGCAAAACGGACGTCATATTTGGACTCAGGACAATCGAAAACCTTAAGAGGAGTATTAAAGGAAGAAATCACTGTTCACATATACGGTACTGTTCATACGTACGGACCAATGATGTGGCAACTACCTATGACGTGGTAGTATTTGATTGGACGAATTATGTAGTATTGACTGCTTATGTGGCGTTGACCGATGACACGGCATCAACCGATGATGTGTCACGATCTTATTAGACTAAATTTCTTATGTACTGTAGATCGATGATGTGGCAATATCTCAGTGGAGCAAAAATCATGTGTACAGTACGTGCACATACATGAGATTATTTACTATTCAGACGGCGTTACTGTGTAAATGTTGGCTGTTGACAAGACTATTGACTAATGACGTGGCGTAATCCTGAGCAACCGAACTGTTTTTAATTTGATGGTCATGATTCACTCAATGTATCTATAAAAAGGGGGCTCTTCCCCCCAAATTTAAGACCCCTGAATTCATTTTTAAGCTTAGATTTCTGAAATTCCTTTTTTTTTGTAGTTTTTTTGTATTTTAATAAAATTTTCTTTTTTATCTTTAGTTAAAATATGAGTGGCTAATTTTATTTTAATCTTGGGTTGAAGGTAAAGTCTCAACATGTCCTATGGGCTTAATTTGGTAAATTTACTTTCTCTTCCCTTCTAATATTTGTGGTTGTTTTGACTTTTCGTTGACAAATAATAATAGTCTTGTCTAGATACTGCCCTGGTTAAATCGGTACCCTGGTACAAGATTATTATTCTTTGGCACGATAAGTCCTTAGCACCATATTTATTTGAGTGTGGTTCATAAGGTGTGGAATCCCCCCTTATGATTTAATTGGTATTAATATGGAATATTTAGCCCATGGAGCATGTTGATGCAGATCCAGATACCCAAGTGTTTTATTATAACAATTTCATTTTTAATTACTCCCGTCATTTTAATTCACAATTTAGGATAAAAATTACCATAATTTAATTGTTCCCATTAAAAGAAAATTAATTCTGCACATAATTAAAATCAGCCTCCTCGTGGGATCGACACTCGTCACCATTAATCTATTCTACAATAGATTCGTGCGCTTGCGAGTTCAATAAAATTTGCATAACAACATCCTTGCAGACAATTAAGGAAGAAAATCTCTCCTAATATTTTGGGATTCATATTATATATTTTCTATTTGTATTCCTTGATTAGCTAGGTTTGCCATATATAGATACTAGCATTATTGTATATAATGGGGCTGTAACCTTTGTACAAGATATACAGAAGAATATACAAACTTTGTTCTCGATTTCATAGTTTGTCATGGTATCAGAGCATTGAGATAATCTTTTACATTCTAGTTTACATTCTTTTGAGAATTTTTCTTTCTTCGTTTTTTTTGTGACTATCCTTTAGAGGATCTGCTCTAGCTCAAACTATTGTGATCGATCATCATGGATACAAACAAATTTGACATGCTATCAATCAAATTTAATGGCAAAAATTTTGCACTTTGGGAGTTCTATTTTTGAATTTTTGTTGAAGGAAAAGGTTTATCTGGAATTCTTGATGGCTCTGAAAAAGAAGAAGGTGATGAGAAGACAAAAAGCGATTGGAGAACAAAGAATGCACAGATTGTCATTTGGATACTCAACTCAGTTGAACCTGACATCGCTCTAAGTCTCCGATCTTTCAAAACCGCTGTTGGTATATGGGATCATCTCAATGGAATTTATTCTCAGGTGAATCAGTAAGGACAATTTGAAATTGAATATGAAATAGTAAATATCAGCCAAGAGGATAGAGATATTCGCAGTTTCTATGTTGCAATGCTAAAGTTATGGACAGAACAAGACATGATCTCTTCCTCAACAATCTCACCTACTACATACGCTGAAGTAAAGAAAGAACGAGATCGCGGAAGGGTGATGCAATTTCTTATGAAGCTTAGACCTAAATTTGAGCCAGTAATGGGTACTTTGATCAATCACGGTGATCTGAATATGCAATTTGTTTTGGGTGAACTTATTCGTGATGAAACATACCTGAAAACTCAAGCTCAACTGGACACAAAAAATAATATTGCCAATTCTGTATTTCTTACTCCACGTGGTAGATATCAATCAAAACCAAGGAACAGAAACGAAGAAGATATTCGATGTAACTACTGCAAAGAACTCGGGCATGTGCAATCTTATTGTCGGAAGCGGAATTTATGCAACTATTGTAAGAAATCTGGCCATGTTATTTTGGAGTACAGAATTTTGAAGAATAAGCAGAGTCAACCAGCCTATGTTACTATGAGTTGTGATCAAATGCTAGCGACTCTAACAACAGAAAATTCAAATGCGCTATCTCTCACACCAAAAGTCGTTCAAAAGATGATTTAAGACTTCATGAAGTCCACACTTCCAGGTGTTATTTCTTCTATTTTTTCCGTTGCTGGGATATCAGGTACTCGAAATACATCAGATGCTTGGTTTCTCGATTCCGCTACATTTAATCACATGACTAATCAAAAACATGTGTTTGCTAATCTAAAACCTTGTCTCTCAAATTAATATGTCACTACTGCAAATGATAGAAAATTACTGATTCAAGGAATTGGAACTGCTTGCTTGTCAAATAATTCTTCAAAATCCATTTGTCTTCCTAATACCTTTTATGTTCCTCGATTGATAGCCAATTTGATCTCTGTTGGACAACTAACTGATCATAATTGTTTAGTCAACTTTTCACCTCATGGTTGTGTTGTGCAGGACCTTCAAACGAAGCAAGTGATCATGAAGGGGCATAAACATGGGCGTCTATTTCACCTTGATTTTGATCCAAAAAAGGCTTCTCCTTTTTGTCTTGCCATCACCTCATCTACTTCACCTCAGCAAAACACTTAGGATCTATGGCATCTTCGTTTGGGTTACCCACATACAAGTAGCTTAGAATATATGTTCACATCTTAGATTATTCTGGATAGATTGAATGATAAGAATAATATTATTCGTCGTTGTCAAACGTGTGTTCTTAGCAAATTTGCTAAATTACCTTTTGTTTCTAATACTACTAAAGTTTATGCACCTTTTGATCTTATTCATTGTGATTTGTGAGGACTTTCACCTATTTTATCAAGACTTGGTTATAAATATTTTGTTCTATTTATTGATCATTTTACATGTTATACTTGGGTTTATTTCTTACGTGCTAAATCTGAATTAGCCAAAGTTACCAAAACATTTGTCACTATGATAGAAACACAATTTGGGAAGACAAAAAAAATATTTCGGTCTGATCCTGGTGGAGAGTTTTGTGCGTTTGAACGTGTTAAATTTTTCAATGAAAAAGGTATTTTAGCTCAACAATCTTGTCCTGGGACTCCCAAACAAAATGAGATGGTGGAGCGTAAAAATCGTCATGTTGTAGAAATTGCTAGAACACTTTTACTGGGGTCTTGTGTTCCATCTCAATTTTGGTAGAGGCTATCCATACTGCTGTTCATCTTATAAATAGACAGACTACTCTTATACTTGGTAATCAATCTCCGTTCTTGTCTCTTTCTCATAAATCCCCAAATTACGTGCATCTTCGTGTTTTTGGTTGTGTTTGTTTTGTTTTGCTCCCACCCCATGAACGACACAAATTATCTGCAAAGACTGCTAAATGTGTTTTTATTGGATATAGTGATACATAAAAAGGTTACCTTTGTTATGATCTTCAGCTTCATCGCCTACGGGTATCTCGTAATGTCATTTTTTTTAGCACTTGTATTTTTATGTCTCACCTTCACGTGCATTACCTCCAAATTCTACCATTTCCATGTTGTATGATTTTTTGGATCCTTCATTTTCTGGTTTGTCTAGTGTTGGTTCTGACATGCCTGTTATACCTCTTCCTGATCACGAGCTTGAAGGTCCTTCCACTACTATTCCTATTCCTACATCACCATTGCCTTTGCCTCCTTTAAAATGATCTGCTCATGTCAATTTTGGTAAACCACCTGATCGCTTATCTCTTTTTACGAACCTTAATTCTGTCCAGATTCCTTCTACTTATAAACAGGCAATCAAGCAAACGTGTTAGAAAAAGGCTATAGATGAGGAAATTGACGCATTGATAGAGAATCATACTTGGGATTTAGTCCCTCGACCATCTAATACTTCTGTCATAGGGAGCAAATTGGTCTATACTATTAAAGTTAACCCTGATGGTACTCTAGACTGCTATAAAGCCCGATTAGTAGCTCAAGGATACAAGCAGGAATATAGGATTGATTACAAGGAAACGTTTGCTCCTATTGCAAAAATGACTACCGTCCGAACTCTTCTTGCAATCGCATTTAATCAACATTGGCCATTGTATCAATTGGATGTTCTTTCCTTCATGGCCATTTGAAGGAAACTGTTTATATGGAGTGTCCCCCTGGTTATTCTCTTGGTGATTCTAATGTTGTTTGCAAACTTAATCGATCTCTTTATGGTCTAAAACAGGCACCTCGAGCATGGTTTGAGAGTTTCACTCTACTATTTGTTCAGTTGGTTTTCAGCAAAGCTCCAATGATCCATCATTATTTACTCATCGCTCTTCTCATGGCATTATTATTTTGCTTCTTTATGTGGACGATATGGTCATCACTGGTAGTGATCAACAAGGAATTATTGAGTTTAAAAGGTTTCTTCATGATTCCTTTCATATGAAAGATCTTGGGACCCTTACTTATTTTTGGGTTTGGAAGTATCATCCTCCTCGAACGGCCTCTTTCTTACACAGCGCAAGTACCTTGAGGATCTCCTCCGATTAGCCAATTTGACTGATAATAAAGTTTGTTCAACTCCTATGGAACAAAATTTGAAATTAAAACATGATGATGGTGCATTTCTTTCTGATCCTACTTTGTACCGGCGCTTAATGGGTAGCCTTATTTATCTTACCATCACACGTCCTGATATCTCTTTTGCTGTTCAAGTTGTCAGTCAATTTATTTCTCAGCCTCGATGCCCTCATCTATCGGCACTTCATCGAATCATTCGCTATCTTAAAGGCACTTGTGATCATGGTCTTTTCTTTCCTTCCAACACACCTCTCACTCTAAAAACATATTCTGATGCTGACTATGCCGGGTGTGTTGACACTCGCCGTTCCACGACAGGCTCGTGTGTTTTCCTAGGTCTTTCCCCAATTTCATGGAAGTATAAAAAGCAAGACAAGGTATCCAAATCTTCTACTAAGGCTGAGTATCGCTCTATGTCTTCTGTTAGTTCTAAACTTGTATGGCTTCGAAGACTTCTTCTTGACTTTGGTGTTACTGGTGATCATACATCTATTCCTCTATTTGGTGATAATACTAGTGCTATTAGCATTGCAATCAATCCAGTTCATCATGAGCAGACTAAACACATTGAAGTTGATTGCCATTACATTCGTGAATTGGTTCAGGATAAAGTTTTATGCCTTGTTCATGTCTCCTCCCATGATCAAATTGCCGACTTATTTACTAAACCTATGCCTTTTGCTCGCCATGAGTATCTTGTGAGCAAATTGATGCTTGTTGACCACTATCATCAATTTGCGGGGGCATGTCAACTGGAGACAACCTTGCAGACAATTAAGGAAGAAAATCTCTCCTAATATTTTGGGATTCATATTGTATATTTTCTATTTGTATTCCTTGATTGGCTAGGTTTGCCATATATAGATACTAGCATTATCGTATATAATGGGGCTGTAACCTTTGTACAAGATATACAGAAAAATATACAAACTTTGTTCTCGGTTTCATAGTTTGTCACATCTTACTGCATGCACTAAATAAATTGTTGGGTTACGATTTAATTAACCTTACGATGGTTATATTATATCCAGCGTACAAAAGAATTTCTATCATTGATGCCGGGATGGAGTCGCAAAAGACCAAAATCATTTTTTAAAAAAATAGGATCGACACTTTTGTCCCTTATAATAGAATTCTCTTTGGTACGTAACTTTGTTAACAAATTTTTAACATCATATTTCATCCTTGCCATTAAAGGATTAGCTAAAAGCACATTGTTCAATTGTATTACATATCAAGAATATATGTGCATTTTTTTTTATGAAAAGAAACCCCGAACATCAATTTTGAAAAATTAAACCATAACGCATGCCCTGCTTGATAATAAGATAAGAAACATATGTTCATTGATGTATTCTCATTTCGGTTTGTTTTATTCCTGGTACATAGTACATATATACGTATTTGTTAGGTCATCCCCTTGCCTCTCTCAGCGCATGACTCCAGACAACGTTCTGCTCTTGCAACATCTGCACAAATATTTTTTCATTTTATCATATGACGTAACAAATATTTAATGGGCCGGTGATGATGCGCTTAAACATTGTCTTCCTACATGATGGGCTGGGTACAGGATCAATCAACCCATTGATTAAAACTTACTAATTAAAAAAAGCTCTTTTCATTTCGAGGTTTTTTTATTTTTATTTTTTACTCTTTCCAAGTATATAGTGTAATTGAAAATTAAATTATCTCTATACTTATGTGACTGGGATTAAAACAACCATTGAACCAACTAACACTCACTATTATTTTACTTTATTTTAAACACATTCTTAGCAAGATGATATATAAGCAATAATTTAGTCCATCTTTAGTCATTCTCTTTATTTGGCTATTAGAATCGTAAAAGAATTAAGTTTCATACATTGCTGTTTGCATTTATGTTAGAACTTCTACAAAGACATGGTGTGGCATTATTCTATATTTCTATTATTACTAAAACAATATGTATCAAATAGGTCAGTTCTAGCGACGGATTAAAAATAATGAACATGTTTGAGTTTTTAGTACTTGAACCCAATAAACTAGTCAGTTGGGTCCAAATTAAGTCAAATTTAACACGCTTCAACACAACTCAACCCAACCCGTAGCCAAATTGAAGAAATTGATCATACCAGAGCTGAAATTAGTAGCGATGGATTTGACGCAGCTACCAATGCAACCGCCCGACAATTCAGAGATGGGCAGCGACTTTTTACATTTTTGTGCACAAAGGTTCACGCACGTTGCTCGAAATCTACCATAGCATTTGGCACAGCATTTTCTGAAACACTCCTCGTCGTAGTTTGCTCTTCGGGCCGTCGCAATTGCTACAAGGGTCAACAGTATCATCAGCCTTGTCACAAATTTCGCCATATTCGAGATGTATTTTGATCTTTGATTTCCTCACAAAATTTGTGCAATGAGAGCTGAAAAAAAAAAAGATGTATTCTCATATATAGGAGGCTGAAAATGAAGAGCATTCATCCATGATGAATGTATTATTAATTGTGAGCTTATCTCTTGGCTATAAAAGACAATCTCATCGAGATTTTGCCTTTAATTTTTTGTCAAGAAAAAGCATGTTTCAGTAATTGCATCAGTTAACATGTTTGACTTTTGCGGCTATAATTTTTGTCGGAATGGTTGCTCCATATGTCTCATTGTGAGTACGTACTAGTGTCGTGCGCTTTGGATTTGATTAATAGTATTAATTTTGACTAAATATTCAGTTAGAGTGTAATTTATGTACTAATTTTGTATTGTTTATTCCCTGGATATCGATATTTTACACTTAATAGTAATAATTTATTTGTGTTTTATTTTTGTAGGTGCAATTTTATTGATTAGTGTTAAAATTGAACTATAAAATGATGTTTGAGGATGATCGCTTTTAAAAAATTATGAGTTTCAAAAGAACTTTGTTAATAAGGCGTAGGCGCATGCTGTCAAATAAGGATTGTTATTTTAACGTGTTTTATGTTTTTAATTATTTTTGTAATTTTGAATTTAACATTTAGATAATACTTTAGATATTAATATTTTGTTTATGGAAAAACTCTATAAGGGGGAAAAGAGGTGAAACACATGGGGGATTTTTTTTTTTTTTTTTACTTGAAAAGAAAGAGGAAACCTTAGATCAAAATTTCTCTCTTTTCTTTATGAAGAACTAAATTTATTATTCTAGTTTAAGGTTAACAAAGTTTTGATTTATCATTACAATTTATTGAACTCACAAGTGTATGAATCTATTATAAAATAGATTAATGGTGACGAGTGTCGATCCCACGAGGAGGTGGACTTTAATTATGTGTTAAATTTAATTTTCTAAGTGAGTGGTTAAATTATGATAAATTTATCCTAAATTTTGAATTAAAATGACGGGAATAATTAAAAATACAATTGTTATAATAAAGTACTTAGGTATATGGATCTGCATCAACATACTTTAAGGTTCAATATTCTTTATTAATACTAATTAAATCATGACGAGAAATCTACTCCTTATGAACCACGCTCTAATTAATATGGTGCTAAGGATTCATCGCGCCAAATAATAATAACTGTGTTATTACTATCAGTAAACAAAAAGTCAAAATATCTACAGAAATTAGTGGGAAAAATAAAATAAATTTATCAATTAAGCCAATGGAATATGTTGAGACTTTACCTTCAACCCAAGCTTGAAAGAAAATTAGCTACTCATATTTGAACTAAGGATAAAATAGAAATTTTAATAAAATACAAAGAAAATACAGGATAGAGAAGGAATTTCAGAAAATGGAGCTCAAAACTAAACTCAGGGGTGTCAAATTAGGGGGAGAGCCCTCCTTTTATAGATACAACGAGTAAATCATGGTCATCGGATTAAAACAATTTGGATGCCCAGGATCGCGCCACATGATAAGTTCTGATTGCTTTGAACACATCATCAGAGCTATTATTCTGTGTATATGCATGTATGGTACGCACGTTTTTCTGATCCACTAACATACTGCCACATCATCGGTCAACAATGCATAAATATTTTTATCCAATAATATTGTGACACCTCATCAATCAACTCCACATAATTAGTCAATGCCACAATATTCCTCAAATCAAATGTTGCCACGTCATTGGCCGATACCACATCATTGGTCAATGTCACGTCATCGTACAGTATATATGACAGTGTCATGAATAGTATCATGAACAGTACTGTAAATGTAAACAGTGACATTTTTTCTTTTATACTCCTCTTAAGGTTTTCGATCGTTCTGAGTTTAGATTTACTGTCCATTTTGTCCTCTGATGTCTTGTTTATTGTGAAATAATCATGATGCCCCTAAAATACGTAAAATACTTAATTATAATAAAACATACATAACTAAATTCACAAGAAACTTAAATACATAAAAGTAAAGAAGTTAGTAGAATTTGAAGTGTAAAATGATGATTTTCTTCTTTATAAATATACATTTTCTAGCACTCAATAATAAGTTAAAAAAGAAAAGGATAATAATTTTTTTTAAAGGCTCAAAAAGGTTAACTAAGGATATTTCATAAAAGGGATGGTTAGAAAGGCTCAAACGGGTCAAAGATGGCCTTTTCATCGTCTTTTAGGGTACTAACTAATCTTCCATATCTACTAGTTAGATAAACTTTCAGATGTAGCAACACCAAAAAAAATTTCTCTTTTTTTTTTAGAAGGTTGACTCAAAAGAAATTTTTAAATCGTGCATCAAAATTTGAAAGTTACCATGTCAAAAGATTATAAAATATTTTTTTATGTTAAGAAAAAGAAAACTAAAAAGATGCGTTTTTAGAATTATGACATTCCATATTTAGCTATCTTTAACTCAAAATTTTGAAAGTATATATTTATAAAGGAGAAATTAGAAAGAAGAAATTAGAAAAATCACACTTAAAGTGAAGCTTAAAAAAATGACTGAAAAATATATTTTTTTTTTACTTTTAAATTAAAAAGATGCGTTTCTAGAGTCACTACACTCCATATTCAGTCATCTTTGACGTAAAAAGTTAACCACAGTTAGTTTGTATAATAAAAATTAGTAAAAACTTTACTAAGATTGAGACATTCCATAATTATCAACTATTCTCTCCCCCCAACCAGAACGAAATATTGTCTTCAATGTTTTAAAGGAAAGAAGTAGAGATTCGAGGATATCACTTGGATGCTGCAACATCCAAAAGATTATAAAATATTTTTTTATGTTAAGAAAAAGAAAACTAAAAAGATGCGTTTTTAGAATTATGACATTCCATATTTAGCTATCTTTAACTCAAAATTTTGAAAGTATATATTTATAAAGGAGAAATTAGAAAGAAGAAATTAGAAAAATCACACTTAAAGTGAAGCTTAAAAAAATGACTGAAAAATATATTTTTTTTTTACTTTTAAACTAAAAAGATGCGTTTCTAGAGTCACTACACTCCATATTCAGTCATCTTTGACGTAAAAAGTTAACCACAGTTAGTTTGTATAATAAAAATTAGTAAAAACTTTACTAAGATTGAGACATTCCATAATTATCAACTATTCTCTCCCCCCAACCAGAACGAAATATTGTCTTCAATATTTTAAAGGAAAGAAGTAGAGATTCGAGGATATCACTTGGATGCTGCAACATAGAAGAAAATATTTACAAACGGAGAGTTAAGTCTAATTTGCACTTCTTACTGCGGCTCTGCTATCATCATTAGTTGGCCACCTCAAAACAAAAGTCTTAAGATGTGGCTCGGTCTATAAGCTTGTAACAAATCAAGTAGCTCATTAGCAGTGTGAGCACAAATAAAGATTTTTTTTCACTATGGAAGGATTAAAATAGTTTTTTATTGAGTAGTTAAGAAATGCGAGAAAGCCATCATAAAAGTTATTGACATTTAACAAACCAATGGATTTCTGATGAATGTTTAGATGGGACCAATATTTTAATGTTATTAGTGTCTCTAGAGTTGTAAGATCTCCTGATAAAAAAATAAAAACAGCAGTATGATTTAACATTTCAATTATTCTTTCTTATATACTTGAAACGACTAACTCTTCTCTAGTTGGTGAGTCAGACAAACAGTCAAAAGGTTTCAAGATTGTTGGGATGATGCCAAACATTTGGCTTCTTTTGGTATAAGCGACTTTTGAAACCAGTTTGTATAACCCTCAGTCACCTCTTTCATAAACCAAGTATAGTTTCCTCACTGCTATGTTCGATCAAGATCTACGATTGCCTCAATAAATTCTTTATATTTATAAGTATTTATAATTGTGGCTCATATCTTCCTCTGATTTTACATCTAGAAATGGCTTGAATGCCCTTTATGGGTCAAGGATAGGTTTCCCATTTAGTTTTCTTACAAACTAACAAACAGGGTCATTTATAGTCAGATTCCCAAGACTATAGTTTGCCTATTTTTTCTGAAATAATAGCCATAATTGGAGTATTGTGTTTTGGATGTATACACTAGAATACATTTTAAGAGATAAAAGTATATTATCCAATGACTCTTTATTCAAGTCATCCCTAATCAATTAAATCTTATATTTCCTGTTATCAGACAACATTCCTAAAGAACATTATTTTTTATTGCATCTCATTCTGGCACACTTTTGATAAACATTAGAGAGCTTTTGAACTCTCTGTTTTCTTGAATAATTTTCTTTACCACAATTAGGCATGTATGCAATAAATTTGAAAGGCAATTTACCTGCCAACCGTACTTTAGCTTCAATTATCCATCGGATGTCAACCAGGATATAATTTTTCATAAGTAATCACATGCGTTCAGACTGAGCTTTATAAATGGTGAGGAGCGCATTCTGAGAAAGTAAAGGAAATTGCTTATGAAGTTTTACTAAGATCTCATTTCTATCCATACCTTTAACTAAGAATATTAGTTATTATGAGAAATTAAAGTAATCGGCATTGATTGTCATGAAATACCGTTATCTGCCACTTAATCAAGGTGAAAAATTAAAACATGAAAAAAAATTAATGTCAAAATCGTGCTCTTATTGAATTTACCTCAAGCTCCAATTGGATTTCGTAGATGCCTCTCTCAAATTCTCTGAGGCCTCCTTCTAAATCCTCAACATGGGCTACTAACTTTGGTGGTTATAGCTATCAAATACGATATGTTTTACAAAATCATATTTGACCTCTAAAATGAGATTGTATACATCAAAACTGTCTAAAAATGTTGAAGAGACGCTTTTTAATTAACATATTAATAGTTAAACAAACACACTTGCACAAAAATAATTAAAAATAGAAAAGAAACTTTAAATCACCAAAAGAAAATAGGAAAAAAAATGTCAAGTCACTTAAATGTTTTGCATTGTTTTCTCCACATAGTTAGTATTCGTGATAGGACTTTACTTTTCTGACTATTAACTTTAAAAATTACACTATTCCTTGAATTCTTAAATTTAATGATTCTATGTAGAAAAATGGTATGATCAGTAGACAGACTAGACCACCGAAAGCGTAACTTACTTGGAGAAATGTGCCATTAAAAATTAAACAAAAATACTTTCAGACCTAGTGTGAAAGATTTTTTAATGCTCCGCATATCACGAAGGATTTTCGTTCGCTTTTTATAGTCCTTATCATTTTCGTCATTACGAATTTCCTCTAGTTTTATCTGTTGTAATCTCCTTTTTAAACTAAAGGTGAGGTCAATGATGTCTGTATTCTTTTATTTATTATTAGGGGAGGATGGATGATTTCTGACAATGTTTTTCCTTCTCCTAATAATGTAGAATTCAGAGGGCTAGGTAAAAGTTTGAACTCAATCTTTGATGGTGATTTTGATGATGGGATGGGATTTTCTTTTAATTGTGTCAATTGGTCTATCTTTGTATTCCATTTATCAATGTCCATGTATGGCCATGAATCCAATAAGGCATTAACCTCATTAATCAATCTGTCAATATTAAAATTCAAACTAAAGTGAGTAAACATGTTAGTAAAGGTCACCAAGATTTAAAGGAAAAGTATGATCAATTAAATATACATCTAAAATTTTATCATCTGTATTGTGAAATTGTTTGGCAATATTAAAAATATTTAGTTCCATGGTCATATTGCCAAATGATAACTGCATATTTCCAGTCCTACATTAAATGTAAGTATCGATAGTTACAAAAAATGGACGACCCAAGATAATAGAAATGTGCTTTCTTGAATCCTGCACTAGTTGAGTGTCAATTACAATGAAATCAATAGGAAAACAAAACTTATCTATTGGATAAGCACGTCCTCCATAATACTACGAAGTATTTTCGTGGATCGATCAACAAGCTGCAACACCATTAAAGTTGGGTGTAATTCACCCGGCCCAAATTTTACAAAAACTAAGAAAGGCAAGAGATTAACGCTAGTTCCTAAGTCCAACAAAGCATTCTTAATTATATGGTTCTCTATACTATATGAGATAGTGAGGAAACCTAAGTCTTTGCATTTTAGAAGAATTTTATGTTGGAATATAGAATTAACATTTTCTGTTAAAAATTCCTTCTTTTGAATATGAATATTTTTCTTTTTGGTACAAAGATCTTTAATAAACTTGGCATAAGATGACACTTGTTTTATGACTTCAAGAAAAGGAATGTTAACACTTACCTATTTGAAGATTTTAAAAATATCACCTGTGGATTTTTCCTTCTTTACTTTAGTTAACCTTTGGGGAAATGGAGCTTTAGGAATATACTCTCGTGGGTTGGTTTCTTGTTTCTCCTCTGATGATGATTCCTCAACATTTACAGGTACAATTTAAGTCATTTTTGTCACCAACATCTCTACTTTGTTGTTGAGTTCTTTTCATTTTCTGCAAGGTCATGATGGCTTTAACCTCTTTATGTTGATGAGGTGAACTGGTACTTGCTCCATATGCTCCTTTAAGATTTGGCACTGGTTGACTTGAAAATTTACCTTTCTCAAAAGTCATTGCTAGAATTTGAATAGAAGAGGCATGCTGGCCCACCATCTTCTCAAGGTTTAAATTGATTGGGTCTGTACATTGAAGTTTGCTCTCATTTCATTTCATAGTCCATCAATGTTGTAGTTTTTTTGCTCGACGTAGAGTAGGTAGAATTCTTGAAATTGTAGAATGCATCTTTCCATGGTCTGGTTGAGAATAATTTGAGTTTTGATTTTAAGGTCTAAATGATGGCTGAGAGGCTTGAAGAACTTAAGGAATTGGTTGCATTGGTAGAATTAGAGTTATTGTTCCATTTTGTTGGAATATTTAAGACCATAAAAAATTGGGTCATCTCTATTGTGCAAATATTATTGAATTTACAAGTGCACGAATCTATTATAGAATAGATTAATGGTGACGAGTGCTGATACCAAGAGGAGATGGATTTTAATTATATGTTGAATTTAATTTGCGAGGTGAGTAGTTAAATTATAGTGAATTTATCCTAAATTTTAAATTAAAATGGCGGGAATAATTAAAAATATAACTATTGTAATAAGGCACTTAGGTATCTGAATTTGCATCAACATGCTCTAAGGCTCAATATTCCTTATTAATATTAATCATGAGGGGAAAATCATTCCTTATGAATCACACTCTAATTAAGATGGTGCTAAGGGCTTATCGTGTTAAACAGTAATAACTGTGTTATTATTATCTGTAAATGAAAAATCAAAATATTTATAGAAATTAGAAGGGAAAATAAAATAAATTTACCAATTAAGCCCATGAAACATGTTAAGTCTTCACCTTTAACCAAGCTTGAATGAAAATTAGCGACTCACATTTGAACTAGGGATAAAATGAGAATTTTATTAAAATATAAAAAAATACAAGATGAAGAAGGAATTTAGAAAATGGAGCTAAAAAATGAACTCAGAGATATCAAAAGAGGGGAGAGCCCTCCTTTTATAGGTACAACGAGTAAATCATAGCCATCGAATTAAAATAATTTAAATGCACAGAATTGCGCCATGTGATAAGTTCTGATTGGTTTGAACACATCATTAGAGCTATTATCCCGTGTATATACATGTATTGTACGCACGTTTTTCTGATCTACTAACATACTGCCATGTCATCGGTCAACAGTACATAAATATTTTTATCCAATAAGATTGTGACACCTTATCAATCGAGCCACATCATTAGTCAACGCCACATAATCAGTTAATGCCGTGTCATTCCTTCAATCAAATGTTATCACGTCATTTGTCAGTGTCACATCATCGGTCAACGCCATGTCATCAATCAATACCACATAATCGTACAATATATATGAACAGTATCATGAATAATACCAGGAACAGTACCATATATGTGAACAGTATCATATACGTGAATAGTGACATTTATATTTTTATACTCCACCTAAGGTTTTCGATTGTTTTGAGTTTAGATTTACCATCCGTTTTGTTATTCGATGTCTCATTTATTGTGAAATGACCATGATAACCCTAAAATACATAAAATACTTAATTATAATAAAACACACAAAATTAAATTTACAAGAAACTTAAATACATAAAAGTAAAGAAGTTAATAGAACTTAAAGTGTAAAATGACGATTTTCTCCTTTATAAATATACATTTTTTAGCACTCAATAATAGATGAGAAAATAACATCTAATATGTCATCACATCTTGACATATCCCATTATCTTATATGCATACATAAATAGTCTCCAAAAGACAAACAACCAAGTGCCCGGCCCAAAGCCTCTATGTGTACTGAGACGAGTCCTAAAAGCTCAATATCTCAAATCATCACATATAATCCCATATTATCTCATATCTTCTCATCACTGTATATAGAGAACAGTACTGTCTAATGACTTTATAAATAATAAAAAATATACATGTATATAAACATTCGATAATATATGAAATCACATTTATTTCTATTTTCAACAACCTTTAAAATTTATTTTCTTTTCTTTAAAAATATTATTATTACGCATATATTCAAAAACAGAAATAAAATCTTTTACTGTATGTGTTTCTGATAATAAATACCATTATGTAGATAAAATTCATTTCCACAAAATCACTAAATCAAATCATTTAATATTCATTTGCAAACATGCTTTACCATAATTAAAAATCATAATAATCCACAGAGAAAATAGGTTTTGTATGTTCTACTCACAGTGATGACGATTAAATCTGGTATCATCAATGTCTGCAGGTTGGTTCTTATTCACAAGTCTCGCTAATCAAATAAACGATATAATTATTACTGATAACATAAAGTACAACTAATTGTACTCAATAAAACTCAAACTCACATAATATAACTTTCAAATAATTAAAATTACTAAAATATCCTTATGTCTAAAAATTACCAAAATGCCTTCGATATCAAAATTTACTAAATTGCCCTAAAAAATATAATTTATTAGTTTATCCTCATAATCTTAAATTACTGAAATATCCTCAAATCTTTTAAAATTATCAAAATACCCTTGAATTCTAAATTACCAAAATATCCCAAAAATCATAATTTACCAATTTAACCTTAAGATCATAAATTACCACTCTATCCTCAATTTCATCAATTACTAAAATACTCACAGATTGGAAATTATAAAATTATCTCTGAGGTATAAAATTATCAAATTATCCCTGATTACTTAAATTATCGATTTACCCTCAGAATCTTAAATTACCTAATTGTCCTTGTCTATAATTACTAAATTATCCATAACTTTTAGAAATTACAAAATTAATCCTAAATTTCACAAGCTTGATTGAATTGCCCCTCACGAGTCAATGGTGACCAGACTTGATCAATTGTCTTGTAGTTCCGTCTCGGTGAGTCCAATGGTGACCTTTCACGTGCGGTGACAGTGGCAGATCGAAATCCTAACTGTCCTTGTCTATAATTACCAAATTATCCATAACTTTTAAAAATTACAAAATTAATCCCAAATTTCACAAGCTTGATCGAACTGCCCCTCACCAGTCAATGGTGACCGGACTTCAGTCAATACTGTCGGGAAGCTTAGGTCTTGTAGTTCCAGTCTCAGTGAGTCCAACAGTGTCAGCGGTGACCTTTCACGCGCGGTGACAGTGGCAGATCGAAATCCTAACTGTCCTTGTCTATAATTACCAAATTATCCATAACTTTTAAAAATTACAAAATTAATCTCAAATTTCACAAGCTTGATCGAACTGCCCCTCACCAGTCAATGGTGACCGGACTTCAGTCAATACTGTCGGGAAGCTTAGGTCTTGTAGTTCCAGTCTCAGTAAGCCCAACAGTGTCAGTGGTGACATTTCACGCGCGGTGACAGTGGCAGATCGAAATCCCAAAGCCGCAGGTTGTAAGTTGTCGTTCACTGATAATTTGCCCATTTCAGGAGATGAAACCAATCAAAAATGAAAGCTAGAGGTGAAAGGAGTGGAATCTAACCGGTGGCGTGGCCAAACTCCAACGGATTCGATGGCAGCAAGAAAGGATTTGTTGCCAAAACGTTCGAGCTTTACTGGGGGCGTTCTAGTCAGTTTTCGGTAGTGGAAATGGTAGGGATATGACCGGCGTCTCACAAGCTTCAAATCGGTACCAAGCTTGCCCAGATCGGTGGCTAGAATCATGAGTTCCAATCAGGTCACGGTCGCAAGTCACAAGTTCTTATTGGGTCGACCCGGTTAATTCTCTCTCTCTTTCTCTCTCTCTCCCCTTTCTCGGCTCCTCTGTCTCTCCATTTAAAGAAAATGATTTTTTATATCGATTAAATCGATACTCTTTCCATGATAACAAAAATCTGACTAATCGCCTTTGAAATTGCATTCGGTTTTGTCTCGGTTTTATATCGCGATAAAATTTAAAATTATTCATATGCGATTAATTTAATAATGCGTCAAATTTTCTCATGATAATATGTAACAAGTCCCAAATTTATAAAATCGATACTGAATGGAAAAATAAATGATTCACTTTAATAAGAAAATAAAAGTGCATATATTACAAATATTAATGCCATTTCATGTACAAGACTAGTATGTATATTACGCTTTAGAAATTGTATCTGCCAAACTAGCAAATTAACCCACTGATACAGCTAGCTTCTGGGAATTAGCCTAACAATGGAGAAGAAAGTCATCTTTGCTGCGATGCTGATGCTGTTGTTCATGGGGCAAGCAATGGTGAGGTTCGATAAATGTTATGCCGCATGTTATTTGGATTGCATTTTAGATATGAAGCGTAGGTTTCCGTATGTTCAAAACAAACTCTTGCCTTGTGCCTGGAAATGTTTGAAGCACTGCCTCTTTCATGCTGGTGCTTCTATGGGTTTCGATTACTGTAACATCGGCTGCACAATGGATTCTTGTTCCGATAACTTTCATGGTATATTAAATCTCTTTCTCTTTAGTTCAGTACTCTATAAATTTCTTCACGAATATGTTTTATAAATTTTATATATGTGTCTCTTTATATGTTTTCTAATGTGACCCTGCAGATGCACAAAAGATGGCTGGTTGCGTTGACAACTGCTCTAGCAACACTTGCGAGGGCATGTCTTCAAATTCCATTAATTCTAGATAAATTATGTCAACCCATGAGAAAAAATAAAATCATTCAGTCGAAGGAAATAAAAAATTAACAATTATTCGCTGTATGGATTGTGTTTGTAATTCATTCTCATGGTATGAGATTGGTTTTGCAGAATGAACGGATTTTCCTATAAATACCACTAGAAAAATTGAGATGACAAGCATGAGTCCAGCCCATTCGTGAAGTATCATGGCTAGGCTTTGTAATCGTATTGTGCCTAAGCCCGAAGAGCTTAAGGCCGAACAAAAATGCATGAAATATTAATGTTTAAGGACTATGATTTACCATATTCTAGAGTTATCATGTTTCATTGTTCGGATATCAACGGATGATAAGATTTTATTGATTTTTTGACCATTTAATGGCGTTCAATTTGTGGAATACTTTTACTTTTGATGTATTGTTATTGAACTCTTGTTTAAATATCAAATGAATTTTAAAACATATTCTACACTTAGTTTTTTTTTCTCTAATGTATTAAGTATATTATATATGGATCATTAATATTATTAAATGAATATGAAATTTATATTTTTATTGCAATGGTTAAAAAGTAAGAAATAATAAATACATGAAAATTGATATTTTAATTCACCATGCTTTGTGTTGTTAAATTAAATAGAACCATAAATTTTTATACAAATTTACTTCTATATACAAGGTATAGTCGCACTGGTAAAAATAATTTATTTGTGTCATAAAGTGTTCTTTATCCGACCAATGGAATAGTGGCTCACAAATTTGGGCTGGGTAAATTGTAGAAAATTTGTGGCCGTATCGTTTTTCCATTAGAAACACCAAAATGATTAAGATATAAAATTAAGAAATCTAGAGCGAGAACGCTCTGATCTCCGACGTCTGTGATAAGATATTTGATTGTGACTATCTTGATCTTAATCTCCTCATAATTTTTAAAATTCTGTGCTGAAGAAGTGTTGAAATTTGCAGAAGCTAAGGCTATCGAGAATTTTAAAGTGAAATGTTGGTGTTGGGGGTTCAAAAATAAGGAAACAAGTTACATTAACCAAAGTCTCTTTTCTTAAATTGGTCAAATTTAAACGTTAAAATTATAAGGTTAGAGATTAAATGGGTGATTAAATAAAATTACAGATCTAATAAGGTAGTAAAAGTGAGAAACATTAATGAGTCGTTCACCTTGTTGTTCAACGAGTGGAAAAGTTCGCGTCCAATTTATCCGCCAGCAATCCATGTACATGACTAGTATATGTATTTTATACAAATATTATGCCTTTAGAAGTCGAGTCCGCAAAACCAGTAAAAACATTGATACAGCTAAGCTACTAGCAGGAAGGTTAAAAATGGAGAAGACATCAATCAAAAAAACAATCAAATTCCTGAGAAACGAACAATATAAAGTAGGCATCCAAATGTCAAAAGAAAGCACGATAGTTACAGTAACATTTGATTATAAATAGTAAACTTGCATATATAATATCGCATCCTTGAATAACAGTTGTTAAGGAATAACAGTTGTTAAGGCAAGTGCTGGCATGGTAAAATCACACCTGGCTGGCGTAGATTTGTCAATATTTGACATTTGCCGGCACTTAATTTTGATCCGAGCTAGATAATCATTTGCAACCCAGGCAAAACTCAATAACAAAATACTCCTAGCCCTACCTTGCTCTAGCAAATGAAGTGACTTCTTCACCCATTCTGATGGTAAGTAACCAGGTACCACGATGATATGGGCAGACCGAACTAAGGCCTAGGAGGGGCTTCAGCCACTTTTGAGCAATTAATTTTTTTTTAAATGCACCCCAACCCCCTTCTAAAAGAGTTAAATAAAAAGAATTTAAAGATCGTTTTCATATAATAAAAGGCTTGTGGTTTAATAATAAGTATGTTATTTAATGATTTTAGAGTTTTGATTCAAATCTCAATTGTCACTTTTTTTTAATATTTTGTAGAAATTACTTAGAAAAAAAGATATTTTCACACATTTAAAATAAATAATTTATTATTATTATTATTTAAAATTTAAAATAAAATAATAGAATTTGAGTTTATGAGACTCAAAATGTATTTAAATGAACATTAAAATAAAAAATACTCTGAATTAAATAAATTTTTTTGAACTAAGCCTCTGTTGATTTATGTGTCCGGGTCCAGCACTGCATGCTGATGCCTTTTGTTCGTATAATACATTCTCTTCATCGTCAGAGAGGAGCTCAAAATCAGAATTCTTTTTCTCAAAAAATTGCCTAAACTCTTTCCTCAGTACACTGTAAGAACGCTTGAGGCTCTCCTGTAGTTCTCCTTGCTTCCCGCTATTGTGTTTTGGCACGGACCAAATGTGCCCAGTCACTACCTCTTCTTCCCCGTTCACATTGTCTTGTCCCAGAATACCTTTTAGCTGGCCATCATAAGAGCATTTTTTATTTTATGCATCCACAATGAAATCAACTGAGCAAGAGACCTCAAGATCAGTATCATAATGGATGTCAACAGGATTAACATCTATCTCAGATGAAACAGAAATGTTTTCATCATAAGCATCTTTAATCTGTCTATGGAGCCATCCCAATATTTTATTCGATTTGTACCTCTGGTAGTCTTCTTTTTTTTTTTTTTTTTGGTTTTGGTTTCAAATGCGAAGGCATGGTTACAATCTTCCCAGTTTTGGGAGAATCAACCGCAGTGTTACCTAACTTCACTAGAAGGATGCTGTTCTCATCAAGAGCTCCATATTCGCTGCAGTCAGCACGAACAACTGGTGCGATGCAGATTTGCCCCTGGCTCTAACTCACCAAGTGTTTAGCAAAAAGTTCAATTATGTCCTGTAAAATAAAGACAATAAAAAGTTGGAGTTCTATATCTACTAAAAACAAGATAAACCAAAATCTGAAAGCTTCTGTAAGAAATAATAGAATGACCGCAATCCAGCTTTCGCTACTGTTTTTTTTTCAGTTCTAGAATTCGCCAATTCATCTATATGTATATTGAATATCGAATTAATCAATTCAGCAATATGAATTAAAATTCCAATTCATCTATTGTAATTGATGAATTTGTTCACCAATTCATCAATATGGATTTGTTTCTCAACTTAGAATCCCAACGTCAGAACACAGTCCAGAACTTAGCAGCCTCTTGACATCAATTTTGAGAAGAGCGTGTATGCACATAATGATGCACCAGAGAAAAGTTGGTGTGTCCAAAATTACTAATTTCAAACAAGTTTATTTTGGTTTTTGTGTGTGTGTTTGTGGATACTAGTCTAACACTGTCATGCTTTGTGAATATAAATACGGAAACAATTGGAAGCTGGCATTATCTTAACTAACCGGTATACAAAATTGCAGGTGCTATCTTAATTGCCTTGGTGGATAATGAAAAATTTTATAGAAGAATACTATTTAATACTAATGGGAAAAAATAACAACAATAATAATAACAAAAATTAGAAAATCCAGAGGAAAATAGGTACCCGATGATCGACACGGCGTGTTAAGGATTTGGCCTTGGAAGGAATATACTCCACAGGAGGACAGCTCTTCTTACTAGGGGGCAGAAGATTTTCATCCCAAGTGACAAAGTACAGGTCCCCATCAAGATCACTTGCACAAGCTTCATTTGTGTGAGGCCTATCACCTTTCTGAGGGAAAACAAGGCAATCACATAAATGGTGCAACTCCAGATGGTCAACTGCTTTCGGAAAACAAGGATTCTTAGCTACAACCACAAACCCATTGATAACTTGCAATTTCATTGTCTCTGCAAACCAAGAACAATGTTTGGAAAAACAGTTTTCCAGAGACGACTCTGACACTTGGATAAAGCATTGGTCTTCTTTCAATACCCCAAGCTCATCTAAACATCCCATTAACCACCTCCCAGTAGGTATGTAGATACTTGCCTTATCCCTAAGGCCCCAAAGCTGGGCCGCTCTTAGCAAAAGTTAGCATGCCTCGTAGATGAGGTTCTGTTTGAGGCTCGAAACCAGCACTCAGCATTATTGCTGCTGTGTTTCCTTACTCAGCGCAGGATGCAGTGAGAACCTCAAACGCCACATTCGAGCCCACAGGCATTAGATTCAGTTTAGAAACCATGGAAGCCTGCATACTCCAAAAAATTTCATCTGGAACATTCAATGTGGATAGCAATGGAATGATCTGCCTGTTCAGGAAGCCAGGCTGAAACCTAGTCCAAGCAAATTTCCAAAGTGGCGTTGCAGGACTGGAATTTTTTCATACTTCCCCTCGAAGACATTTGAATCCCATAATCTTTCGCAGGCCAACACGCAGCAACCCCTTTGTAACCAGCATATCTAATCTGATAAGCAGAGGGTGGAGGGCTCCCATCCAATTTCAATTTCTGGGCTACTTCCATAGCAAGATCAGGGGTAATCTTTCCAATACCATCAGAAAATACATATCCATTCCTCTTAATATCTGGAAGCTCGTGGTCAACTTCTGTCGGCAGTATCTCAACTGTTGCATAAGTAGAAGAGATGCACTGACCCATCCTAGCAGCATACTTTGCAATATTCTTGACACTGAACCCTCCCCCTCCAAAAAAAAATACAATCCAATTTTTTATGTCAAGTACACTAGTCTCTCCACCTTTAGAAAAAAACCAGGCAGAACAGTCTCAGTTGATTGGATGAGAAAGCCAGAAAAGAATATCACCTACCACATAGATTGAATCCATTAGAAAGAATGCTCTTCACCCTTTTAAACACTCTTCTACAAGAAAGAGTTGGGCGTGATGTCTTTTGTGATAGGAGCAACATAATAGCTGAGAACATTTGTGTTGATTGTTTGCAAGCCCTCATCCATTAAGTTAACTCTTAGAAAGCGATCAGCTACATCTTTATACTCTCTAAGAACACTGCTGGGGAGTTCAACTTCTGGTGGTAGACAGTACGCTTTAGTTGGAGTAATAGCCAACCTTCTAATTTCAGCAATTTCATCTACATTCTTAGGACCCTCATACTGTCAGGTAGAGAACACAGAAAAATAAGAATTTAAACAAAGCTTGAATGAGAGAAAAGAACTTGCCGCATTAAATTCATGAACTGAAACAGCCTTTAAATAGGCTTTACAAAGAGTAGAAAAATGTCAATAACAGAAAAGAGAAGAAAACTGGGCACGAAAGCATGATGTGCCATGACTCAACAGAAAACGAGAAAAAATAGGAACCATATCAGATATGCAGAGAAAACAGCAACTTATTCCTACTCAAACTCAACTAACATAGAACCAAGTCTAATACGTGCTAATTTCTGAATCAATATTCAACACATACAGCTTAGGATTCTTTATTAACCACTCCTGCATGTCTTTCAGCTTCTCATAAGCATCAAACACTGGACGTGTATAAGAATAGATGAGCTTCAATACAGCCACATTGACCTTCCTAGGTTGGCGCACTTATCAGATCAAAGAAGCTGTCTGATAACTGATGTTGATTAAGAATGGCTTTATGCATGACAACATTCACCAGAAACATTATCTCAAAGGATACACCTTGTAATGCATACCGAAAAAAGATCTTCCATGGGAACCTCAAAATCAGGTTCTTCTCCAATTGTAACTTGCTCGCTTAGGCAATATTCTTGCACCCTTTGTTTTCTGAGATAAGTCATGACCTCATTCAACATCTCATGGCGACGATAAAAGATAGAAATTCAAAATACGAATTACATTGATCAATTGCACCACTAGGTGTGAAATCTGTTGTTCAGATCCAAGGATCATCATCCAACAGATCAAAAGGAACAAGCACCTGTATATCATCATTGGCAGTTCTGTAGCAAATCCGAGGTGAAGAAGCCAGCTGCAACAAAACTGCTACACATGGCAATTCAGAACATTGACAATATTGATTTCCCTTACCAAGAACTCCACCTTAAATTCGAATTTAATTGCTGGATGCTCAATAGAAATTTTTAGAGCGAATGCAGTATCTTTTGTAAAACAAAATTTGCATGTTCCATCAAATGGATCCCCCAGAAAATCAGTCCCAGAAGCAGGTCCTTGCCATGTGACAAAAAATTCGTCCTGGGTAACTAATGTGCTAATTTCGACGTACACATCAGGTAACTTCAAAGAAGTTGAAGTCCTTCCTCTCTGATTCAAGCATAATGGATTTTCGGGCCCAAACTGACCTTCAATGCTCGGCCATTCAGAAAAAGCTCCATATGTTCCGCGGCATCCATTGCACAAGTTACGTAGGTAGACGTGTAATGCACAAATGCATAGGGGTCCGCCTTTTTACAAGGATCTGTTTTTCGAACTGCTGCAACATTTCTTATAAAAAAAATTAGGATACGACTTTGAAGGGGTGCAAGAAGTCTTCAATCTACAACGGCGCACACCTCCAACTTCATTTTTCCAAGTATTTGACAAGATCCACTGCTTTGATATCTCTACCAAATCCACCAACACTAACTTTGACTATTCCCCGGTATCTTTTCTCCGTCTTCTGGCTCCATTTATTCCAAAAAAATCCAAGTTCAACGGACAAATATAATATAAAGCAAGCTCTTCAAATGAAAACCTGACACAAAGACTAGAAGTATTGATTATAACCAGTTATCATTATATTTGAACAAACACATTCCAATTCAAAACCAGAATTGATGAAAACAGAAGAAACTTTAGGGGGATTTAATATTATATATAATTGGTTTAATTATCAACAAATGAGGCTAAAATACAACGATAACAAAGTTATTCCAAACAACAGTAAGCTTATATAACAAAACAGTATGCTCTTTATTGCACCAGTGCCCACCATGTGGTAAGCATCTAGAGACATGGTGACTCCCTGCGAGTAGTATCTAAATTGTGAATTAACCAAATATCCACACCAGAAGTGATCGCGAAGGCCCAAAAGACCATTACCCTGCTTATTACTATTAATTTATAGCAAGCTAATGGAAGCAAAATACATTTAAAAACATAAAAGGCATAAGATTCATTAAATTCACTTTTGAACTGTTTCTCAGCCGCGGTAATGAGGATGAACCAAGCCCAGTAATAACAAACATAAGACTCCACTCTATCAATAAGAAGATAATGTTGACCTAACTCAAAATTATAACTCTGTAGCTTTAAATGATTAATTGCCTCCAGCAGTAACAATTGTTCTAGATCAAAACATATGATACAAGTTACATTTTGCCTCTCATAACACCAGTCAGCTTCAAATAAGTGAAAAAAAAAGATTAGCAAATTGTGTCGTTCATATAATTTAATTCATTTTCGGCATAAACATCACGTGCATGTAGAAGATTGGAACTTCGGGACTTGACTTCAAAAACACAAGACTTCAAAAACAGAACAAAATACGCATGTCACGACCCGCCCCGAACCCTAGGACGAGCCTCTCTAATCCACAAAACCACATTAATAATGATTTCATAACAATAAGATTTTTCTACTGAAATTTCGGCAGAGTTTCCTCTTTGTTATGACATTCCCCAATCCTGCAAATAACTAAAATAACAATCCCAAAATAATTTTAAATTACAACAAACTCCACCAATTATCATCTAAATAATACCAAATGTTATTTGAAATATTTTAACACTTAACGTAGTAAGTTATCCTTAATTATAAAATTATACAATCAAAAATATTTAAACTAAAAAATTTCATAACTCCTAATACCATTACATGATCAAAATACAAATAATTATCATTACTGAGTCGACTGTTATACCTACAAATTTTCTGTAGGGAAAAATATAATAAAAATAGGATCAGTATAAACCTCAGTAAAATCAATGAGTGGATAATAATTTATGAAAGTAGTTTTATTTGAAAATAATCATATCATTTTTAAACACGATTTCATCAAACCATATCAAATCACTAACTTCAAAAAATATATATAATGTCACGTGAAATGACCAGAGAAGAACATATCATAGCATCATATAAATACACAATCTAAAATCGTCACATAATACTGCGTAAAGCTAAGGAAAATTCACAATACATGATATCAATATTGAATACTAAAAACTATCACCAAATATGTAATTTAGTAAGTTTAGCATCAGGGGTATGTTGATAATTTTCAAACATAAGGGTATTTTGATAATTTTAATAATTCGGGAGTTATATTATGTGGGTTCAAGCTTTATTAAGTACAATTAGTCATATTTCATGTTATCGGTAATAATTATGTCGTTTACTTGATTATGAGGATTCATGAACGATAATCAACTCGCGGATGTTAACGATATCATATTTGAATGTCGTCATTATGAGTGGAATATATAAAACTTATTTTGTTATGGTAAAGCATGTTTGCAAATGAATGTTAAAGGCTCTGATTTAATAATTTTCTAAAAATGAATTTAATTGGCAGAATTAGTATTTATTGTTAAAGATATTTATGATTTAATAATCTTACTATCGATTTTGAATATATACATAATGATGATATTTTAAAGAAAAGAAAATAAATTTAATGTTTGTTTAAATGAAAAAGGAAATGAGATTTCAGATATTTTCAAATGTTTACGTATATATGTATATGTGGTTCTTTGCCGAATCACCAGACAATACCCTTTCTCCTGTATAATGATATTGATGAGATGAGATGATATGTGATGATATAAGATACAAGCTTTTTGGGGCTCGTCTGAGTACACACAAAGGCTTTAGGCCGTGTACTTGGTCGTTTTTGTCTTTTGGGGACTAATTATGCATGCATAGATATGATGAGTTATGATGATGAGATGTGATAAGATGTGATGAGATATGAGACGGTATTTTTCCGTCTATCTGTATAGCTCCAGGGCATGATGGTTTATTGATTGCTCGTTTGTTCAAGTTCGGATTATCCGTGTAGCTTCAAGGCATGATAATTTCTTGATTACTTGTCCGTTAAGGTTCAGATATGATGAGATTATTTCCCTTGGTTATCGAATTATCCTTAGAATCTTAAATCACCAAAATATCCTCAATTTGTTTTACTAACATAATCCATAGATTCTGAATTTTTAAAATTATCCTTGAAGTGTAAAATTCTCAAAATGCCTCTGATATCATAGATTATCAATTTACCCTTTTAATTTTAAATTACCTAACTGCATTATGAATTTACAAAATTATTCTGAACTATGAAAGTACCAAAATGCCCCTGATATCCCAAATTATCAATTTACCCTTAAAATTTTAAATTACCTATTGTCCTAGTCAATAATTACCAAATTACCAAAAAATTTTAAAAATTACAGAATTCTCCTCCAAGTTTATGAATTTATCAAATTACCCCCTACTAGTCAACGGTGACCAAAATTTAGTCAACAGTGATAGAAAGCTCAGCTCGTGTAGTTCCAACCTCGGTGAGTCTAATGGTGTCGGCAGTGTCCTCTCATATCGACAATCAGACTATTTTAGGTGACAGGACCGGTTAGAAATAGAAGATAGAGGTGAGAGGAGTAGAACACAACAAGTGGCATGGCCAAACTCCGACGAAATCGACTGTAGCAAAAATAGATTTTTGGCTGAAAATTTTGAGCTTTACCTGCAACATTCTTATCGTTTTCTAGTGATGAAGATAGGAGGGATATGACTAGCGTCTTAAGGGCTTCAAAATATTACCAAACTCGCCTAGAATGGTGACTAAATCACGAGATTTGACAAGGTCACGGCCACAGGTTGGATCTGGATTGGGTTGAACTTGATCAACTCTCTGTTTCTCTCTCTCTCTCTCTCTCTCTCTCTCTCTCTATTTAAAGAAAGATTTTTTTAATAGTTTAATACTAATTAAGCCAATACCTATTTTGTGATAAATAAAAACCCGACTAACTAGCTTTAAAATCACAATTGATTTTGTCTCGTTTTTACATTACATTAGATTTAAAATTTTTCATACACAATCAATTTAATGAACTCGTCAAATTAATCCATAATCACATGAAATAAGTCTAATAGTTTTGAATTAATATCGAAAAAATAAATGATACACTTTATTCGAAAATTAAGTGTGACAATGCAATTTCAATTTTCAGTTTTCCTACTCTTTCTCAAGAACCAAATAGAAAAACCAACTAACCAAGTGAAATGTTTAAAAAGGGAAACGACAATTACCTTGAGAAAGGCAATTGACAGTACACCTTGAGAGGGGCTAAGAGTGTGAGTTTGTCTGTCATTATTACAAGAAAAAAGAGAAGCTGAGAGTATTTCCTTCTGCAATAAGTGTCTTTTTTTCTCATCGTTGCTTCCTTCTCAAGCAAGTTGTTTTATAAGAGGCAGAGATTTTTCTTTTTAAATTTAATTTTTTTTGTTCCCATTAGGATCACGAACAAATCCTTGATTCAACGGCAAAGATTAGCTTGATTTATTGAAGTTTTGAAACTATTACTTCTATTGAAGAGAAATTGATGATTTTGGTCCAGTTCGATAATGAGGTTGAGTAATAGTACTTTTAAAGTTATTACAATTTAAAAGTTAAATTATGTTAATTTAATATTTGTATAATGAAAAATTAATAATATTTTTATTATTTTATTAAAATTATTATTTAAAATTTAAATTTACTATTAACTATCGATTGTTATTTTATAATTATAATATTTTAATAATAATTATAAATTATAAATTATAATACTTTAAGAATAATTATAATTTATAAATTATAATACTTTAATACTAAATAACATGGGTAATTGATGTGATGAGAAAGAAGCTTGTCATGCGTTAATTACACCGCAATCCCTATTTTATTATAAAATAAAAAAATAAAAATTAGTATTATCACTTTATTTTTTAGAGTCAACTAAAAATTTTTGTCCAATTTACCCACCAGCAATTAACCTAGTACACATATTTTTGGTAAGCCCGTACTAAAAAGATATTAATTCACACGGAATTCAAATTTCCTCCTAACCTAATTTAAAAAAAAATGTTTAGAGGATTTAATGTCACGTGACAAGAAAATAATAAAGATAAAAATTATATGGGACAATTATAACTTTATACAATCAAAATTTATTCATTTATGGTAATCTTTAAGTTATATTTGTTATATCTTACAACTAATAAAAATAATATGAAAATGAATAATATATAAGTGGTCATGTGAAACTAATGTTTATTTATTCCTACTTATAATGATTGTAAGTTATATTAAATATTATTAAGGACACAATTATCTTGTTGGGAGTATATCATACTCCAAATTTTACCATTTTTTGCAAAGTCCCTAATGTTTGTTGTAATATATCAAAAGTTATAGGTTTCAAAATTTTAACATATAGGCCCTAATGAAATAATAATGATGTTAGTTAAATATGTTTATTTATCAAATTACCTTTGACCAATAGATAACACAAAATTTTAGCGGCCATGAGTGTTTAAATCTTGAAATGCTTTATTATCTTTGAGTTTTTTTTTTTAAAAAAATTAGGGATTGCAATATTAAAAACAGAAAAATACGGTACCAATTTTTGCAACTTCTCCTTTGGATCTAATGATTGAATCATAAAAGGACAAATATAGAGGCCCCGTACAACTTTGGCAAGAGAGCTAGACCTCTTAAGAAATTTCATTTTGACTTCCCTAATTCATTCACATTTATCCTAATTGGTCCTAAAAACCCCTCACTTCCATCTCTTCAAAAATGGGGAAGAGTCAAACTTAACAATGTATTAGGCATTCAACATCAATAATACTCTGTCGTAAGCAATTATTTTCAATGTATGAATATATGGCAAAACTGATATTTTCCCAAACTAAGTGTTTGGCCATGGCAATGGCATCATAAACTTTTATAGCCATGGATGGCCACGGTAATTACAGAGATAAGATTTTATTTCAAATTCAGTCAATTAAAAATGTGAAGATTTCAAACTTTTGAAGGTTTTTTTAGCAAATCTTTTTTTTAAGATATTTACTCTCTAAACTATCTATATGTTGAGGAATTCCAAAAATTATATAATGAAAGGTTACTAATTCAAACAAAGAAATTTTAAAACGTAAAATAAGCATGAATCTGATTCAAAGCTTAAAAAAAATAAGCATGAATCTGATTCAAAGCTTAAAAAAATGTGTGCTAAAAAGGAAAGTAATCAAAGATAATAAAATTTAGGTTAGTTTGAGATATAAGCCAAAAAGAGGATCTCAAATATTGTATAGCTGAGAGTTATTGTTTAATTACTTCTTTTATTCAATCATGCAATGATGTGGTTGTTACATGCTAATCCAAAACTAAGGCTACTATACATATCAATAAACTAATGGTGCATTTACTAATTAGTAATTAGAATGGGTTGGATTCAGAATAGGATGAAATTGGAATCAAGAATGGGAATCGAAATACATTGTTTACTTGACTTATAGGAATCAGAATCAGAATGGGATTCATTTCCATTATTATGTTTACTTTGTTCTAGAACGAGAATAAATTATACTATTTTATTGAAATACCCTTTATTCATATTGTTCTATAACAACAACAACAACAATAGCAATAATAATAATAATAATTAGTTACTTTAGAAAATTATTGTTATATGATTATTATCATTATTTTTATTATTTGTTATATGATTATGATAATTATTATTAAAAAAATTATTGTTAATAATAATAGTTATAATTTTGAACTCTTTCATCTTTTTATTATTATTTTATCTCTCCTATGTTTCTTTTTTCTTTTCTCTTCTTCTTCTTCTTCTTTTCTTTTTCTTTTCTTTTCTTCAAATTCTTTGTTATTCCTTTATCATCAATCACATCAATTTCATCTTTTTCATTAACATTATTATCATCACAATTTCTTCTTTTTCTTCTTATTGATTTTGTTTCTTCTTCTTCTTCTTCTTCTTCTTCTTCTTCTTCTTCTTCTCCTTCTCCTTCTTCTTCTTCTTCTTCTTTCCCTTCTTCTTCTTGAACATCAAAATTCAGTTTCATCTTCATCATCATCACAAATACATAATTTCTTCATCATCATCATCATCATCACAATTACATCATTAGTAATCATCATCATCATCACAATTACATCATTAGTAATCATCATCATCATCTCTGTTGCTCTGTTGCTTGTCATCACAAATCATGATCATCACTAATCTTACCATCAATAATCATCATAAGTGAATGGTTCTTCAGCAACGATGTAGAGGTTAACCATGATAGTGGCGACAAATTCGACCAGTGATAAGCAACAAAGATGTGCTACAAGTGACGAAAGTGCTGCCACTGATCTTTTCTTTGATTTTAGATGATAGAGACGAATAAGTTAGTTGGCTAGGTTAAGGATTTCATGGGATTTTTATAATTTTTATTATTTAATTGTAAAGAAGGTAGTTTAGGAAAATTAAAATTATAATGGGGATAGTTTTGTCATTCACGAGAATGGATTTCTGATTCCCAAGTCCCCCTACTGGAATTAGAACTTCCGTAATCAAACCTAATTTTATATAGGTTCCAACATTTGATTCCCATTCTTAATATTAATTTGAAGAAGTAAACAATTTATTGATTCGCTTTGCTTCATTTCGATTTCCATTATAGTTTTATAAGCATGCCATAAATGTAGAATTGCACGAACTTAAAAGAAAGCAAAAATGGGATCTAAGAATTATTAGTGTATATATATTGGATGGACTTCATGATGTAAGATGATTATGTATTACAAGTATGGTACTTTCAAAAGCTCATTACTAGAGTTACAGGTGTTTATATTCAGCATATAATATATTGTTTCAAAACTTATGACAAGATGAGCCAAACCTAAATTGATTGTGCCATTCTACCTATAGTTGAGTGAAATTTTAGCCTCTTTCCTGGTTGTTTTGTTTTAAAATTATTTTTCCTACTTTTTTTAATTCTTCTAGGATTTTTCTCTTATTTCTTTATAATCATATTTAAGTGTTGTTTGTTTTTCTTTTCTTATTTTGGTTAGAAGATTTCAAATTTTCCTGTTTTAGTAAATTCACAATATTTAAGGTTATTATATAAAGAGATCTAAATCCTTAGTTATGTGTTAGTAAAACTATTCAATAAACTTATTATTCAAAAACCTTTATTTCTTCTATCAATCTTCTTTCAATGTTTTTGTTTTATCAATTAGTAACAGATCAAGTTCACTTGTCATTATAGTATGACTACATAAAAAAATGAGTCATTGTCTTGAAAATATTTATCAAGGGATACAGGCAATGTCTGTGAAGACTATCAAACAAATGGTCAAAGAAGTAGTCTTACTAGCCATAAAGGACTTATACAACTTGAGGATTTATATAATTCAAAGGTCTCACGATTTCTATGAATAATAACAGAGAGAGAACAATGACAAATAGTTAATCACGAGGACGCTGATGAAAGAATCAAAAGTGAAGAACAACCTTGAGATTATCATCGTAAAGAGATACAATAGGATGTTAATTGTGAAATAATGCCTCCAAGCATCAATCACAAAATAATTTCTTAGATTTTAGAACCCAACAAAATAAGCATAGCTATATGTTCATGAGCAGTTAAGGAACGATATAAAAGAAAAATACTGGATAATGAACATAGAGAATTTTTTAGCAGTTAAAGACCAAAGATGTGGAAAAAGTTTAAATTATAAGATTAATATTGATAGTACAATTTTTATGATAGAATTCATGTTGAAGAATTTTTAGACTAAATAACAGACATAGAGAATTCTTATAGTATATAGAGACTCCCCAAGAGAAATGAGTTAAACTTATGGCATTTAAATTAAAAGGCACAACATTTGCATGATGACAACCTCACAGAATTTAAGAAGAGATGTAGGAAAACATTGATCAAATCATGGCTTAGAATGAAGAGGATACCAGTGCATTATCAATAACAGTTATATATGAAATATCAAAATTATAGGCAAATATCGGAGTCAATGAATATGTAAAGCAATTTTATTATCTACATATAAGAAATAATATAAACGAGCCAAAGTTTCATATACTTACAAAGTATCTTAATGAATTAAAATAAGAGATGCAAGTTGATATTATAGATGTAATTTAGGACGTGGGTACGATGATTGCTAAGGCAAAGAAATTAGAAGAACAAAAACAATGTACAATCTCTAAAACTTAGTGGTTGCAATTCATTAGTGTGTATAATAGACCAAGCAACATTAGAGTCAATAATAAGCAAAAGCATAGGCTAGTGGTAGTAAAGCATAACAACCAGAATAGCAACAACTAAACCAATATCATTTTAGACAAAAGCTACTTAGACAATAGTAGTACCAACCACAAATATACAACAACCCATATGCAAAGCCTATGCTGAACAAGTACTTGAAGTGTAGGGAATCAGGGCAATGACTAATGATTGTCATATAAAAAATTTAAATTTGGCAAAGGTTAAAGTTGAGCAAGGCAGAGGTGAATAACGTTAAAGATAAGAATGATAAAGAAGCTTTATAGTTGGCATTAAAGTTTGAAAAGGATAACTAGCACAATAAGTTTTTCAAAACACATGGCATCATCAATGATAAAGTGTCTAATATGATAATTGGTAGTTGTGGTAGCAAAAATATAATCTCTAAGGCATTGGTCAATGTGATAGGGATTTTGACAGAAACATATCTAGCACCATATAGAATAACGTGGATTAAGAAAAAGGTAGAAACACAAGTGACAAAAGTATATCATGTTCTTTTCTCTATTAGAAAGATTTATAAAAGTCATTTAGTATGTGATTTAGTAGATATGAAGGTGCGCCATCTGTCATTAAGTAGACTTTAGCATTCATTATTGATGCAGTAAATAAAGGAATGGATAATATGTATAAGTTTTAGCGTAATAATAAGAAGGTTCACCTAGTGCCTTTAAGGAATAAAAAGAAGAATTGTATAACTATTGTCAGGCTACCTCGAGCATGATTGTGATGGTTGTAAGAATCTATAAAAGAAAAAAAATTAGTTTAAGATGAAGACTAAAGAATATTTATAAAGACGTGCAACCACTGTTAATTGAGTCCTCTAATACTACATCATCAAAGATACCAAATGGCTTATCACTTTTGTGAGATATACAACATTATATACACCTGGTCCCTAGTGCAAGTGTACCTAACTTGTCCCACTATCACATGAGTGCTTATGAGTATATGATTTTACAAGGCAGGTTGATGAGGTATTGCAAAAAGGATACATTAGTGAAAGCACAAGTCCATATATTTTACTAGTTTTGTTGGTGTCAAAGAAGGGTGGGAGTTGGCGTATATATATTGGCAGCATACGAATTAATCATATTAAAGTAAAGTACCATTTTCTTATTTTGATGTTTTAAGATTTACAAGGTCAACTAAATAGTCCTCGATTTTCTCAAAGATAGAATTATTTCATTGAATTCATATTAGGCTTGGCGACGAGTGAAAGACAACGTTGAAGACAAAAGAAAGATTATATGAGTGGTTTGTGATACTATTTAGGTTATCCAATGACAAGTACTTTCATTCAGTTGATGAATTAGGTTTTGAAACCCCTTTTTTTTTACAAATTTATTGTAGTGCATTTTAATGATTTATTGGTTTATTTCATTAATATGGCGACAGTTGAAGATTTAAGAATAGTTATAAAGGTGTTGTAAATAAATAAGCTATACATTAATTGAAGAAATGCAACTTTCTACAAAGTAATATAGAGTTTTTAGGTTCTATAGTTGGTGTGGATAAGATTATAGCTATTGAATCCAATATACATGTCATTAAAGAATGGCTTAGACCTAAGGGTATTAAGCAAGTTTTGCTTTGGTAAAGTTTAAGAGCTAAATTACCTTGATAAACTTTAATAGTTTGGTTGGTGATGCTTTGTAGGAGATATATTCATGGATTTAGGACTATAGTAGAACTTGTTACAAAATGTTTAAAGAAAGGGAGGTTCAAGTGTGGATAAGGGTAATAAGCAAGTTTTGCTTTATTAAAGAAAAGTTATCCAGTATGCCAATATTAACCTTGATAAATTTCAATAGGTTGGTTGAGGTTGATATGATGCTTCTAATAAGGATATTAAGACTATTTTTTTTATGCCTTAAAACTTTTCTAAAAAGAGATCATCCATGAGTGTGTGTTGGAGGAAAGGTGACCAATTAAGTAAAATATAGAGTGCAAAAGACAAGATAAATAAAATATAGCAAAAGTAATCTATTTAAGACTAAGTGTTTTACACCATTCTTAGAGCATCAAATTCATGGGAGCATTATTTGATTCAAAAAGATTTTGAGCTTTACAGTGATCATTAAGCCTTAAAGTATTTTAACAAGCAATAAAGTCTTAGCAAGATACATGTGAGATAAGTAAGCTATATGCAGAAGTTCACTTTTGTTATGAAGTATAGGTCTGGGCACCAGATGCACTTAGTAATTAAGCAACTTTATTGGTAACTTAAGTCAATAAAGTTATTGATTTGAGTTCTTCAAGGGTTCATACACTAAAGATGAAGACTTTGTGCATATTTGGATCACTCCATCAACTATTAGAATACAGAGGATTTCCTAATTCTATATGGATATTTATTTAAGGCTAATTAATTATGTATGCCTTAAAACTTTTTAAAAGAGAGATCATCCATGAGTTGTGTAGTGGAGGATTTGGTAAATATATTGGATGAAATATGACTAGAGTGCTTGTGGAGAGCTTTATTATTGGCCATAGTAAAACAAAGATGTGCAAAAGACAACTATAATTTTTAAAAGGTAATTTGATAATTATCAATTAGGTAATTTGAGATTTTGCTAAGAAAGTAAGGACACACAGTATTTTAGTAATTGATAAAAGGGTTTATACATGCCATTGCTTGTTTTAAAAAATATTTGGTTGGATTTATCTATTAATGTTGTGTTAAGATTACTGCACACAAGGATTTTTTAAGGTTTTTATTAGTGATAATGGATAGGTTTTCAAAGATCACATATTTTATTGCTTATAAAGAGACTGAAGACTCCACCTTAATCACGCATTTGTTATTTCAAGAAATTATGTGTTTACTTGTTGTTCCAAGGACTATTACTCCTAACAAAGATTTTAAATTCATCAATAAGTTTTGGTATCATCTCTGAGATAAGTTGGGTCTATAGCTATAGTTTAATGGTGCTTTTTATCCACAAGTAGAAGCTAAACAAAGATGGTCAACCGCACTTTGGGCAACATATTTTAATCGTTTGTAATGACAAGCAACAAACTAAGAAGACACCTTTCCTTAGCTCGAGTTTGATCACAACGGCATAGTCAATTGATCTACTGGTAAGACCCCTTTTGAGATTATCTTTATTTGTTCTCCATGTATGCTTGTGATCTGGCTATCAAACCTATACTAGTAGAAGGAAGCAAAATAATAGATAATATGGCAGAAAAGACTCTTTAAATTCATGCCAAGTTTTAAGCTCACTTGAAGGCTACCAATGCTAAGTATAAGGCTAAGGCAGATAAGCAACGATGTAAGAAGTTGCTTTAGGAATATGATTTAATGATGGTGTATTTACAATCTAATCAATTCCCTAGTATTTGTGCCAAGTATTTAGAAATAGAAGTATTGCATTTGGTCCATTTAGTTATCTTATTAATTGCGGATTGGAAATTTCGAGAAATTCTGCAGAATTTTGGAAATATTAATGATATTTATAAAATCGTTATTAATTGAATGTATTTCAACTGCCATACAATTAGAATATCTCTCACGTTTTTAACAAGGTTGATTCATTCGCGTATCATCTAGATGATGAGGACTGGTATCAACCCAACTCGAAGATAAGTTCTTTTCCTAGTAAGGGGGATTGATGTGAGAAGGTTGTGTATTACAAGTGAGGTACTTTTTAAAAACCATAACTTGAATTACAGGTGTTCTTGACATGTAATATATTGTTTCAAAACTTGTGACAAAACCAACCAAATCCAAAATTGCCTTTATTGTACTATCTCACAATCAAGCTAGAAATTTTGTTTCTTTTCTGGTCATTTTGTAGTTTTTAATTTTTTCTATTTTTCCTAATTGTTCTAAGATTTTTATCCTTTTTTTTTTTAAGAACTAGATTTGAATGCTGTTTGTTTTTGTTTTTCTTTTCTTATTTTAATTAAGAGAATTTTGTTATAGAATAATATTTCATATTTACTTATTTTAATAAATTCTCAATATTTAGGTTACTATATAAAGGGATCTAAAACCCTAGTTTTGTACTATTTTAAACTATTCAATAAACTTATTATTCAAAAACCTTTGTTTCTTCTAATAATCTTCTTTCAACGTTTCCGCTTCATTACTTCACAAACAAGTAATCGATGAAATGTGATCAACTTTTGAAACTTCTATTTAATTTAGAATGTATTTGTTCTATTAGGAATGAAGGATAATCTTTAATTCATATTTAATGATTTTTTAGTTCTAATGAGTAATCAGTACCAGTCTTTTTGCCATTTGGAACGTGATGAAAAGAAAAAAGTGATGAATAACAGTAATTCTGTAAATGAATGGGTAAATGAGACAAATTGGAAGTCACATATCTATTCCTTACTTAATTTTGAAGCAATTAGTTTCGCAGTTAAGGTTATCTTCACATTATATGAACTGTTGGATTTCGTAATAAACTAAATATCCCGTATCATAAATGCCGAATCTTAATTTACCAATCATCAGTATTGTCAGTTTGTATTTCGCAATGAGTTTCCATGTATATATCATTCTTTTTTAATAAGATCAGTGCATATCCAAGAAAAATCCAGCTTAGATTTCTCTTTCATTTTTCAAATACTTGAAACAAATCAAAAAAAAAAGCCAGCATTCAAAATGGAGGCTTCGATTTCTCTGTCATTCGTTATAGTTTCAATCTTTTTCCCTTCAGTTTCTTGCTCAATTCAAGATTGGAATCTTGAATTGTTTCTCAGATGTTTGCTTCATGACCCCGTTGAGCCCTCTAATCCTATTTCTCAACTAATTTACACTCAAAACAATTCATCTTTCCAATCTGTTCTGAATGCATACATCAAAAACCGGAGGTTCTTAACAGCTTCAACACCAAAACCGCTCGCTATCGTAACACCCAAGCACGAATCGCATGTCCCAGCAATTATAAAATGTTCAAATCAAGCCGGCCTGGAACTCAGAATCCGTAGTGGTGGCCATGATTACGAGGGCCTTTCGTATACATCAACAGTCCCATTTGTTGTTCTTGACATGTTTAATCTCCGAAAGATCGATATTAATATTGCAGACGAGACTGCTTGGGTTCAGGCCGGTGCTACCATTGGAGAATTATACTATAAAATCTCCAATATAAGCAAGGTCCATGCCTTCCCAGCAGGTGTTTGCCCCACTATAGGCATCGGCGGGCATATTACTGGTGGCGGTTACGGGAATCTGATGAGGAAATATGGCCTCTCTTCAGACAATGTCGTCGATGCACAACTTGTTGATGTTAAAGGAAGAATCCTGAACAGAGAATCCATGGGAGAGGATTTGTTTTGGGCCATCAGAGGAGGTGGCGGAGAGAGTTTCGGAGTCATATTGGCTTGGAAAATCAAGCTAGTGTCTGTTCCGGAGAAAGTTACCGTATTCAATGTTGGTAAAACAACCGATCAGGCAACTTCTCAAGGTGCAACAGATGTTATATACAAATGGCAACAGGTTGCTTCTGAGCTTCCTGAGGAGCTTTTCATCAGGGCAATGCCCAAGGTTGTTGACGGAAGCCGGCCCTTGGAGAAGACGATTTTGGTTTCTTTCATCGGTATGTTTCTTGGAGAAATAAGTAGTCTAATCCCATTGATGAACCAAAAATTTGCGGAATTGGGATTACAGGCAAAAGATTGCCATGAGATGAGTTGGATTGAATCAACACTTTTTTGGGACGAACTTCCGATTGGAACATCGATAAATGTTTTACTCAACAGATCAACGGATGTAAAATACTACTCCAAAAACAAATCTGATTATGTGAAAAGTGTGATACCAAAGAAAGCTTTGGAAGATATGTGGGCAAGGATGATCAATTTTGGGAACATGTGGATGCAATGGAATCCTTATGGGGGAAGAATGAGTGAGATTTTGGAATCTGAAACTGCATTTCCTCATAGAGCTGGTAATTTATTCAAGATTCAATATTGTACATTGTGGGAAGAAGAAGGGATTAATTCAACTAATCTTTACACAAGTAAGATCAGAGACTTTTATGGTTCAATGGCTCCTTATGTATCAAATAGTCCGAGAGAGGCATTTCTTAACTACAGAGATCTTGATATTGGCAGCAGTAATCCAAGCAATATAACAAGCTTATTAAGTGATGCTGATGTTTATGGAGCTAAGTATTTCAAGGGCAATTACAAAAGATTAGTTGAAGTGAAGACCAAGGTCGACCCTTTCAATTTCTTCAAGAGCGAACAAAGTATTCCACCAGGCCTAGTCAACTTTGGATGATAGAATCGGAAAGTGTAACAATGTAAGGGAATATATCAGCAAAATGGATCTTACTTATAGTAAGGAAATAAAATTAATGAAAAATTTATTTACCAGTAAATGGTAAGAAATCTATGATTTTTTTCGAGGGAAAAGAAACCTATCTTTATTTCTAAATTATTAATGTCTTATTGTTATTAATGTAAATTATGAATAAAAATTTGTTTTTTAATGTGTCCTAAAACATGAATAATGACTCATAAAAGTATGGATTTTCTCAAACTAAATTTTTTATGTTAAATGAGTTAATATTTTACATATGAATTTCATACCATTCAATCAAATAGTTTATTCAAAATTTTTTTCCCTTATATATATATAAAGAAAGGCATCCAAGATATCATTTAATAATAAATCTATGGATGAAAAATTAAATTCCCCTTGGAAGTTAAAAATTTAAGGAACGCACTTAACTTATATGTGTAATTTAGTAATCAATACACCATGATTGATAAATTTGATTTTAATTCTTTAAATGGTAGTTTATCAGTTTTAATTCTTTAAATGGTACAATAGATACATTTTTATCCCAAATTTCATCTTAAAATGATGTGTGGTTTATTAAGTGGTTGATAATTCTTTACAAAATTTAAATAAATTAATTATATTATCTCACCAACTAATTGATGAATACCACATTATTTGATATAATTTTTTAGAAAAAAAATTGGAATGTGAAACAATACTTATTATTAAATACCTTCAAGTACAAGGTTACAAACATTTTGGAATACCTAAAATTAATAGAGATTCTGGTATCAGTAATTAAACAGCCATAAAGTGGTAAAATCATTTAGATTGTTTTCTTAATCAAATAAATTATTGAGATTTGAATGAACGAGTATCTGCAAATCAGAGAAGGAAAAGTATCTCATAAGACAAGGGCAAAGTATAACCAATAATATAACTTCCATGAAAACGAGATGCCAGCTTTCCTTTTTTTTTTTTTTCCAAGAATTACACTTAAAACTCCATGTTATATTTAAGTCATTCCTTGAATGGGCCATAAGTGATTACGATCCATAAAAAGAAAAGAAATTTAATTTATATTTCAACGTGGTGTACTAGCAAAGGGTCTCTTACTAGAAGAATTTCTACCTTCAACATTTCTTAGCAAAGTGTCTCTTAATTTTAGGAGTCTACCCAAAACTTCTTCTGTGCCGATCCCCTTCCCGGGTGATTCTCTGGTACACTTTATCGCCAAATTCAAGACAGATGACATAAATTGTTCCCTTGCAGCAAAACCTTGGGCCTCTGTGTCTCTCCTTAGCAAATTTATGTCCTCAACTTCTACCACTGATTTTGGTAACAAGTCATAAACCCAATTCTTCAAACTCATTTCTTCAAAAAATTATTGATTTGTAAGTTTCTCCCTGGTAAACATTTCCATTACCAGAATCCCATAACTGTATATGTCACCTTTTGTCGACACTTCTCCTTTTCTTCCGTACTCTTCAAATCACAGTTTCACATATAACTAGAAATAATCTTCAAAGATATTTTGATAACATAAAAATCGTGAAAAATCAATAATGAAATTTGAAAGTTTAAAATGAAAAAATATTATAGACCAAAGTTGGTGCCATATAACTTATCGTAGGAAGGGTTTGTGTTCGCATCATCATCTCATCCACTCCAGTTAAGAGTTTTACAATGCCAAAATCACTCAAATGTGCAACCATATTTTCATCCATCAATACATTTCTAGGCTTTACGTCACAATGAATTATAGGAGCTAAATGACCAAAGTGTAGATATTCCAATGCTGATACAACATCTATCAATATGTTGAGCCTTTGGAAAATATCCAAATTGCAGTTGTCTAAACGCAAATGATTCCCCAAGCTTTCATTAGGCTTGTATTCCAACACCAAGGCTTTAAAATTATCATTTGAACAACGACTAATAACTTTGACTAGATTTCAATGTTGAGTACTTTTCATTATTTCACATTCAACATCAAAACTCTTCAATACTCCTCTGCATCTCAGGTGACAAACTTTTATAGCAAATTCCATCCCATCCGTAAGTCATGCCTTGTATATGGAACCAAAGGTTCCTATGCCAATTAGGTTGTTTTCCCTGAATCCATCCGTCGCTCTAGAAAGCTCTAGTTGTGAAAATCTTGTCCATGTCACTCGAAGAGACATATTAACATCACTTGGTAGTTTTGTTCTTCTTTTCTAACAAATGAAAGCCAATATGACAACTATTATGAATGCAATACTTAGTGGCAAGACAATCTCTATGCCAAGAATACTTTCTTAGTTTTTTATGAGTACTAGTTTTGCTTCTTTTGCATGGTAGAACCTGCAGAAATAACGGACCACATAACAAATCTGTTAAAAAGTCAAGCATGCAATTATTTAAGAAGGTAGGTAGCATGCAAATATGTAAATTTGTTGAATAAAATGCAAGTGATAGCCAATATCATGTTTGACTACAATTGTATAAAATTGGCATCGATTGCCAACTTTTACAATTTGGCAACTTAACATTCAATTCAATGTAATGATAGGTGAGCAATGCCTATAAATAGAGAAAAGAGGAAGAGCTTCAAATCATCCCAATTTTGAGAGCAATTACAAGTAAAGTAATTAAGAGACTAGAGAGTGTTTTTACTTAAGTGCTCTAATGAGTATTCAATTAGGTACATTAGGATATTGGATACTGAGAGTTTTTTCCATTTTGTAAATTTCCATTATTAGTAAAAAATTATCTTCTAGTCTTTGCCCATGGATATAGACTTTACGCCGAACCACGTAAATTATTATGTCTTATTTTTCTGTGTATTTATTCTTCACATTTATATTTCTTCAGAAGCTGCATTTATCGTAATTTAGTAATTGCTCAACCCAGCATTTTCGTAACAATTGGTATTAGAGCCCAAAGTTCGTACTTGAGCAATATGGTACTGTTCACGTATACAGAACTGCTCATAAATACAGTATTGTTCATTAATATAGTAGAGATGGCCATTTATATTTGGGAGACAGTCTATTATAAGTAATGTATATTTTTTACATGTCTAAGAAAATTCTATCAATAAAACGATAAGAGTCCAAGGAGTCTGGGTTTTAAGTAAGACTATTGTCACCTTTCTATTCTCCTAGAAACTTTTCTAGTGCATTTATTCACTTAAAATAGACATCATAGAGGCTGTTTGTCAAGTTTAAATAGTTGTTGAAATCACTGATCATTTGAATTAAGAAAAATGATAGAGGCATTATCGTTCTCCTCATCAGCAAAAACTACTGTGACAAATGCAAAATTTGAAATGGAGAAATTTCATGGTATTATTAATTTTGGTATGTGGCAATGTAAGATTTTCGATGTCTTATGTCAACAGGAGTTGGATATCGCCCTAGAAGAAAAGCCTGACATGATAGATGACAAAGAGCATATAAAGATCAATAGACAAGCATATAGTACTATTCACCTATGTTTGGCTAAAGATCAGAAATACTCTGTCATGAGGGAGACATTAGCAAAAAATTATGAGAGGCACTGAAAGAAAAGTATATTAAGAAAAGCCTTAAAAATAGGCTTTATATAAAGAAAAAACTCTATAAATTCACGTATGCACCGGCCATGTCAATGAATGCCCACGTGAACTCATTCAATAAAATATTGGCAGATTTACTTAATTTGGATAAAAAATTTAAAGATGAAGATAAGGCATTACTACTATTGAATTTTTTTCCCTAATAAATATGATCATCTCACCATTACCTTACTTCATGGAAAGGACAGTGTCATATTTGATGCTATATACAGAATATTATACAACTCTGAGACCAGAAAGAAAGACAGAAAAGATCATAGAGATATAGTTGTAAAAGCATTAACAACGAGAGGTCGTTTACAAAGCCGCAAACTTGAAAAAAGAGGCAAGTCTAAAGGGAGATCTGCTAAAGATAAATGTGCTTTTTGTTGCGAAAAGGACATAGGAAAAAAATTTGTCTAAGTTATAAAAGGACAAAGTGAATTCTGATGCATATGTAGTAAAATATGATGAGGAGTTAAACTTTAGTTTGGTTGGCATGACATTAATGTGTCATTCAAATGAGTAGATTTTGGATTCAGGTTGTATTTACCATATGTGTCCTAATAAAGGCTAATTTTATAGCTTCAAGAAGCTAAATGGTGGAGTTGTTTTTATAGGCAATGATAATGCTTGTAAAGCAACAAGGATAGGTACAATCCAATTAAAGAATCATGATAGCTCAATCTAAGTCTTGATGAATGTTCACCATGTACTAAGTTTGAAGAAAAATCTTATCTTATTAAGAGTCTTAGAATCTAAAGGCCTTACAATCACTTTGAAAAATAAATTTTTAAAAGTAGTAGTTGGGACACTGATGGTTATTAAAAGCACAAAGAAAAATAACTTGTACTATTTCTAAGAGAGTATGATTATTGGATCAGCATCAATAATTTCTAAAAAAGATGTAGATTCAGAAGTAACCAAATTGTGGCATATGCGTTTGGGGCATGCTGGTAAAAAAATAATGCAAACTTTGATAAAACAAGGCTTGCTAAAAGGTACAAATTCTTACAAATTAGAATTTTGTAAACATTATGTTTTAGGTAAGTAGACAAGGATAAAGTTTTATTCAACAATTCACGATACAAAAAGAATTCTTTAGTATATTCACAGTGATGTGTAGGGACCTATCAAAACAACTTATTTGAGAGGTATATACTATTTTTTTACTTTAGTTGATGATTATTCAAGAAAAGTATGAGTGTATTTAATGAAGAACAAAAATGAAGTTTTGGATATATTTTTTAAATGAAAAAGGATGGTCAAGACTTAGACTAGTTAAAAAGTCAAAAGACTTCGCTCAGACAATGATAGTGAGTATCAGAATGCATTTCTACAAATATTCCAAGATGAGGGCATTGTGCAACACTTCACTATTCGAGATATACCACAGTAAAATAGGGTGGCAGAACACATAAACCGGACAATATTAGAGAAAATTAGGTGTATGTTATCCAATTATGGATTAGGCAAAGAATTTTGGACTAAGGTGGTTGTATATGTGTGCCATCTAATTAACTGTTTACCACAGCTACAATTAACGACAAAACACCCATAGAGATGTGGACTGGTAAACTTACTACTGATTATGATTATTTACATTTTTTTATTCAACTGCTTATTATCATGTAAAGAAATCTATGTTAGACTCAAGAGCAAAGAAAGCATTGTTCATGGGTATAACTAGTGGAATAAAAAAATACCGTCTCTGGTGTTTTATTAGAAAGAAAATTATTTTCAGTAGAGATATAACTTTTGATAAACTAATTACATTGAAACAAAAATATTCTCAAAAAAATGAAAAGACCAGTAGTACTTCGCAGCAGGTAGAGCTTGAAAAGGTTAAAAATGATCTAGCCAGTATTGGAGAAACAAATACTAATGAATAAGAGGTTCAGACCCAGAAACCTTTACAGCAACAAGATTCAATTGCATATAGAAGGCCACAAGGAGAAATTTGCAAACCTACTCGCTTTGTTGATATGGTGGCTTATGCACTTTCAATTGTAGATGATGAGTACCTTTCACTTACAGAGAAGCAATAAGTAGCCTTGAAAGTGTACAGTGAAAGCTAGCAATGGATGAAGAAATGCAGTCTCTTCATAAAAATAGAACTTGGGAGTTAGTCACACTACCCATGAAAAAGAAGGCAATTGAGTGCAAATAGGTATATGTAAAGAAGAAAGGATTTCTTCACAAGAAAAAAATTCGATATAAGGTAAGATTAGTAGCAAAGGGTTATACTAAAAAAGAAAAAAATAGAACTTGGGAGTTATTCAAATTTTCTAGCCATGAGGTAATTTGAAAAGAACTTGATGTAAAAACACATTTGGGTACAAATGGGTATATATAAAAAAGGAAGGATTTCCTCACAAAAATGAAATCAATATAAGGCTAGATTATGGATTGAAACAATCTCTGAGGTAATGGTATAATCGATTTGATTAGTTTATGAAAGGACAAAGGTACACAAGAAATAAATTTGATCATTATGTTTATTTTAATCACATAGAAGTATTTTCTTATAGTTGATGATATGCTAAAACATCTTGAGTAAAAATGAGATTTTAAAGCCATGATTAAGATTTTAAGATTTGATCTTGAACTAAAAGATTCTTGGTATAGAGATATGTAGAGATCAATGTAAAAATTGCATTTTTACATGGTGATTTGGCATGACTAAACAAAAAAAAAATAATGGCTTCTCATTTTAAGCTTTCTGCACAACTATAGATTCAAAGTTGTTATAAAAATTCAAAGCCGATGGTTAGTGTTTGCAAATTGACAAAGTCGAATCTATTGTAGAATTATGGATTGAAAATTATGTACAAAATTAATTTTCTTTTATGAATAAATTTGGTGAAATAAGTAAATTATACTTGAATTTAAATTCATTTTATAAAAAGAACTATTTAAAAAGTACACAAGAAATAAATTTGATCATTATGTTTATTTTAATACCAATTAAATCATAAGGGAGGATTCCACACCTCATAAACTACATCAAATAAATATCATTCATATATTTGCTCAAATAATAATAATCTTGATGATATGCTAATAGACATCCAAGAGATGAAAAGTCAAAAGAAATGAGATTTTAGAAGGGAAGAGAAAGCAAAATTGAGAAGTTAAAGACTTCAACTCAATTAGCTACTCATTTGTAACTAGGGGTAAAATGAGAATTTACTAAAATATGTAAAAAATACAAGAAGGAGAAGGAATTATAAAAATCTAAGTTTAGAAATAAATTCAGAGATATCAAATTGGGGGGAAGAGCCCTCTTTTTATAGATACATTAAGTAAATTGTGACTATTGGATTAAAATAGAGATATGATCAACGATCAAGCGTTTGAACAAGAGATAGAATTCATTTGGTTTGAAAGTAAATAATCTTAGTACATGATTTTCTCAAAGCAATATAAGAAATTTAGCCCAATAAAATCGTGACACATCATAGGCCAATACCACGTCATCGGTCAATGCCACATAAGCAGTCAATGTCACATAATTCTTCCAATCAAATACTACTATATCATAGGTAGTTGCCACACCATCAATTAATGCCACGTCATCGGTCCATATATACGAAAAATGAACATTATAATAAGTGAACAAAACATTTTCTTTTTATCATTTTAAGGTTTTTCTACATAACTATCTCATTGTTTTTCTGTCGATCACTCTTTCATTGTGAAACGATCGTGATGCCCCTAAAAAGATAATTATAATGTTACAAGATTTTAATAAAATTAAATAAATGCAGAATGTTAGTGAGACTTGAAGTGTAAAATGATGATCTTTTATAAATATATGTCAATAGTTACTTGATATAAGATATTTACAAGGCTTGACATTTTACATGCAGTTGGTATAGTGAATAGGTATATACATAATCCCGGCAAAGGACATTGGCAAGCTGTGAAATGGATTCTACGGTATATTCAAAAAATCATAGATGTTGGTTTACTATTTGAGCAAAATAATACACTTGGTCAAAATATGATTAGGTACGTCTATTCTTATTATAATGGTGATTTAGACAAATGACGATCAACCACCAAATATGTATTTACTTTTGCTGAAAGGCTAATTAGTTGGAACTACACTATAATCTACAGTTACTCTGTCAACTACAGAGGCTGAGTACATGACAATTACAGAGGTTGTTAAAGAGGTTATTTGGCTATGAGGCTTACTTGAAAACCTAAGATTAATACAAGAGCACATTAATGTGTATTGCGACAATTAGAGTGTCATTCACTTAACAAGGAATTAGGTTTATCATGCATATACAAAGCATATTGATATACGATTTCATTTTGTGCGGGAAATTATTGATGAGGGAAAGATTCTTCTTCAAAAAATCATGACTGCAAAGAATCCCGCAGATGTGTTGACCAAGGTAGTGACAATGATCAAGTTTGAATATTGTCCAAACTTGATCAATAATCTACAAGTTTGAAAGTAGTTGGAGAATGCAGATACTGGAGAAAAGTTTGCTAATAGTCGGCTTAAATTTAAAAATTATTTGCCAATGTGGAGAATTGTTGAAAAGTCAAGCATTCAATTATTTAACAAGACAACTAGCATGTAAACATGTAAATTTGTTGAATAAATTGCAAATGACAGCCAATATCATGTTTGACTACAATTGTATAAAGTTGGCACCAATTGCCAACTTTTACAATTTGGTAAATTGAAGCCAAATTCAATGTAACGATAGGTGAGCAATGCCTATAAATAGAGAAGAGATAAGAGCTTCAAGTCATCCTAATTTTGAAAGCAATTGCAAGTGAAGCAATTAAGAGATTTGAGAGAGTTTTTACTTAAGTGCTCTAGTGAGTATTCAATTGGGTGTATTGGGATATTGGGTACTGAAATTTTTTTTCATTTTGTAAATGCCTATTATTAGTAAAAAATTATCTTCCAGTTTTTGTCCGTGGACATAGGCTTTACGCCGAACCACGTAAATTATTGTGTCCTATTTTTCTGTATATTTATTCGTCATATTTATATTTCTTCAGAAGTTACATTTATCGTAATTTAGTAATTGCTCAACCCAACATTTCCGGAACAAAATCATTTCCCATAAATGATTCCACTGAGAATTTTGCAAAAAATGTCCTCCTCTGGGAATTTCTCCTCCCAATCTATTGAAGGATAGATTTGGATATTCGAGGGTCGAGAGTTTCTCCAAGGATTTAGCGATTGCTCTAGAGAGTCATTGCTGGACAAATCCAAACTTAGCAAGCTTGTCAAGTTACCAAATGACTCAGGAATTGAGCCTTGCAATCTATTATCATCTAACAAGAGATTTGTAAATTTTCCAGGGCTCCTATTGTGGTTGGAATATCACCAGATAAATTATTCATTGAAAAATCTATTTCAGTCACAACCTTCAAAATTCGAATATCTAATGGTAGACGTCCATTTAAAGAATTTGATGAAAAATCAACATACTGAACGTCTTTAAGGTTCCACAAAGTTGAGGGTATAACAGAAGTTAACCCATTAGAGTTGAGATAGAGTGTCCTTAGAGCAGTGATATTTCCTAAGCATCCAGGGATGGATCCAGTGAAATTATTGCGTCTCAAGATTAAGTCAGTCATTCTAGCCAAATGAAAATATCAACTGGTATTGGCCCTTTCAATCTATTAAATTGAAGATCCAGACTTTGAAGTTTCTGCAGTCTGCCAAATGTCACTGGAATTGCTCCCGTCAATTTGTTTTCTCCTAAACTCAAGGATATCAAGTTTGACTAAGTTGCCGATTTCCTCGGGAATTCTACCACTAATATTGCAATCGAACTAAAAAAATTCCATGGAAATAGAAAGATTACCAATGGAACTTGGCAGGATGCCATTGAGTGGATTTCTAGACGCTTCTATTATTTGCAAATTTCTGCAATTTCTCAAAGAGGAAAGAAAGTTCAAATCTGGAGTCGAAGATGTGAAGTAATTTTCACCTATTCCGAACCTCTCGAGGTTTCTCAAATTACCGAGCTCGCTAGGAATATTGCCTGAAAAAGAGTTAATCCCCAGTTCTAAATCGGAGAGCTTAGAAGCATTGATGATGAAATCAGGAAATGTTCCGCTAAAATTATTAATTCCCACTAGAAGCGTCTCAAGATTTGGAAGCCTAACTTCAATGTTGCTCGATGGCGGAAGACTTCCTGAGAGTGTATTGTTAGTGAGGGCAACTTGAATCATCGTTGACAAGTTGAAAAATGTAGGTGGGAGAAGGCCAACTAGTCTGTTGTTGTTAAGTCCCAAAGATTCTAGTCTGTGAAGATTACCGATTTCATACGGTATGTCACCTACAAAAAATGAATGATTTGGTACAAAGACAAGTGTGTCACATATTAAAATTTAACAAAAATTATTAACATTCATCCCAAATATATATTATGCTTTATGGTACATACCTATTAATTTGTTGAAGCTAAGAGAAAACCATGTGACTGAGGTTAAGTTTCCTATATCTCAACGAAAGCATGAATAATAAGCTGATTTTTACATTTGTCCGTTGTAGAAGATAAATGATTTTACGACAAGTTGATAGCAGTGTCTTAATCTACAAATGCCAATCTGATTTTTGCAAAGCAAAATTTGTCAGCTATTCATGTATAATATCAACAAAATAAAAATAATCTAAATTGAGAATATATCATAACCAATAGTGCATGCAAGTTTATAAGTTACCTTGGAGTTTGTGTAGTCAACATATACCTCCTTCAGTTCGGTCCAGTTTTCGATTTCTTTTGGAATGGCTCCCTGGAAATCATTGTCTGACAAGGGTAAATTTTTGTAGTGTTTTGCAATTTGACAAAGTCGATGGTCTTTAATCAAGGAACTTATTAAGTCTTCGAGAGAAAAATTCTAAATTAGGAAGATACTCGCAAATATTTGCTGGCAGTTGATTGGATAGACGATTATTTGTAAAATCAATAACCAGAATTGAAGACATGTTGTAGATGAAAGAAGGGAAAGGTCCAGAAAGCTGGTTATGGCTCAAATTAAGTGCTTTCAATGAAGATATGTTGAAGATGGAGGAGGGTATGGAACCGAAAAATTGGTTTTCTTCCAAGATTTAGTGTCTGTATTGAGGATAGACTTCCAAGTTGAGAAGGAATGATACCTGCAAGACCAAAGCAATATTTAAAGAGTCATATAGCATTCTGGTAAGGGAGAATGGGAAACGAAAAGAAGATGAAAAGACTAAACATTTCATGTGATACTTCAAACAGTCTTTTCTAATTAACCATTCGATTTTGAATACTAAGGAAGATAAGATTAAGAAATTATCTCGACTTTTTTCTACTCGTATAATTTAATAATTGGGGCTTTGCCACACCCTACCTAAAAGGAAAGAAAAAGAAAAATATTGTTCATAAATCATACCTTGGAGTTTGTTATCGCCAAGATATAACTTCTTAAGCTTGATCAAGTTGCCAATTTCTTTTAGTATAGTTCCCAAGAAATCATTCATCGACAAGGATAAGAATCCCAAACATTTGCAATATGAAAGAGTAGACGGAATTTCGCCATGAAGCATATTTCCGCTTAAGTTAAGTGATTCTAGAAGAGGAAGAGTATCATAAATATTTGCTGGCAGCTAACCGGAAAGTTTATTATTACTAAAATCAAGAACTTGTAAAGATGACATGTTGAAGGTAAAAGAAGGAAAAGAACCTGTGAGCTGCTTTTCACTAAGATCAAGAAATTTCGGTGAAGAAATGCTGAAGATGGTGGAGGGAATTGTACCCGAAAGCTGGCTGAGATCAAGTGATCGCAATGAAGAGAGCTTCCTGCATTGAGGAGGGATTGTGCCTATAAGACTCAAGGAAGAAACATCCAAGGCTGTGACTCTATGTGGACTGATATCACAAGTGACCCCCATCCAATCACAGACAGAGCTGGTTGTGTTCCAATTATTGGTCAAGAAATTGCTTGAATCATAAGCTATACGTACTTTCAAGGCAAGAAGAGCATCTTGGTCTGCAGTATCTAGGGATTGAATTACCAAACAATGGACAAAGAAAATTGTGAGGATCAGAGAAGGCTTCTCCCCATTGAGTGCTGAACTGTATTATGCGTTTGGTAACCGAAATGAGATGCAAGAGCCAAGATTAAATAACGAAGACAAAAGTTCTCTAGCAGCTACAGAAAAAGAAAAAACGAGAAAAAAATAAAAGAAAAAGTAAGTTAACTCATATTTGTTTAAGAGATTTAGCTGTAATTTTTTTTTATCAAATCTCCTACTTAAACAAACATAAGTTCTCATTAGTAGATATTGATCATATATTTGAATGATAACGATCGCATATTAAAATTACTTTTAATTTATTTCGCACTTCATCAATTAAATATACTAGCAAGATGGCGACAATTATTTATTATTCCACTACAATATTATATTGTCACGGAGTTTCTAATTTATTTCGAATTAGTACCTATCTGTTGGGCATGTGGGAATGTGATGAAGTGCTAAAACACAAATGCCCAACTGTTTTTCTAAACTAATTTTGTTATCTTGATATAATGATGTCCACTTCTTTATTTTTTTTTTTCTTCTATCTGATTTAAATTTTATTTTATTTTTTTAATCATAAATGTGATAAAAAGTTAATCTTATAAAAAAAATAATAAGATAGGTTAATGCTAGCATGAGGAATGAATGTACTTCTAAGGATTAAATTTATTATAAAAATGTCCATGATACAATTTATTATTTTTGTGGGCTTGGGTTTAGTTATCTGATTTGGGCCACCCACAATTTATTAAAATGGAGTTCCTTTTCTTTTTTTAAAAGAAAAGAACAGTTCTTAACCCCGCTGAGAATTGATTAAGGATTATTAGTTAACAACTTTTTTTTAATCTGAAATATAAAGCTAAAAATATATAATTCTCATTTATCTTAATTAAAAAAATAGTATTTTTTTAATGAAAAATATAAATTTTATTAAAGAGAAAAAGTATAGAAAGAATAAAGTTGAATTATAAAACAATTAAGTAAACTAATATTTAGACAATGAATGATGATATATTTATAAATTTTTATATAAATTTATTTTATATAAATTAATTTGATATTAATTCACTAATTGAATAAAAATATAAAATAATAACAATAAATCATGCAATCAAAAAATATCTAATCTAACTAATTAAATAATATTATATCAATTGATATAAATTAAATTTGTACAAAATAATATCTCAAGAATATTTAAATAAAAAATTATAAATCCAGACAGATAAATTATATCATCAAACATACGATCATAGACAACTTCTATATTTACCAAACAATCTACGACTAAGTTATTCTCCTAAAACATACGCAGCTATAATAAAAATTCATATCACTTATCTACTTCTCTTCTTGACAAACAATGTGCTTGTCCAATTTTGGTTTTCCATTCGTGTATGGCGCTCGAGAAGTCGAGGTCCAAACCAGCCCGCGCAGAAATACTATAATTTCTCATTTATTTGACATATTAATATTGAAACTAATTAACCCAAAAAAAAAGAAGCATTGAAACACGTTCCTTCACAGCAGTCAATCATAAAAGGGAGACAAAAACTGTTCAATTGGCAACACTAATATAATGTAGTCGCGTGTTTTATGATCATTTAGTTTATTTATTCAATCATTCAAGGCTGTCCTGTCGTTCACAAAAATAATTTTTAGACATTCAAAATTCTCTTCAAAAACAAGAAAGATAACATAATATTATATTTCTTCTTCTTTTTTTTCTATTTTCTTTTCCAATTGTGACGATGGGAAAATTTAAGGGATAAACCTAATTTTTATAAATTAAAAATATATATTTATATTAGATTGTATTTCTTATTTATTGTTTTAATTTCTTAATAATTTCCTTTAAACGATACATAACAAGTTATAAAAATAAGTCATATAATAATTATAAATTTTTATACAAATTATTTTTATGTAAATTGATGTGACATTGCATGATCAGTGAATTAAAAAATATAAAATAATGAAAGAGATCATATGACTCACTATTTAACAACTCATACTATCTCACATAATTTATTCAAAATTATTTGTACAAAGGAATTTGAAGCATTGTTTTTACTCATTAGAAAACTATGATTTGATTTTAATCAAGGTGTTGGCTCCGACTAAGTAAAAATTGAGTCGGGACAGTTAGACCCAATTGATCTAGGTCTGGATTCGGGTTTGGCGTTTCCAATTCTGGACCTGGATGACAATTCTTCTTTCCAGACCCGGTCTGGATTTTTCAAGTTTAGTGGTGAAGATGGAACCTTTTTTCTCTTATTTGTTTTAAAAAACCTTTTGTCGAACTCTACTTTCTGCAACCTGCAAGGAATAAACGATGAAGTAATGAAATTAAATAACGTAAAGTCAGGATTATTATCAATGAGATCACTCAACCAAAGCTTCTTGAATTCACAATCTTAAAAGGGAAAAAAATTTAAAATCCTACTTATAGCCTTTACTTGTTCTGCAATTTTTTTCAATTGTTTATATTTATATTTAAAAAATTAATATAAAAATAAAAGCATCATGCCCTAGCTGGAGATATTCATATCAAGATGGACCTGCTTCAGGATGGGTCTTATTCGGCTTCTTCTTCTTTTTCTCGACTGTACCATGGTCTTTGGTAATAAAATTTGATTTGACTTGGAAATACATGGCAGCGCAGTTTAAAATAATGCACAAATTTTTTTTCAAATTTATGGGTTCACTCAAATCCAAAACCGGACATAGATACATTCGGATTTAAAAAATTGCATCCAAATTTCGATTTTAAATTCGTCCGGTACGGGTTAAACCCGAACTGGATTATCTAGGTTTATTCAAGTCCGGATTAAATTGCCATCCCAACCCATTGGATATTTTCGTGCAGGGCCAACTGAAATAAAAATTGGCAGGCCGGACGAGCACAGCCGTTAACCTCAAGAGCGCGTATTTAAAACATCACAAATCTGAATTAAATTGACAACTTAATGCAATTGTCTTTTAGCCTCAAAATAGAGTCCATCAATAAATAATCATCAACTCCTACACCCAAGCCCTATGTTGACATGTTTTATAGAATGAACCTATCCCAAAATTAAAAATCACAAGAAATTTATCTAATTTGACAGCTGCAAGGGCATGCCCGACATCAAAAGGGTGATCAGCGTGATATTAAGCTAGACACTTGCTTAAGGAATTGATACCCAAAATGCAATCTCCCTCGCCCACTTTGCTGCGCCACAATGTGTATTGGCATGTGCAACTGCACGAACTTGAAATCACCCCCTGATACTCTCTGCAATTGCACTTACACTTGTTCGAAATTTAAGTGTGCCGAAATTGGCTCTGGTGTGAACAAATAAATATGCTCCTTAAATTTGCATGCATTTTTTATGTACCTTAATTTATGTACTCTACCGTAGGCCCGGAATGACGCAGTCGGCTTGACCTATTTACAAATTCGAGGATCACAAACATTTAACATGAAGCCTCCATATTTAGAACATCATAAATTGAAATTAAATTATTAACTTAATGCATTTGTCTTTCGGCCTCAAAATAGAGTCCATCAATAAATAATCATCAGCTCTCACACTCAAGCCCGTGTTGATAGTATGTTCTATAAATTGAACCTCTCTCAAAATTAAAAATCACAAGAAATTGATCTAATTAGACCAGCAGCAATGGAAGGGAAAGGAATCACTGGTTTCCAGCTTCTGATGACATCAATAGTGGTGTTGTTTCTGCTGCTGCTGCCTGCTGCGGCTGAAGGGCATGATCAGCATCACATTGAGCTGGACACTTGCTTAGGGAATTGCTACCCAAAATGCAATGTCCCTCGGCCACTTTGGTGTGCCACATTGTGTATTGGCAAATGCAAGAACTCAAAATCAATCCCTGATAATCTCTGCAATTGCACTTACAATTGTTCAAAGTTTAAGTGTGCTGAAATTGGCTCGGGTATAAACAAATAATTATGATCCTTAAATTTGCAAGCATTTTAAGTACTTTGATTTATGGACTCAATTTTTTTTCCCCCTTTAGTTATGTTTCTTTTTCTGTTGCAGATCCGGAGGCTGTGAAGAAGTGTGTGAAAGGCTGCTCCAAGCTGTGCAACATGAAAATGTAGTCCTAGAATAAGTTTTGAAAAAAAAAATGTAATGATATGTTGCCATAATCAATAATTTATTTCATTTTCTTGTTGCATACTGTGGCCTGTAGTTTGTCTCAATTTTATTTGTTATTTAAAATTCATATCAAAATATAAGAAACAGAACCCAAACAAAAAAAAGAGAACGAAATTGATCATAAACCATCAATTTTTTAACATTAAATGTTGATGAGAAAGGAAATGTGGTGGAAATTTATTTAAAAAATTTTATGCTTCAAGGCTATTAACAACGTAATTTTACTTATATATTGAGATGTGACCATAACCAATTCTATATTGCATATTGTCTAATGTGTTATCCAAGTCTGTATGTTATTTCAATTTCAATGCAAAATCCAAAAAGAGAAAAAAGTATCAAGAAGCACATCAATCTTTAACATTGATTTAAAATTAAAATTTATTGAAATGAATTCTTACTTCAACCCCACTAACAACATGTGATCACATTCCTGATATGATAAACTAAACATATAATTTTAACACTAACATATGCTCGCCAGCAACTATAGTTTATAATTTGATTTGATTTGATCTTTTTAGTTAATGTCTATAGGATTTTCCAACATTTGCTATCATAATCAGACTACTTAGCCAGAAGATAGAATTGAAATCAAATCTCATCATACTAAAATTTTGAAAAAAGAAAAAAAATTAAGCCAAGATAATAATAGTGGTCAAAAGTAATTAATTTCTTCAAAATGGAATTAGCATATTTTTGAATCATCTGTGAGACCAGATAATTTATCTGGGTCAAAACTGGGCCTGAATAGCCCGAACATAACTTTTTCAAATGAATATTTAGGATTCAGCCCAATGGGCCGAAATCCTTCGTTCCACAAAATGCGATGTTAAAAGTATTACCGAAATTAAAACTCTAATATTCAAAAAGGGAGACACAAGACTAAAGAGACTGCATAGATGCTTTTTTCCGCTCAGTTGCCTAGTAACCAGTGAAGAACAATAAAGCTGCTTTGGTTCTTTTTTAAGGTCAGTTTACGCCACCTTTTCTCTTTAAAATCGCATCTGGGTTTGAATGTGTATTCATTTTTATTATATTATTTTCTTTCTTTGTGTGATGATTTTGAGGCTGCCTTGAATTTTCTTTATTCATGCAATTTCTTTTTGAATTGTTTGCATTGATAGCTTTAGATTGACATATCGATGTTTGAATGCTAAGAGAAGTTACGGTGGCATATTTCCTATCTGGGTTTCGTTAGAAAGAACAAAAAGATAAAAAAGAAACTCATTGTTTGCTTTAAGTTGCTTGCCCTGTTATGTCTTTTTATGTTTTGTTTGTTAGCAGTATTTGGTGGGTGACAGTGTGAGCAATAATATCAGAAATTTTATATCTTTTTGGCTCATATATTTATTTCCAGGGTCTTTATATTGGTTGAATGATTAATTTTTTGCTATGTTAATAAATGAAAGGATTGTCTTTTCAAATAGTAAAACTCATGGTTTAATTGTGACTTTAACTTTATTCGCGATACCCTTGTTGTCTTTTACATTGATATAACATGAGCTTTATGTTACAATTCTTAAAGGAATACAATATAATGAAAATCGGGAAGTTGTGCTGGCTAGCCTAGCATGTAGTTACAGCTTTGAAATGAATGGATTTGAATATCTTTCTTGTTTGCTAATGAGATGGCCTACAATGTCATCTGATTCCAATTATATGGCCAAGTCCATTGCTGCCAAGTGCAGCCTGATGGGTAGTCTGATATGCCTTTGCATGCAATTTTTCATTTGGTCTCATAACTTTCTTGTGTACATTCACACAATGTGTGGTAGTGTGGGATAGAGATTTTGATATGGAGTTGGGCAAGATCGGTTGTCAGTGCTTAGCTCTATTTGAAGAATATGATTTCATTTCCATCCCATCCCAATAACTTACTGACGAACACCACCTGGGACTATATCAAAATTTTTTTTTCTTGAATCTGTACAGAGGGAACTGTAAACTTAGCATGCTATGTTGTTTTAGTTACTGCCTCTTTTTTCAATTTTAATATTGTTGTTATTCCTTTTCGTAGGAGGTTCAATGCGATTTCAAAACAACTAAATGGCTTCATCGACATGCTCTACATGTATGATGAATAAGAGCTCATTTGCTTCAGGAGTGATAAATTGCAAAAAAGAGTTGGTGTTCAATTATTCAAGTCTTGTGGATAAATTACCAGTTCATAGAAATTCATTTTCTCTATCTGCTGACTTTTCAAAATCAAGATTGCTGTTATTCCATGAAAAATCAATGAAATGGAAGCAGACCCAACAGTTGCCTTTAAGGAATTCAATCCAGTGCCAGCCAGTAGAAACTCAAAGTACCCCTTCATTTACCATTGGAAAGAAGTTTCAACTTGATGATGTGATTGAAGCACAACAGTTTGATAGAGACATTCTTGATGCTATATTTGAAGTTGCATGTGAAATGGAGAAGATAGAAAAGAATTCACCTGGAAGCCAAATTCTTAAGGGCTACCTAATGGCTACTCTGTTTTATGAGCCCTCTACTAGAACTAGGCTGTCATTTGAGTCTGCTATGAAGCGGTTAGGTGGGGAGGTTTTGACTACAGAAAATGCTAGGGAATTTTCATCTGCAGCAAAGGGGGAGACACTGGAAGGTAAATATAATTTTGATCATTTATTGAGGATTCCCTTAAGTAGTTTACTTGTAATGTGGTTCTGATATAGTTGCTTGATTTGCAGACACTATAAGGACCGTTGAGGGGTACTCTGATATAATAGTTATGCGGCATTTTGAAAGCGGAGCTGCGAGGAGAGCTGCAACAACAGCTGTCATTCCTGTCATTAATGCTGGAGATGGTCCTGGACAACATCCAACTCAGGTGGGAGCAGAGTTTTCCTTAATGCATCTGTTTGGGAGACGTTATAGCTTTCCTTTGGTACATAAATAAAATGTAGCGTTCGATTCCGGATGTTTTAGAAGTTCTCATCTATTATGGTTCCTACTTATGTGGAGGGAGTGAGAGAGATATCTGCTTTTGTGATTGCTTTTTCTTTTTATGTTGATTTCTATTCAGAAGTAAACTGAGTCAAAGCTTTGCTCTTGCTTTTGCACTCAACGCAGGCTCTTTTAGATGTCTATACTATTGAAAGAGAGATAGGGAAGCTGGACGGCATCAAAGTTGGGCTTGTGGGAGATCTAGCTAATGGAAGAACAGTCCGCTCGCTTGCTTACTTGCTTGCCAAATACCAAGATGTGAAGATCTACTTTGTCTCTCCTGGGGTAGTGAAAATGAAGGTAGTGCATTGAATAACCAATTGGGCTTCTCTGATGTCATTTGGAAATAAATTGACGTGGATCAGTGGGATATTAAGTATGACACAGTAGAATATGAATAAAAAATCTATAAGATTGGTTGCTCAATTGATTTTGCCTATCTCAGGATGATATCAAAGACTATCTTATATCACAAAGTGTAGAATGGGAAGAAAGTGCAGACTTAATGGAAGTGGCTTCAAAATGTGATGTGGTGTATCAAACTCGCATACAACGGGAACGCTTTGGAGAGAGAACTGACCTTTATGAAGCAGCTCGAGGCAAGTACATTGTGGATCAGAACATATTACAAGTGATGCAGAAGCACGCTGTGGTGATGCACCCTCTCCCAAGGCTTGATGAGGTAAGCAACCATTGTTTGTCACCAATGCCAGCGAGGCCCTTCTCATGTTTTCTCTAATATGGCTTCTTATGCTAACAGATCACAGTAGATGTTGATGCTGATCCTAGGGCTGCCTATTTTAGACAAGCAAAGAATGGTCTATTTATCCGGATGGCTCTCTTGAAACTATTGCTTGTTGGTTGGTGACGAGTGTGTTATCAGCACTTCCAATTTTTGAAGCATTTGTTTTTGCCTTTTTTCCCTTGTTAACAATTTCTTACAACTGCGAGAATCTTGTGTTTGATGTACTTTTTTCTCAGACGCTTAAACTTGCAAGAGACTTTTTATATTTCTTAAGTTCTCTGGCCAGCAAAGGTCACTATTCATTGTTGTCAAATTATACCTTCGTTACCCTCATTTTCAAGATTTACACTTTGGTATTGTTGTGGCATAGTCAGCCAGCTGAATGTCAATGTTACTATATTATATCATCTCAAAATGTAATAACGGCTAAGAGAATATTCACCATTATCTAATCAAGAAGCAATAATTTGAACTCATCTCGTGCAAAACAATTAGTCCGGGGATTGCTAACTATCCTAAGTGTGAATAAAAGAATATGATTTTGATAGCAAGCGTAAACGAAATTTCGTTTCGTTAATTAAGTGAATTTTTATGTAGTTGTATTTATTAATCTGTCATTATATTTATTAAGGCTAATCCAATTCAATAGAACTGAAAAATCAACTTTACATTTTACTTTCTCATCTTACATTAAGCCAATTATTGTATGTGTAATATGATCGTATTGATTGTGATCAAGATGTGATTTATTTTTTTAATTTCAATTTTATATACAATCCAATTAAAGTAAAACACAATAGAAGCCCACTAAATATACAATCAACCCAACGCATCAAAGTTTATTTAATATAATTTAGTAAAGCCTAGCAGAATGATAAACTATCCAGCTGTTACAGCCTTAAAACTCAAGGCACGCCAATGCTTGACTTGCGGCCTTGTGCCAAGCATGGGTAGGCCACGGGTGTGGGAGAAAGCAAGGCAAGTCTGCGCACAAGCTGAGGTGTGGCAGCAAATGGCAGGCTAGACAGACAGCGTGCAAGTTACGTGTGAGATAGCACACGAGGGCTCCGAGGGATAGCGCGCAAAGGTGCGCAAGGCATACGCACATTGAAGGACAGCCAGCGAGGGCGTACGTAAGAGCGCGCAAGACAGCATGCATGCATACTCGGTCGGACAGCAGGCAAGCGAGGAACAGGGAGTGCACGCACACTAACACAAGCCACGTGCAAGAAACAAGCTGGTGGGAGTTGGTGGTGCAATCCATAGTGGCGGTGGCCCGCCATTACATGAGCATTATCTAAAACAAGGAACTTGTCTAAGTGGGAATGATCTACCATTGTTCAAAGTATCATAATCAATGGTGTATGGGCAAAGTACAAAGGTAATGTATTAGATTTTTTAATTCAATAATATTAGATCATTAATTCAATGTTGGGCTTATATATGAATAATTATGTGTTGTAAACTATCATATAAGGTTCAGCCTAATTAAAGTAATCAATTAAAGTTTTTGGTATTATGGACTTTAATATATCTAATAGGGTATGGGTATTTAATGTGTAGAAACTAATAGTATTATAATTTTATGATGGGCAGAATTAGGAATATTCAATAATAAAAGGAAAAAGTTATTTATATAAGTGGTTATAGTCTTTAAGTTACAAGTAGTATTTTTTTTAAATTTTTTGATATCTCATCATTAGAGAGAGAGTATAGAGAGAATTAAAGAATTCTCTAAGAGAATATGTAGATCTGAAAGGTCAATTACACAATCCTAGAGATTAATTTAGCGTTATAGATTTTAAGTATGCTTCCGTATAATTTGTTATTGATTCTTGATAATATAACATGATATTCTTGGGTTATAGGTAATGATTTTTACCAAATGTTTTATCTCAATCTAATGGACTCATTTGTTTAATATATTAGTGGCAAACAAAGTGTAGTGAGGGAATATATTACACTATCCTAGTAAGTGGGGGTGTCACTTATAAATGCTATAAATAGCATTAGGATGGTGAGGATAGGGGAGCCAAGTTTTATAATGCAGTGAGTGGTCTTCTCCAAGCTCATCAACCTTGAAGCTATTTGTAATTGATTGTTCTTGGCAATAAGAAAAGGTTGGAAGTTGGGGCTTCCATAAATTTTGTGTGTGTTTTGTATTCTCTTTATGTGTCGGATTATTGAAAATTTTGGAGTGTGTTCAACACATGTACCCTTCGTTGTGAATTATAGAGTGGCTGGCTAAGCGATAAACTTAGCGCCATCACATGCTTGTCGCATCAAAGAAAATAGTTGTGTGATACCAACCATCGCGGAGAATCAAATTCTCTACTTTAAAGTCAAAGAAAGAAGATATTGACTAACCCAATCAATGGATTATTGGTGATTAAGATTTAATATTTAAATGTTCTTATTTTTTTTTAATAATTTTTTAAAAACTTGGACTTACACGAAAAAATAATGATAATCAAAGGACAGATGAAGCATTTTCATAAGTTTCGGGGACATATCTGCAACTTTTAGAATTGGCCCAAAATATAAATATTTCGTGTTCGGTGTTTCCGATTTAGACTTCATGTCCATGAAAGCGAGTACTAAAAAATCCTGTAGCTAGGTTAGCTAAACAAAACAATGGAAATGGAAAAACATTTACTTGATACCTCTAAGATAGATAAGAATCAACTTCCTACAAGGGAACGTCCGAAATTATCAACATGTGAGAAGCTCACAAGCAAAGCTTCGGCTTTGCTTTCCAATGAATCCTTTTGTAAGATGCCTCAGCAACAAGTGTTTCTGCAAAAAGCACGGTGGATTTTATTTACACTACATCTTCCCCATGTTCACTACTCAATACAAATTTGAGCTAGAACATAACCTGTAAAACGGCAAGTACTCCAACTATGCATCCAGCTTGTAGTTTTGGGTTGTGGCTGAATGAATGAAAGCTGAACCCAAGTTACAGGTTGAATAGGGGGAACGTGTATTAAATAACTAAAAGAAATCAGTAAAATAGAGCCACCTAATGATTGTTTGATGCGTATGACATCGCTCACTAGATCAAAATTTAGATTTCTTGCCATGAGAAATAATTATATAACTATGTTTAGTTATATAATGACCATTCTTTTCGATTTCATACGATATTTCATTTCAAATGTCGTCTCCGATGGCTTATAAAAAAGATTCGTCAGTGATATACAAATGAAAAAAAATAATCATCACAAATAAAAGATTCATTAATCTATAATTTCTAATCACTACGATTTCTTACCATGTATGCAATTAATGACAATGATTGCTACTATATATGTACTTGTTTTTTCTGATGCATTAATTGTGGGTTGAACACAGGAAAATTCTAAGATTGCCCCGAACAATTATAATATTAAAGCCAAATTTCTCAATCGGATGCAAATCCAAGTAGCTAAAATGAAATTGGAATTACCGGTCCTTTGCTGACACTGTAAATGTACTTTTAGAATCTTTATGGGCCTCTCGTATGTTTAGCCCCGTCGGTTCTTCGTTGCCCTTAGTTGGCTTTGGGCTCATTTGTTGACAATGTCCAATGGATCACGCCCTTTTCAAGGGCAAGGATGCCTTAAAATTCACAAACTTTATTTGGAAGCAAGATGTTTGGTAGTGTACTTGATAGAGCTCTCATTTTTTAAAGGACGAGAATTGATGACATAGCAAGCATTTGGCTATTCAGATTTTACCAAATTCTGATTGCACAGTCATTTAACAAAGTAAATACGATTACAAGTTTTTAGCCTATTGCTCACGTCAACAAAAAGTTGCAAAATATTTAGGGGAATTGCTCGTAAGCTATTGTTATCAGTACCTGAATTGATAAGACGTTAAAAACTTCTAGTAATTATTGTTGTTATAAGAAAAAACAGCACTTTATTGATGATAAAATATTTTACAAACACTTGTACTTTGTTTTTGACACTAACATCGCTCTCAACTGCACAATTGATCAAACACTGGATTATTTTTAATTAAACAATTGATGGTCTTTTCATCAACACAACCAACATTTATTATTTTATAACCCACAAGAAACCCAAACCAACCACGACTTCATTCCAACTAACCCAATACATCAACAAATTACAATACAAATCAATACAAGATGAATATATATATAACATGTTTTATAATAGTGGCTTCTCACTTGATAAGCTTCAGAGGTCTCATCATTATATTATCTTCATGATCCAAGATCTGCATAAGATTTTAATAGTAATGGAAATCAGATAATAGCTTTACAACTAGAATTAGATGGACAAAAATTTAGGAAAAGTTAACCCAAAAAAAAAAAAAGAAAGAAGGTTTGCTTACGTGGCAATGGTACACGTAGCCAGGTTCTGCAGTTGCATCAAAAGGGTACGATGCATTCGTATGTATGTAAGAGAATCTCACCAATATTTTTGTCACGAAACCGGGTGTTATCTTGTATACGTTTTTCCACCCCTGCTCATGAACGGGCACCTCTATTTTCTTGCCGCGTGCATGCTTGCTTAGGTTGCACTTGATCGCATCGTTTATTTTGTTCATACAGGCTGTAAACTCGTCTAGATTCACAAGCTCTGTCTGATCTAACGTCTTAAACAACCCTAGATGAATGTGCAGTGGATGATTATCCCCCGTCAGATTGATCACTTCCCACACTTCGCTGGTCCCGACCTTAGGTGTCTCGGTTACGGGATCTTCTAAAGTTTTTGCGTTGATTAGGAGATGAGTGGGCTCACCAGTGTTAGTCGTGTACTCGTACATAGCAATATATCGTGTGGTCGAAGCAGCGGATAAATCAGCTGAAGGGTATTCTATCAACTTCTCGGGCACACGCCAAGGTTCGATTTCGCGATTTTTCAATATGATAAATTTCATCACCTTACCATTAGCATCGTTGACTGGGTCACCTGTTGGGTAAGGATAAGGTGCATCATTGGCTAGAATAGCAACATCAGACGTTGACTCTGAAAAGTCAATGACCACGTCAGCAATTTCAGCTGGGGCCAGGAGGGTGTCATTGGTCACAACCGGTTTTCCAAGATAAGCTGAATCAGATCCTACATGGATGAATCTCAAACCGTTGGTGAAGAAGAATCTAAAGAATCTCGCATTGCTGGCATTGATGATACGGAATCTGTATTTACGACGTCGTACTGTCAAACGTGGCCATGCTTTCCCATTCACAACGATAACATCACCAAAGTACTCAGGTTGCCACTGTGGGTGTATAGAGGGGTTGTTTCCAGTGGAATTCATGTATATAGAACCATTGGTAAGAAAGTTTCGATCGAAGACGAACAAGGGCCGATCAAACACGTCACCACTCGGCAGTCTAAGCGGAGCCTCAACATCAGGATGGCGGATAACATAGGCCCCGATCAAGCCAGCCAGTAGGTTGATCCTAGTCAACCCCATGGTATGATCATGGTACCACGTATTCCCCGGCTGTTGCATGTTGTGATAATGGTACGTTTCGTTAGTCCAAGTGGGTCCCTTCTCTTCAAATTCAGCGGTGAACCATGACTTTGCGTATCCATCACTCTCAGGTTCATCAATGCCGCCATGGAGGTGCACCACAGTTGGGACACCCTTCTTGTTGCTTGGCATGGCAGTTGGGATTGTCGGGTCTAATGGAAGTATGTGATTTGGAGGGAGGTGATTTTGCCACGTCACGTAAGTGTCAATGCCATGAAGGACCTCGATGGTTGGACCAGGGACGCTTGCTGTGAGGCTTGAAGTACCGAAGGCAAACACCGGTGTTGGAGGAAGGTCTCTGTGGAATTTCTGTATTGAAAAGAAAAGGGAAAAAGAATAAAATCTTTTGACTTTCAAGCAAAGTCATGTACATCATGAGCCATTACCTTTGTTTATTAAAACGTAATAAAGTGAGTAGCTTCTACTTTTTTCACCTTTTGCAGTGGCAAAGCTATAATATAACTCGATTGATTAATATTTATATATTTAATAATTTTTTTTAGTGATAAAGTGATGAATTTATTAAAAATAAATATTTATATATTTAATAAATTAATTACTTTGCCACTAGGAAGAATTTATTAAATATACAAATATTAATCAATCGAGTTATATCATAACTTGCAAGTTAATATCAAGCCGAGACTAATAAAATATAATACTTAATTAAAAATTTAATTAATAAAAATTCTGTTACATATATTTATTTGTGATAGTAAATAGTTAATATTTAATTCTTTTTATATTTGTTAACAAAGAAAAAGTCGGATCATTAGACCGATCTCAGTCGTCCATGTAGCATAATGACTATAGAAATCGGAGGATAATTAATTATTCACTGACATGACTTTTTGATTCTCCCAGTGTACGTTGTGGTTTTTATTTTTATTATTTTTATTTTTTCATTGATTTTGAGAATTGGACATTTGCTTCAGCTATGAATTTATAGATTTATAGGCAAGGCTCTTAAACCCACTTGAAGTAGTGGCGAAGTCACTAACAAACCCAGTCAAGAGGATAGTTTGCTGATTGGGTAATTTTTAATTTTTTATTAGACCCACAAAGACGAGAGTTGAAGAAACAACACTTTTTTGTAATTCACAATCACAAATGGTCCTCAGGTGCATATATTATACTTGTAAAATTTGTGCATTAAACGCGTGACGATTGTACAAAAAAGGTTGTTTAAATTTGCTTTGCAAGTTTGTGTCCTGCATGGGCCATTTGAAATTTTTCTCCGACCCAAAGAAAAAAAAAATTCTTTGGTATTTACTTAAAAAACCGGAAAATTAGATCAAAAATAGTTTTATTTCAAAAAGCTGATTAAGTGAACTATCGATCTAAATTAGAGGGGCAAAAAAGGGAGAGGAATTATTTAAAATCATTAATATAGAAACTATCATATAGTGATTTTTCAAAATATATAAAATATCACAAATAATTGTATGTGCGTATATAGAAAAATATATTTTTAAATGTATACACACACACAAAATTCACACACACACACAAAATTCATACACACACACACACACACACACATATATATATATATTACTTGATGAACACATAGTACCTCTCGAAATCTATAAAGGAAATGGCCGACTATAGCTTAGATAGGGGTCCAAAAAACTGGCATGTGAAAAGAAAGTAGATGAAAGAATGAAAATTACTGTGCTTACCCATTTCTTTTCGAACATACCAATCTCTAGTTTCTTTGGCTTTACAACACCATTTGCAGCATAATACCCTTTGATTTTGGGCATGTCTGGAAGCTCATCAACAAACATCTTTAATTTCAGTGGATTTATTAGCCCTCCGCCTGTCGTTGCAGCTGAGTTTACCCCCACTCTTGACAAAGCGAAAAACATCAAATGAAGCACCAAAAGTCTCCCCATTAGAGCCATGCATAATTAACTAATCTCTTGGTTGCATGCAGAGAAAGAAAGAAAGAAACATATAAAGCAAGGGGAGAGAGAGGATTTATTTATATTTTATTCCCTTTGAATAACTATTAAGAATGTGAAAGAGTAGAATACTTGAATATTATGTAAGGGAATTTTTGATGAGAATGAAACGCGGTTTCATTCTCGTACGGTGGCTATTATTTGGTAACGCAGTTTGCTGATGATCTCACTGTGCTTATTTTATTTTATAAGTCCGTCTATGAAAGACAAGCAGTTAAATCTGTCCAGAAAGAACCTGAAAAATAAATCAAAGTCTTCTATAACTTGGGTGAGTTCAAATTAGAAGGTACGATCTTAATTTGACTAGTACCATTGCGGTATGGTCTTGAAAACACTACTAATATTATATAATTTCGTTAAGTCACACTTGATAGGATCCTAATTGGACAAGTAATATTGAGGAATTTTCTTGACAATTACGCTATTATTATTCTTAATAATAATTGTAATGTCATAGTCACCATAATTTATAAAATATTAGTATCTAATTAACAACTTGCTTGGCATGTTCTACAATATTTCTCTCTCTAGTGTTGATTGTTCTGTCTCTTTTCTCATATGATTGGGACGTTGACATTTTGCATCATGTTTCTCCAATAAAGTATACCAAGTTAATGATTTTTAATATATGTAGTGGCCACTTTTTTCTAATTGAACTTGTAGCTAATATGCCTATCTATATGTCAAATTGAAGAGCAATATGTTGTGAGATTATAGGCTGGCGCCCCTAGAAACTAAAACGTGAGGTATTAAATAAACAAATCAAGAAAATGATGGGTGTAATTCTATCGAATATGTTTCTTTAGTTATGCAAGATTCTGTTTCGTTATTTGTCCATATTTCATTAGAACTATTTGAGTTAATTACCGAAAGTACTGGTCAATAAGAACAAAGAAGACTGGATCTTTTCGTGGCTTTAAAATACTTTCTACTTCAACAAGATCACATACAACTGTTGAATAATCAACTGGGTAAATAGAGATCACAACCTATCATTTCAGAATTTAGGAGAACCCATTGCTTTCAAGCAGTGAATCGCACAACTTGAAAATTCTACGGTTGGGATAAAATTTTTTAGTGAAATATTATTACTTATAATCTAGGAATATGATGTTATATTACCAAGAATCAATAACAAATTATGTGAAAGTGTACCTGAATTCATAACACTGAATTAATCTGTAGGATTGTGTAGTTGGTCTTCCAGATTTACATGTTCTTTTAGTTAGTCCTTTAATTCTCTCTACGCTCTTTCTCTGATGATGTGATATCAAAAAAAGTAGAAAGAAAATTACTAATAATACGTGTGACATTGAAACTATAACCACTTATATATATAACATTTTCCTGTTGTCACTGGACATTTCTAATTCTGCCCATCATAGCATTAGAATACGATTAGATTTCTACACATTAAAGGTCCGCACCCTATTAGATACATTAAAGCCCATAATACTGAAAACCTTAATTTATCACTTTAATTGAGCTTAACCTTATATGACAGTCTGTAACATATAATTATTCACATATAAGCCCAACATTGGATTAAAGATCCAATATTATTAGATTAAAAACAATTTCCTACTTGGGCTATATGTGTAAACTTATAATTATGTTTCGCAAAAATAACCGTATGAGCTCAATCTTTATTGTTATTACCAAAATGTAATTATAATTAATTCAGTCCATCAATATCATAACTCAACCCACCAATGATCACTACGTCAATACAAGTGAATGATATGGATTCAATCAAATTTTATTTTTAACTATATGAATTATATTATTTTTCATCTAATTTACCCATGTTTTATAATTTGAAATGTTGATTTGTTGTAGACAAACATGGGGTTTGGCACAATGAATTCTTAATGTCTTAGTATAAAGTATGGTAAAATGACATTTTGACTTATTGTAGAAGAATTAAATTTTGGGATACTAAGTACTTAATCCATGATAAAATTAGTGAGAAAATAATTATACTTTATATAATTTATCTTTTGGGCAATGAAATAAAAAAAAGAATTTATTAAATTTTATTTATTATTAGGAGTGGATCCATAATTTTAACTAATTTAATTCAACAATTTAACTTAAATTAAGTTACATATATTTAAACTTTATTTTTATTTTTAGATAAACTAAAATAAACAAATTAAATCTTTTTTTTGGATTAATTTCGGACTCAACGAGCTATTTTATAGCTAGATACTCTTATATTTGGGAGTAAATAAGTACTTTTCAGCTGTGCAACTTAGATACACACAAAACATTATTCAGGTTTGAAGAAGTTCCCAAAGATAGTCTAAAAGCTAGTGCAGCCTATATGTGTTATGGCAAGACCTTGTCCATTGCCAACTAGTAACAATTGAGAGCCAAAATATATTTTACCTTTAGTTAGATTTTAAGCATTGCTGATGAGATGATGAGTGGCTTCATTATCCAGGAACCAACCTTGATTTGCAACTCCTTCTGAAGTGGTCATATAAACTACCTGCAAACTTGATTTAGATTAGAGTGGTTGCTTTGTACCGGATAGTTTGGAATAAAATTCTGTTGAATCTATCCTTGCACTTAGCTATAGAATGATTAAGTTTGAAGCATATTTGACATACAATACTTCCTCTGCCAATTCCTCTTCCAGAACCATAAAAGCCATTAGCAAAACCATAAAAGCCATTAGCACCAGCAGGACCATTGATATTATTAAAACCACCAACATAACCACCTTTACATTGATTTGTATTCTATCCTCTACCAAAATTGTATTTCATATATCCATCTCTTTTTTATCTGTAATCTCCTCTATTATTGTAATTATTATTCAAGTTACCACCACCATTCCTATTAGCATAGTTTTTATTCCGGTTGCTTTGATTGGTGTTACTCCAACCAGTATTATTACCAATCTTTTTCTAATTGTTTCTAGCCTGAGCCATATTAGCTACATACTTCAACTTAACTTGTTTACTAGCATTTGATTGAGCGCTTTCTAATCTAACTTCAAGAGTCAACAATATAAAGTAAGCCTCATCAATACTCATCTTAGGAACATTAGCCTTAATATACACTACACTAAGATAGTATGCTTGACTTAATCTAAAGATTAAGTGTGTAATAAAATCCAAAGAGCTGATCAAGCTACTAGCTACAGCCGATTAATTAGTTACAGATCTCAACTTACTAAAGTAATTAGTGATGGACATAGATCCTTTCTTGAGATTATTCAACATCGTGTTTCGATGAACTTTCTTGACAACAGTTTCATAACCAAATTGTTGTTTTAAACTAGTCCACAATCATGAGAGGTCTTATAAGTTACCACAAGACTAAGGATCTCAATATTAATGAAGGACATGAGCCAACTCAGCAACATCTATTCCTGCTTCTTCCATACAACATTTGGAGGATTCTCTTATTCATGACCATTTTTGTCTGTTGAATCACCAGTGAGAAACTGACTGTAATATACATGCTTTTATTTTTCTAATGGAGCGTAATATTTAATTTTGCCCTTCAATGTCGATTTTATAATTATAAACACAATACATGTTATCGCAATTAAAAATTTGACGCATTATTAAATTAATCACATATGAATAATTTTAAATTTATCGAGATATAAAATCGAAATAATTCAAATGCGATTATAAGATGGATAAGTTAGATTTTGTTTTGTCATGGATCCAATATAAGTTTAATCTGTATTAGAATTATTAAATAATTCTTTAAATGTTGAGAGAGGAGTCGAGAGAGGGGGGAGAGAGAAAAAGTTTTTTACGTTTGACCTAATCCGAATCTAACCCGTAGCTGTGATCTAGTCGGATCTCACATTTCTATCTACCATTTCTCATGGGCTTAGTACTGTTTTGAAGCCCTCGAGGCACCGATCATATCTTTATCGTCTCCATTGTTGGAAAAAAAACCAAAACATCGCTGGTGAAGTTCAGTTTTGGCCAAAAACTCAATTTTGCTTCCTTTGATTCTGCTGAAGTTTGGCTACGCCACTAACTAGGTTCTACTCCTCTCACCTTTAACTTTCATTTTTGACTGGTCCTTTCACCTAAAACGACCAGATTGCTAGCGATTGATAACTCACGAACCCGTGATTTTGGGAGCTTGATTCGCTGCCGTGATCGCGCATGGGAGATCATTGCCGGCACCATTGGACTCACCGTGACTGGAACTACTAAACCTGAGTTTTTCCTCACCGTTGACTGAAGTTCGATCACTGTTGATCGGTGAGGGATAATTTGATAAATTTATAAAATTTGAGGGTTAATTCTATAATTTTAAATATTTATGGGTAATTTAGTAATTATAGACCAGGATAGTTAGGTAATTTGAGTTTTCAAGGGTAAGTCAATAATTTGCATTATCAGGGATAATTTAAAAATTTTAATCTCAGGAATAATTTCGTAAATTCAAAACTCGCAGATTATTCTTATAATTTAAATTGAAGATATTTCGATAATTTATAATTTTAAAGATAAATTGTTAAATTTTAATTATGAGGGCAATTTAGTAAATTTTAATATTAGTGATATCTTGATAATTTTTAGACCCAAGAATATTTTAGTAATTTTAAATATTCGGGAGCTACAATATATGGGTTCGAGCTTTATTAAGTACAATTAGTCGTACTTTATATTATCAGCAATAATTATGCTGTTAATTTGATTAGGAGGATCTACGAACGAGAATCAATCCGCGGACGTCAACAATATCGGATTTGATCATCGTCATTGTGAGTGGAATATAGAATACCTATTTTCTTTATAGATTGTTGTGTTTTTAAATATAGAAAATCATGTTTACAAATGAATTTTAAGGGCTCCTATTTAATGATTTTTTGAAAATGAATTTTATCAGCAGAATCGGTATTATTATTAGAAGTATTTATGATTTAATAATTTTACTATCGATTTTGAATATATACGTAATGATGATACTTTAAAGAAAAGAAAATGGATCTAAAGTTTATTTAAATGAAAAGGAAAATAAAATTTTAAATATTTTCAGATATTTACGTACATGTGTATATGTGGTTCTTTATGAAATCATTGAACAATACACTTTTCCCTATACAGTGATATTAATGAGATGAGATAATATGTGATGATATGAGATACAGGCTTTTGGGATCCGTCTGAGTACACACAGAGACTTTGGACCGTGTACTTGGTCGTTTTTGTCTTTTGAGAACTAATTATGCATGCATAGATATGATGAGATGTGATGAGTTATAAGATGTTATTTCCTTGTCTATCCATGTAGCTCTGGAGTATGATAGTTTCTTGATTGCCCATCCATTGAGGTCCGGATTATCTATGTAGCTTTAAGATATAATGGTTTCTTGATTACTCGTTCGTTGAGGTCCAGGTATGATGAGATTATTTCCCTTGAATACTTGGTTAGTGATAGTTTTCAGTATTCAGTACTGATGTAATGTGTTATGAATTTTTCTTGGCTTTACGCAGTATTATAGGGCGATTTTATATTGTGTATTTATGTGATACTATGATATGTTCTTCCCGCTTATTTCATGTAACATTATATATTTTTTTTAAACTAATGATTTAATTTTAAATATTAAGTGATTTATTAATATTTCTCGCTTATGGTTTGATGGAATAGTGTTTAAAAATGATATGATTATTTTCAAATAAAATTATTTTTAAAAATCAGTATTCACTCACTGACTTTTACTGAGTTTTATATTCACTTTAATTTTTATTATATTTCCCCATATAAGAGATTTACATGTACAATAATTGACTCAACAACGATAATTATTTGTATTTTGGTCATATAATAGATTAATAGTTATAAAATTTTTGAGTTTAAATATTTCAAATTGTATAATTTTATAATTAAGAATAACTTATTGTATTTGATATTAAAATACCTTAGATGACATTTGGTATTATTGAGATGATGATGGGTGGAGTTTGTTGTATTTTGTAATTATTTTAGGAGTATTATTTTGTTAATTGCAGGATTATGTAATGTCATAACTATAGAGAAAACTCTGCTGAAATTTTAATAGAAATCTTATTTTTATAAAATTATTATTAGTTTGGTTTTGTAAATTAGATAGACTCGTCCTAGAGTTCGGGACGGGTCGTGATAAAGTTAGTATTAAAGCATGATTTTAGATTCTATAGACATTATTGTTTTAGTCAAAATAAATTATTTGTTATTAAAGTCAAAAATTAATGTTTTGTAAGGTTATCATGCTTCGTCGTAACAGTAGATGTGGTCGTGGCCATCATCCTCCTAGGCTAGTTAAAGCTAAGTTGACTTCAGATATTGTACCTAAGGGGGAGAATAAACCCACAAATGAGATAGTACTTAAGTCTTCAATGCATGAGATTGCTCAACAGGCTCTAGAAACTATTTTGAATGTTGAGCAGTCAATTGATAGGATAGCTCAAATTATGACAACGGTAGTATAGAATCAGACTCAGACACATATTAGGCCTGTAAATACTTTTGAGCATGTAAGGAGTTTAAGGGCCAAGAGTTTTAATGGATTTGGGGATCTACCAAAGGCGAAATCATGGTTTGTCAAGTTAGAATGTATTTTTGACGTGATGAGATGTTCAGAGGAGGATAGACTTACTTTTGCACTTTCTGAGTCAATGATAAAGCTTATCATTGGTGGCAAGCAATTGACCAGTGATATTAGCGATATGCTGTGATTCTTGTTGTATACCAGGATATTAAACGAAATGAACTCCTTCGATTGGTCTAAATATCTATGTTAATAGAAAAATATAAGAAGAAATTCTTGGATCTTTCAAAATTTGTTATTTCGGCCGTTCATAATAGGGGGGAGATGCAGACAATTTAAAGAGAATCTTCGATTCGAGATCCGCACAACTATAACTATATTTTGATACATTGAGTTTGTTTGAGATAATAAAGGTAGCTAAAAGAATAGAGCATAGTATCTCGAAGGGACATAGAGTTCAGGCCCTGAAACAAAAACGTAATTAGAGTTGGACAGAGAATGCCTCAAATAGTAGGCCATTGAAGAAAGGCTTACATATAAATTACTTTGCTGGTGTCCAAAGGTATTAGAGTACAAACTTTAGAAGAGATCAGAGACAAACTGTTAGTTATACATCGATACAGCCATCGGTTAGGAGTAATGTCGAAACATAAAGACAGCATGATAGAGGTAGTAGGAGATATTGGGACGATTGTTCTAAAAGTATTTAGCAAACTTTTTATGTTTGGTGTGGTAGGCACCATCAGGGTTAGTGTCATGTTAGAGATAGAGCGTGTTATTCATATAGACAACCATAGACATATTAGCAGATTCTATCCCACTTTACCTCAGGGTGATCATTTTATTCAAAATAACCCTCCAATATTAGTATCACTCTACATAGAGTGAAGATCAGAGAGGTATATAATCAGGAGGCGTTTCATCTTCTACACCAGGTCAAAAAGGTCAGTCTCGTTGACCTTAGTTTAAGCTCTAGTTTTTTTTTTTAACATAGTAGGAGGCTCATCCTATACCAAAAAGTCATTATAGGTATATTATCTATCTTTGGCCGCGAGATCCATATTTTTATTGATCCTAGATCTACCAATTTTTTTATTTCCCATACTTTTGCCATACATATAGAGTGAGAGCCTGAACTATTGGATTGTGGTTTAGTTGTTAGTACACCTATAGGGGAGTTATTACTTGCTGATAAAGTATGTCAAGATTGTATAATTAGATAGGGTGAGTATGAATTTGGGGCGAATTTGATTATTTTAGATATTATGATTTCGATGCCATTTTTGGCATAGATTGGCTTGGATTTCAACATGCTACTGTGGCTTGCTTCAATAAGGAAGTTCTATTTAGGAAGCTAGGAATAGACGAGATGAAATTCTGTGGAAAGCGTAAAGTTTTACCCTCATATGTCATATCAATCATTAGTGTGAGACGGTTGTTAAGAAAAAGATGCTCAGTTTATTTTGCATATGTGATAGATACTGAAGTTCGGGAGTTAAGATTGGAGGATATTCCTATAGTCCAAGAGTTTTCAAATATATACCTGGATGAACTTTCTAGGATGCCACCTGATAAAGAGATCGAGTTTTCTATCGATGACTCCTATATCTATAGCACTATACAAGATGACTCCAGCTGAATTGAAAGAATTTAAAATTTAATTATAGGAATTGATAGATAAAGGGTTTATCTGACCGAGTGTATCCTCGTGGAGAGCTCTAGTATTGTTTCTTAAGAAAAAGGATAGTACACTCATACTTTACATTGACTATAGGCAGTTGAATAAAGTCACTGTACGCAATAATTATCCACTTCTGCACATAGATGATTTGTTTGACCAGCTTCAAGGGGCGAAGGTGTTTTCTAAGATCGATTAGAGTTTAGGATATGACCAGCTCAGAATTAAGAGGCCGATTTTCCTAAAACAAAATTTAGAACTCGCTATGGACACTATGAATTTTTAGTGATGTCATTTGGGTTAACTAATTCTCCAACAGCTTTTATAGATCTCATAAATAAGGTATTCCGGTCCTATGTAGATCAACTTGTGATTGTATTTATTGATAATAGTCTGGTGTATTCTCAAAATTAGAAGGAGCACACTAAGCACTTGCGGACTATACTACAAATTTTAAGGCAAAAGTAATTATATGCCAAGTTCAACAAGTGTGAATTTTGATTAGATAAAATAATATTTTTGAGCCATGTAATATCAACTCAAGATATTTATGTTGATCCTCAAAAGATCAAAATAGTGGTGAACTGGGAATGACCTATGAATATCACAAAACTAACAAAATCTTGGTATATTGTCTAGAGGAGCAAATAGCTGTAAAATTCTTGACTAAGTTTAATTAATTGCGTAAGCGCATTTTTTAGTCAAATCAAATTTACAGTGCCCTTTGTCGTACATTCTTGGATTTCATTCTTGGATTTTTTTCTAGTAATCGCCATCGGTTATGATGTTGCTATATATAGGTTTCTTTGTCAATTAGAAAATAATTGTTTGCATTTTGATTTAACTTAAAAAAAAAAAGATTTCAGTTATGATTTTCTTTTATTTTTTAATTACTATTTGGTAGTATCTCTTATTACCTGGTGGAAATATAAACGATATTTCATACATGATCTGCAAACTTTCTTATATGCCATTGATGTAATGAACTTATAATTGACACGTTATACAATGTATTCTTTGGAGTAAAAGCGTTGCAACATATTTACTATATGCTGAAAAATTAAACAAAATTTCATTTATATTCCTTAAATTGTACACGAAGTCATCTAAATTATGAAGTTCTAAATGACAAGTCCTATAACTTTTATTCCAAATTTTACTGAGGAACAATAGTAAACTTAAAATATGTCATGTCTACGAATTTTGAATATTTTTATGACTTGTTATCTATACAATGAATATATTTATGACATTCATACGTATGAGGCCAAAGATTCACTTTTTATCTTCCTATCTCTATTCCATATATAGTATAACCTTTATAAATTAATACTTAATAAATTAATAATGTCTATAATATAATATTTTTTTGCGGTCTCAATTTGGGTCCTGAAGTTAAATTAATAATTTTGATAAACTAATAAGATAATAATTTTTTGAAACTCTTATATAACTCTGTGGTTCTATTTATATTATAAATTAATAATTATAAAAATTATAAATACTGTGAAATTATAAATATAACTGACTATGTCAGTTTATTAAAATATGAGTCTATTGCAACTTATTTTTTAAGTTTAAATCTAGTTGAATCTCATCTTTAATTTTTCTTATTGCATATAAAAATTATGGGGTTGAATTCTTGTATTGCAATAAAAAATTATGAAGTGTTGTTGATCATTACGAAATGTATTTATGTAAATACATGAATTTAGTTAATCAAGTAGATAGGTTATATTAGATTAATTCTAATTCAATTTATACAGTTTAATAACTAGTATTTAGCTTAGTTCATTGAATACATTTAATAAAATTCATGAATTTATTTAATCAAGTATATATTATTTATTTGATGAATTCATTTAAATTCTATTAATTATATTTGTAAAATACAATGAATTTTTAGTCAATTGAATGTTAGTTCTTTGTACTGTGAACATAGTTTATAAATTAACAAATTATTAATTTATCGATTAATTAATATGTCTCTAAATTAATAAATTTTTATAATCCCGATATTATTAATTTATAAAGATTATACTATTGTTCGGTCCCCGAAAAAGCATGAAGAGGTTAAAGGATAATTGTGATCGATCAATTTCCCTTGCAATGCAACTTTGGAGGAAATTAATATTATTGTTATTTTATGTCTGCACATATTGGAAGGGTGTGAAATGTATCTCAGTTCACGAATGTAAAATCACAAATTAAAATGCAAATTTGTACATTAACAATTCTATACGTATACAATATTTATCATTTCCTTTAACGATTCAGTGGCGTCAATAACGATTGGGGAAGAAAAAAGGTAAAATAGGGACACCAATAACAATCAACCTTTTTTTATTTTTTCCTTTAGCAAAATTAACCCAACAGGAATGCATTAAAATAGAGCCTTTTTCCAAGCCCACAATTATTCACTACTGGATTCCTTTGTGGAAACGATATATAAAATTTGACTTTCGTAATAATATAGAGCAATTTGTAGCGGTTGTTTAATTTACTCACGAATAATACGTGCACCCTCAATTCGCATTGAAATGTGGATATGAACTTGAAGCAAAATAATTTACTCATTTCACTTAAAAAGCAATACAGGCCGCTCATTTCACTTAAAAACTCTTATATAAACTTCTTATTAGATTTTAGTTATTGCCATAGGAAAGAAAATAGAAGCGGGATAGAGAAAATTCAGAAATATGTTCATTCAAATCTGTTAATTTTCTGTCTCTTTTAATCATTGCTACAATCGTTGCTTCTACTTGTGTCTTGGAAGTGCCAGAGATTTGCCTGGATGCACGGTGTTGCACATGGGTGACTGCATGTTCCCAATTAGCCATTTGGATTTGGACCAATACAAAAGAATTGTATGCTTGATTGTGCTTCTTCCTCTTGCATCCATTGTAGCTCTAAAAATAATCTTGGTAATTAATTAATTAATTCAATCTCAATTATCTCATTGTCTTTTCAAATACATAATATTATAATTTTTATGCTTAATATTCGTTGTCAGCTGAAGAGAAAGTGAAAGGCTGCTTGGATTCATGCTCAAAGAGCTGCCAGTCATGACCATCAAGGGATACAAGGTAATATTTTATATGCCACTTGTGAGCCTCCAATATAATTTTATTGAATATGAATAAAAAATAAATAAATAGTTAAGTGAATATGTATGAGATCACAGTGGTGTATATTGGGCTTGTCAATTGCTTTTAATTGGGACTATTAATTAAATGTCTTTCGCTGAAAAATTGCCAAATTATGCTGTTTGGAGAAGTATTGAACCTTTTGAAAAAAGGAAAACATAACAGTAATGATGCTTACAATTAATATGAATTGCAGATGAAATTGTTGAAATACAAGTGATTACTTAAAAAATAATAAAAACGATCTTATTAGAACATGAATAATGCATATGCAATGGAAGAAAAGAGCTTAATATTACAATAATTCATTAATTTGAATAAAACAAATAAAATTAATCATTCCGAATTCAATGCACGCGAATTGGTCTTCAAGTTATCATAAGCATTTATATCTTGCTTTCATTTAGTGCGCCCTACGACATCGATGTATGTGGCTGCATCCTCTAGTATAATCGTTCGCAGGATTATTTTTATAAGCTGGCTTAAAATCACGTTGAAGAGCCACAAAGCTATTTTCTCGCACTGCATTTGTATCTGTTACGAGCAATGCGCTTGCTAGAAGCATGCTAAAGCAAAAAACAATCATCCCCTTGGACATATGCATCTTGATGCGTCGAATTGCAAATTGAATAATTCAAATTTTAATGTGATGAATTCATCACCGATACTTTTGAACTTATATAGAGACGTCTAATCTAATTTAGGCACGTACATACGGGTATACTTTCAGTTTGGTGGTTTTGTGTTACATGTATAAGCTGTCTTTAAGAGGAAAACGACTAAATGAATGGTTAAATTTGAGCCGTTTAGTTCTTTCCAAACGACATTAAGCTGGAGTAAACCAGAGCTGAGCTGACTAACTAACAGGTTACGCATGAACAAATAGTTTTTACGGAACTTTTTGGTTAGATTGCAAATTGACCTTGTAGATATAATTGACTTGTTGTGATGCGTGTCTAACTAGTTGGCACATTATTCGTAACTTTTTGGTTAAATCTCAAACAAATAATTTTCTCTCGCTTGCAACAGTTTGCTTGGTGATTTTGGCATTTGGTGTGCTTACAAGGAAACAATAACCCTTTTAGGGCCTGTTAGGTGTTGCTGTGGGTTAATTATAACTTAGAAACGAGCAAACTACCGCTACAAATTTTTTGAAAAAACTTGTAGCTGTAGCCTTCTTAATCTAATTGGTTTATTCTCGTAATTTTTGATAAAAGAACTTATAATAATTTTAGAAAAATATTATTAGTTTATAAGTCACACTTACAAAACTCTACTAATTTTTTATATTTACCATCTACATGCTTGAGCCACCATCTTGGATTGGTTCTTTCTGTCCTTATTTTTGCAGCTTTAAGTGTGATAAGTTCTTATTCAAACACTATGATCCAGACTCGTGGTTAATAATAGTTATCATGTGATAGGTTTTTTTTTCTAGATCTTCTTTCACATAGGGATGACAGACTCGTGGCAGAAAATTTTTTCTATCAAAATTTACTGATAGCAATGAGATAGACTTTTTAGTAATCAATTATATGTGTCTAACTTGTACCCATTTTTTTTCATGTATCAAGAGGTTATCCTCGAATTTTATTTTGACTTTGGGTTTCACCAAAAATTTTTTAATAACTAAATTAAGACAAAAAAAGTAAGTTAACCTACATCATTTCATGAAATAAATTCAAACTTTTATACATTTAGAAACATATGCCAACTCTTCCTCCACTTGCTGCGTCTGTAGCTGATCACTTCCTTTCCCAAATTCCAGCACTCTTTTGGAATCAAAGGGGGAGACTCGACAGTCTTCCCAAAAGGGATGCCGCTATTTTGAAGAGACAATTATCGCGTCTGCAAACGTATCTGGGCGGGATTAAATAACTTGTCGAAGGCCTTCTATCTTTTTTTTTTTTCCTGACTACAATTTTTGAATTTGTTGATGAAATAAATTTCCAGCGTTTCTGTTAATATTGATTTATTACTTTTATGTCATATTTGTAATTTTTTTTACTATTAATACATCAATTTATAAATTTTATATTAATTTATTTATTTTATCTTTCATTTACATTAATTTACTTATTTTATCTTTCATTTACAACCCTTATATTTCATTTCTAAAATTAGATTTTATTTTACACTAAAAATTGATTCATTAAATTTGTATTATATTTTTAAATTTTTATTTTATTCAGGAGTGAAATATCAATTTACAAACTCTATATTAATTCATCAAATAAGATGCCTTTTCGCCGGTGCGAACAGCTACAGTTACCTCGTCAAATTCCTTCCCAACTCCACTGACTAATTAGACAGCAATATCTTCGTCTGTAACTGGAGATACAATCAGGGCAAGTTCATCGGCAACCGTTTGAAGGTTATTTAGATAGTGAGCCACGTTCTGAGTTTTATGACGAGGTCCAGCCAATCGTTCCTGAAGAGAGCAAACTCGTCTTCTGCTGCGACTGGAATAGATCCTTTCAAGCTTATCTCATAGCTTGATTTGAGGTGGTAGAATTGGCTATGAGCGGTGAAACTCGTTCTGTGGTGGAAGCCAAAATGGAATGAAAGATCACTTGATCTTGGCCCTTCCAAGGTGAATAAGCTGGATTAGCATGGTATGGATTCCTACTACTGGAAAGTAAGGTCTGAGAGGGAGAAGGATAACCTCCATCGATGAACTTAGTCAGGTTGCAGCCAATGGGTAATGAGAGAAACTGAGCTCTTCATGTGAAATAATTATCTGAAGTAAGTCTTATAAGAAATTGTGCTACAGCATTGAAGGAAATATAATAGGTAGTTTGGTTGGCTGATTGGCTTACGGATGATGGTGACGTGCGGCTGACTGATTGGTGGTCTTGTTGCTGGGTCGGTTATTCTCCTCAGAGGTAAAGCTCTGATACCATAAAGAATTTGTATAAAGGCTTGTATAATTAACTTGAGTTAATTACAATATAGACACATGAGCGTCATCTTATGATAATGATGACCAACCTAGTGATAAAATACAGAGATAGATGAAGTTATGCTTGTACAATAAGTACATACAAGTGATATGTACAAAAGCCAACAAAGATAACGATGAAAAGACATAAGGCATGCAAACCATGCACCTGCATTGGTGTTTGGCTTGAAGAATCATAGTTAAGCTTGTTCGATCCTCCACGATGCGGCGGTAGTGTAATTGCGGTTGCTTTTGGCGAAAGTGTCGGTAGTGTAGAATTTATGAAGAATTGTGGAATTATCACTTTCCATATTGTCAAACACTTGTTTCTTTTGCCTGAATTTTTTTTAAATGAGCTGAAACAATGAAGAATTTTGTGAGAAGATCAGTTGATGAGTCGAGATTTGATAGGAAATCTCAGATACTTCTTCAGGCTACGCGTATAATGATCAGCTAAACAACTAAAGATAATTTGAAGCTTAAATTAAGGGTTCGTAGGAGCATCGCATTTAGTGAGGAAAAAAAAATTAGTGTACTTATTATTCTGGTGCGGAACAGGTATCCGTAAATAGCAAGCAAGCTTTGGTTTTTCTCCTTAGAAGACTGACATTATGAATATTAATATTAATTGTCGCATGTTGGTTCATTATAGTTGCAAATCTCTTGCTATTATTCTGGTGCGGAACAGGTATCCGTAAATAGCAAGCAAGCTTTGGTTTTTCTCCTTAGAAGTCTGACATTATGAATACTCATATTAATTGTCGCATGTTGGCTCTTTATAGTTGCAAATCTCTTGCTAATTTAAATTTTTAGTGTTGCTGCTTCTCTACCCGAGGAGAACGAGAAAGACCGCGGGTGATGAAGGCGTTGTTAATCATCGCGAATAGCCAAAATTCAATCCTTAATCATTTGAATTTAAGGTTGGGGGGGTTTGGGGGAGCATGCGGAGCTGTATTTTTGTCTACACTGGTTTCTGATTTGTTCAAGTTACCTGCTCTTTTTTTCCTCTCCTATTACATGAAATTGATCTGTGCTCTCCTTTTGTTGTGTGCAACTAGAGCTTTGATTTTAAAACAGAGAATTTTACAAACTATTTATGGTTTTATGCTTTTTAGTAATTCCACACAAGGACAAAATGAATTAATCTAAAATTGATTATTGGGAACTGATAAAATAAAATGAGGGAGCCAAATATCCCTACTCCGCTCTTTCAATCATTGTCTTTGAAATGCCAGAGATTTGCTTGATGCATAGCATTCTGCATGGGTGACTGCATATTCCCAGTGAACCATTTGGACGAAACCAAAAAAAAAAAAAAAATGAATGCTTGATTTTGCTTCTTCCTTTTGCACCCACTTTAGCGCCAAATTATAGTCCTGGTAATTAATCAGTTAATTTCATCTAATTTTTGTGCTCAATATTTGTTTTCAGCTGAAGAGAAAATGAAAAGCTGCTTGGATTCATGGTCAAACTGGTGCTAGTCATGACCATCAAAGGATACATAGTAATGCTTAATATGCCTCTTGTAAGCCTCCAATATAAATTTACTGAACGTGAATCAAATAATGAGTATTAAATAAATACACATGTGCTAATAGCATATTTTATATCGAGCTTGTCAGTTGCTTTTTAATTGGGATTATTAATCAAGTTTCTTTTGCTGAAAAACTGCCAGATTATGATATTTGGAGAAGTATTCTACCTTTCGCGCCGCGGGACCCCCGGGGGTGCCGCCGCGGCCCCCCGGGGGGGGGGGTAACAATAATAAAAATGATTTTATTAGAATACGAAAAACATTTGTGGATTAAAAGAGAAGAGGTTAATATTCAATACTACATTAGTTTATATAAAATAAATAAAATCAATCATTCCAAATTCAATGCGCGAGAATTAGTCTTCAAGTGATCACAAGCATTTTATAGCTTGTTTTCATTTAGTGCACCCCACGACACCGACTTATGTGGCTACATCCTCTACTATAATCGTTCGCAGGCTCATTTTTATAAGCAGGCTTAGAATCACGTTGAACGGCTACATGGCTATTTTCTCGAACTGCGTTTGTATCTGTTACTAGCAATGCGCTTGCTAGAAGCATGCCAAAGCAAAAAACAATCATCCCCTTGGACATATTCATTTTGATACGTCGAATTTTCAATTTGAATAATGAATGCATCGCCGATACTTTTGAACTTATATAGAGAAGTCTAATCTAATTAAGGCATCTACGTACGTGAATATTTTCAGTTTGGTGATTTCGCGTACTATATATAAGCTGTCTTTAGGAGGAAAAATGGTAAAATGAATGGTTATATTTGAGCCTTCACTTCTTTCCAACCAACAATAAGGTGGAGGAACCCCGGCCCAGCTAATTAACTGCCAGCTTGCGCGTGGACAAATTGTTAATTAAGGATTTTTCTTTTTGGTTAAATTGACCTTGTAGATATAATTGATTCGTTGTGATGTGTGTCTAACTAATTATTTAAGAATAGATTCATTCCCTTACACCATAGATTATTGGTAACCCAGCTCCTCAACAAAAGTTGAGATAATGGGCTGCTGAGAATATGCGTGCGTGCGTGTATATATTCTCACAGATGTGAATATTGTAATAAACCATAATAAAATAAAATTGATTTAGGATTTGTCTAAGTAGATTTCAGATTGTATTTATGAACAAACGTCAGATGATGAGATTTAGAAGATTTTGAACTTGCACATTTTGCATACACAGTATGTACCAAGTTCTTAATATGTTATTGCAATTTTTAAACAGTTAATTGCATGAGCTCTTTCATCTGAGTTCCAACTTTCTAAGTTAAACCTCAAAGAAAAAATTTCTCTCATTTGCAATCGTTTGCTCTGTAATTTTCGCATTTGGATCGGAGCTTTTACGGCGTGTTATGTACTGTTGTGGGCTAGGTACTTATAATTTAAAAACTACTGCTATAAAATGTGTGGAAAACACTTACTGCTATAACTTTTAGCTTAATTTATTTTTTATCAAATCATAATTATTTGATAAAAAATTTATATTAATTTTGTGAAAAAATATTATTGTTTGTAAGTCATACTTAGGAAATGCAATTAACTTGTTTACTATATCTACAATTTTCTTTTCTATAACAGTTGTGAGTTAAAAGTTAAAGAATCTCTCAATACTAAACAAGTCTTTAGGTGTTATTTTTACTGTTTACATGCTTGAGCTACCAAATTGACTTGGTTCTTTCTATCTATATTAATGCAGTTCTAAGAGTGACAAGTTCTTGTTCAAACACAATGATCCAGTACTTTGACCTCCTATAATCAAATGGAATTGCAATGCTATGGAAACTGAACTTATTATAAATAATTTAATGTTACGTTTACAAAATTTATGGTTCAAATGACATGACACATATTAATTGACTGCAATATTATTAAAATTTTTTTCGATTTCTAAAGTGAACCAATCAAATTTCTAAAGGTTTAAACTTAATCAAATTTATTTTAATTAATTATAAATTAATGATATGAAACATATTAATTCTTTTCAAAATTTCAAATAGTACTTTAGTGGGTGTAATATACTTCAGTTTGATAAATGCAATCTCGAATTCACACAAATACAAGCAAGACTCTTATCATCAAGTCATAGTAAAACCTCAAGGAGTTATTGTATGCAATAAGAAGGAGATATGTATTAGTTGGCCTATTTAATTTCAAATGTGTCATTTAGTGCGGCAAATTAACTCTTGCATTTATATCATTTCGCCATTTTTAGTTCTAGTTAATTAATTAATTAATTGTTCTATCTTCAGTAATTTATCTTTTATGACCAAGTCCAGATAAACTCCCTCTGTCCACATTATATACACCGATACAAATCTTTCTTTCACTAAGCAAAAGCAATAAAAAATGGAGAAGATTTTGTCAGCTCTGATCGTTAGCTTGTTCCTTGGAATGCTCGTCGGGAAATCCGCCGGCGCCCGCTCACCGTTGGAATCAGCATCTCCTTCATCGGAAGACGAATCAAATCCCCTTTACTTTTGCAAGCTTGGCTGTGCTTACTCCTTATGTAGCAGCCTGGCCGCCGAAAAAAATCCTAGTAATTTTCTTTTTCCCTCTATTTCTCTTCTCTGTCTTTCTAACGTTAATTTGGACTCACGACTCATAACCTTTGTTTGCTTTGTTTTTGTTTCAGATGAAGAGAAAATTTCAGCCTGTGCGGATAGTTGCTCGAAGGCATGCACCAATGATTTTAAAGCATAATTGCCAACAAATAGTCAACGTTGATCTTCTCATGTGCATAAATGAATAAAACAAGATATTTTTAGAGTTCCGTTGTTGTAACAGCGACTAGAGGCTAATTTCCAATCAACTTTACAAATAAATCACATATTCTAACAAATTAAATGTGACATTTCAAAATTATAAAAAATATGTAATATAATAAAAATTATATATTATATAGACAACCGCCCCTTCTTGCATGAATGCCACTTGTACGCCGACTAAAATTTGAATAAGAATTAAATGAGAATATATCTGTAAAATTAATAAATCAATCAACATTGTAGTCAACCATCTACGCAGCGACGGCACAGCTTTCTTCTTCAAATAAGGTCTATACATACAAGCAGACCCTCTTTGGGATTTATACATAATAATTGAGATAATATTCCAGAGACAAGAGAGAAAGACCATGGAGCAAAGAAAGAATTTAGGGCTTGTGATTGTTTGGTTGGTGATTTTGGGATTGCTTACAGGGCAGTCCACAGCCTTACTAAAGCGTTGGAGGCGTTGCGAGGGAACTTGTTATGTTGACTGTCTATGCGTGAGCCACCAAGTCCCTGGCTTTTTGTGTCATCATTTCTGCACCATTAAGTGCGCAAAGTGCTTCTTCAAACATTGTGATCCGGTTCCTTTGCCTCCTCGAAGCCAATGGAAATGCCATAAATAAACCCTAGCACTTGCTGAAGGGTAGGTGTTGCATTGCCAATTAGCCTTTCTGCTTAAATGCTTGTTGAAATATAAACCAATTATCATCTAATAAAACTATATTATGCATTACAGGAGTGTTATCTTTTGAATTTAGATCTTGTGATGAACTTTTATTAAGCTTTTGTCAGTTGAGATTTAGTTATCTTCTAAATTCTCATCTATTAATTACTAATCACAAATTTTTAAAAAGTCAGTACAAGGATCAAATTATCCTTGAATCTTATCTTTTAGCCATATGAATGTTTGTGTTCAACTTGTATATTATATATCCCGTCTATCCTTCTATCTATCTCAAGAATGATGGATAGATGGGTATAACAGTCCAAGACGAACACAAACGAAAGATAATTTAGTTAAAAACAATATGCTTTTGATCGAAATGCTTGAGATATCTAACTTATCTGAAGTAATTTAAATAATAACTTAAAAAAATTAGGTACGTTTTAGAAAAATGTTATTTTGCTCAGGCATTTTGGTCGAATTTTTCCTGGACAAGGCAAAATGGCAAATTTGATAACTCCGTGAGAGAGAGATTCCAGTAAAATATATCCGAACTTACTGCGAAAGCAAAAACCGAAACGGTGCGTGTTGGTGTTTTATTTTTTGGCCTTCTCAGCTTTTTCTTAATTTTTCTCTTATATTCTGCATTAGATAAGTTAAGCAGACCCCCTTTGGGATTTACAGAACTTGAGAAGTATATAGAGGAAAGACCAATTCATTGAGGCATTCTGTCGAACAGGTTTGAACGAATATCGAATACCAAATTCAACTTCTTGTTGGCTGGGATAAGGAAAATTCAAATGAACATTTCGAGAGTAAATCCTAACGCTGCTTGTGGTGCAGTCATCTAGAACTCTGATGGAGTTTATTTATGTGGTTTTGGCAAGCCCGTAGGAGTTACCATCGCTTATTCCGCTGATACCATGACCGTCATGGTGATTATTGAATAAGCCCTGCAGCTCATGGGTGGTCTCATAGGTATTTTTTTAGCACCGCTTTTAAGCATTTGTGTTTTCCCCTCTTATGTTTTCTTATTTTAAAGTCAATTACCCAAAAACAAAAAGAAAAAAAGTCTAGTGTATATAACTCTTCTCCAGTAGTGTGTCATTCTTATATAAATCTCTAGAACACTAATAATAGAAAATAACTAAATACACACGTGCCAAATATCATTTGGAGAGGGGCAAAATTCTGGAAGTACCTTATTATAGCACGAAATAAACGCAAATTTCTCCATGATTGAAAATCGTACAAATAGATGTCTAAGAAAATGATAGAAGTACAAAACTGAGGACAAGACCCGGAATGCGAATCAATAGTGTTTAGAGGATAACGCCCCTAGCCGAATGTCAGACGAGGAGGTTAAACCCTGAGCGGAGTGTCTAGCAAAGACATTGCAGCTTGGTAGTAAAGAACAACTGAACGACTACATATGCGAGTAGCCGGCTCGCAAATGAAGAGACATCAAGCATGATCACTTAGCAAAATGCGAGGCAGATCCAAAGAATCTCAAATCAACGACCCGACTAGCGACTTGGCTAATGACGGTTATCAGCACATCCATGGCAGTTATCCGCACGTTAGCTCCCCTCCCCTCGGAGATACAGGAAGGAATCCACTTAGCCACAGTTAAGGAATTGCAACCAACGTGACTAATGAACTGGAAGAACGTGGGGTAAAGGAGATTCTACGACTAGGTAAGGTATAAATGGGATTTTAGACAACGAAAAAGGGGTTAAACAAACAAAACAGAAAAAAGAAGAACATTTAGGAAAACCCAAATCCTTTTGAATAGAGAGAAATTATTGAGCTGTGAGAAAAGGAGAGGTTGAAAAGTAAGAATGAAAGAAGAAATCATAGATATAATGGTGTAGTTTTCCTAAAAGGAAACCCATATCATTGACTTAAGCGTCGGAGAATTTATGCCAGAAAATCACCGGCATTCCTCTGACTAGTTATTTTGTGTGCGGGGACATGCAGAAGAAGAACATATTCTGGATCTTGCTCTTAAAGGAGTAAAATGGCTCAAGGTTGTCCCTTTCCTATCGTAAATTCACGTGTTGATTAGCAGCTCTGGTAAGGAACGAGAAGACCAGATTCCACATCAATATTTTTGGTGCCGTCTGTGGGGAACTGAACGAAAAGCTATCATCGACGAAGCAAGGAAAGGGAAGTAGGAAGATAACGATAATGGAAACAAGTAGGAGTGGCTCTCAGGAAAGGGAGCCGGGTCTTGATGAAGCCATAACCTTGAGGGAAATAGCCATCGAGGCAAGGGAAAAGGCGGTTTATGAAAAGATGGAATAGATGGAAAAGCAAATGCAGACCCTTACAAATGTCCTTTTTGAACTCAGGAATGAGCAACAGAGGGTTTACGACATTAACATGAGGAATGATAGTACAATCTTGAAGCGCAGAAATGAGAGGAGCTGTGACGAGGGGCTAACCGCGAGGAGAGACGGCTGTAATGGGTCATTTGGTTACGGCCTCGCCGAACCATCTGCAGGGAGGTCAACCCCAGTGCCAAGATACCAACAGCAAATGAGATTGAGCTCAGAGTGCGAGACCATATAAGCAAATGTCGAAGGAAAGGAGCTCAGGCAACACCTGTAGTATGTTGAGCAGGAACGAGATCAAGTTGCTGTCCGAGATCCTGGTGGTGCCATGGAGCTCGAAGGCGAAGTACGAAGGTTGGCACAGGTTATTGATGAGTTACAAAGTCGCGAAGGAGCAGCGAGTTGGAGGATAATGTTGGATGGCGAATCCACTCTTTGAGCAAAGAGCATGAGTTCAGTAATCCCGAAGGATTTTCGTTTTCCAGACCTGAAGTACAGCGAGAGAACTGATCTTCTGGTGCATGTTGTGCATTTCAACAACATAACCGGGATGCAAGGTTTGTCACAAGCCTAGAGGTGTTGTGTGATCCCCCTAACCTTAGAAAGATTGGCACATGAGAGGTATCAGAAGTTACCACGTGGAAGCATCAGATCGTTCCAGCAAATATGCCAGGAGTTTGCAGAACAGTTCCGAGGCATCATGGCCCTAGAAGATGACATAATAGAGTGACAGGCATGAAGCAGAAGGAGGACGAGTCCCTCAAAGACTTCATTAAGAGGTATCACCGAGCCGTTCTTGACCTTGGAGCCTTCAACCAACCCCAGGCCTTGAGAGGATTCTGTTGTGCAGTCTTATTCCATGGCACATGAGCAGACGAAGAGGGACACAAAGATTGAAGAGGGGAGAGCTACAAAAATCACGAGTGAGCAGCTCGATGAGTGAAGGAAGAAAGAGAAGAAGATCTCTAAGGACAGTGGACCCACTAAATAAAAAAACACCCTATTCAGGGAGCAGGAATAGGAGCGCGGGGACCACCTTACTAGATCCAACAGAAGTCACTTCAATTACAACACAACAATAGTATACCTCCACACTCCCCCAGCAAAAACCAGTGGAGGGGACCTGAGCAGGCACTAAACCCACCCTGCTATAATGCACCGATAACTCATCATCCACGTAACCAGAGAGATAGCAGACCCGGATCATCATATCCGATGCTGCCGCAAAATAGTCCACATAGGGAGAAGGCTCTGCAGATGATTTATTAGACCCCAAGTTATGAGCGGTATACTCTATTAAAGGGACCATAATTTAGTTGTACCATATGATAAAGAATCGTGGTTTGCTCTATCCTCCAATGCCAATTGCCAAAGCACTTGTCAGACGAGACTGAAGACGATTCTGCAAGTTCTACGCCACTCATGGTCAGACAACAGCCAAATATAGAAACCTTAAAAATCAAATTAAAGATTTGGTGCGGAACCGATACTTGGATCATGTTATTGAAGACGATTATCCAGCTGCGGATGCGCCATTGGGAACAGACTAGAATGCAAGAGATGTGAGGTGGGAGTAGCCGACTATCATGGTTATAACTAGGGGGCCGACGATGGTAGGAGACTCTAATAGAGCCTGAAAGAATTACTCGAGGTACACCATGACTAATAAGGAGGTATTCTTCAACAATCCGACAGTAAAGTGAGCAAAGAAGAGGCAGGTGCCAATCATGTGGACAGATGAAAATGAAGAAGGAATATTATACCCCAGGAAGATGCTTTGGTGATTGGGGCCAAGGTCACCAGTAAAAAATTTGATCGAATTCTAGTGGATATAGGGAGCTCGGTGGACGATTACAATAAGCGCCACTCCATTCGAGAAGGCAATGATATTGGACTTCATCGTGGTCAAGAAAGATAGTTCTTATCAGATGATTTTGGGGCAGCCCTTCTTAAAGATGAGTAAGGCAGTAATGTCCAACCATTTACCTTGCTCTCAAGTATCTAGTTAATGGTGTCGTAGAAGTTGTGAAGGGTGACCAGAGAATTGTTAGAGAGTGTTACAGAACTATAGCAAGGGGAACGATTCAGATTACTAAACTGGACTCTCGAGCAGAGCCCAAGTAAGGAAGAGAAGAGTCGGCTGAAGAACTGGAGACAGTGAGTTTAGGCCAGGAGGATTCTGAGAAGGTTATTAAAGTAAGAGCGAGGCTAGATGAAAAGCTCAAAAGGAACCTGGTTAATTGCCTTCGAAGACATTCTAATGTGTTCGCCTGATCGCATGAAGATATGCTAGGTATTGACCCCAAGGTGGCCCACCATAGGCTCGCGATAAAAAAAGGTGCTCGACCAGTCAGACAGAAAAGAAGATGCTTCAACCAGGAGAGATATCAGGCCATAAACGAAGAGCTCCTGAAGGCAGGATTCATCCGAGAGGTGAACTGTCCAGAGTAGATATCGAATGTCGTCTTAGTAAAGATGGCTAATAACAAGTAGAGGATGTGTGTAGACTTTACCGATCTCAATAAAGCATGCCCAAAAGATGTCTTCCCTCTGCCAAAGATTGACTAGCTGGTCGATTCAACCGTCGGCCACAGCTTGCTCAGTTTTATGGATGCATTCTCTAGATACAATCAGATCTCCATGAACAAGCAGGATGAGGAGCACACCGCTTTTATTACCAACCAAGGCCTGTTTTGTTAAAGGATCATGCCCTTCGAACTTAAAAATGTTGAAGAAACATACCAAAGGGTGGTGAACAAGATATTTAAGTCATTGATTGGACGCACAATGGAGGTTTATGTCGATGACATGGTAACCAAGTCAAAAGATCCAATTGAGCACACTACGCACCACTGTGAGACATTCGAATTGTTAAGGAAATACAAGATGAAACTGAATCTAAAGAAATGCAATTTTAGAGTTGGTTCGGGTAAATTCCTCTGGTTTATGGTAAGCTATCGAGGGATTAAGGCAAATCCTAAGAAGATATGCGCAATTGTGGAGATGAGGTCCCCTCGTAGTTTGAAGGAGATACAAAGACTCACGAAGAATTAGTAGCGCTGAACAGATTTATATCCAAAGCAACAGACAAGTACTATATCTTTTTTCAAGTAATGAGGAAGGGAAAAAAGATTGAATGGTCCCAAGGATGTGGAGAGGCTTTCTAGAGGTTAAACCAGTACTTGCATCAGGCCCCTTTGTTGTCCACACCATGAGAAGAGGACTTAATGTTTTTGTACTTGACTATTTCAGAACACGCAATGAGCTCGGTGTAAGTACGATAAGAGAGGGGAGTCTAGTATCCGGTGTATTATACCAACAGCTTAATGCTGAAACCAGACATCCGAAGATGAAGAAGTTAGTTCTAGCCCTGGTGACTACTGCTCGAATACTAAGACCATATTTTCAAGCTATCCCTATCGTGATGGTAACTGATCAGCCATTACGACAGACACTATATAAGCATGAAGTTTCGAGCTGCTTGGTGAAGTGGGCAATAGATTCAAGTGAGTTTGACATAGCCTATAAAACCCAATCAGCAATCAAGGCACAAGCATTAGTAGATTTCATAGCAGAATTTGCAGAGTCTCCTAGGGATTACAACTAAAAGCATATCACTACAGGGAAGAAGGAAAATCAGTTCTGGCAGGTCACAGTCGATGGGTCCTCAAACGACAAGGTGCAAGAGCAGAGGTGATTCTGAAAATTCTCGACGAAGAGGAGATTTGTTATGCAGTCAAATTGGAATTCAAAGCCACAAACAACCGGGCAGAATATGAGGCCTTTATAGTAGGTCTGGAATTGGCCTAGGCTGTGAGAGCAGATAGAGTGAAAATTCGAATAGACTCACAATTGGTGGCCAACCATATCAACGAGAGTCTTCTACCTAGAGATGAGAAGATGGAATCGTACTTGGAAAAAGCAAAACAGTTGATTCAGAAGTTTGAGGCTGTGGACTTAGTGCAAATATCAAGAACTGAGAACCACCGAGCAGACATCTTAGCCAAAATGGCGGCTACAGCTGGCACGAAAAAGCCAAGATCCATCCTAGTGGAAGTAAAAACCTTATCCCGTATCGAGCAGAGTCGAGAAGTAATGTAGATGACGCAGAAAAGCTCTTGAATAGATCCAATCATGTCATACATTTGGGAGGGTGCACTACCAGTAGAAAAAGCACAAGCCAGAAAAATTAGATGCCAAGCATCAAGGTACACGCTAATTGATGGAATGTTATATCGGCGAGGATATACCTTGCCGCTCTTAAGGTGCTTAGACGAGAAAGAAGCAGACTACATAATGAGGGAGATACGCGAGGAGGCCTGCGAAAATCATTCAGGTGCTAGGTCCCTTGCCTTTAAGGCTTTAAGGCGAATGCAGGGGAGAAGACCAGAAGTTGTAGGACCTGCCAATGTTTTGCTAATTTCCTGGCCCCCACCAGAAAATCTCACCACATGTTTTCCCCTTGGTCGTTTGCTCAATGAGGAGTCGACTTGATTGGGCCCTTACCCAAAGCATAGGGAACAGAGACACATGCAGTGGTCGCAATAAACTATTTCACAACGTGGGTTAAAGTAGAGCCACTTAGTAAAATCACTGAGAAGAAGACAACAGATTTCATTTGGAGGAATCTAGTCTGTCATTACGGAGTCCTATATGGTCTGATAACAGACAATGGCAGGCAGTTTGACAACCACAACTTCAGGGAGTTTTGTCAAAACCTCGACATCAATTGAAATTCTGCTCACCTGCTCATCCGCAGTCTAATGGGCAAGTAAAGGCGGCCAACAAGGTTATAAAGAGATTACTAAAAACGAGGCTCGACGAGAAGGAGGGGTACTTAGGTCGATGAACTACCAGGCGTCCGGTGGGCATACAGGACATCACACAAATCAGCTACTGGGGAGACTTCGTTTACATTAGCCTTCGGGCACGAGGTCGTCATACCAGCGGAAAAAAGAGGGGTTTGAAAAGTAAGAATGGAAGGAGAAATCATACAGATAGTGGTGTGGTTTTCCTAAAAGTAAACTTATATTGCTGACTCAGAGCGTCGGGGGTTTCCACTGGAAAATCACCGGTGTCCCCCTGACTGGTTATTCTACGTGCAAGGACACGGAGGAGAAGAATTGTATTCCGTATCTTGCTCTTAAAGGAGTAAAGTGGCTCGAGGTCGTCCCCTTCCCATTGTAAATTCACGTGTTGACTAGCAGCTCTGGTAAGGAACGAGGAGCCCAGATTTCGCATCAAGAAATAGAATAATGATCCCTATACATATGATAAATTAACTGAAATAAATCATTCGTCTTTTAATTAAATATTTTGTTTGTTAGCATGTTTGTCCTCCTCGTTTTTTTTTTTTCCATTTGATCTTATACATGTATCAGTACCTAGATTTAATTGTGCTATAAAAATCTGACCTCATTAATTATTTGCATGCAATAAATAGAAACTTGTATATATTCTCATTAATTGTTTGCATTGCAGTAAATAGAAGCTTGTATAAATTCGGGGTGGCTGATGCCGGTCTATGCTTACCCAAACTTTAATTCTTGTTCTCATAAGCTTAAGGACGGTCAGGTTTAAATACATAGGCAGACCCTCTTTGTGATTTATAGAACTTGAGATAATATTCTACAGAAAAGAGAAAGAATATGGAGCGAAGAAAGAATTTAAGACTTTTGATTGTTTGGTTGGGGACTATGGGATTGCTTAGTGTGCTTAAAGGGCACTCCACGGCCTTTCTTAAGGGTTGGAAGAATTGCGAAGGAACTTGTTATGTAGACTGTCTATGCGTGAGCCACCAGGTCCCTGGTTATTTCTGTCATTATTTCTGCAGCGTCAAGTGTGCAAAGTGCTTCTTCAAACATTGTCATCGAATTCCTTTGCCTCCTCCAAGCACATGGAAATGCCAAATCCCCTAGCACTTGCAGATGAGTAGCGGTTGCAATGGCCATATGTACAGTCGCATCTAATAAAGCCAATGTTTATGCAGGAGTTCAATCTTTTGAATTTAGATCTAAAGATGATGTTTTAATAATTAAGCATCTACAAGCTGGGATATAATTACCTTCATATCGTTATCCATCAACCACTAATCACAAATTTTTAAAAATTATTCTAGATATAACATGCCGATTTTCCCCAAGAGCTCACATCGACGGAAATGATTTGTTCCTCCATGTCGGCTCTTCGCCACCTAGGGTTGTTGTATGTTCCAAGGGTTGGGCTGTTTGCCCAAAGTCAACGCAAGAATCAAATCAGCGTTGAATCTTATCTTTTAGCTACATGAACGATCTACCTCAGAGTATCTTTCGTTTGCGTTCAACATGGATCTGTTATATCCCATCCATTCTTCAATATATCTCAAGAATTCTCGTTTTCTCGCCAATTATTTTCAGGTGTTTAACTAAAAACAACATGCTTCTTGTTGAAGTGTTTGTCATATACAACTTGTTTAAAAACATTGTCAGTAACTCTGAAAAATTAAATGTTTTTACAAAAATGCTGCTCTGCCCAGGCATTCTGCTCCAATTTTTCCTGGGCAAGGCAAATGTCAAAACTCGGTGTGAGAAGAAATCCAACAAAATATGGCAAAAATCCAAAACGGTGAGTTTTGGGCTCTGTTGGTTTTTGGCTTACCTACATAAGCAGACCCTCCTTGGGATTTATAGAACATTAGAACTTGATAAGCTTCATTGAGGCATTCTGTCGAACAGTTTCATCAAATATCAAACACCCCATTTTCACTTCTAGTTGGCTGGGTTAAGGAAAACTCAAATTGCTATTTCGAAAGTAAATCCCAGCAACACTGCTTGTGGTGCAGTCTTCTAGAACTGATGGAGTTTATTTAGGTGGTTTTGTCATGCCTTTAGGAGTTACTATTGCTTATTTTGCTAAAATTATGACCGTCCTTGTGATTATTGAGGAAGCCCTGCAACTTATGGGTGGTCTCATATGTATTCCTTATAGTTTAGCACTGCCTTTAAGCAATTACGTGTACTTATTATTTTGTTATTGTTGAAGTTTTATAATTACAAATCCGAACTTAATTTTGCCGTACAAGAGTAATTTTTTCCCCCACTACTGCTTTCAACCCCACGAAGCTACTCCACTTTATCACATCTCACTGTAGCTAAGTTGTAAGCTCAAGGACCAAAAAAAAAAAAGAAAACCATAAAACATTTATAATAGAGCCTACTAATTTTACCAATTAGTAGAGCTTACTAATTGTGTTTTCTTCTCTGGCAAAATCAATTATTTCAATTAAGAGATCATGAAGATGAACCAGCAAAGCAGTGTTGGAAATACCAAGTCAATTGGGCCGTCGCATTCACATGTCTTTCCTTACTACCAAGTAACAAAAGAGATCATGAAGATGAACCGGCAAAGAAAGATTTGCCCAGTTGTGATGGTTTATTTCTTGGTGCTGGGAATGCTTGTGGGGCAATCTACAGGTGGTATTTTTTTATAAAGCCAATTATCGATTGTTTAAAGGTTTGTCTTATTCCATGTATTATAATAAAAAGGCCTGCTCCAGAGTGCGTTACCAAGCGTTTCCATAATTGCTTGAACGCAACCACTCATCTGGAGAATCATGAAAATCTCCAATTATTCTGCAGCCTTGGTTGTGATTACTTTTTGTGCTCCAATGTTATTAGAAAGTAACCATACTTTTTCATATTTTAAAATTCACCAAATTCACGTAGCCTCATCCTTAACAAAGGCAAACTATTCTTTTAGAGAAAAATTTAATCGTTTTTATTAGATAAATAAATGGTCTTTAGCACTAATTTATATTCTCTCGAGGAATTTTATTAACAAAGAATATATAAATTATACCCCATATTTAGAGCCTACTAATTATGTTTTCTTCTCTAGCGAATCCCTTTCATTTATTTCAATTAATTTCCACATTTATTTCAATTTCCATAGATAGCATGTGTTAACTAAAGTTAAAAGTATGCATTGCGTCATTAGTCCTTAACCATTACGAAAACTTAACCTATGTGAAAGAGTAGAGTATACAAATTTAACTCGGCCGTCACATACATAATTTCCTTATTATTACCCAAACAAAAAGAGATCATAAAAATGGAGACCAAGTGTTGGTTAATCCTGGTCGCTTGCTTTGTGCGGAGATTTGGTTTTAGGGCAAAATTCTACAATTGGTATTGTTATTACAAAGCCAATGATGAAGTGCTTCATGAATTGCCTTCTCCCATGTGTTTCTGCGAAAATACCTGCTCAAGGTTGCGTTAAGAAGTGTTTTCATGATTGCTTGAACGCAACCACTCCACTAGAGAATCATGCAAATCCCCAGTTAGTCTGTAATATTGGTTGCCATTACTCTTTGCGCTCCAATGTTGTAAACCCTGGTAAGTTCTCTCTCTCTCTCTCTCTCTCTCTCTCTCTTTGTGGATCCATTAATCTCTTTTTCTTATTCATGTAAACCCTGTTATTTATTTTTGTTCTAGATGCAGAGAACGTTGCGGGCTGTGGGGATGGTTGTTTGGAGATGTGCAACGAATTTTGCCCCTCTTAGAATTTGGAAAAGCTTGGGTTTAATTGATATTTGATGAATGGAAAAATAAATTGAGAAAAATCGTTCTACTCCTGTTTTATGTTGCGCATTGGTATGAGAAGGGAATGGTAATTTGAGAATCCACCATCATTCTAAGCATGCTTTTCGGAACAAAAATTTATTCGAAGAAAGAAATAAGAAAAATAAGGGTTCAGTAAAATGAATTAAAATAAAAAAGTTAATTAATATCGAAATGGATCTCTCAATAAATTCTTTAATTAAAAAAAAAAACTAAAGTTATCAAATTTTGGAATACAAAAGTTTGATGAATTATTAATTTTGAAATACCAAAATTCCGCAGAAGAATGAAATCTATGCAAATATTTTTGTTCGAGTAATAAATAGAACCTTTTTTTTTCAGTTTATAAAACAATAATTATTTAAAAGGCCCATTCTGAAAATTTTGCTTAAGGCCTCGTGACCATTGAGCCGGCACGTAGCCACTAGAAAATTTCTGAAAGACCAACGCCCAAAGTTGTCATCATATTCGGCCAATCTTGCCTTGCCTTCATATGAATACACCACACGAAAAATAGATCTAGAAATTTCGTTAACGACAAAATTTATGTAATCATTCATTAACTGGAACCGGTCAAGCATGGGAACTTTATTTGGGTAAGACCCCACGCATCTAAAAAACACAGAGGATGCATCAAGGAGTACAGTAGCATGTTCAAATTTTTAAAGATATGCGATTCGCGATTAGTTAAGTTGGAAATTTATTAATGTTAAAATAATACTACATTTACTAAATTAGAATCAGAATGAGGTGGAATCGGAATGGAGAGAAATGAGAATGAGCTGGAATCAAAATAAAAAATGAGAATCGGAATAAGTTATTTACTTAAACTATAGGAATCGAAATCAGAATGAGCTGGATTGTATTAATGTAATTACTTTGTATTAAAATTAGAATCAGAATAAGTTAAATTGTAATAAATTACTAAAAAGTACTTAATAAATTATTGTAATAATTGATATTTTATATTTTAATTATAGTGATTATTTATTAAAAAATATAATTATTAATATATTTTTTAGATAACGTATTAATATATTAATTAATAATAATATATGAATTAATTATAATAATTATATTAACGATTATTATGATAGTATATTAATTAATTAAATAATTATAATAAAAAAATATATTAATTATTGTAATTATTTATTCAGAAACTATAATTATTAATATATTTTTTAATAAGGTATTAATATATTAATTAATTAATAATAATATATGAATTAATTATAATAGTTATATTAATGATTATTATGACAATATATATTAATTAATTAATTAATTATAATAACAAAATATATTAATTATTGTGATTATTTATTTAGAAACCATAATTATTAATATATTTTTGTTAATAATGTATTAATGTGTTAATATATTAATTAATAATTATTATATTAATTAATTAATTATAATATATGAATTAATTATAATAATTATTAATAACAATAAAAATATAAGAATTAATTATAATAGTTGTATTAATGATTATTATGATAATATATTAATTAATTATAATAATAACATATTAATTATTGTGATTATTTATTCAAAAACTATAATTATTAATATATTAATTAATCATAATTATATTTTTTAACTAATAATAATGTATGAATTAATTATAATAATTATATTACTAATTTTTTAATAGTATATTAATTAATTAATTATAATAATAAAATATTAATTATTGTGATTATTTATTCAAAAACTACAATTATAAATATATTCCTGTTAATAATGTATTAATATATTAATAATAGTATTAATTATATTTATTAATTAATAATAATATATTAAATAAATATAATAATAATAATAATTTTATAATATTATATTAATTAATTAATTATAATTATAAAAATATATTAATTTAAAAGAGGATATTTTGGATTATTAAAATATCATTAGCGGCAAAATGAAAAGTTTAAGGAATGGGAGATTAATTCTTATCTCCTCCCATGGAAATCAATCTCTTATTCTCTAATTTCAAATAATGGTGAATTCCACTATTTCGATTCTAATTCCGATTCATGCTCTATTTTGATGAAGTAAACACCATCAATTATTCAAATTTCAAATTTAAATTTCCCAATCTGGAAAGTAAAAGCACTATAAGAGTACTAGAGTTCAAACTCTGCTTACAAGAGGGGGAAAGAATTAGCCGGTTAAGGAAAGACGCAATGCGAGATTTCAAGAAAATCTGGGCATCAATAACCAGTTAGAAATTTCACCTCAAAAAAAAATATTCTGAAGCTCATGGATCGATGTATTATCAATCAATCTAATAAAAGCAATTTTAAATTAGTAGTCGAGCACAACAAATTTATTGATGACATTCATGCATGTGTATAATCAAGAATTTCACAATAGGAAATTTGACCGAGCTGGAATATCAAGTTATTCGTATTAGTCAATGAAGGTCATTTATGGAAGCTTGATTCAGCTTACATAATTACTAATTTTTTTTTTCACACTTATCATAAACTTTATGGTTACCATAACGTAAAGTCTCTAATCTCTATATAAATAAACGTTCCTTGGAGCTTGGAGCTAAAATAAACATTAAACAAGCAGATATTCAAGAGCAAATTGAGAGACAAAGAAATGGGCGAAAAGCAGAATTTGTCCCTTGCCATCATCTACTTGGTGATTTTGGGTGTGCTAACGGATCAATCATCAGCCCTTTTAAAGCATTACAAGCGTTGTGCAGAAACGTCTTATGTTGATTGTCTCTGTGTGAGCCATCCGGTTGCCACCTATTTTTGCCATTGTTATTGCTAAGTGCTCCAAGTGCTTCTTCAAACACTGCAAACCGACTCCTTTACCTCCGCCGGGATCTTTTAGTTGTCACCCTTAATGAGCCGGCGCTTGCTTTTTTGCAGGTCCTAGCAATGGCAATTAGCTCTTTATGTTCCAAAGAGACTAATGAATAAATGTTCAAATGTATATAAGATTTAGTAGAGCCATGCTCATTATTTTATTTACGTTTTCTATTCAATTGAATTATTATTTTGTGGTTGCACGAATGATGTAACTCATTGAATTTAATTACGTAAAGACTAAAGCCTTGCTTATTTGCTTTAGTTCAATTTTTGTTACATGAATCTTTTAATGATGGTTAATAATTTTATTAGAAATGGCAAGTCAAGTTCATAATTCTGATGAATGTTTTATGAAGCAGTAAAAATACGTATTCTTGTAGATTCTTACAAACATGGTTATGCTTATTTATAATGGTGAATCAATTGTATTTCATGTTGGCATAATTGTTCAAGAAAAGGCATATGTGTCCATTTTTTAAAAAGTCCAATAATATGTTAATTCGGTATTTGCTATCCAATAATAAGTTACCACATGATAAAAAAATTTAAATATCTGTTTTTTTTCTCAATCCAATTTGTCATCCTCTCATTTCTCATCATTTTTCATTAAAGAATAGTTTCCGTCCTTATTATTCTGAAATTTTATATTCATAGGTCAACGCGCATTAATAAAATCTTTATATAATGTGTATTAATCATAAATCAAATTCTTTTGTAATTTTGGCCATGTGAAGTGGCTTTCACACTAACTGTTAAGGGATAAAAGTTCGGTTGCAGAAGAAAATTTATAGGTGTTAGGCAAACAATGATTTTTAAAAAAAAATTTATATATTAACAGCTATAGAAAATAAAAATAAAAAGGGCCATTAAGTGGCCTGTGGCAGCCCAGCTACTAGGAATCAAAGCAAAATAGGCCCAAGTGAGTTTCCCCAAAAAAAAAAAAAATTCATCATCGACACATGCTTTGATTTATATAATGAATAATTCTTATGCGTTAGCCACTTTAGCTAATTGATTCTGTTTCACAAAATACGAAGTCATAACTTATTTAACATAAGTTTCATTTTCAGCCTTTGTTGTCACTTTCCAATTCCATCACCCATTCTACATTTTTTAGTTTGCAAAAATTGTATGCTCCTATGTACATACTATGCAAAATCTTAGGTCGCCAAAAACTATACAATGAAAAAGTCCTATTTAAACCTTCTCACAAATTAGGTAGCTGCTATTCAGCTTTGCATCGAAAAGAAAATCGAGAAACAAACAGCTGCGGTAATTTTGATGGTCTCTTCGATGCTAAAACTTTTTCTCGTGCAGTCAACAAAACAGCAGAGCAAAAATTAGACAAGACATGTGATCCTGAGCTAAATACAGCACAATGCAAACAACAGCGCTTTGATAAGTGCGCAAATATTCTAGACTCTTCGAAAGCCTTCAAGGCGCCAAAATTTCATGATCATTTGCTAAGAAGACTTAATTTTTAGTTCATGATCATAGTAATTGGAAGGATTTAACTAATACAGCCTGATAGTTAATCTTCGTCTGCACACATCTTTGCTTTTGCATTAAGAAATGAGAATTTAATTCAAGAATTACTCGCGTCAAACCCTAAGCCAATTATAATGGACTTTGAATTTAATTCATTTCTTCTAATCCTCCGTCCTTTGCAACATTGACTTGAGTATATTAAACGACTGAGTTTTGGGGTTTGACAGAGAAAAATAAATGAATAGACCTTGGCCGTACATTATTTGACTTGCCAGTTAGCTGGACATGGCTATGTTACAAACGTGGATCAGGTACGCACGTAAGTGTGTAATTTGTAAATGACACGTCAATTATCTAATATTTTCCCGTGCATATTAACATATTTCTGCTTTATTTGTTTGGGGATGGATTGGATATGCGTAATAGCTCAATAATTACGGTTATCACCCAGGAAAAAAAAAAGGGGGGTGTTTCATAGTCATCTATACTTAAATCATGAGGAGAAAAAAAAAGAAAGAAATTAATATATTCAAGAAAGAAATGTACTTGATTTGTTCATCTATTTCATTAACTCTTCCAAAAAGAAAAAATATGTACTTTTTCTTTTCAATTCTTACAAACAGACTTTGTTTTTAGTTAATACCATATAATACCCATGAAGTATTTTAAATATCAAGGACAAGAATATAAAATTGATTAAACCTTTTTTTATTATTATCACGAGCATCAGTTTTATTCAATCCCTAATTAAATACATTCACTTAAAATTCATGATCACTCCACCCTCAAGGAAATATTTCTTAATGAAATAACGAAATTCATGAACATGCCGAATCGGCTAGACCATTGGAGAAGACTAATAAGTAAACTGTTATGTACTATTCGGAGTACGTAATTAATTATGAAAGATTCGGAAATTGATTTCTTGAAGAATTTGTCGTACGACAGCTTCCTGATTTCTTCTAGAAATAAATGATTTTTTCATAGCAATTAATTAAATCGATCGTATGCTTTCAGTTCAATTCCTATTTAATAAACCCATCTCGGGATTTTATGCTCGTCGCATATTCTCTTGCAAAGAAATATAAAATTGAGAGAATGGAGAAACAACAAGTTCTTCAGTTCATTGTAATTGTTTCAATCATGTTGGGCCTTCTTGTTCTACAGCTGATGGTAATGGGGATTGCTACTAAGAATGCTTCCAGAATTGCGTAACAGGGGGATTTGGAAGAATCCTGTGGCCTCTTGTGTGTCATACTAAGTGCGTGAAACAGTGCACATTCAGAGGAACCTCTTTAGAATCTAGAAACACCCCTAGTTCTTCTGCAAGCTTGGCTGTGTTACTTCAAAGTTCACCAAACTTGACACCAAAGAGAAACCTGGTAATTTATTTAAACTCAATCTCTCATCTTTCTCAAAAGTAATCTCAATCTCTCACTATTTTTTGCTTTTTTTTTTTTTTTATGTTGTTAGGTGAAAAGAAAGGTGAAAGCTGTGTGGATTTCTGCTCAAAGACATGCACCAAGATATAAATTTTACCATTCACCACTGAAGAACTCTATATGCTACTATATTAATATGTGATAAATAAAAAGTGTGCTATTGGAATGAATAAAGTTTACCGATTCTATGCCTCTCCCCCCACCCCCTCCCCCCCACCTCAAAAAGGCATGTTTCTACTCTTGATCCGTGGCTTTATAAATGTTTGCATAAGGCTATATGTACCGTTAAACTGTTTTTAAAACCGTTGACATATTGAGCGTAATGTGATTACAATTTTCAGATAAAAGGTGGATGCTAAAAGTACTTCCTCAATCCTTGAATGGCTAGCACGCATCAAAGTAAACTTTATGTCAATCTTGTATGTAATGGCAATTCAACTCTTGTTCAATTCGAGAGAAAAGTCAATTGGTTTGTGTTTGTAGCAAGGACGGAGGGAGTATGGGGGGCTAGTGGGTTCAGATGTATGTCTTCACTTGGTTAAAAAACTACTAAGATTTTGTTCTATGCTTCAAGTCTCACCCCTGTGATCCTCAATGATCTACCCTATTGACTTCAGTAATATGCCCCTTTCACACGGTGAGTATATATAGTTAACCTCTACGGAATAATATTGTTGGGACTAAGAAAAAATGTTATATATTGATCAATGAATAATTTATTAATTTATCGGTAAACGAATAATTATTAATTTAAGAAAAGCTTATATTTTAACTACTTGTATTACTATTCCGTTAACTAAGATTCATGTATGAATTTCGAAAGCTATCTTGTAGGAACATGTATATAGAAGCCCTAAAATTAATGTAAATGTATATTATAAATAGATATACTTTTCAAATTAATGGCCTAGAAGATAAAAAATTTCAAATGCTTTAAGTACATAAAATATAAACTCTAAAAATACATTGGTCACTAGTTTTATTTTTAGTTATTTGATATTAGTATTTTTGTATTTGACTAGTTATCAATTTATATTTTCACTGAGCCATAAAGGATTTTGAGAAAATTTTATTATCTTATGCATTTAATAAGATTATTAATATAGTATATTAGCTCAAAATGAGATAAAAATGGAAATATAACTTTTGTATTTATTTATTTTTTTTAATTTGCCTCTTATAAACTAAATTACTGACAACATCCCTGGCTTGGAAATGTAGGGTGGGAATTTTGATTCAGATTTACACAAAAGATCCTCAAATCGATCCTGGCCAGCAGCTTTTCATGGTCAAACACAATATTTTGTCTGCCCGAAGTTATAAGCAGTAGTCTTGATAATTTATCCTTTATTTTATTCCCTCAGTTCAATCTTTTAAAATAAATTCTATGATTATTTCTTAAATGAAAAATATGATTAATGTCATCTACTATTATCTCAAATGAGGCATCATCTGATACAATATCCATCTCATGGTTAATGAGTTTTCTCAATTTCTAATAAAAATTAACCACTATTACTTTCTTTGGTGCACAACAAACTTATCATTTTTTTTTTTTTGGCTTTCTATAGAACAAACTTATTAGTTCAAATGCCCGTTTATAGAAAAATTTTGGCCGTCAACGCTTGCTCCACTAAGCTACATACAGCATTACGTGATTAGTAGTTACTCACCTTTGTTTGACATATGCATATCTTCTCTTGGCACAGAACAAGAAAAGAAAATGGTGAAAATTAACAAAGTTCAATTGATTCTGATGATTTTTCTGGTGGTGGGCTTCTTGTTGCGCCTTCTTCAGCCATGTGCTCCGTAGACTGCCTTGGAAGTTGCTTTGCAGGTGGGGAGGACAAAGATTTAAAATGGATGTAGCATGCAGTGCTTAAGAGGATTCACGCATACGGCAAGCCCATAAACTAGTTTGTAACTAAATTGCCTTCAATATTAATGTCGGGTCCTTGCATAATACTTGAGTCTTTTTTATGGGCGGGTATATAACGATTTCCTTGTTTAATTTTGTCAGGTGAAGAAAAAATGAAAAGCCACAGTGTGGAATCTTGATTTGCACCAATATATATCTAAGAAGACAGGCGTTGAATTTGTGATTATTGTCACCAGCTTGAATAATCATAAGTCTAGTGAATTTTTGGCTTTTACCTCTCTGTTTGCAATCCATGTTTACGTACGGATATAGGACCATAGCTGAGCATTCCTTGAAAACGGATAATTTTGTTATACACACAAACATGCACACACACGAAAGAGCATGATACAGACGCAAACTCAAAGTCAAAAACCAGCAATTCCACCTCATAACACGTCCTTTATAAACTCTCTTTTATCATTCTCCCACCACCTCGCGTTTTAAAGGAATAAAATAGGGAAAATGTCATTCTTGCAATTTAAATAATAGCTCATTCCATCCATATTTTTTAAACAATAACTTAAAATATCTTTTCATTAATTTACTATTAGTATGCTGTATAGTTTATTAAGGGCAAAATAAGATTTTCAAATAATGATAAATTATTTTAAAATAAAATATCCAACATAATTATAAAAAAATCTGTCTTTTGGCATAAATTTTAAGTTTCAAGGATAAATTAATAAATAAACAATAATAACACTAAATAATATGTAAAATATATATTTAGAACAAATAAAAAAAAAGATTTTGCAGGAACTAGATTAAGTTTCTTTTTTTTTTCATCTTTTAACTTATCTTTGACTTTAATATGTCAAGATAAATAAATAATTAAATAATCAATATTGTTATTCTACCAAAAATAAACACAAACTCTTTCATTTACTTAAAAAAATACACCTTGAAGACATAAAAACACATATTTAAAAAATTCTATGAAATAAAATAGACTGCATTAGAATAAACTAATTATAAATTCACATAAAGTTATTTTGAGCTGTTGATTGAAAAATGAGGATGAAATAAACTATTGTTCAAAAAGTATAGATGAAATAGGCTATTGTATCAAATCCTAGGGATGAAAAGGGTTTTTCCATAAAATATATTTATCAAATTATTCCCTTATTTATTTGATAATAATTCAGTGTTTAGTTTTACACTGCTAAATAAATAGTTAGTGACAAAATAATTTTAAAAGATAAGCACAAAAAGAAAAATCAGCATGAAATCCAAATTCAAATTCGTTATGTTAAGTAAAAAGGAATGTAGTACGTGTATGATGATTTTTTTGATATATTGGTCAAATGCAATCTGTAATTTCCATTTATACAGAGCAATATATTTGGTGTTTGACAGCTCGCTAATGTCAATTCACTAGATAATATTGTGGTTAAATTAACCAAAGGGCTGGCCTATCGGTTTAATTTTCCTTCTTTAATTTACTTTGTATAATGTTAATTTTAGAGAAATAAATAGGTCAATGATATTTAAACACTAAAATATACGTTAGATAGTGAAATATATGTTGAACACTCATATTTATTTCAAAAATAATTTTGATGTAAATTATTGTGTTACTAATAATTAACTATGTATCCAGAGTGACTTTGCCTACCCATTTTCATTTTTTTTAATTAATAACCAAAACTTGAATCATCAAAAAATAGGGGGCTGAAAAATCAGTTTGGAATTTGCTCACATCATGCATTTTAAAAGAATAAGTAATGAGGTTTTCTGGATATTAAGAATTTAGGAATTCTATCATTACTCCTAAATGACGTGGCATGTTATGTGTTATTTTTAATAGTTCTTTATGATACGCGTACATTTATAGCGATTAAGATTAATTACCAGCATATTCTTGTATAGCTTAATTTGTATTCACCTTAGATTAACAAATCTTTTTCTTGCATATAGGAAAAGAAAAGAAAATGGAGAAGATGAGCACTGTTCAAATCTTTTTGATGATTTCTCTGGTGTTAGGGCTTCTTGTTGGGCCCTCTTCAGCAGCTTGTGCCGAGGATTGTGTTTCAAGTTGCAGCCAGGTCCTGGCAAAGATATAAGTGGATGTGTCCATCGATGCGTAATCGAATGCAAGCCTCCGGTTTCAGCTTCTTTTAATACTCTTAATCATGCCAAGCATTTCTGCAACCTCGGCTGTGTATCTTCCTAGTGTGCCAAAATCAACACCAAAGAGAATATTGGTATCTAAATCATATGCTTAATTAATTATCACTTGCCTCCATTAATTTCAAACCTTCTTATTATTTATTGGTTTGGTTTTTGGTTCATGTGGTTTGACTATCTTCTTCTTCTTCTTTTTTCCTTCCCCCCCCCCCCCCTTTTCCTTTTGTCAAGTGAGGAGAAATTGAGAAGCTGTGTTGAATCTTGCTGAAAAACCTGCACCAAAATCTAAGATCCAGTCAGCCAGATATGATGATTAGCTTGTAATAGTAGCCAATGAAATCAATAAAATTTTATAAATTCTCGAACGATGATATATCAACGTCTTTGCTTGCGGTTTCAATCTTCAGACACCAAGATGATTTATAAAATCCGTCTTGAAAAATACGAGAATGTGTGCATAATGATAAAGTAAACAATAATCTAATAATTTATCGGATTCCATCAAAACTCCTATTACATAGTGATATCCATTTTATTTTAGTTTATTTAAAGAAAATAAGATGAATAGAGTTTGCACAAATACAAATGACTAGCGAAATCCCCCATTGCGCACAATATAAAAAGAGAATAGTGCTACATATTTTAAATTTTATTTTTAAAAGTTTATCTAAAATAATATAATATTCATCTATTGGTTAATGAGATGATGGACATAACTATAAGTGATTTATTTGTCGAAATCAAAGAAAGATTTAACAGTTTTGAGGCCAAAAAAAAAATTGTTTGGCCCATTTCAGGATACATTTGTGAGTGGAAATACGATATGTTCGGGATGGATTTGAAAATTAAAAATTTTATTTCTTTTTTTTTCAACTTACAAAAAATTTCAAAAAACAATATCAGTATTCTCAACATCTGTTTTCAATTTTATATCTCAACTACACATGTCATTATTTCAATACATCATTTGAGATATAATCAAACTACACACTTGAACTATACTTACATAGCATTACGGATAATATTGGAACATGAGATATCTTCTCTTTTTATTTTTTTTCAAATTTTATTAATTCTTATGGTATAAGCTTTTGTCTAAAACATCATCCTCTGTAGCATGGCACAAGCCAAATAAAATGTGATCTTATTTTTAAATAAATACATAAATTTACTGGTCAAACAATATATGATAATGAAACAATGATAGATATTCCCAAATTTTGCTCTAAATTTCATTTCAAATAATGCTATTGTGATGTGTCATTCATTATTTAGGATAGAATTTTAGGATTTTTCATGAACTCTAAGTGAACTAATTACATTATCTAGTCAACCAGTGAATAAATGTCACATTATTTGAAATAGGATTTTAGGATAATAATTTAAGATGTATAGCACTACTCAACAATATATTGTTCTTAACTAATGAATGTCACACTTAGTACTTAACAGATTTTAAAAATTCACAAATACTTGTTGGAAGGAAAAGCAAACAAGTATTTTTTCCGTAAAACATTTTTATTTGGTTCTTCGGATTTTCGCTCGAGGTAAACTTTGAACATATACCTTATATATAAATTATGGAAAACTGGCAATGAGTTAACTCTGTTGACTGATGTAATATTTACGTATATATATATTTATTTATATTTTAATAAAGAGAGAGAAGTTGAGAGAGAGAAAGAAAGAAAGAGAAAGAGAAAGAGAAAGAGAGAGAAAGAGAGAGAGAGAGACCCGGATCCAACCCGAGCTGCGACTCGCGAATAGACCCGGTCGGATCTCTCAATTCCGGCCACCGTTTTTGACGATCTTGGTACCGATTTGAAGCTCTCGAGAAGCTGGTCGTATCCTTGCCATTCTCACTGCTGGAATGGATTATCAAATTAGAATATATTTTTATGTGATGAGATATACAGAAGAGGACAAATTTTCTTTCGTTTTGATGATGCCTTCTATGGCCAACGAGGTGGCCGAATTTGCGAATGGGGACTAGTTCTATATTTGGGTTTATTTAACCCACCTATGACGTATTTTTGGATCTAATCCTTAACTTTATAATTAGAATTTTTCGTATCCTTTCTAGATATATTTGAGTTTCGATCAAAAAGATTTCTATAGCAGTTGCTTAACTTGTCGAGAGGTTTATTTTGATATATCATATGATTGTATAAAGGCTTAATCTTTCTGATAACGTATTACAAGATTATTTATTAATTATATGCTTATAGGAATGGAACAAACCACAACGAAAGAAAAAAAAATGCAACAGGAAATAGCTGCCAGATGCTTCAATCTTTTGAATAATGTATATATATATATATATAGTTAACGTGGAGGGTGCTCAAGTAGTTTTACAAATAGGTATAATGATGAATTTACTATTCATAACATTCCCAAGTCTTGATACGACAAATCTTATCAGTGGGAACGTATCTGCTTGAGATTAATTTTCTTTCATTTTTGTCTCTTTTCTCCTTTAATCATGGGAAATACATCGTGATATCCAATCACATCAAATTTATCTGCTCAAGAAATCTTCAGCTAGGCAAAAGAAAGAAAAAACGATTAGTTCCAAATAAAAAGTCAAGATATGGTTTGAATCATGCTTGTATATGGCGTAATCACCATGCAGTTTGTCAAAGATATCCTGATAAGAAGATTTACTTTTACAGACAACATTTGTCTGTTGTAGATATCGAATTAAGAAGTCATTGTTACTAAAATATCGAGATGTGTAGCATAACGGACAATTGTGTATATAAGAAGTAGGTGGTATGATTAATTGGTATAAGTCTTTTAGAGATTGCAGTATAAAAAAAAAAATTTAAGGTTTCACGAGAATAATGGCTGAGTCTAAAGCACAACAGCTCAAAAATATTGGTGTATTTTGTGAGAACAGTTGTGGAAATATTCCAAACTTTGTGAATGCTGCAAAGGATCTGGGAAAGGTATTGAGCAAGCGGAAGATACGTTTAACAGTTGGTAGTGGTGATATTGGGTTTATGGGCAGTGAAATAGGAATTATTCCCAAAACTAGACACGGGATTGCTTTTAACACGCATGAACGGCTTCTAAATTTGAGCAACAATGTTGATGCTTTTATTGCTCTACCGGGTGGATTTAAAACTCTTGAAGAAATTTTTACTATTGCTTCCTAGTCTCAACAAAATAGGTATCAGAAACCTATTGGTTTACTAAATGTAAACAATTTCTATAGCATATTGTTATTTTTCTTGGATGCCGCTGTGGTGCAGGGCATTCTTCCTTCTTCAGCACGAAGAATCTTTGTCCATGCTAGTAGTGCCAATGAACTGATTGACTTGTTAGAGGCATATAAGCCTAAAGGTGACTCAATCAATTCTCAGATTAGGCCAAATGAGGAGGAAAAAGATGATGATGGAGAGAAGTCTGGTAATAAAGATAAGAAAAATGATGGAGATAAAAAGCGAAAAATATTAGACTTGAGTCTTCACCTGTAATTTTAATTTCCCCTTCCTTCTCTATCTCCTTTATGATGTACTTGAGCATTATCCATAATTTCTTCCATATAAGTTGATTGATGGATAATGAATCTATTTATTTTATGTCTGATCTTTAAGTCGAAATTATATTTTATTTTCAAGAAAAGTCTCATTTCAAATTTTCTCTTTGAAATATTCAGTAATTTTTAGACTATTCAGGAGTTCTAATTAATCTCATAGCATCAGCATAAGATGCCACAGTTACAAATCTCGATTCAGATTTTATAATGGATACAATGGGTAGATAGAATCAATTTTATATCCTTCTAAATTTTTACTCAAATAATTATACCACGTATATTCAGATTGATTCAATTCTTATGAGGATTATTATGGCTTGATTGAAAAAGACTACGATCATTTGATTTATATGCTTTCAGGCATAGTAAATTCTTAAGGAATTTTTGTGTAAAATATTATGACTTATGGAGCCATGCAGATATGTTGTCACTACATGCATGAGATGCGTGTTAAGTCTTTTCTTAGCCTCATGAAAATTATTTAAAATCGAAAACGTCATATTATCTATCACTGAGGAATATATACTTTATTGTCTGTACCAGTTCACTGCAGGAAACTTTGTTCAATAATTCTTAGGCAATCAATATTTAGTGTTTCCATTATGCTCATTTCGTTTCTTGAAAAATATTCACTTAGATATAACGGACTTGACATCTTTAGGTGTCTGGACTACAAGTCCATAAGCTTTATGTTTAGCTAAAGAAGTCTACGTAAATTGTTGTCATTCATAAAGGCTAATCATGACTTTGTTCACACTTACCAATGGTTTACGGGTTATAATCATTACGACGTCAGTAGCTACAATAAATACGAACACGTTATGGATGATAATTACTTTGCTGATTTCACACGTGTGTAAAATATAGAGATATTTTTATAAGTTCAATCACATCAAGGGCTTTATGCCTCATATATGGACTTTGTAGCGGGACTTTATCATACTCCGAGTGAACATGATAGTATTTGGGTGATTATTGGTCGACTCACGAAATCGGCACAGTTTTTACCATGTAAGACCACTTATCCGATGGATAAGTTAGGGAGTATTTTTATAGCTGAAATAGTTTGACGTCATAGAGTGCCTGTGATGATTGTTTCAGATAGAGATTCCCAGTTCACTTTTAAGTTTTAGATCAGTTGCAGAAGGCTTTGGACACTCAATTGATTTTTAATATTGTTTTTAATCCACAGACTGATGGTTAATCAAAGTGTATTATTTAGACATTGGAGGATATGTTTCGAGCATGTATTTTAGAATTTAAGGATAGTTGAGACAATTAATTATCCTTGATGGAGTTTGTATACAATAACTGTTTTCAAGCTAATATCGAGATGGCACCATATGAGGCTTATATGGTTGAAAATTCAGAACTTCAGTGTGTTGGGATGAGGATGGTGAGCAAAGACTAATTGGTCTCGAATTAGTTCAGGATATGAATGAGAAGATACAATTTATTCGGGATAGATTAAAGGTAGCTCAAGATAGACACAAGACCTATACTGATAAGAGCATATGGGAACTTGAGTTCGAAGTTGGTGACAGGGTATTCATACGGATATCACCTTGGAAGGGAGTACTTAGATTTGGGAAACGAGGTAAGCTAAGTCCACGATACATTGGGCCATATGAGATTGTAGAGCGTATTGGTTCATTAGCTTACCGATTAGCTCTATCACTTGAGTTATCTATAATTCGTAATGTGTTTCATGTCTCGATGTTTGGAAAAAAAAGGGATGTGTTATTGAGCCAACCAATTGAGCTAAAAAAAAAAAAAGATTTGACTTATGAAGAGGAGCGAGTGGAAATAATGGAAAAGAGACATCAAATCTTGCATTCCAAGACTATTCCGTTAGTAAAAGTGATATGCAGAAATCATGCAAAATAAGAAGCTATGTGGGAATGCGAGGACTTAATACAAGTTCAATATCTTCATAGTTTCTTATTACACACTAAATTTCGAGGACGAAATTTTTATAAGGGGGGAGGATTGTAATATTTACGTATATATATATTTATTTATATTTTAATAAAGAGAGATAAGTCGAGAGAGAGAAAGAAAGAGAGAGAAAGAGAAAGAGAGAGAGAGAGGGAGAGACCCGGATCCGACTCGAGCCGCGACCCATGAATAGATTTCCGGATCTCTCAATTCCGGCCACCGTTTTTGACGATCTTGGTACCGATTTGAAGCTCTCGAGACGCTGGTTGTATCCTTGCCATTCTCACTGCTTGGGAAAACAACTTAACGCCGCAGGTAAAGCTCGAAAGTTTTGGCCAAAACACGTTCTTTGCAAATCGATTCAGTGGAGTTTGGCCACACCACAGAAGGTTCCATTGCTCTCACCTCAAATCTTCCATTTCCGACCCGGTCCTGGTCATTAATCGGCGGATTGCGGTTGAAGTAACTTTCAACCCGCGGCCTTAGGAAGCTCGATCCGGCTCCATCACCGCGCGTGGGAGGACCGGTGCAAAGATATTGGACTCACCAAGGGCGGAACTACAAGATGAGCTTAAAATCACGTTTCAAGTCCAGTCATTGTTGACCGGTGAGGGGCATTTTGATAAAGCTTGAGAATTTTGGGGTTAATTCTGTAATTTTTGAAAGTTGTGGGTAATTTGATAATTATGGATAAGGATAGTTAGGTAATTTGAGATTTCGATGGTAAATCGATAATTTAAGTGATTTGAGGTAATTTGATAATTTTACACCTCAGAAATAATTTAATAATTTCTAATATGTGGGTATTTTAGTGATTGATAAAATTGAGGATAGGTTGGTAATATATGATATTGAGGTTAAATTGGTAAATTATGATTTTTGGTATATTTCGATAATTTTGAATTCAAGGACATTTCGGTAATTTTAAAGGATTCGAGGATATTTTAGAAATTAAGAATTTTAAGGATAAATTAATAAAATATATTTTTGAGGGCAATTAAGTAAATTATGATATTGAGAGCATTTTGGTAATTTTTAGAAATAAGGATATTTTGGTAATTTTTGGAGATAAGGATAATTAAGTAATTTTAAATATTTGTGAGTTATATTATGTGAATTCGAGTTTTATTAAGTACAACTAATTGTACTTTATGTGATTAGAAATAATTATGCAATTTATTTTATTAGGGGGACCCGCAAACGAGAACCAACCCACGGACGTCGGCGATCAAAATTTGATACATAGTGATATCCATTTTATTTTAGTTTTTTTAAAGAAAATAAGATAGAGTTGCACAAACTTGTGAGTGGAATATACAAAATCTATTTTCTCTGTAGATTATTATGATTTTTAATTATGATAAAGAATGATTGCAAATGAATTTTTAAATGCCTGATTTAAATGATTTTATGATGAATGGATTTTATCTGGATAATGATATTTATTATCGGAATTATATATGATAAATGATTTTATTTCTGATTTTGAATATATGTGTATTAATAATATTTTTAAAGAAAAGAAAATGGATTTTAAATGTTGTTGAGAATAAAAGAGAATGTGATTTCGGATATTATCAGATGTTTGTATACATGAATATTTTCGATTGTTTTCAAGTCATTAGACAGTACCCTTCTCTGTACACTGTGATGTGATGATATGAGATATAGGCCTTTGGGGCCCGTCGGAGTACACATAGAGGCTTTAGGCCGTGTGCTTGGGCGCTTTTGTCCTTTGGGGACTATGCATGCATAATTATAATGATGAGATATGTCGATATGAGACGACATATGAGATATTATTTTCAAACCCATCATCTGTGAACGGTATGATGGTTTCTTGATTGCCCGTCCGTTGATGTCCGGATTATCCGTGTAGCTCCGGGGCATGATGGTTGCTTGATTACTCGTCCGTTGAGGTCCGGATAGGATGAGATTATTTCCCCGGGTACTTGTTTAGTGAAAGTTTTCAGTATTCGAAATTGATATTATATGTTCACAAGCCGGTTTCAAAGAATTTGGTGATGATTTCACGGTGAGTATTTATACGATGTTATGACATATACTTCCTTGGTTATTTCACATGTTATTATATATGTTTTGAAGTTAGTGATTGAATTATAAATGTGAAGTAATTTATTAATATTTCGTTCATGATTTGATGAAATTATGTATTTAAAATTGATGATTATTTTAAGAATAAAATTATTTTGGAAAAACTATTATCCACTTGACCTTTATTTAGTTTTATACTCACCCCCATTCTTTTTCGTTTTATTATATTTTCCCTAAGTGAACTAATTACATTATTAGTCAACCAGTGAATAAAGTTATATGTATTTGAAATACGTGGTTGTCCTAGGATTTGTGAGTGTATAGCACACTCAAGAATATTTCGGATTGTATAATATTACAATTTAGAATAACTTACTTAGTGTTTGGTATTAAAATAATTCGGATGATAATTGGTATTTTATTGGGATATTGATTAATGGAGTTGGTTGTATTTGGAAATTATTTTGGGAGTGTTATCTTATTAATTGCAGGATTGGAAATTTCAGAATCTTAGTGAAATTCTATTGGAAATTTTATTAGAAATATTATTGTGATTAATATTAGAATAGTTATTATGGATTTCGGGAAAGTGGCGATTCGTCCCAGGGAGTTTAACTCTGTGACAACTGTTTAAAAAGAAATAGTATCTGGATAATAAATGGTTAGACACTGCTATGCTACACTGTAATTTCCTTGCATTTATGAACAATTTTAAAAGATGCAATCTGACCAAATTTATTTAAACTATCAATTAATTAATTCTATTTCCTTTTACGGGAAGATTTTGCTATCTATCTAGGAATTACTTACTTTATCAAGAAAAATCTAAAAATAACATAAAAAGTTCTACAAAAGCCCTTCAAGGACCTTTAGTTGCTACTCACCGTTTTGCTTGAAATATTTTCTCTCGCATATATATAAAAGAAAGAGAAAATGGAGAAAAATACAGTTCAATTTGTTTTGATGGCTTCTTTGATATTAGCGCTTCTTGCTGGACAGTCCACAGCATCTTGCTGTGATGACTGCTACAAGAAGTGTAAGGTTTTTCACCCCAGACAAGATTTGAAAGAATGCGTCGTTGACTGCTGAAAGACGTGCAACCCTCCAAACGATGCCGTGTGCTTCTGCAAGCTCGGCTGTGCTTCTTCCTTGTGTACCAACGGTAGCACCCAAGAAAAAGTTCAAAGCTGTGCGGATTCCTGTTCGAAGATGTGCACAAAGATATAGTCACGCACTGTCAAGCATGCTTGATTAATTTGTAATAATTACTTCAATTGAATGAATAAAGTTTGATAATTTTTAATACATTTTTGTAAGAAAATGGTTATTCTTAGGATAAATTCGGTCACGAGCTCACGGCTGAAGAAGCATGAAAGATTCGAACCTAACGTCATAATTATAGAAGCTGATTGAGTAAAAGCTCATGCGTTGAGGATTGCCAAATGTATTTAACTAAGAACGACTCTTAGCAGATTTGGATTTATTTTCTTTACACTTCATCGCATGTAAATCTCTTTTTCCAATTTGATTGTGGCATTCACTTTCAAGAGAGATGGTGGGCAGGCTTGTAAAAATTTAAAAAATTCGTAATCTATTGTATTAGAAATTGGTGCGTGAAGTCAATTTATCTTTAATTAGGGTGGTGAAACGTTCTAACCGAGGCTTCAATCCTAGATAACTTAAAATATAGTATTTAAGACATGTGGCTTATGATATATTATTCGCCAATATAACTCTTTTAGTACAATTTTTTTAAAAAAAAATATTGGTACTTATTACTTAATTTTTAAGTTGAAAACTGTTAATTGGTTGAATGGAAACGTTAAAAGTAAAAACTTTTCTATAAAACTTTTTATTTAATTCTTAAGATTTTCTTATAAATAATTTTTAAATTAAATCTTTTATTAATTAGAGTAAATAACATTTTAGTTCTCTTATAACTAATATTTATCACCTTAATCCATGATAGACTTTTAGCATTCGATTTTTTTTCTTTTTTAGTACAAAAGGACTTTAAACAAAGAGAACATTTTTCTTTTATAACATTCGATTTTAATTAGCAATGATGCTCCTTTTTCCCCCTTTTTTACACTCTCGGCACCTTTTTTTTTCTCTATTAATTTCCTTGTTTTATTTGTTTTTCCTTCTTTCTCCTTTCTCCTTTTCACTCGATGTTTCGGTTTCCCGATTCACGAAATGAAGCAGCTTTCAAAATTACACCTCACGTCGGCACCGAATAAAATCAAGCAAGTGACGCAGTCAGCTTGTTGCCTTCAATTTATGATGCCACGCGTAGCTCTCTTAAGTGGCTTAGTGCCACAATTATTAATTCCCGTAATTGATGTGTATTTATATATCACGTAGAATCCTTCAGGGAAATTATTGGCTATTCACCTTTGCTTGAGACATTAATTTTTTCTTGCAAATACATAAAAGAAAACGAGAAATGGAGAAAGATACAGTAAAATTTGTCTTAATGGTTTCTTTGATGCTGGGGCTTCTTATTGGGCAGTCTACAGCATCTTGCAACGATGAGTGCTCTAAGAAGTGCAAGGTTCATCACCCTAGCCAAGATTTGAGAGAATGCGTCGGTGATTGCTTAAACACGTACAACCCTCCAAACGACGCCGTGTACTTCTACAAGCTAGGCTGTGCTTCTTCCTTGTGTGCCAACGGTAGCACCCCAGAAAAAGTGCAAAGCTGTGTGGATTCCTGTTCGAAAATGTGCACAAAGGTATAGTACACACCGCACCGTCAAGATGTTTGATTTGTAACAATTATCCTCGCACATCAATGAATAAATTTTGATAAGTCCTTGGACATTGTGTTGGATCATAAACTTGATCTAATTTGAGAAATCCAAGCACATTTAATAAAAATTTCTTGGGTAGGTGAGTTTTGAATAATTTGTGTTAGTGGTAGGTGTGGCTAGTGTTGGAAAAATATGCTTTTTAAAAGCATTTGAGTATATTTAATTGTAATAAATATTTTTTTAATTAATAAAATAATTTATGTATTTTATTCAAATATCTTATTTGTATTAATTTTTTCAGTAAAATTCATTTAATCATATTATATGTATTTATGTAATCACATAGTAAATTCACAAAAGACATAAATACAAGTTATCTTATGATTTAATAAATTGAGTTCACAGTTAATAAATAAAGTTGGGTAATTTATTTAGGTTATAAACTGTAATAAATTTATTAAATAATTTATCTTAATCATGTATAAATGTATTCATGTAGGACAACTACATTGAACTAGATCATATATGAGATTTAATTAACATTATAATAATCGTCAGACTTATTAAATCTCATAAGCAATGATTTTACTATAATCTTAATATTAAGTTAGTTATAATTTCATGATTGTAATTATTATTCCATTTAAGTTACCAATAAGTATGACACACTTATAGTCAAGATTACCTAGTATCTTAGTGGGAGCAAGTAATAATATGGAATTTGTACAATACATCTCTTGATGGGTTTTTGGTAGTTGATTATAAAATTCTCTAGCCAGAGTGTGTTGATTATATTTGATATATGAAAATAATCATTAGAGAAAATTAGTAAGTATCAAAGAATAAGATATTATTAAATTAATTAAACAGTTGAAATATCAATTTAATTAACGATGTGATATTAAAGATTGTGCAGTAAAGAAATCAACGTGGCTTAGGACGAATTATTATTCGATCATACAATTATGGAGATCAGTTCCAATCTTATAGTAGAGTAGAGTTGGAATTAAATAAATAGACTAGTTTAATTACATGTTAAATTGTTGTAGCCACTATTGTATGTTCCCAAATGATCCCCGGGTTAGCTCATTTAATTAACCACTCCACTACTGGACCTAATTATAAGAAAATTGACATATTAGGTGATAAACCTAATTATAATATTTACTAAGGATTTATGTATTATGTTTATGCGTAAATGGGGCTTTATATTATTTTACAAGGTGGACCACAAAGTTATTATATATTATCTCTACTTTTACGTAAGTAGAGAGGTAATAATATTAAATTCAAAATATTTAATATTTTGAATTATTAAAAGAGAAAGATAACACATATAAGAGTTTTATATAAGCATATTATAAAAGTGTATTTTTCTCTTTAAAATATAGAGATGGCTTTTGAAAAAAATATTAGGAAAAAGAAGCCAATAACTTTTAGGAGTGGTGAAACAAATGCCAACACGTTCAGTGTAGATCAATCTTGAGTCATAACTTGGAAGATCATTTGGTGGCGGAATTTATTTAATTCTATCATTCATCCTCAACAATTATCAAGATATATTTTTCTAGATTATGAATTTCTTTTATATTGTATGAGAACGCTCCTAAAAGTTTTTCATGAAAATTTAATTTTTCACCAACAATTGGTGAGTGTTAGGTTTTGATAAATGGTTACATTTGTTTTATATTTGAATAAATAAATGATTGTGATTGATTTGTAACATGTATAAATACCCCCTCATGTATTGAGTTTAAGCATTAAGTGAAGTAGGAAAATCTCTAAGTTATAGAGAGTGAAAAAATAAGAGTTGTGGTTGAGGAATGTTATTGAAGAAATAAAATAGTGTGTTTTGAGTATTTGATTTTAAGAAATTCTCTAACAAAGTCGTATCAGAGCTAGTGATTGATGCTACATATAGTCATATCGCATATCAAATCGAAGACCTCGACGAGGGAGCACAACACCGTAAAAATTTGCCTAATCAGAGTCCGGACGCGCTTGTAATCACAGTCGAAATTTTACTATCTAGAATTTGAGTTGACTCTCCAGTTGACCCGAGCTGAATCGAATCAGTCCTGATAGAATCAAACCAAGCCAAACCAAGCCAAACCGAGCAAAACCAAGTCACCAACCTAACCCTTGACCATTGATCAATGTTGACCGTTGGTCGAAAGTTAATCGTTGACCAAAAGTTGACCAAAGCCCCTCCAAAGGTTTTTCGACATTCCGGGTTTATTCATACAACTAGAATTTCTAAATTCTCACTAAATTTGTGAGTTATAGCAAATGATAGTATGATATCATTCCAAGTTCTACAGTTAGAAGGAAGTAAGTTTGATAATTGAAACATCTATTGGGTGCATATGATGTATGAGAGGTCGTGGAGAAAGATTTTACTCCATCAGAAAATAAAGCAACTTTAACTATGATGCAGAAGGAGAATTTGAAAGACTTGAAGAAAAAAGAGAACAAAGCAAAGTATCTCATCTATTACAGAATATAATTAGTTGTATATAGCTGTCTTATTTACTTAATTATAGGGATCCTAATTAGTATAGTTTTCTAAGATAGTTTTCTAGTTCCTAATTAGTATAATTTCCTAAAATAGTTTCCTAGTTTCTGTATGTATATGCTTTAATATTTTAATGAAAAGTATGTAATATACAATCTTTTCCATCTCTATTAACATGGTATAAGAGCATTAAGGTTGCAAAATTAGGGTTTTGTTCTGGGTCTCTTGCATAAATACAAATTTGGGTTTAGTGCCTTTTAGGGTTCCATTTCAGTAACCCTGTTAAGAGTGGCATTTCATTTTCACCACCTACCTAGAAAAGAAGCCCAGTTGCTGATCTATTTTTTCTCGAAGTCTGGTGCTTAAAAGCCAAAGCGTGAGCCCCATGTGTCACTGTATTTTTCTGGCATTCTTCTCTGGTTGTTACCTTCTATTTTTCCTGGTAGTTTTATGTTTCAATTGTTTCAGTACAACCTTTGTGCTTCATTGATTTATGTTTGTTAAGGAGTTATGACTAAGAAGAACTCTGTAGTTGTGTCGAATATAGTACCTGTGATGTCCAAAATTACAGACCATAAGCTAAATGGATTGAATTATTTGGATTGGAGTAAGACCATTTGACTTTATCTCTGGAGTATTGATAAAGATACTCATTTGATTGACAATCCTCCTAAAGATGATTCAAGGAAGGCATGGCTTAGAGAGAATGCTCGCTTATTATTGTAGATTCAAAATTCGATTGATAGAGGTAATTGGCTTAATCAATCACTGTGTATTTGTTAAAAAATTGATGGATTACTTGGACTTCTTCTATTCTAGTAAAAGGAACCTTTCTCACATATATAAGGTGTGCAAAACATTTTACCATACAGGCAGACAAGATAAGTCCTTTACAAATTATTTTATGGCATTTAAAAAGACTTATAAGGAGCATAATATGTTACTGCCTTTTAGCCTTGATGTGAAGATTCAACAATGCCAATGAGAGAAAATGGCTATAATGAATTTCTTGATTATCTTTTCCTGTTATTTTGAGATTGCTAAGTCACAGGTTCTTTCTGACTCTAACATCCCTTCTTTACATGAAGTATTTAGTCAAGTATTTTGCATAGAAAGTACTCTGCTTGTTCAAATTAATGGTACATTGGTAAGTCAAAATAGTAATTATGAGCTTGGGAAATCAACCAATTAAAATAGAAACAAAAAAGGAGGTTCACAAGGGTTTAAAGCTCTACCGCAAGATTCTAAAGGAATTGTGTGCTGCTACAATCATAAGCCAAGACATATGAGGCGCGATTGTCAAAAGCTTCAGTATAAGAATCAAAAAGCTCATTCTGCTTATATTGCATCCACTAATGATAATTTTAAAAAATTAGTTCTTGTCCCTATAGTGAATTTACCTAGTTCTCACAGTATCAAGAATCACTAAAGTCCTTACTCCTTATGTTACTATTATTACTGATTTAGGTAAACCAAATGCATGCCTTCTTTCTTTATCTTTCAAATAGGTCATTGATTCTAGTTCCACAGATTATATGATAGGTAATTCTGGTCTTTTTTCTACTTTTCAGTCATACACTTCTACTTCTACCGTTACTTTAGCCTATAGGTCACCATCTTATGCTCGTAAGTCTAGCATAATTACTCTTACCCTTTTGCTTCCTTTATATTTTATCTCACATTTACCTAATTTATCCTTTAGTTTAATTTCTGTAAGTCAACTTAGTTGCAATCTTAACTGTTGCATCTCATTTTTTTCTTGATCATTGTTTATTTCACGATCTTATAAAAAAGTAGTATTGGTAAAGGACATGAGTCTGAAGGCCTCTACATTCTTGATACACAAATACCTAAATCTGTTGCTTGCCCTGGTATAACATCTCCTTTCGAGGTACTTTGTAAGTTGAGTCATCCATCTTTTCATTTGCATAAAAAGTTTTGTCTATAATTTAGTAAGGTGTTTTCATTAGATTATAAGCCGTGTTCAATTTGTAAAGAACCATCGTTGTATTTTGAGTCCAAAAGTCAATAAACATGCTAGTATTCCTTTTGAATTAATTCCCTCTAATATTTGGGGTCATTGTTCTATTTTGTCTAAACTTGGATTTAAGTATTTTGTTACTTTTGTGGATGATTATTTTCGTGTAACTAGGTTATATTTAATGAAGAGTCGTTCTAAGTTGTTTTTTCTTTTTTGTGCATTTTTTACTGAGATTAAAACTCAATTTAATGTTTCGATTCGTACTTTGTAAAGTGATAATGCCAAAGAATATATATATATGTTTTATTTCAATTGTATATAATTCAGAATGGCATACTTCATGAAACTTCTTGTGTTGATACTTTGTCTCAAAATAGAGTGACAGTACATAAGATCGGACATGTTCTTGAAACTGCATAAGCCCTATTATTTCAAATGAATGTTCTTAAACCTTTTTGGGCCGATGTAATTTTTACAGCATGCTTTCTAATTAATTGCATGTCATCATCTATTCTTCATGGTGAGATCCCTTGCAAAATCCTTTTTCTCAATAAGTCACTGTTTCCTATTAATCCTAGAATATTTGGTAGTACTTGTTTTATTTGGGATGTTCATCTGTATGTTACTAAATTAGATCCCATGTCTTTGAAGTGTATCTTCTTTGGTTATTCTCGCCTTTAAAAAGGTTATAGATGTTATTGTCAGTCTTAACAAATATTTTGTCTCAATTGATGTTACCTTCATAGAAAACACACTTTATTTTTCGTCTTCTCTTCTTTCCGCATGTTAGAGAGAGGATAATGATTTATTAGTCTATTTTATCTCGTCTTTCGAACTTCTCTCGTCATCAACTCTTGTCAAGCCTCTTATTGTTTAAGTCTACTCTAGGCGTCAACCTTTAGATTCATATCCTGCACCTGCTTCTTTCTCATGATATCTAGTCCCTAGCGATGATCTTCCTATTCTGTAATGCAAAGGTAAACACTAATATACTTATCCTATTTCTTCTTTTATTTCTTATAATTGCTTGTTATCAACCTCTTGTTCTTTTATTACATCCCTTGATTCCATCTCTATTCTTAAAATTATTCAGGAAGCCATATCTCAGCCCAATTGACATAATGCAATGATAGAGGAAGTGAAGGCTTTAGATGACAATAGTACTTGGTCGATTTACCTTTAGGGAAACAGGCTATAATATTCAAATGGGTGTTGTTCGATTGAAGGTCTGTGTTGAGTGCTAGAAAATATATATTTATAAAAGAGAAAATTATCATTTTATACTTTAAATTCTACTATCTTCTTTATTTTTATGTATTGAAGTTTCTTGTGAATTTAATTATGCGTATTTTTTATAATTAAGTATTTTACATATTTTAAGGACATCATTATCATTTCATAATAAACAAAATATCAATGACAAAACAAATGGCAAATCTAAACTCATAATAGTCGAAAACCTTAAGAGGAGCATAAAAATATGGATGTCACTGTTCACATGTACGGTACTGTTTATGATACTATTCATAACACTGTTCATATATACTATATGATGACGTGGCATTGACCGATAACATGGCGTTGATTGATGATGTGACACCGACCAATGACGTGGCAGCATTTGATTGTAAGAATAATATGACATTGACTAATGACGCGGTTTGATTGATGAGGTGTCATAATCTTATTAGATAAAAATGTTTATACACTGTTGACCGATGATGTGACAGTATGTTAGTTAATAAAAAAAGATGTGTGTACCGTACATGTATATACACAGAATAATAGCCTTGATGATGTGTTTAAATTAATCAGAACTTGCCAGGTGATGCAATCCTGTGCATCTAAATTATTTTAATCCAATGGCCATGTTTACTCATTATATCTATAAAAGGATGGCTCCCCCCTCTAATTTGACACCCCTAAGTTTAGTTTTTAATTTCATTTTCTGAAATTCCTTCTCTATCTTTTATTTTCTTTGTATTTTAATAAAATTTTAATTTTATTCTTAATTCAAATATGAGTAGATAATTTTCTTTCAAGTTTACGTTGAAGGTGAAGTCTCAACATATTCCATGGGCCTAATTGATAAATTTATTTTATTTTTTTCTCTAATTTATGTGGATACTTTGACTTTTCGTTAATAGATAATAATAACACAGTTATTACTGTTTAGTACGATAAGCCCTTAACACTTATTAATTAAAGTGTGGTTTATGAGGAATGGATTTTTTTCTCATGTTTTAATTGGCATTAATAGGGAATATTAAGTCCTGGAGCATGTTGATGCAAATCTAGATACCCGAGTGCTTTATTATAACAGTTACATTTTTAATTATTCCCCCCATTTTAATTCAAAATTTAGGATAAATTTATCATAATTTAACCACTCACTTAGAAAGTTAATTCAGCACATAATTAAAATTTACCTCCTTGTGGGATCGACACTAGTCACTATTAATCTATTTTACAATAGATTCATGTATTTGCGAGTTTAATAAAATTTAAACAACAAATTTTTGGCACCGTTGCCGGGGAGGTAAGTTATTTTAATTTGTTGAATTAATTTTTTTCTTGTATTTTTTCTGTAACTTAAATTTCTTTAAAATTCTGTAATTCAACTTTATTTTGTAATTTCTTTAAATTTCTGTAATTTAATTTTCAAGTTATTATCTTTAGCAATTTTTTCTGTTTTATCTTGTTAATTTATTTTAATTAATTCGTAGAATTAGTTTTTTTAAGTAATTTTTTTGTGTTGTTTTCTTTTAAAATTGTTATTAAAAAAATTAAAATAAAAAATAGAAAAAGTGAATTCGCAATTCCTGTAAATTAAATTCTTTCTTTTTTCTCTTTTGAAGTTATTAAAAAATTAAAAAATTAAAAAATTAAAAAATTAAAAAATTAAAAAATTAAAAAATTAAAAAATTAAAAAATTAAAAAATTAAAAAATTAAAAAATTAAAAAATTAAAATAAAAAAATGAATCTGTAATTTAATTTTTATAATTTAAATTTCTTTAAATTTTAGCAATTCAATTTCTTTGTAATTTCTTTAAATCTCTATAATTTAATTTCTAAGTTATTTTTCTTTGTAAGTTTTTTTATTTTGTTGATTTATTAATTCATAGAATTAATTTTTTAAGTAATTTTTAGTTGTTTTCTTTTAAATTTTTATTTAAAAATTAAAAAAATAAATCTGTAATTTTTGTAATCTAATTTCTTTTGTTCTTTAAATTTATGTAATTTTATTTTCATTTTATATTAATTCATTGAATTCATTTTCACAAATAATTTTTAGTACTCTTATCTTGTATTGTTTTTTTTCTTATAAAAAAATTCTACAATTTAACTTTTGTTTATAATTCAATTCTTTGTAATTTCTTTAAATTTTTGTAATTTAATTTTTACTTTACTTTTCTTAGAAATTTTTTTTATTTATCTTGTAATTTATTTTAATTTAATTAATCTATTTCTTATATTTTCCTTTTAGTACTTGAGTGTATGTTCATAGTAAAGTGGTAACAGCGTGATAAGGTTAGTATCGTAAATTCTCTATTTTCTTTATTTTTATTAATTTTATTCTCTTTTTTTGTTGTATTTTTTTTATGTATGGTTGAAGGTCGCAATTATCTAAGCTTGAATCTATAGACTTAGAATTGAAAAAAACACTCGCATACACAAATACATTGTATTTAAAGATAAAATTGAAATAAATTTACAACAATAAGAATCACCACAGGAGAGGCCATTTAAGGACTATTTTAGTCCTTTAGCTAACTTGAGTATATCATGTATACGATACACAAATGTAGCTGCAAAGAGTTTTGAATTAAAACCTAGTGTGTTAAATTGTCTCCCCACATTTTATAGCCTATAAAATGAGGACCCATATAATCATTTGAATGATTTTCATATTGTTTGTCAAACTTTAGATATGAGAATTTTTCAGATGATGATGTTAAACTCAGATTATTCCCATTTTCTTTAAAAGATAGAGCTCGTTTATGGTTTAATATGTTGCCTGCTAATAGCATTACATCATGAAAACAAACTGTTACAAAATTTTTAAATAAATACTTCCCAATTCATAAAACCAACTCTATTTGTAGGAAAATTTTAAAGTTCATCCATAGAGAAAACGAGCTATTTTTCAAAGTATGGGAGCGATTCAACGGGCTACTCTTGAAATATCCACATCGTGGATATAAAAAAATGGCATCAATGCCAATACTTTTGGAGGGATTATTGCCAAATATGCAAGAATGACTAATGGCAATAAGTGAAGAAGAACTAATGTCCAAAAGTGTATTACATATTTAGGATTTCTTCCAATGACAAGTGGATAGTTCCCAACAATAGAGACAATAATTCAGGAACAATAAAAGAATTAGGGGAGTAAATGAGGTCCAAGTTAGCGAGTCAAGCTCAGGAATCAAAAAAGTTAAAGAAATGGTTGAAGGATTTACCCGATAAATCACATCTTTAACAGCTGCTAAATCAACAGAGCCACATGACCATGACTCATACCCAAATCTAGCTAATGTCATAGGCGTAATGAGAAATCTATCAAATTACAACCCCTACTCCAACACATATAACCATGGATAAAGAGACCACCTTAATTTTTTGTGGTCTCAAGGATTCCAATAGAATGGACCAATAACTCCACCAATGCAACCAATTCCTCAAGTTCCATAAGCCTCTCAGCCACCATTCAGACTTTACAACTAGAACTTAAATTATTCTCAACTCAGACCATAGGAGGATGCATTCCAGAATTTCAAGAATTCTATCCACTCTACGGTCGAGCAACAAAATTGCATCATTGATGGACTACAAAACGAGATGAAAGCAGGCTTTAACTCACAAATCCAGTCAATTTCAAACCTTAAGAAGATGGTGGGCCAGCTTGCCTCTTCAGTTTAAACCCTAGCAATGACTGTTGAGAAAGGTAAATTTTCAAGTCAACCAGTACCACATCCTAAAACAATGCATGAAACAAGTACCAGTTCACCTCAGCAACATAGAGAGGTCAAAGCCATCATGACCTTGCGAAAAGGAAAAGAAGTCGACAATAAAGTGGAGATACTGGTGATAAAAATGACTCAAATTGTACCTATAAATGCTGAGGACTCATCATCAGAAGAGAAAAAAGAAACCAACCCATGAGACTATATTCCTAAAGCTTTATTTCTCCAAAGATTAGCTAAAGCAAAGAAGGAAAAATCCACAGGTGAGATTTTTAAAATCTTCAAACAAGTAAGTATTAAAATCCCTTTGCTTGATATTATAAAACAAGTGTTATCTTATGCCAAGTTTCTTAAAGGTCTTTGTACTAAAAAGAAAAATATTCATGTTCAAAAGAAGACATTTTTAACAGAAAATATTAGTTTTATACTCCAACACAAAATTTCATTGAAATGTAAAGACCTAGGTTCTCCCACTATCTCATGTAGTATAAAGAACCAAACAATTAAGAATGCTTTGTTGGACTTTGGAGCTAGTATTAATCTGTTGCCTTACTCAGTGTTTGCGAAACTTGGACTAGGAGAATTACACCAAACTCCAGTTGTATTACAGCTTACTATTCAATCCACAAAAATACTTCATGGTATTATGGAGGACGTGTTTATTCAGGTAGATAAGTTTTTTTTTCCTATTGATTTTATTGTAATTGACACTTAACCAGTGCAGGATTTAAGGAAGCATATCTTCATTATCCTAGGTCGACTTTTCTTGGCAATTGCCGATGCTCACATTCAATGCAGGACTAGAAATATGCAGTTGTCATTTGGCAATATGACCGTGGAACTAAATATTTTCAACATTGCCAAACAACTTTACAATACAGATGATGGAATTGTAGATGTGAATTTAATTGATGAATTAGTTGATCATACTTTTTTTTTAAACCTTAGTGATGACCTTTGCTGACATATTTGACTTTGGTTTAGATTTTAATATTGACAAATGATTGATGAGGTTAATGCCTTATTGGATTCATCGCGGTACATGGACATTGATAAATGGAAGACAAAGATAGAGCAATTGGCACCATAAAAAAAAATCTCATCCCATCATCAAAATCACTGCTAAAGATTGAGCTTAAATATTCATCTAACTCTTTGAATTCTACAATCTTGGGAGAAGAAAAAATATTGTTAGAAGTTATCTCATCTTCTCCTGGTAATAAATAAAAGTATACAGACATCATTGACCCCATCTTTGATTTAAAAAGGAGGATACAACTGGTAAAATCAAAGGAGATTCGTAACAATAAAAATGCGAAAGACTACAAAAAGCGAATGAAAATCTTTCATAACAAGCGAAGCATGAGAAAATCTTTCACACTATGTCAGAAAGTATTCTTATTCAATTCTCATAGACATATTTCTCCAAGTAAGTTATGTTCTCAATGGTCTTGCCCATTTGCTGATCATACTTTTTTTCTACATAGAGCCATTAGATTTAAGAATCTAAGGAACGGTGTAAATTTAAAGTTAATGGTCATAAAAATAAAGTTATGTCACGAATACCAACCATATGGTAAAAATAGTGTAAAATATTTAAGTGACCGGACATATTTTTTTCCTTTTTCTTCTGTTTCTTTTTGGTGATTTAAAGTTTTTTTTCTATTTTTAATTATTTTTACGTAAGTGTGTTTGTTAAACTATTAATTTTCTCTTATCATTTTTTCTCATGAATATCTCAACTAAAAAGTGTCTCTTTAACATTTTTAGACAATTTTGACGTATACAATCTCATCTCAAAAGTCAAATATAATTTTATAAAACATATCATATCTGAAAGTTACAACCATCAGAGTTAGTAACCCATGTTGAGGATTTAGAAAGAGGTCTCAAAGAAATTGAGAGAGGCATTTACAACATCCAATTAGAGCTTGAGATAAATTCAATAAGAGGACGATGGTAAGTTAATATTTTTTTATTATTGTGTGTTATTTTTTATTCGCCTTTACATGTGCTGTATTTTTTCTAGATTTTTTTCTTTCTTTGGTGCATTATCATTTTTCACCCTGGTTAAGTGGTGGATAACAGTACTCCGTAACAATCAACATCAGTTACTTTAATTTCTTATAATAACTGATATTTTAAGTTGAAGGCATGGACAGAGACACAATCTTAGCAAAGCTTCACAAGCGATTTTCTTTACTTTCTTAGAATGCTTTCCTCACTACTTATAAAACTCGGTCCGAACGCATGCGATTGCTTATGAAAAATCATATACCTACTGACATTCGATGGATAATCAAAGGCAAAGTACGGTTGACAAGTGAGTTGCCTCCCAAATGTATTGCATACATGCCTGGTTGTGGTAAAGAAAATTATTCAAGAAAACAGAGAGCTCGAAAGCTCTTTAACGTTTGTCATAAGTGTGTTAGAATGAGATGTAATAAAAAGCAATATTCTTTAGGAATGATGTATGATAACAGGGAAGATATGATTTAATTCATTATGGATGGTTTGAATAAAGAGTCGTTGGATGATATCTTTTTTTCTCCTGAAACACATTTTAGTAGATATGTATAAAATGTAATACTCTAGTTATGGCTATTATTTCAGAAAGAATGTGAAAACTATTGTCTCGAGAATTTGACTATAAACGACCCTGTTTGCCAGTTTATAAGAAAACTAGATGAGAAGCCTATCATCGACCCATAAAAAGCATTCAAGTTGTTTTCTGATGTAAAATCAGAGGAAGATGTGAGCCACAGTCGCAACTACTTATAAATATCCTTTTATTTTAATGTTGTTTTATTTCACTGTTGTTTAATTACTTACATTTTTATCTTTAATAATTTCATGCTATCATTATTTACTTTCTCTTTTTACTGTTTCCTTTTTAACTATCGAGCCATGTGCTTCACGAGTTATTTAACATAGACATGCTACCTTATTTACAGTTATGAACCATTATCAACAAGATCTTTAAATATGACCTTTTTGTTAAGGCACTCACAAATTATTTTTTAGAAGTATCCAATGGCAACTACTCTCAACAACCAAATCAAGAATATTTGTGCACTCTCTAGATTTAGCTATGGCAAATATAAAGAATTTATTGAGGCAGCCATAAATCTTGGTTAAAGTATAACAACTAGGAAAATACACTTGATTTATGAAGGAGGTGATCGAGGGTTATCAAAATTGATTTTAAAAGCCGCTTATATCAGAGGGAGCTAAGTGTTAGGCATCATCCCAACAATCCTGAAACCTTTTACCTGTTTGTCTGACTTACCAATTAGAAAAGAGTTAGTCGTTTTAGATATGTAAGAGAGAATAACTGAAATACTGAATCATGCTAATGCCTTTGTTTTCTTATTAGGAGATCTTACAACTCTAGAGGCACTAATGACATTAGCATCTTGGTCCTATCTGAACATTCATAAAAAAACACATTGTTTTGTTAAATGTCAATAACTTTTATGATGATTTTCTCGTATTTCTTAACCATGCAATAAAAAACTATTTCATTCCTTCCAGTGAAAAAAATCTTTATTTGTATACACACTGCTAATGAGTTACTTAATCTGTTACAAGCTTATAGACTAGAGCCATATCTTGAGACTTTAGTGTTAGAGTGGCCAACTAATGATGGTAGTAGTAGCCGTAGTAAGAAGTGCAAATTAGATTTAACTCTTCGCTTATAAATATTTTCTTCTGTGTTACAGCACTCAGATGATATCTTCTAATATCTACTTCTTTCCTTTAAAATATTAAGGATAATATTTCGTTCTGGTTGGGGGAGGAAATAGTTAATAATTATGGAATATATTAATCTTGGCAAATTTTTTACTAATTTTTGTTGTAGGGACTAATTGTGGTTAACTTTTTCCGTCAACGATAATTGAATATGGAGTGTAGTGACTCTAGAAACGCATCTTCTTAGTTTAAAAGTTAAAAAAAATTCATTCATTTTTTCTTCATTTTAAGTGTGATTTTTCTAACTTTCTCTTTCTAATTTCTCTTTTATAAATATACACTTTCAAAATTTTGAGTTGAAATTGGCTGAATATAAAATGCCGTGATTTTAGAAATGCATCTTTTTAGTTTTTAACAAAAAAAATTTAAAAAATATTTTTACAGTCTTCTTTTTGACATGATGACTTTCAACTTTTAATATTTGTATTATCCTTGATCTTGAATTTTGTTATACCATGTTTGTTACTCTACATGTTGATATCAGAGACAAAAATATAAGTTGTTTAAAGGAATATACATGTCATAATAAATTCCAAGAGAGTTCTTAAACCTACTATTTTTCTTGGAGAGTAACTCTTTTTACTCATTCTCTATACAGCTCAACAGTTTATTATTTGATACACGATTTATAAATTTCTTTTAAGTCAACATTCTAAAAAAAGCGAAAAAAATTTGTGTATTACTACATCTGAAAGTTTATCTAACTAGTAGATATGGAAGATTAGTTAGTATCCTAAAAAATGATGGAAATGCCATCTTTGACCCGTTTAAGCCTTTCTAGCCATTCCTTTTGTGAAATATCACTAGTTAACCCTTTTGAGCCTTTAAAAAAAATTATTATCCTTTTCTTTGTTAACTTATCATCTCGACCCGACTCCGATATGAAATATTACTAAATGTCATACAAGTTTCATCACCCATTGATGTTTGAGAAAAATAATTATTTTGTTCAATAAAATTGTGCCTTAGTAAAAAAAAGGAAAGAAAAAAATCAAATTTTATATATTAATTTAAAAAAAAAAGAGAAATGTACTTTGTAATTGTTGTGCAAATTTTATTGAACTCGCAAGCGCACGAATCTATTGTAGAATAGATTAATGGTGACGAGTGTCGATCCCACGAGGAGGTTGATTTTAATTATATGCCGAATTAATTTTCTTTTAATGGAAACAATTAAATTATGATGATTTTATCCTAAATTGTGAATTAAAATGGTAGGAATAATTAAGAATGAAATTATTATAATAAAGCACTTAGGTATCCGGATCCGCATCAACATGCTCCATGGGCTAAATATTTCATATTAATACTAATTAAATCATAAGAGGGGATTTCACACCTCATGAACCACTCTCCAATAAGTATGGTGCCAAGGGCTTATCGTGCCAAATAATAATAACCTTGTCTTAGGGTGTTTAACAGAAACAGACAAGGCTATTATTATTTGTCGACGAAAAGTCAAAACAACCACAAATATTAGAGGGAAAGAGAAAGTAAATTTACCAAATTAAGCCCATGAAATATGTTGAGACTTCACCTTCAACCCAAGCTCAAAAGAAATTAGCCACTCATATTTTAACTAAGGATAAAAAAGGAAATTTTATTAAAATATAAAGAAACTATAAGAAGGAGAAAGAATTTCAAAAATTTAAGCTTAGAAATGAATTCAGGGGTGCCAAATTAGGGGGGAGAGCCCCCTTTTTATAAATACATTGAGTGAATCGTGACCATCGGATTAAAAACAATTCGGATGCTTAGGATTGCGCCACGTCATCAATCAACAGTCAACATTTGTACAGTAATGCCGCCTGAATAGTAAATAATCTCATGTAAGCGCATGTACTGTACACACGATTTTTGCTCCACTGAAATGCTGTCACGTCATCGATCTACAGTACATAAGAAATTTAGTCCAATAAGATCGTGACACATCATCGGTCAACGCCACGTCATCGGTCAACGCACATAATTCGTCCAATCAGATACTGCCACGTCATAGGTAGTTGCCGCATCATCGGTCCGTATACATGAACAGTGTCGTGAACAGTATCATGAACAGTACTGTACGTATGAACAGTACGTATATGTGAACAGTGACTTTTTTCCTTTAATGCTTCTCTTAAGGCTTTCGACCATCCTGAGTCTAAATATGACGTCCGTTTTACTGTCTGATCACTCGTTCATTGTGAAACGATCATAATGCCCCGAAAATACATAAAATACATAATTATAATAAAATATATATAATTAAATAACAAAATACTTAAATAAATAAAAATAGCAATGTTAGTGAGATTTAAAGTGTAAAATGATGATTTTCTCCTTTATAAATATACACTTTCTAACACTTAACAGTAATCTTTACAAAAAATTCTATTTTTTTTCTCAAATATGTATTTTATTTTTCTTTTTTTATTTTTCTATCTTTATTCGCCATATCCCTAACCTATGTTACATCCTAATAAAAGTCGTTTTTAATTTTAGGAAACTATAGTGTGAAGTAGAAACTAGTTACATGGGCTATAAAAATATAGTAATGCATAAAATAATAATAATAAATAAATAAATATATTGGTCTGACTCACAGTTTAACTTGAGTTCGTATTATTTCTAAGTTGTGGACACATTTATTTCATCTTAGTGAGAGTGTATGATATTACTTTAATATTTTCTCTCAATTTACCATTCATGGGAGTGACTATTGTTATTGAGTTTAAATTGAAAGTGTCACTACCAGTAAGATTTTAAGGTATTGACATGTCATTCTTGAAAGCAGCTTGATTATAATAGCTGTGACAAAGTCTATTGGATTGATTTATGTGGATGGTTAATTTAAGAGTAATATTTCTTAAAGACTAGAGCAATACTTATACTTTTATTAGATTTACATTATAAAGTTTAATTAAATAAACATGATAGTTTAAAAAAAAGGTTTTAGGTTTGAATTTGATTTCGTTTGTCACTAAAGGATACGTTCAAACCTATGGAGTAGACTATTCTGACATCTTTTCTCTTGTTGCTAAATTAACAGTTGTTCGGTTATTTATTTCTATGGCAACTATTTATCATTGGCCTTTGCATAAACTAGATATCAAGAATGCTTTTCTTTATGGTGATCTTCAAGAGGAGGTGTATGGAGGGCAACCTTCTGATTTTATTGCTCAGAGGGGGTTTGGGCGAGTTTGTCATCTTTGAAAATCTTTGTATGGTTTAAAACAAAAAGCTCGTGCTTGGTTCGAGAAATTGAGTCAGATTGTTGAAACGTTTGGTTTGATAAAAAGCAAGTGTGACCATTTGGTGTTTTACAAACTATTAGAAGTTAGTATTATTCTTTTAGTTGTGTACGTGGATGACATTGTCATTACTGGAAGTGATACTACAGGAACCTCATCTCTTCAGTCTTTCCTTCATACTCAATTTCACATAAAGGACTTAGGGATGCTAATGTATTTCATAGGTGTTGAAGTTCGAAAAAGTAAGAAAGGTATCTTTTTATCTCATAGAAAGTATGTCTATAACTTATTAATTGAGATAAGAAAATTGGGGGCAAAATCTTCTAGTGCTCCAATGACTTCAAACATGCACCTTATAGAAGATGGAGAACTAATGAAAAATTCTAAAAAATATAGAAGGCCGTTGGAAAGCTAAATTATCTTATAGTGACTCATCCAAATGTTGCATATTTTGTCAGTATTGATAATCAGTTTATGTCATCTATAATAGTTCATCATTGGGCAGTGTTAGAATAAATTTTGTGTTACTTTGAAAGAGCGTCCGAACGTGGGATCTTATATGCAAATCATGGGCACACTCATATTAAATGTTTTTCATATGCAAATTGAGTAGGGTCCAAAGTAAATAAAAGATCTATATTAGGTTATTGTGTTTTTTTAAAGCAAATTTAGTCTTATGAAAGAGTAAGAAGCAGTAAATTGTATCAAGATCAAGTGCAAAGTTAGAATATAGAGCTATGACACAGTCTGTGTATGAGATAATATGGATATATCAATTCTTGATTGAAATAGGTTTTAGAACTTCAGTATTGGTAAAATTGTGGTGTGATAACCAAGCTGCCCTTCATATTGCATATAATCTAGTATTTCATGAGCGAACTAAGCACATTGAAATTGATTGCCATTTTGTTCCTCAGAAAATTTAGCAACGTTTGATTTCTTTAGGGTATGTAAAGATTGGAAATCAATTATGGGATATCTTCATGAAAACTCTAAATGAGGTTCGGGTTGATTATCTTTGTAACAAGTTGGGCATGATTAACATCTATATGCCAATTTGAGGAGAAGTGTTTCCTAAGATAACTTTCTAATTCCTAATTAGTATAATTTCCTAAAGTAGTTTCCTAGTTCTATATATATATGCTTTAGTATTTCAATAAAAATTATGGAATATACAATTGCTTTCCATCTCTATTAACATCATTTATCAAACATTAGATGAATATACTTTTGAAAAGATTGATGGTGCAACCTTTTCAATCTTTTGAAAGGAAATATAGGCGAAGCTAAAGACCTCTTACAAAGGAACAAAGTAAGTTAAGAGGAGAATTTAAATCTTTACATATAAAGATATCTGAATCTATTTTAGATTATTTTATTTGAGCTATGACTATTGTTAATGAATTAAAAAGAAGTGGTGAAGAACTAAACGAAGAAAGAATTATTGAGAAGATACTTCACTCAGTGGATTCAAAGTTTAACCATATTGTTATGACTATTGAATAAACAAAATATGTAGAGGCTATGACAATAGAGCAACTTCATAGAAGGTTGCAAGCCTATGAAGAAAAACAAAAGAAGAAATATAGGATCAAATAACAACTCTTCAAGATGGAGGTCAGTCCAAAGAAAAGAGAAGAAAAGTTCAACAACTAAAGAAGGCATGATGTTCAAGGTAGAAGTCGAGGTCGAAGACAATGCAGAGGTCATGATCATGGACGAGGTTGCAATTTAAACAATAACTTATAGAAAAGGAGAATGCTCAACCAAATAACGAGGCAGGGGCAATCAAAGATCGAGGTATGATAAATCCCAAATATAGTACTAAATTGTCAAAAGTTTGGGCACTATATTTTAGAATGTAGGGCTCTAAGTGCTAAAATTGATGAGAGAGTCAATTATTGAAAGAGAAGAATAGTGAAGAAGGTACACTTTTACTAGCACGAAATAATATAAGTGGAGGTCAAGAAAATACGTGATACCTTAACACAAGTGCAAGCAATCACATGAGTAAAAATAGAGGTATGTTCTTGGAATTGAATGAATCTATGAATGGCAATGTTGATTTTGGAGATTATTCAAAAGTGCCCGTGAACAAGGCAGAGGTGCCATCATTTATTATGCAAAAGATGGTAGCCATCAAATAATTTCAAATGTTTATTGTGTGCCCAATATAAAAAGCAACATTCTCAGTTTGAGTAAACTTTTAGAAAAAGATTATGATATTCATTTAAAAAATTATATCTTTTCCTAAAAGATGACAAATAAAACCTAATTACAAATGTGAAAATATGGAGTCAAGTTATCAAAACATGATGAAGGCAAAGATATAGATCAACATATTTTAAGAGTTTGGTCAGAAATTTATGTTATTTGATATACATGAGATATCCTTTATGCTATTGGACTTGTAAGTCGATATATGGAGAAGCCAAAGACTACTCATTTTAAGGCTACAAAGAGAATCCTTCGCTACATCAAGGGTACAATTAATTTCGACTTGTTATACTCATTTTCTAATAACTACAAGTTTGTTGGATATAGTGATAGCAATTAGGGTAAAGACATAGATGATCAAAAGAACACTACTGGATTTGTGTTCTTTATGAGAGATAATGCTTTCACATGGATGTCAAAAAAAGTAAATAATTATCACACTATCTACCTGTAAAGCTGAGTATATAGCTTCCATATCAAGTATCTGTCATGTAATTTGGATCAGAAATTTATTAAAGAAGCTAGGCTTGCACAAAAAGAGCAAACTGAACTTTGTGTTAATATGTCACGACCCATCCCAAACCTTAAGATGAATCACTCTAATCCTCAAAATTTAACTAATAACGATTCTATAAAAATAATAATGATATTTCTACTGAAATTCGGTAGAATTTGTCATATAGTTTTGACATTTCCTAATCCTACAATTAATAAAATAACACTCCTAAAATATTTTCAAATTTCAACAACTTTACCAACTATGATCTCAACAATATCAAATGTTATCCAAAGTAATTTAATACTAATAAAGTGAATTGTCCTTAATTACAAAATTATATAATTCGAAATATTTAAACTAAAAAAATTCTATGACTCTTAATACCATTACGTGATCAAAATACAAATATCTATCATTAGTGAGTCGATTGTTGTACCTGCAAATCTCTTATGGAGGAAAGAATATAATAAAAACTAAGGTGAGTATAAAATGTAATTAAAGTCAGTAAGTGGATAGAAATTTTTTAAAATAATTTTATTTTGAAAATAATCGTATCAGTTTTAGATATACGGTTTCATCAAACCATAACCAAGCAATATTAATAAAATCACTTAACATTTAAAATCAAATCACTAACTTTGAAAAATATATATGATGTCACATGAAATAACAAGGAAAGAACATGTCATAACATCATATAAGCACTCAATCTGAAATCATCACAAAATATTGTATAAAATCAAGAAAAATTCACAACACGTGATATCAATATTGAATATTGAAAACTATCACCAAATAAGTACCTGAGGAAATAATCTCATCATATCTAGACCTCAATGGATGAGTAATCAAGAAACCATTATGTCCCGGAGCTACACGGATAATCCGAACCTCAACAAACGGGCAATTAAGAAACCACCATACCTTAGAGCTACACGAATACACGGAAAAATAACATCTCATATGTCATCATATCTCAACATATCTCATCATCATAACTATGCATGCATAAATAGTCTCCAAAAGACAAAAGTGACCAACTATATGACCCAAAACCTCTACGTGTATTCAGACGGGTCCTAAAAGCTTATATCTCATATCATCTCACATCATCTCATCAGCATCAGTATCAGTATCACCGTATGTTGGAAAAGGTACTATTTAATGATTTCGAAAACAACCATACATACATGTATACATAAATGTCTGATAATATCTGAAATCTTATTTCATTTTTTATTAAACAAACTTTAAATTCATTTCCTTTTCCTTAAAAAAGTTTTAATATATTTTACGGGAATAATACAAATATTTTTTCAAAATAAATACTATTAATAAAATCATTAAATCAAATCATTTAAAATTCATTTGCATTTTTTTGATAATAAATATCATTATACTGATAAAATCAACTTTCATAATATAATTATTATCCGTAACATGAAATATAAGTAATAAAACTCGAAACCCACGTAATACAACTCCCGATCATGTAAAATTATCAAAATACCCTTATATCCAAAAATTATCAAAACGCCCCCGATATCAAAATTTACTAAATTACTGTCAGAATTATAATTTATTAATTTATCCTCAGAATCCAAATTTATCGAAATATCCTTAATTTAATTTATAATAATAATATGTGAGTTTTGAATTTATGAAATTACCTCTGGGGTGTAAAATTATCAAATTACCTCTGATCACTTAAATTACTGATTTACCCTCAAAATCTCAAATTATTCACCTATCTTTGTCCATAATTATAATATTACCCATAACTTTTAGAAATTACAAAATTAACCTAAATTTTATAAACTTTACCGAATTACCCCTCACCTGTCAACAATGATCAGACTTCAGTCAACTGTGACGGGAAGCTCAAGTTTGATAGTTCTAGCCACAATGAGTCCAACGGTACTGGCAGTGACCTCCCATGCACGGTGATGATTGCAGATCAAGCTCTCAAAGCCGCTAGTTTGCAAGTTGCCGTTCACTAGTAATCTAACCGTTTAAGGTGAAGAGACTAATCGGAAATGGAAACTAGGGGTGAGAGGAGTGGAACTTAGCCAGTGGTGTGGCCAAACTCTGACAGAATCGACGGCAGTAAGAACAAGTTTTTCAAAACTTTCGAGTTTCACTGGCAGTGTTCTAGTCATTTTTCAATGATGGGAATGGCAGGGATATGACCGGCATCTCAAGGGCTTCAAATATATACCAAGCTCGTCAGATAAGATGGCAGAATCGAGAGACGGGTTAGGTTAATGGGTCATAATTCTCTCTCTCTCTCTCTTTCTCAATGGGTCACAATTCTCTCTCTCTCTCTCTCTCTCTCTCTCTCTCCACATTTAAAGAAAATATTTTTTTAATACAAATTAAATCGATACCGGTTTCGTGATAACAAAAATCCGACGATCCGGCTTTAGAATCACACTTGATTTTGTCTCGATTTATATCGTGATAAATTTAAAATTATTCATATGCGATAATTTAATAAATGTGATGAATTTTCTCGTAATAACATTTAAGATGAATTTTCTCGTAATAACATTTAACAAGCTTGAAATTTATAAAATTGACACCGAATGAAAAAATGAATAATTCACTCAATAAGAAAATAAAAGTGCATATATTACATGATAACAAATCAGTAACTACCCTATGCAAAGAATCCAGTTTTTCATGATCGAAGGAAACATATAGATATTTACTATCATTTCATAAGAGAGTGTATTACAAGAAAAGACGTACAAGTCAAATATATGAGATCACGAGATCGAGCAACTGATATCTTCACCAAGCCGCTCAAGTAATAAGATTTTGTAAAATTCAGAAGTTTACTTAGTGTCACAAGATCAAGTTTAAGGGAGGGTGTTGGATCATAAACTTGATCCAATTTGAGAAATCCAAGCCCATTTGATAGAAGTTTCTTGTGATAGATGAGTTTTAAATAATTTGTGCTAGTGGTAGGTGTGGTTGGCATGGTTGGTGAGTGTTAGGTTTTGATGAGTGGTTAGGATTTGTTTTGTATTTGAATAAATGAATGGTTGTGATTGATTTGTAACATGTACAAATGTCCCCTCATGTATTGAGTTTAAGCATCAAGTGAAGTACCAAAATCACTAAGTTATAGAGAGTGAAAAAATAAGAATTGTAGTTGAGAAGTATTGTTGAAGAAATAAAATAGTGTGTTTTGAGTATTTAATTGTAAGAAATTCTCCTGCACGATGCTAATTTTATTAATTGTACAAATTTATTTTTAAAAGAAATTGGTTGTTTATAAGATAAAATCTCGTCACGAGTTCCCAGGCCACGGCTAAAGGAGCATGACACAAATTCTAAGCTAACCGCATAATTAACATCGTTGTAGAAGCTTATTCATCAGACTAATACATACTTAAAGAGTTACCTCATCAATCAAGGTTGTCTATGAGTTAATTAAGAATTATTCTCATTAGATGTGTGATTATTCAATTTACTTATTATTTGATTTATTTATAGGGAGAGGTTTTAAATACATCAGAGATGTTATACCAAATTAATTTAAATATGTTATATGTATGCATTTGTAAATAATAATTATATTTAATTGAACTATACATAATATAATATACATGCATTAATTAAATAGTTATAGTACCACAGGTTAACTCTAAATTTGTCTATAAACCAATCCTTTCCTGCTCCTCTTTGTAACATAAGAAAGATATCACGGGCTTTACTTGTGAATCAGTGGGTTTGTATTCAAATCTTTGGATTCAACATGGGTCAAATGTCCAATTTATATAAGAAGAGTTACGACAGCAAAATGTAACATTATTACGTAATGTTTTCACCAACCGGAAAACAAGTCCCTTCTCTTAGAACATCTCCAAAAGAGTATTCAAGTAAATGTCGATGATTCTCTTAATTTAGATTCTTCAAATAAGATTTATTTTTCACTCTTCAATATTGCTGAGTGAGTTTCTCCCTCTTCTATTAATATTTTATTATTATTTATTGAAAAAATACAACTGCTATAATTATTATTTATGTTTCCTTTGAAAAACATAACAGCAATTGAACTTGTTTTAATTTGATGAGAGAGAATGATTTGATTAAAATAATGTTAACTTATTTTAATTTGATGAGTCTTTTGGAGAGAATTATATTTTTCCATTTACTTACTTGACACATCAATAAACAAATTAAAATTTGAAGAGTAAAATTTAAATAGTCTTTTGGAGATGCTCTTATACTCTCTCTTCTACCGACACCGGAGCTGAAAAATTATTTGTCCGGCAGGAGCACTATTTCGTTTTTTTTTTTTTTTCCTTCCTTGTGAAGGCTAGTATTTCCTTAATTCCTTTCACGTGAAAGCTGATTTCTCTTTCCTTGCGAAGGGTTTTGCTTCCAAGTGAAGATCGTTTTCCACTCACGTGGTGCGGTGGTTGTTTTTGTTCTCTATATCGTCGGTGAAGGTGCTAGATTTGTGAGTTCTGTTTGCAAGATTACTTTTTCTTCTGGCTTTGCAGCTTCTGCTTTACAGATTTGGAAGAAGTCAGGTGCTAAGATCTGTCCTTGCAAACATTATCAGTTGGAAAACTAAATCTATTGATGCAGTGTGTGAACAACCTGAAGGATTTCCAACATAGCTCTAATCTAATGTGTGCGACCTGGAAGAGGTATTCTTTGTGAAGGAATCTCTCATGCACTTCTTTATCTCCCTGATCTTCAGTGTGCAAAATACATTAGTTACTGCCAATAAGTAGATATATGTGTATTTTTGTTGCTGTAAGATCCTGCAAGTCCGACTGTGACGTGTGATTGTAGCAATGTCTTCCTTCTCCATGGGATTTGTGGTTTCATCTTACAAGTCTAAGTTGGATAGAACAGGCCAAAACTATGTTTTCGTTTTGGTTATAAAGGAAAAATCTACAGTGAGCTTGGCTCGAGTTTTAGGTTTGCTTATCTTATTTATTGAGCATCCTATGCCTTTGTATTTTCATTCTTGTGAAGGAATCTTATCGACGAGTTGGTCCTTTAATGAAAGATTTTCTTTCCTTTTTTTAGAAAGATATAACAGCAAAATGAACATAATTATTACTTTAATTTGGAGACCTTTACCAACATTGTGAAGTACATATCATGATATTACAAGAATATTAGTCTTTAACGACAAAACTTTTAGCAACGAAAATAATTCCATTGCCATAAATATCTTTTAGCGAGGGAAAAAAATTGCCGACAAATTCATAGTAAAAAAAATAATATTTAATTATTATTTTTAAGCGATGAAAGATCCATGGCTAAAGAAGATATATTGCTACCAAAAACATTTTTCTTCACCAAAAAAATTAAGCAGACAAAAAAGGAAAAAAGTTGGCGCCCAAACCTTTTGCAACCAAAATTTGATATATTGCGAAGGATAATTTGGTTGCAGAAGATGCACATTTAGTAATGATATTGCATTTTATAGCAATGACTTTTTTGTCACTAAAGCAATCTATAGTGATGAAATTTTGTTTTTTGCAACCAGTCATTTTAGTGACAAATGTTTTCGTTGCAGAATAAAGAGTGGAATTTAATTTTATAGTGACCAAATTTGAGTGATCACCAAAGCACATTATGGCAACTAAATAGTTTTCATCACAGAAATCTCCTTTTGCGATGAAAATATTTTGTTACAAAGGAAGTTTTGAAATGAAATATTTTAGCGACAAATACTCATTCATTGCAAAAACGAAGCTTTTAGCGACAAATACTAATAGATTGCAAAACCGAAGCTTCAGCAATGAAATAATATTTTGTCTCAAAAAATATAGTGTAGCAATGAAATAATGTCTAATACATGATATGTCCAACAGTTTTAACTAGGTACCTTACAAATAGCACATAATTTTATAATGATTTTTGTTAATATGCACTCATTAAACTGATATAATATGTACAAATGGATTTTAATTTTTTTTCTTTTATCTTTTACTCTCAATAATTAGCTATTGGCTTGTTTGTTTCAAGAGTTCTACTTTGTTACCTTTTGAAAAATAATATTACCCTAAAACAAAACTTAATAAAAACAAAGGACAATGTTTTTAAGATCATGAGGTCAAAATAAAACTCAGCAATAAATCCATGTTCATATATTGACAAGGGTAAGTTATCATATCAATGATGTTTGAAATCTAATAAAATCTTTTAGTCCCTATAATATAATGATTAGGCATTAGCCTATTTCAAGAATTTTACTTTGTGACTTCTAAAAAGATAGTATTATCCTAAAATAAAACATAACAAAATCAGAGAACAACCTTTTAATATCACTTGGTCAAAGTAAAGCTCGACAATGGATCCATGTTCATATAATATTGATAACAATAAATCACTGTATCAATGACGTTTGAAGTCTAATAAAATCTTTTAGTCCCTATAATAGTATAATTAGTTGTTGGCCTCTTTCAAGAGTTTTATTTTATTAACTTCTGGAAAGAGAATATTACCCTAAAGCAAAACTTAATAAAATAAGAGGACAATCTTTTAAGATCATATGGTCAAAATTTTAATAAAAGTAAATTGTCATATCAATGATATTTGAAATCTAATATAATCTTTTAGTCCCTATAATAGTACAATTAGTTATTAACTTGTTTCAAGAGTTTAACTTTGTTAACTTATAAAAAGACAATATTACCCTAAAATAAAACTTAATAAAATCCAAGGGCATTCTTTTAAGATCGCATAGTCAAAGTAGAACCCAATAATGAATACATGTTCATATAATATTGATAAGGGTAAATTACCATATCAGTGATATTTGAAGTTCAGTTATGTGTTTGTAAAGACATTCTAAGCGCACTAAAATAAATGTTCAGATAGAGGATGAAGAAAATGAAAGAGCATGCAACTAATATACTTCCACAAATAAATGTTAAGTGAATATATAGTAATCATGGCTCTTGATTGTGGCATAGTTTTGTTGCAGATATATTGTTAGTTTGGTGACCAAATCTCTGTGGGGATTTTAAAATTGAGTAGTTCAAAATTGAAGAATGTTGCCACTTTAATAAGAGTTTTCAAGTAGACTACGATTGTTCCTTCAGCTCTCCAAAACCTCTTTTTAAAAGAGAGGGAGCAACTAGCGTAGCATAAGACATGAGGGCTAAGATGGTAGAATAGCATAGGTGTGTTCTGTTCTATAGAATGTGTTTACTGTATCTATTGAGTGGAGTGTAGTAGCTATATTGAATATGAATATTATAAATATGTACTAAATCCTAGGTAATAATCAACCTAATTCAATCAAAATTCAAGTTTTCCTCGTTACAAATTCTAATTGTTCTTTCCTTGCTCCTTAGCAAGAGAAGCAAGTTCGGACATCCCTTCGGCTTCTCCTAAAGAACAGTAGAGCAGCAACAAACCATTCAAATCCATTGCTTGCTTCATGCATTCCTCAGCCTTTTCCAACTGCAGCATCAGAACTCACCATGAGAGACGTGTTAAAAAATAATGTGAGAGTGCAAAACTAATAGTCAAAACTTTGGAGCAGACATGATAAGTGTTCAAAGAAGGGGGAATTTAGCGACCAGGACAAATCATCAAAATTACACAACGCCTTTCCAGTGGACATAGCTAATTCTCCCAATTGCTTCTATTTAGACTCATTCTGCACTTCAGTAGCTATTTCCAGCAATAGTAAGGGAAAAAGTAAACATGTTCGAGTTTAGAGAGTTGTTACATAATCCAAACAAGTTTTAAAAGTTAACAAAGAGCTCAACCACTCAGGAACAGAAAATCTTCCAAGTTACACATACTATAAATATATACTATGAAAAATTGATAAATATTTGTAAAATTAAGTCAACTGACTTACCATTAATATATTTTTTAATTAAAAACTAACAATTATACTTTGAACAAAGGCTTATGACTACTCAAGTTAGGAGACTTTTAGCTATAAGTGACAAGTAGCGTATTTGATCGGATGCTTCTTAATTTTAATATAATGATTGAATGACTAGTAGTTTAATTTAGCTCAGAGTTGGAATACTTACATATATTATGATTAAAATTATGAGCTAGTGTATAATATTGTATATCTTTTAAAGGTTGAAATTAAAATTGACCTGTAAGATCAATAAAAATATATTGTTAAATTTAGGAGTAAGTAAAGTAGTTAATTTTATTTTTTAAAAAATTATCAAGAAAACATGGAATAAAAATATTTTTTTACATAACATTGCTATAAAATATAATTTATTATATGAAATTATGCAATTATCAATTCTCTATTCTATCTAATTAGATTAATCTAAAAATGCAAGTTAATTTTAAGAACAAAAAAAAACAAAAAATGAACCGAAATGGTTTTAAATTTAAAAAATCTAAAATACGCATAAAATTGTGATTCCCAACATTCCCTGCAGGGCACATACGCGTTGACCTCTGATCAATTGTAAGTTTATTGTTGAAAATATTCACTTAAAAATTTAGATTGATGTCAAAATTTTAGACCTTTTGCAACGAACTTTAAATTTTATTATTGAATGTGTATTTTTGGCAACTTACAGAAGAAATTTAGATTTTGTCACTAAATAGTACTTTCAGCGCTAAACTTATAATTTTATCTTTGAAAATATTCATTTAAACACTCAAAGTACCGAAAAATTTTTGAGACTCTGCAAAGAAATTTAACTTTTGTTACTAAAGGTGTATTGTTTAACAACAAAATTATAATTACATAACTGAAAATAAGTATTTTTATATATCATTTACTTCATTTGTTTCATTCTTTCATTCTTTCTTTCTCATACTTTTATTCTTTAATTCTCTCATCTTTAACATATAACTCACATTCTTACTATTTCTTTTCTCTTTTATTTTTAACATGGTGTGGATTTTTTTTAATCTATTTATTCTAACTAATACTACTATTATGTTTAGAAGTTAACTAATTATTAATTATATCTACTAGCAGGAAATATTAAAGATCAATTATATCGAGATGAGAAAAATCAAGAAATTTACATTCATTTATAAATTTTTTTCAAAAGAATAGATACTAAATTTTGTAATTATTTTTGCATAATAATAATTTTTTAAATTTAATTAATTCTCTTTTTATCATAATAGTGTTAATTATCATTATAATTTATTATTAAAAATTATAATTAAAGTTTAGAAAAATGATACCTTTCAACAACTTTAGTGAAGAAATTATTCATCGCTAAAAGCACTTTTTAGTGAATAAATATTATTTGCCATGAAAAGTATTTTTAGCGATGAAATATTATTCCTGGCTATAATTACTAGCGGCGACGAAATGATTCATCACTAAAACTCATAATCTTATGATTGTATTCATCGCCAAAAAATAGACTTTTGGCAACGAACTTTTCATTGTTAAAAGTGCGTATTTAGTGACAAAATACTTCTTTTGCTACAAATATAGCAATAAAGATTTCATCGCACTTATCATTTGTTGCGACGATGCTAATTTCATTGTTAAAAATTCAGTGATAAAATTTGAAAATTCGTTGCTAAAATCTAACGCGATGAAGTGGCAACAAAAATTTTTCCATTGCTATAGCCTTTATCGACGAAAAGACGATTATTTTCATTATCAAAGCCTTTTTTGTTGTGGTGATATGGGATAATTCGTTAATATGCACAATAAAAATTCTTATAGATTTTCTACAAATTAAGTTAATATACAATGCCTTCATAGTACTCTAAAGAGGACTGATCACATGCGCAGCAGGACGCACGTTAATACTTGATTCGTTAGGGTGTGAGGCCCGCAACATGGGCGCCAACCAAGCCTACCAAATGTTAACTTTCGCCTCGTGACGTAACATAAGATGCTTGATGGCACACATGTGATCACAGTTTGTGCAGTGAACTCGTGTATAATACTTTTACCGCATTGTAAAGTGAAAAATCTGGAACAGAGGACTTATCATCGTCCCCTCAACGAAGGGAATTTGCAAGGGACGGATATGTTCGGGCTACTTGTTGGATATTCTGTAGCATATCTTGGAAAGATGACTCATTGTGAGGCTGATCAAGATATGAATCTATATGCGCATCGAAAATTGCTTAAAACATGCATTCTGCCCCCAAACGAAGTCAATTACTTCGACAAGTACGATTGTGCTTCTGCTTTGTGTGCCATATTAGTTAGGGATAGTTACTTGACTGAGGATATAAGTATAACGCAATAACAAAACCCTTGTACAAGTCGTAACACCGCACCATAAGACATATACTTCTCATCTCAACAAGTCTTGGAGAGCGGAATCTACCATTATTTAGCACGAGAAATTTTGGTACATACACATACCACCAATGACTTAATGAGTCACTATAACATAACAGGAATTAATACGCACGCATGACAATGTTATATTATGACTGTACAAAAGCCTGGTGTAATATTAAAATAATAAAATAAAATTATTAGACAACGCTACATAGCATAAATTGTTTGTATAAAATAATATGACATATTTATTGAATAGGAATATAAAATAAAATAATAAATTATACACATAGGATATGTAATATTTTTATTTAATATTTAACAATGTTTTTTGTATTGATTGGTTTAAAATAATTTTTACAAACATTTCGTGGCTCTAAAATTACTAGAAATTGCACCCACTACTAGCGTAATTAAAGCTTTAGCCATAAGTTGGTTCACTTGTATTAATAGCAATTAAATGTCAGTGACTATGGACAAAACATATATAAATGTGACTTAAATGTTACAATAGTTAGTAATTTCTTTTTTCTTCTGTTGAAATAAAATGTAACTGAAAGCAAATGCACCAATCATATATAATTATTAATCTTTAAAATGGTTTTTATATAAATCTTAGTTGCTGGCCTTCTTACCTAACCAAATTTCCATTGACATAGAAAGGAAAGAGATGGAGAAAAGAAGAGTTGATTCTCTTTTGGTGATGTGCTTTGTTTTGGGATCACTTTTTGGGCAATCTGCAGCGTCTTTCAGATGGTGGCAGTGTTACAGGAATTGCCTGGATCCATGTATGATGGCTCACAAAAGTATGCTTTATTGCTCATTCAAGTGCATGAAGAAATGCTCCTCTAGCATTCACACTTTAAAAGATACCCATTTCTTCTGCGAGCTTGGTTGTGCTTCTTCCTTGTGTATTGATTTTAGCACCACAGACAATCCTGGTAATTAAATTTCAATATCTCTCATCGAAAAGGGAAATTAGAAAAAAATTCACAATTAGATTTTCTTTGTTGACAGCTGAAGACGGAGTGGAAAGCAGCTGCCTGGACTTTTGCTCAAAAACGTGCACAAAGAAATATAAATAATCATGTAATAACAACTATAAAGTTTTGTTGTTGCTAATTGTACTGATTATCCAAATGAATAATAAAGCATGGCAGAACTTCAATCGAATACATAAATCTTTGTGTGTGTGTGTGTGTATGTGTGTTTTTTTCCCCTCAAATATTTGCCTAAGCTGGTTTGATGAAAAAATGGAAATGACAACAAAATTATAAAATAAATAAGTAATCTACTATTTTTATCCAACTATTAATGGTATACCACATTCGACATTACTCAGTAGAAAATAAAATTTACAAACATTTTGTGGCTCCAAAATTACTATTGTATTCCATTTTTATTTTGAATGTAATTGTATCCTTTTATACCTGGCCTAGTTAAAGCTTTATCTATAAGTTGGCTCACTTGCATTTATAGCACTTGAATGTATGTGAATGACAGATCATATGTAGCTATAGCTATAAATGTGATTTAAAAATGAAATCCAATTCGATAAGAATCCATCTTTATTGTTTATAATTTTAGTATAAATCTTAGTAGCTATCCTACTTAGCTAGCCATATTTGTGTATTGACTAAGAGAAGGAAAGCGAATGGAGAAAAGAAGAGCTGGGTCTCTTGTGGTGATATGTTTGGTTTTGGGGTATCTTTTTGGGCAATCTGCTGCCTCTTTCAGTTTCTGGGAGTGCTACAGGAATTGCTTGGAGGCATGTATGATTGCCCACAAAAGTTTGCTTTATTGCCCATTGAAGTGTACAAAGAAATGTGCCTTCGGTGTATACACTCCGAAAGACACCCATTTCTTCTGCAAGCTTGGTTGTGCTTCTTCCCTGTGTATAAATTTTGGCACCAAAGACAACCCTGGTAAGTAAACTTCAATATCTCTCTCTCTCTTTCACACAAATAAAAATAACTAAAAATAAAAAAGTGAATGGAACTCAATAAAAAAGTGAATGGAACTCACAATTAATTTGATTTTCTTTTTTGTCAGCTGAAGACAAATGGGAAAGCTGCTTGGATTCCTGCTCAAAAACATGCAGAAAGAATTATAAATAATCATGTAACAACAACTATCAAGTTTTATTGGTGCTAATCGTACTGATTATCCCAATGAATAATGCAGCATGATAAAATTTCATTCTGAATTTCTGATCATCATATTATATAATTGTTTGTTCTTAGGCACTTGTCTAATGAGGCTGGCCTGGATTTGAATAGATAAGTGAAAGGACAACGCAGTTTTATTTGTCTAAGATGGCTTCCATAGTTAAGCTGGCTAATTTGGATCTTCGGTGCATTCACTCTTAATGAGATTCAGAAGTTTCTGGGTCGAAAAAGATAATTGAGATCCAGGTAGTGCAAGGGTATTTTTAGAATTAAAGCAAATATTTGTTATCATAAATGTCTAATCTTGTAAATTCTTAGGAAGAATTTCCCCTTCACTAAATTTTGGTTATGTGTGTTTAATTTTTTGATAATAGACCTCAAGGTATTGCAAATAATTGATGTATGTATAATTTGTGTAGTTGAATTTAATATCACTATCACTCGCATAATAATTTTTCAAAATAACTATGTATATACCATAATATTATTAACTTATTGTATAATTTATCAATTCTAAAAAATCTCTTCTTTTAAAATTGATCTCATTTGCATGTACTTAAAATAGGCTCCTCTCTTTGGGCTAAGCGCGTGAGACTCTTCTTAATAAGTTTGTTTACACTGTTAAATTGATTTTTGTATAAACCAACATATTCTCTCTTTTCTTGACAGCATAGGACTTTGATATTTTAAAATATCAATTCACACGTCCAACACTTATGATTTATGACAATAATAAACTAAAATAAAATAATAAAATCTTCGCCAAACGCAAAGGCGCAGAACTATGAATAGTGTCTAAAGCCGCAATGCCTTAGATGTTTCCATGGCAGTAAGTTTTGACAAAAGCTTACATGACTTGCTAAACCGGAATTGTTCAGTAAAAAAGGTTCTCATTTTTGGGTCAGCTTGTTAAAACTGTATGATAATGGCGAAGATTCGGGTGATTTTCCTTGCAAAACCAGTTTATCCATTTAAATATGTCAACATTAATATGCGTAATAATTAACTATTAAATTATTTTTGAAAAAAAATTAATTTTAAAATTGGCTACTTATGTCATAGTTAAAATAAACGGTAAATGGCGGACTCTATTCAAAAGCTTGCCTTGCACGTGATAAATATCACTCTCTTTGCTTGTTCACGATATAAACTTCAAAAAAAAATTTTAGCCAAAAGAGGAAGTAAGGATCTGGCAAAAACTTAGATAATGGTTTGGTGACAAAATGATGGCATATGAAAATCGAGATCAATGGTCTTTCTAATTGACATAATTTAAAAATAATATTTTAAATCCTAGTTAAGTCTTTTTATTTTCTGTAAAATTAATTGAAAAGTGAAAAAAAAGGTGCAACAAAAAGATTTTACAAGAGGTCACTCATTTTAATATTGCACTCACTCTAACTGCAGAATTTTGATGGGATCTAATATACTAGTGCAGATATGGTTGCACTCAACCAAAAATATTCTAACTCGAAGTGTATTTAAAGAGATGAGGGGAGGACAACATAGAGATTAGTTGGGTGCAAATGGTAATAAAGAGAAATTAGGGTAGATTTTTGTTTACCGAATGAAGTAAACTACTCACTTTGATTCGGACCTGTAAATTTGAACGCATGACCCTTATATAGTAGGTGAGACTGAGCTAAGTCTGGGTTGCTTTGCCATCCCCAATTACATGCATTTTTAAAGGTGATGTATCAATGTAAATTTCAGAATTATTTTTCCCCGTAAAATCTCAATTATCGAAACATAATCACCCAAATTGTGCGTTTTTCTTCTTAAAAGGCCCATAATAAATGTCGTTTAAACCCATACATGATTGAACACTTTAAGTAATTATAATGATGGAATTGAGTCTAGTTTATTTATTTATTTAGTTTTGTTTCTTGAATACGACTCGTTACTAGTTGAATTCTAAAAAGATTTATATAGTGGTAAGCAAGCACTATATAATACAATAAAGATATATTTGGTGCGTCTCACATAATTAAACTAAATTGAATTGGACTATAATGTATTGTATTAAATAGTGATAATTATAGCAAAATGACTTTTCCTTCACATTCGGAAGAAAAAAAGGAATGTGAAGGAAAAGCCAAAACAGATAATGAATCTTATTAACATAACATACCTTATAAATGCTTCAAGTAATTGAAACTATAATCTACACGCTTTTATTTTTCTAACGGAGCGTATTATTTAATTTTTCCCTTTGGTGTCGATTTTATGAATTACGGCCTTATTACATGTTATCGCGATGAAAATTTGATGCATTTAAAATTAATCGTGTATGAATAATTTTAAATTTATCGTGACATAAAATTGAAATAATTCTAACTCGATTACAAGGTGGATAAGTCGGATTTCATTTTGTCACGGATCAGGTATTAGTTTAATCTGTAATAAGTAAAAAAATAATTCTTTAAATTGAGAGAGAGAGCAGCCAAGAGAGAGGGAGAGAGAAGAAGAGAGAGAGAGAGAATTGGGTTGACCCAATTTGACCAACCGGTTGACCCGTGACCCACGGCCGTGACCCATGTAATATATGCACTTTTATTTTCTTATTCAGTGAATTATTTATTTTTCCATTCGGTTTTGATTTTATTAATTTCAGACTCGTTACATATTATCATGAAAAAATTCATCACATTTATTGAATTATCACATATGAATAATTTTAAATTCATCGCAATATAAAATTGAGATAAGATCGAACGCGATTCTAATTTAGTAAAGTTTATAAAACTTGGGGTTAATTCTATAATTTTTGAAAGTTATGGGTAATTTGATAATTATGGACAAGAGCAGTTGTTGAGTGTTTAATTTGTATTTAAAAAATTTTTTCTTAAATGGAAACTTTTATTTATTTAAGATTTTGTTATTTAACGTGGTTTTATTATAATTATGATTTTATGTATTTTAGAGAGAGAGAGAAGAGCAATGACCAAGTTTGACCAACCGAATCAGATCAAGACCCGAAAACCTTAAGAGGAGCATTAAAGGAAAAAAGTCAATTGATCTCACGATTCCGACCACCGTTTCTGATGCGCATGGTACCAATTTGAAGCCCTCAAGATGATGTGGCAACTCAAATATGATGTGCTAGCATCACCAAAAAATGACCAAAACGCCCGGTGCGTGGCATCGAGGTGAGTTCACGATCTTATTGGAAAACCCACTCTTGCTGCCATCTATCCCACCAAAGTTTGGCCATGCGCATGCCATGGGATTATTTCTACTCCTCTCATCTCCAAATACTTCCATTGATTGATGACGTGGCGCAATCTTGAGCATCCACCATTTTTAATAGTCACGATTCACTCAATGTATCTATAAAAAGGGGGTTCTCCCCCCTAATTTGATACTCCTGAATTCATTTTTAAGCTTAGATTTCTGAAATTCCTTCTCTTTCTTATAGTTTTTTTGTATTTTAATAAAATTTTCTATTTTATCCTTAGTTAAAATATGAGTGGCTAATTTTTTTTTAAGCTTGGATTGAAGGTGAAGTCTCAACATGTTTCATGGGCTTAATTTGATAAATTTACTTTCTCTTCCCCTCTAATATTTGTGGTTGTTTTGACCATCAATAAATAATAATAAGTCTTATCTGGACCCTGGTTAAGACTTAAGTACATGGGAGGTCACCATCAACACATACTTATTGGAGAGTGGTTGGACTCACCATGGAATCTAGAGCTATGATTTAATTGGTATTAATATGGAATATTTAGCGTGGAGCGTGTTGAGCATGATCAGGATCAGGATACCCAAGTCTTTATTATAACAATTTCATTCTTGATTCTGCCATTTTAAGGGCAATTTAGGATAAAGTTTATAAAACTTGGGGTTAATTCTATAATTTCTGAAAGTTATGGGTAAATTAATAATTATGGACAAGGATAGTTAAGTAATTTAAAATTTTAAGGATAAATCAATAATTTAAGTGATCAGGGGTAATTTGGTAATTTTACACCTTAGGGGCAATTTCATAAATTCAAAACTCATATTATTTTTATAATTTAAACCGAGGATATTTCGATAATTTAGGATTCTAAGGATAAATTAATAAATTATAATTTTGAGGGTGATTTAGGAAATTTTGATATCGAGGGTATTTTGGTAATTTTTTGACATAAAGATATTTTAGTAATTTAAAATAATTGGGAGTTGTATTACGTGCGCTTCGACCTTTATTGAGTATAGTTACTTGTATTTCTTGTTTTGAATAATAATTATATTATTTCTTAAATTAGAAGGACCGGCGAACGAGAACCAATCTGCAAACATCAATGATATCGGATTTGATCGTCGTTACTGTGAGTGGAATATACAAAACTTATTTTCTTTGTAGATTATTATGATTTTAAATATGGTAAAACATGTTTGCAAATGAATTTTGAATGCTATGATTTAATGATTTTATGAAAATGGATTGTATCTGCATAATAATATTTATTATTGAAAATGTATACGATTAATGATTTTATTCTTGATTTTGAATATTTGCGTAAAAATATTATTCTTAAAGAAAAGAAAATGGATTTAAAGTTTGTTTAATGAAAAATGAAATAAGATTTCAGAAATTATCAGATGTTTACGTATAAGTGTATATATAGTTGTTTTTGAAATCATTGAACAATACATTTTCCCAAATACAGTGATACTAATACTGATGAGATGATGTGGGATGATATGAGATACAAGCTTTTAGGGCCCGTCTGAGTACACACAAAGGCTTTGGGCTGTGTACGTGGTCGTTTTTATCTTTTGGGGACTACTTATGCATGCATAGATATGATGAGTTATGATGATGTGATATGATGAGACATGATGAGATGTGATAGGATATGAGATGTTATTTTTCCTATCTATCTGTGTAGCTTTGGGGTATGATAGTTTCTTAATTGTCCGTCCGTTGAGGTTCAGATTATCTATGTAGCTCCAAGGTATGATGGTTTCTTGATTACTCGTCCCTTAAAGTCCAGATATGATGAGATTATTTCCCCGAGTACTCGTTTGGTGATAGTTTTTAGTATTCAATATTGAAATCATGTATTACGCAGTATTTTGTGATGATTTCAGATTGAGTATTTATTTGATGTTATGACATGTTCTTCCCTAGTTATTTCGTGTGACATTATATATATTTTTCAAAGTTAGTGATTTAATTTTAAATATTAAGTGATTTTATTAATATTTCTCATTTATGGTTTGATGAAATCGTAGATTTAAAAATGATACAATTATTTTCAAAATAAAATTATTTTTTAAAATTACTATCCACTCACTGACTTTCACTGAGTTTTATACTCACACCCATTTTTGTTATATTTTTCCCTCCACAGGAGATTTGTAAATACGGCAGTTGACTCAGCAACGATAGATATTTGTATTTTGATCACATAATAGTATTAGGAGTCATGGAATTTTTTTTAGTCTAAATATTTCAAATTATATAATTTTGTGATTAAAGATAATTCATGGTATGGTATTAAATTATTTTGGATAACATTTGATATTGTTAAGATGATAGTTCGTGGAATTGTTGAAATTTAGAATTATTTTGGGAGTGTTATTTTTTTATTTGTAGGATTGGGTAATATCAAAACTATAGGGCAAACTCTGCCGAAATTTTGGAAGAAATATTATTATTCTTATAGAATTATTAATAGTTAAATTTTGAGGATTAGAGAAACTAGCCTTAGGGTTTAGGACGAATCGTGACAACCCGGTCGGATGTCATGATTTCGGCCACCGATCTAAGCAAGCTTAGTATCATTTTAAAGCCCTCGAGATGCCAGTCATATTCATGTCTTTCCCATCATCGGAAAACAACCAGAACGCCACCTGTGAAGCTCGAACGTTTCTATTCAAAAACCCATTTTTCTTGTTGTCAATTCTACCAGAATTTGGCCATGCCACCGACTGGGTTTTACTCTTCTCACCTCCAGCTTCCATTTCTAACCGGTCTTATCACCTGAAACGGTCGGATAGCTGACGAATGGTAAGTTGTAAACCGTGGCTTTGGGAGTTCAACCCGCCACCGTCATTACCTGTTGGACTCACCATTGCAGCTTCCTATCACCGTTGATTGAAGTCCGGCCACCGTTGACCCATGAGAGGCAATTTGCTAAATTTATAAAAGTTATGAATAATTTGGTAATTATGAACTAGGACAGTTAGGTAATTTGAGATTTCAAGGGTAAATTGGTAATTTATGTTATCGGGGTTATTTGATAATTTTACACCTTAGGGGTAATTTCATAAATTCAAAACTTGTAAATTATTTTTATAATTTAAATTTGATAATTTAATAATTTTGATATTTTGATAATTTGATAAATTATGATTCTAAGGGCAATTTAGTAAATTTTGATATTAAGGGCATTTTGGTAATTTTTAGACATAAGGATATTTTAGTAATTTTAACTATTCGAGAGTTATATTATATAGTTTAGAGCTTTGTTGAGTATAACTGATCGTACTTTATGTTATCAGTAATAATTATGTTGTCTATTTAATTAAGAGGATCTACAAACGAGAATCAATCCGCGGACGTCAATGATACCAGATTTGATCATCGCCACTATAAGTGGTATATACAAAATCTATTTTCCCTATGGATTATTATGATTTTAAATATGGTAAAGTATAGTTGCAAATGAATTTTTAAGGCTCTGATTTAATGATCTTCTAAAAATAAATTTTTATCTGCATAATGGTATTTTTATTGAAAATGTGTACAATTAATGATTTTATTCTCGATTTTGAATATTTATGTAAAAATAATATTTTAAAGGAAAGAAAATATATTTAAAGTTTGTTTAATGAAAAATGAAATGAGATTTCAGATATTATCATATGTTTACATATATATGTGTATATGGTTGTTTTCAAAATCATTGAATAATATCTTTCCCCAAATATAATACTACTGATACTAATGAGATGATATGAGATGATATATGATGATATAAGATACAGGCTTTTGGGGTCCGTCTGAGTACACACAGAGACTTTGTACTTGGTCGTTTTTGTCTTTTTGAGACTAGTTATGCATGCATAGCTATGATGATGAGTTATGATGAGATGTGATGAGATATAAGATTTTATTTCCCCGTCTATCCATATAGCTCCGCAGTACGATGATTTTTTGATTGCCTGTCCATTGAGGTCCAGATTATCCGTGTAACTCTGAGGCATGATAATTCCCTAATTACTCATTCGTAGAAGTCCTAGTATGATGAGATTATTTTTCCTAGGTACTTATTTGGTGATAGTTTTTCAGTATTCAGTATTGATATTATGTATTGTGAAATTTCCTTAGCTTTACGCATTATTATATGATTTTATTATATCAATGCACGATTTGATTTAAATATGTTTGTTTAAGCCATTATGACATTTTGATGAATTTATTTAGAAATGAACAAATTACTTTTAAAGTAAAACTATTTTAAAAAATTACTATCCACTCATTAATTTTCACTGAGTTTTTATACTCATCCATTTTTATTATATTTCCCTCACCCAACAGGAGATTTGCAAGTACAACAGTTGACTCAACAACTATAGTTATTTGTATTTTGGCCATGTGATGGTATTATGAGTCATATAATTTTTAAGTTAAAATATTTCAGATTGTATAATTTGATAATTAAAGATAACTTACTGTGTTGTGTGTTAAAATATTTCAGATAATATTTGATATTGTTGAGATGATGGTTGGTGGAATTTGTTGTATTTTGAAATTATCTTAGGAGTGTTACTTTGTTATTTGCAGGATTAAGAATATCATAACTATAGGAAAAACTATACTGAAATTTTAGTAGAATTCTTATTTTTATAAAATTATTTTTAATTTGGTTTCGTGAATTAAAGAGACTGGGTTCGGGGCATTGTGACAGAAACACTGAATAGTTGTGCCTTGAAATTAAAGCACCATATTCGTGTTCACCACTAATTCCTTCTCCACATGCATCTGAATATTAACAACCCTCCCTACCAAATGTGAATGAGATTGTCACATTGATTTAAATGGTTCACGTAATATAACACCATTTCTATGTGACGAGTTGGAGTTTCAAAAGAGACTCTTTCTTCTTAAAATTTTAAGAGGTAATTGGTCAACATTATATTCACCCTCTTGTATTTGTTCACCGATTTCCACTTACAAAATTATTCAACCAAAACAGGTAATAACTAATGAGGACCATAGATTTGACAATATGGGTTTACTTAATTATTTAAGGCCAAGACGAATTGGTGACGAATTAAAAGCATATCAAAATCAAGATATACACATACGGTCTTTTGATATCTGATAAGCCTTAAAAATGAATGTGGTCAAACCAAATACAGAGTTGATTTTAAAACCGTTTAGGTTGCGGCTGTTTTATTAACTAGTCATCAGTCATACATACACCGTCATTAGACTCATTAAGCCATTAATATTTTTATCATGGAATAAATTTTGGCTGCTCGAAGTCGTTAATTGGCTGGATTTTTGTTACATTGTGTGTGTGTTTGTGTGTGTGTGTTTGTACAAAATTAATTGAAAGATATCCATGAAAATAATAATTAATAACTCATCCATTTCACTATGAAAATAGATTTATATTCCTTTTGTATTGAGATTTTCTATTCACCTTAGCTTTTGCTTTATGATTATCATTTTTTTTTGGGTATTTAATTAAACAAACAATTAAGTAATCAAAGCCATTCAGATTAATAAGGACACGTCTCAACCATCTAAAAATGTCGAAAAGAAGATTTTTCTCTTCCTCTTTGTCCAAATCCAAGATATTCTCTTCTTGACAGATAATCTTTTATCCTATGGCAAATAATTCAATTTCCATTTATTGAAATGCTTTGCTGTAAAAACCTATTAGAGAAAAACTTCCGTCTGTAATTGAAAAGTCATTACACAGACACACACACACACACACACAAACTCTTTTAAGTACTTTAGTTGCATCCAAATCAGCTTAATTAGCCTGTCATATTCATTTACATTTTGTTTCGAAATTCATATTCATTCACAGCAATTTCTTCTACTGCATAGAGAAGGGAAATAAAATGAAGAAAAGTAGAGTTCATTCAAGTCTTTTGATTGTTTTTCTTGTGTTAGGGCTTCTTGTTGGGCAGTCTACAGCTTCTTTCAAGACCTGCTATGAGAATTGTTTCATTTCTTGCGTTGTAGATGGAAAAAATGTGGTTAAATGTGCAGCAAAGTGCTTACCAGACTGCATATTACCATCTTCTTCAGTTCCGAATTTGAATGGTGCCCAAGTTTCCTGTAAGCTAGGCTGTGCTTCCTCCTTGTGCACCAATTTTAGCACCAAAGAGATCCTGGTAATTAATTAAATAATTAATTATCTAAATCTCTCAATTCTCACTCTCTCTTTGTAATCTCTCTCAAATCCTGAAACTTATAATTAATTAATTTGCTAATCTTTGTTTTCAGCTGGGGAGAAAGTGGAAGCCTGCGTAGATTCTTGCTCAAAGACATGCACCAAGATTTAACAAATGAGTTGTGGGGTTTTGATTCAGCGCGTGGTAAGTTATAAATTGTGGACCCACAATCCCAATCACGACTTGCCACGTGTGCGACATCATATTCTAGAGCAGCAACCCTCTATGTATGTGTTATCCTTATGAAAAATTAGTGTTATAGTCCGAGACTAATCTTCAATTTATTTGTTGCTCTACAAAACAATTGTGCATCCTTTTGTAATTTGAATATAAATAAATATGAAATTCTAATGATGGTTTTTATTTTTCCTTTGATTTTTTTACATTAATTGATACACACACGTATATATACATATACCTGTACATATATACATATGTATCTTTGTATGTGCATATATATAATATGTACGTATGTAGTATTGCCGGCAGCCCGGCACCCTGCCTCAGCCTGAGTCACCCATTGAGGCCTTGAGGGGTGGCAAATGGGCGGAGTAAAGCTGGGATTGTCAGCCCATTGTAAATTGCAAATTGTAAATGTTTAGTTATAAAATCCTTAATGATGTAATTAGCCAAATCATCATGAGAGTAAACTAAAACCAAGCAAAATATTTTCAATTGAATTAAATTTAGTATTTGCCACGATGGAGTATAGAATAAAAGATTTAGAACTGGACCACAATTGATTAAACTTATTCCATAATAAGTTTCACAAGACAACTTCTACAAAATTCAAACTAACGCGAGAAACCAATGTGCAATTGACCAAAACTTATTTTTGTTTCTTCTTTTCCTTTATATTGACATCCTACATGATATGTAGTGTAATAAACAGCATGAAGGTATAAAATTTTGCAAATCCGCAACTCTTTAGAAATGTCAATTAATTGATTGTATTCAAAGCGACAACGGACTCTTAATTTTTTTTTTTTTCCAAAAAAAAGGTGTGTGGTTACTGAGGTGGGCCCTGGCTTTTAAATACGAGTTGAGCTATCCACCACAAAAAAACCTAAAAGCCTTTCCTTAATGTAGCCCATTAATATACCCAGGCTTTTAACACCGGCCAGCCCGCCCAATCCCAAAAATAACCCTTAAATCAAACTTCATACATGTAGCGGTGTCGTTGAATTCCAGTGTTACTGTATTAAGTTTAAAACTCAAAAGATCCCCGTGTTTGGGTAATGGCGTTCTTAACTGCTCAATATTCTTATAACTAAGTTCTTATTAATAGTTCTTTTCAACTTGAGAATTCTCAAGTACGTGAATTCCTTGTAGTTTATCCATCTATCTTTTGTAACAATCTATTCTTTCTCAATTATAGAACCAGAGGGTAATATGTAGAATTCACCTTCCTAGACCATTGTTAAATAAGTATAAACCAAAATAGAGTAACGTGCACCACTCTAAAAATAATTATTAGAATTTTTCTAACAAATTATAAATTTAAAAATGAGATTACGTGATTGCATAACTGTGATTGCATAACTCTTAAATATAAGTCCAAGTCTGGATCTAACCCAATCTAGACCTATCCATTTGAAATCTTGACCCTTATATATTTAATCAAGGCTGAACTTTTTATTATCCATAGCTATATTTAAGGTGCTACGAAAGACTTGACCCAAATAAAACAAACAAATAGGACGATATATAATCTGAATTATAAAAATAATCAGTTAAAATTGTATGTTTTTTACTTCATGGAGAACCTATAAAATGTTTGCGATAAGATCAGTAATTACCCTGAGTAAATGAGTGAGCTAACTATTTTGTAATTGAATATAAAAAAATTTAAGCTCAATGTCTCCTCAACTCGAAGTAAAGAGATTAAAAAAAATAATAATAATAAAAGATGCTATAAACGCAAATTTTGATGGATCCCACGATTTGTGGATTCCATTAAACAAAAAATAAAAAATAAAAGAGGTTATAAATGCAAACTTTGATGGATCCTAGTTCCCACCATTTGTGGATTCCAGCTTCACTATCCGGTAATGCTTCACTATCAAATTCTACAATCATCCCCACTTCTTTATATTGTCTTCATATAACTCACATCAATGAAGAAGAAATAGCACCCCCGATTATATTCCTATTTCATATCCTCTTTGTTACACACCAATTGCATCATCATCTTCTTCTTAGAATTGTGTCAGTTTGGAACCAATAGAAGATCTCTTTCAACCATCATTTGGCTATGTTTATGTTAACCAAGTTACTAAATTACTAACAAATGACACAATATTATGCAATTGAAAGCAGTTGTTTCTGCATAGGCCTTTTGTAGTATGTCTTCCAGCAACTTTTGGAGGAGGCTTCATAGAAGAAACCAATCCATGTACTTACAACGGGTTTACTTGGTAACGGCCGAGAACCGATTCGTATAAAATTGATGGCATATCAAAATCAATAGATACATTAATTGTATCTTTTGACAACTGATAAGCCTTAATATTTTTCATTTAAGATTCGTTTGATATGAAATTTTATTTTTTCTTCCTCCAGTTAAGCTTTTATTAATTTGTGCAGCTCTATTCATTCATTTCATAAAATCTATATGAATGCGGTCAAACCAAAAATAAATTTAATTTTTTTTAAAATAACATCGGCACGAATGTGGTCAAACCAAATATAAATTTGATTTTTTAACTGTCATAGTAGCAAGCAATTTGCTGACTCTTTATTAGCCATACAACAATTATACATACAACCTGATTAGGCCATTAATCTTTTTTCATATGGTATAAATTTTGGGTGCTCGGTGTCCTTAACTGGTTGGATTTTTTTTGTAAATACACACACATACGCATACATACGTGATTGTTTGATAGATACACATGATAATAACAATAACAACTCATTCATTTTACCATAATTAATAACTTATATCGTTACTCACCTGCCCTTTACTTGATCCTTTTAGTACTTTTTTCCTTTAAAATTAAAAAAATAAAATAAAATCACAACCATCCAAATTAAAAGAGGACATATCTCAACCATTTGAGGGCAATTAAATAAAAAACAGGGTGAATGAACAGAGGATCCAGCCCCCCCTTTAATTTCCTTCTTAATATACTCGTCCTCTTTGTCCTAATCTAACCAATTCTCTGTTGGCAGATATTCTTTTATCCTACGGCACATAATTCAATATTTCAGCTTCCAATTATTGAAAAGAATTTTGCTGTAAAAGCCTATTATAGAAAAAATTACTTTAACCGAAAAGTCCTATCTATTTATATTCATTTTTTTTGGCATAGAGACTCTAAGAGCTTTAGTTGCATCCAATTCAACTTAATTAGATTGCCATCTTCGTTTCACAATTTCCTTTTATCGCATAGAGATAGGAAAGAAAATGGAGAAAAGTGGAGTTCATTCAAGTCTTTTGATTGTTTGCTTGGTGTTAGGGCTTCTTGTTGGGCAGTCTACAGCTTCGTTCAGGGATTGCTATAAGATTTGGTTAAATGTGCAGCAAAGTGCTTAAAAGACTGCATATTACCAGCTTCTTCAGTACTGAATTTGAATGATGCCCAAGGTTTCTGTAAGCTTGGTTGTGCTTCAGCCTCGTGCACCAATTTTAGCACCATAGAGGATCCTGGTAAGTGATTAACTGAATCTCTAAGGTCCCACTCTCTCTTTTGTAATGTCTCTCAACTACTGAAACTTATAATTAATTAATTTTCTAATCTTTGTTTCAGCCGAAGAGAAAGTGGAAAGTTGCGTGAATTCTTGCTCAAAGACATGCACCAAAATTTGACTAATGTATGTGCGTTCCTTAAGAATAAATTAGTGTTATAAATACAAGGCTGAGTCTTTAATTTGTCGCCCTGCAAATAGTTGTTCATGCTTTATAATTTTTAATAGAATTAAAATTTAACTTCTTGAATTATTGACATTAGTTGATATTATATTTGTTGGCACCCTTGCCTCTGCCTGAATTAGCTCTTCCACACAACATTGCAAATGTACATAAATCAACTTGAGTTTAGGCATGGAAAATGGGTTGAGTTCAGCTCGGTTCTTCTGCCTAGGCCTACCTTGGTCAGATCTTGCTGGGCTGGGCTTCGGCCTGCCATGGACTGGGGCAAGGTCAGGCCTTGTCGCGACGATTTTTAATGATGTAATTAACCAAATTATCATGAAATAAAATTGAAATCCGACCAACATCTTTGTAATTGAATTAAATTTAATCAATTTGATTCCCGATTGAGTATCGAACAAAAAAGATTTAATATTGGACCAAAATCGATTAAACAATTAGATTAATTTTGTTCCATAATAATTTTCATAACTTAACCATTACAAAATCCAATTAATATGCTAAACGCACTTGCAATTAGCCAAAACTCATTTTGTTTCCCTTTTCAATATATATTGAGATGATAAATGATATGTGGAATGATGGTAACTACGGAGGCACAAAAATCTGCTAGTATTGAAAAATGCCAAGTGATTGTGTTCAAAGAGATGATGGGGTTGGGAAGGACAATTAAGGAATTAGCCGGTTATAATGAGAAATTAAGGTGTTTTCACTTTTCAAAGTTTACTGGGTTGGGCTCGTCAGAAAAAAACCCTTTACTGGGTTGGGGCCAATAGTGGGTCTGATTGCGAACCACTGTGGACTGCGCATTTGAATCCTGAGCCTTTATGACTCAAGCCCGAAGTTTGTGAAGGGTCATGGTGCCACAAAGGGCTCGAGCCCAAATTAAAAAGCTGATGATATTTGAAGGGTCATGTATATACATCAAATGTCAATTATAGAAATTGTTTTTTTTTTCCAAAATCTCAATATTATAGAAATCTAATCACCCAAACTGCGCTTTTTTTTTCCTTCTTCAAAGACCATAATCTGTATCTTTAACCAACACATTTATACTAATAATAATCCATTATTGGATATTTTAAGTAATTAAAATATCCAAATGAAATCTAAAATTTTCCATTATTTTTATTTTTGCTTTTTGAATACGACTCGCTAATTAGATGCTTGTTAAGAAAGTTTTGAATAATTACAATATAAAATTTATGGGATTTTGAATTTATACACTTTATAATTATATCTAAATAGGTTTACATAATATAGTTGAAAAGTACACCTACCCCAATACCTGAGGGTACCTCTAGCAATAATTATGGGGGAGGAAATTAAATTGAGTTGCAACTTTTACACTCTAAGGTGAGAACATTGGGTGATACTTTGTCAAAGATTTGAGTGGCTCATAAGAAATCAACACTACATTTTTTTCTTTTTAGATATTTAAATTGTTGAGTACTGATTTAGTTTAGAATCTTACACTTTATTAAAGTCTGAAAAAACTATTGAGACATATGGTTTAATATTATAATAATATTATACACCAAAATCATATAATTTATAGTTTTCTTGGGCATTATACTATTTTATGGTTTAATAGTTTTATCTAATTTTAACAAAGTCAAGAATCTTGGATTGGAATTAAATAAATATCGTGAATTTTGTTTTGGAGTTTATGTGGCATAACATTGAACCATGGCTAAAACTCAAAAATAATTGTGATCGTGGCAATATGATTGGTTAGTTGTGATGTTTTAATTAGCTGACTTTCATTTTGGAAAAAAAAAAAACTCACCTCACATTATTGTATTACAATTATAGTAAATAAAAAAGAAGTGTGCAAGAAATGAAAGTTATTCCACCAATTATAGTCAACTACTAATTGGTAGAACAATTGATTTTACATGTAGTTGAATCCCATGTGCCTGTTGGAGAATTTTGAAAAAAAAAAATCAAACACTCAAAATAAATATTCTTTATTTTTTAAAAAATACTCCTCAAATACAATAACTCCTATTTTTCACTTTCTACAACTCAAAAGATTTTATTACTTCTCTTAATTCTTAAACTGAATACATGTAAGGGTACTTATATATATTACAAATCAATCATAACTATTCATTTATTTAATTACCACACAAATTATTACTATTCATCAAAACCTACCACTCACCTATTTCACTAACCACATCAATCTTACCTACAAAAAAAAAAAAAAATTCTATGAATTAGGTTCAAATTTTTAAAAGTTAAACCATGTTTATGATCCAACACCCTCTTAAATTTGATCTAACTTGAAAAATTAAATCTAATTCATAAAAGTTTCTTGTGGTAGGTAAGGTTAGTGTGGTTGGTTAAGTAAGTAAGTAGTAGTTTTTAATAAATGGTTAAGATTTATGAAATAGTTGAATAAATAAATAGTTGTAATATATATAAATACCCACTCATATAATTAGTTTAAGCATCAAGAAAAGCAAAATCATTTTTCTTAAAAAGAAAAAATCAAATAGTCAAAATAAACATTTTTTATTTCTTCATGAACACTCTTTAAATACTATAACTCTTATTTTTTTACCTTTGAGAACTTAGAAATTTTGTTACTTCTTGATGCTTAAACTAAATACATGAGAGTTATTTTTACACATTACAAATCAATCACAACCATTCACTTATTCAACTATCATACAACCTCACCATTTATCAAAATTTATCACTCACTTACTTCACCAACCACACTAGTTTTACCTATCACAAGAAGCTTCTATAACTTAGGCTTGGGTTTTTTTAAGTTAGATAATAAATTATCATCTAACAAGCCCTTAAACTAGAATTAATTTGAAGAAATCCAAGCCTAATTCATAGAAGTTTCTTATGGTACGTAAGCCTAGTGTGGTTGGTCAAGTAGGTGAGTAATAGATTTTGATGAATGAATTAGATTTTTTTAATAGTTGAATAAATGAATGATTGTATTTAATTTATAAAATCTATAAATACTCATTAATGTACTTCATTTAAGCATTAGGAGAAGCAACAAAATCTTTTTTTATATAAAAAAAATCAAACGCTCAAAATAAACACTCTTTATTTCTTCAAAAATATTCCTCAAATACTACAATTCTCTTTTTTTTTCACTCTCTAAAACTTAGAAATTTTGTTACTTCTCTTGATACTTAAACTAAATATATGAGGGGTATTTATATGCATTACAAATAAATCACAACCATTCATTTATTCAATTACCACATAAATCTTAACCATTGATTAAAACCTACCACACACCTACTTCACTAACCACACTAACCATAAGAAATTTTACAACCATTCATTTATTCAACTACCACACAAATTCTAACAATTGATTAAAACTTACTACTCACCTACTTCACTAACCACAACATCCTTACCTACCACAAGAAGTTTCTATGAATTAGGCTTGGATTTCTTCAAGTTAGATTAAGTTTATGGTCCAATAGTAACATCACATTGATCTTGAGAGGTCCTTGTTTATGGTATACCTTTTTGTCGATTAATTGTTTGCATTGTAAAATTCTACATATATTGTTATACATACATATGAGGTAGAAAATTATAAAGAGTTGAGTATCGATTTGCTCAACTCTAATTCCAAATCTTAATAAAACAAAATAAATATAATTCCTTTAGGCTTGGTACCTGACAGATATAAGTTCTAACTGATGAAGACTGAGAATAGCAATTGAGAGGGTTTAAATAAAAATAAAAATAAAAATAAAGACGCGAATTGAGAGGACTTAAATAAACGGTAATCGCCGGGGAAACAGTTCCGAGCGGCAAATGGCAAACAGCAAACGGCAACCAGGAGCTAGAAGAAATAGGAAATTTGTTTAGCACTCAGAATTGAGCGGGTTTAAAATAAATATATATGAAGCCAACTTCCAGTCCAAAGTCATTATTTTTAAACTTTCCTCTAGCTAATGATTTACGCACATCGGTTCTGTCCTTCTGAAGCATGTTTTTCAATTTTATCAATCAACTCACACTTGTTTCAAATTTATTCACACAAATCATTTCACAATATTTTTTTTCCGGTTACCAACTTACCATATTTCTACCTCGCCCCGCTATAAATTAAACACATCCCGTTTGGTTTGAACTCTTACAATTTCACTTTCATTGCCAAAGCCAATGTGGTGTATAAGTAGCTCTCTCACATACACTGAAAGAGATTTGTCTGAGATCGTTTGAGATTTTATAAATTTAATTGAACAATTATATCAAGGTTCTCATATTTAATACTTAATTGATGTAAATTTAATTGATATTTAATAGGATTTTTGCCCATACTTTTCTCTTGTTCATTAATCGAAACTAATAAACGTCACATGTACTACAATTGAACCAAAGATTATGTATAACAATGAGAGCTGATCGCGTGAGTACTGTCTCACATCAGTTGGCTAGTTCTTATTTTAAGAACTGGCCACACGTGCTGTCACTCCCCTTAGGGTGAGCGACCATGATCACTTGACAAAATTCGTACAACTATTACTCAACAAGAGTAATGTAAGGTACCTTCTAGCTATAAGTTGCCTTTTGAATTTCTAGCAATTCAGATAATTTAAAGCAAAGTAAAGGTAAAATTGTCATTTTATCTTATTTTCAAAGTATAAATAAATACAATGGATACAGGCTTTATTTTGTAGCATGAAAATTAGCCCGACATCATTTCATGGAAAGTTAAAATAAATAAATAAATGAAAATAAACAATTTAAGTTACCTATCCAATGTGGCATCCAAGAATCCATTTACAAGGAAAAACACTAACCTATAAGTCTAGGGTCAGAATTTGCACCAGTAACTGGATGATTGACGTTGATGCATATTGGAAGCATTTGCAGTCTATAGGTATTTAAAACTGGAGTAGAGTGTGATTATCTCAAATTCCAAATGCGTTTGCACTTTTTGCTAACTCATATATGAGCACTTGCTATTGAAACATTTTGAGTATATAAAATGCTTCAGATTTGCCAAAAAGGAGATCCCTAATCAGACCAAAACCATGACGAAGAACATTTAAAAAAAAAAAAAGAGTCTACTTTTCTCCATTTCTTTATGTACTTAATTTTTGCTTTTGATTATATATGACTATCTAAGAGTTGAAACCGTAGGTTGGTTTTCTCGGCTTGAGTGCGATTCAATTTTGGTTGTTCAGGATTTGGATCATCCTTGCATGTTTCGAAATAGATTACTGATTTTTTTTTTGGCCATTTTATCTGCATTACTCATGATAACTATGCATAATCTTAAAATGCATACAATGTTTAATCTTAAAATGCATATATATCTCTCAAATTTGTGGAGCTTCTCAGTCACCAAACTCGCAGACACCACTACCTACTTAGCCCGACGGAAAACCAAACCCCTATGATCAAGTTAATCCATTGTTTAATCATATGCCACACGATCCCCAACAAAATTAAATACAGACACATACACATGTCAACTTAAGGGGCATGCTGTCATGCAGATTGATACATGGCAAGAACAGGTGTGGTGATCAAACTAAGTACAGAAATTAGATTCGAAATAAAGGGTCTTTGTTAATTATTTAAGTAAAAAGGGAGCCAGGAAAAAATAATAATAAATCAAGAACAAGAAGAAAGATCGGAAAAAAAAAAGAAGAGAAATTTCTGAATTCTAACGGTCGAAGATACTTTAAGCGGTGCGTGGTTTTCTTCTGTTAGATTTGTTTTATCATCTTTCCTTTCTAGTAAGCACAAATAGTGAGGTTAAAGATGGCCAACGGATTGAGCAATAAGTGGTACAACACAGTGTTACGGGATGAGAGTTTTTGCGTAACTAACCCATGCAACACTTGGCGACTTCTAACACTTAAGTCGCTAAGTAAGCCTAGATTACTTCTCAAGCTAAACCAAGCTAGAAAGCTTACTGGAAATGCAAGAGAAGCAAGAGCAATATTGGCAAAAAATAACTTATATTGCACACTAAGAAAATATATTATAAGAGAGCTATTTTATAAGGCTTTTTGAGAGCTTGTGTGTGTGTTGTGTGTGCTGGAATGTTTTGTGTGTATGCTGGAAAAATGGCAAGGGTGATGGGGTATTTATAGACTTGGATGGCTAAGTTTAGAACCTCCCATGCAACTTGCACAATTATCACATGAGTTAATATGCAAGGTGCTAGAATTTTCTAGCCCATTTACAATTATTGAAAGCTCTAGATTGTGGGTCGGGCTTGCAGAGCGCTAAGTGCACCACGGCTGTCAACTTGTGCTAGGCGGCCCATTCTAAGCGCAACCCGCCTTGAGGGCTAAGTGCACCCAACTTCTAAGCGCACTCCGCCTCTATTACTAAGCGCATCCTGCTTCTAAACGCACCCACCATCGAGGCGGACTTTTACTAAGTGCACTCGTACGTGCGGAATTAGGCTCTGGTTCTGGGATAAACGCACGGCCCGCGACAACAAGCACGGTATGAGAGTAGTATAACATGACACCTGTTGAGTTGGGTTGAAAATTTTAAGTATATTATCCTTTAAAGTATGAGATCAGTAGATATGGACTAAAATACGACACGTAAAAAAAAAATGATACTTGCCTTGGGTCAAACTCCGAATAAGATCAAAACGACGCCGTTTCATCACTTTTTTTTTATTGCTTATAAAAAAACGATGTCATTTTGATTAAGGGTAAAAAAGGGTTGTTGCTTTCCTTCTTCGTTTATCTGATGCTTTCCTTCTTCTTCATTTCTCTACTATTTTCCTTCTTCTTCAGTTTTATTGACAAGATTATTCATTTAATCATAATAAAGGTCAATGTCAGCATACATTATTTTGCAATTAGGATATTCAACATGCAATATTCTGCTGCACGAAGAAAATTTTTACAAGTCACCGAAATAAAAGTCATAACGAAAATTATTATCCATTAATTGCAATAAATGAAAATAATTTAATATATTATTAATTAATTTGCCCAATTTCATTAAATTTGGAAACAATAATTAAAAATAAAATGAAGTTAATTTATGAAATTTCACATAGCTTCATTAATTTGGCTTTATTGAAATTGTAACTTGGTTTTATTGACAAGATTATTTATTTAATCATAATAAAATCAATTTCAGCATACAATATTTTGCAATTGTGATTTCAGCATATAATATTCTACCTACATAAAGAAGATGTCCTGCAGAATTTTTTTACAAGTCACTGAAACAAAGATGACAGCTTAAGAAGCCAAAATAACAGTACCATAGCATAAGAAAATTGTGTTTAGGTGCTGACGTTTCGAAAAAAATTTTGAAATGCAGCAACAACACAGCAACGATAATTTAGATTTTGAAATGGAGCAGCAGCAATGCAGCAATGATGATTTGGATTTTGAAATAGAGCAACAGCAACGCAGCAATGATAAGGACCAACAATGCAGCAACAATGATTTGAATTTTGAAATGGAGCAACAGCAACGCAGCAACAATGAGGAGATTTTGAAATAGAACAGCAGCAACGCTGCAATGATGACGAGCAGGAGATTTTAAAATGGAGCAGCAACAACCCAGCAAGGATGAAAAGATTTTTAGGTTTCAATTCTCTGATTTAAAACGACGTCGTTTTAAATTCAAAAGAAATATAAAAATAATTAAATGACATCGTTTCAACTTTATTTGAGGTTTGACCCTGGCTAAGTATTCATGTTTTTTCATAAGTACGACCATGGTACAGCACAATATGACACAAATCACATGATTGACCGTGCCTACCGGCACGGCTCGTTGGCCATCTATAAGTGAGTCATTCGCCACTGGAGTCATTCTGCTGCTCATAGTTGTAGCAATCTGTGACAGTAAAATTACTACTGTTCAAAGAAACTACAGAAACATTGACCGTAACATTAGGCAAGGCAACGCCAAGATGAATATAACCCGATAATACAATGTTGATGCTTTTAAGAAAGAGTTTCAGAGAGCTTGAAGAATGATCACAGATTACATTAAAACTCTTACTAAAGTCACAACACGCTCCGATTACAAACGAGTGCTCAACTTTGAAATCCCTACAATGCTTTGATCACCACAGTAACAACAAGATCTGCAACAAAACTGTACCACAATCAACAGGTATGATTACTATATATTCAATCAACTTTTATTTGTGAAAGTGTATTGGTTGCATGCTCTTCCATTTTTTTCATCCTCTACTTAAACACTTATTTTAGTGCTTAGAAAGTCTTTGCAACCACATTAACCACACTTGGAACATCACTAATACGGTAATTTACTCTTATCAATATTCTATGAACATGATACATTGTCGAGTTTCACTTCGACCACATGATCTTAAAAAGTTGTCCTTTGATTTTATTAAGTTTTGTTTTTGTGTAATATTATCTTTTCCAGTGTAAACAAAGTAATACTCTTGAAACAAGCCAACAACTAGTTATATTGTTATAAGGACTAAAATATTAGGGAGATTGCCAATTTTTTCTTATTGTAATCAGTATGCATCACTTAATCCTTACTATTTTTATAAGAACCAATAAACCCTTGATAATTTCACAATATTATTTCCATTTTCAAATATATATTTATTTATATCATTATAAATTAAATAAATCATATGAATAGAAATTAAATAAAAAAACTAAGTATTAAAAACAAAAAATATATGTTTTGATGTGAAAAAAATTAACAATAATTTTTTTCTTATATTTATTTATGTTATGAACATTTTCTTATAATAAATATTTTATAATATTTTTAAATTAAATGTAAAATGTACAAAATAAATATTTTATTATTTATTTTATAATACTTTTTTATTTATCCTTCAAGTTTTCTTGTAATATTTTTTTAACATTTTATAATAATTTTCTTGTTTATTTATTATAAGAAAATATCTATAACATTAAAAAAAGTACAATAAAAGTTTTTATTATTAATTATTTTTACATCAAAATAATTATTAATGAATATTTCTTATTTTTAATTCTTAGTCTTTCTAGAATACGCTGGAATAATTATTAATGAATATATATGATGCTTCAAAGTTCAAACTGCATGCCCACAGAAGCCCGATCACCAAAAGTATTATCAACACAGTATGACTCTACTTTTCTTAGAGCATGCAAGATTAATTGGGCCCTATTATGCATTGACTAACGTTGTATTCATTTCTAGCTAGCTTGAATTCTTGAAAACTTGTTATTTTTATTCATTAATTACTCAAAGCTCAATAATTATCTGCTTGTTTTTGTTTCAAGTTTGCGGAGAAAGTTGCAGTCTGCGTTCGTGGATGGTTACTGAAGGAAATGAGCATAAATATTATGTTGGCGATCGAGAAATATTAATTATATCAGAGTGCATTTCCTCAAGTTCCTGCATGAATGAATGAAACATGATACACGTACACTAATTTCTGAAATTTCCTTGGTGCCATCATTTTTATATCTCAAAAATGATTTTATGTGATTTTTAACAATTTTACATGAACATGGTAATCTACAGGGTGTTCAACAACCTATATAAGTTTCAATTAGAGGATAATAAATCTATAAAGTAGATCAATTTTGTTCATTTTAGTAAAATCTTATAAATAGAGATGGCTTAGAAAAGGAGCAAAAGGTTGTTTGCTTAGGGCTGTTTAGTAGTTACTAGTCAGGTACTGTGAATTTTAATCTATATCTTCTGTGCCATAAAAACTGAAACTATCAAAGAAAAGCTTATAAATTAATGTTTAATAATTATAAGAAAAATTATGAAATGAAAAAAAAAAAAACACCAGCTGTGCTGTGCGCAAAGAAACAGATTTTAGGTTTTACCAAATAATGGTGATATTTAACCCCTCAATTTATCTGATTAGCCACTCGTAATTATTTTATAATAAAATTTTTATTTTACTCTTTTATGAAATTACACAAAAGGATTCACTTATTTATCTAGCCCCATAGAGTACTGGTGTCGTTGCTTAAGTGTCTGAATCTCCTCATTTTGCTACAACAATCAATTATAACAGAGGATATAACGACAAACTCTTGTATAAATTTATTTTTATATAAACTGATGTGGTATTTATTTATTTGTTAAATAAAAATATCAAATAATTAAAATAAATTATGTAAATTAAGAAATATTTAGTCTAACTAATTAAATTATATCATATTAATTTATATAAAAAAATTTTATATAAAAATTTATAACTATATTATTGTTGGTCAATTATTGAGATGAGGAGGGGGTTACGGTGCCGACTGTGGTCTTTTGTTACTTCACATGCATGGTTACTTTATTAACTACAGATGACTTGGCTCTGCTGATTACCAGGTGTTGGCCTGCGTAGCAGAGTTGAAGCTCTCTGCTTTTCTCTCAAAGCCATGAGCTTTCTGTTTGGTCCTGCGCGTCATCATTGAGCAGGCTTTTTGTGTGGCTCCTGCTAAAATAGATTGCGTAAAGGACGTGGCGAACTGTCTGGTGAATTTTTTTACTGGATTATTTTGACTCACGGATGAGATCTACTGTTGACTATTACGTACCCTCTGTTATGTTGCTGCAGACTAATGCTCGTATAAATGTACACTTGGTGTTCTTAATTCAATAAATTTGACTATTAGAGGGAAAATCAACTACTCTAGGAGTAACTCATAACAATTGCGTTTTTCTTTTACAAGTAATTCTGTACAAACAATTGGAATGGAGGAAAACAGAAAAGTCAAACCTCATGAAAGAAGCAGAAGCATATGGTCTATAATAGAGACGCGTCCATTGATGTACATTAATTTATGGATGCAGTTCATGTTAATTAAAGATGGCGATGGCAAGGAAGCATATTTGATGGATGATTTCTCATTTTTCTTATTGATAAAAATAGATTAATCTCGGGCATGGAATTGAGAAGATGTGATGTTTGATAAGAATAAAATATATATATATATATATAAAAGATAAGAATAAGGGTAAATTTGGTATTACATGGAGTATGTTGAGAAAGAAAAATTGTTTTCAAATTTTTTATGGGGTTAAGTGAAAAATGTGAATCGTTCATATAAGTTAAGCTGGTGAAAAATCAGCAGCCCGAATGCCGAAAATCAGACCCAAACAGATCCTTAAACTGGGCTTGGGCCCATTGTTGGGTGGGCAGGATTCCCATTTCAAAAGTATGAAGACAACCAACAGTTTGACGCCCTTCCTGTGTTTTGCATTTGAGTATCGGAAAGTGCTTTTGAAAAACACTCTTGCATCATGTGCGTTCTTGAACTTCTCCTAACTATTATTATTTTTTTAATATATCACTTCAAATATTTTTTTAGTCAAATGTTATAGCTCACACATAAAAGCTATTGCCATTTAATAAATAATTTTAACAGTGCCCACAAGCACTTGCAAACATGCCCTACACTCACTTCCCCCTTCGCCAATGCCTTTTGCCTACCATTAACATCATTGTCCTATCCACTCATGTTCATTTCTATGTGCTGAATAATTTTTTTCTTTTTTTATCTTTTTTTTTTCAGTTATTATAATTTTCAAATATCACATCAACAACCCACCATCGAGATGCCCTTATATATATGTATATAAACCTTTTGTACCTTAGTTGCTATTCAACTAAGCTTTTCATATTTTTTGCTCTGACAATAAAAAGAAAATGGAGAAGAGAAAAGTAGAGTCTCTTTTGATGGTATATCTGATGATGGGGGTTCTTGTTGGGCAGTCTCAAGCTGCATTCAAGGAATGCTATGAGACTTGCTTCATCATTTGTTACATAACGCCAGGAACCACTCTTGGTTCATGCGCAGCCAAGTGCTTAAAGGACTGCATTTTCCCACCAAAGTTGCACACTCTGAGTCTTCAAGACACCAAATATTTCTGCAAGCTTGGCTGTGCTACTTCCTTGTGCACCAATCTTAGCTCCAAAGACAATCCTGGTAATTATTATTAAATCCTAATTTTCTTTCTCTTTTTCTTTCACAAACATGACTCATAATTTTTTTGTTTTTGTTTATCATCAGCTGGAGAGAAAGTGGAAGGCTGTGTGAATTCCTGCTCAAAATCTTGCAGCAAGAATTGATATCAACATTCACCACCATGTTGCCAAGAACAACAAGATTTTAAGGATGTGTTTATAAATGAAGTGTTAAAACCTATATGAATGAAGTAAATCTAATTTGCCTTTGGTTGATTTTTTTTTTTCTTTTTTGGCACACCGTTTTGTGATTTGTCCTAGCTGGTTGATTTGATTAGAGAAATGAAATGTGATGATGTTTGTTTTCAATGGCTTCCACTTGTGTATTATTTATAGGGTCACGGCCTAGCACTAGAAGAATTTTACCCATTAACAACAATATATGATTGAAAATAAGCCACTGGGCACTACGATTGTCAAATAGACTACAAACACAGAGAAGTTTTTGATGACCCCTCAATAGAATAATGATCAATGATTGAAGACTTGGAATCATTAGAGGGTTGGAAATGATTTAGGGTCATTTTCTTCTTCGTTGTGTGAATTGGCACTTCATATTACTGAGCCCGTGAACCAGATGAAGACAAAATGATGGCATGTGGCGTGGCCGCGAAGCATTGCGAATGGATCTGCTGTCATAGCGTTGAAAATTGCCAGGCAGACACGGTTTTAATTACCTAAAATGTAAAATTGAGAAAAAGGACTGATAACATAATTTCTTTTTCCAGTAATTATGCCGAGATGAAATACGATTAGGTTGGTATAGTCGGGGATACTGTTGTCCTGAAATGATGCTATGCAACTACTGTTTAAAACAAGGGAGCGTCCGTTACCAATTCGTCAGACCACTAGGCTCTTGCGATCGTTTCCTCAAATTTATAACTTAAAAACATTGGCCGAGACCAACCCTGAAATGGAAATCCCTCGGTTCTTGACAGAGAAATGGCGGCATGCATCGCATGTTCAAAGCTTGGTGGACATTCATTATGCAATAAGCAATGGAAGGTTATCCAAATGTAACCATCTTACATCTAAGCCAAGCAACTGTGTTATCATGAAACCGGGAAGAAAAGCTGAAATTCCAAGACCCGTAATAATGCAAACATACCAACTCCCACCACCACCATTTAAAATCAGAGGCATAATTTTAGAATCTGCAACACCGTATGCCCCGCTGATATGGCAGCACTGAAATAATTCCCAGCAGAAAATCCTCAATAGCGTAGAGTGTCCACCCAACATCCCACGCTAATAATATTAATCAAAATCTGATTTTTTTTCCTAGAAACTATTAGTAACAATTCTAATGCATTATCTTGAGAGGTATAAACTGAATGATTGGAGGCTTAGATAACAAGAAATATTAACGGAGCAAGTAGATGCAATCCAATATGTCTCTCCAAGGATCATGCAAAGAATTAAGACCAGCATGTGAACACCTCAACCAGTATTAAATCAAATGCAAAAACAAGGTATGGCAATACTACAATCTTATGCTGTAATCTAATTATCACTGCACCAGGCGTAAAAAATAATTAGGAATACCATAAAAATGATCAACATGCAACATAGCTTCTAATATATATTCCAGCTCAAGGGAACACTATAGGAACCATCAAACATTGATTCCATGTCTTTATAGATGTAGTTTCTGCAGCTTAAACATAAGAGTACCCAACAGTTGAAATATTCTCCTGCAGACTAGACTTTAAACAACAACAAAAAAGATTGGACCTGTTAACTTTCCGCTACATAAGGATTTAGGAATTAACCAACTCTAAGGAACCTCCTCTTTTTCTCCGTGAAAGAAAAGGATAGCTACCAAGGGCAACCAGATGATTGCACAGAATTCCGTGTCAAAGTAGCTTTCAATCATCTGTAGCCTTGGGGGAATTTTCCGGGGTCTTCAAAACTGCTGTGGTTTTACCTTTGTGAGCAGCAACAGCTGTCCGAAACTCTTCCACTATGGAAGCATCCCTGAACTTCAATGCGAAAGTAGAAAGACCACCTTTTCCTTCACTAGCACTGTTAATGCAGGCAAAAGTGATGCCTTTCTTTTCCATATTCGTGAGCTTCATGTCCGGGTAGAGGCTTGCATTCAAAATCAACCTGTAATTTCCCCTAGCTCTCATGAGAAGCCTGGCTCTCCCAGGTGCATTTGTGGACACATTCACCTTAAGTTCTCCCTTCCCACGCTCCTTCCATGATCCATCAAGAAACTCAAAAAGCACTGAATCAGAAGAGAAAACCACTTTCTCATTCTCCTCTCCGGTCTCAACCACAACTTCCTGCATAGATGGGAAGGTAGTTCCCTCACTCTTTGAAGTAATAGAAGTTGCTGGTGTGTTAAAGAGGGAAGAATTCCCATTGTTAACCTGTCCAAAAACAGAACCAGAGCTAGAATTAGAGGCAGACCCATCCTTCGGAATTGACCCAAAGGCGAATGTTGAAGTAGAGAAACCAGTTCCTGCAAGTCCTGTGAATGCATTTTGGGTACTTGAAAGTTGTCCAAATGAGCTCAATTGACTTGAATCAGTTGTTTCATGACTAGTTTCTTTCTTGTCTTCATTCTCAGGCTTATCTACTCCTGCTGTCTTTCCATTGTCTATCTCTGATCTTTCAGCACCATTCTCCTTATCCTCAGAACTCTTCTTGTCTGCAGCATCTTCAGATGCCGGCTTATTCTTGCTTTCTGGCTGCTTACTACTCTCATCTTCAACCTTTTCAGGTTCACTGCTGGCAGCTTCTACAGCCACTGGCTCATCAATCTTGCTTTCAGATTGTTTGTTATCCTCAGCATCCCCCTTGTCAGCTTCTTTGTTGGCATCGTTATTGGCATCAACTGAAACCTTGTTCTCACTAGATTCTAGTAGTTCAGTTGCAGCTGGAGAAACAGTCTTGGTAGGCTCAGTTGTAGCTGGAGTGACAGTCGCACTGGGTTCGGTTGAGGGGACTAAGCGGATACCAGCAAAAGGATTAGATGATGTGGTAGATGTGGTCTGATTGCGACGGACTTTGACTATTCTTCTGGTTGCGAGGACCTCATCAGTGGCCTTCTTAAAAGTTCCACTTTCTAGTTCAGAAGAATCTTCCTCATCATCAAGACCAGGGTTATCTCGGGAGAGTTCCCGTCCAGCAGCTCTCTTCTTTGTAGGAGGAAGAGCATTCTCTGCATCCCCCATTGAATAACCAAGCTAGTGATCTAAGACTCAAAACTCTGCCAGCATAAGTTTCCCAACCGGAGAAAAAGAAAAATTGAATTACTAATATACACTTGAATCTATCAATGTACACAAAATCTAAATGTGGTGAAAAGGCGAACTCAAGAAAAGGTGTTTCAAAAACTTGACATGCAAAAGTAAAATAGAAATGTTAATTCTTAAGATACTGGGCACATAAAGAGTTGTCCAGAAAGCATAGATGTATCTATTCCAAGAACATTGTTCATTTTGTCTTCTTACAAAAGAAATTTCATTACAAGTTACACAAGTTGGAATCAGTAAATGTACAGGTTTCTCCATCATTACTTAATGCTTGATTATTTCTATTATTGTTTTATCAAATAATGATTATTTCTATTATTGTTTCATTTGACAAAAATCTGTGCACATGGAATTGAGTAAAAGAAGGATCTGATAGCCGGGGGAAAACGGAATAAGGTCTCCACACAAGTGGTTAAAGACATTCATTACTAACAAACCAGGTATCTATGATAGATAATGCCTATAAAAATTCACATCTACATGATATGTGTCTGATAACAAGCAACAGCCAACCAAGGTTCCAAGGTACTTGGACCATGCCTCGACTTAGTTTTTAGCTTGTTTTCAAAATAAATGGGTTCTGGACATGTGGACCACTGGCTACATGTGCGATATTGCCCATCTTTCCCATAATTTCCATATACCATGCATTATTGAGTTTGTGCGTATCTTTTGTTGTTTATAGGTAGTTTGTAATGTGAATCATGTGCTGCCATTGGCTTTTATAAAAAGCCTAGTAGATATTTGAATAAAGTAGGAAAAGGGACTATTTTCCCAAAAGCTACTGTCTTCTCTAAATTCTTTTCTCTCCACTGCTATTGTTACTTCAAATCCTTGCAAATTACGTATCACTACATTACCTCAAACCACTAAAGAATTAATTCAAAGCCGTAAAAACTAAACTACAACTAGTTGACATATATCCTAATACCCAGAGAGTATGACTATCCATAAAAAGGGCCCTTTTGACAAACTAAAAATAGATGCTCTCAAAATAACAATCTCCAGAGTAAGTTGCAACCACAGGCTACAAACAGTAACATAAGCAAAACATACAACCCACTAAAACTACCAGTTGAGGGTTGGAAGAAATAGCCATTGAAATTGTTCACACATTATAAGAATCCAAGGCTCAAAATTCATCTGTAGCCCATGCCCAATAAAAGTGACCATAATGATAAATTCTAGAAATGATGAGTAAAAGAAACCAGAATAGAACTAAAAGTAAAACCTGTTAAGTAGCTCAACCTACTCTATTTTTGTAAATTAGTACTTAAGATTGTATCCAAAAGTAAAATCTAAATGATAAAAGCCTTCATTTTATAAGGGCAACCATGATTCAGTACAAACAGAGGAATTTTTGCACTCAAAACCAACAACAATGAAACCAATAAATAGAAAACCAGCAATTAGATTTAAGCAAATATCATAGCAGTAAGCAATGGAACCAATCCACACTTCAAAGAAACACACATCAACGTTATCCATCTATAGTGAAAGGGATTTATAAATATCCTTTTCTACAAAATGCAATTTTCTTTCTTATTCAACTTCCACTAAAATCTCTCAGGTGACAAGTAAAATCATATAACAGGATACAATCTTTGCATTTGTTCACAATAATTGAGCATCACAAAGACCTAATCAACTAGTTGACCAAACAATCTATTGAATTTGATCCAATTCCTCAAAACTCCAAAACAAAACAGAAGAAAAGAAGATCACTGTGGTGAAATACTAAACACACCATTACACTGCCATTTTACCTGCATCTTCATTCATCATCTTCTCAAATTTCGTCATCTCTTCAAGTATTTAAACCCATAAAATCACTTTAATGCAAAACTAGCTTCCATATCACAAAAAGGCAGCCAACTTCAACAGGATAATATAATGATATAAATTGATGCAATTAAAAAATATGCTCAACTTTAATTAAGAATCTCACTTTTAATCTTAAAGATGGCTTCCCTTGCACAGAAAGAGTGGGGCATGCGGAAGCACATATATTATTCTCCAATAAAGCACTATATTACAATAGTTCAAAGTATAAATTAAAAGAATCCACTAAGCTAAATTAAAAATAAGAATCCTACAAGTATTTTACCTCGAATTTATGTATAATATATTAGCAAAAAGTCAATTTGACTTGTTGTAAATTTATTAAGAAAACAACCAGAAATGAAAATAAAAATTACTGATAATTGAAATCTTCGATTTCGCTAAATGCTTATCCACAAAAATAAAGATAAAATGAAAATTATTTCATAAACACAATATCTTATTCATTTCTAATCTCCTTTGTTTCATTTTCTTTCTAAGCAGCCAAACAAAGGACTGACAGGTGACAGCTTAAATCTCATATAAAAAAAAAAATCTGAAATTAGGCGAACTGGTTCATCACGATTTCTGATAATTAATATATGTCCTAGATTACATCAAGCAAAAACGCGTACAAGCACTTGAAAACCAAGTGTAAAAATTATTGACAACAGAAAAGTCACGCAAAGCCCAAAAAAAGGAAATGAACGGAAATTAACAGAGGAAATGAATAAAAATATAAGAAAAAATGAGGAAAATAACAGAGGAAGTAAGGAAAGAAATGAAGTGAAGTTGGATTAGGACTTACTGGGAACGAGGGCGAAGGAGAAGCAAAACCCTAAAGAGAGAAATAGATCCAATAATAAGAGGGTTTTTAATTTTTTAATTATTATTTTAGATTTTTTAAATTTCTTTTTAGTTTTGGATACGGAAGGGTCTGCGGGCTTCCTTTTCAGTGCGTAGAAGGGTGGGAGGTACTATAAATTTATTTAATAAATGCAAATAATGATGCTGAACAGAATCCTTTTGTTTGAATTGACCTGCCGTGGCATGTTATTTACATGAGTTTCAGGTGAAATGACGACACGTGTTATTGATAGAAATAGGCACAGGCTTGACCCTGCAAACTTTTTCGACCGAACTGTTATTTGACATGCGTGCATAAGAAGACAAGTCCGCTGATGCGGTTTCATTCGTAGGATATATATACCTCTTGTGCGGAAACTTTTCCTTGTGGAATCAGAACCGTTCGTTTGGCACCGAACAGCTATAATGAAGAATAAAGATTGAAGAGCCTATATATATTTTTTTGGAGCGATCACTAGCCATTGGACTCAAGGTTTGAACCCTCTTCTGCCCTTCACTCATTTTATTCGTTGTTATATTTCCGGATTGTTTTTGTGTCTGTTGAAAACCGCATCCACTGCCTAAGTAGATCCCAACACAATTAAACCAAAGACCATTTTAGAACCAAAACCAAAGGACCGAACCAAAATTACCCGAGTAAAATATAGATTATGATACTTTTTGAAAACAAATTACAATGAAAGTTTCATCTGAAAAAATTCCCAAGCAAAACAAAGATTAAGGATAGCCATGTATCTAAATTTGAATAGTGAATACGGGTTGAATTGGGTAATTGCTTGCTAACTCAACTTTTTCTACATTCACAAAAAGGAACTAGAAAAGGGGTGAGGAAAGGGCTCAAAGAATATGCTAAAACAACAATTTTTAAAGCGATCAAGATCGTCACTGATTCTAAAACTGTGTACTATATGCCCACGACAAAACTCAAATGCGCTTCAGTGCCACACCACCAGAATTAGAGACAACCCAGCTCTACAATCACCTCTCTCCAGACTCCAGCAAGAAGCCTGGTTGCTGAAAGTTCAGATAAATAACTAGAATAAATAAGTTTTAAAAAAAGCAAAAAAGGGTAGATATCATGTATGCTTGAAAAATAACTTCATCTCCAACCAATTATGTAAAGGAAAAATGGCCAAGTTGAGAAATTTCACAAAGAGATCATTTTTTCTATGCACAACCTATTCCCATAAGGAATATTACACAAAAATGCTGTTTCAGGAAATTTAAGGCCAGGTTCTCTAGCGAATCAAACTTAATACTACAAAGAGTAACATTGCTTGTTTATATTCTTCGGTATTAACCTATTGTACAGCCAGGTTGCAGCTGCACGCAGTTCATTCAAACATGCGCTAACATTTCCTTTCAAATCTATCGAAATTGGTATGCACGTTCCTCACCTTAAGCAAGGGACTAACACAGCTAGAACCGTCTGTCTTCATGAATCCTGATGACGTGGTGTAAGCACTGCCAACCAAAAATAGAACAGTTAAAGCAAAAAATGATAAACAAAACAAACCGAAATTACAAATGACAACAGAAGCGAAGTACTCAATTTTTATATTGCATGACACAAAAAGGAGATACAAAATGAATCAACACCTATCTACATATAACAAAGAAGAATGAAATCCAGAAAGACACAATAAATCTTCCAGAATAATAGGAAAATTGAAAGTAAATGTGTATGGAAAGATTGGAAGTCTATTGAACTCGGATGTCAATTATCATGGTCCAACAACAAGATTTTAACAAAGTTTTGACAGCATATCAATGTAAATTGTTTAACCAATATGATTATCAGAGAAACAACCTTTTTTTTTTTTTTCAAAGTTAGGGAAGTAACTACTTGATTGCAACAGATTTTGGCACATTTTGCTAACATATTCTAAGTTAGCCAAGCCAAAGAACATAAATGCAGCAACAAAGCAGCTGCAATTTGACACTTGTTAGAAACAGAGTAACAGGGCTAACACTGATACCCAAGGCTTATCCTAATAGATGAGCCAGTATTAGTGGTGAGAAATTATAGACAAAGTAGTAGTTGTAACAAAAATTAGTGAAAGGGCAGTTAGAGATGGCACTTCAGAATCAATTAATCACCAGAGACAAAATTTGGATTTTCACACTGCCCCAACCAATTGCTTTTAGGCTGACGGGGTTCCTTCATTATTCGTACCCCACTGTTCTTCAGCCTCGTTACCGTTAACGAGTACTGCACCGTCTGTTGAATCAGCATCCACTACGACAGGCTCCTCTTGGCTTCCTTCTCCATTCTGTTCCTCTGTATTCTCTTCTCCATTTTGTTCGGAATCCTGTCCACAAGGTAGAGCAATTGTTAAGTAAAAGTTCTCAAACCAAAAGCAGAACTCCCACACGATAAATATAAAGGAAATAAATAATAAATTAAATATTTCAGACCATGATCCACGATACAACAGAGAACTCCAATCTTGCAGCTTAACTTCCCCAACTAAATAAAATTCAGCAACCAGAACAAAAATTACAAATGTGTAAATATACACATGCATGCAGAGAATACCTCATGATCAAGATCTCCATTTTCAAGAGTTTCCTCTTCTTCAATTTGCATGTGTCTGAAAGACTCCACAAGTGTCATGTATGATTTATCTGCATGGTTTACATAGTCTTCTGCAGGTGGATATACACCCCTACAAATCAATTATGAGAGTAACTATATAAGCATATCCAAGCAACACTCGAATGAAACCCTAAACCAACAAATTACCAGTTAAGTGGATAAAATCTTGCATGACATAAACTTTACAGCTAACAGGAGTTTGAAAATATATATATATATATATACATATATTGCCAGCTAAGCTCTTTTCAACTTAAACTAATTTCATTGAAGCAATTGCACATAAATACAGACATATAAGTATGCTTAGAATGAAAGGAAGCACACGCCCAGTTAACAAAATATAATACATGTGCAAATAGAGATAAGACCAGTATCAATACCTGGTACCAGCAGCTTTGGACTCAACAGCAAGAGCAACTTGCCAATCATCAAATAGATTAGAATACTCTTCAGGATCAGCCAGAGATTCAGCAGCTTTTGGGTTCACCTGTAGTTGGAATAGCATCAGGCTAAAAACTTTGTACAAAGCCAATCTATCATTCCAAAAAACTGTCAAAGATATTATCACAGATTCACAACTGCGATAATAAAATTAGAGTTTATACTTCTTGCAGTTGATTTTCCAGCATTTGCTGCAAATGCATTGAAAGATTAAGAGAGTATCGCGATTTTTTCCCCTTTGGAGGGAGGATAAGTTGCTTAACCCAATATAGTTCCATTCCCGGGATGGCAGGTCACAAGATCCCATCATAAGTAGCACTTGGGTGAACTTGAAGTCAAATGACAATCTCAAAGCAGTGCAAGACCACATATAACAGTCTATAAGATAACTTCTGAAGTTTAAAAGGACAGCAAATTACCAAAGGAAGCGTAAGACAGGGATACACTATTGGTACAACTTCTAGTACTACATAAACTTCAGGACTTATTGCCATGAACTGAATGGTGTGAAATTCCTATAATAAGACTATGGCATCTAATTTATTGATGCTAGATGGAAGAAAATGAAAGCGCAATGGGGGTGCAGCTCTGCCTGGGATGTAACAACTACAGTTTGTTCCTAAATCAGACTTATCATCAGGCAAACCAAGCTTACCAAGACAAAGTATAAACAAGCAAAAGAAGCACATGAACAGAAAGTAACCTTTTGGAGGTCTTTTCTCCAAATAGCAACAATCTCTGAAACCTTGCTTGGAAGGTATGATCTTGCCATCAAAGCAGCCTCAGGTATCCGATTACTGCAGAAGAAAGTTTTATTTTCACCTAAAACTATAATTGTATTAACCTGTTTCCTTGTATCAAAGAATTGAAAAAATATATCACCTTTCCACTAACAGCTGGAGGCAGTCTTCCAATTTACCCAACATAAATAAACAAAGGAATGCAACATTGTTCTTTCCTTGCTCTTTAGCAAGACATGCAAGTTTGGATATCCCTTCGGCGTCTCCTAAAGAAGAGTAGAGCAGCAACAAACCACTCAAATCCGTTGCTTGTTTCATGCATTCCTCAGCCATTTCCAACTGCAGCATAAAAACTCACCATGAGAGACATGCTAAAAAATAATGTGAGACTGCAAAACTAATAGTCAAAACTTTGGAGCAGAAAAGATAAGTGTTCAAAGAAGGGGGAATTTAGCAACCAGGACAAATCATCAAAATCTAATTTCAAGCAAAACGTTACACAACACCTTTCCAGTGGACATAGCTAATTCTCCCAATTGCTTCCATTTTGACTCACTCTGCACTTCAGTAGCTATTTCCTGCATTAGTAAGGGGAAAAAACAAAAACCATGTTCGAGTTTAGAGAGTTGTTACATGGTCCAAACAAGTTTTAAAAGTTAACAAAGAGCTCAACCACTCAGGAAAATAAAATCTTCCGTGTTACACATTCCCAACATATCATCTACACTTACCCGTGCAACCTCCAATCTGCCCAGCTGTATGGCTAGTTCGAATCTATAATCAGGGTCAGTAGCCACTTCTATAGCTTCCTCTATCATTCCTCGTGACTCCAGGAAATGAGCCACACTAAATATGAAAGCAAATTATTCATCAAAACACAAGTAGCTTTCAAAAGCCAAATTTATACCAAAGTTACAAGAGATTAAAACATAATTCAAAATCCCAAATTATCTACAGGTTAAAAGCGCCAGCCCATGGTCACATTTGCTATGTGCTAGAATCAAAACCACCTAGTAAACTTAGTCAAAACCAAAAGGTCAAGCAGTATTAACTTTACTGTTGAAGACAAAAAACATTGCAAGAATGAATGCTTTCATCTTTAGCCTATAAATGGATTAAAAACAAGAAAATCAGGAATAATCAAGCTAAACATGGTGAACTCACAAAAAGGAAAGGATATAACAGAGATAAAAACTGCTAATTCTGTAAAGAATCTTCTTCCCTTATTCCAATATCATTTTTTTCTTTTTGAATTGGTAAAAGTAAAGTAATGAAACAGGTAGAGGCCTATACCATAAAGCCACAGTCATTTTTCCAATGGCCAAATGAAAATTCATACTCAAAACATTTCTTTTAAAATATCAATGAAAAATAAAAAAACCTTGATCTGTTGGCCATCAATTCATAGTTGCAAAGATTGTATATACCTATTGTGATGCTCTTTTGGAATTGAAGGTAAGATTTCATTGGCCCTCTCCAAATCTCCACGCATCACAAGAGTCTTGTACTCAATCAAGCTGAGAAGCAATGTGTATCCCATAACACTGCATGACATGATATTTATGATTAGAAACTTTAAAAACCAAAAAGAATGATAACACAGTGTTTTCTTAAAAATAAAAAAACTGGCATACTTGAACTCTTTGTCAATCAGATACACACGGCTTTGACTAGCAAGGTACCCCAACAAATACATAGGCCGGTCCAAATGAAACATCGTTGTTACCTATTAAAAATAAAAAAATTAAAAAGAAAAAAATCAATTATAAAGATGCCTCAAACATATTCCAGAAAATGAAAGAAAAATAGTCAAAACAAGAGGAACTCATTATACCTCACCACCAACACAATAATTAAGTCTCCAGGAGGAATTGTTGTAAATGAAACAATCCCCAACCCATAAACCAGTCCTGACACGCTCATTGGTTTCATGAAGGAGCTCAAAAGCATCTTCAACACCTTGTTCATCCACTGGCCTTCCGCTATCTAAATAAGCTGAAACTACATCGCGCTACAACGCAAATATTGAATTCAATATTATAAAGCATGCCCAGACCATACCAAACATCTGAACCCTTAAAAATGGCATTTGACCTACAAAAACTTATGAATCTGATAAAGGATCATCTTAATGTCAATCCTTACATTGTACTTGAGAATGTAGAATGATGTATCACTTGCAATTGCCACTAGATCACCACTGTCAGCCCAATAAAGATTCTGAAATATTTCAAATTTATAACAGTGAATATAAACAGCAAGCAGTGCAACTGGAAATCATAAAGCAGGAATAAATGTCTTTTGCAGGAATATCAAAACTTAAAATTTATAACAGTGAATATAAACAGCAAGCAGTGAAACTGGAAATCATAAAGCAGGAATAAATGTCTTTTGCAGGAATATCAAAACTTACTTTCACAGTGACATCAATTCGCCTAATTAGCCTGCATTCAGCCCAATCATAGAAGCATATAAAATCATTTGAGCACATTGCCAATAAAGTTCCTCCATAAATACGCTCAGCTGAGAAGGTTGGTCGGACACTCCTTTTTTCCTGAAAAGCACTATGCCTCTCTTAAACACCATCTTGTAGTCCAAATAGTATAGTAGCTATGATAGACTAGTAGTTACAGTCACGGATATGATCATTATGGTATTGAAGCATCATAGGTCTTTCCTCTATTACATAACCATCAAAATACCCCTTCCCTAGCAAACTTTCTTGATTTTTTTCTTTTCTCAACAATAAACAGAAGAGATGAGCAGCGAAAAAGAGCAAGGCATATCAACAGAAATAAGAAAAGTTTAGAACCTTCTAGTCTTAACATATAATATATTCATTAACAAAACAAGAATATATTTTCTACACTAAAAGAAAGAGTAACAAACCTGAAAATTTTTACTGAATATTTTTATCTTTGATGAACTTTCTCTAACAGCATATTCTCCATCGGATGACCACACAAACTCCAGTGCGGAACCAAAAGACCTATTTCTCCATGCCAAAGCTGTATATATAATGTATTCACCATCCCCACAGACGACAACAAACCTCCCATTGGGATTGTGCTTTAAGCTCTAGAAAACAGGGGAGAAAAAAAAAAAAAAGGAAATGTACAGATCGTAAAAAGAACATTCAAGAGGAAGCCAGAGACAGTTTATGCAAAAAGAAACACTATAAATCAAATCTTCCTCCACATCATGATACTTTAATTGGAAAATGAAGATCACCCATGAAAAAAGTTAGACTGGGATAGGTTCTCCCATCATATTCTTTCAGCTATATGTTTCTCTACACTCACTATAACTTCTCTCTCTTAACTTTAAAAAACAATTATCTCCATTCAGCATTACATGCAGCACCTTAACATGCAATTATACACGTAAACCAACTTACGTAGGAAACTTCATGGGGGCCAGACACCACTTAAAAAAGTATGACTATTCATGGAAAAAGACATACACAACAGGAAGTTTCCAACAAAGAGGCAATCACAGGTGAATGAACCTTTAGCATAAAATATAATACAAATCCCACAACATAACAGAGGAAAGCATAAATTGCTAGGATGGGGACATGAAATAAAGTCACTTTTCACACTATTGGAATGGATCATAAGCCATATCTACTCAAGGAAACAATGTTGGAAGATAACAATGATTCAGAACACTTGATCAACACAAATATTGAAAGCTCCAGGAAAAAGGACTCCTCAATTAGTGACCATGTACCAACTTCTAGAAATATATAAATGCACGTGCTTCCAAAATTTACATCCTAATTGCACAATGGTGGCACGTTGAAAGCATGAAGAAAATAAGAGAAGAGCAAATTCAGGGCATAAAACATAATAGAGGTCACAGAAGTTAAAGCAAGGCCATAAAATGCCAACTCACTTGTGGGTAAAGATCACAGGTTCCCAACTCCTTAACAGCCAATGGCAATCTTTCTCCGTCGGTAACCTAAAAACAAGCAAACCAAAAACTTACGTCATCTGAGATGAACTATGTCCTGCAGCAAACAAAGCAGTCGGTCTAAGCCCAAACCTCATAATCTGCTCCCACACTCTTGATGTTCACAGTTTGAATCTCATTGTGCTTAGCCCATATGATCTTTCCACTATTATCCATACTAGCAACAGGTTCTTCACGACCGATTTTCACCATTATAGTTCCCTCATCATAACCAATCACAATCCTGAGCAAGAAATAGTAACAATATATTTGTTGATAATCAGAAGAAAAAAAAAATGAAGACAATAGATTTTGCAGTCATCAAAAAACATTCAACAACCCCAGAAAAATGGAAAACAACACGTCACAAATATGTTCAAGCAAAGATTCTACACATGGGGAAAAAAATCCAAATAAAAAGCTAATAAAATGTGAGAAGAATAGCAAGATAGCACTGCAACGACTTTGAATACTAAAACAAGTTTCCAAATGTCATGGAGCAAAGTATCTCATAATAAACCTAAAAATACATGCAGGTAGCAGTATAAACAATATTCAGGGAAGAGAAACATGAAGACACTCACCTGCGTGAACTTTTCATATACCCAATAGCCCAAACTCTTTCAAGACCATAATTCAATGTGTTCTCAAGCCTGTGAGTCAAAGAAACCAGTTCAGATGGGGTTAGCAGAATTCCATTCACCCAATCAGATATAACTTATTCAATAATCAGCTGATTTACAAATGCCAAGAGACAAAGGCGCCAAGAAAAAATTCCAGTAGTAAGATGGGTGAAAGTGCCAAGCATAGTCCACATTATAAACCTCATAAATCAAAAATCTAAGATTACCTGTAAGTGGTCGCATGCCAAATACGAACTGTCCCATCCTCGGACCCCGTGATAATAATAGGAAGCTCAGGGTGGAAACATACTGCAGAGACATTGTGAGTATGGCCTTCAAGCGTCTGGACACAACTCTTGGTTTGATAGTCCCATACCTGATTTTAATAAAATATATTTGTTAATGATTCCAATCAATGTATACTAACAATCAAAATACAAAAATACAAAAAGAAAAATATGAAGTCAGACCTTCGCAGTGTGATCATCTGAGCCAGTGATCAGATATGGTTTATCACCACCGGTGAAGTAATCAACACAATTTACTCCTTTCTGATGGGCATCAAGTGTGAAATTTGGGTCAGGAGAACCAAGGTTCCAAATCTGGTCACGGACACATAAGAACAAAGGATTAACAATCCACAAAGGAAACAAGAATTGCATCAATGGGTCATCAAAAGAAAATTCCCAAACCTTAATGGTTCGATCAAGTGATGCGCTGGCGAAGGTATTGGTGTCCTTTGGATTAAATGTCACTTGCATAACATAATGAGAATGTCCCTCAAATATCTGAGTACACATCCAACCCTTCTCCCAATCCCAAAGCTTTATGAGCATATCATCAGATGATGACAGCACATACGGAAGGGTAGGATGGACAGCCACACACCTAATGTAATCCGTATGAGCCTCAAATACCTTAACTTTGTCCATTGTATTGTAATTGTACACACGAATAAACATGTCATCAGCTCCTGCGACTACCCATTGCTTGCGGGCCACAAATTTAGCTGATCTAACTGCACATGCATGATTTAGGCATTAAAGAGTGATAGTGATCCATTAAGTATAAAGAAGCAGGGAAAAATAATAATAATACTTGATTTGTAACCTCCTCATGAAGGAAAGCCAAAAGACAACATATACAAATAGACATACCTGGTAACTCAGTGACCTCAAAAGACTTAGCCATAGTCTGGAGCAATAGTGAGAAAATTTTCATTATCAGTAAATGCATGGAAGATCCACCAAGGGACTAAAAGAAGCTTAAACTCATAAAGGCTTTATAATAAGTCCAAGACAACAACACAGATAAAAACTATAAACTTTCATGTTGATAACTTCAAAACTCATCAAATGAATAATGAATTATAAGGGTCTTAAGTATCATATAATCAAGTAGCAGTACATTTCCATAAATTAGGTGTTCATTGTGCATGACTGTTGATTAGTATGTATAAAGACTGAACAAAATATAAATGGCTATCAAAAGCATTCTCATACCTGTGACTGGTAGTTCCAGATACACACAGTTCCTGAATACAAACTTGCTAGAATCCTGCAAAAACAATTTTAACATCATGTTTCAGTGGCTTCATATAAAATCGCAACCCATTAATTATGCAACTTAAATTTCCACCCATCAAGTAAGAAATTATAAAATAAAAGCAAAAAAAAGCAAAAAACAACAAAAGAAAATTATAATTACCATGGTTCGGATGGATGCAAATCCACAGATTTTACTCTCTCTGATCTTTGAGCAAGTTTTCTCTGATCCAATTATCATTTGAACATAATTACTAACAGAATTCAAAATATACTACTAATTGGAAAAAAAATTAATAAAGAGAGAGAGGTCTAATCTAACACATAGAAGTAGCTGGTAAATTTCAGTACCTTGATTTCGAGTCTGAGAGGCTGTGGACACACATAAAAAACAAACAAAAATAATTAGTCAAATATCAAGGGGAAAAAAAAAACAGATCATTAACTAATCCAAACCAATAATGCTCCAGCCAATTGCTTAAAGTTAAACGCACAGTTCAATTGGATCCAATATCACACCAGATCTTAGCTCAATTCAAACCCCCATTGTCGCTAACCAACAGTGGCGGATAACCATACGTATAAAACAGTGCTCAATTACTTAATAAGCGGCTAAAAACTCATGAATTTAACACGAATGAGAAACATTGCGACGACAAATACCAACTGAAACCTAAAATAAAGTCTAAACATTCAAACACTTTCTCCTTCGCTTGCCTCCATTTACTCAGCAGCCAAATACAGGCGAACATCACACAGATCAAAACAGACGCCAGATCTCAACCCTCAATTAAACACCGCGTTTTGGTTTAGAAACTTAAAACTGACGAAGTGTAGCGTTCAATTACTAAACAAGTGGCTAAAATTCATACAGTGGAGTACGAAACCAGAAACATTGAAATGAAATCGAAGAAACTAGTGATCAGATCTAAGCGTTACGATATGATCAAACTGATCAGACGACTCACCATTTTCGATTATCTGATTCGCGAAATCGAGATCACAGCTTTCGCGACGAAGTTGTAAATTATAGATCCAGAGAGAGAATTTGGTGTAATAGAGAGGGAGGGAGGGAGGGAGGGAGGGAGGAATTAGTGTTGTGATGTATCTGTAAATATGAAGAGCGAGAGCCAGAGCGATATGCTTAATGCTTTGTAGTTAAGGGAAAGGAATTACGAGAGTGCCACTACTTGGGGAGTGGGAATCTTGTGTGCGGTATCGTACAATAAAAAGTTTGGGACGACAAATTGCTGGTGGATCTACAAGGGTCTTTCAGTCCTTTGGTTGCTTCTCATCTTGTCGTTGGTGGTGTGAAAAATGCGTACAAGGGGGCAGCTGCCGAGTTGAGTCCTTTTAAACCCTTTTCTTTAAAATTGAGATAATCAAGCTAAGTTTTGAAATATTGTTTAATTTCCAATCATAACTTGTTATTTAAAATCCATGCTTCTACTTTGGGGATAGATTTTTGAATAATACAATTTCTCCCAAATTCTATATAGTTTAATACATTGATATGTCTATTACAATTGTAATTTTAATAGACAGTCAAGATTTTTATCCTCCCAATAAGTCTGTCACTTGAATTAATTAACATAATGTACAAAACTCTTTTTCTTTCATACGATTTAGATGAAGAGGCAGAGAGGTACTTAATAAAATTTAAACTTAAAAATTGAATATATCATAATTTTATTCCTTTTCACAGTATACATGCATGTATGATGATAATGTAACATGGATTCCTATTCTCATGAGACCTGAGCATTTGTTTATTCTTATGTCCTCAAATTGTACAAGAACTAGGGACGAGCGGCATAAAACCTGCTACAATTCTTGGAGCACAAATCAATGCAGCCTTCCGTTTTTGCTGCATCTAACAAATTCAAAATGATAAGTTCATCAGAAATGAAAGTCCTAGCCAGCCAGCCAACAATATATATCTAGTGCGGGTGCGGACATCTGTACATTTTTTGAATTTGAATTTGAGTCACACGCCATTGGATGAGGTCAAATTCGCATTTTAAAATAAACAGATGTATGACACACGATAATTTTCAGTAGATTAATTACGCATGTAAGAGTGTAAACTCAAAGATTTCGTATACATTAGGAGAGCTCAAACCTGTACAGACGGAACCTGCACAACCAAGAGTGCAATGTTCCACTTCCACGGGCCCTGGAATTTGCACCTGCTGGCAATGTTTTAAGCATTGGCTGATACAAACAGCTCTTGCCCTGGTAAATCCACACTGTATCTGGCATTTCAGTTGGCAAGAAGCAGACTGAGCCTGGGCTAAAGTTACCGACAGGACGATCATTATCACGACCAAAAGGACAAATTTTCTCATGCAATTGCCTTCCATTACTAATTGCTTCAATTGATGTCTTGTGTTATTTTAAAATTTCAATCTACAGCTGAATCTATACTATATTGGCCTTATTATAGTGCTTGCTATTGGTCATAGAAGGTAATTGTTCCGAAGGGTTATAATTATATATCATAAAAGTCTTGCCAGAATTTTTACATAAATCCACCTTCAGGATTCCATTTCCATAAAAATCCATTCTTAATATAAAAGATAACCTACCCAAAAATATGTAATAATGAATGCAAGGTTTGTAAAAATACAGAAATTACGGACTTAGATCCTCTCTTCTCCTAACTTCCTTTTTTAGACTAATTTTTAAAGATCTGTAACACTCACCACATAATAGAATAGACTCGTGAATCTTAGTCCTAGAATACATTATGTGCCAAGGATTTAATTAGACCAAAATTTATATAGTAAATTGATATAGCACCAAGCATATTACTCATTAATTCATGAAAAAAAGAAAAAAATTATCATATTAGCTGCATAAAAAACCAAAAACTTAATACCTCATGGACATTAAATAGTGCCACGTAAAAATTTTGCAAGTCTAGCTTTATTGAACGTATAATAATGTTCTAGTAGAGGATCCATCTCTGTAAACTTTTTCGTTTTAAAGTGCTTACAGCGTGTTACTAAGAATTCTAATGACAGATGAAACATCAATTTATCAACACACCCCTAATATCATTGCTTTCTTATTCAACATGACTTGGTGATGGAGCATTGGTGATGTTGCATTTCTTAACGCATGAATCGTCACAACCTCTTTGACATCTGCCAAAAATATCAGTCATTGTTGGACAAATCTTTTAATCCAACAACTGTTAAGGAAAATCACCAGCGGTCAAATAAAAATGAGTGAGCGAGAACGATTTATAAGTCGAACTAACTCTTATGACATGTTCGGTTGGTGGAAAAGATAAGAGAGGAGAGGAGAGGAAAAGAGAGAAAGGGTAAGGAAAGGAGAAAAAAATGATGGAGAATTTAATTTTCTTTGTTTGGTTTAGGATAGAATTAACAAAGGAAATGGACTTTATAATTCTTTATTTGAATAAATTTACTCTTACATTAGATTTTTAATAGGACTAATCATTTTCTCTCTATTATTTTATAACCTACAAATCATAATGTCAAATATTTTGGTTTTCCAGCCCAAGCAACTTACAATTTTAAAAAAAAAATTATAGTAGAATATTAAATGAAGAAAATTCTTCTAAGAAAAAAATAGTTAATTTATTCAAATAGAAACGAAATCCTCATTTTGCCAGTAGTTTTTTAAACTCTCATTTTTTTAATTTATAATTAATAATTTAACAAAGCATTATTTATATTTAAAATATTTCTTAGAATGAATTGATTTTTAACCGTGAGCGAGAAGAATGTAATAAAATTTAATTAGCAATATTAAGAAAAATGATAAATATGAAACAAAATTAGTTAAACAAAATGGACCCCACGTGAAGAAAAATCAAAGATGAAACATGTTCTTTTTGTATTTTCTCGAGAAATTTCTCTCTCTCACTTTCAACTCAATGATTTTACTTTGAAATTCTTCACTCTCTTTCATCTGTCTTTAAATATACACACTTCATATCCTTCGTTATTAATGGTTCCTCTACACTCCCCCATCACCAAATAGATTCTCTCTCTCTCTCTCTCTCTTTCTTCCATCCGAATTAGCGTTATGTTGGGCTGTGAATCATTATAATGCCCTACTAATTTCACCAGTGAAATCAAAGGTGAGGCTAAGAAATCAAAGCCGAGATTGAGCCGAGACTGAAGAGATTGAAGTAGTAAGGAAGATATGAGAGTCTTGGGGGAAGAGAGAGAGAGAGAAAGGATCACCGGTGAAATCACCGATGACGGCCACTGGAAGTTGAAAAAGAGATAAGGAGAGAGAGAGAGAGAGAGAGAGGGTCAGCAGCTGTGATGTTACAAGGATTAGGGTTTTTCCCATTTAAATTTATTTAGGGTGAAATTAGAAAATTAAAATTAAATGAGGATAAATTTGAAAAATAAAATATTTTCATAAGTTGGAAATCAAATTCTCTCCTCTTTCATGTAGAAATTAGATTCCTCAAATATTAAAAATTAGGAATAAAAAGAAATTTAATTTTCATTTCACTTTTATCATCTGAACAAAGGAAATCACGAAAGAAATGAAAAATCTTTCCTTTCCTACCTTATTTTCCAGCAACCGAACATGGCCTAAATATAGATCACAAGCGTTAAAGTAAAAACAAGTAGGCGTCGAAGAATCGTAAGTCGACCTATGTTAAGTACTAGGAAGGGATTTTGAGTACCTTTTTGATGTAGCGCGAGCAAATGAAAGCAGCACAGCCAAGACTAGTACTCATTAGCTTCATAGTCACTGGATTGTGGGGTCTCAAAATTGCTGAATACTACATATGGCGTTGCAAAAATCAACAACTTCAGTTCCTCGCCACAGTTTCCTTTCCAAAATTAGGGATCAGGCTGCACTACAGATCCCTAGGCCATCGTCGTCATCATTATAAAAATCAATGTTACAAGAAAGTTTGAACCATTCTCTCCATTGTTATATTTGCCCGTTAATTTTGATTAGCTCTCTCACTTTTCGTTTGTTTTTGTCTTTTTTTGTGTGAAAGTCCACTCCAATTATTGGATTCATAGGCCCTGGACATTACTCGTTAGCTAAGAATTATCTATTATATTGGATTCTATTACTGAATTTATAAATGGTGAGAAAATTCAAGTTACTCATAATTTATATAACAATTTCCATTGCAAAGTGTACATGATTTCTAAAATTTTAGATATGGCGGAGTATTGGAATTTCGGATACTTGGTGATGTGCAATACTTAAAATGAAATGCTACAGCAAGTAACAAGGCTCTGCATGAAACAGAGCAAACAGAGTACTCTGTCACGAAAGTGGTATTAGGTTATTTCTGAAATCAAAAAGTTATCTATTGATTTTAATCTAACCCTAATTGTTAACAAAGCTCACCGTTTCCATCTTTGGTATCTGTAATATCTCAGAATTGTAATTTATCGGAATTTACTTTTTGAGAATATGCGGCAACACTTGTTTATATCTATATATTTATATATATACTCATACGTATATGTGTGTGTGTCTATATCTCTGTGTGAGTGCACTTACTTTCCAATTTAGTAAAAATAAACATAGTGCGATGCTCAAACTCAATAGTTCTCCAAAAAGCTGATAAGTTGTTCATGTAATGGCATGAAAAAGAAGGTCGGTAATCTATTAGTATTTTATTTGTGCCACAAGCGCACAATGGATAACTTACAAGTCACAACTACACATATATCAACTACAAGACTAACTTGAACTTTAAAAAATTTTCAAGATCAGCATAGTTTTGATTTTCCAGCCCTCTTGCTCATAAATGATTTTACCCACTAACGAAAGAACAAAATAAAAAAAAAAGTTTAAATATGGGAGAAAATTAAGAGAAATTATGTTAACACTAAAAGCTCCATTAATTTATTCATCCTTAAGTTAAAAGTTGAGATAAAAGATGTAGATTTAGATTCTGTTGTTTTCCGGTAAAAGTTATATTTCAAACTATGATAAAAACTGAATACCACTTTTTTTTTTGGTTTTTTTTCTTTTTGTTTTTGTGTTTTACGGTGTTCGGAAGGACATGGTTTCCCGATAATAACTTCATTTTGTCTCATGACGAATATTGGCTTTGATAGAATGCTTTACAGACTAAAATCCTCTGGCAAGTTAATTGGGTAATCTTTGACAGTAATTTCATTATTGAATCGGAGCTATACCACCCTATTCCATTGGAATTATTTTCATAATTGTACTATTATCACCGAAATCTTAGGAAGAAATAGTTGAATTATTTTTTAAAATTAAGCCACATTAATATTTATTTATTTTCAAAAGAAGAGGTTTAAAATTCACGCTCTTCTTTCCAGGACAAAATAATTTCCAAAATGCTTTCACATTATAAATTATTCTTTCTTTCTGGAGTAAGCACATTTTGTATGGCACAATTTTGAAAGATCATCACGTGGCACAATTTTAAATTTTCTACATCACGTGGGGGAGAAAAATGAGGAGTTCACGTAACTCTTCAGCAAATCTCACTAACAATTCCATTTTCTTAATTAATTAATTTCCTTTTTTTTTAATCTCCAAACAAAATAATGTTTCTATTTTCGAAGTAAACAAAATAATCCTTCAATAAGATCATCATGTGGCACGATTTTGAAATAGATATAGAAAATTCTATTTTCTTTTCAATAGTCTTCACTCTTTTGTTTTCGGAGTAAACGCTTTTTTTTTTCTTAGTTTTGCTACATGAAGCACAGAAATTGGGAAACACCTACCATACCACAGTGGTATGGTACCCCCACACACATGAACAGTGTGTGGGACCCACATCACACACTGTTCATGTGTGTAGGAGTACCATACTACTGTAGTATAGTAAGAGGACCCCAGAAATTGACCCTAGATTTTGATATCGCTATTCCAAGAATGACTTCTGTGCATGAACAGGAGCAGACAATAATCGCATAATCACACTTTAGAACAAACAACCAAATAAGCACAGATTTTATTACACAAAGTTTCACAAGCTTGTTACAATAAAGCATTTATTGCCGTTAGAAGTTATTAGTCCGAACTATAGCGGCAGCAAAGGCGAAAGCACGGATGCGAGTACATAACATTATTCTTTCTGATCTTCCCTTCATATGAAAGACAAGCACACACACTAGACGCATATGACATTAAACCTTCAAATTTTCCTTCTGAAAGTTAGCAGTTGACGGAGTCATAGCCAAAAGAGCTCCCAATTTTGACGATAACGGTTCCACCGTCACAACCAAATGCAACCCTGATTAGATAGCGACGGAAGAGATTTATTAACTGCTTGATAAATAAATAAAAATGATGAACTGATTGAAATAAATCGTTTGTTAACTCAGTACACTAAAAGAATTGTAAGACGGCACATCCATACACTAGTATAAAAAAAGCAAATACAGCTAATCATAAGCCACATGTGAATTAATAAGTTGATGAGAGTTATTTAATAATTATTAATGAGAACGAGCGACGATTGATCAAGAAACTTACTGGTTTGAACCTTTCTTGTATCCGATGCTCCAAACTCGTCCAAGGGCCGAGCTCAGCGTATTCTGGAGACTGAAAGTTAAAGGACAATTTCGGGTCGTACAAAGGAGAGTTTAGTTTACGTCTGTGTAGTACTTGAAATGAAATGCTACAATATAAGTAACAAGGTTCTGTATGAAACAAAGCAAACAGAGTACTCTGTCCGCGTCGCCAAAGCTACAATTTAGAAGTTATCAATCAGAAAAATTTTATTACCTAAAAGTAGTGGCATTCCACATAAGAATAGTCCCATCTTCAGAAGCTGTAAGTATGATGCGAAGCTCAGGATGAAAGAAAACTGCCGTGACATTGTTCGTGTGGCCTTCTAAGATTTGTACACAAGTTTTGGTTTCATAATCCCACACCTACTTTAACACATAAGCAAAATAGCTTATTCGAAGAACTGGAAAGAGTCATTAAATTTATTTGTAATAAAAGCTTCTTAAGTTTCAAACCTTGACAGTGAAATCATCAGATCCAGTAATGAGATAAACTTTATCATCGGTGATGAAGTAATCGATGCAATTTATCCCTTTCTCATGTGCATCCAATGTGAAACTTGCGGCAGATGAGTCCATGTTCCAAATCTAAAGTGGAAAAAAAGGGGAAAAAAATGAACAGAACGTCAATCACATATTCAACACAAGAAAGAAAATTAATCACCGAATTTGTAGCAAACAAGCCAAATGGGGATATATCTAATACCTTGATGGTGTCATCAAGTGATGCACTTGCAAAAGTGTTGAGGTCTTTCGGGTTGAATGCTAATTGCATTACGTAATGTGAATGTCCCTCAAAGGTTTGAGTACACTCCCAATTCTTCTCCCAATCCCACAGCTTTATAAGCTTGTCATCAGATGCCGTCAGCACGAAGGGCAAAGTAGGATGGACAAGCAGGGACCTTATGTAATCTTCATGTGCCTCAAATTCCTTGACACTTTCCATTGTGTTATAATCGAAGACACGTATGAACTTGTCATCGGAACCACAAACGATCCAATGCTTTCGTGCTACGAACCTGGCTGTCCTTACTGCAATCACACGGGTAGGTATCAGAAAACACAGTCAACGATCTAAACAAGAAGCTGGAGAACTTATAGCTAAATTTTATAATGTAGAAAGAAGATATAAATGAGTAATGTACCTGGTGAGTCAGTGACCTTGACAGACTTCTCAATTGTCTGAGACTGGTAGTTCCAGATACACACAGTTCCCGAATACAAACCCGCTAGAATCCTGCATTAGATTTTTATCATGCAACAGGCTTTCAAAACAGAGCTCAATTAATGCAATGTTGATTTATTGAGTGTCACATGTGAGGCGTGGAGTGTAATTTACTGCTTACCATGGTTGAGTTGGATGAAAATCCACGGATTTTACCCTTTCAGATTTCTGGATGAATTCCTTCTGGAATCAGGAAATTATTTTAAGCTAGTTAGAAAAACAGATTAATAAAGTTGCATTGAAATAGCAAATGAATAAATTGAGGTTACTTCAAGCATAAGAGGATATTCAGTCGTACCTCAATTTGGAGCTCGATAGGCTGCAAAAATTCATCATATTTGTGCCCAAAGCAGAAACAAAAACAGGGAAAAAAAAAAAAACCATAAGTTCATGTATAACATTAGAAATTCTATTAATGCAATCCAATTTCCTTTTTCTCAAAATTCTATTAATGTATCTATGACTCACCGTTTCCATTGTTGCAATTTGAAAATGTCGATGAATATATCAAAATTTGTTTATGGAAATTGCTTTGTGAGAATATGAGGCGACACTTATTTTATCTCCATATATATACACGAGGATGCTTTGCAGTTAAGTAAAATTGAACATAATCCGAAGACCAAAGTCAACAGCTTTGCCAAGGAATTCTCTTATATGTTGTCATCAGACGTGGTTACGTCCATTGATTATTCTGACGCGTCGGAATCGATGGTGAAGATCAAGTTTTGGTTAGTCGTGAATTAATTGCCCGCGTGCTTTGACTTTTCGTGCATGCATCATTTTGATTGTTCGTTATTTTTTTCAAACCAATTGTGCCATCCTTTGGAATCATCTAAATTTGAGAATGATGTATCGTTCATCCATACATGCATGAAGCCACCACTAAAAACAATAATTCATAAATTTTATTGATATCTGTCTTTTCACTATGCCTGTTACAATAAAGGCTTTGTTTAATTTTGGGTAAAATAATAATCTTTTTTTTTCCTTTTTATTTTTTTGATCGTGATTTTTTTTAAAAAAAGATATTTACTCTTAAATTAATAATTTTTTTATAAATCTTAAATTGATAGTGTAAGATAGTCTAATTGGTATTTTAAGAGATGAAGTTATATCATAGTTCCAAAATGTCTAGATCTTTTCCCAAAAACCCATCCATTACAAGTTTGAGCAATCACCAAATCTACACTAGTACGTAATAGATTTTTTGTGGGTTCACAAATCTGAATTATAAATTACATAATTCAAACTATAAATTTAGCCTAAAAAATAAACGACATAATTTATTCTAATTTTTAGCAATGTAATTGAGAACATTAAAATTTCAATATTAAAAGAATTACACAAAATGTATCGATTTAAAAAAATTCTTAAATTTAAGTACAAAATATACAAGTCCATCAAAGTATTTAAAAAAAAAAACAAAACAAAGAGCCACAATTCACAAAATGGCATCCAAGAATAACACCCATGGTCCATCTTAATCAATAACAAGCTCCAAACTCCAAAAGTTAAGATTTTTATCTCATTAACAACCACAAGTAATATCCATCCAAAATTATTCTTTCAATTATCTCATATATTATTTTTAGGTTAGTAACTGTTACCTTATATATTTTATTGAATAAATATTAAAATTTAAATTATTAAAAGATTAAAAAAAAAAAACTAATGCAGGTTAGCAGGTATTCGCACGGGTATCTGGCCGAATTTTTTTTTTCCTTTACCAAACCTGCCCCCTATCATGCCAATTTTGCCTGCAATGGATGGATTCTTATGGTATGCAGATTTACGGGCAAAATTGCCATTACAACTCACTACAATGTTGCCTATACTTCCAATTTTATTTTTAACTTTTCCTCAGAATCGTAATTTACAAACTTATGTTTTAATCTTTGGTTTTAATTAATTTGATTTTTAGTTTGTTCTCTTTTTTTGGTTGTTGTTAGTTTTTTGCAATGCTTAAAATGAGTACCGTTGCTGCGACATCGATGGATAGGGAGCACCAAGTCAATGGCAAATCTTTTCATGTGGCGACAATTATAAGTTGATGCTTATCACCTTTTGCGACGTCTTTAGGGTTTGAATATTTACGTTAGGGTTTCACGCGAGGCTTCTTGTTTTCTGTTTGATTTTGTTACGGTGTTCAATACGCAATCAAATGCGCATGGTGAAAGTAAAGAGGTATGTCCGGGAACAACGAAAGTTCGCATAGTATGAAAGATATTGGTTTGACAAGGTTTGACAAGGTCAGGATGGGTGGCTTTGTTTTACGACATCGATGGATACCATTGACTTATAGGATTATGCTAATGACTGATTTTTTTTAAAAAAAAAAAAGGAGAAAAAAATCTGTCGCCGTCAGTTTCAATGTAATTTTGGATTTTAGACATTAGCTTCTCAATACTCACGGTAGCACATGTTAAAAATGCACGCATAATCACGGGTTCATTCATCAATTTTTTAGTTTGAATCTAAGAGAATGGATGATATATAATCGAAGGAACTTGTGGAAGTTTGATGGAATGTTGGATTGACCGTGCCTTTTTGGTGTCACAGTTTGGAGGCTTGGGTTTTGGCGTAACCAGAATCTGCTTAATGGTGTGTTTACCAGCACTGGTAATATTGTAATGGATATTAAGATCCGAACAGAAGAAATTCAAAAGGTTTACCAGAGTTTGTTGTGCCTGCTGCCATGAAGATTGAGAAATATTTTGGGTGGGTGGCCTCTAGTTGGCCTTGTTTCAAACTCAACAAGATGGAGCTCCTAATAATGCTGGTTTGTCTAGTTAATGGGGTTTAATTAGAAAGTGTTTTGGGGAGTGGATAATTGGTTTTAACACGAATATTGGTGCTGGTACCATTACTGGTGCCGAATTATGGGGCCTTTATCAGGTGCTATGTTTGGCTTGGGATAATGGAATTCGGCAGCTTCAGGTGGATGTTGACAGCCTATGTGTTGCTCGGTTGGTGGCTAATGATATCGTTAGGGCAAATATGATTGCATCTCTTATCAGGGGTATCAAAGAATTGCTGAACAGAAGTTGGCAAGTGCAGATCAAGCATGTTTACAAAGAAACAAATCTTGCAGCGACTTTCTTGCAAAACGTGCTCTCTTCCTGCCTGTTGGGTTACATATTTTCAGTTCACCTCCTTTAGGAGCTGAGTTATGGGTTCATCAAGATTGTAAGGGGGTTTCACATCCTCGTTTCATTTTGCCTTAGCTGTTGCTAGGCATGTTTTTGCATAAAAAAAAAAAAAAAAATTCCATTTCATCGGCTTGTGAATGCTTGCCACAGTAATATTTTTTTTCCCCCTATGTTGTGCTAGTTCTCATATTCAACCTCTAGTAAAAAAGGGTGTATATATATTTAAAACTTAAACCGTTTGAACAAAATTATCCATTTGTCAAAATAAAGAATAATTTCATATAAATGCTATGTTACATATCATTCTAAGAAAATAATATGTTTTATGGTAATATGAAGGGTGGATATCTCGATTTTCGATTTGGTTTTTTTTTTTTAAGTCTTCGGTTCAATTTGCAACCCGTTCGAGTTTAAGAACTAGAGAGGTGGGCAAAACCTTAATCAATTTTTTCAAACTCCTAACTCCCTTAAGATTCGAGTTCATGTGCTTTGTCTAGTTATGTATGATGCATAGAAACTTTGTGTTGCTATAAAAATTTTGAATATAGGTGATGAGTATAACTATATAAGTGTTTCGTTTAAAGATTGATTAGATTTTTATAGAATAAAAATGTTATATAGAATTTTAACCTATAAATTGACCTTTCAATTTACGCATATAGTAGTTCATTTCTTTTTAACTTAATAATATAAGTCCATTTTTCCATTTTATAAGAGAGCCTTATCATGCCAGCTTATTTTAATCCTCACCCAAGAATCTAAGTAACTAATAATAGTATTTTAATTGTGCCACACAAGCGTGCTAACTTACAAGTTACGGCTATACATATATATCAACTACAAGACTAATTTGCACCTCAAAAAATTTTCAAGATCAATATAGTTTTGATTTTCAGACATTAGCTTTGTTCATAACTCATTTTACACATCAATGAAGGAAACAAATGAAAAAGAGTTGAAATATTGGAGAAAATTTAATATAAAATTTATGCATAGAATAGATGCTCAGCAATGTTGAGTCAACATATTGCGTGATGAGTTGAATTCCAAATCATAGGGTCTGTTCCTATCCCACCGATGTATGTTGACTAATTACACTATTGAAGATGAAGCTCAAATCCGGAATCGAGGAGTTGGCTGGCATGACGTTTTGGATCCGATTAATGCAACGACTTGTCAACTTTAGTATTTCAGGAAGCTGTATGACAATGTTGCAATGTCGGCAAAGTGGATAAGTTTTTTTCACGTGACTTGACTCGTGACTCACTCATTCAAAACGACATAACAGCTCAACGTTTTGATCTTTTGAACCCAGAAGGCTCTGACACGTTTCTTGTGGCTGGGTGTTAAAGCCGTTGAACGCGCGGGAAGCAGCTGGCATCGAGAACCAGATCCAGGAGCCTTGGCTGACTGATATGGGGTCCCTCTGGATCAATTATACATTGTATAAATAGCCATGTGATCTGTTAATTGAGGGCTTAGATTCAGTTACAATTATTCTTCTTCTTCTCCTCTGTATCTTGAAAACTCAAAATAGTAAAAGCTTATCTCTCTCTCTTTACAATGGATATAGGCTATTGTAAGCTGAAACACTTAAAATCCTTGTGCAGTGTGTATGCGCGATTGAATCTTTTTCTGTTGTATTGATTGATTACCAGGTATTTGATCTGTTACATCAAGTTCTACGTGTTGCAATCTCTAATCGTTGGTAACTCAAGAACCTTTAAGTGGATCCTTGGGGGGACTAGACCAGTAGCTTGCTGGTGATTGGTCCAACATACACTGACTAGTAGTGTGATCCTTATATCTAGGTTTTAAGATTGTAGTTTTTTTTTCCATAAATTAAATTGCAACAATTTATAATGTATTGACTGTGTAGAAGTTCATACCATTGTAACATTGAAATCCTATGTCGGTGTTCAGTTATTATGAAATTTGTCAAGACATTCGTTGAAATCAATGAGGTCATGATTGAATTGTAAGTTAGCAGTACTTTTTTACAACGTTGGATTATATGATTATTGGTCAAAACTTGAAAGATGAGGTTGGATTATTCTAATTTTCAACTAAAAGATTTAAAGGTTGCAGGCATTGAAGATTTGTTCTACATTAAAAGTAGTTGTAATATTAACATCAACAATGTGGCTATTGGGAGCGATGCTATTTTATCATAACATGGATTTTGACTAGGAAAATCTCAAATTTGAGGCCAATAATGGAAATTATTGTTTTTGTCAATCCCTTCCTAGTTTCTTTTCAGAGTAAACAGAGTGTGTGTGTGTGTGTGTCTATATGTATACATATATATATCTTTGTTCCAATGATGACTTGGTTCCGAAGTCATTTAATGGCTCAATCATTCTGTCGGTATTTAGACTTCCATGCACTAAAGGAAAGCACTTAAATAATAACCGAACAGTAATCAAGTAATCATACTTCAGAACAAGAAACCAAATGAGGGTACATTGTATTACACAAAGATTCACAAAGTTGTGACAATACAAACACTTCTTGCCATTTGAAGTTATTAATCCCAACTATAGCCGCAGCTAAAGCAAAATCACTGGGTCTAGTACATAAAATTATTTTTACCGATCTTCCATTCATGCGAGAGACAGGAATACCTGATAGACATACATGACAATAAACCTTCTCCTTTAACTTAAGTTTAGCAGCTCGTGGCATCATGGCCAGAAGAGCTGCCAGTTTTGACTATAACAGCTCCATTGTCCCAACCAAATGCAACCCTGATTACTTATTGATACACAGATTCAAATGATAAGTTGATTATGAAAAATAGTTTAATAATGCAGCACACTTAAAAGTTTGCAAGACGACACATCACGCATTAGTAAATATAACAAATCACAAGCCATATGCTAATTAATAAGTTGATGGAAATTGTTTTGTAACAATTTATGAGAAACTTGCTGATTTGAGCCTTTCTTGCACCAGACGGTCCAAACTCTTTCAAGCCCATAGCTCAGCGTATGCTTCAGCCTGAAAGTTAAGGAATATCTGGAAGAAAAATTCAGAAATTGCCAACTAATGAAGCTTTGGGTACTAAAGCAGGGGAGTTCGGTCTACATCCGTTCAGTAGCTAAGATGAAATGCTATAAAAGGTAACGCGGTTTTGCATGAAACAGAGCAAGCAGAGTACTCTGTCATCAAAACTAGAATTTAGAAGTTATCAACCAGAAAAATTATTACCTAAAAATAGTGGCATTCCATATGAGAATAACCCCGTCTTCAGAAGCTGTAATTATGATGCTAAGCTCAGGATGAAATCAGACTGCAGTAACATTGTTCGCGTGGCCTTTTCAGATTTGTACGCGAGTTTTGGTTTTATAATCTCTCACCTATTTACCCACAGGCAAAATAACTTATACAATGAATTGGAAACAATCAATAAATTAATTGATAATCAAAGTTTCACAAGTAGCAAACCTTGACAGTGAAATCATCGGAGCCAGTATTGAGATGAACCTCATCTCTAATGATGACGCAATCGATGCAATTTATCCCTTTCGTATGTGCACCCAATGTGAACTTTGTGGTAGAAAATTCTATGTTCCAAATCTGAAAAAGAAGGTAAAAAAAAAAAAAAAATTAACAGAACATAAATCACATATTCAACCCAAGAAAGAAAGTTAGTAACCAAAGCGTGCAGCAAACAAGCCCGGGGGTATAGGAACCTCAAGTTCCCTGACACTGTCCACTGTGTTATAATCGAAGACGCGTATGAACTTGTCATCGGAGCCAGAAAGGATCCAGTGCTTTCGTGCTATGAACCTGGCTGTCCTAACTGCAACGACACATTTAGATTGCTAAGTTGTACAACATATGAAGAAAATATGAGTAGTGTACTTGGGGACTCAGTGACCTTGTTAGACTCCTCAATCGACTGTAGTAGCATCATAGAAAATAAGAATCAAATTAAACAAACCCACTGGTAGAATATTACAGTTTATCAAGAGTAATCGAATCTTTTGCTATGCCTTTACCTGAGAATGGCAGTTCCAGATGTAGACAAATCCTGGATACAAACTTTGCTAGAATCCTGCATGAAAGCAATTTTGATTTATCTTTCGTCACAATTGGGTTGTAGACTGTAGAAAGTAATTTAATGCGTACCATGGTTGACTTGGATGAAAATCCAGAGATTTTTTATTTACCCTATCAAAATTCTGGATGAATTCTGCCTGGAATCAGAAAATTATTTTAAGCTTGTTAGGACTGAGAAAAGCATTTTAATGAATAAAGCATTAAAATAATTAATGAATAAATAAATTGAAGTTACGTTAAGCATAAAAGAGTATTCAGTCATACCTAAATTTGAAGTTTGGGAGGCTGCAACAATTCATCATATGCCCAAAGCAGATGTGAAAGATAGAAGAATGAAAAAAAAAAACAAAAAAAAAAAAAGAGAATTAGTTCATTTCAAAAACCAGAAATTCTATTAATCCAATCCAAATTTTAATTAAAATTCTATTAACATTTATGTATGCGCGTGTATGTCGGTCACCGTTTCCATAGTTGAAAATGTTTGATCTATATATCAAAATTTGTTTATGGAAATTGCTTTTTGAGAGTACTTCTCTCTCCCTCTCTTTATCTCTCTTTATCTCTCTCTCTCTCTCTCTCTCTCTGTGTCTATATATATATACACACAGACACACGTACCGTGAAGATGCTTTGTAGTTAAGGAAAATTAAACATAATCCAGGCAAAAACTCTTTTATGTTGTCATATGCTCTAATTTTGTCCTTTGATTATTCTGACGCGTCACAATCGATGGTGAAGATCAAGTTTCTATTAGTCATGAATTAATTGCCCACGTGCTTTGAATCTTCATGCATGCATCGTTTTGAATATCCGTTTTTTTTTTTTTTTCCCTTAACAATTGTACCACCCTTTGAAATGATCTAAATTTAAGAAAATGATTCATCATAAAGCTATGAACTCAACAGTACTTCCTACATTTTATTGAAATATTTCTTTTCACAGCTTCGGTATTCTTTACCTCCCTCTGATGTGATGTGCCAGTTAAAAAAATAAAATTAAATTAAGGCTTTTTGTTTTGGGCTCACAATTTTGGGTAAATTGGCTTAGGCCGGGTTTTTTAAGCCCAAGCCCACTAAAGTAGAAATGTAAGAGCCGAACTGGTCTGGGCTTAAGCCTAGCTTAGTCTTTCACTTTTTTTTAAATGTTTTTAAATTATCATAAACTTCAAATGAGTTAATAATAATTAGGTTATTGTAATTAAATAATGAATTAAAAACAATGAATACTTTAAAATAAAATATAAATAAAGAAAACGAAGAGATTTAATTTCATGTACTGTATTCCCTATTTCAAGCATGTTTTTAATTAATTAACACTTGAAAAGAAATTAGTATTATAATTTTAAGTTTTTTAATTCATTATTGATATATAAATTAAATATTTTTTATTATTTTTAAATTTTAATTTATTATTCTAATTTATAAATTTATTTTTTCAAAAAAAGAATTTGGGCTTAGTCTAGAATTTTTTTTTTTAAAATCTTTATCTAAACCTTCACGTGGAAAGTTTGGACTAAAGTCTAGGTTTGGCAATTTGACCTGACCCGATTTTTAATCCGATTGACCCGACCATTTTTTGGATTTTAGCCTAAATATTCGGGTTTCGGATCGGGTTCGGGTCAAAAAATTAAAGCCCGATCAAAATTCAGGTCAGGGTCGAGTCAAATATCAACCCGACCCAATTGAAAAAAACACACACAATGCAATAAAATTAAATAGTTATGAAATTACATTGTATTTTTTAATTTAATTATATGTTTTTACTTCTTAATGTTGATTGTGGAATTGAATTGTAAAAGATTATTCTTATCAATCAATTATTTAAAAAATAATTTTGTGATTAATTGTATTATATATTTTGCCTTTATGTTGTTAATTATTTTAAATCAAAAATTATTTTTTGTTTTATATTTATAGAATTGTAATTAGAAGAGAATAAAAATAAAAAATAATATGAATGAATTTAGTATGTAGTTATAAAATTACTAGGTATTAATAAATTTAAATGTTGAGTCCAAATTATTAATTTATGTTACAACAATTCTTGGAGGGTCAGGTTGGGCTCGACCCGAATCGGGCTACTATCGGGTTGGGTTCGATCTGGTCCAAATTATAAATGTTTAGATTTTAATCGGGTCGCGCCTTAGAAATTTTTTTCCGGGTCGGGCTCGGGCTTGGTCAAGCCTATAGCCGAATGTTCTGAATGATTATTACTTGTTAGTAATGGACCAATGGTAAAGATCTTGGGAATTAGATCACAGGCTGGGGTGTGGAGTTCATAAAAGGAGTTGTCAAGAACCCAGTTGGCAATTTTGAGAGATTGGACAATAGCAAAAGCTCTTCCGAAAATCATCCTCTGCATTTGTGGTTGACTTAGGTAGGTCCATGAATACTCGTTCCTTTACCAGGGAAGACTTTTCTCCGGCACCAATGTCAATTCATCATCATTCATTGCATTTCCTGCATCTCCATAATTTAAAAATCATAAACAAGGTCAATCATGGACAGTCAAAATAAGGGTTCTTCGTGTAAAATAAATAAAATGAATTGTGTTTTTTTTGTTTGGGGGGGGGGGGCTTACCAATAGAATCTAAAATTCCAGCCTCAACAAATTTAGGAATATGAAATAACGGGCCCAAGTTTGCTGGTGAAGAAGGAACTACTGCAGCTCTCGCGATTCCCATCTGCTCAGCAACTTCTAGTGCGCATCCAACACTAACATCTGCAATTACACACGTGATTCTGTCGTAATCATTTGATTCGTTGGCCTTGTCAATCAAGCTCTTTAAGCGGCCTGGCATAACTGTTACAGAGTCTGTCTCACCTTTGGAAAATCTTTTCGATCAGCTTCATGTGATTCCAATCCATCAGGAACTGAAACCACAGTTATCCGGCTAGACCTTTCATCTTTTTCTGGTATTGAAGCCATAGATTTTGACCGCATTTGCTGTGTGCTAACAACTGTGACCTTGATTCCATGCTCAGAAATCTTTGCTGACAGTTTTATCAGTGGCCCAGTAAGAACTGGTGCTGGATATGATATCACCAGAACATGGGGTTCCCTGCTCAGTTCAAATAGTTGCAACGTTTCCTTAGTGAGCTGCAAGCTACAATATCAAGGAAAGCTACAAGGAGAATATCAAAGCAAGGTACGGGAAAAGAATCAAGTACTTTATATTGAAATGTTTGCAAAATATCTTTTAAATCCCTCAGAATTTGGCTTAATAATAAGCGGATCTTGAAAAATAGGCAAAATTCTGAAATTCCAGCATCTGTCTCTTATATCATGTACATCTGCAATCTTATTATGAGCCTCTTTTTCTTATTTCACTTTCTTAGCTCTTGGTACTGGATTTCCGTTTCTGTAGACTCTTTAGCTTTTGCTTTGCATGTTTGATCTTCTCTACTATCAAACGCCGGCCATGAAAATCGCTTTCTCTTTAGAACATTGCATTAATCGACGTTCTTGGCTCATGCTTATTTCCCTGTCCGCAGTCCATTAATAACAATAAAAATTCAAAAGATTGCTTTCTCAAAAGAGGCATGTACAACTGCGGCCTGCCGAAACATTTTTATATCTATATTGTTCTATGCTTGAAGGTAATGTGATGTAGCCACATTTTTTTTTTAGTAATTGTTTTCTCTCCTAATTTGAGCTTTCATGAACTCTAAAGACTACGAACCACATTTTGGAGGTCAAGAGTTTAAGCCACGCTTGCGTTATAATAATTTTTTTTCTTCACTTTCAGGAGTTATTCTCTCTGGCTTAGGCTTCAGCTATGCTATATTAAAGGACGTAGTGATGGATTTTCGAGTTCAGGTTTGCAAAGGTACGTAGCTACAACAGTATCATCAAGATAGGCCTTGATAAATTTCTATTTGCATCTATTGATTCATTTGTAATTTTATGTTATATAATTAAAAAAGAAAAATATGATCTCTGCCACGTATATTTTTATGATGGTTAAGATATCTACAACCCACCCACTCATCACCAACAGTTACTTTACTTAGGAGCATAAGAAATCAGAGACATTGAAACGCAGGGCATATTAGCAAGTTTGTCTCGCTAAACACTCGTTTTGATATCACAACTAGCATTTATCATAACTATATCCACTTGCATCCGATATAATTGATAGCAGTTAACTTATTCAATTGCCACTGTGAAACATAGTCTCAAACCTACCCTTCTTAAAACTTTTCTGCAATTATATCTAATATGATTATATGAAAAAAACCAATCAAGCATGATTTGGCAAAATGCATCTGATCTGCTCCATTGCTCCTTTGCAACAAACTAATTATCTTCTCTGCTCAGTAAGGTCTGATCCACATCACTCATTACTAAAATAGGCACAAATCATTTAGTTTGGGTACAAATTATGGGAAAAATATTAAGATCCCTAGCATCGAATATAAACAGTAAAACCCACATAATTTCTAAGAACCTGCAAAGAAACACAAATATTTTATAATAGAATACAGCTTTGTCACAAATGATCACGTGTCAAGATTCAACATCTATTGGTTCCCATCTCTCAAAGTGGAAATCCAAATTAGCATAATGTTTATTACTTAGAATTTTGACATGAATCTTGGGCCATTGGTTTCAAGTAATCTCATGATAAACATTAAAGTTTCAACTAGCATTTATTGGTAATTATTTATCCACCACTGGATTTTGTTTTCAAGTCAATGGTTCAAAATTTATGTGAAAATTAAATTTAAGTTCGAGCAACCTCAGTTCGTTACGTTATTGCTAGCTGCACAATTGATCAAAAATGATATTTTTCCTTATCAAGAAAGAAGTTCTTGGCGTAATCTTTAGCATTTTTGTCTCTTTCTCTAGCTTTCCAATTCTATGAGTAGTTAACGTCAACAAAGCAAACAACTGAGAAAGTAAAACGAACTTTCAAGAAGGATCTGTGATTGCAGAATTGGCAAGCTTAGGAAATTTAAGAATTTTTTTGGGAAAATTTTAAATAATGTATTATTATTGAACTATGGCCTTGTTTAGGATTGAGAATGGACAGATTAAAAGATATAGTACTAAAATATTTGATAAATCTTAGTTATTGTAGGTTAGAAGCTAAATTAATTTAATGTTATATTTGTATAATAAAAAATGTATTATATCTTTATTAATTTTGATAAAATTATTATTTAGAAATTATATTTCCTAAATAATATTAACTTTCATTTCATAACTGCAATTTTTTTGGAACAATAGCTATAACTTAAAATTTAGAGCATCTTAACACCAAACATAACCTAAATTTAGTTTGTTTCATCCGCATCATTAGAAACCCATCAAGTAAAGTTCAGGCTTATTTTTTAAATCTTAATCTAATTTTTAAGTGGCTTCAATTATATGATACATCAATTACTATCAACAAATTTGAATTATATTATTGAAAAAATAATAACTATGGATCATTTGCACACATGCTAAGTTTCTCGGAGTTTATTAGGTTCTCAGGTGAATTCATAATTCGTTAAAAGAGTCAACCTATAATTGAATTTTAAAAAATATTAGACATTTAATAATGATGCATGGGCATGATCTGTTCACATGTCTTCTTATCTTGATTCTCGGTGTTGATTGTGTAGTTAAGTCAACTTATAATTCTTTTTTTTTTAAAAAAAAGTAACTCACAAACACAAAATTCCAAAAAAAAAAAAAAGAATTTTAATAGATACACGACCCATAATATGCAATTGCGCATGATCTGTTCACTTGTCTAGATTCTCAAGTTAAAAAGGAATGGTTCCCATGTAGGAGCAAAAACGCCCATTGAAGCAATATTCCTGATTAAACAAAGTTCAAAAATTACCGGCCAGAGCCAACGAGGTGTATCTGAAATTAAATCTTTTATTAACCTCAAACTCAGTATACACTAATAAGATAAACTAAAGAAGATGGAGATTCTTCTCCCCAAAAAAAGAAAAAAAAAATTGGACGCCTGAATGCAGATCATTTAAAAACAATGAACGCAGATTAATAATAGACCAAGAGAGAAGAGACTAATCGGTAGGAAGCTATCTGTTGAAGAAACAGAGACGAAATAATTAGTTCCTCAAATGAAAACAGGAAAAACATACTTTTATTAATTATCCTTAACGGGTACTCATTACATACGGGATTGAAACACAAAATCAAAGTAAGAGGGATTAAAATGCACAGTGAATTAGGAAACAAATATTACAACTCATATGACTTAGGTTCGGACGATTTCAATATTCGCCAACAACGTGTCTCTAATTTTTAAGAGTCTGGATAGAGTTTCTTTAGTGTTGATCCTCTCCTCAGGTGATTCGCTTGTGCACTCCACGGCCAAATTCAAGACTGATAATATACATAGCTCCTTTGCAGCAAAGTCATTGTCTTCTCCACTCAGTAAGTTTGGATCCACAACATTCATTATTGAAACGGGTAACGAGTCCTTAACCCAATCTTTTAAGTTCATCTCTCCAGAAAAAATTTCATTTGTGGGCTTCTTCTTTGTAAATATTTCCATTAACATAATTCCATAGCCGTAGACATCACCTTTTGTTGATACTTGTCCTTCCCTTCCATACTCTGTGGATCACATCAATGTCATAGTTGGATAATTCATAAATATTTATGAAAAATCAATAATATATTTTAAGATCAAGAAAAGAGAGAGATAGAACAAACCCGGTGCCATGTAACCTATTGTGGCGAGTGTTTGTGTTTGTTTCATTGATTCTTCTTCATTTAACAGCTTTGCAATACCAAAATCACTCAAATGTGCAACCATGTCTTCGTCCAATAAGACATTGCTAGGCTTGATGTCGCAGTGAACTACAGGATTTGAATGACCAAAGTGGAGATATTCCAAAGCCAATGCAACGTCAATCACTATGCCCAACCTTTGGAAAATATCCAAATTGAAATTGCCTGAATATAGACAATCCTCCAAGCTTCCTTTAGGCATGTATTCTAGTATCAAAGCTTTAAAATTATCATTTGTGCAACTGCTGATAATTTTGACAAGGTTTCGGTGACGAATACTTCTTAGCACTTCACATTCACCATCAAAACTCTTTAATGCTCCATTGTGTTGTAGGTGAAACACCTTTACGGCAACCTCCATCCCATCTTGAAATCTACCTTTGTAAACCGAACCAAAACTTCCACTGCCGACTAAGTTGTTTACACTATATCGATCTGTAGCTCGCGATAGCTCATGGTATGAGAATCTTCTCAATTCCACTTGAGGTGACGTGTGAGCTACAACGCTCGACAACTTTCTGCTTCCTTTTCGACATTTGGAGATTAATCCAAATCTTAAAGCTAGTATGACTACGATTATGAAGGCAACGCTCAAAGGCAAAGAAACTCCTAGGAGAACGACAGTTTTTCTTGATTTTCGATGAACGCTTGTTTTGCTGCTTTTGCATGATGGGACTTGCAGATGGGGTGAACCACACAACAAATCATTTCCCATAAATGATTTACTTGTGAAGTTTACAAATGATCCTCCTTTAGGAATCTCTCCTTGTAGTCTGTTGAAAGAGAGATTTAGACCTTTGAGGTGCAAGATTTTCTCCATGGACGCAGGAATAGCCCCGGAAAGATTATTATTGGACAAATCCGAGGATTCCAAGCTTACTAAGTCGCCAAAGGATTTTGGAATTGTGCCTTGAAATCTATTATCCTCTAAAGAGAGAGTAATTAGATTCTGTAGCCCTCTAATTGTGGGTGGAATAGAACCCGATAATTTATTTCTTGACAGAGATAATTCGAGTAGAACCTTCAAATTCGCAATTTCTAATGGAAGAGAACCGTTCAAAGACTTGGATGAAAAGTCAACGCTCAGGATGTCTTTAAGCTTCCAGAAAGTTGATGGTATAACGGAAGTTAACTGATGGAAAGCAATTGAGATGTGCCTTAGAAAAGGTAAATGACCTAAGCAGGCGGGGATTGATCCAGAAACTTGTTTTGGTACAAGTAAAGCCTGTACAGTTCAGGCAAAAGACAAAGCTCTTCTGGGATTTGTCCTTCTAATTTATTATTTTCAAGACCCAAGACTTGGATATTTTTTAGTTTTTGAATGTATTGGGAATGGAACCATTCAATTGATTGTATCCTAAATGTAAAGTTGTCAAGTTGAATAGGCTTCCAATCTCTTCAGGAATACCACCCCGAATGTTGCAGTCGTGCAAGTAGATTTCTTTTATAGCAATAGAAAGATTACCTACTGAACTTGGGATGACACCATCTAGTGGATTTTCTATTATACTTAGGACTTGTAAATCTTTGCAATTTGCCATGGAAGAAAGAAAGCTCAATTCAGGGGCTGAAGATGTTAAGGAGTTATTTTGTAATTCAAGCAACTTGAGGTTTCTTAAATTGTGAAACTCGTTAGGAATAAATCCTGAGAAGGAGTTATGTCCCAAATCTATGATGAAGAGCTTAGAAGCATTGAAGATGAAACTTGGAATTGACCCACTAAAATTATTAGCTCCCAATAAAAGGCGCTCAAGATTTGGAAATATCTTTGCCTGATGGAAGAGTTCCCGAGAGAGTATTATTGGCAAGAGCAAGTATTTTCAGTGTTGATATGTTGAAGATTGTAGTTGGGATAAAACCAACTAGGTTGTCAGTTTCAAGCTCCAAATTCTGTAGATTACGAAGATTGGCGATTTCATGTGGTATCTTACCTGCAAACATGTATGCAAGCACAATTACGATGATTCTTATACTAATTTTTGTGCGATTTCAAAGATATTCGAATCCATTACGTATATATACTTGGTACTCAGATTTGCTCTCAATAATATAATAAATAAAAAGTTAAAACATTCGAGAGTTATTAAAAAGGTACGTACCCATCAAGTTGTTGTAGCCCAGATGTAGCTTTCTGAGCGAGGTCAAGTTCCATATTTCTCTTGGTATGGTTCCTGAGAAATCATTGAATGACAAAGATAATTAAAGTTAGATAAAGTGGATGGTCTATATTTCACCATGAATGTTGTTTGCGGACAGAGAAAGAAGATGTGTTGAAGATAAAATACTGGGAAAAAGCAGGGAGAGCTTATAGATGATGGATATGGTCCCGGAAAGCCGGCCGGTTAAATTTTCCAATTATTCTGGCTGACAGGAATTAAACTAAGCGAAACTTCATAACTTTTCACCAAATTAATTGGCAGGTTCAAAATGAAAGTATCAATGAACTATATTTAAGAAACAAAATGTTTATCGTATAAATTATTATGGGATCATCCGTACCTTGAAGCTTGTTACTTGTAAGACTTAACACCTCCAGCTTGGTCAAGTTGCCAAATTCCTTTGGTATAGCCCCTATGAAATAATTCTGTGACAAAGATAGTTGTCGCAACTCTCTGCAGTTTGAAAAAGTGGAAAGTATTTCGCCATGGAACATGTTTGTCCTCAGAATCAGGGATTGCAAATTAGGAAAATAATTGCAAATATTCGGTGGGAGTTGGTCAGATATTTTATTGTTCGCAAAATCAATAACATGTAAAGAAGAGATGTTGAAGATTGAAGAAGGGAGAGAACCATTGAGTAGGTTATCACTGAGATCAATTATTTGCAGTGAAGATAGATTCCCGAGTTGATAGGGGATGGTTCCCATAAGATTTAAGCCAGAAATATTTACGGCTGTGACTCTATGAGTATGAACATCACAAGCGATGCCCTTCCAGTTACAGACAGAGCTACTTGTGTTCCAATTTTTGGCCAAAAGTTGGTTGGATCATCAGTTATGTGGACTTTAAGGGCAAGAAGGGCTTGTCGGTCTGCGGTAATGTCTATGGCGGCAATGGCTGCTGCCATAAGTATTAAAGAAAAAATAAAAAAATCGATGAGGAAAACTCCATTTGTCTCCATGGATGAAGAAAACTCGAGTGGAGATTTGAGTCACGTGCTTTCGTTTGGCTCCCCAAGTATAAATAGTGAAACCCCCACCTAATTTCTAAGAAGCTGAGTCTTTGGCATCATTGGTCCCATATCAATTCTATGCTTGTCATCTATGTATGATTATTATCATGATTGATTGAAATATGCACATAACAAAAAATAAATAGAAAATAAGTAGTGCTCTAACAGAATCTAATACGTCATTCAAATGAACGAATAATGGGGGTTCATGTGTCAAGTTTTAATTATTGGTTACCATTTCTCAAAAGAAAGTCCAATTTAGCATAATTTGGAGGGTTATAATTTATTCTGCAATTTGATCGATTATAATTGACGAAGAAGAATAGTCTTTTGCTATGTATAAATTATTTACGTTTAAGAATTGATTAGTATTGTAATTTATGCCATAATTGCTAACTGCACATATGATATTTTTATAACATATCGTATAGAATGATCTTCATTATTGAACTAGATGAAGTTTGTTTGTACTCGGTGACAATAATTTGCTTGACATGTCAAGGTTCTTGGAATCTATTGAGTATAACTTATAGTTTGCTTGACGACAAAAAGAAAACGATAACTTATAACTAAGAAAAATTGCATGCTGATCTTAGATGCGAAAGTACAAATAGATACCAATAATTTCTGAAAACAGCTTCGTATTGTCCACAATTTTTGTCCTGTACCAATCAGCCAGTTTTTCTTTACTTCCGTTTTTAGTGTGTTATTCAAATAAACAGTTAAATGAGCTTCAAGGCAAGAAGGGTTTGAAACGTTTGTTGGTCTATTGTAAGTCTATGGCTGCTGCCATAACTAATAAAGAAAGAATCGAAATATTGGTTGAAGAAAACTCTTATATGTCTCCATGATGACCATGAGAGAATAATGATTTTGGTTCAGAAGTGAAAACCAAAAATAGTGAAAGCACATGATTTCTAGGAAGCTCCAAAAAGAAATAGATAATAGATCCTTAATTAACACAAATGAATAGATCTGTTCACGCTAAAATTTTGCACATTACGGTGGTCGGTTGTGAGGAAATCAAGAATTGGACGATGTCCTCATCTGAACTTTGAATTTAGTGTTCTTTATCTACAAAAGAATGAAATCATAAGGGAAAATCATAAGGGCGCAAATGTTGTTATAATATACACATTTTTATTTTTCTAATGGAGCGTATTATTTAATTTTGCCCTTTGGTGTCGATTTTATAAATTATGGATTCATTACATATTATCGTGATTAAAAACGCATTATTAAATTAATTGCATATGAATAATTTTAAATTTGTTGTGACATAAAGCCAAAAATTACAAGGTGGATAAGTCAGATTTCATTTTGTTACTAATCTGGTATTAGTTTAATTTGTAATAAGTTAAAAAAATTCTTTAAATGAGAGAGAGTAGCCGAGAGAAAGGGGAAGAGAAGGAGAGAGAGAGAGAGAGAGAGAGAGAGAGAGAGAGAGAAAGGGGGAGAGAGAGAGAGAATCGAGTTGACCCAATTTGACTGAACCGGATCCGGACATGTGTCTATAACCCAGCAGGATCTTATGATTCTGGCCACTGATCCAGGCAAGCTTAGTATCGTTTTAAAGTCCTCAAGACGCCGATCATATTTCTGCCATACCTATTGTTAGAAAATGACCAGAATGTTGTCGGTGAAGCTCGAAAGTTTTGGCCAAAAATCCATTTTTGTTGCCATCGATTCAACTAGAGTTTGGCCATACCACCAGTTGGGTTCCAGTACTCTCATCTCTAGTTTCCATTTTTGATCGGTCCCATTATTTGAAATTGTCGGATCGCCAACAAACAGTAAGTTACAAACCTGCGATTTTGGGAGCTTGATCTGCCACCGTTACCGCATGTGGGAGGACACTGCCAGCACTGTTGGACTCACTGTGGCTGGAACTAATAAACTTGAGCTTTCTGTCACTATTGATTAAAGTCCGGTCAACATTGATCGGTGAGGGACAATTCGATAAATTTATAAAAATTTAGGGTTAATTTTATTATTTTATAAGTTATGGGTAATTTGGTAATTATGGACTAGGATAGTTAAGTAATTTGAGATTTCGAGAGTAAATCGATAAATGATGTTATCAGGGTTAATTTGATAACTTTACACCCCATGGGTTACTTCAAAAATTTAGAACTCGCAGATTATTTTTATAATTTAAAGTGAGGATATTTCTGTAATTTAGGACTCCGAGAATAATTTGATAAATTATGATTCTGGGGGTAATTTAGTAAAATTTTGATATCGGGGGTATTTGATAATTTTTAGACATAAAGGTATTTTAGTAAGTTTAACTATTTAGGAGTTATATTATGTGGGTTCAAGGTTTATTGAGTACAATTGGTCGTACTTTATGTTATCGATAATAATTATATCGTTTATTTAGTTAGGCAGATCTACGAATAAAAATCAACCAGCAGACGTCAACGATATCGAATTTGATTGTCGTTATTGTGAGTTGAATATACAAAACATATTTTCTTTATAGATTATTATGATTTAAAATATAGTAAAGCATGTTTGCAAATGGATTTTAAAGGCTTTGATTTAATGATTAGATAAAAATAGATTTTATCTGCATAATGGTATGTATTATAAAAATATACACAATTAATTATTTTATTCTCAATTTTGAATATATGCGTAATAACAATAATATTTTAAAGAAAAGAAAATAGATTTAAAGGTTGTTGAAAGTAAAAGGAAATATGATTTCAGATATCATCAAATGTTTATATATATGTGCATTTATAGTTATTTACAAAATCATTGAACAGTACCTTTCCCATATATAGTGATGAGGTGATATGAAATGATATGGAATGATATGAGATACAGGCTTTTAGAGTCGTTTAAGTACACACAAAAGTTTTAGGCCGTGTACTTTGTCACTTTTGTCTTTTGGAGACTAGTTATGCATGCATAGTTATAATGATGAGATATGAAATGTTATTTCTCCGTCTATCTGTGTAGCTCCGGGGTATGATAGTTCCCTGATTATCCGTCCGTCGAGGTTCGGATATGATCAGATATGAGAGAACATTTTCCGTCTATCCGTGTAGCTCTAGAGTACGATGGCTCCCTAATTGCCCGTTCGTTGAGGTCCAATTTATTCATGTAGCTCCGAGACATAATGGTTTCCTAACTTACTTATTCATTGAGGTCCTGATATGATGAGATTGTTTCTCATGGTACTTGTTTAGTGGTGATTTCAGATTGTGTATTTATATGATGCTATGATATGTGCATCCCTAGTTATTTCATGTGATATTATATATGTTTTTTTTCAAATTCAGTGATTTAATTTTAAATGTTAAGTGATTTATTAATATTTCTCGCTTATGGTTTAATAAAATTGTGTTAAAAAATGATATGATTATTTTCAAATAAAATTATTTTAAAAAATTACTATTAATTCACTGATTTTCACTGAGTTTTATACCCACCCCATTTTTATTATATTTTTTCCCCCACAGGAGATTTGCAGGTACAACAGTCGATTCAGCAATGATAGTTATTTGTATTTTGGTTACGTAATGGTATTAGAAGTCATAGAAGTTTTGAGTTGAAATATTTCGGATTGTACAATTTTATAATTAAGGATAACTTACTATATTGAGTGTTAAAATATTTCAGATAACATTTGATATTGTTGAGATGATGATTGGTGGAGTTTGTTGTATTTTGAAATTATTTTAAAGTATTATTTTATTATTTGTAGGATTGGGTAATGTTATAATTATAGGAAAAACTCTGTCAAAATTTCGATAGAAATCTTATTTTTATAGAATCATTATTAGTTTGATTTCGTGGATTAGAGAGACTTATCCTAGGGTTTGGGGTGGGTTGTGATAATTGTTTTCAGCGAAAATCATAAGAGAATATCGTAAAGGCACCATTATTATTACCAATAAAAAATCCACAGGGTGTCGATGTTGTTACCGTAAAAAATCTCGAACACTTAAGTCAAAAATCAAGAATTGCCAAAATAACAACTTCGGAGAGAGAGGAACTCTGAAAGCCAGCAAAACAAGATACTTACCTAGTGAGCAAGTCAGACTTTTACAAGGAGGCCTTTCTAAATCCATATCGTGTTAGAATATCTTTAAGAGTGACCAGTGTATAGATCATTCAAGTTTCTGATAGGAGAGTAATACCTTATGTTGATGCAAAAATCTAGTGTACTTGCCAATAGTTTAGGGAATAAAAAGAAATCAAGAGACAACAGGCCACCCCATCATAAGACAATTAAAGACTTGTTTGGTTGCAGGAGAGCTCCTAAGTTTTTGGTTTTGTCATGTTGCACTATTAACACCAAAAACTGAGGGGATTGGTGTTTGAGGTATAATACCTTGAGCAAAATGTCTAATGAAGAGGCCTATGCTCATCGATGATGAGGTATTAGACAACCACGTGTATGAGCAGTGTGCTCATAAATGAAGGGACAGTAGGTGCAGTAACTTAATAGAATATGAGGAGAATTGCGAGAGCCCAAAATTAATGACTCAGTTAGCAACAGCTATTAACACATTAATGGCACTTATCAATACATGGTTCCTTCCTTTAGATTTTGGGCGAGAAACCCACTTAGTGACAATTTGGGACAATGGATGGCATGACTGGTGAAGTGGAGAACATGGGATAATGCAGACCAAATACCCTGGCAGACTATGAATTAAGCTAGAAATGATAGTAAAAAGGTTAGACACTAATTTTTCAAAAGAAAGATAAAATAATAATTATTGATGCTAAAATTTAGTCGAACTGGTTATTGCGACTTGGACTTCTCGTCAACTTTAATATTTGAAACCTTCACTTAAAATCATAAAAATCAATGTCAAGGGTGCCGGGATTTTTGACGAGAACCCTCCAATGCTCAAGTCAAATTTTTTTTCTGAATATTAAAAAATAAAATAAAATAAATAAAAATTGAGAAGGAGAATTCTTCTCCTTTACTTTAGTTTTGGGACTTTTATAAGTACTTAGATTTATTACACCATCTTTAATGCGTAGTGGCTATTAGTGGATTGAATGCACCATTATAATAATAAGTTAATACATCCATTATATAATAATTACTAGGTTTTAGTTATAACTCCTTATTATGATTTGTTCGAACACATCTACTTACGGTCTCATGAATTACCACCTAATTGAGATAATCTGCTAATAGTCTCAGAGATTACTACCTCATTGAGGTAACCTGCTCATAGATCATCCTGGTGATCTACTCATAGATCATCTCCTCCCGGTGATCTACTCATGGATTATCTCCTAATCGAGGTGACTTGCTTATGGATCATCTTCTGGTTACCTATTAATTACTTACTCTATTTTTACTTTGAAGAGATTCTGGTCACTCTATTTTATTGCTCAAGCACCACTCCTCCAGTTTCTAGTGTTGAGAATAAATCAAGATTAGAAACTATAAAGTTTATAAAATAATTTTTTTTAAACCTTACTCAGCCTTTGGCCTTTTTCCTTTGTAGACCTTTTAACTGAATGGAATGTCTATTCTTTATTCATATGTATTTGCCTGCTCGATTTTTGTCCAATTGATGTATTTCATTAATCCTTCTGAACTAATGTTGACTTTTGCATCGGTTTAAATCAGTACCAAGACTCGAAGTCTTTTAAAACAACTTAATGTTACTACTCGAGTAGATTCTAGTGAACTTCGACCTTTGCCTCGCTTTTTATCTGCTTTGATACATAAGGCCTTTACATCCACATCACTAACTACTCAATAGTGTATTGGCATGATATTGTTGCATATGAGATTTCATGAATTATCTTACATATGACTCAATAAATTAAGATAAGTACATGAATTTACTGATCAGATTGAGTTAATACATTCGTTACATAATAATTTCTAGGTTTCAGTTATAACTCTTGATTCTGGTTTGTTCGAACTCATATGCTCATGGTCTCATGAATTATCATCTGGTCGAGATAATCTGCTCATAGTCTCAGGGATTACCACCTCGTCGAAGTAACCTACTCATGGATCATCCTGGTGATCTACCACGGATCTCCTCTTGGTGATCTTCTTATCATCTACTCATGGATCATCTCTTAGTCACTTATTAATCACCTGCTCTCTTTTTACTTTGAGGATATTCTAGTCATTCTATTTTATTGCCCAAACAATAATAATAATAAAACAGAGAGAGTCTATTCCTGAACAAGGGAGAGATTGGGGGTGCCAAGGTGTGAGTAAAGAACGACAAGATTAATGGTACAGATTTTCCTAAAGTAAACCCAGATTGCTGACTTGACATTGAAGGGTTTACACTGAAAAATCATTAGCGTCCCATTGACTGGTTGTTTTATGTGTAGGAGTTTGCAAAGGAGAAGAATTGTGTTCTAAACTTCTGCTCGTTGTGAAGACAAATAGTCTAAGATTATCCCCTTAATTCATAACTTCAAGTGTTGAAGAGGAATCTCGGTGTGAGATGAGCACCAGATTTTTGCATCAACACCTTAGTTTAATCGTGTTAGGATTCCCAACCCTACCAAAGTGATCAGGGAATAAGGTATAACAAGTGGGACTGATTTGTTAGAATTCTTCAGATTCTTTTTATTTTTTAAAAATATAAAAGGACAAATAAAGTCCAAATTAATTTTTCAATTCCTATTTTCTCTTGGATTTAAAGACGGGTGACAAGTATAATAAAGCTACTTGAAACGATCCACTCTATCAGGGCCCATGGGCGGCAGAATTTATGTTGCAAGCCGACATAATTTATGTTGCAATTTAATCATATTATAACTTACATTAGCATGACTTCTGGAAGACGAATATTGATAAATCGAGTTTATGAATTGGTCCCATCATTGATTGACGTACACGTTGACTATCCTTTTAAAAACCGGTAACGATTATCTTAATCTCCCATATTTTTGTCTTTCTCTGGCTGCCAACTCTACGAGTAGTCAAAGGTCAACAACCGAGAAGCTGAAATGTGTTAGAAATTAGTGGGTGAAGCAGACACGCAGCTAAAATAAAATTGAGAAAATAATAAGATACAGTAACACACAGGACACCAGAAATTACGTGGTTTGGCTTTTAACCTACATCCACGGGCGAAACAGAAAGAAAATATTTTACTAGTGATATAAGGATTACAAGTATTGTAATATTTTGGCTCACTACCCAGAACCCCAATACACCCAATCTCTCACTCACTAGACTCAAATATTCTCTGAAAGAGAGAAAAGAAACTGAAGAATTCGATGCAAAGAAATGAGAGAAGCAGCGCCTTTTTATAGGCAAAATTTAGCCACTGTGCATTTAATTTAATTAATTAAAACGCGTGCGCCGTTTCAATTTTTTCTTCTTCTTTTTCTTCTTCCTTTTTCTTTATTCAAAGAATGCAGCTACAGCTGCATCCTTTGTTCAAATTGCCGACACCACCTTCTAGAAAAGGTGGTGCTTTGCTGTCAACATTTCTCCCACTTGGAGTTTGATTGAGGACCAATCAATCTCTACACCATCCTTTCTGCTTCGCCGTTGTTATGTTGCTTACGTCTCTGCTAGGCCACAAAAGGATCTACTCCAAATAAACTTGTCTGCATTGATCGACTTGGTCAAAACATCTGCTAGGTTTTCCTTGGTATAAATTTTCTGTAGGTCCACATTTCCATCTTCTACTACTTCACGAACAAAGTGATACTGAACCCCTATATACTTTGTCCTGGAATGAAAAGCTGGATTCCTTGCAATATGCAAGGCACTCTGACTGTCACAAAACACTGAAATTTTTTGTTGTTTGTGCCCGAGCTCCTCCAATAATCTTTATATCCAGATAGTTTCCTTGCAAGCTTGTGTAGCCGCCATGTATTCTGCTTCTGTTGTAGATAGAGCTACAACAGTCTGCAGTTTTGAAACCCAGCTTATAGCTGCTCCTGCAAGTATAAACACATAGCCTGTAGTAGATTTCCTTTTATCAAGGTTTCCTGCAAAATCTGAATCCACGTAGCCCCTGACAATAAATTCTGATCCTCCATAACATAATGCAACATCTGAGCTTCATTTGATATATCTCAGAATCCTCTTCACAGCTATCCAATGTTCTCCACCAAGATTCGCCATGTATCGACTGACTACTCCTACTGCTTGTGCAATGTCTGGTCTAGTACATATCATAACAAACATCAAACTTCCCACTGCTGATGCATACGGTACTCGAGACATTTCTTTTCTGCTTCAGTGCTAGGACACATACTGGAAGATAATTTGAAATTAACAGAAAGTGGGGTAGAAATTGACTTACAGTCTTGCATGTTGAAGCGCCGCAAGATTTTCTTTAAGTAATTCTTCTGTGAAAGCCAAATCTTTCTGTTATTTCTGTCTCGGTGAATTTGCATCCCTAGAATCTTGTTTGCTGGTCCCAAGTCCTTCATTTCAAACTCCCTAGCCAATTGTGCCTTCAATTCTTGGACTCGATCTTTGTTGGGGCCTGCTACCAATATGTCATCCACGTACAACAGTAAAATGATAAAATCATTATCTTCAAACCTCTTGTAATATGCACAATGATCTGAATTGAGTCTGTTGTATCCAAGGCTCATGATGAAGGAATCAAATCTCTTATACCAACACCTCGGCGCCTGTTTGAGACTGTATAGAGATTTGTTCAACCTGCAAACCAAGTTCTCCTTTCCCTTTTCAGCAAAACCTTCTGGTTGGAGCATATAAATTTCTTCTTCAAGTTCTCCATGAAGAAATGCAGTTTTTACATCTAACTGCTCTAGATGTAGATTAAATGTAGCACACATCGCTAAGACTATTCTGATTGTTGTGAGTCGAACCACTGGAGAAAATATTTCGTTGAAGTCAATACCTTCTTTCTGAGCATATCCTTTTACTACCAATCTTGCACGATACCGCTCCACTTGGTCATTACCATCACGTTTGATCTTGTAGACCTATTTGTTTCCAATAGCTTTTCTTCCACGTGGTAGCGGCACAAGTTCCCATGTCTTGTTCTGGTGTAGAGCTTCAATTTCTTCCTGCATTGCTGTCATCCACAAAGCAACATTTGAGCTGTTTGAAGCTTCATGGAAAGTTGATGGCTCTCCATCCTCTGTTAAAAGACAATATGCAACATTGATCTCTGTGACATAATCCGAGTGCCACGCTGGCGGTCGTCTCTCACGAGTTGACCGTCGAACTTCTGGAGCCTCGGACTCAACTATTTTTTGTTCCTCGTGCTCTGGAGTTGCTTTAGAAGAATCTGAATCTTCTGGATTATTTTCCACATGTACTGGTACAGTCTCTGATTTTTCTTTTAAAGTGCTACCATTCTCATCTCTCATTTGTAGTTGATTTTCTACAAAGACAACATCTCTACTGATGACAATCTTATGGGCAGTGGAGTCCCACAGACGATACCCCTTAACTCCATCAGCGTATCCCAAGAAGATACATCTTCTAGATTTTGGATCCAACTTTGTTCTTTCTTGAGCATTGTACATCACGTACACAGGACACCCAAATGTATATAAGTGAAAGTAATCTACTGGCTTTCCTGTCCACATCTCCATTGCTGTCTTCAATCCAATTGCTGTGGATGGCAACCGATTTACTATATAACAGGCGGTTTTAGCTGCTTCTGCCCAGAATGAATTAGGCAGACTCACAGTCTTCAACATAGCTCGTATTCTTTCTGCAAGAATTCTGTTCATCCGTTCTGCCACTCCATTTTGTTGAGGAGTGTATGCCACAGTAAATTGTCTCTGAATACCTTCTTGCTTACAAAAAACAATAAACTCGCCGTCTGTATACTCTCCACCATTATCTGTCCTTAAGCACTTAATCCTTTTACCGGATTCAAGTTCTACCCGTGCTTTATATTCTTTAAACACTAGAAATACATCTGACTTTTTCTTAATTGGATATACCCAACATCTCCTAGAATAATCATCAATGAAAGTCACCATGTACTTTGCACCTCCCATAGATATGTCAGGTGATTCCCAAACATCAGAATGAACTAAGTCTAGAATGCATTTACTTTTAGCAATAGATCTACTAAACTTTAATCTATGCTGCTTACTAGTAACACAATGCTCACAAAATGGTAAACTTACTGATTTGAGCCCTGGAAGCAATTTTCGTTCAGAGAGAATCTTCAAACCTTGTTCTGACATGTGACCAAGTTTGAGATGCCACATCATCGTTGATTCTTCTCTATTTAATGCGACACACGCATTAGCTTCCTGCAGTGTTTCTCCTTTAAGCATGAACAAATTAGCACCGATCTTTTCTGCCTTCATCAGTACAAGCGCACCTTTAACTATCTTCATGATCCCATTTTCAACATGAGTTTTGCACCCATGATTATCTATTTGCCCTAAAGACAATAGATTTTTCTTCAGTCCTTTAACATATCGTACCTCCCCCATTGTGTGAATTGTACCATCAAACATTTTAATTTTGATAGTACCAATACCAGCGATCTCCAAGGCATGATCATCACCCATGTAACAGATCCTCCTGAGATAGGTTCATATGTATGGAACCATTCTCTCCGAGAGGTCATGTGCTAGGTAGCTCCTGAGTCTATGAGTCAGATGTCAGATAGTCGTTTTCTGCCTTCTGAAACAATTATTGCCTCGCTGTAGAGAATTTCACCATCATCTGAGGTACTTGCTACACACCTCTGAGCATTTGATGACTCAGGTTCTTTGCCCTCTCTTCTCTTCTGGTTACTCCAACATTCTTTCTTGACGTGTCCTTTCTTACCACAGTTGTAGCATTTAATATTTTTTTTACTTCTGGATTTTGATCTACCATGATTGTGACTCCCACTGGGGCCACGTTCTATTGATCTCCCTCTCGTCACCGATAGCGCCTCCATTTGCTGCGAACTTACTTGTCTGTCTTCCTTACTTTTCCGCCTGCTCTCCTCGTTTAATATGGAGGCTGCAACATCATCGAAAACTAGACTGTCCGCAGGATTGTTGTTCGTTAGATTGATGATGAGTTGATCATATGAATCTGGTAGACTTTGAAGTAGAAGTTCCGCACGTTTATTTTCCTCTATATTATGACCCAACGTTGTAAGTTGTGAAAATAAAGTCTTCAAAGTGTTGATATGATCAGTCACCGAAGTGGATTCTGTCATTCGAAGAGTATAGTCTCCTCTTCAAGAAAATTTTATTATGTAGCGACTTAGCCTCGTACAATTTCGTGAGAGTATCTCAGATTTCCTTCGCTGTCTTTTTCTCTGCCACACTGGATAATACTCCATCTGCAAGTGCCAAGTGTAGATCAGCAATAGCGTTGCCGTCCATCTCATTCCACTTGTCATCAGTTATCTCCATGGGCCTTTCTCCAATTGCTGCCAAGTAATTATTTTTCCTCAGAACTGCTCTCATCTTCATTTTCCACAACGAGAAATTATTCCAATTGAATTTCTTAATTTCATACTTTGCTGCCATTTTGTTGATAAATTCCACACACAAACTAGTGTATTACCTTGAATAGTTGTGAGTATGTGTAAGAATGCACACCAAGAAAGTTCCCAGGAAAGACTGGAGGGGTCACAATGGTCCCACTTAAAACCCAGACTCCTTAGACTCTTATTGTCTTTGTGACAGAATTTTTCTAGACATGTACAAAACTACACAGTTGCTATACTCACACTACTATCCCCTGCTTTGCACCACGAACTTTTTGGATCGCTCCCACCGTTTCTCGTGAATAGTAACCGTATACGTGAATAGTAACCATATACGTAAATAGTATCGTATACGTGACTAATACCGTATACGTGAATGTATACTTGAATAGTACCATATACGTAACTAATACCGTATAGTGAACAGTCTTCAACTCCAAAAAATACAATTTAGCTCTGATACCACTGTTAGAAATTAGTGGGTGAAGCAGACACGCAGCTAAAATAAAATTGAGAAAATAATAAGACACAGTAACACACAGGACACCAGAAATTACGTGGTTCGGCTTTTAGCCTACGTCCACGGGCGAAACAGAAAGAAAATATTTTACTAGTGATATAAGGATTACAAGTATTGTAATATTTTGGCTCACTACCCAGAACCCCAATACACCCAATCTCTCACTCACTAGACTCAAATATTCTCTGAAAGAGAGAAAAGAAACTGAAGAATTCGATGCAAAGAAATGAGAGAAGCAGCGCCTTTTTATAGGTAAAATTTAGCCACTATGCATTTAGTTTAATTAATTAAAACGCATGCGCCGTTTCAATTTTTTCTTCTTCTTTTTCTTCTTCCTTTTTCTTTATTCAAAGAATGCAGCTACAGCCGCATCCTTTGTTCAAATTGCCGACACCACCTTCTAGAAAAGGTGGTGCTTTGCTGTCAACAAAATGAACTTTCAGGGAACTGAGATTGCAGAATAGCAGAAAATATGATCCAAGAAATTTATAATGCTCCATTTTTTTAACTAAATGGAATTTGTTTGCATGTTGCAATTTGTATTTTATACTTTGTATGAGATCTGAAGTTTGAATACCGCTAATACTGAGGTGGGATGGAAGATGTTTATTATCAATTTGGAAGTTAAAATGAAACCCTGATAAACAAAGCAAACAGTGTACTCTGTAATGAAAACTAAAATTTTGAACTTGAACATAGTAAGATTGCCCTTCTAAGATGCAAAAACAGGATTTGATTTCATAATACCACACCTATTTCCACACAATTTTTCCCAAAGAGAAAAAAATATTTAATATTAAACAAAACACGGTCATAAAAATTAATTAATTCTAACAGACAGATGACCACTGTGAATGATCTGTTCTCATGTCTAGATTCCTAAGTAGAAAAGGGATGGTTCCTGTGAAAAAGAACCAAACTCTCCCATCTCATCAAACCAGTACCTGATGCCAAAGAGCCAAATTTCAGATCACCATTTTCCACGGAATCAATCTTGACTGTAAATTCGGCTGGAGCCAACGAGGTGTATCTGAATTTTTAACCTTGTATGAACCTCAAACTCAATTAGATAAATTAAAAATTATAGAGGTCTGGATGCAGCTCATTTGAAAATGACGAATGCAGATTAACAAAAGATCGAGAGACGAGGCAATAATCGGCGGAAAGATATCTGTCAATAAAACAGAGACGAAACAATTAATTCCTCAAATGAAAACCAGAAAAAACGTACTTTTATTTAATTACCGTTAAAGGATATTCATCACATGTGGGATTGAAATACACAGTCAAAGAAATAGGGATTAAAATGCACAATCAATTATGAAAGAAATATTACATCTCATATGATCTTATGCTCGGACCATTCCAATATTCGCCAACAATGTGTCTCTAATTTTGAAGAGCCTGGATACAGTTTCTTTTGCGTCGATCCTATCTTCGGGCGATTCGCTTGTACACTCCACGGCTAATCTCAATACTGATAGTATACATAATTCCTTTGCAAAAAAATGATTGTCTTCTCTACTCAGTAAGCTCGGGTCCACAATATTCATCGTTGAATTGGGTAACGAGTCATCAACCCAACGTGTTAAGCTCATCTCTCCAGAAAAAAATTTCATTTGTCGGTGTTTTCATCGTAAAAACTTCCATTAACACAATTCCATAACTGTACACGTCACCTTTTGTTGATACTTGTCCTTCCCTTCCATACTTTGTGGATTAAATTAATTTTAATAGCTAGATAATTCATAAATATTCATGAAAAATCAAAAATATATTTTAAAATCAACAAATAAGAGAGTTAGAACAAACCCGGTGCCATGTAACCAATCGTGGCGAGTGTTTGTGTTTGTTTCATGGACTCTTCTTCACTTAAGAGCTAGGCAATACCAAAATCACTCAAGTGTGCAACCATGTCCTCGTCTAATAGGACATTGCTAGGCTTGATATCGCAGTGAACTACAGGATTTGAATGACCAAAGTGGAGGTATTCCAAAGCTAATGCAACGTCAATCACTATGCACAATCTTTGGAAAATATCCAAATTAAAATTTTCACAATACAGACAATCCTCCAAGCTTCCTTTAGGCATGTACTCTAGTATCAAAGCTTTAAAATCATCATTTGTACAACTGCTGATAACTTTGACGAGATTTCGATGACGAATACTTCTCAGCACTTCACATTCACCATCAAAACTCTTCAATGCTCCATCGTGCTGCAGGTGAAACACCTTTACTGCCACCTCCATCCCATCCAGAAATCTGCCTTTGTAAACTGAGCCGAAACTTCCACTGCCGATCAAGTTGTTTACACTAAATTGATCTGTTGCTCGCAAAAGTTCATGGTATGAGAATCTCCTCAATTCCACTTGAGGTGACGTGTGAGCTACAACGCTCGACAACTTTCTGCTCCCTTTTCGACATTTGGAGATCAATCCAAATCTTAAAGCTAGTATGACTACGATTATGAAGGCAACGCCCAAAGGCAAAGAAACTCCTAGGAGAACGACAGTTTTTCTTGATTTTCGATGAACACTTGCTTTGCTGCTTTTGCATGATGGGACTTGCAGATGAGGAGAACCACACAACAATCATTTCCCATAAATGATTTACTTGTGAAGTTTACAAATGATCCTCCTTTAGGAATCTCTCCTTGTAGTCTGTTGAAAGAGAGATTTAGAACTTCGAGGTGCAAGAGTTTCTCCATGGATGCAGGAATAACCCCAGAAAGATTATTATTAGACAAATCCAGGTATTCCAAGCTTATCAAGTCACCAAAGGATTCTGGAATTGAGCCTTGAAATCTATTATCCTCCAAGGAAAGAGTAATTAGATTCTGTAGCTCTCCAAGCGAGGTTGGAATAGGACCCGATAATTTATTTTCTGCTAGACATAATTCGACTAGATTCTTCAAATTTCCAACTTTTTCTGGAAGAGACCCTTTCAAAGAGTTTGATGAAATGCCAATGCTCAAAATATTTTTAAAGTTCCAGAAAGTTGAGGGTATTGAAGTTAACTCATTGAATTGAAGTGAGAGCAGCCTTAGGGATCTTGAATTACCTAAGCAAGCAGGGATTGATCCAGAAAACTTGTTTTGGGCTAAGTAAAGTGCAGATATACTATCCAAACGACAAAGATCGTCTGGGATTCGCCCTTGCAATTGATTATTTTCAAGATATAAACCTTGGAGATTTTGAAGTCTGTTGAATGTACTCGAAATTGAACCATTCAAATTATTGTATCCTAAAACCAAGTTTATCAAGTTGCTTAGATTGCCAATTTCTTTAGGAATACAACCCCGAATGGCGCTGTTGTTCAATCCGATTTCTTGCACAGAAATCGAAAGATTACCAATGGAACTTGGAAGGATGCTATCTAGTGGATTCTCATTTAAGTTGATGACTTCTAAAATCTTGCAATTTGCCATGGAAGAAAGAAAACTCATTTCGGTAGTTGAAGATGTCAAGGAGTTATCTTCTAAGACAAGCACCCTGAGATTTCTTAAATTGTGAAATGTGTTAGGAATAAATCCTGAGAAGAAGTTCTGTCCCAAATATAGAAGGGAGAGCTTAGAAGCATTGAAGATGAAATTAGGAATTGTACCACTAAAATTGTTATTTCCAAAGTAAAGTTCCTCAAGATTGGGATGCGCAAGGTCTATGCCGGACGGAAGACCCGAGAGAGTATTATTGGAAAGAGCAAGTGCTTTCAATGTTGATATGTTGAAGATTGAAGCTGGAACAACACCAACTAGGTTAGCAGTTTGAAGATCCAAAATCTCTAGATTACGAAGATTGCCGAATTCATGTGGTATCTCACCTGCAAACATGTATGCAAGCACGCTTGCTTATTAATGTTTGCATGATTTCAAAGATTTATATCCAGTAATTTGATTTATGTGCATGTATTTTGGCAAGATTTATGGATATGTAATTCTCAGGTTCGTTCTCCACAGTATAATTAATATAACAAGTTAAAACGAATGAGAATACCCATCAAGTTGTTGTAGCCAAGATATAGTTCTCTGAGAGAGGTCAAGTTCCCTATTTCTCTTGGAATGGTTCCTGAGAAATCATTGAACGACAAAGATAATTAAAGTTTGATGAAGTGGATGGTATTTCGCCTTGAAAGTTGTTTGCACACAGAAAAAGAAGATATATGAAGATGAAACAAGGGAAAGCAAAGGAGAGCATATACAGGATGATATGGTTTCTGACAAGAATAAAAGCATATAGAGCATATAAATATTCAAGGCTGCTGACGCGAATAAAAGCGAAACTTCGTAAATTTCTCCAAATTAATTGGCAGGTTCAAAATGGAAGTAGCAATAGACTGTAAATTAAGAGTCAAAAAAACGTTTGTTGTATGAATTATCCCGTGATCATACACACCTTGGAAGTCGTTATCTCCAAGGCTTAAGCCCTCAAGCTTGGCCAAGTTGCCAACTTCGTTTGGTATGGCCCCTGCGAAATTATTGTCTGACAAAAATAGCTGTCGTAGCTGTCTGCAGCGTGATAAGGTGGACGGTATTTCGCCTTGAAACTCGTTTCTTTCCAGAAACAAAGATTGCAAATTAGGAAAACGATTGCAAATATTCGGTGGGATTTGGTCAGATAGTTTATTGTTTGAAAAATCAATAACGAGTAAAGACGGTATGCTGAATATGGAAGAAGGGAAAGAACCAGAGAGGCTTAAGCCAGAAACATTCAACTCAATGACTCTATGCTTACGGACATCACAAGTGACTCCCATCCAATTACAGACAGAGATACTTGAGTTCCAATTATTAACCAAGAAATTGTGTGGGTCATTGGTTATATGAGCTTTCAGGGCAAGAAGGGCTTGTTGATCTGTGGTGATGTCTATAGGTGCTGCCAGACTCAATAAAGAAAGCATCAAATAATAGGCAAAGAAAACTCGATTAGTCTCCATATCACAGAACAGAGACTTGAATGTGTCATTCGTTTGGTTCACAAGCAGTATAGCATAAATAGCGAATGAAACTCACATAATTTCGAAGAAGCTGCAACTAAAAAAGAAACGTATTAATAGAGCATAGTGGGGGTAACGTGTTAAGATTCCCCAATTTGATTCGCAATTCTTAAAGTGGGAGTGCAAATCTGCACAATTTAACTGGAGGGACAAGTGTATGTTTCAACTTGATCATGCTCAATTTAAATGCGCATAACTTCCGGAAGACGAATATTTTAAGTAAAGCTTAAGAAAAAAGAATTAACGTAGTTTATTCCATCATTGGTTGATGTACTCGTTGACTATATTGATATCTTTCTTTATTTTATTTTTCTTTTAGACCATTAATTATTATCTTAATCTTCCACGGTTTTGTCTTTTTTTCTAGCTGTTCAAAGTTTATGATTTGAGTAGTGGAAGTCAACAGTGAGAAGCCGAAATGAACATTCAGGGAACTGGGATTGCGGAATTGCAAAATGATGAGGACGAGCTCAAACTCAAGTCCAACAAGTCGTTTTGAGGGTACACACTCATATGACTCGTCATTTGAAAAGCTTCGGAGCCAAACCGACATGTTTTAATTTGTCAGCTGGATGTGTAAATACTTCACGTGCAAGACACATGACACGCTTCTGATATGATCAGCTTAGAACGACGCTAGCGAGTGTCGTTTTACACTCACTTAAAGTTAGCTTGTGAATTGCACGTGTAGAAGCTGTTAAGTTCAGTTAGATTTGGCGGGAAAGGCTTGTTTTGCGTAACAAACCCAGAAGCAGAAAAGAGCACATATACATGGTTGCTTCTGGTACATTCTTAAGTAATCGAGAAGAGAGATGAAAGTGTAGAGGGAAGGTTGAAAAAGTTGATCTTTGCAATCTTAATAGTGAAATTTCCATGCTTGATTCCTCTAGTGGATTTAGGCATCTGCAATAGGTGCTGAACCACTATAAACACTGTGTCTTTGTTCTTATTTGCTCCTGTTCTTGATTGTTTTGCCGACTTTGTAATTCTTGGTGGTGTTCTTAGATCTTTTTAGTAGATTTATAGGTCTTGGGTGAACTTAACCCTATACATAGAAGGATAAATTCTTAACACAAAAGATATGGCTGAAGAAATTATTTCATTTTTGAACCAAGGTTCAGCAAATGAAATTGGACAGAACTCAGTACGTACGAATTGTCATTGCAAAGAATTTCTAACTAATCACAAGACATGTCTTCGTAGGAAGATATGTCGGATTATCGGAGGTCATTAAGTATTAAATTCGACTTACGTAAACAATTAATTTTTGCAAAAAAGAAGAGGAATTATCTATGATACCAGGATAAGAATCCAGGATTAATTGGGATTGGGATTGTTCTGTTCTGCTCTGCGTCCTTTGATTTGGAAGTAAAACATCTTCACCCTTGATTCATTTCTAATGGTCTCCCATCCAGCATCTGTTGAGGCAAATTAATTTTGGGGTCCTTTGAACAACAAATTAGAAGAATCATCCGCTCTAGTTGATTTCGATTATAAGAGTTTCTAGGAATAGAACATGAGGATCGGAGTTCAAACATGACTCATGCCAAGGTGGGATGGAATGGAGGATGTTTAATGTTTATGTGGAGGTTAAAATGAAAAAAAATAAAAATACAAATAAAAATGCAGGCTAGTAGAAGAACCCAAGATAGAAGATATGGAAGTGCTTCAACCGACAGAGTACTCTGTCATCAAAACCAAGATTTAGAAGTTATAAAAGTTTTTAACTTTATGTAACATTGTGAATAGTTCGCATATAGGAAGCTGTAGTTTTGAGAGTGGCCTTCGAAGATTCAAACCCGGGATTTGATTTCATAATCCCACACCTATTTTCACATAATTTTTGCCGAAGAAAAATTTTATATTAAATAAACACGGTCCTAAAAATTGATAAAATCGGCACACGCTAATCGGATAAAAATGGAAAAGGTGAAGCTTTGAATGCATTTCATTGCGGACTAAGAAAAGTGGAGAAGAATTGAAGAAAAGTCTGCATAGGTCACAGACAGAGAAGAAAACAAGAAAACTTCTTACCATCTACTGTTAGTGGCTATTAGTACCATCTATATTAAAATACATAGTGAATTAAAATAAAAGTTACATCTGAGAGACATACTCCGGCCAATTCAAATTTTCGCCAAGGAAGTATCTATAATCTTTATGCACCTGGTTACAATTTCTTTTGTATTAATTCTCTGCTCAGGTAATTCACTTGTATCACTTTTGCTCTCTACTCGGTAGGTTTGGGTCCACAACATTCATCATTGAAACGGGAAACAAGTCCTAAACCCAATGTTTTAAGCCCATCTCTCCAAATATTAAAAAAAAAAATATTGGGAAATATTTTTATTAACATAATCTCGTAACTGTAGACATCACCTTTTGTTGATACTTGTCCTTCCCTTCCACAGTTATAATTCATCAGTATTCATAAAAAAACCAAATAATATAATCGAAAATGAACAAATTAGTGAGCTTAGAACAAACCTGGTGCCATGCACCCTATTCTGGCAAGTGTTCGTGTTCCTTCCATGGGCTCATCTCCACTTCATAGCTTCGCAATACCAAATCCAACGAGCAATCATGTCTTCGCCTAATAATATATTGTCAGGCTTAATGTCACAGTGAACCATAGGAGTTGGATGACCTGGAGATATTTTAAATCTAAATATCTAAATTAAAATCAGTATTTGACAACTTTGCGCTGGTATGAGAATCTTCTCCATGCTACTTGCGTTGCATACTATGGATGAGGCTGTTGATGCTGCGGATCGAATACTGGAACTGCCTGCTTTTATCATTCATCATATGGTGTCCTACCTTGATGTAGAAGATGTTGCGCGAGATAGTATCTTGTCAAACATAAGGAAGCGGATGGGGCCTTTATTTCCTATCTTGGACTTCGATGATCATTCGTTGACTGTATCAAGAGATTTGAATGATCGAAATTTCTACGTTCGGAAAGAGAGAAAAAGAACTTCAAAAAAATAAATAAATAACATGTTAAAATTCCTTAATGGTTTGATGGTTCACCGCCTCATCTCTGCAAGCTTAACTTGGGTATTCAGAAGCCGATACGACAGACAGATCTTTTGGATGTAGAAGGATCGTCTTCTCTTCTTGATAAATAGATAGCATTGGCTGTGGGGATTACAAATATGCCACTAACAATTAATTAAAAGAGTACCATTCAAATAAAAAGAAACTTTACCTAATTCAATTTTCCTCCCCTTTCACCGACATCAATATAGAAGCCAAGAATTAAAAAGGATCAGTGGTACCCTTCACAATTCCTCATCTTCATGATCTTTCAATTTGGTTGGCTTTATTCTTTTTGGTCCTGGTATGGTTTCAGAACTTATATATATTGCTTTCAATACATATTACTTTCAATACTTACAAATTTCTTATTGGGTTTATGGCTTTTTGTACTGGTAACATTTAATTTGGTCATTATTTTAAATTTCTTATTGGCTAGTTATCTTCTGCGATTGGTTTTATTGATTTGTTTTGATTCATTATTTTGTAAAGTATCAATTTGGATTTCTATCCATATATTCTAAATCAATATTGCGTCCTGGAAGTTAGTTGGTAAAACTTAAGCAAATTGAATTCAATAACCATGAAATAGTACAATGTGTTGATAAAAAGTTGAAGTTATATATATATATATAATTTTATATATTCATGTTGGAACAATTGCAAGAGAGCATTTTAAGCAAATACTTATTGTTGCTATTTTTTCACTAATAATTTTTTTAAAATTGAAAAGATGAATAAGTTTTAATTGTTTATTTTATTTAAGTATGCTAATTAAGCTTGTTAATTAATTTATCAATTCTTATGTAATTTCATGTTATTATAAGTTATAATGTCCCATAAATCCAAACCAAGGAAAATCTCCTTTCTTTCTTTGCCAAAGTAGATAGTGGTCAATCATCAAATGAGACAAGTTCTCCATGCAATATTGATGCCTCAAGTTCTCCTACATCTCAAAGGGATGAATTTGAGAAAGTTGATATTCCATCAACTATTAACACCCCTTATTTAAAACGCGATCCCGGATTGCGCATTTCAATCAAAACTTATCCCGTTGAAGATTACTAATGGCATACATAAATATGGAACCACTTCAACTCGATTTACAAAAGTACTGATTAACTAAACATGGTATGCAAAATCAATGATTTCAATTTTCTTGGTTCTCAAAATTTCTTTGGCTTAAGTATTCCATATCAAAAGTTAAAGCATTTTGTTTTCCATACTTTCTTTTTTATGATACGTCAACTAAGTATGATGCATTTATTGTTGATGGCTGTCAAAATTCGAAGTATGTTCCTTGTGACAAAAAATGTCCTTTTGCATTACTTGAAAGGAGTCATGGTTTTTTCACAATGCCACCATGGTAAAGTGGAGCAATTTAAAGAATCCATCTATACATATTGATAAAAGAATGAATGCACAATCTTCACAGCAAGTTTTAGAGAGTAGATTATAGCTAAAAACCTCAATAGTAGCTATTGAGTGGTTAGCAAAACAAGCTCGTGCTTTTAGAGGTCATGATGAGTCAGTTAATTTCTTCATCATGGAAATTTTATTAAATTAATTAAGTTATTAACAACAACAATTGAGAATATTAATAAATTTGTGTTAGAAAATGCTTCTAAAAATGCCTAATACATAGCACCTAAGATTCAAAAGGAGTTATTGAATATTTTTACTAATAAAGTGTGACCTAAAATTTAAGAGGAAATTAGGAATGCTAAATTCTGCATTCTTGTTGATGAAGCACTTGATGAATCTCATAAAGAGAAAATGGCTATTATTTTGAGATATGTTGATTGCAATGGGTTTATTAGAGAGCATTTCCTTGAAGTTGTAAACGTTGATGACACAAGCGCCTTAACTTTAAAAAATGAGATATGTAATGTTCTTACTCAGTACAATCTTTTAATTGAAAATTTAAAAGGTCAAGGATATGATGATGCTAGTAATATGGTAGGAGAATGGAATCGATTACAATCTTTATTTCTCAATGATTGTCCATATGCCTATTATGTCCATTGCTTTGCTCATCAACTACAACTTGTATTAGTTGTAGTATCTAAAGAAGTGCATTAGGTACGATTATTTTTTCCCAAGTTGAGCTCTATTGTCAACTTTGTTAATACTTCTTTCAAATGCTATGCTAAGTTAAAAGTTGTTAAAGAGAAAGAAATTATAGAATTGATAGCTTTAGAAGAGCTTGAGACTAGTATAGGTGCCAATCAAGTCTAAACTTTAAAAAGGGCTATAGATACTCATCAGGGCTAACATTTTACTTCAGTTAGTAGGTTTTTTGAGATATTTAGTGCAACTCTTGAAGTTCTAAGAAAGATGACTAATGATGGACCTACTCGAGATATGCATGGAGAAGCTAAAGGTGCGTATAGAGAAATGACATCCTTAGAGTTTGTGTTTATTTTGCTTTTGTTAGATAGAGTTCTTGGAATCTCTAAAATTCTTTGCCAAGCACTACAGACAAAATATTTAGACATCCCGAATGCTTTGAATTATGTCACAAGTACTAAAAGACTTTCACAAGAATTTCAAGATAATGGTTGGAATGATATTATTACAAGTGTGGTGTTGTTTTGTGGAAACTATGATATTAATGCACCTAATATTAGGGTTTGTTCTATGAAAGGTACAAGATGTTTTTGTCAACAAAAAGATTACATTACAGTTGAGCATCATTATGACTTTGATATATTTAATGCTGTAATAGATTTTCAATTGAAAGAGATAAATAGCATGTTCTCGGAGCAAACTATGGAACTCCTTACTCTAAATTCAATTTTGGATCCAATCGATGGGTTTAAATTATTTGACACAGATTGTATTTGTTGTCTTACTGAGAAATTTTATCCTCATGATTTCAGTGCAAATGAGATTCTTACTTTGAGACGAGAGTTGGAACATTATAAGTTTGATATGCTCTCTTATCCACTTTTTCAAAAGGTTACTTCACTTTCTGAGTTATGTTGATGATTAATTGAAACAAAGAAGTCACAACACTATTTCTTGGTTGATAGACTAATTCATCTAGTCTTGACTCTTTTAATTTCTATAGCTGCAATAGAACATACATTTTCAGTCATGAGCCTTATCAAGATATCACTTCGTAGTAAGATAGAAAAATGAGTTTCTTTTAGATTGTATAGTTGTCTGTATTGAAAGAAAAATTACGGATATTATTGGTTTAGATTCCATAATTGATTATTTCTATTGTTTAAAGACACCAAATGTACAACTTTAGTAGTATTAAATTTTTATTTTTAACTTTTTTATATGATTACTTTGTTTACAATAAATATTATTTGGAATGAAACTTTTAATGTCTCTCTCTTATTAGGCATATTTTAACTTTTTATTTATGAAATTTTATGTTCACTTCATAGTAAATTTTTTTTTAATTTAGCTTAGGATACTTTGAAGTTCTGGGTCCGCCCCTGATCCTACACCAAGTGTTTGGGTTGGAGGCTTTTTATTGTCTCCGAAACTCACAAACTCAAGAATGTGACAATTGAGGGTTTCGATTAAGTGAACTTGAGAGTGTTGGTGTTCCGATTCTTCAACAGTTAACCTTGAGATACGGCGCTGTCATTGCACATATGTTGTGTCCAAATTTGAAAAAGTTAAGTCTAGATGGGTTAATTCTCAAAGAGCAAGAGTTTCATCTACTTATTTCAAAATTTCCCTTGGAGGATCTCTCTGTGATCTGATGTCTTTTTCCATCGAAAGGATAAAAATTTCAAGCGGTTTGCCCAAGCACTTACCACTTGAGTTATGTGAAAGCTTGAAAGCAGTAGATCTTGATACTCCCCCAATTTAATTTAGTTTCCTTGAGTATTCAAATTCCCATTCAATTAACACGTCCCAGTTGTGTCCATGTAAAGTACATTGCTTTAAGGGTAAAGGTGACATTGACCGTTGGTACCTTAAGCTAAAAAGAACTTTCTTGCAGCATCAAGTTCTGGTCAATTTGAAAAAATAGCTATAGCACTGTATAAAGATATCAGCAAGATATGTTTGTAAGTTCCATATAAATTGGTTAGTGTTTTTTTACTTTTGTATGACGCTCGTAATTTTGTTTTAAGGGTGCGGGGTTTTTTTCTTTTTGGGTGGTAAATTGTCGTTGATGAGACCTTCACCGGAACTAGAGACACTTCAGGCAAGCGGAAAGAAATTTTATCATAGTATAATGAATGTGCTGAATTGCGTTTATAATTGAATTCTCCATATAGAATTGAGGGCTGTTAATTTTTTCGGAAAATTCGTAATGAAGACGTCCGTGTAATGTTTTTTTAGGCATTGTCCTAACTAAGGGTTCACAATTAAGTATTTTGCTAATTATTTTACCTCATTTTTCATTATTAGGTGTTGACCATTTTTTCTCATTTTTATGTAATTTAATAATTTCAAAAAAAGAAACTATAATGTCAGTATCGATAACTATAATCCAATAATTATGGGTATGCCTGTATTTGAATGGAAATTTGAAACAAATATTCAAAAGAACATTGCTAAATCCTATTATTTATTTTGAATCTTGTATTTTTTGTTGTAACTGTGTTTTTTATTCTTTTTTCTGGAAAAGGATAACTGCTTTGAGTATTATCCAACAAATCATTGTGAGCTTGCCTTTTTTTAAAAACAAAAATTCATCTGCAAAAAAATATTTTATCCTTCACTGTTGCATTAATCGTTGTTGGGTTTGAAATTGTCTTAATGGAGTCCAAGAGGCTATAAAATAGGGTCTCTGCTTGCCAGAAGAAGGGCCTAACCCGCAAAGTTAGTATTTGCTTGGGCTGTCGTCTATTTTACATTTATACCCCCCAATTGAACTCCAAACTTCAGTAATTGCCACTTAATTATTTTTTTGCTTCTAACTTAATTAATAAAGGCCTATAAATAAACAAGAAATTAACTAATTTACCAAATTGATGGTTTGGACTACATTTAGGAAGAACTCTCTCTTTGGCTTTTTTTATTTATTTATAGACTTGGGAATGTCACGATCCGTCCCGAATCCTAACACGAATTTGTCTAATTCTTAAAATTTAAACTAATAACGATTTTATAATAATAATAATAATATTTCTACTATAATTTCAGCAGAGTTTATTCTATAATTTTGACATTCCCCAATCCTGCAAATAACAAATAACACTCTCCAAATAATTTTAAATTTCAACAAACTTTATCAACTATCCTTTCAACAATACCAAATATTATTCAAAGTAATTTAATACCAATATAGTGAATTATCCTTAATCACAAAATTATACAAAATGAAATATTTACACTAAAAAATCCCATGACTCTGAATACCATTACATAGCCAAAATACAAATATCTATCGTTACTAAGTCGACTGTTGTACCTACAAATCTCAATGACGAAAATCAAATCTAATATCGTCAATATCTGTGGGTTGATTCTCGTTTGTAGATCTTTTAAATTGTCCCTCACTGGTTAATAGTGACTAAACTTCAGTCAATGGTGACAAAAAGCTCAGGTCCTATAGTTCCGACCTCGATAAGTCTAATAGTGCTGGTGGTGATCTCCCACCAAGGTGACAGCAGCTGATCGAGCTCCCAAAGTAATGAGTTTGCAAGTTGCTGTTCACCGGCAATCTAACTGTTTTAGGTGACGGGACCGATCGGAAATGGAAGCTGGAGGTGAGAGGAGTGGAACCCGACCAATGGCGTGAAAAAACTCTGGTAGGATCGATAGCAAAAAGAATGGGTTTTTGGCCAAAACTTTCAAGCTTCAACAGCGACATTCTGGTTGTTTTCCAACAATGGGAATGGCAGAGATATGACCGGCATCTCAAGGGCTTCAAATGGTAACAACCTAGTCGGAAATAATGGCCAAAATTAGAGATCTGGCCAGGTCACAGCCACGGGTTACAGTCAACGGGTCAAGATCCTTTCTCTCTCTCTCTCTCTCTCTCTCTCTCTCTATTGCTCTGTCTCCACTTTTAAAGAAAATATTGTTTTAATACAAATTAAACCAATACTGGTTCTGTGATAACAAAGACCCAACGAGCCGACTTTAGAATCGCTCTCGATTTTGTCTCGGTTTTATATCGCGATAAATTTAAAATTATTCATATGCGATAATTCAATAAATGTGACTAATTTTCTCGCAATAATATGTAACGAGTTCGAAATTTATAAAATCGACATCAAACGAAAAAATAAATAATTCACTCAATAAGAAAATTGCATATATTACAGTCCTCCCACTTTATAAAAATTTCGTCCTTGAAATTTACACGTCTGATGAGAATAGTTAGGGATATTGAGTTCTTATTAAGTCTTCACGTTTCCAAGTAGTCTCTTCCTTTGTGTGATTCCTCTATAACACATTTATTAATGGAATGATCTTGGAATGTAAAACTTGATGTCTCATTTCAAATATTTCCACTGGCTCCTCTTCGTAAGTCAAATCTTTTTTCAACTCAATTGGTTATATCAATAACATATGACTCAGATCATCCATGTACTTCCAGAGCATCAAGACATTAAACACGTCATGAATCCTAGATAACACAGGTGGTAGAGTTAATCAGTAAACTAATGGACCAATGCACTCCGCAATCTTATATGACCTAATATAGCGTGGGCTTAACTTCCTGCGCTTCCCAAATTGAAGAACTCCCTTCCCAAGTGATATTCGTATAAAGACGTTGTCACTAATTTCAAATTCAAGTTCCTGTCTGCGCTTATCTGTATAGCTTTTTTCTTTATCTTGGGCCACTTTTAATCTATCCCGAATAAGTTGTATCTTCTCATTCGTATCCTGAATTAATTCGAGATCAATTAGTCTTCGCTCACCAACCTCATTCCAACACATGGGAGTTCTGCATTTTCAACTATACAAACCCTCATATGGTGCCGTCTTAATACTGGTTTGAAAACTATTGTTGTATACAAACTCCATCAAGGGTAAATAATTGTCCCAACTAACTTTAAATTTCAAAACACATACTCAAAGTATATCCTCTAATGTCTGAATAATATACTTTGACTAACCATCAGTCTGTAAATGAAAAGCAATACTAAAATTCAATTGAGTGCCCAAAGCCTTCTACAAACTGGTCCAGAACTTATAAGTCAATTGAGAATCTTTATCTAAAAGAATCAACATAGGTACTCCATGAAGTCGATCTATCTCAGCCATAAAAATACTCCCCAACTTATCCATCGAGTTAGTGGTCTTACATGATAAAAAGTGTGAAGATTTTATAAGTCGATCAATAATCACCTAAATACTATCAGATACACTTTGAGTACGAGGAAGTTCCACAATAAAACCTATAATGATATGCTTCTATTTTCAATAAGGGATAGGAAGTGGCTGCAAAAATCCTGTAGACTTCTGATGTTCAGCCTTAATCTGCTAGCAAACTAAATATTGAGAAATAAATTCTACTATCTCTTTCTTCATGCCTTGCTATCAATAATGATCTCTCAATATACAGTACATTTTCGTACTACCAGGATGCATTGTATAAGCTGAATAATGAGTTTCCTACATAATTGCCCTTTTCAGATCCCTTATATATGGTACACAGAGTCTATTACTCATGACTACGACTTCATTATCTCTTACTACAAAATCAATTCGTAATTTTTTTTTTACATATCTTCTTCTAACTTCACTAACTACAGGTCTTGATCTTGCATCTGATAAACTTTATCAACCAGAGTCGGTCTAACTAAAAAATTAGCTACCAAAGCTCTGCCATTATCAACTTTCAACTCAACTCCCAAAAATCTCAGCTCAATCAACAGAGGCATATAGGTCACTTGCAAATGAACTATAAAGTTAGAGGACTTTCTATTTAATGCATTCACTACTACATTTGCTTTGCTCAAGTGATAATCAATAATGCAATCGTAGTCTTTAATCAGCTCAATCCATCTCTTCTGTCTCAGATTTAACTCTTTTTAAGTGAACAAGTTCTTGAAACTCTTATGATTAGTGAAAATTTAACACATTGCTCCATATAAGTAATGTCTCTATATTTTAAGTGTAAATACTATTGTTGCCAACTTTAGATCATGTGTCGGATAGTTATGTTCATACTTCTTAAATTGTCTACAAATGTAAACCATAACTTTTTCATACTACATTAGTATACATCCCAATCCTTATTTAGAGGCATCATTGTATACCATTAATCCTTCATTACCGGATGGAAGTGTAAGAACCGGTACTGAAGTCAAACATGCCTTAAGTTCTTGAAAACTCTTTTCACAGTTATCATCCTAGTAGAATTTTGTACTCTTCCTAGTTAATCATGTCAGAAGATTGACAACCTTGGAGAATCCCTCTATAAATCTACGGTAATAGCTAGTCAATCCGAGAAAACTTCTAACCTCTGTAACATTCGTAGGTCGTTCTCAGTTCATTACTGCTTCGATCTTTAAGGATCAATATAAATACCTTTAGCTGATAACACATGGCCTAGAAATATTATTTTGTCTAACCAAAACTCACACTTGTTGAACTTGGCATACAACTGCTTTTGCCTCAAGATTTACAGTACAATCCGCAAATACTTAGTGTGCTCCTCCTAATTCTGAGAATATACTAAAATATCATCAATAAATACAATCACAAATCGATAAGTAGAGGCAGAATACCGTATTCATAAGATCCATAAAAATCGCTGGAGCATTAGTCAACCTAAATGGCATTACCAAAAACTTATAGTATCTATAGCAAGTTCTGAATATTGTTCTAGGAACATTGGCCTCTTTAATTTTAAGCTGGTGATATTCCAAACACAAATCGATCTTAGAAAACACCTTCACTTTCTAAAATTGGTCAAATAAATCATCAATATAGGAAAATGAATACTTATTGTGTACTATAACTTTATTCAACTGTCTAAGTGTACCATCTATTTTCTTAACGAACAAGACTAGAACTCCCTATGGTGATACACTTGGTCAAATAAACCCTTTATCTATCAATTCCTGCAGTTGAACTTTAAACTCTTTTAATTTAGTTAGAGCCATTCTGTATGGTGCTATAGATTTAGGAGTCATTCCAAGAACTAAATCGATAGAAAACTCAATCTCTCTATCATGTGGCATCCTAGAAAGCTCGTTTGGGAATACATCTGAAAACTCCTAGACTACTGAAATATCCTCTAATCTCAATTCCTGAACTCTGGTATCTATCACGTGTGCAAGAAAAGTTAAGCACCCTTTTCTTAACAATCATCTCACACTAATGGCTGATATGACACATAAAGATAAAACTATACACTCTCTACAGAATTTTACCTCGTTTGTTCTTAGCTTTTAAACAAAACTTCCTTACTGAAGTAGTCCACAGTAGCATGGTCAGATCAAGGCCAATCTATACCCAAAATAGCATCAAAATCATGAATGTCTAAAATAATCAAATTCGCCCTAAATTCGTGCTCACCCAATCTAATTATACAATCTCAATACACTCTATTAACAAGTAATGACTCTCTCATAGGTATACTAACAACTAAATCACAATCTAATGGTTCAGGTTCTTGCTCTATATGCATGGCAAAATTACGAGAAATAAAAGAATAAGTAGATCAAGGATCAATAAGAATATGGGCCTTGCGACCAAAGATAGATAATATACCTATAATGACTTCTAGTGTAGCATGAGCCTCCTGCTATGTTAAAGTAAAAACTTAAGCCTAAGTCTGAGATTGATTAGTCTGACTGCTCTAACCTAGTGTGGAACATGAAAACTCTATCACAACTCTTTGAGGCGGATTCTTTCTTAAATGAGACTGATATTGTGGGGCTGTCCTCCTAGTGGAATTATCACTCTGAGATAAAGTGGGACAAAATCTTTTAATATGTCTAGATTGTCCGCATGAATAACATACTCTATCTCTAACACAGCACTGACCCTAATGGTGTCTGTCACACAAGAGATAAGGAGTCTGCTAAATACTCTTAAAACAATCATCCTAGTATCTCCCGCTGCCTCTATCCTGCTGCCCTAGTATTCTGATATTACTCCCCACCGATGGCTGTATCGAGGCATGACTTGCAGTTTGCCTCTGATCTCCTTTAAAGCCTATACTCTGATTCCTTTGGACCAACAAAGTAATTCATATATGAGCCTTTCTTCAATGGCCTACTTCTTGAGGCACCCTCTATTTAACTCTGGCTACATTTTTATTTCAGGGCCTAAACTCTGCGTCCCTTCGAGATATAAAACTTCACTTTTTTAGCTACCTCTACTATCTCACAAACTCAGTATGTCGAGATGCAATTATGATTGCATGGATCTCAAATCGAAGACCTCCTCAAATCATCTACATATCTTTCTCTCATCACCAACTGTGGAAATAGTAAATCTAAAAAGATCTAAAAATTTCTTCTCGTATTCTTCTACTGACATAGATCCCTAGACCAATCGAAGGAACTCACTCCGTTCAATATCCTGGTGCACAACTGAAAAATAATGATCATAGAATTTCTTAAGAAAAATAGCCCAAGTAATCACAACATGTCCTTGATATCGCCGCTCTACTGTTTGCCACCAATGATAAGCTTTATCCTCAAGTAAGAAAGTAGCAAAAGTAAGTCTATTCTCCTTTGAACATCTTATGACATCAAATATACATTTTAATTTAACAAACCATGATTCCGACTCTGGTGGATCCCCAAAGCCATTAAAGCTCTTGGCCTCTAAACTCCTCACACACTCAATAGTATTCGTGGACCCAACATGTGTCTGAGTCTAATTCTATACTACTGTAGTCATAATCTGAGCTAGCCTATCAATGGACTGCTCAATGTTCGGAACATTTTCTGAAGCCTGCTGAGCAACCTCATGCGTCGAAGACTCAACTATTCTATCATTTGCGAGTTCATTCTTCCCCCTCAGGTACAACATCTGGCGTCGACTCAGCTTCAACTAGCCTAAAAGGATGATGATCACAACCACGTCTAATGCTACGACGAAGTATGATAATCCTATAAAATATTAATTTTGATTTTAATAACAATACAACTTATTTTAACTAAAACAGTAAAGTCTATAAAATCTAAAACCATGCTCTAATACTAACTCTGTCACGACCCATCTCGAACACTGAGACGAGTCTCTCTAATTCTCAAAATTTAAACTAATAACGATTCTAAAATAATAATAATATTATTATTTCTACTAAAATTTTGGTAGAATTTGCCCTACATTCTCTAATCCTACAAATAACAAAATAATACTTTCAAAATAATTTTAAATTTCAACAAACTCTACCAACTATCATCTCAACAATATCAAATGTTATCCAAAGTAATTAATACCAATATAGTGAATTATCCTTAATCATAAATTATACAATCTGAAATATTTAGACTTAAAAATTTCATGACTCCTAATACTATTACGTGGCCAAAATATAAATATTTATCATTGCTGAGTCGATTGTTGTACCTACAAATCACAGTGACGACAATCAAATCTAGTATCATCGATGTTCGTGGGTTGATTCTTATTCGTAGATCCTCCAAATTGCTCCTCACCAATCAATAGTGACCGAACTTCAATCAATGGTGATGGGAAGCTCAAGTCTTGTAGTTCCAGCCTCAATGAGTCCAATGAAACTGCGTTGACCTCCCATGTGCGATGATAGCTGCGAATTGAGCTCCCAAAGCCGCAGGTTTGTAAGTTGTCATTCACTGATAATTCGGTCATTTTAAGTAACAGGACCAATCAGAAATGGAAGCTAGAGATGAGAGAAGTGGAACCCAGCCAGTGGTATGGCCAAACTTCGGCAAGATCGACGGTAGGAAGAATGGGTTTTTGGTAGAAATTTTCAAGTTTCACCGATGGCGTTCTTGTCATTTTCCTATGATAGAAACGGCAGGGATATGACCGGTGTCCCAAGGGCTTCAAATTGGTACCAAGCTCTTCGGAAATAGTGGCTGAAATCAGGAGATCTGGTCGGATCACAACCACGGGTTGCGGTCAATGAGTCTGGTCAATAGATCACGATCCTCTCTCTCTCTCTCTCTCTCTCTCTCTCTCTCTCTCTCTCTCTCTCTCTCTCTCTCTCTCTCTCGCGACTACTCTCTCTCCACATTTAAAGAAAATATTTTTTTTAGTACAAATTAAACCAATATCAATTCCGTGATAACAAAAATCTGACGAACTAACGTTAGAATTGCGCTTGATTTTGTCTTGGTTTTACATCGGGATAAATTTAAAATTATTCATCTGCAATAATTAAATAAATGTGATGAATTTTCTTGCGATAACATAAAACGAGTCCAAAATTTATAAAATCGACACCGAATGAAAAAATAAATAATTCACTCAATAAGAAAATAAAAGTGCATATATTACAGGGAAATATTATTAATTGGAAAGCATGTTTTCCAAAAGTTTTTCTTTTTAATGTGACACAATTATCATGCTGTATTTTGTTCACGGGAAAGCATTTGAACAAGGAACAAAGAAAGTTATCAAACTCATAGAACTGCTAATAGAAGCAATTTTGAATAGTAAAGTGAATCAATTTTTTTCATTTATTTTTATTCATTTGCAGTGGGATCTATGTTTTTCAAAATTAATTACAAACCATATATTTCTATAACAATAAGGGGCTATAGTAGGTGTTTTATGGGTGAGATCTTTCTAAAAAATGCAAAGTCAAAAGAAAAATAGTTTTGAAAATCAATAATGTTATACTTATTTAGTCAAGAAATTTAGTTTATATCCAAATGATGTGGTAAATGATGTGTCATCATTTAATTTGCTCCAATGATAATTAATTATTGAGTTTTATCATTTCTATTCTAAATAGTGAAATGCCATCGATGATACATTAATTGGAATATAGATAAAGTATCTTAATTGAGTAAACAATGACAATTTCTTTTTTTAAAAAAAAAGGAGATTATTTAAAATAAAATTTTGAATTAATTAAGATATTCATAAATTGCAATTTAATTTTACAATAAAGTTCTTTGTGCTGATTTTATTAATCTAATATATGTAAACAATTACGTTCTGCAGTTTTACATGCAAAACTTTACAACCAAAGTAGTGAACTTGATGAAATCAGAAGGTGTATATGCTTCACAAGGAGGACCTATAGTTGATAGATATATTGATACCGATATCGAAGCCCTTGTCGTGAGAATCAATCATATCTATGTCCATATTTTTTTATAAAGAGAATTATTTCTTGTGACGATCAATTTTACAATGTGATATAGAGGCATAGTCATCTTGGTTTCATGGGCACAAATCTTTTGTTGCAGTATGCGTGCCCCATACTTGAATTTTGATTTACAGAAACAGATGAAGATAATGTTGGCACGTTGCTGAGAATAATTGTTTTGAGTTCCAAGAAATGCATTAAAAATTAAATGGAATTAATAGTGTTATCACATAAGATAATATTGAGCAACAGGTCATTCAATAAGTGGCTATACTATTTGGAATTCAAAATTTGAGTAGCATGAATAGAAGTCAATGCGTATTTTTTGGTGTAACCGATTTTTATTATTATTGTTTTTTCGGAGAGACAATTTGATTGTATTCCCAACATTTTGCTTCATGATTGATAAAGCTTCGAGTCATAAAAAAGAGATAAAAGTATCCCAGAATAATCAAAATGATCAGTATAAATTTTCATTTATAGTGTTTTTTGAGGTTCATTTTTTTAATGAATTAGAAAGTATGAAAAATATAATAAAATTATTAAAAATGATAAATCCAAATGAAAAGAGCAATAATATTATCAATTAAAAGGTGAACTAATTAATAAGCGAAAGTGTGAAACTAATGAAACAAAGCAGTACTTTCGGCCACTTTATACAAAGCCAGTGATATAACTGTAATGAATCCCCATGTTCTTTTGTATCTTTAATATATTAACAAGTGAAATAAAAAATTTATTAAGAGTCAAAAGCGCACATACACATAACAATCATTCTTCATTTTCAGAATTGCATACACATGACCTGAAGCCTAAAATTAAGATTTAACTCGGTATCATTTTTAAGAAAAAACTTTTACCTATTCTATACAGTCCACAGGCCATAGCCAAGATATAGGCAGCTAGCCTCCATGATTGAGCACAAAATCCATAACTTTTTCGCAGAAAATCTACAAAAACAGCACAGTTTCTGATCTAGTTTTCAGCACTCAAGTGCATTCCCCACTATCAAACACGCACATCCACACACCCCCACAATTTTACCCAAATCAAAACCAATGAAGTTGACTTCAATGAATGGAAGAGCACTAAAGTACATATATAGAAAAGAATATAAACTAAAGTCAATTTAAAGATGATCATTACCATAGGAACGTCACATGAAAGTAAAATTGAAAAAAAAAAATGTAGCAAAGACCTAAGAGAATGGAATGGTATATTCCTAGAGTAAACTTGTCCGCTCATCACCATTCTCAATTTTCTTCAATGATTTCTCTTACATTCATCCAATTCAAGAGGGCTTAATTGACACCTAGCTAGGTACCTATATATTTTAAGCAAACATATGTCAACTCATTGAACATATGTTTCTTAATGCCCATTGAACAAATTTGGAAATCTCACTTGACTAAAAAACTGTTTTTTCTTAAAAAAAAAATCACATTTGGTAAGTTTTTGCGGTGTTGTTTCTTCACACTTTTATGGGCAATTCGAAACCAATTGAGCTTAGAATTTGGTGAGTTTAGTTTTTGATCATTGGCTGGTTTAAAACCGCACCTATAATTAGCTAGGAAAGGGTCCTCAATCCCCTTTACAATAGATTTAGATAATAGATTTGAACTTCTGCCTCAGCTCTTTTACATAACTCTTCATCGCATGATTCGCTCTTCTGACTATTATGCTTCAGCTCAACTGCAATCCATCGTTTATCAAGTACTGATGTTTGGACCAAAAAATTGGACAAAAATAACGACAAAAACAACTATAATTCTAATCAGATTTACATACCTAATTTGACAACAAAGCAACTCCGGTCAATATTATACTTATAATTTTCGATCGTGATCACCTTATCACCTCTATATCTGTTTTTCATTTTTCTCGTCCCTGACCTTATAACTTTTGGATATGAACCTTTCAGACAACACATCCGAAAGAAAGTCATTACAAAATCCAGTGAAAGTGGACTATTGTGCAGACAGAAGCACTCTGGGCCTTTGGAGATTAACCAAAATTGGCACTCAAAAAGCTGATTGTACGTAAGTGCTTTTAACGAAGCAGATTGTGGGGCGAGCATTTTGTTTTCCTATTCTAAACATGTTCGATTCATTGCGTCCGCATGTCTGTCTGCGTTGACCGCTAACAACATAATACTTGGATTTGTGAAGTAATAGTTCATTTAAGTTCAAGCATATATCGTTAGAAAAGCATGATGCCTGGTGAGTGGAGGCTTCTTTGTAAGCCTCTATGGAATCCCTTATTTGACCGTGTGTTAATCGTGGCTTAAATTGAAACACTAACAATTTATTATACATAAAAGACTGTATGATTTATATTTAGCACTTGATTAATCAGTTGTTTCTTGGAAGCGAGAGTCGAGATCAAGCAGAAGTTGATTGATAAGCATGCACTATTTCAATAAAACTCAATTATATTAGATATTCTTAGGATCGGATCTGAATTTTATATATTGGGATAACCCGAATTGGCAGTCACACCCCCCACCACTAAAAGTGTCAAAAATATGCAAAAGCTTCAACATCTAACACGTAGGTATATGAGAAATTTGGATCTAGTGTTAATTTGAGTTTAAAAATAATTTATAAATATGGTTCAAGTCAAATTATGTATTCAGAAAGTCTTGTATGAAATTAGGTCCAGTTTAATGCCTAGCAATACCTGTTTCGATATATCATAATTGAAGTAATCTAAAGATATATTAAAAAAAAAATTACTCCCGCGGTCATTTTTGTTTTTAATTTGAAAGATTCATCGTAAAATTGATGGCAATAAACCTACGCACAAAAAAAAAAAAAAAGGAGTCATTAATAGGAGAAGGAATCTCTCTTCATCTAATACATATTAAAAAAAAAAGGTCACCTATAGTAGAATTAGATTACGTAGATTGAAAGAGCATCTAAATACATTATAAATTGAGTCAAACATGCTCACAAGTGCCCTAATTTAAATACTAACAAAAAATTAATAAATTTGACATTAATCAACGATACAAAGATACTTTTAAGTATACAAACTTTGATACCATCATAAATCATTTATTTTCAAAAATTCTTTAGTTACCTTCTTAGACCTAGAGCATTGAGGTGTTGAAATAAGGTCCTCAAAGAATGGCATAGAATCCCCACAATCAAATATCAACACAAGACTCCCAGGGGGATCACACCATGTGTACACCACAACACACCCATCAAATCGCACAGCCAAAATCTAGAATATTCTCATCAAACCAAATGGCAGCGAAAAAGCTAAAACAGAAATAAATTCCCTTCTTTCGTAAAGATAAATATTCTGCTCATCAAACAAGGTTCATTAATAAATGGTGGGCAATACACAACACAATATATAAAGATACTTGCTTAACAAATTGTTCTGAACCTTTTATGGGCTTTACAATTTTGTAATGATAAGAAATTAAAACTGAAAAAACGCCTACCTCTCGCCGCGTAAGGACAATGAATGTGTCTCTGTCTCTTTCATTTTTATGATTTGCATTTTGTACGCTGCCAATGGAGTCAAAAATAATAATAATAATAATAATAAGCATAATATTCTCTCTTATTGCATGCCTGTAAAAATTGGTGGTTCTGGTTGGTGATATTTTATGAAGCAAATAGGGCAAATCAAATGTTGTTTCAACAGCATGTACGCAGAAGCTTTTGACCGGCCGTGATTCTTAAATGTGTGCTATCCAACAGGATTGAAGATTGATGGGATACTTACTACCGACAAGAATTATTGCACTTTCTTTTTAATAATCAATGTAGGTTGGGTAGGGAAGGCCATGCTTGTATAGTTTCGGCAAAATCTTGAGGACCCGCAGACTGTGAAACAAAGTTCCGAAGAAATATGATTTAAGAGTAATAATAACGGTGATAATTCTTTATATATATATATATATATTGATATAGTGAGATTATATTGATTAAATTAAATATTTTTTGATCTGTATAATTTATTTTTATTATTTTATATTTTTATTTGACTCATAAATTTATGTTATATCAATTTGTAAAAAAAAAAAAAGTTGATATTAGAGATTGTAACTTTATCATCACCCACTCAACCAAAGCCATTACTTTCATAATTGTGAAGACAACATTTTGAGTCCACTTAAATTCCTTCCCAATTATGAATAATAATGAGAGTATAATATATATTCCTTGAAATTGTTTAATTGTAAATATCTAAGAATTAATCTCAAGAGACTAAAAAAAAACTTTATTATCACTATATGGAATAGTTATGTAAAGAGATTGAAAATCAATGTTTCAAGTACCTCCAAGTATTTGTGGTTCTCAAGCACTTTTATTTGGGATCACTTGAGTACAATTTTTAGTGATGTAGTTGTTAAAATAATTAATTTAGGCTTTACGTACCGTTATCATTTGAAAAATAAAACAAAATCAATTAAGTTTACAAAAAATTTTATTTTAAGGGAATGTCAAAAAGGATGGCAATGGGGTAGATATGAGTTGGATCTATTCTACTCCAAATTTAGATACATAATTAAAAAAATGAGATCTATATCTACTCCTGATCTATTATGGATCTATATTTTTTGCTTTCCATCTAGATTTGAAAAAAAAATTAAGATCTATATTTGCTCTAAATCTAAAAACAAAAATAAGATCAAAATTTACTCTGGATCCGCTGTGATTTCTATAACTAAATAATAAAAGAGCAATAATTTTTTGAGAAAGAAAATCAAAGACTAAAATGTTTTGATAAGACTAAAATGTATAGATAATAATTAGATTATATAATTTGTCTGGAAATATAATAAATATTGTAGCTTATGCTTTTACAACAACACAAATAAATAAGAAAGATACAAAAATATTTTTCATAAGTAATTGCTAGAATAAGATTATTGTAATATTCTAATGCATTATTCTCCATCTTGATATCCATGCAAACAATCATTTTTGTTATGACCATATTTAACTAAATATGTGAATAACATAATTATTTTATGGTAGATATCCACCACTAATTAGTAATTACACAACATGAATAAGATTATGAGAAAATGACATAAAAAGAGACAAGTCTGCATATTTACTTGGCAATTAAAGGACTGATCCAATCATTTTAAGATCAAGTGGAGACGTGAGAGTACAAATTGAGAGAGAGAGAGAGAGAGAGAGGGAGAGAGAGATTAAACAAAGGAGTAAAATACTTAAACTGCGCACTTGCACACACGCGCACACGCATAATGTTATGTAGATTTATTTATTTATTTTTATCTGCTTTTCATCTTTGTGTAGAGTTATGTGAATCTTATTTAAAGAGTTGAAGAATTGCTATTAATCACTTTATGAAGTGCCTTGAGAACCATAGATAAAGAGAGATAGCAATTATTCAAGAAAAGTAGATTCAGTTTAACATTAAAAAAGCTATATGAAGATAAATTATAAGTTAGAGTCTTAAGTTTAGTAAATTTATAAGTTGTAACATCTCAACTTAGTAAATTACTTTTCATTTGAGCGTGGCCTCATAGATATAGGGTTGATTAATCTAAACTACGTAAAAATCTCCATGTCATTTATTTTCTACAATTTATTGTGTATTTGAAAAATTAATATTTTTTATGCGGATAAGCAGTAATCATAAACAGTAACCATAAATAGTAACTGTGAAAGTATTTCTAAAAATTAATTAAGTTTTTAATTATCTACATCTATTAGCAATAGATCTAAATTCCTTTTCGAAACTAATTACAACATAAAGGATTTAGTCCCAAAAAAATAATATAAATAAGATTTTACTAAGTTAAAATTAATGTGACTAAGGAGAAAGAAAGAGAGAGATGGAGTATACTATCCAAGAAATTTTGATAGGAGGGGAAGGCCAGTTAAATCAACTAGTCAACTGTATATTGTTACTATTTAGAAAATTAATAATAAAGTAGGCCTTGGAATCGTATTCGTAGCTCGAGATCAATGTCAAAATTAACAGTACTTTTAATATATTTTTTGTCATGGGTGTTTTGTTCCATGAGCCCATGTTAAAAGATGAACTTTTTCAAATGAAAAGAGAAAAGAATAACCTTAAATTTTTTTTAAAAAAAAAATGCCTTTATTTGAATGTTACCTCTAGTCAAATTGATAGATTATTTTGCGGAAAAAATGCCTTTATTTGAGTGATGGTTAGGTTACCTGTTCATGTGTGTAAGTGTACTATATAAGTGTTGTATGGTAGGTATTTCCCTATTTTACTATGCATGAAACTAGAAAATGAGAATCAATTTTTTTTTTAAGCAACTCCAATGATACGAGTGATATGTATTAAATTATAGGAAAAAAATGACACCTAATAAAAAAGGACCAGTGAGCCTTAGTACATCGTCATAGGATGCATAAAACAAAAAAGATCAAAGTTTAACTGTAACAAAATAAAGTGCCTGCAAATCAAGAAAAAAAAAATAATTAACTAAAAATTATATTTTAGAAAAACTTTGGCATCATTTGAAAGAAAGTTCATAGCAAACTCCCAAATTAGCTGAAGACTAGCCACACAATTACTTTTGCGAAAGGTGTAAGAGCAACAAATATTCAAATGGGCATTGCAACAAGTGACAACAATTAAGTCAGTGAAAATACAATATTGGATACACTTACAAAATTTCGGGAAAAAAATAGAAACTTAAATGTATAAGAGTAATTAAAAAAACTGAAAAATCATGTAAAATATGCATGTTTTAAATTTATCCAAGTATACTCTTGCATAACTTATCGTAAGTTTTAGAAAAGAAAAGCAATTATTACAAACATCCTCAAAAGTTTTAAACATGAAACAAAATTTACTTTTCTTTTTCCCAATGGGATACAATGAGGTTTTACCCCGTGGAAATGCTCTTTAATGGTACTTTAGCTGTAGCAGGTCGTGACCAAGAAACCACTGGTTTCACTTGGTGGGCTGGGAATGCCTATACTTAAAAAAATGGAAAAATTACTATTCCAAAAATATATATAGAATACCGATTTCAATTTTTCAATTTTTTACCTTAAACACACATACATAAAGCTCTATTCTTTACGACTCCATTACACGTACTACAACCATTCAGAATATTTGTAGGCTTTGTCTTATTTTTTTTAAATATTTTTAGGATGGATTTATTTACACTCCAAAAGTTACTTTGGACACCTATTTATTTTGCACACTCAATTAATAATTTCAAAATATTATTTTTAACTTGGAACTCACTTTTAAATGCCTATATGGTCCTCATTACCCATTTCTTGAATAAGCTTATTTCCTCTTTACACCCAATAAAATATTCATCATCACAAACAAAATATCCAACCTTCTTCCATTTTTATAAACTTTATTTTTCTTTCATAATAAGGTCTGATATTTGTTTGTTCTTCTCTTTAATGCAGTTATATAATTTTGTTTTTCAAACCCATGAAGGCATGCCGATTAGATAGAGTGAAGATCAGAAAGTAAATTTAAAGCTTTTCTTTCATTTTCTTATGTTGGAGTGGTAAAAACAATTTATTGTTTCTCCTCCACCTCTGTTTTTCATTGCTTTTATTTCAATTATAAAAATAGAACATGTTACTTGATGTTCTCCTAACAATTCTAATTTTTCAAAAAAAGTACAAAAGGTTTAGTCAATAACTAATAGACAACGTCTCAATGTGAACATTGATTCAATTGTCATTGTTGATGTAGTTTATTATAGGTAAAATATGATGTTGGAATAAAAATTTGTTATTGCTAAATTATATTTTATTAAATTATCCTTAATAGTAAATTATATTAAAACTAATTTAGTAATATAAACAATTATTAAAAAAATGAGGATTGAAAAAAAAAATAGAGCACAAATAGCCTCACTTACATATTCATCACAAAATTTTCCTCAAATTATCCATTTGGATTTCGGTCATCTCCCCATGCTGTGTACAAGTGCTCTAGCGAACGCAGGCAAAGTTTGAAAAAAACTGAGAGTGAAGCTTTCTCTTTCCGACTCGCTAAAACTAAAAGTGAAAAGAAAAACACCTTTTAATTTTCGGGTTAATCTACTGAAACCCTTTTTTTTTTTTATTTCAGGCTTCATGTTTCTAATGACACACCTGTTAAAATTTCTCTTTTATGATATTTGGAGATGAAATTATTTTTTTGCCCTTACTTTCCGTTATTATTTTGAGGTCAACGAGAAAACTGATAATTTCTCTATAATTACAATAACATTTTTCCTTTATTACGTATTTCCTTCCCTGCTAGCTGCTACATCATGGCCAATTAAGCCAGAATTAAGTTATTCAATAATTCCAAAAAAGAATTCCCCCTTTAAATATAGGAGAATATAAAATTTGAAGGCACGTCTGAAAAGTAACATTCAAAGGCATATATCATTTTACCTTTTTCTTATATTTAACAATTTCTCTTATTTGATGTAGCCCTCAATGCTTTGTGAATGTGATGAGTAACAACATCATCTTTTAAATCAGTGCACGTTGATAGGGTTGGTATGATAATCTTTAATTAAACTAGCTAAATCAATTAATTACAATATTTAAGTACGCACCAAGAAGTAAACATTTCAAAAGTTTTCAATAACTACATGTATCTTAGTACCTAAGACTTCGGTCAAAGTTGTATAAGTAAATTTATTGTATATACATATAAAAAAAATTGTATTATTGTATATTATCATTCTCCACAAATTAACATTTACATGATAACGTGACGTCTCTCAGAAAATGAAGTAAACACTAGGCACTAACCTATCAACTCTCAAACTTTATTCGTCGTCATTCGGCACTTGCCCTCGGGCCTGACATAAATCAACAAATACGAGAGGCACGATATGCCGTTTTCAGTTTTTCATTAAGCACGTTCCCTGCCCAAAAACACTTTCAAAATAAGCACTTTCCGTAAAGCAACTATGTATTGATCACTTCGTAGTCTTAGAAAAATAGCCAATTGGCACGTATCAAACCAAACTTGAAGGTGAGATTGTGATATCAATTAAGTGGGTGTTTTTTTTTTCCCCTTCCCCGAAGGGTCGTAGATCTTCAATATTATACACAATATCCCATGTGGGTATGACCAGTTGATGATTAACATGAGGCTAGTTTTTCTTACAAAACCTATCACTAGAATTAACTTTCAATTGTTTTAATTTTTGTAAGATAAATTTGCTTAGTGAGCTTGTCCCCACAGAATAAATGATGATCCGGAGAACTTGAAAGATCATATCTTGGTCTATGTTTGGAATTTGGTCCCATTCCGGTCAAATTGTCAAAATCGATGAGCTCTAGTGTCGGTTGCTCCAATCCTACTAAGGAAGCACTAAGATACTTTTATTTTGGAAGTAACTAATGGCCTTTCTAAATAGCTTAAACCACTGTAAAACTAATTTATTAGATATATCAGATTATCACTTTATCTGAAAGTCTATAAACCAATATATAAGTGTTTAACAATTAATAAAATCAAAGATAAGATTAAACAAACGCCTTATGTAAAACCTGGAGGAAACAATAGCTCTTAATTAAGTTAATGCCTGAGAGACAAAATCTTGAAAATGAACTAATGGCATAGGATTTACATGTCGGAAGAATTGAGAACTTGACGTTAGACCTAATATAATGTTAGAAAAATTATACAATTAATGTGTATGCTTTTGTATAGACTCCATAATTTAACTAGTTACAGAAAAATAAATTAACCAAAAACTCAATATGATTAAGTTGCCGAAATTGTATATTGAAAAATTGATTAGAAGTTAATTACTTTTTTATGCTCTAATTTCTATTGTTTTCAAGGACTTGGGAAAATTTTTCATTCCATGAATGGGATGATGGTTATTGCTGAAGACTTAATAGTGTAGACCTAGTTTACTAGAGAAAGCTTCAAAAAGGTACTTTGGAAAAACTGATTCTTGGCTTTTACTTGCTTAGAAGGGTGATGAGTAAAGAAATGAATTATTCCTTTACATATATATTGTTTATTGTAGCCCTTAATCATGCAGAATATGATTAAAAAGTGCTTCTGCAATTGTGTTTCGAATAGTTTCTGGAATAAGCTAAGGAGTTGTTCTTTTTTTCTTTTTTTTTTTACCTATAATTTAATTTAATTTTAGTTGTCTGAATAAACTTTGGAGAGTGCTTTTGTAATTCAGCTTCTAAGATAAGCTCTTTTTATTAGCCTGTATTCAGAACTTTAAAATGACCTAAACAACACCTTAATCACAACACTTTTACGATCGTAAACCAAACAACCAACAATTTTTATTTTTCTTTTTCTATTTTTTTAATTAAAAACTACAAGCAAAGTCTAAGAATTGCTTTTGTCCCCAACAAAAAAAATAAATAAAGGATTTCCATAAAACACTTGACACCAATTGTTGGAGAATGAAGTATTATTTCATGTAATTCTTTGCTTTCTTTATTTTCTGTAATCGAACTTTAATTAAACGTTATTCATATTATAAAATATGTGAAAAATGCTTAATTATTAAAAAACCCTTTAATAATGTCAAAAAGCACTGTAAGTACGTTAGCAATCACTTGAAAATTGAAGGAAAAGAGCACAATTGGAATGTTCCAATTTTATTCCTCTCCCAAGCACAATACATTCGATCAAAGTGTTCTTGAAATTCAAAAAGGGATTAATTTTTAATTTTTAGCTTTTAATTTTTGCTTACAATAGGAAAAAAAGTGGGGAAGGCAAAAGGAAAAGCAGCATCATTTTTTAATTGGTGCTAAAGGTAGTAGCAGCATAAATGGACGACGGAAATCGAATGGTCATTTTTTGTTAAACAGAAGTTGAAATTGGAACCTTCAGATACTCCATTCATTGCCAATAATTCTTTTATCCACGGTGCCCAAAAGTCATTGTGAATTTCATTTGATGATATGGGGATATTTCAATCAAGCTTGTGAGTTGATTTTATTATCTATTTTCTTAACCCCAGTTTTTTTTTTCCCGAACATATCAGTGACAGTCTCACATGTGGATTCAATAAGAACATTTCAAATTTTAATACAATACTATATAAAATAAATTGTACTACAAGTTATAGAAGAAAGTAAAAGCAATAATATTAAAGTGATAATCTGATTTTTATGCTGATTTTTTAAAAATGATAATGGGTAGTTATAGGATAAAAATATATGGGAAATTAAATCTTAATTTTAACTTTCAAAATAAAGTTTTACACTATTTAAAAATATAAATATTCACATAATTAATATTTTCAATGGGATCCAGATCTATATTGACAGTAGTAATATTAATAAAAAATTATTAAATTGAAATAATTATCATAATATGAACGTGATCCAATAATTTTTAAATAGTTTATTTAGTTGTGCACTTAAATTTAAATCTTAAAAAAAATAAAAGGCTAAAAGATCAATTGAGTATAATTTGATATACAAATTGATTTAATGTAAGTTTATGGAATAATTACAAAGGATATGGTAATAACCATATAAGTTGTCTAGCATCAATTGATACACTAGTTCTTCAATAACATATTAAGAAAATTACATTACCAAAATTAACAATGAACCCCAAATTTGCGATATTTCTAGTATAGAGTCCATGAAAAATGATAATGGCTCCACTAGAGTCAATGGCATTGTGCAATCTCCACAATCTTAAAATAAAAAAATATAAAAAAAATCGCAATCCAATAAAAAAATACTCAGAAAGAATCCATATTAAAAACGAAGTGTTCTGTTGACCCCACCACAATCAACTGACTACTGTAATTTCACCCTTCATTCCCTCTAATTCAGTTATGTAGTCAAAGTAACATAAGCAAATAACCGCCCAAAACCTGAAATGACATTTTTGCCCTTGCCAATGAAACAGCAGCGACTGCCCAGTAACTACCGCAGTGGCAACGGACAAATGTTGCTCTCTATAAATTGCAAGCCAATGCTAACTTATTCCTTCAGAAAAAAAATCAACTCTCTCCATTCATAAATTCTTTCTTAAATTATTGCTTTCTTGTTCCTGTTTTCTAGAAAATGGGTGTGAACTCAAACAGAGTTGAAGATTTCTCAACCCATGAAACCTCCATTAGAATCCCATCAACAAACACAATAAGCCCACCAATGGAAATACACAGTGTTTGTTTGCCACCCAAGAAAACAACTCTCCAAAAACTCAGGCAGAGGCTTTCCGAAATCTTCTTCCCTGATGACCCTCTCCACAGATTCAAGAACCAAAAATGGTGCGAGAAACTCATCTTGGCTCTTCAGTTCTTGTTCCCCATTCTCCAATGGGGCCCTGACTACAGTCTCAAGCTCTTTAGGTCCGACATCATCTCTGGTCTCACCATTGCTAGCCTTGCAATCCCTCAGGTAACACAAGAGTACGCATATGCATGCACATAGACATGCGTATGCACATATACATGCGTGCATACATGCATGCATCATGCAATGCTAAATATTAGTGGAATTAGTGGACTAACGACTCTATGGGGTTTCTGTGATTTATTCCATTTGTTTTGGATCATTAGAGTGGCAGTTTTAAAGTTTGGTGGAATCTTGGTTCGGAAGAAGTTCGTTTAATATTTGTTTACTCTCAAGAAATTTGTTTTTTCACTTAATTATACGTTTAATTTGATAAGGATTGTTTTTTAATCACTACACAAGTTTTATTTAATGTTTCTTTTCTTACTTTCACAAGTTTTTTTTCTTTTAGAATCAGACAATATGCTATGCATTCTGCATTACAATCAATATTAGATTGAAACAGATAAAACTATAATAACTTTCTTTCTTTTTCTTTTCTGGGCAATCTGATATGGTTTACAATTTTCTACATACTGCAGGGAATTAGCTATGCAAAGCTTGCAAATTTACCACCAATTGTTGGCCTCTGTAAGTGTCAATCCCTTATACGCACTCCTCAATTACTGGAGTCTTATTATGTTTTAGAAAATATCAATCTTTTTGGGTCGCTTGCAGATTCAAGTTTTGTGCCTCCATTGATTTACTCTATTCTGGGAAGTTCTCGACACCTCGCTGTTGGTCCAGTCTCCATAGCTTCATTGGTTATGGGATCAATGCTAGGCGAGGCTGTTTCATACAGCCAAGACCCAATTCCTTATCTCAAATTGGCCTTCACTGCCACCTTCTTTGCTGGCCTGTTTCAGGCTTCTTTAGGCCTACTCAGGTACTAAAAGCCATGACAATTTTTTTTTTTTTTTGGGGGGTTCATTTCTAATTCATATGTACCATTTTCCAGCATAATTGATTTTATATAAATGGTTGGCAGATTAGGCTTTATAATTGATTTTCTATCAAAGGCCACTCTCGTTGGTTTCATGGCCGGTGCAGCGATTATTGTATCATTGCAACAGCTTAAAGGATTGCTTGGGATCGTTCACTTCACTAGCAAGATGCAATTTATTCCTGTTATGTCCTCTGTTTTCAACCAGAGAGATGAGGTTAGTGGCTCACTATGAGTAAGCAATATGCTCTTTATTTTCCTTTTTAATAGTAAAGCATTGTAATGGAATGTCTATTAGTTCAGCATTGGTAGCATCTTTAAAATGCTTTTCTAACCTTTTGATGAAAGATTTTTTCATAATTATAAATTATTTGCTCTTCAAAAGATACAAAAGGCTAAGGTATAATTTTGGGAACATATGATATGTAAAGTATGCTTGCTTTCTGAATTTTGTTTGAGAGACTGATTTTGTAACAGCAGTCACCATCAAGTTCTAATTAGAAATTTATTATGGTTTTGATGCGCAGTGGTCCTGGAAAACTGTTGTAATGGGTTTCAGCTTCCTAGTTTTTCTGATGACAGCAAGGCAAATTGTAAGACTTGTTGTTTTTCTTGTCATATAATCCAATCCCTTGTTCAAGCTAACTAAAGTCGCGAACTTCTGATGAATTGACAGAGCATGATAAAACCAAAACTTTTCTGGGTATCAGCCGCTGCCCCGTTGACATCAGTTATTCTTTCAACTCTAATAGTCTTCTGCCTCAAATCAAAAGCTCACGGGATCTCAATTGTAAGAACCCAATATATACATCCACTCTTACATGCATAATTTAGGCAGCCATAAGAAAATTCTTCCTAGTAGCAACTATTGAAATATTTACCTTTTTCATCTGCAGATTGGCCACTTGCCAAAGGGTTTAAATCCACCTTCATCAAACATGCTAAATTTTAGTGGCCCTTTTCTAGCCGTTGCTATCAAAATTGGCCTTGTAACCGGGATCCTATCTCTCACTGTAAGTTACCAAAACTAGCCGTAAAATTTTTTTAGGTAATTTCATCGTATATGGTTTCTGGTTATGTTGCGTTTATTTATATTACATCAGTACAATTCAAACCATTTTGATGCGTGGCTTAACCAATGTTATCCATGTCCTATAGGCAACTCACTTGTTATTGAATGAAAATTAATTTCCTACCATCAGAGTATTCACAAAAACATGCATAGTCAAAAACATTTTGCCAACGGAAACTTGCCATTTCTATTTGGTGTATTCTTTTGGCCTTTTAAGTTTTGACTTTGTTGTCATGTTTGAAAAATATCGTAACAATGTTACTTGTAATTATGAAACTTATAATTCTCTTTTTGTACAACAATTACTCTATCTAATCATGTTGATCTTATTTCTTTCTGGCTATAGGAAGGAATTGCAGTGGGAAGGACATTTGCTGCTCTAAAGAACTACCAAGTTGACGGCAATAAAGAAATGATGGCTATTGGTTTCATGAACATGGCTGGTTCATGTGCCTCATGCTATGTTACCACAGGTGATGCTCCACTTTTCATTTTGTCAGTTCTAAATTTATTAGCAAAATGATACTCAGAATTTCTAAATTTATTTTTCTTTTTAACCTAATCTTCAGGGTCATTTTCTCGCTCTGCTGTAAACTACAATGCTGGAGCACAATCAGCAGTTTCTAACGTAGTGATGGCCTCAGCTGTGCTAGTGACTCTGCTGTTTCTAATGCCACTGTTTTATTGTACTCCCAATGTCATCTTAGCAGCCATCATCATCACTGCAGTGATAGGACTTATTGATTATCAAGCTGCATTCCGGTTATGGAAAGTTGACAAGCTTGATTTCCTTGCTTGTTCATGTTCCTTCTTTGGCGTTCTTTTCATTTCTGTGCCACTTGGTCTTGCCATCGCAGTGAGTTTCTGAGCTTCTTAATACTAATTTTCTTCCCCTCTTCAGTTTTAGTTACATGGTAACTAGCTCAGTTCTTGTTTTACCATGCTTATGTCTTGCTACATATAAATAACCATAATCTTTGGTGATACCTTTTGCCGGAAAACTCAGGTTGGAGTTTCAGTGTTCAAGATTCTCTTGCATGTCACCAGGCCAAACACTGTAGTCTTGGGTAACATACCCGGAACTCATATATATCAAAGCCTCAACCGTTACAAAGAAACTTTGAGAGTCTCTTCATTTCTCATTCTAGCTGTTGAATCTCCCATCTACTTTGCAAATTCAACTTACCTACAAGAAAGGTTAGTTCACTGCATTCACTAGCAGTTGGATTTCATAGTTCCAGATTATGTAAGTCACGACAGGCAGGCTTAACTCTATACTATCTTAATGCAGGATTTTACGATGGATACGGGAGGAGGAAGAATGGATAAAAGCAAACAATGAGAGTACACTAAAATGCATAATTCTTGACATGACTGGTGCGTTATTCGGAAGACTGATCCCCCAATCTTGTGAAATTCTTTCCACTAGACAGTCCAATTGGCTAACATATGTACTTTTCTAATCTCAGCTGTGACAGCCATTGACACAAGTGGCATCGACATGGTGCGTGATCTCAGAAAAATTCTTCAGAAACGATCATTGCAGGTAAGGCAAATCATATCGCATCCATCACACAGATATTCTTCAGTGGGACAGTATTTAACTAATCGTGGTGTTTTCTATGCAGCTTGTATTGGCAAATCCTGTCGGAAGTGTGACAGAAAAGTTGCATCAGTCAAAAGTCTTGGAGTCCTTTAGACTAAATGGACTGTATCTCACAGTCGGAGAAGCCATAGCAGACATCTCGGCTTTGTGGAAGGCTCAACCATGAATTTTACAGTGCTGTTTGATAAAAACAGAAAAATGAAGAGAACACTAACAAATCCAAAATCTTGGCAGGCTAGGAAGAATGCATGCAAACAGAGCGCTTAGTTTTCCTTACACCCCCAAAAAACCCCGGAAAATGGGAGGCAGTGAAACATTTTCTTTTTACATAAAAAGCAGGCGGCCATGCATACTCTTCTAAGAAGAGATTTTGAAAGTTCCAATTGTATCTCAATTGATAATTTTATGCATTCGTGTTTGCAAAGAGAATAATTGTTCGCATTACAATTATGTGTACGGAAGCTTGGCCATGAATGTAACTTAATTTCAGTGAAACATATTGAAGAAGTTTCTTCTTTCCATTTGTCATTGCAAAATAACACATTTGAGCAATCTGTAGACTTCAAGGCTTGAAGCTACGCAATTAAAAGACCAGAACCATGTTAGCATTAGTTTGCTTCACAATTCACATGTGGAACCAAACCAACATCTTTCACAGCATGCCTTCATGTAAAGCAATGAGACTACTAGAGAGAGAAAGGAGCCACAGAAATGATGTCCTACAACCGAGGCATCAATATAACCTAACGACACAGCTACAAATGGCACAAAAAATAATTTTTTTTAAAAAATCCTCAGGATCATAAAAATAATTTGTAATTCATCTTCATTATTCCTTGAAATTTAAGCTGTGAGTTCTACATGAATGAGTATTCTGTTGCGTGTTCTGCATGAACGTATTTCCTTATTCCTGTTCTCCACTGAATTTGTAACAATTAGTAGAGAAAATTGAGGCATAAAAGGAGAAACTATAAATAGCTTACTAACCTAATTAACCAGGCACAAAATGCAATGCCAATAATTGATTCATCTCAGAGGTATGAAAACTAATAAACAATCCGTAATCATGTTTCAGTGTAACAACCTTGGAAAATATTCTCCCAACTCAAATGACAAAAATTTGCTCAATCCATTCACATATCTGAAAACTCAGCATTGGTAATATCAAAAAGTAGAAACCTAAAAAACTACACACATCACTTTTTGCCACCAGAAGAAATGATATGAAAAGTATCGCATCATCTCTCTCATGAGCTCCTACAGTTGTACATAATATTTAAGAGTTTCCTGAGACACATAACTAGTCCAATGTGCTCAATCTTCACACGTTTGACAACCATCTCGAACCTATTTGCCATCCATTGCATCCATAGGCAAAGATATAAACAATTCTTTTCTGTCAGAGTAGATCTGTTCATTAATAAGCAGTCCCTGGACTCCACCATAACAGTGAAGAAATAATCATAGAAATCCAACAAGAAAAATAATTCCTGTCTGCTGAGCTCTCGTTTTCATTTAAACATCTGCATGGCGAAGGTCCAGTTAATGACATTACAGCAAGTATTCAATTTAAATGAGAAAACAAGAAAAAGAAATGCCAGTGCAACCCATTAAACTGTTTAGCATGCAAGCCCTATGAATATAAACACAAACGGCAATCCAATGAAGAAGTAATCCAACAAAAATCTAGACCTATCACTAGTCAACTCTTCTATTAACAGTAATGCAGATTCATTTTCTAGAATCAATTTTCATATCCCAGGAATCTCATCCAAATGAAAATTTTCATCCAGATTAACAACAGCAACATTTCAGCGTAAACAACAGAGAAAATGAACATATTGAATGGCAAAACCATTATTTCAAAGAGCATAGAAAATGAGCAAAGACAGCCTGACACAAATTAAAAAAAAAAAAAAACTAAAATAAGAGTGACACCAGGACAAAAACTCAAACTAGGAAAGAAACAAGTCCAAAGCCAATATTTTGATATGAATTATGAAACAAGTGAATACGAAAAAATATATATATAACATGAAATACACATAAATAAATGAAATAATATTCTTTTGTGTAATCACTTAGAGCATATACTAGAACATGTTCTTACTTGATCTGTAACGTGTTATAGGAATCTCTCGCAATTCACGTCTAATGCACAGATATTCACCTAGCAAAGCCATCAGTGCAAGTCCAGTACCATTCACGACCCACCACGTTATTGAGGAGGGCCAGCCTCCATATACAATGCATATAAAAAGATGGATGATGTACACAGTGGCCGAAAAATCTAAGCACTTCTTTGCCCTCTCTATTAAATGAAACATGTAGCCAGCTCTGCACAAAGTACAATGGCGTCGAAAGTTATACAAAGCAAGCAACCATATAGGTTATGATAAAAAATAAATAAATATGAATCTATGAAACTAATATAATTTACAAGGTCTACTTTTTATGTCCATGAACATTAATAAGATTATTACAAGTGAATGAATACAATGAAATAAATTGAAGATGATATTAAATATATCAAACATACGTGTCTTGATTGTCTACTGGTACAAAATAATCCCCAGTTACAGGTGTACATGAATGGAAAGAAAAATGAAGAATTATAGAGCTAATAAGCAAATGGACTCCAGTAAGGACACAATGAATAATTCATTAGCAATGACTAGGCTATGTTGAAACTTAATAGCAATAGTGATATCATCTATGTAAATCCCATTTATTACAGCTATAGTGACTTCAACCATCAGTTTGTGCACCACATCATGCATTACTAGCATAAGCTTAAGTAAGTTGAACCCTGTTTGGGGACTGCATAAAACATCACAAGTTCTTCACATAACACAATTAATGGACCTATTCAAATTAACTCAAGAGTCCCCTAACATATTGCATAACAAATACAAGAAACTACAAGTAAATTAAAGCAAAGGGACTTGTATTCTCACCCTGCAACCGAGGTGAGCAGGATCGAAGCAATAACACACCACCCAGTGACCGTAGAGGCAGTGACTGTAGCATAATCAAAGAAGTACACAAGGCTCATATGCGAAACCCGAGTGCCAACAAAGATGGATACAAATACACCAAGTGTGAGGTAGTATAAGCATTGCAGACAAACAATTTGGGCAACAATAAGCCAAGGGTCCCATACTACTGAACCATAGAACATTTCTTCTACAACTAGCGTATTACCTCAGACTAAATTTCTTCAATACCCGGATCACCAAAAGTAACAAAAAGGCCACAAACCAATTCTCCGAACCAAAAAAGGAAAGTTCTTAGGAACAATTAAACGAATACCCTCAATATCCAGATCACCAAAAGCCGAGGAGACACCACTAACCAATTCAAAGGAAGCTGATTCTCAAATTCAAACCTAAGCAAATAAAAAATCAAATAACAAGAATGAAACTTAAATGACAATTTTCTTGGCACCCAAATTGAAACCTAGGTTTCCTTGGATCTGGGAAATTGACGAATGAAGAAAGAAGAAACCAAGCCAAATCTGGAGGCAACAAAAGAACAGATTATTGTGAAAAATTAGTAAATTTAAGCAACATATTGAATGTACATATACGCACGGAGCAGATTTGCGTTAAATTGCCAAAATTCAAAACGAGGGAAAGAGAGAGAGACTTACCATGTGGTGGGTTTCTTCAAAGTAAGCTTATGTTTTTGGTAAAGTAAGCTTATGCTTTTGATAAATACTTTACCAAAAACATACGCACAGGCAATTAGTGAAGAGCTTGGTACTATATTTTCCGGAAAGTTGGTCCATTTGTTATGTTAACAAATGACAATCGTGCTGTTTGTGTCAAATTGGTAAATTAAGTTTTTGGTTTTAATATTTGCTATGCAATACCTTCGGCCTCAATCTCGGGGCCGAAGGTGTTAGTATGGTTGTTTTTTTCCCCTTTAAGATTGCTGGTTCGAGTACAGCCGAAGGGCTTGTGTGTGTTTGTGTCTATATATATATATATATACACACACATACATACATACATTCCTTTTACGGCAATATTAAATAAAAATAGACAGTAAACTTCCCTAGATTTAAAAAAAAAAAATTGCATTTATAGATCATTAACTTTTTAACTTATGAACTAAGAATTTGTCAAAAACATTTTATACAAATTTGGTGATAATAAAAGCTTAAAGAGAGAATAATGTGCGTGACTCCCCTTTTGTGTTGGGCACTTAGTACAGGTGATCTGTGTCTTTCTGAAAAACATGACACCTCACAATGTTGAGAATAAACGATGTGAACAATGTTTGCAGCAAACCAGCAATCTATACTTCACCCCAGAAAAAGGAAGAATAAAGAGAAGATACACCGCGTAGGCACCTCAACTTGACATTATACATTCTTGGAAAGTGAAGACAATGAAATGAAGACTACATCATTACTTACAAAGAGCAGTTTCCCTAATCTCATGCCTCGGCATTTATACAATAATTATACGTATGTGTCACGAATAATTAATCTGAGAATGCAAAGTCTCAGCGTCAAATGGCATTGGATAATATAGGTACATTAGGAATATGGAGGACAAAAAATTAATTTGCAGTCTCATTGTGAGTTACTCTTTCTCCTCCTAGTAGTTTTCTTTGCAGTGACAGTGACCTCGTTATCATCTTCAACTTTCCGAGGATTCTTCTCATTTACAAGATTTTTTGATGAATTTATTTGACTCCGTAGCCGCAGTATTTCACCTTTTGCGGATGCCAATTCCTCTTCAAGTTTCTTTGCTCTCTTGTCCAAACTCTCCCTTTCCTGGCCAAGCCTCATGGCAAGATTATGAGCCTCTTCCATGTTTTCTCGAGATTCATTGGCTATGCTCTTCTGTTCCGTTAGGGACTTGTAAAGTACTGCCTTCTCATTTTCAAGGCTAGAGATTTGAGAATTAGCCTTCTCTAAATTCTTAGAAAGTTCCAGTGCATTTCGGTTCATCTCATCGAGTGATTTGGTAGCCTCCTCCAAGTCTGTTTCCAGGGATTTGCGTGCCTCCTTGTCCTTGGAGGTTTGCTTCTCCAATGCTTGTAGCTCTTTGTTCAAAGAAGAAACTATCTCTTTTTGTTCTTTTAAATCATTCGCAGTAGCTTCTGCTTTCTTATAGACATTTACCAATTCCTTTTGGAGGCTATCACGATTTTCTGCTATAGCTTCCAGTTCACAGGACACATTTTGCAGCTCCTCGCTAGTTTTCTTCAGAACCTCCTTTGCTGCAGAGAGCTCGCTGGATAGCACTTCACCAACTTTTTTTGCCTCATCAAGGGTGTTTTCAAAGGCATGCTTAGCTTCAGCAAACTCAGCCCGAATTCTAGAAATTTCAGTCTCAAGGTCTGCACAAGAATCTTTTGATTGCTTTAGTTGCTTTTCCAGATCAGAAGCCTCATTCCTTGTCTTCCCAAGAGTTTCCTGAGTAATCTCAAGTTCATATTTCAGATTCTTTACATTGTCCAATTCGTTATCCAGCATTTTCCTCAAGCCATCCTTTTCTTGGGTCAACTTAGCAATGGTTGCTTGACTTTCACAAGCTCCATTCAGAGCAAGCTCAAGCTTTTCCTTCAGTTGGTGAAGTTCTTCTTTCTTCTCTCTCAAAAGCTTTGCATTTGAAGCTGTCTTGTTCTCAGAAGATAACTTCAGCTCTCTGTACTCCTTTTGAACCGCATCCAGTTTCTGCTTGGATTCATCTCTCTCAACTGATAAAGAACTTACTCTTGCATTCAGTTCATCTACCAAAGAATTCTTCAATTCTAGTTCCTTTTTATTGTTCTGGAGTTCATCTATCAATGCTTTGATTTCAGATTCCGCTTTGGCTAGTTCATCCTTAGTCTGCTTGTAGACAGAATTCAAGTTCTTCAACTCCGTTTCCTTCTGCTGGAGAGAAGAGCTCAGTTTTTGAACACGATCATCCTTTTCTCCGAGCTCTAAACTGAGTAAGTTAATCTTATCTTGTAAACCTTCTGTTATGTCAAGCTTTTGCTTGAGTTCTTCTTCAAGAGCCCTTTTATCTTCCCTAGATTTCAAGAGGCTGGTTTGAAGACTATCAATTTGAATTCTGAGCTCCTCAATAACTCTTTTTTCATTTTGCAGCTCCTTTCCCAACCCAGAAATTGTAGTATTAGCTGAGTTTAATCTGTTCATCAACAACTGCTGTTCTTCCTTTGCTGACTTGAGTTGCTTGGTTCGTTGTTCTTGTTCATTCTGTAATTTTGATTCAAAATCTTTCTCCATTGAAACAATGGCCGCTTCCTTGTCTTTGAGCCTGGCTTTCATCTGTGCATTTCAACCAGTGTATGAGTGGTTTAGAAACAGATATCCAAACCGACTACCAGATGTAGAAAAGAGAGGAAATGGATGCTATTACCATGATGGAAGCTTTTTACAGCCGATGAGAACCGAGAACATTTTTCATTCAAAACTTAACCAAGGAAAACTTTCCTCTAAATGGACTCATTGTTGAATGCCCAAAATTATCCTCATAAATGATTTGTGTTAAAAGCCCAATAATAAAGGTGAAGAGCAACTTACAGATTCAAGAGTTGCATCTGTGGCTTTTTTCTCATTTTGAGTCAAAGCATAGAGTGCACCGAGCACACCACTTCCTAAAATTCCAAGTCCATTAAGGACAGACAAAAAGGGGTTTGATGGTCGAAGTCCCTGCCACCAAGAGAGCTACTCTATTTAGACCATTTCAAAAATTATCAATAACAACTAAAAAAGATAGAATTCAGTATTCAGGGTTCAATTGTATATGACCAAAGATCCAAATAAATTAAGACCTTTGAGTTTTGGCTTTCATCTGTTGCATTTAGCTCACCTTCCCTAAAGTTGCATAAACAAGTATGTTAACAATCATAAATCAGGAGATTAAGATGGGACTCAAATGTCCACAAACACAGCAAGGAAATTAGAGAAGATCACAACATGAAACAGACCGAAAACATTCATAACTTCCACTAGAGATGTAGAATATTAGAAAAATGGTCAACTATTGAAGCAGAGCCATAGATATCTTCACGTGATTCACTTCATTATACATGCAAATGATGTAAATAAGCTTACACCTCAAGTAAATCTCGGAAACTACTTCCCAGCCAGTAGCCAGTCTTCATGAAGCTCTTCCATTTCTTACATATGGGAGCTAAATCATTTGCCATGCAATGAGAGTGCCGTAGTTAAAGCCTTACAGGGAAGACTTTATGAAAGTTTTAAAAAATTTAAGTTTGGTGCATTTGTCTTTTTTCACAAAAACATTGCTTGCTTATCCAGTAGATATGATAGAGAAGTAGAACATATACATAGCTTCTTTAACACCCTCGCCCTGCAACAACCCTCCATAAGTTCCCTCTCCCTCTCTCACCTAGCCAATGAGATTTGGGTCCCTCTTTTGCACTTATCAGATAGGTTTTTACTTTAACAGAAATTCCTTAATTTTGTGGTACTTATGAAGAATGATTGTCAGCTAGTCTCAAATATACAGCTCATTTTCCTATCCCATTGTTGCAGACAATGAACCAGTTAAGAACGACACATTGTAAGTACAAACACATCAGCATGATTCAGCTTTTTCTTCTCAATCCAACCCCAATATCTTTTCATTTTCTCAACTCTAGAACAGGAATACTACCAAAAAAAATCATGTACTAAACACGGTAAAACCGATACAAAACTAATTTTGGTTCAATCCATTTGTTTAATAATAAAAAAACAAAAAAAAACTTGCAAAAAAAAATACAAGCAGCAATGAACAAAACTCCAAATTAGCAACCCATAAACAATCTACTCCCTAAACATATGCGTGTTCATGAAAACATTGAACAAATTCATTTCACAAAATGCGATATTCTAACACTATAGAAAAAAAAATCTAGACAAACCAAATGAAGCACTGCACTCACTTGGCGCTAAACTATCAATAGCTCTGGCTCTGAGGTTCAACAACGGAAGAACTGAAAGACCCACAAGCAGAATCGTTTTCCTCCTGATAAAAATGTTGTCTTTTGGGTCTCCTGGTCTCATAGAAGCCATTGCTGACACTCTGTTTCTTCTCTTGGTCCTTGCAATATTGGTGCAAAGAAGTAGTGAAGATTGAGAATAGAAAGAAGAAGAAGAGGGCAAGTGAAGGGGAGGCTGCATGAATGAGGGAGCTCCCCACTAAAAGTTCCATCATTTTCTTTTGTTTTGGATTCAGATAAATAAGAAATGATATGAAATGAAGAAAGAGGTCTAGTTTCGTTTCAGTTCCCAATTCCTCAGCCTCTGCTTGTGATTCTTTCGGTTGAGGTTTAAATTACCAAAATGGCCTTTCCTGGATGCTCGTTGGTCAGTCAACAAGAGAGGAATGGTACTGATTATTGAGGAAATTTAGAAAAGGTTTAAAAAGAATGAGTTATGCGATGCCTAGTTTACACGTACTTTTTTCAAGCGACATGACATTTATTGCTGGTATTTTTAATCAGGAAACATTAAAGTGAAAAATGCACACCATATTACCCATATAAAATTATGACATTAATAACGGAATATGGAAGTAAAAATATGTTTACAACCTAATATTACTCTAAGTTAAATTTTAAATTTTGTATTTTAAATTGAATATAAAAATTAATTAGAAGAAAGAAGTATATTAAATAAGAGGAAACACTAAGAATCCTATCCTTATAAATATGTATTATAGACAAAAATAATTATAAAAAAGAGTAAAAATAAAATAAAATTTAAATAAAAATTCAATTATAGAATCTGACATTATAATCTATAATAAAATGTAATTAAAAATTTCACACTAAAATAAATTAATATATGTCATTACAATCAATTAAAAATTATAATAAAAATTTTATGTTTGACATCAAGTACTAAATTACCAAGCTTAATAAATTAAACAATTAAAATTTATTCATCTATTCAAATTATAAAAATATTATTAGTTAAAAGTTTCAATGATAAACTAAATTCAATCCAATAAAAGGTACTTGGGTACAGTTATTTTTTTGTCCACGCTCTATCTCTTTTTTAAAAACTATATATTGATGATTCTTTTATTAAAAGTTTTTAAAATACACAAATTTTATTTTCTAGCTTATCTTCTTAATCATTGCAACTAAAAATTAAAATCTGAAAATTCACATAAAAAGTTTATACAAATATTAATAATATTTAATATATGTTATTTTTGTAAGTATTTTTAATACTATTCACAATGTGATATTACATTCACATATTTTTTTCAATTAGAAGTTTTTTAAAATAAATTAAAGCAGTTATAATATTTAGCTCCTTAATGTTTGCAATCTATTCAATACATATATAATATAATTATTTTATAAAATAAGTCACTAATTTCAATTGAAAATAATATAATTGAATTAGGGATATATTTGAATATAAAATAAAAACTCTACTATTATACTAAATTGATGAATATATATATATATATATATATATATGAAAACAAAATAAAAATTATATTATTTTACTAAATTAATAAAAATATAAAAAATATAAATGATTTTTCTGGACTAGACTCGACTACAGTCCAACCTAGTCTATATACAGGTCTGCTACAGTATCTACTGCATTACTAAAGATGTAAACGTATATCTCAATTATCTATGAATAATTATATTAAAAAATAATTATTATTAATCACAATCTATATTAGGACTATCGATTTAGCCATTTTAAGAATCACGTAGGTAAAATTAAAGAATAATATATAATTATTTTTTGTTGATTTGCTAAATGTTTTAATTCATTTATTTATTTTTCTAATTATTTTAATTTTATACAAAATTTGTATCCCAAATTTTTGAGATAAGTAAAACCCTAATTTATCCCACAATTAATCGGATGGGGTTTGATTAAATTGAGATTTATGACGAGTTGCATATGATTAGCATTCTTCCAACCCGTATCACCTTTGTTCACAAATTGGGTGAGTTGAGTGGCAATAAGACCGGTGCCCACGCCGGTGCCTCACGCCGATGAATGTTTTTATGTGACATTGATTTGGTATCCTTCATGAAGAGGCCTATATAAGCCGGATGAAGTAACTTTTCTCTAGATTATCGCCAATAGAAATTTGCCATGTAAGGAAAAAGCAACTTTATCCTCAATCCCCCTCTAAGATCCGCCATTACGTTGACACGTGACGGTCTTTTGTGGTTAATTACTTTTTCCCCATGCAGTAAGGACCTCTCTGAGTTAATAATATGCTCATGAGAAAATTTAGGGCCACTTCAACAAAATCGATCGATGTTTCATTTCATCTCACTTGAACTTCTCCTCATGGGGATTGGGACCGATAAATTCCTTATTAAAAAGAATAATGATAAACAATTGAAGCTAATATTTGCAAATCAGGAAGCATTATTTATGCATTAAAATAGAAAAATCCCAGCAACCGAATGAATTTTATCTATGTCATTTTCAACCAAATACTACGCATTCGGAGAAAAATCGTATCGTTTTTTTTTTTTTTTTGTTGCATTTAACATGCCGAAACATATTTTCAAATGAATAATGTAACACTTCATTTTAAAGAAATAATAATAATAGTAATAATGTTACAAATTTTCTACTTCAGTTAATGTAACCTTTATGTGACCCGTATATAAATCATCGTGTGGCAATGAGATAATAAGATAAGCACTCTCTGAATCAAAGTCTTGTGTGATGATAAGATAATAAGACAACTACTCGCGAAGTATATCGACAATTTTGATTTTGTGGCAGTATAAGCGTTATGTTGCTTTCTGAGCAGCTACTCTCATAATAAAAGAAGAGTGAAAATTGGAACTTGGAAGCATTCATTTAAATTTCTTTCCATCAAACTTGATATTTCATTTTTTTCCTTTCCCTTTGGGTACTATTTTGCGTGATAATATCTTGTGACATTTCATTCTCATTCCATAACATATTCTTCTTATCTTCAATTCATTGAAAGTATGCCCACAATGACTAGTCGAGATAAGATGACTAGTCGATTTTGTTGGCTTATCGGCCATGGACTTGTAATCATGTGGGTTCTAATTTTTAAAGCTCTTTATGAGTAAGATGCGACACCAATATTGTTCCTTTTCGAAAGAATGGTTGATGAATTAGATAGTGTTGACACCAAATAAAGGTAAAATTAACTAAAAGTTCACAGGCAAGGCGACCAATTTCAATGCTTCCAAAAATGCCATTTGCAATTTTCAAAGCATAGGCATACCAAGCTGTCATGTTGAAGCTGCAAGTAATTGCACTACTTCAAGATTTTGACAATCAAATTCAAAGAACTTCAACAAATTGAGAAACTGAAAAGATACTGTCTAATCAGTGTATGTTCACTTCGGTTAATATGAAATCAAGAGTGTAATTGAAAGCTAAAGAGAAAAACTCAAAGCAAACTAGTGGAGCAAAAGATAGCTTCATACATTGAATAATGAGTTCAATAGGCTCCAAAGGATTCTACATGAACTTTCACTAGGCCAAAACATGAAAATTTGGAAAGAAAACTGATGAGCCGGGGCTTCTGGCCTCTTCTAACTCATCTAATCAAAATTATAAGGTAAACAATACTCGAAATTATTTCTATATCCCGATTACAGAAGGAAACTCTAGGCTGTTGCACCCACAACTCAACACTCCAGTGAAAGTCAAAACACATTCAACAAACAGATTGCAATGGGATCATCCACGGCTGCAGACAGATTGACATACACAGCTCTCTAGGTCAGGGCAATTGGTGACAACTTCATCACCAACCGACACGAGAGCATGGGAAGCAAAGACAGCTAATTATGTGGCGGGCATACCCAACAGGAAGATATCTTCATGGTAACTTGATTCACAGGAGCTTTTGGCGGACTCATATGCTTTATCCATTTCTTCCTCACCAAAAATCTCATCAGAGCAGCAATCAAAGCTGCAAAATGGTTTCTCACCTCTGCAAGGAGAGGGGAAAAAAATTAAAAAAAGAAAAAGACCAAACAGCAACAGTGTTAGTGCTAGAATTGGTATGAGAAAAAAATGTGAAAAAAGGTGTTTGAGACAAACCTGTACATATAATTGTCTTCCCCCTTTTCCAACTTTTTCTTACATGAGTAACAGAAGATCAAATACTCATCAGATGAATAATGGCTTAAATCATTTGGTCGCTCAGACACTTGAGTCAATTCAACCTCTTGTTCTATTTTGTTATCAAAATTGATCAACTCAGGAGCTTGACAATCTAAAATACAGTCACCAAATATACGAGTTGTTTTAGGATTTGGACCATGAGATATTATACAAGTATAATCCTCAGAAAGCTCTATATCGCGTGCAGAGAGAGAACCTGCATGCCCATGGCCAGAACCAATGGGTATTGGAAGCGAACTTGATTTAACGAGCAAATCTCTGTCAATAACAAGAGGTGCACTCAGTGTGACAGTGCTATCTGTTGAATAGAACATTTTGGATCTCAAATCCTGGTTTTGGGCCGAGCTGGTTAGAGATGAGGAAAATGACCGAGATTGTGATGTAAATTCTCTGCTTCCTACAACACTATCTGAGCTATTGAATGGGAACTTGGGATTTTTGGTTTGGGGAAGTGGTGAAATCATGTAGTTTCGAGGCAAAGAATTGGACTTTGTGAAAGAACTAACCGATTCATTGAAATGCCTCGAGGAATAAGGGATATTATTCTTCACCTGTGCTCCAAAAACAATATTCTTCCTCTTTAATGAATTACAAACTTCACCGGTTGATTCTTTCTCCTCAGCAAGAGAGTTTATGATTCCAAGGCCTACCTCACTGCTATCCCACTTCTTCTGATAGCCATTTGGGGGAGGCGATCTTGGAGATTTAACACTAAATGGATTGCTAAGATTCACAAAAGCCCTGAAATCTAAAGGAGATGTAGGACTCCAGACTGTGTCAGAGTCAGACAAACCTTTAGAACTAAGTCCTACTAGGAACCCAGAAAGTGAGCTGTGTATTTGCCTTATGCCAAAACTATCAGACTGACCATTGAACTCTGAAGCAGAATCAGCCATCACATTAACATGAACAGATGTTTTATAGGGATTATTAGAGAACCTCCACTCCTCTTGAAAGAAAACCAGCAACGAATTACTGCAATGAGTTTGATAGAACTCATTGTTAATTAGTGAAAACAATGGGAGAAAGAAGCAATCTACACTTGGCCAATTGAAGAGAGCAATGATAGCTTATTGAGCAACCCAAATGACAAAATTTTCAAAGATGGTTTTATCTTTAAAGGGTACAGAAACTGATGATCAAGATTGTTGAACAAAAGGAATTCTGCTAAAAAATTTCACCTGAAAACAATCTACATGAAGTGTTATATCAAAACTGAAAACCAACGGAGACTGCAATTTTTTCCAGAACCTTATTCCATGATCAACTGAATCAAAACAGTAATCATAGATTCCAGGAGCCAATTGAAAATTCTTTGTAAGATGTACACAGTCGAATTAGATAAATCCCTTTTGATTAAAAATCAACAAAAACCCAAAAAAAACCCCCACAAAAGCCTCAGTGCATTGATTGCAGGAAAGAACCAGCTTTAATACCGCATGCATAAAACAGAAGCATGCTCATATGATTAATCCAAAATAAAAAGAAATATTTATATCAAAACAATAATGGAGATAGATTATGAATCAAATGAGCTGTAGCAGGATCAGACCCAGATGCAAAAGAACTCGTTAGATGCTCATCAAATGCATCAAATGAACCTCAAAATCATCAACCAACGATTAAAATTGAAATAAATCAATCTGATTCCCAATCAAGACCCAGTTTTGACAGCTGACAACCGTAAAAAAGGAAAAATGCATCAAACAAAACATGGAAAAAAAATTAAAAAATAATAATAACAATAGCACACCTGGTTTTCTTCTCTAAAAGGCATCAAACTCACAAATGCAGTAGAGAGAGATGGCCATTGACAAAGTGAAAAAACTTTCAAAGCTCACAAACTCTCTCTCTCTCTCACTTTCAAAATATCTTTTTTTTAATTTATTTTTTATGTATTATTTCATTTTTTTTTTGAGTCTTGCTTGTCTTGCATGCTTCAAAATCAGAGAAACAGTGAAGCAGTGAGGCTTCTGATATACTACTGCTCCCTCTCTCGCCCTCTGCCGCTCTCTCTCTCTCTGTCTCTCTCTCACTCGCGTGATTAATTAATTAAGCAATACGTATTTTTGCATAAGCTACGGTATAATATAAAACTACGTATATTCCGAGTTAAAGGACAAACTATTAATTACTCCGTGCGAGTAATTAGGATCTAAGTTGTCGCATCACTAAAAGTGAATATTATTTATTTCTAAGCTCGTCGGCAGCATTTTCTTACAAGAACTGTTGCGATAAACACAATAATTATTTAGCAAAAAAGAAAGAATACAAAATTAATAAATTCAATTCAGTTTGTTGGTATACAGATCGCGTCTTATTATGGTATAAATACGAATGAAACAGATATACATATATAAATATATATATAAAGTTAATTATCTTTCCTTGTATATAAAATTTTTGTCCTATCTTATAAGTTACGAAGTTGCAGACTTAGACTATGACAATATATTTATGATATTTTATAATCAAGATGCATGATTTTAGCGAAAATTCACTGTTTTTTGCGATAGAAACTTATGTTTTGTGTGTGCATGCTTGCTTTAAAATATATAAATATGTGCGCATACGCTTACTATACAATTTGTACGGCTTGTTTTAATTTCATTTCTGGACTAATTTATGCTCCAATTAATTTTTTCTTCAGTCAAGATTTAGAATGGAAATTTTAATCATAAATATCACTCACATCAAAATAATTTTTTTAAAAAATAGAATTAATTACACTAATTAACACTCACGAATCATGATAATAAATAAATTAATTTTAAACATAGTGATAATAAAAGCATTCAATGATATTTTATTTAGATAATTTTAAGTTTAATCAGTTCATTTTTTACTTTTTATTTAATATAAAACTCGACAAATAAAGAAAATTCATCTAAATATCTAATTTTTAATTTTTTATATCTAAAAAATCAGAGCATTAGAGAAAATCAAAATCCTAAACCCTATTTATTTATTTATTTATTTATTTATTATTATTATTATTATTATTATTATTTGAATCTAAAAATAATGGATTTGTGGATAAATGTCTTGTATTCAGACCATGAAAGAATTATTTTTATTTAGCTTTTATTGAGGGAGCCAGCACTAAAAGACAAGCTTGACTGGCGGGGTTCACGTTTAACTGTACGTGACCTAACGTCGTCCTCTTTTCAAACGGCGATGTTTTCGGTTGCTTAACGACGGTCGCTGCTAGGAATAAGCTCCTGTTTGGTTCATCAAACTCCAAAACCAAAATCATTTTGTTTGTTTAAAAAAATGAAAAAAAAAACTTTTTAAAACCGTTATGAAACAAAATTAAAAAGGTTTTCTCGTTCTTCCCATTTCTTAATCTAAAAAACAAAAAAAATTATTTATCATTTAAGGAATTTAAAATACTTTGTCAGATCATATTTATTCAATTATTTTTAATTCATTTTATTTTTTCCCTTATTATATTTTATTTTCAATGACCAAAAGTTTATGAAAAGTCTATTATTGGATAATATAACCCTTTTCTTGAGTATATTTATTAACTTCACCAAGGTAAAAAAAAGTGAATTATAATTATCTACACATTACATATTTAGTAATTAATTAGTGTTTATAAAACTGTGTGTAATTTAATCATCTAAATTTTTATTTAGCCTTAAAAATATTAATTAAATTTAATATTAAAATTGAGAAATAATTTTTAATGATGTAATAAATCTTTTTAAATTCTCACATTTTTGAGTAGATCGTTACTTTATAATTATTTAACCATTCAAAAGGCGGAAATTCAAGCTATTACTTGTTGGGATCCGTTGCATACAAACAGTATCTGGATAAATATTTTATTGTGAACATCAGAATTGGAGACTAATAATTAAAAATAATAATAATAATTTGAAGGGTAATTGAGTAAATGCGAAATTATGGGAGGCAAATTCGAACCACAAGTCTATGCCACGTCCGTCATTGACAAGTGGAAAACTCAAAAACCGTCAATAAACGACGTCAATATATCACTATCAACTCATGATTCAGTGGGTCCCGCAGTCGACCCCACAAAACATAGCAAAAGGCTGTGAGAGTCTTGAGTGATGATTCCTTCACAGTTTCTTTATTTACACTTTTACAGTTTTGTTTCGTCGTTTTGCGCGACGCATGAAAACTAAAATTAAAATAGTTCTTAAAAAATTGACTCACACGTGTTAGTTTTGGCCGTGCCAATCTCTTGCAATCCGACGGCACCAGAGATAGATTCCCGGGGAAAAGGCCGGCGATCTAACGGCTCAGGAGAGAACCAATTGTTGCCTGGGTTTGTGGGACCCACCACACGTTTAAGACATTTATGTCAGTGAAACACAAGTGCTTGTGTTTGCCAGTGACGGATGAGGAGTTTGTGTTGGGCTGATGTTGGACTTCTCAGAGCTTATGGATATTTTTGAGTTTCCTTTTTTCTTTTCTTTATGTTACGTGTTATTATTTATTTTGACGATAATCTTATAATTTATAAAATTAAATTATTTAACCATTATCCGATGACCATATTAATTAATATTTAAATTAAAATTTAAGTATTAATTATTAAAATACCTGCCATCGTTTTATATTTATACATTAAAAAATTATTCCCTTTATTATTAGTATTTTTATCTTGTAAAATGATTTTTTTTTTACGTATTGTTTGGCATAAATATGTTTTCTTATATATAAAAATATATTAGCTATTATAGAGTGAAAATAATAGCATGCTCATAATAAGATAAAACGCTTCTACTTTTTATATTTTTTAAATTAAAAATCAAATGTAGTACAAAATAAAAACTAATTCAGTGTTTGTGCTTAATTTGATACTTAAATAATATTATAATACAATTCTACAAAGTAAACTAATTAACCCTAATAATTAAAAAAATTAGATATTGACGAATTATCAATGAATGTCTTTTTTTTTTCAAATTGATATTTTATTATTTTAAAATATAACTGTTATACTTAACTAATAAAATCTTTTAAAAAGTAAAAAAAATTATTAAACATTTAAATTATTGTAAGCTGTGTCTTTATACTTCTATTAATCTAAAATCTATTCTTTTCTTATTGTGAGTTATTACTGTTGTTTTTTTGTTTTTTTGGGCAAAGTTATTAGTATTATTTTTCTTTTTTTTTTGGAATAAATATTAGTTTGGTTACTTTCATTTGTTTGCTATTGTCTCAAACTTCAGTGCTATAATCTAGGCCCAATAACATAAAGCCCAGCCCATTATCACAAAGCCTTTTATTCCAAGATGAACACACCTAGCGCACATTAGCAGTCATCTCTTTTAACCCTGAATGTACTTTTAGCACCTCTCTCCCCACAGACAATTTCTATTTTCTTGAAAATTCATATTCTAATTCTGACAAATTTCTGAGCTAGGGTTTTTTTTAAAATTTTTTTGTATTTTTTGCTTTTGCGATTTTGTGAGAAGCCTGCGTTGGGTTTGTTTCTGAAGAAAAGATTCAAACTTTGAGATGGTTTTGAGGTAAGAATTGTGGGTTTTGTTTTCCTTTGAATTTGGATTCTTTTCTTACCTTAAAAGGAGGAATTTTTTTTTTTTTCAAGGATAATAAGTTCTGGGTAATTTGTTTTTGGTTAGTAAGCAATTGAAAGTTTTAATCTAATGTAAAAGTAATGAAGTTTGAGGTTTATGAATTACGATTGTTTCTTGATCTGATTATCGAGAAGACAGAATATTTGTTGGAACTCAAGAAATTAGGTTGTTCGACACTCCAGATTTGTGGGGGTTGTAAGTTTTGGGTCTTTGATCTGTTGAAAAGTAAACTTCGAACTTGAAAGTTTTGGTTTTTTAATTACAGAAACAGGGTTTCGAATGTTTGAAGTGAAAAATTAGGTTATTTTAGTAGAAAGGATGTGGGGATTTGTTGTTTTTGATGTCTTATCCTGTATAATCGAAGATAATGGTGGATATATTAGGACTGAATGTCTTGAAAGGTAGCCTTTTTTGGCTGAGGGTTTTTATATTTGGTTTTTGCATCTTGTTTTAAAATTGGATAGTAAAAGTACTAGCGTACACTTTCGTGGTTTCTTATTGTTGAGCTTGAGTTTTGCTTAAAATGGATGACACTGATGATGATGCGAGGTATCCACCAAACCCATATGGTGGCAATCACCAGCAGGGTTATGGTTCCTCACATCGGCAAAAGCTTCCTGTTCGAGGCATGACATATTCTCGGGAAGTTGGCAATCATTATGTTAATGATGAGGATGAGACTGATGTAGATGATGATGAAGATGATGTAGAGTTTGGTGAGGAAGAAGAAAACAATAATCAAAATAATGGCATTGTTCCATTTGTTGAGAAAGATATGGATGTGGATGATGATGATGATGAAGAAGAAGATGACGAGGCTGAAGATCACGATAATGATGATGAGTATAATGGGGATGATGATGGGAACCGAGGAAATTACAACTGGAAGGCAGATGACCTTGAAGATGTAGAAAGGCACCCAAAAAAGAGGAAGTTGAAGAGTTTGGTTTCAAGTTATGAATTTGCTCCTAGAGTACCAACCCCAGTTGTGGCTACTCCAGCGCTGAGGCCCTCATCTGGTGGGCGGAATGCACTTACCGATTGGAACGAGCATGAAACATTTGTTTTATTAGATGCTTGGGGTGACCGGTTTCTGCTACGTGGAAGGAAGAGTCTTCGATCTGAGGAATGGCAAGAAGTTGCAGAGAAGGTATCAGAGGTGTCCAAGATTGAAAGGACAGACACACAGTGTAGGAACCGTTTGGATACATTAAAGAAGAAATATAAGAAGGAGAAGCTTAGGATGGCACAGACTGGTGACACTAGCAGCAAATGGGTTTATTTCAAGAAAATGGATATGCTAATGTCATCGCCCCAGCAACAAGGTGGACTGTCTTGTGGGATGGACTCAGGAGAGTATGTCTTCATGAATCCTAGGGTTTGTTCAAACCGTGCGAATGGGGTGGATGAGATGAGGGATAGTCCAGGACATTCAGAATCTACCGCTGGTGAGGAGGATGATTCAGATGGACTTCCACCGAAGAAAAGGAAGATTGGAAGGGAATTTGATGATAGGTCCTCATTTAGATTGCTTGCAGATTCTATTCACAAATTTAGTGAGATATATGAGAAGATTGAGAATAGTAAGAGGCAGCAGATGTTAGAACTAGAAAAGATGAGGATGGATTTCCACAGGGACCTGGAAATGCAGAAGAGGCAGATTATGGAGAGAGCACAGGCTGAGATTTCAAAAATACGACAGGGTCTCGATGATGAGAACGATGTCTCTGTTGAGAATGCCAGTGGGTAATGCATCTTGACCTGATTGCATATATGTAATGTCGATTAGCATATCAAACATTAGCTGCTGTTTTATAACGTTGGGGACCTTTTCTGATGTCCTGCTTTAAATCGCGCAGCAATAAAAAAAATTGAGAGATGTTGTATCAGTTGATACTTGAAGAAATATCAAATTCAGAGAGGATGATTGTTTCCTCTTTCCCCTGTAATTCTTGACTTTTTGTAGTAACTATTGCAGTAACTGTTTTACCATTAATCTATATTCTGCATTGATCACCATCAGTCGCCATCAGGTTTCTATTAATTTTGTATCTTTTAGTTTTCCAGTTTAAGAGAGCGCTCGGGGACGTTCTAGACTCTAGTTGGTGGCTGGTGAGGCAACTTTGGCTAGTGTCCGGTCAAACTTAGCTGAGTATAATAATTAAGGAATAAATTTTGGTCATTTATTTTAATCTTTGAATAATTAATGGTTAACGGATGCTGAGTATATATAATATAATCAAGGAATAAAGTTTTTATGAATTAAGTATGTGCTAGTGTCAGAGTCAATGTACTAGGCCTCCATTCTGCATCCAATGGGAGTTAGCTTGGCGGTTAACGACTAGTGACGGTAAGCCATAGCGGCGGCATATGACTTTGAAAGGCTGTTTTTACTTGCACGAAGTTTCTGTTTATGATTATATGAACAATGGGTTGGTGGAATAGTTTGTCTTTTTATATTTACATGATTAAAATTATAATAATTTTTTTATTATTTATTATTTTATATATGCGATTGCGATTTATATTTCACCATAAATAAGTTTTAACATTGTTTTATAGCCATAGTTATAAACAAATAAAACATTGTCAACTCAATAATAATCAGCCACTCCCAGTTGTAGCAGCTCATGAATAAGACTCTTGTCATCAAATGTAATTTCTTTGTATAAATGTAACTCTCCCTTACCCAATTTTTTACGTTTTTTAAGTACCGAAATTCAAATCTACGAAAGTAAATTAATAAAAAGTTTAATTTGAGTTTCACCCCTTCTATTTACTGTTTAAAAGAGATTGAAAAAAAAAAAACTATTGTTCTATTCTGTTTCAATAAAATAATTTTAGTTTTTTCATGTTATCTTTATGTATGTCTAGCATTTTCTCTTATAACTTTGGGCAGTTTAGAAAGGTGTAAGTTTGATAAAATGGTGGACTATTTGCATGCGCAATAGGCGGTGAAGGAGGTAGTGGAGTTTGTTGACGGTCATTTGATTACTGGCGATGTTGATTCTGGGTTGTGTGGAATTATTGTTTATTATGTTGACAAACGTGGCCTCCTAAGTTCCCAGCAGCTTAAGAAATGCACAGTTCCTATGGATTTAACATTTTTCGTAAAAAATACTCCGCTAACCAACTGTTGATTGGCATTTCTATAACCCAGTTGTTTTATTCGCTTAGAATTATATTTGATCATTTGTTTCCAACTGTTGGTAATTTTTGTATTTATATTTTCTCTCTCAAAAATTTTTTTGGTAGTTTTATATTTTTTAGTGTTCATATAGTTTTTTGCATGCACAACATTCAATTCTTTAAATTATGATGCAAGTCCATGTAGATTTTCATTTTATTACAAAGTTGACGAAGATAGATGATGAGATTGTGGATCATATTTCGGTTCTTCCTCTTTTTATGATAAATCATAACGTTCATTTTGCAAGTACAACATTTTTTCACCCAAAAAAAAAAAAAAAACTACTTTTCACTTCTGCGTAAGGCATTGTTCCTTTCAATCTGTAATAGATTATAATAAGGAATTTGTTAATTTATGTAACACTTTTATTTGTTAAGTGTCATATTTACTTTAGAATAAGGTCAAATAAATAATTTGTTCAAATTTTTTAATAATAAAAATTTTAATTAAAAAAACGGTGTAATGAAATTAGTGGGCTCGAGCGGGGTGAAAAAATTAGTGGGCTCAAAACTTCAAATCATTCTAAATTCTGCCCATTCCTAGCCAGGCGCTTCAATTGAGGTATTATTATTATTTTTTTTTTGAAAGAGATTATAACATAACTATAGGCCTTTTAAGACTGGACTAAAAGCCCAGGCCTTTTAATTCCTCAGCCCTAGTGTACAGAGGCATGGGCCAAGATGCAATCCCCTAAAACAGTTATCATGTAAAATAGAAACAAATGTTGGTAAAAAGTCTGCCTCGCTATATTTTTTGTAAAGGGTAAAGTAGTCTTTTAACACTTGTTAAACATTGGCGCTTCGGCGGGCTGAAGAAACACTATTCCTGACAGATAATATTGATGAATTCGAGTTTTGAGATTATTTCATAAAGTTTTGAACAAGTTCAGTTTGATCAGGTTGGTTCGGTTTTGGATGAGTATGTCGTATTCATATGCCACCACCTTTAGTTATTTCATTTAGTTCTTAGTTGAGAAAGTTCATCTCATGTAACTTCTTTATTACTATGCGAACTTTGAGTGCTTATTTTGCTCCATGTAGCCTTTTGTATACTTTAATAATGTCTCATTTTGTGTTGTGATATAATGTTGAGGTAAAAGAGATTCATTGCTCCCCCATTGAGATTATTTAGTAGGTACATAAAAAAAAATACTATAAAATCTCTTCAGAATGATAAAATGGAAACACTATCAAATTTGTGTTAAATGTTCTTGACAACATTGAGTGATACAATGCTGTTCACTTATCTTTCACTCGTTTGTATTGATAGGAAAAATATGCCACATTATTAACTAAGAGCAGTTTATAATATGACTCTCAGATAATTCTTTAACTATTGAGTTAATTTTTAATTATGAGTTAAGCTCATATATTTTTTTTTATAAAATTTTAAATATATATGTGTGTGTGTGTAACTTTACTTTTCTCTATAGGTGTGTTTGGGATGAAGATTAACAGCATCTTAAAAGATACATTATTAAAATATTTAGTGAATAATAACCACAGTAACTTAAAAATTGTGTTAATATAATTTTTTACTTGTATGATGAAAAGTTTATTGTATCTTTAATAATTTTATTAAAATTATTATTTAAAATTTATATTTATTATAAATTATTAATTTTTATTTTCTAATTATAATTTTTTTCTACAATAGTTATCGTTTTTAAACTATATCATCTCAATTCTAAATTAGACATATACCTATGTGAGCGTTACTTAAATTCTTTTCTCCTTAAAAAATAATTTCAATAATTCATATAAGGTAGCATAATGGGAGGAAATAATTTGCTCTTTTTTTTTTCTTTGACACTTCAAATACCTGTAAGATCTTTATTTTTATCAAGTTTTTAGCATTTTCCATTATCAACATGCTTCAGAAAGCTTTTAGTATAAGTGCGCTAAAGAAACTCCAACTGGCTTTATCTCAGATAAATGCGGCAATATCCTTGTAAAAACAGCGCGATTTGGACCTCGTGTCCGCAATTTAATACAATATTAAGCAAGCTTAAGTCTTGTGTGAACGGCCATCTTCATCCGTGCTTCTAAGGGAGAAATAAGCATCACCAGTCGCGCGAGCCCTTAACTGTTCCAGACATAAGCGCATTATAATCATCCTCCAATTGCTTTCGTCTTCTCAAACCATGTAGATGCCTCAGGGGTTGGAGCTTTGGATTTGAATAAAGCTTTAATTACGATGTTACACGAGGCCACATTAATTAGGTGGAAACTGTAGAGATTTCACTTTGTTGACGAGTTTAAGAGCATCCTCCAAGCTTCTAGCCCTGCCCGAAATGATAATCAAATTGTCTATGAGCACAATATTCGATCCCTCGACCTATCTCTCTAACCCCAATTTTTTTTTTCTTTTTTCCATTTTAACTTGAAATCTGTAAACTACCTGTTAAAATAACTTAAATTTCAAAATTTTACCATTTATTTTCTCTCTTCTCTCTCACTCTTCCTCACTTTCCTTTATTTTTCTCCCTTGCAAAACACTCATCACCAGAACAACTGACGTATTGGATTAGAAATTGGTACACTTTCTTTAATTTTTCCTGTGCCAGCAACAACACCAATACCAGCGATTAACGACTTAACAATCCTCCTCCGAGGAATCTTAAATTTTACGGGTTACGTCTCTTTTTTCTTCTTTTTAGTTCATACTAATTTAATTTATTTATTTTAATAAGTCAATACTTTTAAATACTGCATCGACATGAGCATTCAAACTAAAGAAAACTGTTTCAGCATCCAAATGAGTTGTAGTTACAAATGTTTGAGGATTAATAGAACAAATTTGTTAAAGCAATCCATAGACATAACTACATAAGAAGATGACACTAAACAGTTTAAACATGAACTATTGAGTTAAAAAAGAAGAAGAAGAAGAATGTTTAGAAATAAACAGAAATAATTGAAAAGTGAAGACTATTAAAATAAATTTAAAGTTCAAATTGAGATATTATCAAATTTCTTCTTTCTGAAATCAATATATCCCACCCATCTTAATTGTTTTATAATATAAAAAAAAATTTATAAAAAATAAAGATAAATAGGTTATTAATTTGATAATTTAAATTGAAATTATAAAATGCATATTTACCATAAGAAGAATATATTATATATTTTTATTATTAATTTCTTATTCACATCGAATAATATTTTTTATTTTAATACTTAATTTTTTTATTTAAAATTCCGTTAATATGATTATTTTAAGTTATAATCATTGTAAATAAAGATACATTTAAATATAAAGGTAATAGTATAAAATGAAATTATAAGTCAGCATAAAAACAATAAAGAACCGAATATTAGTACAAGAAATGTTTGGAACTTCCCGTTCAATTATCGTTGCCCTCCTCCATCAATCACCCTTGCTTCATCCAGCCGATACACAAAGAGTCCGGATTTCCAATATTACGAATCTTTGAAGTCCGGCCGAATAGTGGAGGTTTCATCCCTTGTCATTCGAGGCCCAGGAAAAAAGCTTTGTGTCAAATTGTTCTCCTCCCCCCCCCCCCAAAAAAAAACCAAAACCAGAACAAAAAACAAAAACGTAACAACGGAATTCTTGATCTATTATTCAAACCATAAGCCACGGGAACTTGAAACATCCGGACAAGAACGGGAAGAGAATAAGGAAGCCAGTTTGGAGGAACAGTTACTCATCTCGAATATACTTCACTGCTAGAAACATTTAGTTACTGGTTACACGTCGCACGTGCTTTTCCGCTCGCACGTGAGTCTCCAGAAAACCAGTCAAAAACCGAAGTACACCCAGAATCCTGAAATCCACGGTGTTGCTGGTGAGATGAGAGAGCTCACTTGAAAAATCTTCAATGATTTTACAGGCCAGAATCGAGCGGTAAGAGAGAAATTTCAAAAGCGCACAAAGAATTGATACTCAAAACTAGCTAAAAATTCGCAATTGACAAATCCAAAGACATGAAACAATGGACCGAGGCATTTGCTCACTATGGTTAAAAATAGTAAGACAATTTTTCGAAGCAAGTCTTACATTTCTCCCAAGATAAGATTGGGAGAGGGAGAGAAAAGCTCACGACCAATTCAATTTTTGTTTCCCCCCAAAAACTTTTAGATTCTAATGACTCAACTCTTTAACACCAAGACCAAACCAACTAAAAAGAAATTACAGAATAGATCGAAAGAAAGAGAACACTCCAGCCTCCCCAAAGCCGTCCCACCGAGTTTGTGTCACGTTCATAAAAATAGTTCTTATACATAATGAACCGGTTCAGCCTGCATAAATCATTAAAATAAACCCACCCAACCCAACTTAAGCAGTGGTCTCCATCTTGTCTGTCTCCATTGGCTCCTCAGAAGCCGAAGGTGCCTCACCAGCAGCATTCTCTGCATTTTCGGTCGGGTTGCCATTGGCCTCCCCAGAAGCAGGTTGAGATTCACCAGCCTGAGGAGGTGGCGTTGCAGGTGTCTCAGGAGCCGCTGGTTTGGCTGGCTTCGGTTTCGTCATTATTGGCCTGCAAAACCTGTGCAGAGAGATTTCTATTTTTCAAAACCTTGAACAAATTCATGCAAATCGAGGACGAAAAAATAATGTGACATTCGTTCTAAAAGATGGAACAAAAACTGTGAAAAAAATACCTGTCAAGAGCTTCTGCCTTTCTTCTCACATCACCTAAAAGAAGTACAGGAGCAACATATTTGGGAAGAGCATCCTGCTGCTGCTTTTTCTCTCTCAACCAGGCTTCGGCATCAGCACACTCATTCAGAACCTAGAAAATATCAAGAGAGAAACATTGCAACATCAAAAGTACACCAAGAAAGTGAGAGATAAGGTGCTTGTGAGATTGAGGGGCAAAAAGACAGGTAAAACAAGTAGATACCTTCTGTTTTTCAGCTATGTCAATGTGGTCAAATTTAGAATCACTTGACAAAGCTGCCTCTCGGTAGCTGTTGATACAATAAGCGAGTTGATCAATAACAGAACTCCTATCTGTGAACTCCTTGTAACGCTCCTCAATGGGATCACCTTGCTGAAATAATCCAACCCAAAGTTTAACATGCTGCTCATAGCCCACTCCTTTTTAAGCAGAATCAGAGAAAGAACAAGTAGACAACAGTCAATTAAAAAATTACCTTTTTGAGCTCCTCAAGCTTGGCTACATAAACACCTTTAGTTTCATCCTCACCATCCTCATACAACCAATCTTCTGTTTCCTGAAGTTTGGAAGTGAACAGCTCCCTCTCTGAATCGGTAACAAAATCTTGATATTTGTCACACAGCTGGGGATACAGAAAGAGCATTAACTCAACAATAATAAGACTAAAAGTGCACTTTCGTAGTAATATATAATTGGCATCACTTTTACCTTATTCCTCATGTCATAGACATATGCCTCAACAGCATTTTTCCTGTCTTTAGTTTCTTCCATAACTCTATCTTGCAAAGCCATTTCAAACTCCTTCTCCACAGCTTTTTGAACATCAACTGGTATCATTCCACCGTAAACCAACTCTGACACAGGAATATTTGTTTTCTTCACCTTTTTCTTCGGAGTCTGCACCCAAAAGGAAGATCATAACATTGCCAGAGCAAGAACAGAAACTCCCAAATCAGTACAAAATTAAACCCAGCATACTATCTTACATTTCATATGCATAGGGCATGTAGAACAGAAAAATTACTCTAGCCATGCAAATGCAGATACAAAGGATTTTTCACTAAAGCAGAACAGGAAATAAAACAAAACTAGATATAGTTAATCAGCACAAACAGGGAGACTCTCAATACAAAATCATTCAATGCAGTAACACCTACCTTGTCAGTTTCCATTTGGGTAGGCTTGTCACCTGACTCAGGAACACCATTTTCGGACCCTGGAGCATCAGGGGTACCCTTATCATCTTGCATGTTCACATCAGTCTCACTGGAACTAGGGGGAGCAGCATCGCTGGGAACCTCATCAGTTTCCATCTTAGCAGCTTCTTTTCCAGCCTCCTTCGTAATTGGAACTTCAACTTCCTCTTCCTCCAAGAGCTAAAAACAGTTGTACAATCACATATATAAGGATTTTAGAAGACCAAATTTGCAGTAATAGAATTTAAGACCAAATTTGCAGTTATAGAAGTTTCCATAAACTTACCGTTGCTGACTCAATAGACACAATCCCATGCATATTCAAGCGAACTTTGACTTTGACTTTGGCCCGCTCACTTTTTGTAGATTGGAAAGGACCGATCTGCCCAACATAAAGTTAAAACAAATTGTCACTACAATAGAAAGGAAATAAAATACATCGAAACAAAACTAGAGACAAAACTCCCAATCTATTGTATCACTAACCGTATGAGTACTGATTTTGGCCGGTGCCTGCAATTCACTCACATCAGCATACTGCACATCAACAGTGAATGTACCTGACCTATAAAATGTCAGAGCTTTCACACTAGGTATTGGATTTCCCTTGGGGAATACAATAGTGCTTTGCTGATTGTCCCCCGTTTCATTTTGAGCATCCGGAGCAGAGCCTTTCCATGACAAAGAAATTGAGAACGGGAAACTCTCATTGACCTTCACATTCAGCAGACAAAAGAATTCCATTAATGAGAACTTTTATGCATGAGCAGTGTAGCATACAAAAACAAATGCAGGCAGTAAGTGTTGTCATAGGAGGTGTAGATAAAGTTTACAAAAGCAATTTTTTTTTAAATAAATAAATACATTATAGCTCACAGAGAAACAAAGATTGAGAGAAATTTTCACCTGAAACTCCCGCACTTTGAAAGTAGGACTAAGAATCGCACATTGTAAAGCACATCCTCTTGCCACACACTCACTTGCATTCATTGTGCGCCTGGGTTCTTTTCCAAAGAATTCAGTGAGGATCTTAATTATTGCAGGAATGCGAGATGAAGAGCCGACAACCTCAACCATGTGAACATTCTCAACTGAAAGCCCGGTTTCAGCAAGAGCCTTTTCCAAAGGCCTCTTTACACGTTCCAGGATTGGAGCACTAATTTGCTCAAACTCATCCCTCTTAATGAAACCCCTGACATCCTTCTCTTCCATTAAGCATTCAATATTCAGAGGTGCCTCGGGATTGGCACTGAGAACCTTCTTCAGCTTCTCACAAGCAACCCTTAGCCTGAGGGAAGCCCTAGCATTTTGTGAGACATCAATCTTGTAGTCTTCCTTGAACTTGGTTGCAAAATGCTGGAATAGAACTTCATCAAAATCTCTACCACCCAGGGATCGATCAAAGGAATGACCCAATATCTTAAGTTGACCCTTCTTGAAACCAGCTATGCATACTTGCAAGCTTGCATGCCCGATGTCAACAAAGGCAACATTTAATTGGTCATTTTCTGGTAGATCTGTCTTATAAATACCATAAGCCAATGCTGTGGCTGTAGTTTCGTGGATCAAACGAAGCGGATGTAATCCCGCAATTGTGGCTGCATCTATAACAGCTCTTCTTTGAAGATCAGTGAAATAAACAGGAATTCCAATGCAGCAGTCCACAACTGCTGCATTCAAATTCTTCTCAGCTATGGCTTTTAAATTTGAGAGCAACATACCCAAAACTTGGGTTGGGGTAAACAATCTTGTTTCACCCAAATATCGTGCATGTATTAAAGGGTAACCATCAGGACCTTCAGTTACAGCAAAAGGCAGTGACTTAAGATCCCTTTGCAACTCAGGATCAGAAAATTGTCGCCCGATCAGCCGTTTTACTTGGGAGATTGAGTTTTTGGGGTTCATTGTAGACGATGCAGCCCCAGCGGTGCCAATGAACCGCTGCTTGTCACCAAAACAGACAATTGCTGGAGTCTCGCGCTTAGATTCATCATTTAGCACAACATCAATGCCCCTTTGCCTGGCAACAGCAACAATGCAGCTCTCATTTCCCAAATCAAAACCAACTACGCTCATCTTTGCCAATAATTAACCAATTTATTAAATTAAATTGGTCGGCTCCTGAAAAAGAGAACAACTATGGGATTACCAATAATAAACTTGACTAGAAAGACTATCTACAAAACATAACGGATAGTAATTACTCTACAAGTAATTGGAACACCAAGCAAAGATGAATTTAAATGCATTAAATTCATGTATGTTAAGAAAATTCACAAAGTCGAAGGCAACACACACAATAAAACAGTTGAACGAAATAGCTCATTTCCCACGAGCTTCGATGATGAAACCTGAGTCAATTCATCATGCTAATTATAGCAAATCCAATCACATGCACACATCTAATCAGTCGATTGCATCATAGAAATAACCAATGTGCATGAACTAAAAAAGTCTACATGTATAAAACAGAAAAACTTGGCAACAATCATAACCAAAATAAAAATATGTCAAATTTAAATCCAGGCATCAAATCACATCCAGAGCAGAACAAAAACAAAAAACAGAAAAGAAGCGAGAATAAAGAAAACCAAGGCTAATGAATCTATAATTAGAAAGCAACAATAAAGCCAAGAGTTAGCTGCGCAACGAGCTACATCCATAATCCACAATCAAAAGATTAAATTGTTCACATACAAGTCGAATCTAAAGAGAGAGAGTCACAGATCTAAGAATTATAGAGAAAGAGAAAAAAAATTCGAACTCAAATCTCGAAGTTTAAGACTTCTATGTTTAAAACGATCGTACCTGAGACTTAAAGGAGGGAACTTAATGTGTTCTGGAAATTTCTGCTCAGTATTTTTGCTTTCGGTGGTGCGAGGAACCCAAAAACTCCTAAAGAAACGAAACTACGAGAGACGTGATGAGAGAGGACGGGGCATTTTATTGGAGACAAAGGGCTTTAAGGGTTTGTATGGAAAACTGGAAATTTCTTTTTTTTTTTAATTAAAAAATAAAATAAAATATTTTAAGTTGTTGAGTCGAAGCGGTCCTCGAGAAGTCTAGACACTATTTGTTCTAGAAAGATCTATGAGATACGTGCGAAATGGTCACGTGGTCAAAGGGGTGGCGGATTTTGAAACTTTTGTGGGCCGACAATGGGCCGGCTATTTACAAGACCCATCATTTTATATACGTAGAGAGAAATTCTCACTAAGGTCCTTTTTTATATATTTATTGTTAATAGGTTCATTCTTTGGAAAAATAAGCAGAAAAGTCAACATGGACAATTTTTTTCCCCTCAACCGTAGAGTTACGTTAACCCAATACCTCCTCCGTTCAGTTAGCATTTATTTCTCCCGTTGAATTGACAATGCGTAGGAGCAGGACTCCACTTTTCACTTTTATTCTAATAAATAAATATTACATTAGTATGGAAATTTTAAATTTTAACTTTGTTGTCTTTGTCAAATATATTTTATAATTAAATTATCTAATATCCACATAACTAAAATAAACTTAAATATTTAATTCTAAGGCAACAAATCCAAGGCAGTCTTAAAATTTCTAAAGGCCTTCGCTTCATATTATAGACTTTATTTTTCAGTTATCACTTTATTTATAATTTTTTAGTTTCACTTGAGTTAGTGGCATTTCTTATTTTTAATTTTAAGGTAAATGATTCTGATATTTAAGTAACTATAAGAGATTTTTCATTTATTAGGCTTCAACTGTCAGACTTTGTAAAGTAATTATCTATTTTAGTGGACTTCAATTATATTGAATTTTATTTTTACTATATAATATTAAATAAATGAAATATTTGAAGAAAAATATTGTAATACAAATTTTTTTATAGAGTTTTGCTAAGTGTCAGTACAAAATCATTGAATAGTACATGATAAGTGATATAATCTATATAATTTTGTGATTGTTGTAAGTTACAGTAATTATTATTTAGCAGCTCCTTTTTATAATTTATTATGTATATTATCAGTTAAAAAACTTAAATATTCAGTTGCACACAAATATTGATTTTAATGGAAATATCTCAAAAATATTTATGTTAGTTTTAGAAAGATTAACAATACTTTAAAAAGATTCTATAAGAAAATAGGTGAAGGCAATCCAACAAAGCAATAAATAGTTATGTTGAAGAAGATTGGTAATTTTCCTATATTAGTTTTAACGTGTTAATGTGTTACTTCTCATCATTAATTTGTTAGTTTAAATTTTAATACGTCTGTGAATTTACGACATGTTAAATATCATATCACTTGTAATACCAATTTTATCACTTGTAATACCAATTTTATAACCAAGCATGTAGAGGTGAGACTGACATGCTCTGGTCGATCATGCACTGGTCTTTCGCAAATTGATTGACCAGAGCTTTCAACTTTGACAATTCAAATTTGTATACATATAATAATGAAACAAGACAGACATTTATTATTATTATTATTATTATTTTGTATTCATTCATATTGAATGAAATAATAAATCTTAGTTGCGTTGTAAGAAATAAGGAATTTCTTATTAAAGCAAGAAAATGCCATACGGCGCCATGACCTATTTTTATCAAAAAGTCATAACATGATTAGAAATTTACCATAAAGTTATTATTTTGGAAAAAAATGATAAACTATAAAAACATATAAGAAAAGAAAAAGAAAGAAAAAAAACGACGCCGTTGCGCTCTTTGACGAGCCAGTGGCGGGAAAACGGTGGAATAAGTAAATAATTAAAACTCGCCTTAGGGTTTATCGGAGTTGGAAAATTTTCCTTCACTTTCTCGGAGGCCAAACAGAGAAGGTGAGAAGAAAAACAAAATGCCGACTTACAAAATCAGAGGTATCAATGTGGAATTTCCGTTCGAGGCCTACGATTGCCAGCTCGTGTACATGGAAAAAGTCATTCAGTCTCTTCAAAATGTGAGTCTTCCAAAACGCTGCGGTTCCGTTTCCATCATGAAAATTCATTTTTTCTTTTCAGTATCATTTTTTATACTAAGCAGCGGTAACGACGTCGTTTGGTTTGATCACACAAGTTCTTCATTTTTGAAACCACATATGGCCGTTTTAACCGATTGCTTTTCATAATTTACTTTGTTGAGTTTAATTTCGCGACAGTAAATAATTAATTGAATTGATTCTAGTGCAAATGGATATGTAACTTGTTCAGTTCGCTTCATCTACTGTTATTTCGGTAATCTTAATGAGACAGGTGTACGATTAAGAGGCTATTTAATAGTTTCCGATTCATTTTGGCGTAAGTGACAGAAAGTTGTTACTGGGTGATCACAAATATGTGCCTTTAAGTTATATGGTTTAATATCAAGTAACAAATCTCTCAGTTTTGCTGATGATTGCTGATTGCAGATTCCGAATGATTATAGCAGGCTATATTCACATTTTAAGTTTATAGTGACGTTGTTGTGCTGTCCACATTGTAGAGTGACATTGTTATCACCACAAATACCTGACTATGCTTTGTATTTATGCATTTATGGCATGGCAGAAATGTAATGCGCTTTTGGAGAGTCCAACTGGAACTGGGAAAACCTTGTGTCTTCTATGTGCCACATTGGCTTGGAGGAAGAGCTTGGGTGGTTTCTCAACTCTTGGGAGTCAAGTGAATAATCAGATTTCTGGGAGCCAGTCATCTGAGAGTTCGTCAAAATCTGGTGATTCCAAACTTCCTACAATACTATATACCTCCCGCACTCATAGTCAACTCCGGCAAGTGATTCAAGAGCTGAAAACAAGTAACTATAGGTTAGATATTATTCCTCAAGTGTCTGCAGTAGTTTCAATCTCCATGATTGCAATTATGCAAAAACTTTAAAATCCCATTATTATTCTTTTATTTTTTGATCCGAAGATTTCCAAAGGCATAATTTCTATTTTACGTTATTATTATTTTTTTGAAGTAGCATACAATTACAATAAAAGCTAGTTATTTCATATTTCCTTCTTCATTGTCATACTTTGTCAAGGATTTTAGCTTCTGCCAAAAAATGGTTATGACTGTAGTAACATGTCAGGAAAACCTGGGAAATGATTGCTCGTTTAAAGAATCTTTGAAGATCTTGCAATAAAATTGGTTTTTATATTTTGACAGCCTCATTTAATTATGTTAACTAGCTAAACTTTAGAGATTTTACAGGCCCAAAATGGTAATATTAGGATCTCGAGAGCAATTGTGCATTCATCGTGAAGTCAGTTTGCTTCATGGAAGTGCACAAAATAATGCCTGTAGATTCCTTTGCAAAAAGGGTACAAATCGTCGCTGCAATCACCATTCTCGTGTTGCCGGTAATCTCACAGTGTGCACATGCAAGCACTTATTGCTCCTTTTCTTACTTCTTCTGATTTTTTCTCTTATTAGATAAAACATCTGACTGTGAATCTTCTTGTTACTGATTGAAATCTTCTTAAAACTTTATCTCAAAGAAAAATGAGTCCCATATGCTATCCATTTAGTGCAAGTCATGCAAAAAGGCAGGATTTATCCAGTAAGAAAAGCTTATGGATCTAGTGGTGATGATCTAATTTGAAGGTTTTGACAGTGAGATTATGTGAGTCCAGTTGAGGATTCTTGATCATAGCCGAATAGCTATGCTTTCATTATAGTATTTTTTGTGACTATGCATGCCGGTTAGTTATTGTTATGTGACTGTTGATGCACCGTAGATCCCAAACTTACTGTCTTTAAGAGCTAGGATGGTTGATTTGAATTGGGTACATTTCTTGTTTACTGTTTTCTTCAGTCAATGTGTATTTACACCACAAGGCTCTCTCTTTTTAACCATCTAAATTTGACTTTCAGCATATAGATGAAAATGACAATGGGATTAATTTATCAAGGAAATATTTTTTCATATGTTTTGATGTATGGCTTATAGGGATATCATGAATGGTTAATATTTCAATACATTTGCAAATTATATGCCTTCTGATATTTGCAAATAGTTATCTCCACTGGCCCATACTTTTTATATTTCTGTGCTTCTGTTGTAGATTATGTGAAGAACAATCCTCATCTTGGCGATGAGCCTATTGATATCGAGGATCTAGTCAATATTGGACGAACATCTGGACCGTATGTTCTTTTAATAATCTTCTATATTCATGCTAATGTGTTTAGTTGGTTTGCTTCTTGAACTCAGATTTCTCTTTAAAAGTGATTGCCACTGACTATGGCATCAACTGGTTTGCTTGTTATTTTATTTGGAATGTCTTTCTTGCAGGTGCCCTTATTTCATGACAAGAGAACTCCAAAAGACTGTGGATATTGTCTTTGCACCCTATAACTATCTTATTGATCCTTGGTTTAGAAAAGGTCTTGGGGTTGAGTGGAAAAACAGTATACTTATATTTGATGAAGCCCACAACTTGGTAAGAAGAAAATACTCAAATTCTTGACTTGGAGAATTTGCATGTGAAACTGCTGAAACTATCGAGGCTTATTTCTGAATTTTTTTCATTTTAGTTTTCTGTTTATCCACTCTGTATAATATAGTATTCTTTGCCAATCCAGCAGATCAGTTTCTGCATAGTATAGCTATTTACATGATAGATACCATGCAGGAAGGTTTATGTGCGGATGCAGCCTCCTTTGATTTGTCATCTGGGCTTCTGACAGCTTGCATCTCCGAAGCAAAGAATTGTATTGACATTTCTGTTACCAGAAGGGAGCAGTCAATTGACGAAACGTTGAATCCAGATAATTTTGCTATTCTCAGAGGTAGCTATTTACTGGCATATTTTTTGTTCTTGTGATATACTGTTAAGAGCAACTAGAGCAATTTGAAACCAGAGTATATTGTTTACCCTGTGGGTAAGGCAGTCAACCCAATTCGTATGAGATTTTGTCGTTCTATAACATTCAGTATAATATGAATGTAGAATACTTTTTCTGATTTCTTCAAAATCTCATGTTCATCTTTATTGTACTTTACATAGTAATATTTCTTTACAACTTAGGTATATCTTGCAGCACTTCTTCTGAAGCTTGAGAAACGAATAGCTGAAGTGCCCATTAATTCTAAGGAGCTGGGATTTACTAAGCCGGGGCCTTACATCTATGAACTGCTTTCTGACCTTAATATCACTCAAGAAACTGCCTATAAGCTTATTGATATAGTTGAGGTAGCTGCTGAGCTTCTTCAGGAGGATAAGCTGCAGAACAAAATGAACCCCTCTGGCTGCAGGATAGAAAGCATTAGCAACATCCTTAAAATTATCTTTAGAGATCAAGGCACTGCTCATTCAGCATATTATCGTGTAAGCCTTAAACTTATTCATGGTATAACCAAGTTGATATTGTTCTTTTCTATGTTCCTTTGATCTTGTACTCTAAGGAAGTAGAAATCTAAATTCTAAACTCTTGCTTGTCATTTTAGGTTCATGTGCGGGAAGCTGATGCAAATGCTGCTGATGTTTTAAAAGGTAATTCAAGGAAAAACTTATTTTGCTAATTGGCAGAACATTTTCACCTGTTCTTAATTTATATTTCATGTTTTCATGCTTCACTTTCTCCTATTTTTTGTTGTAAGGTTTCTGATTGTGTTTGCAATATAAAATACATTGAATTAGAATCCTTGCAAGTTAGACAAAGAATTAAGAGGAAGGGCCCAACAGTAATATTTTAATTTCTTACATGTCTCCACAACCTGAGCTGCAGACATTAAAAATTATACAAGCACAGTAACTTGGTGTAATTTAATTATTATAATGGGGAAGATTAGAACAAACAACAACTTGGTAAAGCCAGCTTTGATAACATGTTATTAACTAGTTGATTGAAAATTTTTGCTTAAATACAGGTAAAATGCGTAACAATACTATTTACCATTTGGGATTTAACAATCTGTCTGCTAAAATAATTGGCATGCTATCATTTATTTGTTTGATGAGCTGGGTATTATCAGAAGTAAACTTAAGTGATGTAATCTGTATTATAGTCTAATATAAAAATGGAATTGTGATACAAAAGAATAAATAAGTGGGAAGGGGAAAATAGAGAAAGTAAAAGTTCAGGATTGTGTGTGAAACACTCTTCCATTTTCCCCAATAATTCAATTGATGAGGAGGCAGAAAGATGGAGAAAGAGACAAATATCAGAGATGGAGATGCAAAATCTTCCAGCCTGCTGCTCTAGGACCAAATGGAATGAAAGAAAAGAATGAAACTGAATTTGGTTAGCCACATGTTTCACCACAAATCCTTTGGCTTATACAGATACCTAATTCTTTGGCTTGCTTCAAATATATATTGAAACAAATGTGCAATGATCAACTACTACTCTTATGCCTTACCTTCATATTGGGTAATGTTATTGATCCGGGTTACCATTCTTCCGCAATGATGATTCCTTTTCTCCATTGTTTTGAAAGTGCAGGTAAGGCATCCAGGACACTCAGCTGGTGGTGTTTTAATCCAGGAATTGCCATGCAAGAGTTCACTAGGTTGGAAGTGGGGTCTATCATATTGACTTCTGGCACATTATCACCCGTGGATTCGTTTGCACAGGAATTGAAATTGTAATTAAATTTCATGCATATTATTTTTTCCAAATATCATCCTGTGACTTTCATAATCGTTGAATTGAAAACTCCTTGCTGTCCTTCTCAGGAATTTTCCTGTGCGCTTGGAAAATCCTCATGTCATTTCTTCAGATCAGATATGGGCTGGAATTGTACCTGTTGGTCCCTCTGGTTCCTTATTAAATTCCTCTTACAGGAACCGTGACTCTCTAGAATACAAGCAAGAGCTTGGGAATACTATTGGTATGTAGCATAGGCATGCTGATGGTCAATCTGATAGGCTGATACTCTGCTAGTCATTATTAGGTCATTGATCTAGATCCCACTTTTGATATGCATAACGGGGTCTAGATCCTTTTTGGTGCCAAAAAGGTTCATGCTCAGTTACAACTCATTGGGTATTGCAATGAAGGGCCAATCTTGAGAGTTCTTGGTGAATGAGACAGTTGATGACCTCTTGCTGCATGTGTTGAGAGAAATTTTGCACTTGCTAGATTGAGCTATTAGAGAGGTGAAAGGGAATGTAAACATAATTGGGGAGCGGAAATTTTTTTAATATATGCAAAACTAAATGAGTCAAAACCGGCTATGAGCTAATGTCTACATAATTTAGAAGGCAGAATAATTTTCTTACTAAAATTTATATGTGGTTCCTAAATTGAAAAAGATGCAAGGGCTTTCACATATCTGATGCACCGTGCTGAAATTTAGTTGAAGCACTTGACTATAAGTTTTAACTTTCCAGTACACAAATTATAGGTAATTATGTGATTGATTGTCAACTTTCTTCAATTTGATGTTCCAGTCAATATTGCTCGCATTGTACCTGATGGACTGCTCATATTTTTTCCATCATACTACCTTTTGGACCAATGCATTGCGTGCTGGAAAAATACAGTAAGGCTACAAACACAGTTTATTAAATATTTAATTTGGTTGTTGTTATCTTTCTGAATTACAAATTGCCTCCACGAACTTCTCTTTCTGAAGAGAAAGCAAGTAACCAAACCCCAGATTTGTTACAGGCCTTTGCCATTCCTGCTAATAACTTAACCCACTACTTCAGAGTCTTTCCGTATTAATACCTTTTCACTTCTGTCAAATCCATAAGTAGACTAACAGTCCTTGCTTTTACCATTGAGGAATTGAATTCGTTGACTTTTACTGTTTTACAAAATATGTTTTACTTTTGCAGAGTCACGGAAATTTAACAACAATATGGGAAAGAATCTGCAAACATAAGAAACCTGTTGTGGAACCCAGACAATCTTCATTGTTTCCTTTGGCAATTGAGGTACCTAAATCAAACTACAGACACAATCACCTTCTTTCATTTGTGATCCTATGTGCTGTCTTGATCTTAGGTTGTCGTTTTTTTTCCCCTCCCTTTTCTGTCAGGACTATATGGCTAAACTGAAGGACACCTCAACTTCTGGTGCAGTATTTTTTGCCGTTTGTCGTGGGAAGGTATATTTCATTAGGCTTTTAAGTAACATTTGTTGCAATCTGGTAGTCATTTGCGTATAGTATGTGATCAATGAAAAGAAAAGAAATTTCTCTGAAACTATACATAAACATTTCTGCTTCATATCGTTGATTTATCAGGTGAGTGAAGGGCTAGATTTTGCTGATCATGCTGGAAGAGCTGTAGTCATCACTGGTATGCCGTTTGCTACAATGACTGATCCTAAGGTATCATAATACTTTGGGCCTTTTTCCCCTTCTTATGATTTGGTTAATCTCTGTATGTTTATCATTATTGTAGCAAGCTGTCTTCAAGTTTTAGCTCTCAAGATCTTGCTGTGGGACCTGTAATAATTGAATAAAGCATCACATATTTAAATCTGACTAGCTGTCATGTCAATTTTGTTCAATGATTATAGATTTTAAAAATCCAAGTTTATCCAGATGAATTTGTTCGACATCTTATTATAAACTTAAGGAAAATCTTCTTTTCCCAATTATTTCTATATGTTTGATTATTTTGCAACCAGTACTCCTTGTGTTGGAGTAAAGGTCTAGGGAACAATCTCCCTCACATCACACTCTTGGGTAGGGGTGAGGGAGTCATGGAGTACGCAAGGAAATCATGTAAAGCTTGAATTGAAGTGAAGATTATTGCTATTTTTAGTAGCAGTTACATTTTAACTGGGATAATTGTACTTTACAACTTATGTTGATATCTATATCAATTAGTCGGAACCTATATGCTGTATGGTTTAGCATTCTGTCTCAGACTCTTCCATCTTTTTAGCATTCTGTCTCAGACTCTTCCATCTTTTTAGCATTCTGTCTCAGACTCTTCCATCTTTTTTGCCTTTGCTATAAAACAGGTTCGCCTTAAACGTGAGTACTTGGACCAACAAGCACAAACTCAAGGGGAAGCATATAAGGTATTATCAATAACAACTAGGTGTATCATGCTACAATTCTAATTCTTATCTTTCAATTAAGTTTTTAAAAATATTTTATTACTTCATTAGGAGACAAAATTGTCATTTCTATCTGGTGAAGACTGGTACACTCAACAAGCATCCCGGGCTGTAAATCAGGCTGTTGGGCGCGTTATTCGTCATCGCCATGATCATGGGGCAATAATCTTTTGTGATGAAAGGTTTTGTTTACAATTAACCCCATCTGAAGTTTCACCAAATTGCTTTTTACATTTTGATGCAATATTAAACATATTATCTAGTGTATAATTTATTTTTTGTATTGTTTAGATTGTTTCATTCTCTCTACTATTCTATTTTTAAATATAAAGCATCTAAGTGTTGATTCTTAATTTGCCATTTTGACTGTGTGTCGATCTAGTTCTGAACCTTAGGCATCAGATATAAAATAAATTCTGAAATTTGATTTTTAGTAGAATAAATTCTGCAGTTTGACTTTTAGTATAAAAATATGAAAGATATGTAAGTCTATAGGAGATGCTTAGCCTCAAATCATCTGCTTTCTATTTTATTACCATTTCTGTCTGCTGAACTGAATCATTATCAATATTGCTGTTTAATTAAAGAATGCGGAACTTCACTGGTCAAGAGTTTTTCCCTGGATAAATATTATTTTTATTATAGCTTTCTTGTTTTGATCCAGGTGTCATTCTTGATACAATTCTCATTTTAGAACCTTGTCATGCATTTAACTTCTATTGCTCTTCTTTTATCTTCTGGGCTAATAGGTTTGCACATCCAAGTCGCAAGTCCCAAATATCACTTTGGATACAGCCTCATATACAGGTATGTTATGTGGGTAAAGGAATAATCTACTCCTTGTGCATGTTTTATACTTACTCATTTTTGCTTGCAGTGTTACTCAAAATTTGGAGATGTGGTTTATACATTGACCCGTTTTTTCCGAGACAGAAGAATTCATGGCTCTACAAAACTGAAGTTAATAAAAAATGAAGACTCTGGTAAAGTATCTTTTGGAGAATCTTGTCTGTTTCCTGGTTTTATTAATCCTAATTTGTACTTTACAATCTGTCAATCAATCAGCAGCTTATGTTAAATTCAATCATATAGGAAGAGATGTAGGAGAACTGAAACCTGTGAATCTTTTGGATAAAATTTCTCTGGAAGAGGTTACTTTTTCGGTAATTTTTTACTGTTTGCTCACTATGAGCTCATCTTTTTGATCTCTCTGAGTTTTTCCCCCCTTTTTTTCTTTGGGTGTGTGAACTGATTTCCTCTGTGATATGAAATAGTAGACTCCAGCAGTGGATCAAGCTTGCTATTCTCTACATGAAGTGAAAAACAGAAACACTTCAAGCCCCACAACAGAAATACCTCCTGCTAACCGATCATCTCTCAGTCCTTTCAAGGCAATTCAGTCTTCTAAATTGAAGAATTCAAGTGACCTTATCCAGTTTGAGAAAAAATTGCTACTGGCTGGGAGAAAAAGTGTAAATTATCGAGATCATGAAGTCATAGATTTAACCAGTAATTCTTCATTGGATGCAAAATTAAGGAAAGGGGAACTGATAGCACCTTGTTCTACTAAGAAGCGTAAAGTATTAAGTACTGAGTCTGATCAAATGCAATGTATTAAAAACATTTCTCACATTGCCGCAGATGCTGAAAGTTCACAAGCAAGCGGCATCATTCCCATTACTAGTAAAGTGAAGCATGAAAAACCTCCAATCTCTGATAGTGGAAGCAGGATAATCTCTCAAGATTCAGCACCCACTGAAGTTGATGGGACAGTATATAGGGTAGAAGCTGAAATTCAGAGTGAGAAAAGCAAAGGTTTTCACTCTAGCACTCCAGCTTGTGGTGGTAAGGAAACAAAAGGGTCTGCTTTTCTGATTCAGGTAATTTATCATTTCATTATGAGAAACATATCTGTTGCGCTACTAATAATTCAGTTCCATCAGCATGTGCTATGGTTTAATATGTTAACTATTTACATGGATGCTGATACCATTGTCTCCTAAGTACAAGTTCTGATTTTGAAACTTGATGTGTTACAGGTTCAGGAAAAACTTAGTGCTACTGAATACAAAGAATTTGTGGGGTTCATGAAAGCAATGAAGTCCAAGGCAATGAAAATTAGTCATGTTCTACAATCAATTGCAAAATTGTTTGCTGGACCGGAGAGGCTTCCTCTTCTTAGAAGGTATTAAGTTCCATACCATAGGTTTCACTGTATTTGCCTTTAGCTTTAAAATATTGACCTAGGCTGGATGTCTTTAAATTCAGTTTCTATTTTTCAATTTATTTAATAGGATGATAGCGTTTCAATTATCAGTAGATTTTAAAGATTGGGTTATGTATCTAACGTTTCTGGCACCTATTACTCTCAAGCTTAAATTTCCAGTTATGTAGATCAATTTTGTCTCAGTAATGACCTGCAAGGTCAATTCTATCATTTACTTCTTTCATGCCTATCTCAGAATGACTATGCAATGCTTCCACTTGATACTGCCAATTTGACATTGCTTTTTTTTTTCCTCCCCTTTCTTTGCATTATATGGTGGAACTCTTATATGTCCTACCTAATTACTAGAATCCAGTTCACTTCACTGCTTGTATGTCCGTCGAATCACTTGTAGAAATGAATATTGGTGGGTAATGGTCGGAGCTTTTACGCCCTCTTGTCTATCTAAATGCTCATAAATATTTCTGGTTGTTCTTCAGCCTTCTATCCTTGCTTGCCAGATTTAAATTTTCTCGTCTTTGTTTATTTTCCTTTTATATGTTTGAAAATTTATAACATTGCAGTGATCTGTTTTTGCTTGTGACCTTGTTCCAGTAAGGTCACCAGTATCTCACCCACCGTCTGCTGTCGTCATTTACAGATTCAAGGATTATGTTCCTGCAAAGTACCATCCTTTGTATGAGCATTACCTTATGACCAAGAGCTGAGTGCTCTAAAAAGTAAGGAACTATACTCTTGTAGTACTAATACTCAGATACTGACAGTGTGGCATATAATTGACTGTTTCTACCCCCACGATTTGAGAAAAGAAAAACACATCTACAAAATATATTCTTTCCTTTTAAAAATGTGCATGAATGGATATATGATGTGAAAGTCAAGTTGTGATGTAAAGAGTTGTTAAAATATCAGTTATGACAGTAAAATAACAGTTGGCATTACAGCCAAAAGAAAGGTGCATTTAGAATTAACAGAATTAACTTTGAAGCCTATTTTTTTTTGTTTTACAAATACGAGAGCAGTAAAAAATGATTTCCCTATTATTTTTTGAAAACACAAGTTTCATATTCTGAAAATTAGTGCTAAATGAAAATCAGTAAATGATGTTCTGTATTTTTAAAAAAGATCTGAAGATATGCAAAACTTTTGTTTTTTGTTTTTTTCTTTTTTCTCTCCTAAAAACTTGGATTTGAGGAACCAGTCACTTTTAGTTCTGTTATTCCTTGGAATAAGTGTTTTCTTATTACACTATTGGCATTATGAGATTCAAAATGAAATTTCACTTGTTAATTTACATAAAAGATTTGTTTTTTTAACAAAACTGAAGACAATACATATATGCTTGAATTTTCTAAATTTCTGGTATGCAGCGCTTCTTAAATTCATTGAGAAGCTTGATAACTGTTTTCATTCCTCTTAATTTTTGTACATTCTGATCTGCAGGGATCCTTTTGCATGTGCCCTGATTTTTAAGCAGCTACTCTTTTGACGCGTTGAATGAAGGAATACTGGTATTGCCGTGATGCCCCAGAGGTTAATGAATCTCTTCTCTGTATATAGAGGCCATGACTCTGGAGCTAGCCAGATACTTCAATAGATGTAACTGTATTTAATCGGCTTGCACAGTGATTTTTAGTCTGAAATGTTAATCGGTTTTTCTTTCAACAGATCTGGTAACTCAAAAATGTAAAGATCCCTAAATCATAGCCTCCCATCTTTTCGCAGCTTCCATGGTGCAAGAGATAGAAAAGTTTAGTTAGATTTATGTGGTTCAATTGTAAAAAAAATGATTTCTGGCAATTGTAATTATATTTGTCCCATATTGTGGATACCGTAGTGAAGTTATAGATGATTTTCAGTGAAAATATATTGTTATTGTCACTGACGAAAGAGACTGGAAACCGATAATTCGTGAATCGTGCGCCGATTCTCTTGTATCTGAATAATTTTTTTTACTCTTTAGTCTGTAAACGTGACTAGAAAATTATATTAATTCCCTTGATAAACAAATACTGACGAAAGCCTGAGATGAAATGGATTATTTACGTCCAATGCTCTGTAACAAATAGGTAGATCCGCACGCTTAGGCTCCAGTTTGTAGACATGTACCCGAGAAAGCAGTGCCAAATATTTCTGTAAGAAACACTTCTGAACACAAGTGCTTCCTAAATAAGCGATGCCAATCACATTATTACGGTTGTAGGATTCCATTCAGGAGTTCAATGCTTGTATATTTCAGTTGATTAAATCAACACACTTGGGGCATTTGGCACTGTGCAATACATGCAAATCCCATTGGCATGAATGAAATTCATAATTCCCTTTTCCCCAAGCCGAATCAAACTGCTCTTAGGATTATGGAATATGCAAATTGCAAATTCAACTAAAACAACGGGGAACATGCAACAAACAAGGCCAATTTATATGTGCCGAATCTCACCAAAAACCACAAGAATACAAAAACTTAAATCATAATCAAAGTGCCATTAACATATTAATATTCATCTTGCATGTGAGGACTAAGATGAATAAGGCCAAAACCAGTAATTAATTTGAAGCCCTACATTTTCTAGGTACCACCCTTCATATATATTTCTTTAATGCAAAAACCTACTGCCACAATCTTACGTTACGTTTCTCACTCTCCTTCTTCTTTCTCTAGCGACTCGAAAATTCCGTGATCTTGCCGGAACCTTATTTGAATTTTCCCGCAAAACGACAATCAGATCAACAAAAGCACTTAGTATGAACTTGTATGATTTTTTCTCATTCAAGTTCAAGTAACAAAACAAAAGCTCCTCCATGAAATCCCAATCAACTTTTGCATTATGTTGCACTCTTGCCTCCACCATTTCTTGCATGGAACGTCGAAAATCGTCGTAAGGGCTAGGAGAGTACTTCAATATGGCAATGCATTCTTCGGGAAGCTTGATATCATTTGAATCATTGGAAATTGTGGAGGAGTGATAATTTAGGGTTGTTGTTGAGGTTGACGTCGAGCCGACGTCCTCGGAGGTGGCAGTCAGACTGTTCCGGGCTTCCTCGATGAGCGACCCGGACGACCCCGGGGACACGAAGAACCTGTGGGACCCACAAAGGTCCGGTGGGGGTTCAACAAACCTTGGTGACCCAAATAATACCCCCCTTGGACTTGGACTGAAGTTTGCTTGATGGTCATCTTGGTCTCCCAATCCTGTCTTTTTGTTGCCGCTGTTAGTATTATCTTCATTATCATCCTTCAGATAAAGAGACCTAAAATTCTCAAACAAGAAACGGTCAATATCTGAAAGTGTTGCTGCAGCATCATTGTTGTTGTTGTTGTTGTTGCTGCTGCTGCTGCTGCTATTGTTTCGGTCACGAGCAATTGCAAACGATAGGGTTTTCGGGTGCTTGCAACCCGAAAGAATCCATTCTTTAGAAGGAGGAAATGAAGAGGAATGTTGGATATTATTTTGGGTGTGTTTTTTGATCTTGGCAAGGTAATCTTGGAGAGATTTTTGAAGGTGCTTGGGCATTTTATTTTGGTTCACTTGAAGATGTGTTTTTTGATTGAACTTTTGAAGATGTGAAGTGGGTTTATAAATAAAGAAGCAAGGAAAGTAACATACAAAATAAGTAAATGTTTGCAAACGTTTTGTTGGTGAATTAAGTTGGTCGAAGATTTTTTATTTTTTTATTTTTTTGTAAATCAAATCATAAAGAATAGAATTAAATGGAGGGTAGCTTTTGTGGAAGTTTTGAAGCCATAAATGGGAACTGAAGCATAGAAATTAATTTGGATTACATTAGGAAGGGGACCTAAAGATAGAATTAAAATCAGGACTTATATTTTTTTATGGTTTTACATTTTCTTCCCTTTTGTGCAAATACAGGGCAATTTTCCGGTCTTAATTATCTCAACATCCCTTGAGAATCTAAAGCTAAGTGTTGGTTCAATTTTTGTTCAAATTTGTAAAATAGCAGTAAATTACAATGCAATTGTATTTAAAAAATAAATAAAATAAAAGAACAACAATGCAGTTCACCATAAGCATCTTTTAAAAATTAAACTTTTTTGGATGGTAATTACGCAACCTAATAATTTTGTTTTGGTTTAACGTGAGCAAACGAAATATTTCAACAAATAGTTTAGAAAAAAAGTTGGTCAATTCAGAAATGTTAGGGCTGAGGCATGCAATGCAAGAATAGTTGAAAAGCAAAGGCATGGGTTACAACGCGTGTACTTTAAACTAATTTTTGAATTGCATGTTTCAACCAAGTATTAATTTTATTCACTTCGACCCCTTGAATTTAGCATGCCTAAGCCTAACATTTTTTTTTAAAATTAAAATACAAATACACATAGGTACCTATACCATTCAAAACTGTTGAAAAATTAGTCTATAAGAGATTACATTAACGCTTAATAAAGGGGTATTTTATTACTTAATTATGCTTTACTAAGTGATCAATTACACAAAACACCAAAAAAAAAATCAATTTTTTTTGGGGCTAATTTGATGTGAGAATTGTCCGTAATACCCTCATTTTATGTTATGGAATGTTTTGTTGGGGGTTATTCCTACCGAAAAGGAAAGGGGAATGTGGCGTTTTATTAGCAAACTTTAGGCAGCAACACGGATTTCACTGCAATCTTGATTCCCAAACGTTGTTAGGACTCAAGAATCTTACTTTCGTTGATGGTTAAATTAGTATAATTATTTTATTTCATGACATCTTTGATAGGACAATTTTCAATAAAAGTATTAAAAATTATAATGTTGATATTTAGTTGACAAATTAAGTAGGAATATTCTATTGAAATCTCTATCTTCTAACTTAATACTTTTGTTAGGAATCACATTTTTTATTTCTAATTATAATTAAATTAATGTAGTCGTTTTGTTTTAATATATGTTTAGTTGAGACTACCCAATAAGGAAGTCCTCTTTTGTTCTTCTAACTAGACATTAATGTGCAATCAGCTACAGTGAAATTGCCTACCAACTCCACCATTTTCATCACATACATAAACTAAAACAAAGTATACAAACGAATCAAGATATGTATCTACATTTATGTTAAAGTTCATTCGTTTTGTGGTATGCTCAATTGAGAGCCCTCACTCCGCCCTGGGAAAGTTTGAGCATTTCATTTTGGGTAAAGATCAAATGGACTTTTCTCGTTTGGGTCTTGAGTTAGGCCTTTATTAATTGTAGGACTTTCTGTTGGGCCTTAGGTTCCACGTCATCACCAGAAATAAAGCTTCTAACATCGTGATTCGATTTCCATGCAGGATTTAGCATGACGGGACTACTATAGAATTCTGATTAGATTTCCATCCATGATATCAAAAGTTGGGGTTCGGCACTCTTACCTTGAGAAAATTATAGAATTAAGTCAAATCATAACATTTGCAAGAGAAATTAGACATTTTTTTTTGGGTTGTTTTTTGTTTTGGGTTGGGGGGGGAATGACTTGACTGAAGTTTGAAACATTATCAATCGTTGCCAATTAATTAAAAAGCATGGGAATGAAGAAGAATAAAAAAGATTGTTCAATTAGATAGCGTAGGAAGCGAGTTAAAGGCAAAAGAATAGTTTGCTTCTTAGTCCATATCAAGTGTTGTGGCATATTATAGAAGCCACAAAGCGACGTGGGGCAGTGTGTATTATTTTCGCCGTGTTGCATCCTACTTTTACCTTCAACCTGACAGATAAATTAGAGGTTCTAGATCCTATGCAATGCACTCCTAAATTGCACTTCATTTTTCTTTTTCCGCTGCTGCTGATCATAATTCTATTCCCGGCACATTGACAATAGACTCTCCGAGAACAAAACGTTTCTTGTTACTCTTTTCAGATAACTAACTTCAACCTCCTGCTTAATCAAACACCAATCCTCTGAAACGACTAATTCGCGCTGTGAACTAAGAATATTTTCATATAGATTTGGTGGGGTGCGCCAGGCCCAAGCAGTAGTGCAAAGCACGGGCGACGCGCAGGGCTCACAGTAGCAAGCTACTGCATTGAGCCCTCCCCTCAAAAAATTAATTTAATATCGTGTGGATCGGTGATCCACATATCAGATATTAAACTGATAAGAACAGATACTACACTTGATCTTAGCCAAAAGGCCGAGAAAGGTATGCCTAAATTAAAGTATCGTCCCTGCTTTTATAGCTCTGCTTGGTGTCTCGCTGCTGTTGATCTATCCATGTGGGACATAATTAGGGCTATGAGTATCCAATTAAGAGGAGATTATTCGAGTGTTGGAATTAAACAGTTTGCTAGTTCGAGTTCTAGAAATCAATTGCAGTACACTTGTACTAAGTTCAGGTAAAAGTTTCAACAAGAAACAGAGTAGCTTTGGGATCCTGAGTTCTATTGTTCATAACTTACCGCCAATGCCATTCAGAAAGATAAAACATATCATCAGTATGCCTACAAAGCAATTTTCATGTATTGACACAAACACAGTAACTTTAATAACCAAAAATTGCTTTTGCCAGTACGTAAAGCCTCCTGTCAACCATCGATTATGTTGAAACTTATACCAGGACACTTGCACTTACATAGATTGATCAACTATCCCCACTATTGAGAAGTTATGCACTTGTAGCCCATAAAGGAAATTGGCTCAAGCGCCAATTAAGTCGGCACATTCAGGAAATTGGCTTATAAATTTACTGAAATAATGTACAAGAGAGTCTTACCATATAATTAATACCACAATAACAAGGAATTTTGGAACTAGGAATTGTAGGGCTTTACCTCGGAGGGAGCCCTTCCAGAAATTCTCAAAGGACAGGGCTAAACCCAGGCCTAAGAGCGGGTTTGGAAATAGTTTTCAACCAGCAATAGACGCGCCTCAGTTAGAACCTCACTAGCTGCGTCATTGCCCCAAGCGCAAAGATACTTCTCCATCCTAATATAAAAAGCCCAATACAACATCTTTGATAATTACCACCACATTCATTAAAATTGTAAGTAAAAAAAAAATTAATAATTTGCTCTTATTAGATATCAAGCGGGGTTTAAATAGTTTTTACAAACTTTTAAACTATTCAATCAGTCCGCAATCGGCCTCATTTCCTTTGGAACTGGATGCAAGTCAGCTAATTCAACTTTGACCCAAATGTTCATGCTACATGTGGCAAGGTCTGGAACTGCAACTCGTTAAATCAAGGTCTATTAGTTACATTTTTTGTAACACGGCAACATCTAGGTTAGCTTATACTGTATTTATTTTTCTAATTAGAAAATTAAAAATTAAAATTAAACTTATTGACAATATTTTTTCTTAAAATTGAGTTGGAAATAGTAATTTAAATTGTGAGATTCACCACAACTTAGAAATGAAAACTGGGAGACTCACTTCCAAAAGAGGGGGTAGAAATGAGTCTCACGTTCACAGAATTGATCATTTTGCTTTTCTTAAAATTAAAAATGCTCACTATGTCATATTTAAAATTAATTAATATATTGATGCATTATTAATAATAATTATTAATAATTTTTAATAAATAATAAATAATTAATATTTTTATTATTTTAATAAATTAATTAATTAATATAATGTTAAAATAATTATTATAATTATAATTAATTCATAGATTATTAGTAATTATAAAATAATTATTGATATAATTATTATTAATATAATAATTATTAATTCATATGTTACTGTTAATTAATTAACAATAATTATTATTACTATTAATTAATATATTAATATTATCAACAATAATATATTAATAATTATATTTTTCAATAAATAACCACAATAATTAATATATTATTAAAATTAAATAAGTAATATTAATATTATTAATTAATATATTTTATAATAATTATTAATCCAACTATTTTAATTAATTAATTAATTTTTTATAATTAATTAATATATCAATAAATTATTGACGATAATTATTAATAATCATGATTTTTTAACAAATAATCTCTATAATTAAAACTTAAAATAATGATTATGATAATAATTCATCAAGTATTTTTTTAATAATTTATTATAATCTAATTTATTCCTAGTCTAATTTTAAGATAAAATAAACACATTTATAACAATTTAGTTTATTTCAATTTTGATTCTTATAATTTAAATAAATAATTTATTCTGATTCTCATTACCTATTCTCATTTCCATTCATGTTTTCTGATTCCAACTTATCTCGGTTCCAGCAAACGCAACATTAATATATAGTGTGGTATGAGATACAAGAAAACTGTAATTTTTTATTTTAAATTTATTGACCGTTGGATTCTTTATGAAGCAATCCAACAGCTACGTGATTTTAGGCATAAAATGGGTCACCGAAACAAATGATAGATCTGGCAAGTATCAAGATAATTATCACATGCTGCCCTCATCTTTTAACCAAACATTAAAAGCTTCATGTAATTTAGGAGACTATCAAAAATTCCCTCTACATAAAAATACATTTTAAAATATTTAATGTTTAAAATAATGAGAATAATATTTATATTAGTGTAAACTATATTCATTATAAATCAATGGAATTACTTTTTGATAATGAAATTGATCATAACTAAATTATATTATTTTATATTATGACATTATAAATCTATAATTTTTTTGCAATATAAAAATTATTGAAACTTCTTTGATCCCTTTTTTTTTTGGCAACTTTGTTTCCCTTTGATAAACTCTATGATGGTGCATTGCAATATTGATAAATAGACTAATAACAGATCAATAAAAACCAATGGCATTGACAAATTCAAACTCTTATTACATCCATCAATATCAACATCAGAATTAAAATAATAATATTTCATCCTAACTCTCGGATAGTTTTCAAATGACTACATTGTTGATACTATCGAGTATTGTAATGATCCCTAAAATTCTAAATTTTATTGTTTTCAAGATTATTTATACTGATTTTACTTGTCTTATTAGAGTTTATTAATTAACTTGAATAGTACGACATTGGGTATTGTCACTAAATTTTTTTTTTTTATTATCAATGCTTTCTTTAATGTTTTGTGCTTCCAATGTACAAGGATTGGCAAGGGAATATATTGGCAGAGCATCAGATGCAAAACTGCTGTTGGCATCCCCTCTCAAGTGGTTGAATCCAAGCGAAGCTGATAAGCAGCCCAAGCTTCAGCTGGCCGTCTCCAATTCAAAAGAGGGGGGAAAAAAAACTATTAGTAATATTGATTATCTTATGCATGGTGTTTTTATTGCTGCCATTTGAGTTGTCTGATGTGTCTTCCTTTTTGTACATTACCATATGGCATTGTATGTAGGTAATTGTGTTGTGGTCATAAAGCTGTTCAAGTTCAAGGTTTCATGGCTTGAACACAAGTTGTGCTAGGGGAAAAGAAAGAGATAAATAACTTTAATTTCTTATTATTATGGAAACCATGAACAGCCTTACAAAGAAATGTTATAGATTTGTATACGTTTATCTAAATCTAAATTTACGATGTCGAAGTTGGTTCTTTGAAAACTTTTGACAGTCGTTGAGAAGTTGAGACAAAGATTGAAGCACATGTGATATTTCATAGGTCATCAAAATGTGCTGGAATGCTTTTGTTTTGTTTTTTTTTCTTTTATCTTTTCAAGCAATTACTTTTCAAAGACTTTTGGAATAATTTTTCATGGAATTTGTTCTATTTTTAGTTATTTTCTGTTGGTTGATGTCATGCTAAAGTCTCCCAGCATTGTTGAATAGTAATTGATGATATTTCATCTACCCAGCTGGTATCACTTTTAAGATAAAATTTCATTTATAATTGAGTGCTATAACAAGATGATGATTGCAAGTATATACTATCGCGCTAATTCTTCATTGAGTTACATTTTTTTTTTTAATCCATTATACAGGTTTTAAATATTAAGAATTTTTTATTTTCTTCTCGAAAGCATTGAAGGTAATATTTATTGATTTGAAAATGTATCTCGTGAAATTTATTCTTCATACAATTTGCTTTTTGAGTAATTAGTTTTAAGTATTTGCTAGAATGAATTCTCATGGAATCATAATTGATGTTTTTTTTTTCTAGTGTTTATTTAGAATTAATATTATTGCTCGTCAAGTGAGAGGTTCTGAAATTTGTTTCTTTAAAATAACATCCAATTTTGGGTAACTGTGTTACTCTCTAATTAGAAGCGGAAGAAAAGGGAAATGATCATCATCTAACTAGAGTTTCTTCTTTCCAGAAGCATTGGAAATTTGAACATTTGTTTATAATGTTGCCTGCTTAGCTTTGCAGAAAAGCTGCATGTTATAACTTTGGAGTAATGAACAATAATTGGCTACCATCTTATGAGGTTATAAATGAACTTAATTTTTGTTTAATTCAATCTCTAATTGAGCAATTGTTTTTAACTTTTGTTAGTCTATAAATTAAATTATTATTCTATCGGGACTATATGATTTCTCTATTTGGAAAGAGCAAGCAAGTATTGAAAAAGTTGAAATGAGAAATTTATTTTTATTTTGTTTTTTATTTTTAGTATATTGAAGGTTCAATTATACTTGAGGGATTTATATGACAATTCCAAAATAAACTTTGGATCATGCTCACTAAATTCTCTTGCACAAATTACTTCATACAAATTTATCATAAGTTAGTTATATTGTTGCATACTTGTTTTTTGCTACATTATTAAATTATTGCATGTAATAAATTTTATTTGTGTTATTAGTGCTAGTATAGTTAATGATGGTTAAGGAAAATCAAAATTACCTCCTGTTATCCCTCTCGTAATTTAAAATATGTCCAATCTCTCTTAAAGTTATATGGATGTTAACTTTATATATCATTTAACTATTCTAACTCTAATATTAGCTACAAAATTTAAATAAACCAAGTAAAATGACTTATATATTTTTAATGACCAACTTATTTTATAATGAATTGTAAATTATAGATGAAACTTAGAAGTATGAGAAATGTCATAGATATCTCTAATAGTTATATAACTTATCTATTAAAATTGGAATAACATTTGATTGTCTCACTCCTTATATATATATATGTAGATATATATATATAGAGAGAGAGAGAGAGAGAGGTGTGTGTTGTGTCTAGTAACTTTTATCTATAGTTAATAATTTACTATTAAATTAATTTAATCATAATCATTATTGCATGAGTAAACTAAACTCAGCTTACTTTTTATGATATTATTTATATATTTTTTATGGACTATATGTATAGTCTATATGATGATATTATTTTTATAATAATAAGAGTTTCATAATGTTTATATATAGTCTAATTGAATATCATTTTTTCAAAGTATGTATAATTTGATTTTATTTTTGTGTGGCGATATTTCCACCTCATAAATTCTGTAAATCCACCCCATTTTTAGAAAATAATTATAAAAATATTCACATTATTTTGTAGAATTTTAAATAAAGAAAAATTTTAAAAAATTAATCAATTAAATATTAATTAGATTCTTAATTTATTTTTATGATATCTGAATTTATCTTTTGTGACTTACTTTTATTTTTAATATTTGATAACTAAAATTGCTATAGCTTAAAATTAGATTAACTGTTTTATCCTTAAAAAGTAAAATTACCAAAAATTTACTTTAACTTTAAGTTTTTTTAATTTTCTACAAAATTCACTATTCTAAATAGTCAATTCTACTTGATTAGTATAATTATTAACCTTTATCTAAACTAACATAATGTCTTAATGAGCTAATACTCATATAAATTGTTGGATTGTCAAATTTATGTCATTTAGAGGTAAAATATTGATTACTAGATTTCCTTTAAAAAGTTATATTTTAAGTCACAAAATTAAGTATTTAAAGTATTAGATACAAGAACTCATATTTCTTTGGGTAATTAGGTCATTTTATGTCATAAAGATAAAATAATTAAATAACACCTATATTAAAGCAGTCTTAATAGGAAAAAAATAAGTGAGAAAAATATAAATGATTTAATTGATTAATTATGTAAAATTTTTATTTGTTTTTATTAGAAATAATATGAAATTATTGTAAATATTTTTTAGACACAAATAATGGGGTGGAAATATCCAACCCTTTTGTTTTAGCCCCACTTGAAAAGCGCTTGACTCGTTAATGGGGGAATCTTTTTAAAAAAATTAAATTTGTAAATAATAGTGTAATAATATAGAGTCTAATTTTGTTAGGTATTATTATGACAATTGTCATTGATATTTTATTGTACGATTGAACTAAATAATAGTGTAAATAGACAATAATAATTTTAGTGCAACAACTAGAATTAAATAATTTAGGAAAAATAACATTTGTACCCCCATAATTTAAGAAAATGATCATATAAACCCCCAAGTTTTCATTCAGTAATACCAAGATCTCCATTTGAATATTATACACTTTGACCTTATTAATTCAAAAATTAAATTTAAATTTTTTAATAAATAAAAATGTTATTTAAATAGTTTAATTTGTCTAATAAACTAATAATATTAAAATATTTTTAATTAATGTAATAATTTTAAAATATAAATTATTATATTTATTTTAATATTATGTTTTATTTATTATAAAAATTTTAAATAAATCTTTACGTTAAATAGATTTTACAATTAATCAAATATATCTCACGTATCAATGATATTAAAATTAATTTATATAATATTAAAAATGATTTATAATTTTAAATATTTGTTTAATATTATGTTTTATTTTTAAAAAATTAGTTAAATATAATTTATAATTATAAAGTACTAAATTTTTTTTAAATATTGAAATTATTTTAAAAGGTTTATATTGTTATATTTATTTTAATATTATATTTCTATTTATTATAAAACATTGGAATTAATTTTTAAAATTTAGAAAGTCAAAGGGTATTATAGTTAAAAGGTGGTCTTAATGTCTTTTAGTAAAAATTTGGGGATCTACATAGGTTTTTTTTTTCATAATTTATACTTAATTGCGTATATGATTATATAATTTAAGCATGATAATTAAAAGTTTATAGTAAACTATTTTATTTGAGTAATACTCACTCATAAATAGATATTATATAATTTACGTGGAGTTGATGTAAACTATGATGTGCAATCAATTATTACAATTTTATTACACTATTAGTAGATTATAAAATAAACTATCATTAAAATATAACAATTAAAAATAAGGGCAACACCAATTAAGCTATAAATTTTATATCTAATTATATAAGTGTATTGTTAAATAAATTTAATTTTTATGACTTATTAAAAAAAAGGATTGCATTTAGAGCAATAAATAAATAGTTTTAAAAATAGCAGTCAACATTATTTTTAAACTACAATGTTGAATTTACCTATAAGAGAAAAACAACTCCTTTTTAATATTTAATTTAGGAAATTAATTTTTAATATATTTTCTTTTTCCTTGATTGCATTGATTTTAGAGTTTTTTTATCAACTATTTTTAATTAGAGTTGCATTTACTATGTTTCAAATATTAATTAAAGATACATAGATGGTGACTTAGTCGAATTGGGTTCAAAATTAATACTAATTTGCATATCTTAAAATTTTAATATAAAAATTAATTTTCACTGTTTTTGGGATAATCATATAATGAATATATAATTTGTATTATCACAACCATTTGAAAAATAAAAATTTGACCTATATAAATTGCAAACGCAATTGGTAAAAATAAAATTTTGGTTGAAGTGATGAGAAATCAAAGAGTTTATTTTAGGAAGAAAATAAGTACAATTAATTTGAAACAACACAATAGGCATATCTATGATGATCAAAAGCTCAAGTATAAATAAGTTGACTTTAAGAAATCTCATGAAGTCAAAAAGATAAAAAAAGGGAAAAAATGTTCCAACAAAATTAAATTAGGTAAGTTCATAATTTTTTTAAACTTACAATAATGAATTTTTAATATATATCAGTAAGTTAATATTTAATGAAATAAAGGCGCAAAATGAAATTCAACATATTAATATTATTTATTTATCCTAATAAAGGTTTACTTTGCATTTTGTAATGTTAACTTGGAATTTAACCCATAATATTAAAATCTAATGTAGGCACTAAGAACTTGAAATATAAAAGTAGCGAACTAATTAATAACCCTTAAATGAGAAAGTTTCACCAAAGTATGAGACTAATATAACTAATATAAAACCTAAAAAATAAATTTGGTATCTAACCCAATTTATTTAAATCTTACTTAGATAATAGGAATATTGAATACAAAACTAGTGTAATTATTAGTTGAAATACAAGAACTCATATGAGAAGCAATTTAATCAAAATTAGGAACTTATCTAAAAAGAAATAAAATTTACTTAGAATTTAACCAAAAATATTGATATTTAACAATCTTAGTAGGAACAATAAATACAAAACTAGTAGCTAAAAAGTTGAAATACATAAACTTATAGTTGAAAAAGTTTAACCTAAATTAGAAACTAATGCAACCTAAAATAAAATTCTACAAAATAAAATTGGTATAGAATCCAAATTATGGGAATTTACGTAGATAATGAAAAATTCTATATAAAATCACTGGAGTTATTAGTTGAGATAAAAAATGAAGAAAGTTTAACTAAAATAAAAAACTATTCAGGTGAGAAGTGAAATTATTTTTGAAAATTAACCCAAAATATTGGTTTTTAATGATTTTAATGGGAACAATAAATGCAAAGCTTATGGACTCAACAAGTTGAAATATATTAACCTAAATTTGAAAAAGTTTAACTAAAGTTTGATACTACTCAAACAAAAAATTTAAGTTCGATAAAGTAAATTTGGTATTTAACCTAAATAATTAAAATTTTATTTAGACAATAGAAACACTTAATACAAAACTAGTAAAATTATTATTTGAAACGCATGTCCAATAAGAGAGAAAGTTTAACCAAAATTAGGAGCTCCTCCTATGAGAAATGAAATTTAACTTGTAATTTAACCTAGAATATTGATATTTAACAAATTTAGTAAAAATATTAAATACAAAACTAGTGAGTTGAAAAGTTTGAAATAAATAAACTAATAACTGAAAAAGACTAACTAAAATTAAGAATATACAAAATAAACTTAAAATATTTACCGATTAAATTGATATTTAACTAAAACTTGGAGTATAATTATTTTATTATTTTATACATTTATCAATGTTAAAAAATTTAAACTCATTCAATTATTTTATATATATATATATATATTATTTTAATTTTTTTTTCATTTTATTACATTTGTTAACATTAAAAAAAATTAAAAAAATTTTAATTAATGAAAAATCAGTATTTCACCGGTTGTTCAGTTTTTTGGCAGCGGCTGTATGAGATGCCGCGCTGCGTGGTCGGCTGACTCCATCTAAGCTCCGAAGTGAAGTAGTCATTCGATAATTAATTGAAAACGCTAATTTTTATCATAGAAAAATCAACTGACATGTGTCATAGCAGCGGATGCACCCACTCAAGGTGGAAAAGTGCCAATTTGGGAGCTATTGATAGCAACAAAAAGCATATCTTAAGAGATATCTCAAATTTCCACCGAAGCTTTGACACGTCCCCAAAAATGGAACCCAATCACTGAAGTAATCTCCTAAACGCTGTCTGAGGATCATCTAGACCGTGCAATTAATATCATGAGCGAGTGGCGGTACAAGCTGCTATGCCCTTTCTTGCACTGCTCTTTGATTGTAACCATTGACTCAATGCCTGCCTAAACATTTTTCTATCTTACCCGTATGAAATATGTGCCTGTAGCTAGTGTTTATATATGCTTATCCGGAGCCAAACTCGCCTGGCAAAGAGTACTTGTTCTTCTGGTTTATGTCGCGTGCTTCTTGTTTCTTGCAAAAGTGATCCAGTTAACCATAAAAGGGTTAGAGAAAGATGGCGAGTTCACGTATGACAAGGTTCTTTATGGAGGTTGCACCACCACAGTTTGTTAGTGTCATGAGGCACAGAACTCCTAAAATGTTGGATACTATTCGTGAAGAAGAGAAAGATGTAAGTGGAAGTGATTCTCTTGCTTCAACTCGAAGGAGTTCTTCTTCTTCTTGCTCTTCCCCCTCATCTGCTTCTGGTTCAAAGCGTTTTCTTCAAGGAGTTCAAATTCAACAAAATTTTTCGATCTTTGAGAATTAACGAGCCTTAGAAATGGCTTGTCAGGGATGTATTTCCTGATCTTTCGTTGTTTTGCTAACTGAGTCTAGAGGGTTTGGCTTTATTGACCCAGACTTGCTTAGATTGTTGCGGAGGCTATAGTTATATGCTGTTCCGTTATATGTTGTACAAAGTTAAAAAGTTTCCATAAAAAATGCAATCTTATCTGCTGATTTTCACCTAATAACTTGCGTCTTGCTGGCATGGACGCGGTGGATGAACGAAAGATATTCAATCGACGTTCATAAGATTCGTAGATACAATGTCCCGGTGCCTTCGATATCTCGAGGGAGAAGTTTAAGAAAATAGAGCAACCGTCTTTCATCCTTATTTGCTGTGTCTATTAATAGAATGATATTTTAATAGGTCATCCAACAAGTAATAATCGGCATCGATTGGAAGAGATGTATGAGAATTGCATGTAATTTTGGATTAAAAGTACCGAATTTACTTCAGCATGTTCAATCACTTTAATTTTCTTCAAGCTCTCTGGAAAGGGCTTTTATTCCAATGATTAGAAATTGTAATATACACTTTTTTACTTTACAAAGACGTAAGTATGCAACAAAATTATGTTCACGAGCTATGTCAATACCTCTAATCTTACGTTTCCTAGCTGTTGTGCAAAAATGTAATGCATTTGCAACTATTTGCTTTTAATGTTACCAAAACTTCAATAAGCTTAAGGATGCTGTCCGGTATTAGTAGCTCGAATGAGAAAAAGAAGAAGTGATCAGGAAAAGGTCCCTAAAGTCCTAAGCTCTGACACATTGATCACTCTTGCAATTTGCTCCACGATGAAGAGTGTTTGCATTTGCACTGGATAGTATCACACCCATAATTATCCTAATAGTCATAACATTTGATAAATTACTGCTTTGCACGGCCTGTTACTCTGCCTTTGCCCATTTTTGATAGCTTGAACCCAATTGTGTGCTTTCTGTGTGCTTCTGATTCAACTGTCTCTTTTAACTTGTCCAGAGCTGAGACATCCAAAAAGAATATAATGACTCAGTGATGAGAAAAACATAGTAACATTCTGCAAGAAAGAAAATAAACTAGTTTTGACATTGTCCATGATTCAAGCAAAATGCAACTATCCCCTTCCCCAATGTTCGGTCTCCATTTGTTTGGCAGAAGCTTCTTCTTACGTTGTTCACTCCATGCAAAATACCAACTTTCCAAAAGGCCCCCCCTGAAATGTCTCCTTGTACCACACATCCCCTTTATACAAAGAACCCAACAGTTATATACCCTCTTCCCCTTCCACCATGAATAGGTAAAATACATAAAGATGCAAGTTTCAAAGGCCAAATCACCAGCTGAGTTGCTAAATCCATTTATCTGTTGGCATACAACACGCCTAGAGCAACTTAGCAAATGACTTGGACAAGATGCTTAAATTATCATCCTCCAAGATTATGTTGAAGGAATTTCTGATCTACTCTTTCCTAAATAAGGTTAATTGCACCCATGATTAAGATTAACGTGTCAACGCCAAAAAATTACCAGATTTATAAACTGAACGGAGTGACTCAATCAAACTGGAAGGGATAGAGTGAACAGGACAGGAGTCATTGTCAGCTTTCTGTAACAGCTTCTTGAAACGCTTCACCTGAAACATGTGAAAGAGTTAACTTTGTGCAGGATTTATTTACAAAAGATAATTCTTATGCCTTGGTCTACTCTTGATTTTTTGGAATCTTATCTTCTTTTTTAGTATATCAGAAGTACATATTAGCACGGGGGTCAAGCATCCCACAAGACAAATCTGCACAATCAACTATGACAAATTTGCAGGATCTAAAGAGAAATGCAAAAGAAAATTTGAATATGTAAATGATTTGGATACTGAATCAAGTGATCTTAGGGTGCAAGCTGAAACAAGATAGCGAAACAGACCCCACCCCCATCCATGGTAGGCTGAATGAAAATCAAAGGATCTGGGCAGATCTCATGTCACACTCTCTAAGTTGGGATCAATGAAGTGATCACACTCGGGCCAAGTCTAGCATTTTCAGAACTATGTCTCACGTTTGAATTTGTACATTTAAAAGAAGCCACGACAGTAGGTTTAGGGAAAAACAGTCACTGCCACCCCGCTCCCAAAAGCCTGCTCTGATGGGACTGGCTCCTATCAATGGCCCCCTTTTTCTGAACATAAGGCCAACAATTAATGAAAGAAAATGTAATCAGTTGGTTCTTTAGGTCTGGGTTCTCCGGCCCTATGTCTCAGGTTCAAATCAACCTCAACCATAAGCAACATTTCAAGTTAGACCCTACAATGATAACTGACAAGATGGAAAATAAATTGGAGTGATTTAGATCCATACAGTGGTGAAAGGTAGACCCAGAAATTGAAAGGAATCAAGATGGAAACACACCTCATCCTTATGCAACAAAGTGAAGCAACGCCCAATCTGACCAGCTCTTGCAGTTCGGCCAGCACGATGAATATATGTCTTGATATATGCAGGCTTATCATAATTAACGACATTGTTCACCCCTTCAACATCCATCCCACGAGTCATTGCATCCGAGGAAACAAGCACTTGTATCTTCCCTTCCCGAAATGCCTTCAACGTCTTGCTGCAACACGGATTTCCATTTCATTTGAATCCAAATGTTGTCAAATTGCGGAAAAAGTATGAATTAGGAAACAAGTGTTTAAAGCGAAAATTTGTATTTAGTTGAAAAATTGTGTGAGCACACTTGTTTCCTAGTGAATGGCTGCAACAGCTTATCATAAATGCAGAACTTCTATTATCAGTACAAAGAAATACATCTGGATATTTACCTTCTTACAGATTGGCGTTGAAGACCTGAATACTCCTTTATCTTTATTCTCAATTCTCCAAAATGGTTCAGTAGTGTACAGAGACGGTGAGTTGACTCCACAGATGATGTAAAGACAATACATTTCTCCCCTCCTAAACTTCGAAGAAGGGCAACCAAATATAGGGGCTTCAGCTTTGACTCACAAATCTGCATAAGATAGAGATTAACGGACACTTATAAAGAAAGGGGTTGGGAGAGCACTTGTATGAAGAAAAGCACAAGCATAATTCCTAACATGCAATAGGTGAACATGCAACATTACATGCGAAGCTTTAAGCAAAAACACATCCTAAACACAATCAGATATTATTAGCTATGACCATTGCATCAGTAAAAGTAAGATGTTGAACAGAATGCATAAGATCTTTCTAGTTATTAAATATTTGTTTACATCCTAGTTGCATTTAAGAATAAGAATCAGGCCTCTAAGATCTCAATGGTGTGCATAAGCAAAAAAGAAAAGGGCAAATAAGCAATGATGATCCTAATACAAAAATATTAACAGCTTAAAGTAGAACAGAGTACATAAAATTGTGAAAATTCTTTAAAAAGGAAGAAAGCCGCAAGATCTAAATTAAGATGACTATTGAATTGTGATGCATCAAAAAAGGAATATGTGATTTTTAAGCTCTCTATAGTGCAAAGAAAAAGAAAAGGATTTCAGTTTGTTTTGTTAATATCCATAGTTTGGCTTTCAGATGATTTGTGGTCTTATAGAAAACCCTAGGTGTTTCTTAAATTCAAATTATGAATATGACAAGATTGAATATTCATCATATTCATTATTCAACAAACTTGAATCCTTTGTACACATGTTTTTTAACTGTAAAGTTTAGTCCTGATTTCCAACACCATAACAGAAATGAAACATAGATGACAGAAAGAAAGTTGCTCAATCAGTGCAGTTATGATGTCATACCACTTTGTAGGACTCCAATCTTTCTGGAAGCTTATAACGAGTTTTGCCAGTGGTCAGGAATAAAGGGTAATGTAAATCAAGCTGAGCGAGCTTATTTGGATCTTGGGTTAACGTGGCAGATAAAACCATCTTCACCAGTCTAGGATAAGGTTTATCTTTAAAGCCCCTTTCAATGCCACTGCAAAAAACATGAACTATTATTCTAACAATGCCAAATATCTCAAGGAATGCAATTTAACATTCTAATGAAGGAAACTTTGAGAAAATACAAATGCAAAACATAACTGCAATTGGAAAATAAGAAACTCTTAATATTTTGTGCTCCCAAACAATCATGTTGACAGAACTAAATAAGATAAAGCCCTTCAAATTGCAATAATGTGTTAAAAGACCAAAACAAAACCGAAAACAAAAACTCTAGGAAGCATAAAAAGTCACTGGAATAGTCAGATCTATCATAACAAGCCCTTCGCCTTCAACAATCAGCAGGGAATACTAATTTTAATAAATACTGATGATTTGCATTAGTCATTTAGTTACTTCATTTACAGGAGATTGCAGAGCACCCACCACTGGTCCCAAGTTCCAACATCAACACACACACACACACACACACACACATATTAGTTTAAAAGCATAGGTAAAGGAAAGGGAAGTAAATCAACAAAGCACTCACCATCTTCTTATGGTTTTTAAAGAGCCAAATGCTGAAGGCAGAAAAGTACTTGTATCACAAAAGCGGTTTTCATTGTCTGATCGAGTTAATTGGAGCACAGTGGGCAGCCAAGACTGATATGCCTCCCTAAGCAATCGATCAGTTTCGTCAACAACCTGAGTAACAAAAATAATCAGAGTCTGGTTTACTGCAAACAAAATGATCTATATTGAAGTATGCCAAGATAATTGGCTGGGGCTTGGTCTAGTCACAATAATTGAATGTGATTTTCCACAGGTGAATGGTCCTAAAATAAGTATACCTAAGAAATACAAATCATGTTGTCTGTTTGGTGTGGCAACCAATTAATGGATAAAAGAAATGTCCAACTGGATGGGCCAGATATATGAACACATGGTACTGTGAACCAATGAAAGTAACTTAATAAAAAAATTAATCAGAACAAACAATGCAGTACATATTAACGTGGAATTTGCCTAGACTCCTGATAAAATTAGCATAAGATAAACAACGTTCAAAATACTTCTAGAATCAGTGCATCTGCAAAGCAAACCATCAAAGTAGGCCTGGTTGGGCAATTGGAAATAAATGAATTTAATAAGTTTATACTTAACTAGAACTTTAGCATTACAGTGTACTTAAAGTTATAGGGGTAGCCAACTTACAAGGTAACAGAGATGCTCGAGGGTAAATCCCCTAGTAGCATTGATATGGTCCATTAGCCTTCCTGGAGTTGCCACCAATATATCTACTGCACTCTGTAACTCTTGTAAAAGATCTTCAGGGTCATAACAGATTCCTGCCTCGAGCTTAGGTCTCTTAATAAGCTCTGAAATTTCATCAGCAATGGAAGATTGACCCACAGCCAAACCAACAGATAAACCCACTGTGGGTGCAATCGCAGCAAAAACTTCCTTGACCTGAGGCAAAGAAATAGACAAGAAACTATCAAATTGCACAAACATTTAAGCAATCCAATGATCCACAATCGATCCAAAAACATTTTTACAACAATACATGCATCGAGCAGAGTTAACCTGCAAAGCTAGATCACGTGTAGGCAGCACCACCAAAGCACGTAGACATCTAACAGCACGATTGGACAATGCTTGAACTATTGGCAAAGCATAAGACAAAGTTTTCCCACTTCCTGTAGGTGAATTGATGCAAAGGTCTCGTTCAAATAGACCAGGGCCTATTGTCTCTTGCCAAACTGCAAGTTGAACTGGGAAGAGTGACGAGATACCCATGTTCTGCAAAGCCACCTTCAACCTTATTTTGCAATAAATTAACGATGGGCTAAAAGTAATTAATGCCTACGAAAGTCAACAAAACAACACGTATTACGTTTGAAGAGGGTACCTGGGATCAAGACAAGGGAGGTGATCAAGAGGGCAGTCTTCAAAGAGACTGACATCAACCGGGCTTCGCATCCATGGCAAGACTGGCACGCTCTTCTTCTTTGCTTCCTCCATTATTCTTCTCCGAGAAATCTAAACCCTACAACAGCGACGGAAATGGGTTTTATGTACAAGCGTTAAACTTGTCCGTATATGCTCGTGCTCCAGTGTGTGCATGTGTATAGTACCGAGATGAACTTACCACTCAAAGTTTGCCACGTTTCAAATGTTTATTAAAAAATTACAAATTGTCCCGGTTTTGTTTCTAAAGTTAGCATTGTTCTGCACTGGCTCAGCAATTGATTCTATTCGTTTACATGATGCCTGTTTCTGGAAATTTTATGGAAGACTCAATTGCATGAAGCCTAAATTATGTTTCTGAATTGCTGTTCATATTCTGCAAACACGAGTTCCTTGGAGGGTAATAGAAGAATACTAGTACACGGCAGAACTTCCACTATCACGGTTAGATTTCTATGTTAGTCCCGTGATCTTAAATCCTGCTGATAAATCGATTGCAGTTTTGAAACGCAATTTCTGGTGACGATCCATCTGTGCTTCGTCTTAATGTTACAACAATGAAAGGTCGAGTGACCTCAATTTATATACCACAGGTCCACATGCAGCAAGTTTCTTTCCCACATCGACAAGACCACATGAGCAGGACGCAGACCAAAGCTATAAAAACAAAGCTGAGAGACTACGCAAAGCATACCTTTCTCGGCCTTTTGGCTAAGATCAAGTGTAGTATCTGTTCTTATCAGTTTAATATCTGATATGTGGATCATCGATCCACACGATATTAAATTAATTTTTTGAGGGGAGGGCTCAGTAAAGTAGCTTGCTACTGTGAGCCCTGCACGTCGCCTGTGCGTTGCACTACCGCACGGGCCTGGCGCACCCCAACAATTCTACGTTAAAGTTTTGGACTAAGCTAGCCATAGTGCTAAGTGATTTTCAATTGTCTGATCTTTTTTGTAACTTTTTGATGCTGATAAATGAGGCAGTGCTTGTGCTTTTGGGTGTGTTGGACTCAGAAGATTGGTGAAGATATTTCTTGCAGATCTTTTTGTAAGTTTGCTGGTATTGATCGTTCCTGCAAGTTCGTAGATTTATTGGGTTTCCCTCGCATTGTATGATATTGCAAGGAGTATGAAGAAGAATTCTGATCCGCCAAACTACACTTGTCAATGCCAGGATCTGCTGCTGCCGCATGGGCACAAGTAAGGGAAGCACCTATTCACAACCCAACAATTATGGAATATGACGCTATTTAACCACAAAAAAGTGAAGTTTTCACTAGGGCAGACCATTTGGCTGTCACTTTATTCTCAAGCTTTAAAATTTGTCCTTACTTCTGTAGAATCAGTGTTGATTTGTCTAAACAATGCGTTGTCTGTATATGTGCTATTGGGTTAAGCAACTAAAATACAAGGGGAAGAAAAAGTAAGACATGCAAAACTTGGCTTGGAAGAAGCATCAATTACTTCCCCCCACTTATCATAAAGCACAAACTTCAATCTTTTACTTCACTTACAACATTAAAAATAACCTGGAATAGTACTACGTTCCACATCGACGAGATGGCGATATAGACTGTGACAGAAGCAATATATTAAGAGAGTTGACCAGCAGAAATACGCATCTTTGCGCTTGGGGCAATGACGCAGCTAGTGAGGGTCTAACCGAGGCGCGTCTATTGCTGGTTGAAAACTATTTCCAAACCCCCTCTTAGGCCTGGGTTCGGCCCTGGCCTTAGGGAATTTCTGGAAGGGCTCCCTCCGGGGTAAAGCCCTACAATTCCTAGTTCCAAAATTTCTCGTTATTGTTGAATTAGTTATATGTTAGAACTCTCTTGTACATTATTTCTGTTATCAATGTGCGGGTCATGTATGCGTGCGATTTTGGTCTACTACTGAATGCTCATCAAAATTTTTAGTCAGTTACCTTTTAATTTAATCCAACATTTACTTAGCATTTCAACCTTACAATTTTGTCAGAAGTTCATGTGATTGTTGGTTCTTAACAATTATCTGGCAAGAATAGCAATAATCTCGAGCCTAATGCTTCTCGCAATCCAAGATTAAGTTCGGAAATTCCAAAATCATTTTCAAATGTGTAAACATTTAACTATTCACATTTATTGATTTGATCTGATGGATAGTTGATGCAGGACAAATCATTGTACCTAATAGAATAAAGTGTTTTCAACTACGACTGATGTAGTCTTTTAACTGGGTAACTCAAAAATTGTCGTGGAACAAAAACAGGAATTGGGATAGAAAGCCCAAGCAATTTCTTCATCGGCTTGTAAATTTTAATTGTCATGTCATGGCATATTTATTAACATTTTGATGACACGAATGTGTTAATAATTCCAATCTAAGCAACTAACATCTGCTGAATTTCACAAAAGGGCAGTCAAGACTATATGCGGATGCCATCAAGCGCCAGCTGTATGCAGTTACGCAGACATTCTAATTTGTCTGCAGAAATAGAAGACCATCCCACATGGCTAAGAAGATCAAGGCCTCGCCCACTGCATGCGAGTATAATATGCAATCAGCGCCTAAGTATTATCAAGGAGCCGTGTGGTGAGCACAGAGCGAACTATTCTTTCGCCTTTTACTAAAGAATACCGTGTGCTCGCCACTTTTAGCGGCATACTCCAATTTTTGGAGGAGCTTTACAAGTAAAGCTCCCTATCAAATTAGTTTAAATTTATATTAATTGTCAGTGTGACGTGTGAAGTTTTAACCCAAGTAAATGCATAACGTCGTTGTTCTCGCTTATTGTGTACTTATATTTATCTGCACGTGGTCTTTTTATTGTCTAAATTTGTATTCTTAAATTATTGGGCATTGGGGTAATGTTTTTGACTTGTATTACAAATGATGGAAGTTTAATATTAATTCATATACTGCACAAAATAGTATCCACAAAACATTATATAGCTACAACCATGTTCGGTTTAAATTCCCTGCTTATACCTAGTTCTCAGTTTATCAATACTAAAATTTATTTGTGTATATGGTGATCTAATAATAATGTGAGAAATCATCATCGATAACGTTTCATCTAACTGCAAAATTACAAAGGTTAGAATTTATATCTTCTATAAGCTTGAGGTTTTAGTTAGGTAATTAGCAGTTTCATTGTCATAAAAGGAAAGCCCTATCGCTATAAAAAAAACACTATATACAAATAATCACACAAAACAGAAAAAGAAAATATATTATAAGTATCTCTGATTCTTTTTATTTATTTATTCATTTATTTATTTTGTTTCTCTTTTCCACTACCCATTCTCTCTTTGCTTCAAAATTTTCTTCTCTCTATGTTCAGTCTCTATCTTCATTTACAAAACGCAGCAAAACGAATCACTCATCATTGGGGGATAAGACGCAGGTTAATTTGCCTAATATTTCCACCAAAGGTACAATTCGCAGGCTTGTGGAAGCAGCTTTTATCAAAATTGTCAGATCATCATTGGCTGGATTTTTCATTGCCATGATTTGAGCAGAGCATAGTTTTGATCCTTGCCATTATTTAGTCCTTTCATTTCATTCTCAAACGCTTGGGATTTCCATTGTAAACCTCACAGCTTCTTGTATGGGCTCCTTTCCTTTTGGTCTCCTTCTCTTCTGTCTGTATCATTCTAACTTCCCAAATTATTAAAATCTATATATATAAATCATGTAAAAAGCAGTAATACGATTCTCTCCTTGTTTGAGATTTTTCATATATTTTTTTAAATGCTCAAAGAGTTCAGACAGAAAGAGAATCTTTATTGTAAAAACACGTCTCGTGCCTGGTAAGAGTTAAGATCATCTATACTGCGATATCCTTAACGTGTGTTGTGCTGTCAAGAAAACAAAATTAGAAAAATGTGTGCAACCAAATCTTTAGCCAATATATAAAATGGTGTTTTAAAGAAAATAAGCTTTTGTTTTAATAATCAGATGGGCAATTTAACCGAGCTATTGTGATAATTTTTGTCAACTATAGGCCTTCTTCATCAAAGGCGACACTCTCAAAAGATCTAGCGTAGAGCTTGATGACAAGACGGTAGCGTACAAGTTCTTGGAACAATAGGCATATTTGGCTTTTCTTTCTTCCTCTTCATAATGAGGGTGAAAATGGATCCAAGGATGATATTTAGAGTTAGCGAAAGAGCGTTATACGTTGGCCGCCTTTCTGTGGCAGCGCCTTTAATTGTCGCCCACTAATCCTTCCGTATCTTGGCCCTGACCAAGACTACCACTAGAAAAATTTATTCATATCTCCAGGTTATGCAAGTACTACATCTCCAGCCGGCTACTGTTCTCAATAATTTCAGGATCACAGATTCTGAACTTGGACGAATAGGCCTATCTTCAGCGATCATTGGTGATCTTTTGAGCCTAACTTTTATCATAGCTAGCATTTTTGTGAAATTTGTTGTGTTTTGGTTGCCTTCTTTGTATGATAAGATGCCAACAAAAGATGCCCTTGCACTCCTTCCATAATGAGCTGTAAAGGTGTTCGTGAGCTCGGCATCTTTTCCTCTCGTTTCAGCCAATAACTTTGGAAAATGCAGGTTATGAATAGAGAGTTGTACTCTTGTATGTTTCTTCCAGGCATTTTATCGTCAAGCATTGGTCCTGTGGTAGTAATCAGGCTATATGATCCTTCAACAAGTATGCAGGCAATCAAAAAGGAAACATCATTGATTTGATGCCCTATTTGGAGCTATAAATCGTTGCTTCTATTCATGTTCCAGACAATGTGAGAGCAGTAATCAATTTTTTAGACATCTCACGCCCTATAAAAGATAATCCATGGCTCTTAATGTGCTTAATGTTGTCAAGCCTAGAGGTCAGGCAACTCCAATCTTCATTTCTCACCAAAAGAACAGAGATGCTCTGTCTACTTGGTGTTATTCAGAAAATGTTATCGTTTCTTTCGATAAATTTGAAAGGGACAATCGGAGAGCTGTATCCATTAACACGCTTACGACCGTATATACTCCAAATTTAATGCAAGATGACACATGCACACTTGCACTGGACTAGCTTGCTTCTCTTATAATCCTCCCATTTCATCGTAGATGGTACGTTGATGGCTCAATAGTATCAGAGGATGGAAGCATCAGGATTCTAACTTCCAAGGTCCTTGAAAAAGTTCCTCGTTTGGTAGGAATCTTGATTGACCATCGCAATTTAAGGATTCAAACTCAAGATACATCTTCAAATGAATTATCATCATATGATGTTGCTATGGTCTTCTTAGGCGGCGCTTATGACCGCGAACCCTGAACTTTGAGCAAAAGGATGGCACAAGACTCTAGGGTTTGTCTCGCAATGGGACATTTTACAAAATGCTAAAGACGATGGGTTGAAGATTGGGACAAAGTGCTAGATTCTCTCTCATTAAGGGGTGTTAATAACTAATGGGTGTTTTAATGACGTTGAGAAGGCTGTGAATGATGGGCCTGAAACAGCAATTACTATTAGATCAATGGTGAATGAATTTAATTTTGATTATTCTTGGGGGGAGATATAATTTGGAATCAACCCCCGCAGACTTGAGGATTGAAAGGATGAAGTGAGTTTTCCTGAGCTTGCTATTCTTGGAGATGCTTGCATCAACAGATTTGTAATTGCAAATGGTCAGTCTTGATTGTGCAACTACAACAAATTAAACCAGCTAGCCAGCTGGCCGGCCTGGCAGATTTGGTAACTTTAATGTAATCTCTAGGTTTAGCCAGATCTGTGTGAAACTAAGACTTACGAATTAATCTGGAATGGATTCGACAATTAGCTTCTTTTCTGACGTAGGTGTGACACGGAGCTAATTTAGTCCCATATTGATAGAGTAACGTGCGCAAGACGCAGAGCAAAGCTATAAAATCAAAGCTGAGAGACTAAGCAAAGTATACCTTTCTCGGCCTTTTGGCTAAGATCAAGTGTAGTATCTGTTCTTATCAGTTTAATATCTGATATGTGGATCATCGATCCACACGATATTAACTTAATTTTTTGAGGGGAGGATTTAAGGCAGTAGCTTGCTACTGTGAGCCTGCGCGTTGCCCATGCGTTGCACTATTGCATGGGCCTGGCGTACCCCACCAACTCTAGAAATCAATATTATGTGGAGGGAAATTTGTGGCGAAATTTGGATGAAGGGCGAAACGAATCTTGCTATTGTCTTTTTTCTAAAGTGAGGGTGAAGCTTTCTGCTGAAATAGGTGACAGATTTTGGAGTAGAAAATCATATTTTATGTTTGTACAAGAGCACTTTACATCTAGTGGTACCCATACCAAAATCTTTATGAAAATTTTAGGAGTAAATAAATCATATTTTTAAGTTCGTAGAAAGATATTTTACCTCATAATTTATCTAAAAGCTTTTAAAGTGTGTAAAGAATTTTAGCTTAAATAAAGAGTGATGAAAATAGATCTTCAACATCATTCATAAAGATCCTTCCTGCAATACTATTCAGTTTCCCTCACATTGTATTTAATATGATCACTGTTTCTTCAGACTCGTGTTCACTACTGCAACTGTCTCCCTTTTTTTTTTTGTGGTATTAATACATAATATCGATTGCCGCTTCAAATTTGTAAATTTAGCTAAAAAGCAGAACTTTTCGACGTTTGCCCCTCAATTAATCCTGATTGAAACTAGATGGCTCTAAAATTTTTGGTTACTTCACAACCAGGATCTCCCTTTTCTCACTTTTCCCTGACGCAGAAGATTTCTGACCTATGAAACCACTTTTGCCAGTGCCAGAATCTGCTCCAGCTGCATTGGCACAAGTAACTGGAGCCCCGATGCACAAATTAACAAATTGGAAATTGATGCTAATTACTCAAAAATGACGTTTCCTCTTCCCACTTACAATAATACAGGTCGGGACCGAGCACAGCAGTTGAAGAGGTAAAATTTAGCTTTAAATAATAAGCGAAGTCCCACATGGACGAGATAGCAATATAGACTGTGACGGAAGCAATATATTAAGGGAGCTAAGGAGACGAACAAAGCATCTTTGCGCTTGGGGCAATGACGCAGCTAGTGAGGTTCTAACCGAGGCGCGTCTATTGCTGGTTGAAAACTATTTCCAAACCCCCTCCTAGGCCTGGGTTCAGCCCTGGCCTTCGAGAATTTCTGGAAGGGCTCCCTACGGGGTAAAGCCCTACAATTCTGAAGTTTAAAATTCCTTTGTTTGTAGTATCATCTAGGTCGTACATTATTTCTACAAATTTATGAGACTGTGTCCTGACTCAATTTTTCGAGACGTGAGATAAGTTTGTTATACACGGCATAACTTTTCAATACTGGGGATAATTGATCAATCTATAGAAATGCAGGTATATCCTGGCATAATTGGTAGAGGGCTTAACTTGTTAGCGAAAGCAACTAAAAAGATATTTTGTTTGTGAACTAAAAGAACACAGGATCCCGACGCTACTCTGTTTCTTGTTGATACTTGAAGTTAGTACACAGTTCTTTTAACAAGTATACTATCACTGATTTCTTGAACTAACTGTTTAGTCATCAATACCATACCTTGCATTACAGTGCAGAAAATTCAAGGGATCTCTTCTCAATTGTTTATGTTCCACATCGATAGAACAACAGAAGCAAGATGCCGAGCAGAGTGATAAAAACAGAGACCATAGATTGAATAACTCATACCTTTCTCGGCCTTTTGGCTAAGATCAAGTGTAGTATCTGTTCTTATCAGTTTAATATCTGATATGTGGATCATCGGTCCACACGATATTAAATGAATTTTTTCTGGGGAGGGCTCAGTCCAGTAGCTTCAATGATTACTTATTTAAATTATCAAAGGGTCCAAAGTTTTGTTATTTAAATTATCAAAGGGTCCAAAGTTTTGTAAACAATTTTATAACAAGGGCCTGGCGCACCCCTACCAATTTTACAACAAGATTTTAACCAACTCAAATCAATGATTACTTATTTAAATTATCAAAAGGTCCATGTTTTGCTTGTTTACTGGTGTTCAATGCTTTATTTAGTTCTTTGTTTTCTGATGCAAAGTGAAAGATTGGCTAATTAGCTTGTAAAACAAGTATTGAATTAAAGTTTATTCAAAGGAAATGACTTGACAATTAATCATGCTTATATATAAAAAAGAAAAAGTTATGTAGTTGGACCATCTGCTCTATCCGTTCGAGTTTCGCTTCTCTAGAGAAGATGAGACGCTAAAAATGAAAGTGTTCACAAAAAGGATACCAATGAAGCCGACCATTAATGACTAGTTCGAACACCAGGAGCGGTAAGAGCTTCTTTCTTATTCTCCCCATTGCTTTGCGCCTACGACTTCTTAATAGAGGTGGTTTAACTATGTATGCCCCTATGGATTGTCAGAGGCTTGCTTTGAGAGCACCTCACATAGTATGTTCTTGAGGAATTGTTTATGATCCTTCCAGCAAGAGGTAAGAAGTGGGATCCTGATTCCTCATATCGATCTTTCAGTTCACTGGTATCGTTGTCATTATTTTGGATTGAATATGCTGAAAATTATATTACAACTGACAAAAATCTGTAGAAAAAACCGAGAAGGTAATTTAGTATTATAAACACATTTCATGGACCGTAATTTATGAGTCCTAGTGGAAGATTGAGCAGTGTCATATCATATGCTTATCGAAGAGCTAACAAGTGAACAAATAGAGTTATAATGTATATAATCCCACATGGCTGATTTATCAAGCCGGCTACCAGAACAGATGTATATAATATAGATTAATGCCAGCATGTTTTTTCAAGGAGCCGTGTGGTGAGCACAGAGCGAACTATTCTTTCGCCTTTTACTAAAGAATACCGTGTGCTCGCCACTTCCAGCGGCATACTCCAATTTTTGGAGGCGTTGTGCTCTTTTGAGTTCAGCCCCTAACAACATTTAGTCCAATATTTTATCGAATGGTTCTAATGCAAAGTGATTTTGCTATATCAAAATCAAATCAAAACCATTAATCACACCACAGGCTTATCATTTCTCGACCGTAGGAATTCAGTGGAGAATTCTGTCCTGGGGTATCTTATATTTATATGACGAAATTGTACATACTTTATGTCAATACGACAACTTCACAGGATTTAAAGTCCTATGGCATTTTTTTGGGCTTTAGTCAAAAATACCCCTTTTATCTTCATCAAAAGCACACTATCACCATATCCTCTCAACAATATTCAAACAACCCTCAATATTTCTTCAACTAATGTCCTGAAACAATCTTTATAAATCTTGCATGCTCTCATAAGAAGCCGCATTATCTTTAATATATATCATAAGATTAGTTTTGATGTTTAATTATAATCAGAGGTGTTTATTACTTATGATTTAGTTTTTGTTTCGTAAAACATGATCAATTATCCTTAAATATAAGGGTCACTTAGCCGTGTATGTGGTGAAATTCATTGTGCTTGATCTTGGGGTATTAGAGCTTTTTAGATTCTTCCAGCCGTGTTCTCGATTTCTAGGCTTTTTGGCAAGTCTATAAGTCTACAAGTCTGAAACTTCGATAGAAATTATTTTTGTTAATGTTCTTACTCTGCTGTAAACGAAGTTATCAAGAGCAAAACAACAATCTTTATTCATCCTAAAGTAGCATCCCCAACTTTAAATTTTAAAAGTCCCCCTTTTTTTTCTTAACGGTAAATTATCAAAACAAATAAGTTCAAAGCTTCATGATTAACTAATCCTCAATCTTATGTTTTGATGCTTATTTCGTCTATACCTGCGAGATACCCACGAACTGTCGACGAAAATGAAAATTGATGGTGAAGAACTTCAGTCTCGCTCTCTCTCGCTTCTAAACAGCACCACTCCACTCTCCTAAAACTTCCTAGCTCAAATTGCATTTTATTTTTAAAGTCAGAAATAAGCCACTCCTAACACAGGCTTAGAAATCCATGCGTTTACAAAAATGCCCCCAACCTTTCTAAAAATTCACAAGTCTAAAATATTATTCAATAGAGTAACTGAAGGGGCGGCATTTCCAAAGGCGCAAAGAGAGAGTGGCGTTATATTGGTGGTGAGTTGCATGGGAGAAGAAGAGAAAAGATGGCGACAAGCAGTAGCAGAGAAGAAAGAAGAAAGAGAATATTAGAAAGAGGATCAGATCGTCTAGCTCTCATCAGCGGCCGAATCCAGAGCCTCCCTTCGTCGCCGATATCAAGTCCTCATCATCATCGTGCCGCAACCACTCATTTATCAACACAATCTTTAGTCTTCACCCGCGATCATCATGACCACCTTCAAAGCCTCCTCTCTAATCAATGCAACGGTGATCTCACATCCATTCTTTATTTTATTTCTGTTACGTGATAATATAACGCATGCGTGCATGACATCATTTTCCTTTACATATCCTTTGGACATTTTGTGATCTTGGGGTTCAAATCTTTCCTAAAATTTTTAGAATGTGAATGTGACAGGATTATGGCATGAAAAAGAGATCTTTATATGAAAAAATTTAATGGGCAAATAATAGTAACAGACTTGTTGACACAGTTTATCTATAGCATGGTCTGGACTTATTCGTGGCAACCTTCCGGCAGCCCAAGTCCGTTGAGCATAATTCGAAATCTTGCACCAATATAAATGATCTGCCCTACAATTCATAAAATAAATAGATACGAGGCAGGGTGAGTCCCAATGTGTATTCGAAAGCCAATGGCCTGAGCGGCGACATGCTGATTAACAGAGATTAACAGAGGAATGGGAGTAAATTCCCTTTGTATTTTTTTACCATAAAGAAAGTTATCATGGACCATGCTGATTAACAGAGGAACTCTAATTAATTTGTTTAATACTGGCTATTGCTATCTTGTAGATTCTGCTTAGGACTTGTAGTAATCGAATTGATGCATTCTTTTGCGAATTTTAAGTTTGTAAAATCGCTTTTGGCTTCTTTGGCCCTGCAGCTGGTACTGAGGGTCCAATTACTCCCTCTGGTCCTCATCAATTGCTGAAACATAGTAGTCTAGTTGTTCCAAGGGAAAAAACTTTTGACATTGGAAGACAAGTTGAATATCAAGTGCCCAAATATGAAGCCAAAAGTGTTAGTGAAGTTGCTGTCGCGGATGAAAGCACCAAGTCACTGCCAGAGCCAGAGCCAGAGCCAATGCCAGCAGCGCCAATAGTTGAAAAGCAATCAAAAGACACAGAGCTGCTCCCAAAACCAAATCTATTCTCTTGCAAGAAAATTAACTCCTCCATTATCGCGTCTCAGGGTACTCGCAGTTTTTGTGCTCTCATGATAGCACTACTGGTGGTTCTGTCTTATATTGATGATGCATTACTTGGAATCAATATTGTAAGCTCAGAAAGTGTTGAGGCCTTGAGGCCTCTTTACATTCTCTTGCTAACTGATGTAAAAATTGTGATTGCGCGAGTGTTTCTTAAGCAGCAAAAACATTCTGAAGAAGCTGAGAAAGAAAATATGGAACCTCAGGAAGACGGGAATAACATGACACAAGCAATTCAACTAATGGAAAGAAGCTTGGTGGTGTATCAGACAGCCCGTGCAATTTTTATAGATTTCAGCATTTATACTGTGGTTGTCGTCTGTGGCCTCTCTTTAGCCTAGACGTTGTAGTAAGATGATTATTTTCGAATTTTGACTCTTTCCAGTCACCCCCAATTGCTGAGAAATAATTCTGTTCAATCCTGATTATGCTTTTTTTTTTGTGTGCGCCAGATTCTGTCCGGATTTTTTATTTTGGAGTTGCCATTGTCTCCATTTTCTCTATGATTATGTAGAAAATAAGAAGGCTCCTCTTTTGCTTCAGTAATGACATAAAGTGAATGATGTATCATTTTCATTCAACCTGGTATGTATAAATAGTCCTTCCCCCCCCCCCCCCCTTCTTTTCAAATATGTAGTCCGAATGCAGCAATAGATTTGCCAATGCTGTTTTTTGTAGAAACATATATTAATTGTTTTGCTCACACATTATTTGGGCATGAAATCAAATGTGTTTTACTAAACAGAGAGGCTACAGTTTGCTGCCTAGATTATGCAGAAGTACTTGGAATAGAACTTTCTTGCAATGAATAATAGCCATTGATTTTTATTTGTCACTGAATCTGTGGGCTTGATATTCTATGTTATGTTCAAAACTCATTCAGTTTCAGGGTGCATATGTCAAATCACTGGACGTTTTGGTTTACGAGTTTACCGTCAAGGCTTTTTCTGTTATCAATATCAACAGTTGAAGAGATAGTGTGTTTAATTGATTTTTTTTTTATACGTACAAATATATTATATATTTATAATCAGATATTGTTCGAGACTATCCGTAATAATTTTATTATGATAAACTCTGAAGGTTGACCCTCACTTTGAAGACTAGAAGAAGATTTATTCTACCCTAGATGCAGAGAGACAAAAACCCTACTAAGAGGACTCGAGTCCCAGCCAGACGTTGGGTGCATGGGGTTGCCAATGGGCTATGAGCCATTTAGCGTGTTTAATTGATATTTTGTTATATCTACTGCAACTAGAAATTTAACTAACTGCTGGAAGATTGTCACTGCAGTGAAATCTAAGAGGACCTCCAATGCGATAAAATTAGTATGGAAAATTTTACAAGTTATACCGTGTGGTAAGTGCTTTCTTCTTCTGACATATAATTTTCACATCATCACATGGCATAAGATGAAATTTTCCACAGTGTGAGTTATCGTAATGTGGAAGTGGGTTATGTTATTTATGAGAGCCCCCGGAGCAGAAAGTTCCTCAGAGCATTCTGATCGCCAAAAGCCTTGTGCCTTTTAACTTATGCATGGTAGATGGAAATTGGTGAATGATTTATTTTGTCTGGGGGACAAATGCAGGGATATTGGATCATATATTCATAAGGCACATGTCTGCTGGAGAGCCAAGCTTTCCTTCTGGTTCAATTGTAGGAGTCCTCTATGTGACATTTGCTTGAAAGTGTGAGAATTTGAAGACTCTATAAAGAAAATTACGCTGCCGGTTACATTTATGCAATTGAATTAGCCTTGTACAGGTGATGCACTTGAGAAATGAGGTATTTTGTGTTTGTTAATCATTGTGAAAACTGATAGTTAGGCGGGACTAACAAGAGAAAACAGAATTGAAGAGTTTCACTTCATGAATGTAGTTCTTTTGTCCTCTTCATTTATATTGTGGCAGACAATGATTTGCATTCAATTGTTAGTTAGAGTAGGCGGAGTTGTTCCTTTTATTTGCCTTTGTATTATGTAGAACGGGGAGAAGCTCTTAAGTAGGTAGTTGAAGTCATAAAAACTAGGACTCAGTACTGTTTGAAAACCTGCAGAAGTGTCAACATCTTGTTGGCTGGCTCTTGCAATTGCCCAGAAGCTTATAGTGCCTGTTTCTGAAATCTGATATGTGGGCACTATAAAAAATGCTTTATCAAAACTGTGGGAAGCTAATTAATGGTAATTTCAAATCCGAAGGTGCTTTGCATTCCATTTTTTATTGCCTTGAGGTGACATTGGCTTGAGAACAGACAAAAAGGAAGTTTGGTGAGCACCTTTATTGTTTTGAATCTTACCTCAACTATTGTTTGCGTTTGAGAATATTTTCACTGTCTTCTTTACTAGTTTTTCTGCTAATCCATTTTCTGAAGCAGATTCATTTGTTAAGGCTTCATCGTATCTGCTCATATAACTTAATTCACGGGGCATTATTATTTACCCACCCCAGTCAATCAATTCACAGTTGCTCTTGTGGAAGTACAACTAGTTACAAGCATCACTAAGGAACTAACAATTTACCTTATGATGTTGAAATTCAATGAGTCACTAAATAACAGAGTAATGAAATTGTTATTGGTTGTTGGTTGGAGTTTTTTTTCCTTAATTTTTAATTTTATGCTAAATTTATTTATGCCACTACTTTCTGCATCATATAATGTGTACACACTTTCACGAGACTTGCAAGGGAAGGATTGAACCGGCGTTTTGCTAGATGAATCTTTGACTTCTTTAAAAAAGTGCTTAGTGGACCACATTTCTTGGCTGTGAAATTTCAAAGACATTTCTGATTTATTAGTTGAATTTCAAAATTTTCAATGGGGAAAGAGATGCGTTCTTGAGAAAAATAAATAAATAAATTCATTTGCATATATCACTTATCACATACACTGACCCTACTAACCAAAAAGAATCCAATGAAGATAAGCTGCATCACCTCAGAAACCCAAAACAACCAAAAAATAAAAAAAAGGGAGTGAGTAAAAGATGAGTGCTATGAAAATGACTGTTAAGCATGATCGGATTGTTTGACTATTTCTTAAAGCCCGGGCCGAGGACCAGAAGCTAAAGCTTATATAGGACTCAATAAAAAGAATTCAAATCTGTATAAGAATTAAAAAAGTTTGCCTTTTATTACTTGGATTTGAAGTTGTGCACTTGAGCTTAGAGTATTCTTCAGCACATGCTCGTGTGTACAATAACTTCTTGAAGACCGGCTGGGTTAGTGCCCGATACAATGCAGGCCCTGGACCACTAGATCAATGTAATTTTTATTATTTTTTTAGCAGCATAACTAGAGCAGTAAGGGCTCATTATTCTAATTGTACCGATAAAATTTTGCCTCATCTAGCCCGAGAAAGCTACTGCATTTCAGTTCTCAACTGCCTAAGCTCATTTTATATATTCTAATAAGTCATTGCTTCAAGCTGCAAAATAATACTAAGAATAACACACTGTCGGTGTGAAGATTGAAACACTTATCATCATTGATCATCATAAACTGTTATCATAATTAATATTGTTTAAATCTTAAGAAAATAGATCGATTCATGTGCATTCCCTTGAGCTTGCAAAGATCAATTAATAACTTCAAGCAACTGTTACAGAAGCTCAAGTAACTGTTGAAGCAGCTTTAGTTGCTTGTGATCCAAGAAGAAGAAGAAGAAGAAGACGGCGATGAGACATTCTATATATCAAATTAACATTAAAACTACAAAATTACTGCTAAATAGTCATCGAGAGCAACTTTCAGACAGAAATTTAAAGAAGGGATGAAAAAGTTAAAAAAAAAAAGAAAAAAGAAAAAAGAAAAGAACGACGCAATCTTCTTGTAAATAAATTGGTTTCGCAATATCAAGTAGCCAACTCACTATTCAGAAAAACCCTCGAAGGAACAGCAAATCGGGCTGAAAAAGATCGAGAGGCGTTATCCGGATCAGCCCACACGTACCCCTGATCAAAGTTCTGTGAATACGTGTAAGGATCATACGGCGCGTGCACATTAGCACTACCCGATGAACAATCGAAAACTCTCTTCTTTTCTCTCTTGATCTTCCTCCATAGTAACCTCCACCGCGGAGTCTTTGATCCGGTAATCAATCCGTTGAATGAAAACACCCGATCATAGGCCCCTTCCGCATAGCTCTGGCAGCAGCACATGTTTTGATTGCCAGAGTTGCACCAACCGTTGAGGTCCATACTCAGAGAGGAGCGATGAGAATAGTTGTTGTGAATGTTTTCGGAACGTTCTGTTAGAGAGGTGAAAGTGCATGCACTCACTGTGCTGTCTATGAGGGAATCTGTACAAGTTTTCAGAGTCATATCCTATAAAGTCGTATATATAGAAGGATCATTTTAAAAAGTAATCCAATTGGGTGATGTGAATTAATAATTTTGATTATTCACTACAATGGGGGCTGACTTTGTTTGTAATAAAATCAGACGGTAATGCCAGAATTTATTGACCTTGAAGTTTTGTGACCATGTGATGGTGGTATATGTTATTATTATTATTATTTTGGTGCCCATTTGTTTATTCTAGAGGTCGGATTAAATGGCATGTTAAATGTTTCAAGGGACTATGAATTGAACTTGAATTTTGGTTGATCAAGTTTGATGGGTTTGCTGCTTGAACTACATAATGAGAATATTGATGGCCACACCGCACCTTGCACAATTAGCCTAGTTTTCTGTTATAGAAAATCCTTCCCAAAAAATATGGGAGCACTTAAAAATTATGTTTTTAATCAAATTGCAATAGTTAATCCATCTATTATGAATACACTGGGAAAGAACGAAACTTGGATTATGAAGACAAGATAGCGTGACAGGTTTCACTTTCTAAGTAGACATAATTTTCATTTTGTTACTTGCCACACTCCACCCCCATGTACCCTGTTAAAAACATAAATTAAAGATAATCTACCTTGTCAAATTGGTTTTGGAAAAAAAAAAAAAATTCGATAACTTTTCCTCCTATTTCAATACAATCCAGCAAAATAAAGCTTTATTTTATATTGATGGGCTGTGTGTATCTAAAATAAACGGTGATAGTAGGTAATAAAGACATCTCCTTAAATATTCAAAATCATTCAAGTGGGTTTGCTCTTTATGCTACCACTAGGTGGGATTGTCATGTTGAATGCCACCCCTAGAGATTATTTTAATAAAAATAGTAAAAATATTATATGATTTTCATTGTACAAGTGTAAGATAAAATCAACTTTAGTTTCAAACCATAACTAAATTTTTAGCAAATATTTTAACCCTGTAATTTTAAGACTACAAGTACCCAACTAGAGTATCCTTTTAGGAGCAAAAGGGTTATGTGATTACATCTCTCTAATTAACTAAACCAAATTACATGACAGTGGGGTGTTCCAACCCAGCTTCCTTTGACAAAGTGATAGTTTCGAGTTCAATTCATGAAAGAAGGAAGAGTAATCAAATTGCAGCGATACATTTAACTTACAAATTTACTTTGATCTTACTGAACTAGGAATCAATTAATTTTTTCATCTTTAAAATGCAGAGGAAAAAGGCTAAAAAACATCACAAGCAACTGATAAACAAGTTGTGTGTTTATCACTTCACAGAGTCCATGCTCTGCCTCGTGTTTGCCAATGAGAATCAGCATGCTCTGCAGATAAGCCTCATCAACTTGTGGCGTCACTCCACAGTTACAAAACTCATCACTAACCCACCAGCCAATAGAAGGCTAACAAGACAACACCTTCATAAAGAATAAATCCAAACTTTTTTGTTATATTATAACTTAAAAGGTTTAACTTCTCTTTCTTTGCCACTTTACACTACTACTCCTCGCTTTCTTCTTCTATAAGAATTCAACCTAGAGAACTTCTTCTTCATACCTCAAAACACTAAGAAAAACTGCCAAAAAAAAAAATGTGTCACCCAAGTTTTGATCCTTTAGTTTGTGCTAGCAATCAAGAACGAAGGCGGCTCCTGCTGCTCAGAGCGGCGCAGGCAAGGGAGGTAGTTGGCCAGCAAACGCTAGCTGATGGTGCTGATGCTAAAACAACAAAGACATGTGTATGCTCACCCACCAGCCATCCGGGGTCCTTCAGGTGTAGATATCATAGAACTGAATATAAATGGGGGCGGTCGGTTAAGGCCCAATAACAGCCGGCTAGTTTTCATGTGTTCATCAGTATAGTGTGTTGATCATTGCATAAAAATATATGTAACTGAAAGCTTATAAGCTTATGAATCTGTTTTCAACTCTATTTAATTCATAAACGAAGGAACCATACATATCATTTTTATTTTTTCGTTTTTTCCAATGCCATAATGTGCAGGAAACCATTAATTGAAAAGATGATAAAAAGATTACCTAACAAGTTTAGGTATATTACATTCTTGATTCGATTGCACACCATCACTGTCACAGTTGCATCTTACATGTATAGATGATTCAAGAAACAGGCAAATTTTATAGCAGCATACATTTTAAATTCAAGATTCCCCAAACCTGTTCTGGATTTAATTAAATTAGTAAACTTGGACAGCAATCTTGCAAACAGCTGAATACATGCATAGTCCAGTGTCCCGAAATTTGGTCAAATGTGCTGGACAAACCTCTGAATATTTCAGCTCTGCTGCATCTCCGTTCTGATGCATTGGCATTCAGGTTCATCCCTGATATCATTATCAAAACATAATTAGTTATAATTCATCATTAATAGGTCATATATTCTCAGGGTCATGCTACATTTTGATGCTGCATAATGATAGGAATGATTCTGTTTCGATGACTGTCTCACCTTAGGGTAGCAATTTTGACGGGCAATAGTCTGACTGGTTGTGTTTACCAAAACCACACATGATACTTCTGCCTGTTAAAAGGATTTAAAAAAACATAAACCAATATCATCAGAAAATAAATTGTATACTGCCACGGGTTGAACAAATGAAAAAATTACAATGAAGCTATAAACAAGGGATATAATACGATATTGCAGTTTTAAAATCAGAGGCCATTAGTGATTACTCAATATCAGGGAAAAAAGGGGGGGGGGGAGGAGGCAGAAAAATAATTGTTGAAGACTTACTGTTCTTGCCTTCCGAATATTATCAAATTGTCATTTTAAAATCAGAGTTGGTGACTTGTTATATTTTTTCAAATTTTTGAGGACAAATGGTTTGTTGATTATAATTTTTATTAGAACACAATGAACTTATAAGACATGCTACTGTGTTTTCTCTCAATCTTTGCTTTAACATAGGTGGAAACATAAGCCCATACGCTCACGGTTTACTTCCCTGAGCTAATAAGTGCTTAATCTAAGAAGTGCTTCACTAAGAAATTTCATATCTTGTGTTACCATCACCTGGAAGACATCAACATTAAATAATATTTGCTTCTTACTTCAACCTTAAGCCTAGTAGCTAGCACTAACTTTAAAATTATTTTAAGCAATCTAAGCTTCTTCACCAGCAAAAGATACCAAAAAGCAAGTAGTATATCAAAGTTGAATTCACTTTACTTTCAAGGGAAACTGGAAGAAGAAGACCCCAAGATGACCGGTGACTTTAGTAATAGTGTCAAACGGCACAATGCCCCTGGCCAAGTCCTCGAGCAGGAACATAACATCTGACAACACCTTCACACAATCAAGGGTAAGTTCAGCATCAATATACGACGATGCAAGAGCCCTCACATGCCCATGATGGGACTTCACGTGCCCCAGCTTCCTCCCTCTGTACGCTACTGAAACATCCAAAGTTCTATAATTCATGGAGTAAACATCAAGATTGTGAACCTTCAATGTGACATTCAAAGATATATCAATGCATATTGCTGGCCAAGCGTGCACATGAAAGTGTGTCAAGTGAAGTCTTTCAACCTTAAGCTCAGGTTCAGATGGCCAGAAAACGTAGACAAGGGTAGCCAGGAGAATGAGCGAAACGGGGATGATTAGATACCAATTTCGCCTTGGATTTGCCAGGTAATAGTAAGGCAAAATGGCGTAGTTTTCATCGCTGGGCTGAGGTGGTAACACTGTGTAGTAGTGGGGCTGCGACGGTGTAGCTGGTCGCAGAGGCGGGGTGGTTTTGGAAGGAGCCATCGATCTGGGTGGCTAAACTGACTGGCTCGAGAAAAATGTTAGGAGCAAGGAAATGTTGGCTGCGAGGAAAGTGAGTGCTTTGTTGTTTTGCTCTTTATTGGGTTTGTCTTTGTGTGGAACAATAGGATGGATGCGTGTTTCAGAAGATAGAATTTTGATTTTTGATCATATTGTGTCAGTACTCTTTTGGTGAGGTATCATTTCATATTATCGGTGAAATTAATATGTGGAGTAAAAGTTGAAGCAACATAGTCGAATTATAATTTAGTTCTATCTATTCTTGGCTTTCAATAGACTTTTACTCCAAAAAGTATTTTGCCTCACACTTGTTTGTCAAAATAATTCGGTTCTGCAGTGAATCCACACCCCCCTCCCCCCCGAAAAAAAAGCAAATGACATGTAACGACTTTTTAGGATATAAAATGTCAAACATGTGATATTAGATTCATCTACGGTACTCTGTTTCGATATGAATCAACATTAACTTGAATCGATATGATGTTCCATACCAAAGAGTGACGATTCACATCATCATACATAGGTTAATTTCAATAACATCATCCTCTCTTCTAAAAGGTTACATAAAGCAAAATCAGAACATTTGCAGCGAGTTCTATGGTTTTTCTATGAATCACAAGTTAAACAATAAACTCAAGACCTCCCTTCAAGTACAGGAACGCGCCAATCAAGATGAAACTCTGAAACTCCTCGCGTACGTGTAGTCCATCCATCCATCAAATTATCTACATCAAGAAATATTTGATCATTGACCAGTAAGAAGTTCTCAGTCTTTAGATCGATTATGTAATGCCGCCAACACTTGATAGAACGGGAATTGCAACAGTTCACATCTCTAATCCATAGTTGGTCAGAAAGCCACTGTAATTCAAGCAAACAACAGATATATCAGTCCAGATAAAATTGATCAACAACTTAAAAAATGATGATGCATTAAGGCATATTACAGTCTCAATAGCCAAAACTACAAATCGGGAAACAAAAAATTAGGCCTTTCACCAAGCATGAAAAATTCCCGGTCTTTTAATTGAGAGCTTATACATTACCTTAAAATGTTAAAATAAGTCTCTAACTGGAATAAAAATCCTGCCCTTTTCCAACAGAGATTCAAGTTCGCAAAGGATGAAAAATTTATGAATTTACAAAACAACATTTCAACTCTTCTTTCCCTCCTGTTGTCACATGGCTTTTCTTAGGCCGTGACACCTATCCTCTACATCAGTGATCATAGGACTTGTACAGTACTTACTATGATATTATTGGTGATTAAATGAGACATGACATACCGCAATGAATTTGTGATCTTCCTCAAACATCACATTCACTCGTAGAGTCCTAGGGTGACAAATCCAGAAAACGCAATCCAATAAAGTTTCATAATCCGATAGTGGCACATTTGTATGCAGCTCCAGATTCTCCACTTGTAAAGGAAGTGAGGGGGAACATTCACTAAGTTCATCTAAATTATATAAGACCTTGATAAATGGCAAGAAACAAAGATGGGAAGAGAAAAAGAAAATTAGTAACCATAAACAATAGTAACAACATTAAGTAAAATGTTAAAAATCTATACTATGAATTTTGTAGCATACCTTGCTCGAATACAAAGATAGCTTTAGACTTTCAATTTGCTTGGATACTCCAAGAAATTTCTTTAGTTTGAGGTACCAATGAGTGTCGAGAACACCTTTACACACAAAGCTGACTTTCCATGGACAAGGAACATTTATTGACATAATGGGAATTGGATTAAGCTCGTAAGTAAACAAAAGTAAATTGGGAGAATCAACATCAATTGCCTTCAAATGTTTGCAGCTACGAAACAGTAAATTCTTAAGTTGATTATTTGAAATCTTAATCTTTCCAGGCAAACAACAGCGAGTCACAAATAGATCCTCAAGCAAGGGAAATTTTGAGATAAGGTGATTAAACTCATTGTCAGCAAAATATACAGAAATTAAATCTAACTTTTTCAAATGTGGAGACCTAGCCACCTCAACTACACGTGGCCTTCGCGCCCCATAAAATAAAAGGGTTAACTGCTGAAGACTTGGGACAGAAATTTCAACAACTTCAATTTCCTCAGAAAATGAGTGAATCTCCATAATCTTGAGCTTTGGAGCCTTAGAGACACACAAATGCTTCAAACCCCAACAGTTCAAAAAACACAAATCTTCAAGTAAGGGGCATTCACTCGCAAGCTTTTGAGCCATCTCTTCATCTAAACAGACTCGCTCTAGAGCTAGTTTTCTGACAGAATGCAACATTATTGAATCAAACGGCTGCTCCAACCTACACCAAACTAGCCTTAAAGTAGTCACAGAATTCGCAGAAAAGATTGCCTGAGGGAAAGTGTACACTCTGTTTTCATCTGTTATGTTCTCAAAATCTAACTCTTTAACCCCATTTTCCACAGCCAAGCGTATCCATCTATCAACTATTGGAGCTGATCCTTTAACATCAAGAAAAGTTAGGAATAGCCTAAATTTCTGAATACATAACTTTAGCTTGGAGAATCTAAGCAGGGACGAATCCACGAAATCCATGAATTTCTTTACAGTTTCACTGAATGAATAATTTTGCTTCCTCACACAAAAGCTTCCATAGTCCAACCTGCTTGCCCCAGAAAAGAAGTAATTTTGGTCGAAATCCAAGATGGGAAACGAAATATACAACTGATTCCATTTCTTTGACAAAACACTAGTTCGAGCAACCTCTTTAGCAGAAAGGTACGACATAATATGATGAACGATAAATGTAGGCAGCTCTGAGATTCGATCCATGGCCTCAACTGTCTGATCCATAATCATCAACTCTGTCATAATATTCCTCTCCAATAACAGTCTAAAGAACCCTAGATTGTATAACTCTATTCATGCAGCAGCTAAATTAATTCCAGGAAAGTTCCAAAAAAGAATATCGAATGAACTCTATTTCTTCGTAGCTAAGCACTAAGTAATTCATCATGCTCAGGTATTAAATTTTACCTATTGACATAATAATACCATAAAGATTCAAGGAAGCTGGGCAGACAATTTTGAAAATTTAAAATGACAAAGACATAATTAAAATGATAAAACAAATTATTACCGGTAAGTTGTCCGCCTGTTTTCACTTGAAGAATGGGAAAAAAAAAATTTTTTTTTTGTTTTTCGTAGAAACAAGAATAGAGAAGAGAGAATCATGGACGACAAGAGGCGTTAGATAATGTGAAGTAAATATTTATGGGCTTCGGCCTAAAAGTTGACCAATTATGGGCCACATGTTGGGCTTCGGCTAAGTGTTCTCTCTAATTAGGCTGTCAAGACTCGATTAGGTCTTTTATGGACACGAGCAGTTAGACGTACAGTTTAGATTTTACCTACTCGTGCCACAGAAATGGACCAAAATTTCCTAGAAATTTATCTTAACTTTAACAAATCAATATTTTTTGGTTTTACATTTCAATATCTGATATTCTTCTTATCATTGTTTATTAAACTAACTGAAAAAGTTCGATGAAATTATCTGTTATTGTGCTTTTTACCCGTGTTATTAAGAAACTTAGTAACTATTTGTACAGTATTTTAATAAATCACTAGTTATAGAATTAATTTAAGCTTTACCCACCGCTCTCGTACCTTTTTCTTAAATAATAAAAATAATAAAAAATTATCAAATAATCTGATATTTGTAGATATTTTTATTCAAATAATATTAAATCTATTTTAAAAGACAACCGGACCAGCTCTCATAGCCCAGTTGCTTCGCAGATAAGCCGAATGGGCTTTTATTCTAAGAGGCAGTTGCCTTCTTTTATATTGTTCTTTCACCTGTGAATAAATGTTCACATTTTGTCTTGTTCAGCAAGTTTCATACGAAGGTTAAAATTTAATACATGAAGTAGTTATGATATTCCACTCTTTTATTATATCTCATCATCCCACACCAATTATTTCTACACTAATGTCTATTTTATCCTTACATGAAATAATTTAAAAGGGTAAATAATTTTTAAGTGCACTAGCTACGTGATAATTTCTATTAATATCTAATTTAGTCAGTTTAATTTCTTAAACTCTAGTTTCTTTTTAACATTATGAGGTATTGTCTCATTTTAAATATTATATATTCTACTTTTGTAATCATGGAAGAAGTTAATTTAGAGTACTCAATAGAGAATAATCAAGAAGTATAATTTTTTTTTTATCATGGCAACAATGGATAAAATTTTTATAAAGAAAGAGAGAGATTATAAAGATTGTGAGAGATTAATTTTAAATATATTTTATAAGTTTTATATAGTGAGTGTTTGAAAAAAAGATAAAAATCATAACAAGGGTAAAGTTTTAATTGTACTATTAAAAGGCTAAAGGCCCAAAGTCATCTCTGTGGATTGAATTCTTGCCATCATGGGCCTGGGAAACCTCCGATCTTTCACCTCTTCTGCAGCTCGTGCAATCACAAGAAAAGTGATTAATTGTATAATCAATTCACCGTTAATAGATCGAAAGTAGTTGAGAACGTGTAGTGATAATGTCATAATTGTATAATTTAGCGATTTATAGAGTCATTTTACCTTATATTATAAATTTGTTTTTGCAGAGCATACACATCACAACATTAATATTGCATTTTCAGGAGTCGAAACAAATGGAAGAATTACAAGGAAGCTATACACAAAAAAACATTATTTCGCAATTTGAAATCAGATATGAGTTTTTTTTTGAAGACTTGCAGGCCTTTGCATCCAAATGTTGGATGACTTGTCGTTTGTATATAGACTAATGTATCAGTACAAGCTTGTTGTTACAACTTTAAAACCCTAAACCGTTTCTCTTTTCTTAACCGACAAGAATTCAGCTCCTTAAGTTCCCATTGGATAAATTTGCCTGTAAAGTATTTGTCTCATTTATTTATATATTTCTAAATTATTTGCTTTCTCTGCATAATGCAATTGATAATTGGCTTAGCCATTTATGCAATAATTAGCAATAAATTAACTTAACCATAGGCTCCGGAATTCAGTTTGAACAAATTTCCTGGAATAATTTTACAATGCGTTTTCATTTTGCTTTTTTTTTTTTTCCCCTCCATTGAAAGAACACATGAATAATTTATTTGATGGAATTTATAAAATTCGTCGATGCTTGTCTGCTTCAGCTCGACGATATCAAATTGCGTATACAGAAGTTGAAACTAAAAGTAAGTCTTCCTGTTTATGAAGGACTGTCCTCTCATGCTGATAAATGGACAGATTTGGCCGCCCGCAATGGGGTAGAAGAATTAGATAATGGTGTCGTACCAGGTCTAAATACTGGGTACACTTTGCCTCAAACAATCTTTCCTGCTAAATTCTTAACTGCTTTAGACTCTAATGCCGTCGGTTGGAGCTGCCCTCGATTGCTATTAGCTTAATTCTCTGAAAAAGCTTACTCCACTCCTTACCCACATAAATAAACACATGCTCCAAAAGCTTATTGGTGGTGAGTGCCTTTCACTTGAGGATTTATACTTTGACTTGCTGGGAGGATTTGAAGAATTTGAGCGTCTTCCAAGCACACAACCTAAAGAATATGAAAACTGTGACTCACTGGTCAAATAAACATTATGAAGGTATTGAAATTTTTGTTCGCTAAGCGAATGTTAATTAATCTAAGTGCCTATGTCTCCTCATTCGAAGAAGTTGAGTTTACATGGAGAAATGTTGTCAACAAGCTCATTTCAAAGTTTCCCTTGCTAGACGATCTCTCCACGAATTGGCGTTGCTCCCTCAAAAAGATTAAGATTTCAAGTAATTGGCTCAAGCACTTGCTATTTGTGTACTTTCGTAATTTGAAGACAATTGAGGCTGATACTCCCCATTTACTTTCCTTCGCTTACGCGGGTAATTCGATTCCTATAATATCAATGTGTGCGCCATGTCCATGGAAAGTGAGCTATAATGGTAGACGTAAACTTGACAAGCGTTGCTGCAGTAGTAGGCTAAAAGAATTTCTTGGAGCATCAAGTCGAATTGAAAGCCGAACCATATTTCTCATGGAAGGGAGCAAGGTACATTTGTATGAAAGCCGAACCATTTTTCTCAAAGTTTCCCTTGCTGTGAAGCCATCAGGGAACCCGCCCAAAAAAATGTGGTCTGCAGGACCCTCAAGCCCACCGGCGGACCCAGGCGTTAGATCAATAGCAGCCGTGTTAATTATGGGATTGGGCTGGCTGGGAACAATCGCTGCAGCAAGAGATGGGTATATAGTCACCAGGTCTGCTCACCTTCATTGGGGCTCCCTGCAAATTGAACAAATCGTTAACAGATACCATCAAAATTTAAAATGCAGCAATGCACAGCAATAACCCGAGTCCTACTCTAATTAAGATTCAAAAGAGAATGAAAGTACCTCAAAAAAAATTGCATCTAAAGCCAATACATTACTCGTCTCCTCCATGGGTCTCATCTCTACAAAGGCCAATTTCTTTTCATTGTTTATGCAGACATTGACAACAGCATCCCCTGTGCATAACTAACAAGTAAACTGAGCGACTATCCAAACAATCTAGCTATGCACTTATAATAAAAACACAAAACACCATGATCATACCTGGACCAGTTGTGTTTCCTCCAGTTGCTGCATAACCTTGCTAAAGAAGTTGCGACAGACTGCCGTAGATCATAAACGGTCAATATGAATAAGATGGGAAAAAACAAATGGCAAAAGATTTTCGGTTGTTTCAAAACCTGTTCATTTGCTGTAGGGGGAAGCCCTCCAACGTAGACTTGCCTGGCATTCCTAGTATCCTGAAAACAGATTTAGAAGAAAGAGATATGTTAATAGATCTTAAATAACTTCTATCAAAATAACTACAATGCTTGCCCCATTTTTGCCTGAAGGTTATTAATTAACTCAAAGACAAGCATTCTAATAAATATCCTTCGCATCAGACTGGGTAAAGTACCTGAACCTGACCAGTTGCCGAAGGAAACATTGCAGGATTAGCCCCAGGCTATTGACCTGCAAAGGTAAAGCAGATACATATCAGAACACAATTAATCATGAACGATGATCATTCTTACACCGAAGACTAGAAAAGCTATAGAAGTTGGCTCTCACGCCCATTGTCAGCACAGTAGGGCAAGTAGCCCACGTTGCCTTCTCATACAACAAAGACGAGATATAGAGGAACAAACAAACAACATCAAATAATAAAGACAATAAAATTCCCATAATAATTGCTAAATTAAGGGTTAAACAAACTATCAAATATAGCAAAATGAAATCCGGAATAAGCTTTCCAGTCTCCAGAGTAACAACGAGGTACGAATAAAAAAGAAAGAAGCCTTACCAATAAAATAGGAAGAAAGTTTAATTGCAGAGTTAATTGTTCTAATTAACTTCTTTCCAGGATTAATACTGTTTAAGGTATATAAGATGATGATTTCTTGTCAGTTCAGGAAAGAGAAGGCCGTGCTGTTTTGAACTACAATGCTATCTTAATTTAAGCCATCTTAAGCTTTTGAAGATAAAATTTTTATTAATAATCAATCAATCCCTGATGACTCCCTTTATTTTTTCCCCTTCTTTTATATTCTTGACTTTTTAGAATCTAATAACATTTGGCCCAAGAGAATATTGGTAAAGATTGAATTTTTTAGTATTTATTATTTAATAATTATTTTTTTTAGTATCTTGTACTTAATATTAAAATCTTTGTCTTGAAAACAAGAGATCAATTTTTTTAATAAAGGAGATTAAGGGTCAATTTAGTAACTATGTACTTTTTAAAATAATTGTTATTAGCATTATACCATAAATAATCAAATGTGAAGAGAATAATCTAAATATTATGCAAAATTTATTTTTATAAATATTGTGGATTTTAAAAAGAATACATAATTATTATTTTTTTCTAATTCATTTATGGCCTTTAGATATAGAAAATTACTATACATTGCTTGAGAAAAATCCAGTGTGTTATGTATTAGAGTCTTATTTAAATTAGCATCTTAAGTTAATTTACTATTTTTGTCCTTATTGAATTGTAATTTCCAAATTGAATTTGTGTCCTTATTAAATTGTAATTTCCAAATTGAAATCTGCATGAATTGGAAGACTTTTTAATTAGTTATTTTTATTTACATCTTTTATTTTAGGAAAATTACTTAGGACACAGAAAGTTTTATATTGGAAGCAAATAAACAGTAAAAGGAACATGGACTTTACTACCACTTGTTATAGGAGCTATAAGGAAGATGGACTCTATTATCGCCATTCATAGCAATTATAAATGATAGGAGTTGTAAATACGGTTGTGGTGCGCACATTGAAGCCAATTCACGAAGCAGGAAATATAGAATTTTGTTGCGGATGAATGTCATAAAAAGCCCTAAGCGGTTGCGAATATCTCTGTGTACTCTGCCAGTTGCCAAGGAAACTGCTGGGATTCTGTAACGTATAGGATTTTCAAGTCTGTCGTAGCCAAAATTGCTGGTTCAAATAGTCCTTCTGCAGTCTTTGTTATTGGATTGATAATTTTTTCAGATTTTTTCCTCTTTTGATGATGCAATACCATGTTTGTAAAGTAAATTGTCCAACATGTGACATTACAGATAGATCAATATCCAGTTTTACTCATAAAAATATTTCATGTTATAAAGAATGAATGATGATCAATAGACCCTTGAACAAAAGATGTAACCTAAGACTAAGAATATGGATCATAACTGCCTCTGTCAAGGAACTCACTCTATATTAAAAGAAATTTACGTTTCCTACACAAAATTTGCTCGTTCAAGTATTTTTCAACAATTACTTGGACTACGCACAGGGAAAAACTCAAGTCGTGTCACGAAGTACAGGAACACACCAATCTAGTTTGAGAGTATAATATCCTCTTGGAAGTGTAAAATCTTTTTGTTGAAGCATAAACATCAAATTATCTACTTTAATCGGCTCAGCACCTGGATAACGCGGTAAGAACCTCACTATCTTTATCTGCTTCAGATTATGCTTCCAGCATTTGACAGCACTTGATTTGCAACACTTTACATTTCTATTTTTCCATGATTTTTTAAAAAGCTGCTTCAAAAGCCACTGCAATAAACATATACGAACAAATATGATTGTGAGCTAGCTGCAAAATCGGCTGAATATAATTCAAATAATACGTTTGAATATAACAAAACTAACGATAAATTTCAACATACAGTGACGAATAATAGGCGACCGGTTCCCTTAGTTGCATGCAGGCACAAAGTCTTGGGATAACAAGTCCAGAAAAGGCCATCCAACAGCATTTTGTATCCTACCCTTGGCATTTTCGCATCTAGCTGCATATTCCCAACTTGAATAGGGAGACAAGGGGAATGTTTTCTGGCTTTTTTGAAATTAAATTCAACCTTAAAAATCATAACAAACAAATTAATAAAGGGGAAAATATAAATCATGAATGGTAAAAATTAAAGTTAAAAAACAAAAGGGACGCATTGTAACAATCAATTATATATGTGGAAAACATACCTTCCCGAGGCTACTTTTACTGACAGGTATGCATATGAAAAGATTTACAATTTTCTTAGATGCTCCAAGAAATTCTTTTAGCGCAAGGAACCACAGAGTGTCAATAAGTCCACATCTATGTCTACCACTAATAATGTCTACAATCCATGGACATTGAGTAGTTCCTGATACGGTGGGAATCGAGTTAATTGATGTACTCCCAAATGTGAAAGAAAGTAAATTGGGGGTATCAACATCAATTGCCTTCAAGTTATCACAGCCATGAAATAGTAAGTGCTTGAGCCGATCGCTTGAGATTTTAATCCTTTCAAGGGTATGACACCCCATCGTGGAGAGATCCTCAAGCAATGGAAATTTTGAAATAAGCTGATGAAAATCTTCGTCTTTGAGGAGCATTACCCAATCTAATACTAACTTTTTCAAAATCGGACATACGACAGTGATCTTCTTGTGACAAGAACGAATATTTAACTGTTCAAGACTCGGAGCATCAACCCTTTCAAGTTCACAGTGTTCACTTGGCCGCGAAGATTCATCAATTGTCAGACTCTTGAGTCCTTGTTCTTTGGGGACACTCAAACAGTTCAAATCCAAACAGCCGGAAAGGCGCAAATCTTCGAGCAAGTGACATTCACCAACAAGCTTACGGACCATCTGTTCATTTACATAGACTCCCCGTAGAGTAAGTTCTTTCAGAGAATTTAAGCTGATAGCATTCAGGGGCTCCTCCAATCGACAACCAGTGAGCTCTAAAGTGGTTAACAGTTTTGCAGAATAGATTGCTTGAGGCAAAGTGTAGGCGCTTCCTTGAGGTGGTGATTCGACTTCAAAGTGTAGTTCTTTTACCCCATTCTCTACAGCCAATCCTATCCATTTATCAACAAGAGAAGAAGATCCTTCAACATCCATAAGACGTACCGCCATAGTCAACATCTGTATAGCTACCTTAAGGTCACGGAACTTAAGAAGGGTGGCATCCAAGAATAATATTGATGGGAATATTTTAGTCCAGAACAGTAACTCATAATCAGAGATAAAATTATCGAGATATTCGTTTCTTAATAATTTTTCCTTCCATACGTTCAAATTTTGATCGTTCAAACCTCGTGGTACGAGCAACTGAAGAAGATAAGGAAAGTCCAAGATTGGGAATGTGGTCCGCATCTGATTCCATCGCTTTGACAGGAGACTTGTTCGAGCAACATCTTCCGGATGGAGGTAGGACATTATATGATGAATGATAAAAGTAGGCAAATCCGATATTCGATCCACGGCATCAACGGTCTCATCCATAATCTGCAACTCTGTAATCATGCTCATGTTCATGTAGTTGCATCATACTTAAGAATTAAAAAGAAATTAAAAAATATATAAGTCTATGCTTAGTCCTACAGATTTTAACAAATAAAGAAAAAAGAAAATTTTCCCAACAAGTGGAAGATGCTTTAAGTAAAAAAAATCATCGGAAGAAATTTAAAAAACGGTGTCAAAAAGATAATCAAACATAATACAAATAGTTCAAGTTTCAAGGAAGAAGTTGTTACTCTCTATATTTACGTATATGTAAACATTCAAAGCCTTACCAGTAAATAAACTGAGGAGAATTCGCTTGCGGATGTTTTAACAGGGACTCACAAGAGGGACGGCAGCTGTATAGAGCTTTAAACAAATATACCTTCAGATAACTTATATAGGCAGGGGTAGAAGACTTTTATGTCGGTGTAAAAATAAAAAGGGCTAGCATTGTTGTCGTTGTTGTTGTTGTTGATAGGGTACTGCTTAGTTGAATTCCTGTTAAATAGTTCAAATTTATTTCATTTGAATTCCTGTTAAACCAACATATATCAAGAGAAAAAGAAATCTAGTGACAGAAAAAGAAAATAATTAAACATTGAACTTGTAGGGACAACTTAATTCAGTCAAACTCTTTGATTTATTTGAGTATAAAATAAACGGAGTCGTTATATACTTTTGTTAGAACAAGTTCACGTGACTTAAATTTGTGATTTAAGATGGGTACAGGAGCTGGGGCCTTTAAGATTATGGATAATGATACTCTAGTCCTCCTCAAAAATTATTTTTATCACAAAAGTCTTAATAATATTACAACTACTCATTCCATCCCTATCGCAACAAAACGCTGGTTCGAGTAATCCCCTGTGAAGAGCGATATGCAGGAAATCATTCGATGAATGATAACACTAGGCACATTTGATATTCAATCTATGGCATCAATGACACTAGGCAGTCTGTTATTTCAATCTATGGCATCAAAGATGCAGCAGACTCTTGTCAAGGAAATTCAGTCGGTTGATTAAAAACGCTTGCAAGACTTCCCAAACAAAATTTGCTCGTCCAATGTTTTTCCAAAATTACTTGTACTACTCACATGCGTTATTATAATTGGCTCAACACTTGACATTAAGTAGATGAAAACACCATTCAAGATTCAGCGTATAGTATCCTTTAGGAAGTGTAAGATCCTTTTCTCAGAGCATATCTATCAAATTAGCTTTATTAATTGGCTCATCATTATCTCTTCCACGTAGGGGTGGGCATGGGTTTGATTTGGGTTAGGGTTTAAGTTAATTCAAACTAAACTATTAAAAATTTAAACCTAACCCAAACCAACCCAAATATTTTTAACCCAATTCAAATCAACCCATTTGGGGTTGGTTTGGGTTTGGTTTGAATTTTATAATCAAAATATTTTTTATTTTGATAAATTTAATTATATTAAAATTATAACTATTATTAATTATTAAATTAACAATAAAATATGAAAAACTATAATGGGTAAAAATTATAAATAATAGACTTTACAATAACTTTGTCCTTAAATATTAACCATATTACAATATAAATTCTACAAATATCAATATAAATCAAAATAAGATAACAGATCTTAACTCAGGTATCAAAGCAATCCATCAAAATTAAATTAAGTTAAATTAAACTATTCAATTTTTTAAATTTAAATCTTTCAAGAAATAAATCTAAAATTTACTGTAATTAGAAAAACTCTAAAATTTTAAATGCAATAAGAAAAATTAGACATGAAATCAAATCAGATTTAATTTTAATTAAAAAATAACAATAGAATCATTTTTTATTTAATAAAATGTTATAATCAATTTCATTTTTTATTTTAGTAAGTTTCAATACAAATAGGACTATAAAATTATATTAGAGAATTTCATAAAAATATTGTCTAAGTAATTTATTAAAATATTAATTTAGCCTTTTAACTCAAGTTGAGATTATAAAAAATTATTATATAATAGTGATTATTAATTTATAAATTATTAGTTTTAAAACAATAATAATGACCACCCAACAATAACGAAGACTTAAACTCTAAATTTGATTTGTCTAATTTTCCATGTCAAAAGAAAATTAATTTTTCTTTATAAGTGGTTAAATGATTTTATATATCATTAGATATGTGGCAAAAACTCTAGCATAAAATCTCATCTCAACATTTTTAATTTTAAGCTGATAAAAAAAATCTTTTTAATATTAAGATAATAAAATATTAAAAGTATAAACTCTCAAACCATACCCAAACCATTATGAAATAGTTTCTTATATATAAACTCACATTTAACCTCATTTCATGACTTATCTAACCTAAACCATTCTATTTGGTTTGGGTTTGAATAAACCCATGGGTTGTGGGTTTATGCCTAGCCCTACCTCTACACAACAAGAAACTCACTATCTTTATCTCCTTTAAAGTAGGCCTCCAACAATTCACCGGACCAGATTTGCAACATTTTACATTTCTATACAATAGTTTTGTTAAAAATTTTGTTGCAATAAACACAAACAAATATGATTGCAAGCTCTATCATCAACTTAATAAAATTCAAGGAACAAGTTTAGCATAGTACATTAATGGTAAATTTCAACATACCTCCATAAATAAGTGTTTGAAGTTGGGTTTCACATTAAGATGCAAAGCCTATTAGAGAATTTGGAGAATAAGACACAAATTTTATTAGAGAAAACTCAAGAATATTATAAGAACAATTCACACACTCTTACAAATCATTCGTAAAAATTATATACACATCACTTAATATGTTCCAACAAACTTTCATCATAGCACTAAATATATTCCACTCACTTGATATGCTTTAAAGAAATCCTTTAGTTGTATCTAAAGTGCAAAGCTAATCTCTACTCAAATAGATGCTTCATGGACATAACATTGTATTTTGACGACAGAGCATAATGATGAAAAGCCATGTACAAATCAACATCTCATTCCACTTAATGAATTATTTATGTAAGACAACTTTATATTTTTAGCACTCTCCTTAAACAAATATTCAACACTCTCCTTAAATTTGTTTTGCAACACCAAGTATACTTCTAGATCTGATAAAATCTTCTAAACTTGTGTGGTTTGGTAAAGATGTCAATTACTTAATCCTTCAACATCACATAATCAACTTGTACATCCTTTCTTGTGATGCATTTTCTTATGTAATGATAGCAAGTGTCAATATGTTTGCTTTGATCATGGAAGACTAGATTCTTAGATAGAGTAATTGCTAACTTATTATCTATACAAATCTCGATTGGCTATATTTGTTGAAGGGAAAACCTAACTCCTTCAACAAATTCCTCTACCAATTTGCATGGCAAACACATGATGTGTGGCTATTATATGCTCTGCTTCACAGGTATAAAATATGACAATTAACTGCTTCTTTGACATCCATGTAAAATTATTGTCTCCCAAAAAGAACACAAATCCTGTAGTGCTCTTTCAATTATCTATATCTCTAACCTAATCACTATCGCTATATCCAACAAACTTGTAGCCATTAGAAGATAAACATAACAAGCCAAAATCAATTGTACATTTGATATAGCAAGTGATTTTTTTTGTAGTCTTAAAATGAGTAGTCTTTAGATTTTTCATATATTGACTCGCAAATCCAATAGTATAAAGGATGTTAAGCCTTGTAGATATCAAATAATGTAGACTTTTAATAAGGTTTTTTTTGAAAAAAGTTAGATCTACTTCTTTTCCTTCATCGTATTTGAATAGCTTAACTCAGCACTCCACTGGTGTGGTTATTGGATTGCAATTATTCATCTTGAATTTCTTGAGAATCTTCTTTGCATAACTTTCTTGTGAAACAAAAATACCATCTTCTTGTTACCTAACTTCAATGCCCAAGTAGTGTGCCATCAACTCAATATCCATCATATCAAATTCTTTTACCATTACTTTCTCGAACTTTCTAAATAAGTTTATATTACTTTCAGTAAAAATAACATCATGCGCATACAAGTACAGAATTAAAATGTCTCTATCTTTGTCTTTCACATATAAAGCATGCTCATAGAGACATTTGGTGTAGCTATTTTCTTTAAAGTACTTGTAAATTTTTGTTGTTTTAAGCTCTTGGAGCTTATTTCAAACACATAAAGCGCGTTCTTCAATTTTAGAACTTTGTTTTTATGCCCATTCACTTTATAGCCAAGGGTTGTTTAATGTAGACTTCTCCAAGAATTCCATTTAGAAAGGCAAACTTTATATCTAAGTGAAAAATCTTTCATTTGTTCTGAGTAGCTAAAGAAATAATTAAAATGTCTCTATCTCTGTCTTTCACATATAGAGCATGCTCATAGAGACATTTGGTGTAGTTATTTTCTTTAAAGTACTTGTAAATTTCTGTTGTTTTAAGCTCTTGGAGCTTATTTCAAACACATAAAGCGCGTTCTTCAATTTTAGAACTTTGTTTTTATGCCCATTCACTTTATAGCCAAGGGTTGTTTAATGTAGACTTCTCCAAGAATTCCATTTAGAAAGGCAAACTTTATATCTAAGTGAAAAATCTTTCATTTGTTCTGAGCAGCTAAAGAAATAATAAATTTGATAATTTCAAGTTAGTCTACAGGAGCAATATTAATGTTCTAAATGAAAGAATTCTAATATAGAAAATTAATGAATGAACTCAATCTCTTATATTGATATTAATATTGATAGTATATGCTCAAGCAAAAAATAATGCACCGTTAATAATTGAATAAGGGGAGAAATTAACAAATTATCAAATACAATACTATTAAAAATTTGGAAAAGACTGAATTGAATATATCATAACAACAACAATAACAACAACAACAACAACAATAATGAAAGAAATAAATATTGAAAAAATAGAGCCTTACCAGTAAAGGGGAGTGACTAGTTCACCGAGTTACGACGTCGTAAAGAGCAGGAGTCGATTCTCGTTTGACAGAATCTTGACTGTTGGTGACTTGTGTCGCTTAGTGAATGTTGGCTATTAAGGGTAAAATTCAAAATCAGGTTCGGCCCAATTCGATCTACTTCATTGTGAAACTAAGTGGCCCAAAACCCATTAGTAACCCCAAAATTCTAGTGAAAACCATTTTCGTGTACTACATTTTTTTTCCCTTTTAAATACGGTATTTATAATTTTGCCTTTCAAAAAAGAAAAGTATTTTTGTACATAGTAATTTCTTGTCTATGTAATGAATTGCAGAAATTGCTTGTTCCATTATATAACCTTTAAGATGTACAAAATCAAATACGTAAGTTGCACGACACATAAATTTAATGAAGGAGCATATAAAAATGAAAAACAAGCTCAGGACTAACTACAAGAAAAACAGACGGAAAAGCGAAGTTCCTCGAAGAGACCTGGCCATCCATCCGTCAAATTAACAATGTCAATTGGCCTACCATCGCTATGTGGCATGAATCTCTCAATCTTTAAATCCTTCATAAAATGCCGCCAGCATTTTATACGATGAGAATAGCAAAAATTCACAATCATAAAGCCACTGCAAATAAATAAGCATAAATAATAAACTTTATTAATGATTAAAAAACAAAAAACAAACTTATAGACCTAATAGGAATAATAGACTGATATGAGAGCTGCAAGCGAAGATCTAGGAACAAAAGTAAAAAGGCTCAAGTGAAATTGAAAACAGAAGTAAAAACCCTTAAGTAAAATGGTAAACAATCTTGTATAAGCTTAATAAATCACATGGAAATTATGAACATACCTGGTTTGTTTTGAGCAATATGAATAGGTTTTTAGTTTGATTTGATACTCGCAGAGATTTTTTTATGCTAAGGTACCCACCGTTGTCTAGAATGTCCACATTGTTCTCAGACACCAAGAGCATCGCCATCCTTGTTATCCCTCGTAATATTATCATCTGATTTACTGGTAAGTTTTGTTTTTCACTTTTTTAAGTTTAGTTCTGTTCTGATCTTTTGTCGACTCTTGGGTATTCAAGTGCGGTACTGCCAAAAAAAATTATAGCTATAGAATAAAATTTGATAAAACTTAATAAATATAATTTGTAAACAACAATTTTGACAAAATTAGTAAAAATATAATAAGTTTTTATTATTATACAAATATAAAATCAAATTAATGTGGCTCCCAAAATATACTAATTAATGTTTACTAAATAATTTAGCGGTGTAATTTTTAAGATGTAGTTGCCTAACTTCAGTCTCAAACCAAGTCTATATTCGCTGATTTGTCACATTTATGCAGATCCGAGATCTCTATCATTCTAAGTTATTTGTATTCTTCGTATAGTTTCTGTCAAAAAATTTTCTTGATGAAATCTTGAGGATTTTTTTTTTTTTTTTTTACACAATTCGTTTCTGGATTTTTTTTTTTTTTTTTTTTACACAATTCGTTTCTATCTTACTGCAAATCATTATTACCGATTGAGCATGAATTAACTGGTGTGCGAATTCAGGGATGAGCTCTAAGAAGTTGGGTTCCTTCTGTAAAATTGCATTACTAATTTTATTGTTCAGCGTACATGATCTCGATTTATGTTTTCTTTTTTTTTTTTTCAATTTAAAATATTTGGTACTATATTAAATGCGTAAGGTAGATCATATGCTGCCTTCTGCTTGCGAGAAATGATTTTGATACATGATTGTTAATATTACAGAATTGAGGTTATGGAGCGTACCGCTAATCCCGTAGATCGAATCTCAGTGCTTCCTTCTTTTATTATTCATCATATTATGTCCTGTCTCTCAACGAAAGAGGTAGCTAGAACTAGTATTTTGTCAAAGAGATGGAATCAGTTAAGAACTTCATTCCCCATCTTGGAATTTGATCAAAACCAGTTTGCAAGTAGGACTCTGTGTTATAGCAATTTTTGCGTGAGGAGGAAAAACAAAAAATTTTGTAGAGGTGTAAAGAGATTCATGAACTTCGTTGATGCGTCCCTGCATCAGTTCTGCAAGCTCAAGTTATCTATTCAGAAATTCAGACTGTTGATAAGTCTTCTGGACGTTAAAGAATCTTCATCTGATGTTGATAAATGGATAGGATTGGCAGTAGAGAATGGAGTAAAAGACTCGGATTTTGAAGTCATAACTGACGAAGATACAATGTACGCCTCGCCGCAAACAATTTTTTCCGCTAAATTATTAACTTTAATTATATACCGACATAAAATGAGTAAGTAAATAAATGAATTGCAGTTCCAAACTTCCCCCAACCAGTTTGGATTTGTGATTGACTACACGGATTGATAATGTAGAAAAATAAAATAAAATCACATGGTTGTATATACTAATACAAATATGAATTAATTAGCTAAATAATGGTCAATGAAATGTAAACATTTGTAATTGATATCACTAATGGACTAAATTATTGAAGTATTTATTTTATTTTTTTGATAAATAAATTATTGGATTTTGATATAAAAAGAAGAGAAAATTGTTATATGTCCACCAAAATTTTACCATTTGTTTGATAATATACACAGAGCATCACAAAAACGAGTAATTTACTTTTACTTCAAATGCTTTTTTATTTATGCTTGTGACAAATAAAAAATAAAAAAAATATGTTGTCTCCTAAAAAATTATTCAAATATAAATAAATTTATATTTTTTAAAGGAAAATGGACATTTTCACCCCTAAGGTTTAAAGAAATAATCACCAGCACCATCAAGTCTTCAAAAAGGAACACTGAGATTTTTTTATTTTACTATTATAATATTTATCTCTATTATTCTAAAAAATTAGTTTTAATTTTTTTTATAAATGCAAATAATATAAAAATAATGTAATCTATATAAGAGACTAACAATATTAAAATATTTTAATAAATTTAATGTATAAATTATTATATTTATTTTAATAATATATTTTTATTTATTATAAAGATTTTAAATACACACACACACATACATATATAATTAAAAACATTCTCATATATTAACACAATTAAAATTATTATTTTAATAATTTCAATATAATTTAAATTTTTAATACATTTGTTTTAGTATTATGATTCTGTTTATTATAAATTTATTTTAATATGACAAAATGTATCTAATAGATTATAAAAGATTAAAATTATTTTAAATATTAAAATTATTTTAAATATTAAAATTATTTTAAATATTAAAATTATTTTAAAATATATACATTATTATAATATTTATTATAATATTATATTTTTATTTATTATAAAATATTAGAGTTAATTTTTTTAAATAATAAAAGTAAATAGTATAATAGTAAAAAAAAGAGTTTTGATAGCTCTTTTTAAAAATTTGAGAGTGTTAATAACCATTTCTCTAAACTTTGAAGTTCTTTTCTCTTATTTTAATCGAATCTTTCTCTCACTAAATTTAGTTACCTCTTATTTTTTCCATAACTGCATTATATTAATCTATTGAAGCCAAGAAAGTGTTCTACTTGCTTGACACAAGTTAAATATAGGCCCAGTCAAATGTCCAATTGTTTTGATTTAAATTTATCCTAAGGATGCCTTACATGCAAAATATTATATTGGACAAGTAATCTTATTTCTCGATTCAACAGAGCTCAATTTATAACTAAAAATTTGCATTATTTAATTTAAAATATTTCTTAGGGTCCTAAATAATTTAATAATATTAAGAGATAAAAAAAGAAGAAAAGTAGATTGATTACATCTATTTCTAAATCTAAATGGAATATAACAACGTTGGAATCTTTATATATCAAGATAGTGAGAATGATAGTCTTATTTGAAAAGGCTCGAATGAACTCTTCTCATCTTGACAATGTATATAAAAACAATATAATATTATTTGAAAAAAAAAGAAATTACTTTTCAATATTAAAGAAAGAGAATGATAACCTTATTTGAAGAGTCTTTTAAAACTCTTATAGCTGATTTTGCTCTTCAAATGGAAAAATAGAATTTCATTTAAAGAGGACTTTGGTAATGCTCTAAAATTTCAAGAAATTAAAGGTGCACGCACGTTTGGTCGAGCTAGAACTCAATCCAGTGCCGATTGAAAAAAAGAGCAGAGCCATTCAAACTGCATTTTTAGTCTCATCAATCTCCTTTTAATTTTGACTGAAATTACTGTGTAGGGAAAAACGAAGATAACAATCACGGTCAAATTTTCGAAGGACGTGGATGAGAACCCAGTATCATTTGGACTATTTTCTAATTTATTCTTGTTAATTCTTAGATTATTTGCAAGTAAATGCTGCAAGCTCAACAACTATATTTGCTCTGAAAAACTTCAGACTTCTCAACAAAAAATATTCGTTAATATTGTGCCATACTGGACTATTATGTTACTTGTTAGTATTTTCTGTATTAGACTATTATGTTGTTAGTATCTTGCGTCTATGGCTATTATGTATAGGAGAATCCTCTTTAATTTTATTTTATTAAAAAATTACAAAAAAAATAATGATACTATGATAGAACCGTAAACACTTTTGTATAAATTAGTGTGTATAAATTGATATGACATAAAGAGATTAATTAAAAAGTAATAAAAAAATGTTTTCTAATTACATGGGTCTATAATAATTTTATACAACTAATTTTTTCATACTACATCAATTTGTATATTCTTATTTATATAAAGTAATTGCACTTTGTCATCTCTCTTATATATATTTGGAAGCCCTTACTCGGTTTAGGCCAGCTTAATCAATTTAAATAGTTCGGCCATGCTCTCTGTTGGTTCTCTTATCACTTTTATTTTCTCTATCCATTCATTAAATTGGCAATTTGTACTTTATTTTTGTTCTTTTGAATTGAAAAATTAGAAAAAATTATAATGGGAAGAATGTGCCATTTGAACTATTATTTTTGTTACAACACTGGCATCGTTTATCTTTTTATTGTTTGGCACTTTGTTGACTTCCTTTCCTTCTCACACAAACTTTGTTTGTTTAATTGAATGCATGCTGTTAGTGCATGCAAATTTGGATGATAGCTTTTGGGACTGCATCATGCCATGAGATTTCTCTCTGGGGGAAGGGTGGCAAATTTCCCACGTTTCCAGCTATTAGAGGGATTGAAGTGGAGTATTAGAGTGTTAGCAGCAAGTTATTAATTATTTCATTATTTCATCTCTTTGACCTACACGCATCCCGATAGTACAGATTGTTAAGTTTCATATTTGCAATGCTGTTGATCAATAAGCATTACCACCGCTGATGATGTTTTTTCATTTTTTTTATCCTGTAAAAACTTTGCTTTTTTTTTTTCACTGTATTAACAAGAGCAAAAACAAATTATCTCGTAAAAGTTTTAATTTTTTTCCCCTGTTGCAGTAGAAGCAAATGGTAATCTCAATTGCAATGAATTTCGTTTAAAGTCTAATACTCATGAGCAATTTAAGGCATATCTAATGATCATAATCCTTACCAAATCCTTAGCTTGCTGAGATTACTCTTAATTAATTTCATTCGCGGTTTGTCTTGGCCGAATGGCAGCAAGGGGTCTTTCGAAATCTTCCTTTACAAATATTAATTTTTAAGAGTGGTCATGCAAGATGGACGCACACGCTATGTTATAATTGCTTGAATTTACACTCACTTTTAGCGGAATTATCTTGATGTAGTCAAACTAATAATTAGAAAAAGCTACTCCACCGGCACATATGAAGAGGCTCAAATCCTAACCTCACTGATCACGAGGTGATGCCAACGCTAAGAAGAAAGAAAACAACTAGTATAAATTTGAGCATCCTGGATCATGACCTTGCTAGTGTACAAAAATAAGAATGGGAGATAAAAATAAAAATTATAAATTAAAAGTTATAGAAATAAAAGGCTACCAGTCAAAGCTATTGATAAAAATGAAAGACTGACACCTACCAGTCTAATTCCAGTCTCTTCTTTAAGTTTCCTGGAAAATAATATTGCATTGGTTTCCGCTTTCAACATGAACACTATGATTGTTTCTCTTTAAAAATTTTATCTTCGTTTCTGTTTTTTTCAGAAGATTTCTCCTCATATTGATTATTAAGTTGGGTGGAATTTAATGGCAAGGCCTGGAAACAAGATCATTCAAGCCAAGCTGGTAGGTATGCCTGCTTATTACTTTTATTTGATTTCTTACAATGTTTGGTGATGATTTTTGAAATTCCGTAGTATTGGGTTTCGTGAACTTTTGTGGACAAAATACAAAGTGCCGTCAGCTGAATGATCTTTATTGTTTTATCGTGTCATTGCAGGTGCTTCTTGGAGATATGGGAACTGGGAAAACAAGTTTGGCATTGAGGTTCATCAAAGGCCAATTTTATGACCAACAGGTTGCTTCTCATTTCCTGTTTCTTTTACAATTCAATGTAAATTGTCATCTTACTAAAGATGTCAATATATGCTGACCGTGTATGTGCAGGAACCAACCATCGGAGCAGCATTTTTCACTCAAATTCTATCCTTATCTGAAGCCACTGTAAAGTTTGATATATGGGACACCGCAGGACAAGAAAGATACCATAGCTTGGCTCCTATGTACTATCGCGGTGCGGCAGCCGCTGTGGTTGTGTATGACATCTCAAACATGGTAGCTACTGATTACCTTTCTTGTTGATTTAAGTTTTTTTTAGTGTAATGTGTTATTAGAATGCCACGATTATTATACGTCGTTCAGGCGAGGTTCGTCCGTCTTTTGCATTGAACATAATAGAAAGACCAGTGAAAGTAAAATATAACAATTATGTCTACTCAAAATCCTAGACAAGGATGAGAAAATACAATCGGTATATTTGCCCTGTTAATGCTACATCAATGAGAAAATACAATCGGTGTATTTGCCCTGTTAATACTACATCAACTCCAAAGTTTATGTCATTCATTGTTTATTAGCTACACTAGGATTTTTACGAAGTGTTGCATGCTTTATTTTCAAGCTTTCAAGGACGTGTCACATCATTTCAAATTCGTTTTATTTTTCGAAATCTTCCAAAGTAACTGCTGCATTGCTTCAGGATACGTTCAATAAGGCCAAGAAATGGGTTCTGGAATTGCAGAGGCAAGGTAAAGGGCAGAGATTTGAAAAGTAGTACTGTAATTCTCATACCGTATTCTATCCGATGTAGTATTGTAATGCCAAAGAACCTGTACACATTTATGGCATTTATGCATGCCCTACCTATGTTGTCATACATCAATGGCTCATCATGCATGATATTTCTTATGTTACTGATCTCTAGGAAATCAAATTGTGGTGATGGCATTGGTAGCTAACAAGTCTGACTTGGATTCGCAAAGAGAGGTGCGGACAGAGGTACCTTCAGAATATTTTCCCTAATTTCTCTTTCTTCAACTATCAAAATTCGCGTCTTTCAAATCACTTGGAATTGCTTTAAAGCAATATAAATAATGCGCCAACTGGGAAATGCTTGGGCAGGCAGGTGAGCAATTTTCTCAAGAAAGTAGAATCTTTTTTATTGAAACATCAGCAAAAACTGCACAGAATATCAATGAGCTTTTCTACGAAATAGGTAATTTTAGTTCCGCGGTCTAATTTCACCACAATATGCAAAAAGATTGATCTTCATTTTTGAGACAAGTTTGTCAATCGACTTCAAAGAATAATCAAATCGTCTGATGCTTATGTTGTTTCCCTCTTGTTCATCCCTTGCAGCGAAGAGACTGGCAAGAGTTAGCCCTCCAAAGCGTCCTGGGATAAATCTAAACCGTGAAACACAAGAAAGAAAAGGATTTTGTTGCTTGGGCTGAGACAAATCTCTCATACGGCAGTTCCAGAAATTATGTAAAGATGTGATTCTTTACAGAACCAGGTCGATGCTTCCCAAGTTTCTTATTTAAGGTGCATTGGGTACCATAAATCTCTGTGGATGAAACGCCCACAAGTTGAGAAAATTCTTAAAAAGTGATATAAATTTCAGAACCTGTAATATCAATTCGCAGAATGTATTCGTCTAACATTTTCACCTACATATTTCAGTAGTTACATATTGTCTCACAAAGAAGAAAACTTTTAACATTTCACAAGTCATCAAGATGCAGTTCTCAATAGCAAACGAAAAAAATTAGCCAGAATTTTTCGACTGCTGTGTAATTATTCAACTACCGTAAAGAAAATAGAACAGTTCTAAAAACAAGCATATATTCATCTATAGTTAAATCTTCCCTCTACAACAGAGAACCAAGATGGCTTATATCACATTTCTGGCAGCCCTTAATTTTCTTTTGCGTAAACAGAGAAGACAACCTTCAATCACGAAGGAAGCTCGTAATAGTTAGAGATGAATCACATCTCTTCGGTTGAAACTCACTTTAATTCAACGACGACAAATTTATAGTAGCTTACCCTATATTAACAAGCATATAAAGTTACATACACACAAATTATACAAACTTACAAAACCCGTTTTCATGATGAGCTTTCACTTGGATTTTTGTGCAGTGTTATATTTTTCAACTCATTGTACATTGCTGAACAAGCACCTGAAATTTCAGACATTGCCTTAAAGAGCTCTGGCAGCTGATTTCTCAGACTAGTCAAAGACTTTTCTCTTACTGCAATGCATTGCCTCTGGTAAGCTTCCTCCTCTTCTTCCAAACGCTTCTTCAACACATCCACCACAAATTTTCTCTCTCCAACAGCATCCTTGAGAGTGCTATCATCAGCATCCAATTCTTCTTGTGTTCTTCGTGTTATATACTTATTATACCAGTCATCAAACTGCCTGTTCTTGCGAGAAAGCTCTTTCCTGGTTTCTTCGCATCTTTCCTTCAATTTCATTTCTTCTTCTTGATGATGCATAATGGTATTTATGAGGGCAGCAAAACTACCTATGGCACTTCTAGCTATCTCATCTGGAAGTTTCCCCAGAAGATCCTGCCAAGCAAGGAGGAGTCGCTGAATTGGGGGTGTCTGGATCCTAGGTGGGGAAGAAACTTTTTCCCTCAGACTGCTCTCAATGGGAATGAGATTTAGTTTTAACCAACTATTAAGAGCCTTTATGTACGCTTTCTGATGGTCTATAAGCTTACAAAACTGTGAGTTCCACTCTTGCACAACAGCCCATAGCTGGATGGTGCGCTCATGGTGGTGCTCAGTTGTTTCCTTGGGGGACTGTGACATGTCCAGAGATTTTAGGGCTATCACAATCTTAGACTGGCTCTTGTGGTGAAATTGCATGGTCTCCCACATTAATGCCATCCTGCATGCCATAGACTGGACTTAAAGGTTTTGTGCAAAATATCTTTAGGAGAAAAAATTTTGAAGACAAACAGTTTTGACAATACCAGCAATGGTTTTCATACAATGAGATAAAAATAAATGAATTATACAGGATAATATGGTCATACAAATGTGGTGGCGCAGTTATGCAGAAATTCAATTGTAAGCAAGACCAGCTTGCATATCAACACATGAAGTTATAGGGTAAGAGTAACCAAAATGAAAATATCGAGATGAAGAGGAAAAGTGACTCAAAAGTAATACAAGGAATGAAGGAAATAAATATGAGGTGAGAGAAGCATACAAGAGAATGCCAGTAGCATGCAGGTAAGATGAAAGAAAGATCAACTTAATAAAATGTGAGAATGCCAATTGCATAAAAATTTGTCGCCTGCCTAAGGCACGCTGCAGGGATGCTCTCATTACGTTTTGCATTTAGATCACATTCAACATTTTTTTACTTCCAAAACCATTGGACTAATGGAGAGCCAATAGCATTCTTCGGACACCAATAAGAGCACCCTAAGACTTATAAAGAGGGTATGATAAAGAATGTAAAGTGTGCAGCAAAAGCTGGATAGTTTATGAGTTCAATAATAAATATGCCATCAAGGCCTCCAAATAAACCCACCTATGATTGTTTCTAAAATACAGTGAACACTAGTGTTAAAAAAAGAAAAGAAAAGAAAAAAACATATTGAACCTAAATAAGCCATTTGAATATGCTTCGCATATCCTTCTGCTAGTCAAACTGACCAAAGAAGTTTTGTCTGAAACTACTAACAATAGATTAATGTCAAGCAAGTGCAAAAAAGAAATACTCCTATAAGACTGGAAATTTATTTTCGTTTAATTTAACCACTGCATCAACTACTCCAAAAGGAATAAATTGTTATTCTACCACAAGTTCTTCCCAGGCACGGCATGGTTATGATATTGTATGTGTGTTCATTTTCCTGAAAACCTTAGTGAATTTCACATGGTAAACTTAAATACCTAGTTTATTGCTTAAACCATTAACTAAAATTTACATCCAGCATCTTCTAATGCATCAGCCTAATCAGTCAAACCATCTAAACAAGTCCCAGTATTCTTTCTCTGTCCTACTGTTCAGTTCATTATTGACACATAATAATTCAGTTCCAAATAACCAAATGGAAGAAGATACCAGAACATTTAACTTCAGCGGTCTTTCTTAGAACGAAACATACCCATCAACAAGCTGAACAAGTTTTGGATATAGCTGTTCATCTCGTAAACGATTTATTTCAAGAACTGTCGAATCCATGGATTGCATATCAACAATATATCTTGTATGCAGATGACTTACTGCTGCTTTTATTTTCTCTAGTGCTTCAGAGTTGGTACCTCGTTTCTTTTGCCTGTTAAGCATAGCAACCTTTCTTTGGTAGTCAAGTTTCATAAGTTCACCTGCCTATCAGCAACATCAGTACCGAATAAGATTCAGAATACAGTGCATACGACAACCGTAATACAGTAAAAAATATCATGAAAGCTGCACATTTTCAGAAATGAATAAAATTAAAAGTTTGTTAGTTGATTTGAATAAAAGAATTTTTTTTTTTAAATTTCAACCAAACAGGAGAGGTCAATGAATAATAATCACAAATTTTATAAATACGGCAGCATTCATGCAAAAAGTTATACAATCTTAGATTAAAGGAAGAAAAACAAGGACTAAAACTTGACTTCTATTTGGCAAGGTGATAATACAATTTGCAATAGAGCCAAGTCCATAAAAATGGAGAGGTATAAGACAGGCACTCTATCAAGCATTTCCTAAATCAGACCAACAATGTGATGCTCTTTCCCTATTCATTCCCCCCATGTTTTGTACTGCAAGTTTATCAAACGAAACTTCATGATGAACTTAAGTACGGAAATAGAAACAATCACCTCTCTGCTGGCACATTAAACTAGGATTTGCATATATAGAAGTAATGAAATATGTTTATAGTTGTACCAATGCACTCAACAAGCGGACGTTTGAAGTTAAACAAAAGCTAAACGGACTTAAAAGTCAAACACATAAAAAGAACATGCATAATCATCTGCAGCAGAAAAGTACCCAACAGAAGAATATTATGGTCCACTATGATAGAGTCTGGCAGTTTGATCAAAATTCCAACAATGCCGGGGCAGTTTCACTATAGGGACCACAACTAGTTTCAATTCAATGATCACCTTCACCTAAAAAAAATGTGGCTACAACAACCCAAACCAAAATTTGTCCAAACATGTACACTCAACTAGCTGCATATTTATTAAGCAGCTGTAACATAACAACTTGAAATTCTGTCTCTTCAATATACAAAAACTATAGGTTGTTCATTTTAAAGATAGCAATTATTATAATATATGTTATGTTGACCGGGGTCTCCTGGTTTAGGCGAAAAGAAGACATAACAAGAATGGCTGCTTGCACCTGGACATCAAAATTCATGACATTTAAGAGAAGCAACTTATTGGTTGGTCGACAAATGTTACCAATCATGGTCATCTCATGCTATCAAACCACACCTGCTTGAAAGCAATTTCTATTAACACCTAAGTTCTAATACTTCAAATTCAGTGACATATACACAAAAAGATACGACCATAATGCTTTAAAACAGAAAATCTAATTCAAATTTATCCAGAAGAGACTCCAAGATACCTTCACTTCATCATAAAGCTTTTTTTCCCAAGCTAGTAATTTATCCAACACTGTGGCATGAGTTTCATGCTCTTCTGAATCGAAATCATCTTTCACATCATCAACCATGGTTAATCCTCTAAATGACCGATTCCATGTAATAACACGCATCACTCTTGCTGAGTGATCAATGTGCCCTGCGGTAAAAATAGCAAGGTATTGACAAATCAGTCATTATAAAGTTCATGAAGTTGTTCTGTAAACTCTATAACGAAAGAAGAAAGACAGTCTTACCAAAGTCATGAAAATCATGTCCTAAACTATAAGGGCAAAGAAGTTCATCACACAGTTGAAATTACACCAACAAATAAGCACAACAATTTTTTGCCTCTTACAGAATTCTTGAAAAAATCGTTTTTATTATATCATAATAAATGTTTAACCAATGCAATCACTCTTAATGATTTTTTTTTCTAATTCAAAATGTTGTAATTAGTGTTGTAAAGTATCTCTACATCTAGAATTGCCAGTAGCTATGCCAAACCAACTAGTGATTTTACTCTATGCCCAATTATCTTCAGCTCCAAAAATTTAGATTAGAAGCTCTCTAAAAAAATGTTAAAATTAAATCTAAACTAGAGAAATACCGCGATTATCAGCAAAATTGGAATGATAATGCAACCGGGTTGCCTCCAACATCTTAGAGACATCATGTGCACTCTCTGACGCTCTCAAGAAATGATCATCCAACTCCACAAATACCTGCAACAAATTCATACTCCCTTTCCCCGCTCTCTTCTCCACCATTCCGCCCATATACTTCCCTCTCTTGACATTCCTCCCCACACTCCCTCCACCAGTAGCTGCCGCTGCCACCACTCTCTCCTCCTCCGCAACATCTTCCACCACTGGTGATGGTGGTGGTACCTCCTTCCGCTTTTCCTCCACATTTTCTTTTCTCCTAGGAATTGCATCAAACACATTGCTCTCAACATTCTCCATAACCTCCTCCTCTTTCACCTCCAAACTCGGTCCTGGATAGTTCTCCGCCGTCTGGAAAAAATAATCATACACAGACTCACTATTCCCAACCTCCTGTGGTGGTGCCCGCTCTTGCAGTGCGCCCGCTTCCTCCTTCTTCTGATGATCACCGCTCCTATTTCTGCCACTACTTCTCTTCCTCACAATCAACTTCTCATTACTCTCAATCTCATCTTCCTCATCATCACCATCGTTCTCCTCTTCAATCGTTGGCCCCACGCCATTCTCTCGAGTCTTCTGCATCTTCATCCTCTCCGGCATGCTAGCCGCACGCTGAATCGGCGCCGGCGACGTCGTCAGTGACGGAGGCGGAGGGGGCGGGCGGAGAGAATCTAACGGAGGCTGGAGCGCCGCCGCCGCCACCGCCGCAACAGAAGCAGAAGATTGGTGGGATGTGCCGGTGACGTGCTGAGGGTTCTGGACCTCGCCGTGTGCGTAGTCACTGAGGGCAGCACCGGTGTTTTTAAGCGCCATGGCATACGCTGAGTGGGCCGCAGCAAAAGCGTTGCGGGCCCCCACGGCTTCTTTCATGAACTGCTTCCGGTTTTTGCATCGCGTCACTGCTTCTTCGTTCTCAATTTTCGACTGCGTGCATCCCATTATATTGTTTAATCAGTGATCTGAATTTCGAAGGTGAAATTAGATCGAGAATTTAGCGTGAATTTTTTTTTTTAAAAAAAGGAAAAAATTAAAATGCTATGCTAAGCTAACGTACAGGGGAGACCACAGAGGGAGTGAGATGTGTGTGTATTGACGGAGTAGAGATCGTCAAAAATGAAAAATGAAGATGGACGACGAAACTGGCGTCGTGTTGGGCGGGGTTCGATGATGAAACGATGTCGTTAAACGGTTGGTTTTGTTGGGTAGGATCTACCGATCTAGCATGAGATGGCGACAAAGAACATGGGGATTGGGGACGGCCAATGATGTTAAGACTTGGGAGTGCCATCAGTAATGCATAAAATTAACATTTTAATAGTAATTCGATTTTTAACAGGGAGGACTGAATTTAAGAGCAATTATTTTACATACCCCAATGATTGGATTTTTAATGGTTAGGACTGAATTTAAGAGCAATTACTTTCCATACCCCAATGACTGAATTTTTAACGGGGAGGACAGCATTTAAGAGCCATTATTTTATGTATCCCTGTTGATTAGTTAGAAACCTTGGTCAGAAGTCAATATAATAATATTCAAGAGTAATTGGATTTAAATGAAAATATAAGTAATTTAGTAATTTTAGTGTCAAGAATTTAAGTCTCTCCAACATAGATGATTGTTAATATAAGTTAAAAAAAAAGTTATAAGGCCTAATACAAAAGCCCAAAATAGAAAAATCAAAGAATATAAACTTAAGAGACTAAAATATCAAGAATAAGTGAAGAAGGTGATAATTAGGGGTGGATATCGTATTGACCTTAAATATTATTTAATACCCGATTGAATACAGTTTGTGCTACCCAATTGAATTTATTTTGAATTGGGTTAGATTGACAATCCAATCAAATTCCAGTACATGCTAAAAAATTAAAAAAAATTAAATATAAACAATTAAATGTAAAATTAATTATAGATTTCATGAATTTTATGTTAATATTGCCAAAAAGGACCCAAATCTGAACTCAATCTGAATCTTAAATGCCATTTGAATGCAAAATATCATTGAAGTCTGAAGTCATCAAACCTAAATTCACACTATTTAAATTTGATGTTCGGATTGAAGTTGGTTGATTTCTTTTTTAGCGCAATTGATCTAATTCATCCAAATTCAAAGTCGCCCAACCCCATTACCAAATAGCTGGTTTTTTTAAAAATTTTATTTTATACATAATACATGCATTTTTAACTTTTTATACTATCCCTTCGGTAATAATTGACCGAAAGAAGTAATAAAATACATAAATTCTTACCTTTCAAAAGAAAATATATAAACACTTTATTAGAAAAGTAAGAGCTCCGCTAATTAATAAGTTCATCAGGTTATAATTAAATAAATTATTTTAGCATTCCTCCATTTTTCAGTTCTGGAATTTTGTAATTTGGATTTTCTAAGTTACATGTATAATTACAGCCAAGTCTTTCAATGCAAAAATAAATAGCAAAATAGCGGAATTATGTGAGTTAGTGGGAAAATTTTAATCGGTTGTAAGTTAAAGACCCTTGAAATTGGATTAGAATTTTTTCTTGATCTAACAAATAGTTTAAGTATTGATTAATAATTAAAATAAATTAATTAATTAAATCTTATTTATATACTATCATTAGAGAATACGCAGGAATAAATAAATGCCCAAGAGTTCAGTCGAAATGAGATAAAGGGAGAATCACTTTCTACTGAAGTCAGTAGCAATTCGAAGGGGGCGAATCGATCTGGACAAAGGAAGTGGGATCCACCCGCCTGGACAACCGTGCCTTGGACGAACGAATTCTGATTATTGTTTAGACGAGCCTTACCCTAGAAGGGCGCAAGTGGGGCACGCAACAGAGGATCTACCTCGAACTCGAAGCTTTTATGCTTTGGCCAGGGCTGCCAGCAGCTGCTTTCGACTTTCCAGATGAAGGGAATGAACAATGAATTGCTTTTGGCAACTTTTGGCATCTTTTTTATTCGCTGTTTAAAGTGGGAGTTGGGGACCCGACCACTTACCCATTTGCAATAAAATAATGGGTTGCTCGAAAGCTTCAACTGTGCTATTTGTTGTCATGGGCTGTACTAATTTTTCAACTTTTTTTCTTTACGGGGAGTGTTTCGTTAATTTAGCCGGATCATGAACGTTTAGCCAGGTTTTCAAAGGACTTCAGCAAAGAAAATACATTTTAAGAGGGGGGAAAAATAGAAAAAGTAAATCTATAGCACTTGAGGAAAAGAATTTCAAGCACAGCTCACATAGATAAAGACGGATTTGAGTTACCGATCATACTACTTTTGCTCTCGCAAACAATGATAAATAAATAAATTTATCTAACCGACGTCAAAATTGTACATCCCCATCAGTGAAGTATTATTGAGTGCCGTAAGTGCATTTTATCCATTTTAATTGAATTCTATAAGACAAGTAGACCTGATAATCAAAAAGTACCTTTGACTTTTGATAATGTTGAGAGCAATCCAGCCCCCGAACGATAGACATTAGACCATGCTGTTAAAAATGATGTAATCCGATGCTACCTTATCTCGTTTGTCACTAGTCCCACTTACCTCACCTATCAACTTGAAATTAATTAAGTTGAGAAGATTTGCCGACTGATGACACAGCCATTTTGGACTTTTGGGTTATATTCAAAGACCGTACAAATAAATTTAGGTCTCTTATCTTTATGAAAGCAAGATTAACAGCTCTGAAGTCTCAAAATTGCCGCCCCAAACGCATAGAAATTAAATAGACTTCATCAACATCTATTTATTATTCTTGCGTAAGAGCCAGGGCCAAGTAAGTGGCATCAATGGTACATGACTTCCAAAGCTCATAAACAGCGCATGAAAACTTGAAATCTAGCTCATGAACCTTAAACCTGGTTCCAAAAAGGAGTGAGAATATTCAAAGGGAAAAAAAAAAAAAAAACTACTGATTTGCCCCATTTTCAGCACATATATTATGCTGGCTTGTCGGCGAGTATCTGAAATAGAGTTCAATACCTTAGGCATAGATATGATGAACACTAAAGTATAGATATGATGAACATCAATGCAAACGGGAAGAGAGCATTGGTAGAATGCACCAAAATTCTGTGGTACAAAGATGAAAGGAAGAAGAAGAAATCAACCACCAGCTGTTTACAAATGGACGATATTTGAGAAGCTCTTCGTGTTTTGACTTTAGGTTCTACTTCATTGTACTTTCAATATGTAATCTGCAGGAGCTTGCTGATTCATGCTCTATGGCAAATTGAGATATGTTTGTATGATCACATTCTGTATTATCCATGTAAATCCTAGTGGTGCAAGCTAAAAGCTTGATGATGGAGAACTTATAACCACTAGAATCATTTTTATGCGAGTGTTCTGCATACTTCAATCCCTTGGCCACAGAAGTCTTCAGATTCAGATTTATTTTCACTGCGCTTAATCTGCCAAAGCTCAACATCATTTCCTCTGTCATATTCACTCACGTATTGGGGATATTTGTTTAAATCAATGCATTTACCCACAAAAACAGGAAAGGATTCACGTTCAAACCTCTGATGTTCTGCATCATCAATCACATATTAATATTGTAAGCTAAGGCTGGCAAGTGAAAATTCATTATCATGGTAATGCTGCATTTCACACAGTAATACACTTGCCTCCCTCCTCCATGATATAGCTTCTGAAATGCGAATAACCATTAGCCACAACATCAAGGTCATTGAGACTGAAGTTGTAACGCTTTTCCAGTGCCAAGTATAGTACCTGAAAGAGAGGAGTAAGCAACAGTTGGTTACTTTACTGATGTACAAGGAACTTGACAAATTCATATTTAAACAGGCAAAAAAAATTGTAGACTTTGACTTGGCATTCAAACAAAAGTCTGTTAGAATGAGCCGACCATCATTAATACATGAATTGTGAGTTTGGCATTGATTATCTTGTATGGTTGGTGATGCAGCATGGCTCTACAAAAAAATGCTCAATAGTGAAACTGATGCAAGAAAAGGATAAAAGATATAGAGTGATCGACACACAGGAATATTTTCAATATTTCATTGATTCTTGAGAATAACGAAATAAAAATATAAACTAAATCCATATTGATTCTAAGAATACCCATCAATCTAGATCAAGAAAATAAAAAGAATAAAACTCAAACCAAGAGTTATTCTAAGAAATCATCAATAATAAATAACCAAGACCTACTAGCAAGCGCTACAAAAGACATATTCACTATAACTTATACTAATTTGACTAAAAAACTTACTTTAGGAAGATTCCTACTTAAATTAAGAATACAACTCAAACAAGCAAAACCTGAACAATAAAACTCTAAATAAGCAACCAAATTAAACTAGAATACAAATTAATTAAAATATTCCAAACTATTAGAAATTTTGATCTAAATAGGATTTCTTGAATTTCTTGCTCTGCATCAGTTGGATGGAGGCAACTCCTTGTTCTTGCTTCTGAAGCAAGGAATAAGGATCATGACTTATTAACTAGCCGTATGGTTGATTCAATTGGACATATGATATTGCCAATGCATTCATAGATAATATTTTCATACTTTATTAATGAATGAAGGCCATCATGCCATGTTGACCAGTACCTTTTTGGAGCCCAGAGGGATTAATCTCTTTAAAGTATGAAAAAATGCATCGGTTAGATCATCACTGTAAATTACATCAGCAGCTAACAGCACAGAAGCTCTTTGGACTTCTTTGAGTTCTGATAAGTTCCAAGAGTACCTGGATATAACCATCAAATAACATGTCTTATGTGTCTAAATGGCTGGATGTTCAAATATTTAGAATTCCAAGAGAAATAACAAGCGAAAGAAGAGAAAGCAACACAACAACAGTTCATGAACTTTCATTAGATTGTAAGCCAATCTGATGAGGAATCATTTATCACCTTTCTTGAGATGCAGAACTGTTGCCCAAGCTGACTATAGGAGGCCAGGGATTCATCCAATTCAGGTCACGTACATGAACTGACCCCTGATGACTGAAAACTCCAGAATTAAGCTGAACAGTCTTAGCACAGTTGTCAAGGATGTCATTGCCATGGTCTGCTAAGAATTTAAAGGAAAGGACAGTTGCACAAAGTTTTATACAATAAAAAATATTAAGCTACAACGTGAACTTAAGTTTCCAGAAACCAAATTGATAAATTGAAGCCATTAAATTAGCATGCGTGAATATAAATATTCTTCATGAGATTTTCTATGCTGATTTAAAATAAGATCATGACGAGTTGAATATTTGAAAAGCACTTATGATGAAGACTTGATAATGTGAAAGAGAAGATAAAAAACATTGTCTTGAAATAAACATGAAAAGCTTTCCACTGTAAAGCAATGTAGAAAACTTTGCTAGAATATTCAGCTAACTCAATGACATGAAAATTAAAGGGTAGGGAAATAAATCCACCATCTGATTATGGCAAAATTAATGATTGAATCACAATCACACTATACCAGTTAGAAATACTGTCTGAGCAACACGCGAAAGCAATATGCCCACCAAACCTGGCAAAGAAAGCAAAATAAAATCTTGTTTACATAAGATCTAATAGTTTCTAGATCTTATGCTAATTGAAGCAAGGAAATTAAATTATTTATAAGGATCTTTGATATATTTGTGTTGCCAGAATGATTATCACCCACCAGTTATTTCTTTCCTCTCAATAGGCATGAATTTATAAAATGTTCTAGCACCGAAAAATAACCTTAATGCTCAAATTACAAGGGAGCTAATATTCTTCCACTCTACAATCAATTAGAAAAACCAACACCACACTCTACAGACCTGGTGCCGGCCACCAGGGAAATAACAGCCTTTAGCTAAGGCTTTAAAATTGAAAGTAGCTCAATTAAACATCATCATTAGCCATTATGCCATAATGAATGACTAAGAGGCATCACAACAGGCACCAGAAATCAAGATACCTGTTCCAGCACCAAGTTCCAACGAAATGATTCCATTGAACTCAGACGAAGTGCATATCTTATACATCACAAAATCGGCTAATACCAATTCTGCTTTCCATACCTGCAACCAAATTGGTTGAGCATGTGGCTCAAGAAAAATGTTGTAAATGAATCTTTATTACCTGCAAACCAACACTTGGAATTGATGATGTGATATTGTGCTGGACGGTCACATTAAAACACCGACTAGGCTGTTCTGCATAATATAAGAAAATAGTAATCCAAGTTTTAGTCATCTTACAGTCATGTGCTTAAGCAAAGAATGAAAAACAAAATCAAACTTCTACACTTTCCTCTTCTGTCATTGTTTCATAGAGTTAGTAAAAGAAGAAGTTTGGCAAGGAGGAAATTGAAACCCACTGACCGGCAGACCAACCCTATAATACATGTATATCCACATAGACATATATACAATCCATTAAGAAAAGACTTACTGACACTACCACTTCATCTTTCTAAAAAGCAGCTGCTAAAAGCATAGATCTTATTCTGGGTACAATTAATGCTCTTACTTACAAGCAAGCTCTAGAGCAATCTGCGACTCATTTAAAACACATGTTCAAGAAGGCAAATTTATGATTATGGTAATTATACAAATCAAGCTCAAATTTCACGAGGTTGGTTTTCTGAAACCACACGCTTTTAGAAGAGCACCGATTAAGAGCTTCTCAGTTTCAACTACTTCTGTATCTAGGAGAAAAAAAAAATACAGAAGGGACAAATGCACTTTTCACTATTTGAAAGCGCTTTTTAACAGCACCAAAAGCCCTCCCAAGTTACTCCAATGCAACAACCCATCTGTGTTAATCAAATATACATTATAAATTTTCGCTGATAACCAACGGATTTAAAAGAAGAACTTACTGCTGCGTCTGGGCAGAACAAGGTCACCATCTTCATCCAAGGTCAGCACTTCGCACACAGAAGCGGCTGCTTCAGCTTTAAATAGCTCGTTGTATCTGCTGGGTTCAACTTCTAAATAAATTAAAATCAAAATTACTAAAAAGAAACTTGCGGTTAATTGAGCAACTAACAAAAGCCAGCAAATTTTAATGGTACCAGGAGGGAGGGAGATGGTGAAGCGGGAAATGTGCGGTCCACAGAAGTGGGGTGGACATCCTACGTGGACCTCACTCATCACCTCCGACGAATCTTCGCCGTCCATTTTCGTTCGGTTCTATTATGACGAATTTACGATGACTTTATTGCGGGGGCGTTCTTTCTTTCTGCCGTCGATGTGGATTTGTGAAATTGAAGATAAGTAAACGACACATCGTCTATGTAAAAAATTATGTGACGACAAGTCATATATTATAAAATCCATCAGATGACTAGTCGTAAGTATCATGGTTAGAAGCATACTTTTTGGCCAAATCGTCTATTTATAAAATTTTAAGATGGCATGTCGTCATTAAAATAATAGTAATAAAAAAGAAAGGACGATATGTCGGCTGCATACCAAATTTCAACTCTAAATGAGAATTGGAGTTGCAAGGAATAGGAGTACCATTATATACGCTTGGGAATAACCACCGAATAATCTTTTTTCTTCATTATGTATCTTGAATAAAACAAAAGAATTTATTAAATAAAATTAAAATACTAAAATAGTTCCTATAAAATAGAAGCGAAAAATTTTGAACAAATTTAATGAGTCATTCTATAAAGAACAAATTAAAACGACCTTCAAAGATCAAATGAAGATTCAATGTACGTACTAAATAATATAAAAATTTTCATAAAAAATATGTTAAGACACATGTATAAGAAATACATACAAATTTCATATACTTATGATCTTATAAATGATCAAACACTCGGGAATTCATTAACACCCTATATTAATCGTTTGGTTAAACAAATTAGAAATAGGTTTGATGTAATATGGTATTCAATGTAATATTACAAATAATATTCTCATCTAGACCAGTAGACAGGTATGCAACAGTGCAACGAAACATATAAAGAGATGTATTCCTAAGAACCTGGAGAAGATATGAAAGAGTAGAAATGAATAGAATGTAGTACTTCCTAAGCTCCTAATGCTATTTTCTTTTACTTTCCTCTAAGTGCTGCAAGCCGAGCAGCCAAGTCATCATAATCCGGAAGCTTAGGATGAACATGGCCAACGCCATGAACCATCTCTGGCTGCACTGACTTTGCTCGGTTATGTCCTCTTGTTCCTTCGTTTCCAGCAGCTGGTTCTGATTGGATAGATATTGTCCTTGCTGTTTGATGAGGCAACTCTGATCTTGCGTTCCTGTGCCTTCTTGCTCCAATTGTGTCATCATTTCCATTCCCTGGATAAGGATAAATATTTTCTCTTTCATGTCTGTGCCTTGTGGCTCTGCTGGTATCATCACTTTCTTTCCCTGGATGATGGTTTAAATTCTCTTTCACTTTGCTCGATTCATGTGGTTGCTTTTTCTTACTGTAACGCATCAAAAGATGATCCAATTTCTTCTCCTCTTCATCACTTTGATCCTCATCATAATTATTGAGTATGGAATGCATATGTTGTCTTGCCTTCTCCGCTTTCTTTGCATTTTCCTCACTTCCATTGTTAACAATTTCACGACCTGGTGGTGGTTTCAATGTGCTTTTCCCTACTGTTGTTGGCTCATTAAGTACAGGATCATGAAGACTATTTTGATCGGTATTTCGTCTGACATAAGGCGGAGGGATAGATCCATAGGAAAAGGGCTTCCTGCCATCCACTTCCTCCTCAGAAAAACTTCCAACTGAACTTGAACTAGTTTGTTGACTGTCATGGCTGGTGCTGTTTCTTCTGTTGTTGCTATCCGCTTCATCCTCACTACTACTAGGTATATTATATCTATCATCAACGACAACCTTCCTTCCACGATATCTCAGGCCCTTTTCATTTCTTTTTGGTTCATCACAGTCCCTCAAGTTACTCATGTTGTTCCCCGCCTTGTGGCCATCTCTTTCTGGCAAAGCACTATCTTTTCTTCTGTGCTGGTTGGATCCATCCTCCTCTGCATCATAGGAAAATCCATACTTAGGCTTCTCCTTCAAGTTACTCATTCTATTCGCCCTATCATGGCCAGCTCTTTCTGGCAAAGCTTCATCCTTTCGTCCGTGCCAGTTGTACCAATCATCCTTGGCATCATTGGAAGATCTCTGCTTATGCTTTTCCTGGAGGATATTCATCCATGTTGCAAGGGTATTAGCATAAGGAAGGTAAACTTTAAGAGCATGATCAATTACATTACAGAAGTTTTAGTATCCAAGCAGACAACTGGAGACATAGGACACTTCAAAATTAAAATTGTACTCAACAAGCTTAAGCCACTACACTTAAGCTGCGACTTCTGCTTGCAGAGGCTAAGTTAACTTTGTCTAAAAGCTACTTGTCAGAATGTCTCTATGCCTTTACTTAATCCAGCAAAGGATTCAAAACTTTTCATCTTGGAGAAGGTTGAGGACTAAAGAAAGCAGATTTCCATCCTGTATGAAGATAGAATCATTTAGATCAACGAAAAGGAAACTAACTTGTGCGGGTGGTAGTGATTTAAACTTTTTCTGTTCCAAAGACACTGGATCAAATGCTAGGGAGTGCTCTTGTGCGATATCTTGCAGTAACTGAAGCTTCTTCTCCTTTGACGGAGGGCCTGACCTTAATTTCTCAGCAAACTACATAAAAATAATTCACCAGTTAATGTTAAGAAAAAGATCGTAAGGATCTAATTGTTAAGAGAGAAGTCATGGATTCTCACCTCTTTATTGAGGTAAGGTTCGAGGGAATTCCCATATCTCTCAGTAAATACAGTTCTGAGTTCACGTAGTTCTGGCATGTCGGCAAATCTTGCTGCAGCATGCATCAAAGATTGTACAGCTTCTTTGCATTCATTAGGACATTCCCTGAAATATAATAGAATTCAAAGAAGATGATATGAGAAATCCAGATATGCAGCTGAGGCAAAAGCTATTCAAAGCAAGAAGCAAAGAATCCAGTCAAACACGAAAACGTAGAATTTGTCTGCAGCCTAATATAGATGTTCAACAATATGAAAAATCATAATCACTTGAAGTTGGGCTGGTCTCTGGATTTCTTTACGGTTTCATTCATTGTACTATAATACACATTTCAAAAAAAATCAACCAAGATAGAAAAATTTTCTTCCGAAATGCATGCATGCATCTTTGTTCATTTGAATCCATGGCTTCTGAACCACTCTTCAGTGAATGGAGGTCAGGGTTAATCTTTATGAGACACCAGAATGAGGTATGATAGTTCTGAAAAATGGATGGACCGCTCCATAATAGGTTAGATCGTCACTAAACCTTTGACTTTCCATGGCTGTGAGCTTGCCTAAGATACACCCAATACACTGCTCAATGAAATTGCAACAAGATGACATGTTTAGCTCTACCAGAAGCCCTTCAGCCTGTTTCACCATCCATAAGAAAAAAATAAATAAATAAGTTTTTGGCATGTGTACTGCATAATACAGAACCAAAATGAGATTTCTTTATGCCAAATATCAACTTTTAGCCGTGTTATATTTCCTAACACAGCTAAATAACAGGATACAATTATATAGATACACAACACAGAACAAGCATTTTAAATCATTGCTTATCTCATCTTGTAACTCGCTTGTCAAACAAATTAAATTACAAACAGTTAAAAAAACAGGGTACCATTATATAGATACACAAAGGAGTACAAGCTTTGTAAATTATTTGCGCATCTCACCTTTGCAATTAGCTTGCCAAAAAAACTAATTAGGAAAACGTAAATAGCAGGTTACCGTTATATAGATACACAACACAGTACAAGCATTTAAAATCATTTGCTTATCACATCTTGTAACTAGCTTGTCAAACAAGTTAAATTAGGAAAATGTCCATCTACATGCCTTAAAACAGAGTTACTATTATTTGCATATAAAGTGGTCAATTTTTGTATCTCAAACGAGTGTGTGAAGAAACATACATCAAAATAAATTGCAACGATCTATCTGGAAACAGAGGAATGATAATTCTTGGGCAAAAAAAGCCGAATGCCAAGCACAGTAACATTTAGGCGTAGTTAAAAAACAAAATGTTCACTAAAACAAAAAAACATGTCTCCAGAGCACATGAAACCTATTGTGGCAGCCCTGGAACAGACAATCTAGCACCTCCTTTAGGGAGGTTATTTTTGGGAACGAAATATAAAGAAACCACAAACTCCAGAAGAGATGTAATCTTCCATAACAAACTAACTATCTGGAAACAATTTCCCATGATTGTCATGACTAAATCACATGGACAAAATCACATAATACAGTCTATAGCAGTGCCATAAACAGCAATAAATTTCTGGTTTATGAAAGAAGCGAGTGGATTTGAAGGCAATAGAATACATTCACGCACGTTGAGATATGACATAGTGGCCCTAGGAAGAGTTATTTTGCTGGTGTAAGAACAAACAAATTGTAACGTGACATGTGAATTAATTAGAGAAGTACGAAATTTATTGAAAAGTCATGTTATCTCAGCAGAAGCAAACAACAGCTGGATTCCATACCTTACTAGAATAGAAACTTCAAGCTGCATATTAAATATAAAGAAAATAAATAGAAAATTTCATCACTTTCTGATTATTAAACGGAAGATGGAAATGAAAAAAAAATCAAGAAAACAGAAAATTAATGAGAACTCAAAGATAAGAAAATTAAAAACAAAAAGTTTGATATATTAACCATATTCTGCCATTCACAGATATTATTAAAAATCAGAAATAAAGAGAAAAAAAAATCATGAGGCAGAGCATGGAGTTAACAAAGACCATGAGATTTCGGCCACGGGCCAATTACCCTGCCATAAGCATTAACTTCAAGGCCATTCCTAAGAAGCTCAGCAACGTCATTCTTCAAGTACTTCTGAATCGCATTCTTCTTCTTTATAATTGTTTCCACTCTTGTCTTCGAAAGCTTCAACAAATGTTTACTGCAATAAAAATTAAAAATGTGAGCAGAGAGAAAAAAAAAAAAAAAGACAGAACACAAAAGATGAACAAAAACTAAGAAAAAAAAAAGGCCAATTTAGGGTTTATCTTTGGAACATACATTTTCTTATAGAATTTTGATCTCCATATGTCAAACATGTTGGCAGTCTCTTGATAAAAATGAAAATAAAAAATGAACAGAAAAAAGAGGTTCAAAAACAGAGCAAAAAGATTAAGTTTTGGTGTTAAAAAAGGTGACTTTTTGGATAAAGGAATCAAGTAAATGAAGAATGTGCATTAAAAGAAACCAAAATTTCCAAGAAACGAAGGTTTCGTTGAAGAGATAAAAGCCAGGAATCAAAGCAATGAAAAAGCAACGAAGGAGAAGTAAAAGCAAATGGGGAAAAAAAGAAATAAAAAAGGGTGTCAAGTATTGGCTTGTCGAATGAAAAATGCAATGAGAGGCTTAAAGGGTACGCTAAAAATACATTCGAGGAAGATGAAGAGGGAGAGGAACCTTGAGAGGTTTCAGAGGAAGAGAGCGAGAATCTTTGCATTTTTATATAGCAAAATTGAGAGATAGAGAGTCAAGGAAGAGCTCAAAAAGAAAGGAACGAAAGCTGAGGGGGCAAGGGAGAGATTGCCACGTGGGACGGTCTGTTCTCTCTCTTCTGCCCTTGACATAACTCACTTTAACTCCGCGCGTTTTTTATTCTTTTATTTGGACCTTTTAGATCGTAACTGTAAGAATGATTTGACGATAACACCCCGGTGTTTATTGTAGGGATCATTATTAATGTACAAGGTGCCATTTAATGAAAAATTTTCAAAGGTTTTGGAGATTTTTGATAAAAAAATTTGTAGTAATTACATTAATAGTTTTATGATATGTGTATAAGAGAAAGCATTAGATGAAGTTTATAAATTTTTTACTGATATGTATTTAAGTAGATTTTAAATAGCTACCATTCATTATACACTCGAATTCAAATACTTAAAATTGTAAGATTAAGAATTAGATTGAGTTTAATATATTTTTTATTTCTTTAATTAATGATTTTATCTATTTCTTATAATTATTCACACTAAATTACATTTCCTTTATGTCGGAAGAACATAGCCAAGGCACATATATTTTTATTTTTCTCAGTCAAAAGAGTATATGTTATAAAACTATGTTAAAAATATTTCCACATGCAGTATGGATCAGGGTATTTTAGGGATTAAAATGTCTTTGACTTGCAAAGCATTCCGAAAATTATTAGACAATGTATAATCCGCGGGAAACCAAGGGTCAAGTCGGCGGATTTTGCTTCCTAATTTTGGGGATTGAATAGATCTGCATGTGTTTTTGCGCTCATTCACATTTTTGTTAAGTAGTTATTAATTAAGTTGTCAATTAAGAAAAAAAAAATCACTAAGAATTTTTTTACATCTTCAAAGACCCTTCAAATCTCCAATTTAGTATTTACGGTATGTATGGCCCAATTAGGTCTTTGTAAATTTTTTTTTCCCTCTCCAGATTTTGTTAGTGCATGAACTTCCATTATTTGCTTAGCGGAACAAATTTCGCATGCCCAGTCCCATTTACAGATTATAATGAGATGAAGATGAAACATGAATCATGCCGAGTGACGGTGGAGTTTGGATTATGTACCGATTTTGAGGGTTTTGAATTGTACTCTTGTAGCAACAATTTTTTATTACGCAAGTGAAAGGCTTTTTATTAGCGAACTATTCGTGACAAAGTGAAACACAAATGACTTTGATATATAAAGTTGCGGACTTGGGATAATTTAAAGACGTTACTTCGACCCCAAAAAAAAAAAAAATTGTAACAATATTGATATACATGTATTTTGCAAAATTTTGACGCGGCTTATTCATTCCTTTCATGTTTTTTTTTTTTCCTTCAAGATTTTGTAATCCTTTTTTTTTTTTTTGGGTCGAAATGACATTCTCCTTCAAAATTCAAGTGATGAATTAAGAAGGTCCTTATTTTAAACATACTATATTGTTAATCTAACACTTATTGATTCAATTTTTGCACGGTGATTGAAGCTATTGGCAAGAAGTCTTCCTAATAATCTATAGGTTTTCGTAATCCATTAATTAAGTAAAGAAGGAAAATAAAGGAAATACAAGGTGATAATTAGCATACATAGAAAGGAGGAGGATCAAATGAACTACTTTAAAAAAAAAAAAAAGAACAAATATTTGATGGATTCTAGATTTAAGGCCAATTTTGATTAGGAACACTCTTCACTTTTTTTTTTTAAATGAAAATAAAGAAAAAAGAGTAAAAATAGAATCATATTTATTCATTTACGAGGGTAAACTCCCTAAAATTTGGTGATAAGGACAGCCAAAAATGATGGGCAGCACCGTTCGTAGCTGGCCAAGATTAAAGGCACGGCCTGCATGAAACTTATACGTAAATGACAACAATGTCTCCACCACAGGTCAAAGGACAAAGATAATAGACTGTACAGTTAGTTACCCTTTTCATTCTTTCTCAATTTTTTGAATTTACAATTAAGGTTAATGTTTCAATAGTGCGTGTGTGTTTGTGTTTTGTTTTTTTTGTTTCCCCCTAACCACTCAAATCTCAAATCCCATACTTTAAATCACAGTATTTTCTATGACAGATCCCCGTTTTGAGAATAATCTCGTAGATGACTCGGCAAAGCTAGCTTGCTTTTACCAAGTTAAAGTATATCCCACAATAAAATAATAAAAGATTGAGATCAAAATTTCTCAGGATTTGCGTTCATTTCAGGCTGGAATATAAAATAAATGAGACACCACTTTTTATTTACATGCATATCCACATATTGCTTGTAATTTGAGAAAGCAAGTGAAGCGCAAGAAGAAGCAGCCCCATGACTTGTCACGAAAGCTAGCTGAATAGGACACAGCTGTGAGGAACATATGGTAAGGCTCCACTTGTTACGTTTTTGCCAAGCATTTGATTCCACTTCTCTCTTTTCTCTCAAAAGGCCAAAAAAAAAAAAAAAAAGTGATGCCAGTTGTTGTTTCAAGTTTTGAAAAATGTTGAACCTTTCCGGAATTAATGTAACTGTTTGATTTCAGCCTCTAAATAAGGTTGGTTTGTTTATCTCTGAGAAGAAAGCAAGCAATCATTTGCAAAATAGATTCCTTAATTTTTGCATTTATATTAGGCTTTGTAAAAAATTTGATTCATTTACAGGCTTCCTAATCATTTCATGCACTTGGCTGTATGGTTTCTTCCGACAAATCTTTCAGGACTTTTCTTAATTAAAAAACCATGAAGAAGGTATAATATTTTTTTTTAAAAAAAATATTATTTAGCTATGCTTAAGTCTTAATTAATGCAACGAAGAGTGAACTCTTGCTGTTTGATAAAACTACTATTGGAGGAAAAAAAAAAAAAAAAGAATCCTTGTTGTTTGATAAAGCTAATCGAAACTTCTCAAATATTTTAAAACACATCAAACGCCTCGGTATCAAGTTTATTATTTTTTTTTTGGCTAATATTGCCATTTCACCTTTGTGGTTTCTTGATGTAAGAAATATGAATACCTTTAATTAATTATCCAATGAAAAGTTGAAATTAAAAAAAAAAAAAGCAAGAGAATTTTCATACATATAGACACATACATATATATCAATTAATTTTGTATTTAATATTTCAATTAATTATGAAAAAAATTTTCAGAATTAATTGAAAAAAAGGCAATCTCTTACTTTTTCCTATAATTTCTTTAATTTTTAAAATTAATTAAAGAACTAAAGGTATCCATATACCAAAATCAAACAACCACCAGAGGCAAAATCATAAGATGAGAAAAAAAAAAATTTTTTTTTTGACACTCTGAAGATTTGGATGTGTTCTAAAATTATATCAAAGAAGATTTTGATCAATTTTATGAAACAAGAGGGGCTTCGCTCTTTTCCCCATTATATGTTAGGCTAATTATTAATTAAGCAAAATCCTTGCACAACCACTCTCTTATTTTGTTAGATGGTCGTCCGAGGATTTTAATTTTAATTTTTTAATATTATACATATAAAATATGGGTTATAAACTTAAAAAGGAAAAAAATTGATCATAAAGAGTCAATTTAACTAGGCACATTCGAACATGGAATTTGATCGATATTTAACTTCTTACAACTGTAGGGGTGGTTGAGATACATAGTAGAGTGTTGACTTGTTACCATGAATCTTAGCCTGTGTCTTAATAAATAAATAGTTAATTAGTATCCCTTTGAGAGTTGGTGCGCTCATGGGACCATTGTTGCATCATCAAGCATGACTTGCAATGTGACATGTTCACTAAAAATTATTATTCTTCATTGAAAAAATTAGGATAGGTTAAGAAATTAAAGAAATTTTGCACTTTCTTATGTTATAATGAGAAGAAAGTCAAGTGTTCTCAACTAGAAGATTAGAATAGATTAAGAAATCAAAGAAAATTTTGTACTCTCTTATGTTCTGATGAGAAGAAAGTCAAGTGTGCAGTCTTGTCCCTAAGAGACAGAATCTTCAATGTGCTTGAGTTTGAGCATTGAGATAAATACAATGAGGCTTGTGATGAGGGGGCCAAAAAAATTTTTTTTTTTGAAGCCTCCTCACAAATATTGATAATTATTAAGACCAAATTCCGACTTTCAACGTAGATCAATCATTTATATTAACTCATTTTTCCCTTTATATATTTTGGTATGTATCAACAGTAAATGAAGTAAAATTATTTTACTTTTAAGCTCAAATTGGGAGCGGATCCTAACCGATTGCAATTTATTACTATCCTTAATTGATTGAACTCAACAGATTTTGTGGAGACTGAAGGTCAAAGCAACAGTATTTGGATACCTTCATTATGGCCTGACCACATGATCGATTAAAACATTAGTGCATGTAAAAAGAATTAAATTCAAGAGCAGCTGGCAATGAGTTGGCAAAGAGCAAATTAAAAGGACCCAAAATAGTGCTAAAATTGGTTAAAGATTAGTTGGGTATGGTCAGCCTAGTGGGGTTAGGGGTTGCTCTATCGGTTAATTATAAAGTTTTGGAGTTGGCTTGAAAATGAAGTTGTTGATGTACGTGGATGAATAATAACTAAAACTAGCGACCCTTGTCTTGTGGCAAGTCAACCTCAAGTATTCCACAACAATAAGAATTTTATTAAGTTATAGATATTGTAACTTATACTCAGTTCGTAAATAGTATATATTAATTGTATTGTTCATATAATTTTAAATTGACTGTAAATTACAGCAGGTGTAACTTAACAGCTCTCAACAATAATTATTATTAATGTAGCTGAGATTCATCAGCAATTCAATATCCAAAACTATTTTTGTCAAAGAGCAAAGATTTTATTTAGGGCAGCCAAAGGAATTTTTTTTTTTGGGGGGTTAAAATATCCTATTAGAAGTTTTGTAGGTAGTCTAATATATTACGTGAAAATATTTATATGAATTAACGTTTGCACTTTCCAAAGTTAAGATTGAAACGACATAAAATTAAAAGAGAAGCGAATAGATGTATTGTTTGAATTTCAACTAATTAGAGCATCACCACAAGGCTCTTCAATTAAAATTTTATTACTTATTTGAAGAGCCAAGTCAACATTTAAAGTTTCAAAAGGCACTTTAATTAAAATTCTTCAAAAAAGAAATGATTCTCTCTCTTTAAATTTAGAGAGTTGTTTTCTCCCTCTTCAATTTATATTTTATTACCTTTTATTGAAGAAAGAGAGAAAAATGCTTTAATTATTTTTTACTTCTTCTCTTAAAATAATAACTTTTTGATTAAAATAATATTAACTTATTTATATTTAAAGAGTCTTTTGAAGAATAACATATTTTTTTACTCTTTTATTTACCACATTGATAAATAAATACATATGTAACAAATAAAATTTGTAAAAACTTTTGGAGATGCTCTTACAACAGGTAATTTGTTAAATCAACTACTAATATAATTATGAATAATTTGCATGGCTGCGTGGCTGCGTTGATATTTTTGATAGTTATGAATGATAATGACGAAAAAAGAATGAAAATGAATGATCCAACGTTAATTTTAATGTTAAAGTTGAGACAGCTAAGCCTCCAAGTGGCTTGTCGCCCTCAATTTCCTGGAGCACTCATCACTTGAAATTGTGCGTGAACAGTGAGACAATCCTGGAAAGCCCATTACTCTCACGCCTTTATTATTGTTACTGAGGGGATCGTATTATCTGTCGTGCTCATAACTGAAAGCAAATTAATGAGAGGCGTTCAAGCAAAAGACCGCACAGAGTAGGACTTTTATGAGCAACCCCCCAAATTAACCAGAGAAAGCGGATACCAATGGACATGTCCTCCTCTTCAGAGCCCATGACAGCGGAATCAAAACCCTAACATTTGTCATTGCACTCAAATTAATGAAATGAACTCGTCAACATTAACAGGAAAGCACCCATTAATTAGATGGTAGATATATTATACATGCTTTCAGCAACCCATACCATGCCATGTAAGCTAAGAGAGACAATATATTAAATTAAATAGCTTAAATTAAGAGTACTTTAAGGTATAGTACCTCGCAATCTGGACATTGTTAGATGGTTAGAAAATTAATGAAAGTCAATAAAATATAATCATATAATCATCTGACCGTGCATAAAACCATGAGCATAAAACCTCAGAGGAATGAGGTCCTAGTCAAAACCTCGAAACTTATACATTTTTTCTAATTATATTATAATCTATTGACATTTATAATAAAAATCATGCCAAAATCTCTTCCATCAAAGTCTTGGTGGAGAAACCTACATTGCACAGCACAAAACAGGTTACTTCTAAATAATCATCCTCCATTCAACAAGACTCAAAATCTATTAGTGTTTTATATCAAACCCTTGTTTAATATCGCCACCGCACCAACATTGTATAATTGGGTTCATGCTCTATTCATGCGTTCTAAATAAATTTAAGAATGATAACCACTCAATTTCTAATAATTGTTCAGAATAATGTTATAAAACAATGATCATTCTTATAAGTACAGCATTGGCTTTCATGATTCAACGTTCGGTTTCTATCGTTGTTCGTACGAACAAGTCAGCCTCATAATCAACAACCAAAACTGCTGATTACACATAAATTAAATAACTATTTTTCATACTAATTTACCATCTTCAGTGGTATAAGAGATGTATGTCTACTCAATTCTCTCAAATCTCTTCACCAGCAAAAGTTCTTTGATCCATCAATAACATATTGGGTGCATTCACATGGGGAATACGATTTTCTGAGGCTGAATTCAAACTAAAATGTATAAGGTAAGTTGAACACTGTATTTTACTCTTTAAAAATCAAATATTGAGATCCTCAATATTATTCTCTTTTAATTTTTACTTAATTTCTAGAATTACCTTCCATTAATACACTTTTAATATTTATAACTAACACAAACACACATATATATTTATTTTGTTTGAATATGTAATTAATGCATAATTTAATGTACGATATAAATCGTATTAATCGATGGTCTAAAAATAGTGAGAGGAGGGATACTTTGTAAAACACAAGAGTTTTTAATCGTCTCAAACCCTAAATAATAAATAAGCAAGGAGAGCAAGTGCTGAAAAAAAATTTTGCTGAACAAGTAGCTAATAATTAATAATATATAGCTACCAGAAACATGTCAAGACATTGATGAGCAAATGGAACAAGTAGTTTGCCCGGTCGAGAAATTCTCGATGAACAAGCCGCTCTAAGTTTAAGTTGCGAGGGAGAAGATTGCTGTCGTACAAAAGAGTTGTGACGGTGGCTGCTGGCTGAGACATTAGTGCTGTCACTAACCACACCAGTGACCTGAGCATCATTGGCACTATTGACTGCAGAAAAAAAAAAATCTTACACAAATTTGAAAAAAAATTTGACCATTCCGTCGTGCAAAAAAATTTTATGCCATTATTTTGTAAAATACTGGAGAAATAATCAATTACCACGATCATCAAGATTGAAGAAGAAGATGGGAGCAGGTGTGGAGAGGAGTCATGTTGAAGGTAGAATGAATCTTGACATCAAAGAGAAAGAGAGACAGCGAGAGAGCATTAGAGCTTAATTAATTTGCTGTTTGCTGGTTGGTTGGTGACGTTGATACGCTGAGAGTTGAGACTTTAGTAAAGGGTAAAATTAATTTACGTGGTCACGAAGCTACTGTTTCTTCAGACCTACTCTTCTTTGTGCCAGTTGCAAAGGGCTGAGAAACCCAAGTGTTTTTTCTGGGCTTAAAAGTTCTCGCAGCATTGGACTCACGGACAATTCCTCTTCTAGAAATCTACACCACATATTGAAAATTCATGTCAGTACATTGGGCCATTAAGCTTTTTTTGGTCCTTATATTATTTTCTTTTGTCCCTTTTGCTTGAGTTGTGATTTTTAACCGCAAACCCCACTTTTTAATTAACCCTATTTATTCCCGGATTCAACTTGTTATGTGTGTGTGTACACACGTATACATATATTTCCAAATATTTTACGAGCGAGATATGTTTATACTCATTGAAAGTAACTCCATTTCAAAACCATCCTTTTGTTTAATTGCATCATATCTTTATGTTCATAAATCATGAGCTGATTTCCCAATAAATTTGTTTGGACAAAAATTCTGGCATATGCATATAAAGCAAAACCATTCTAGTTATGGCCATCTTATATGCTAGCATCCTTTAGGTAATATGTGGCCACCACCATAGATGGAGATGTTATTAGCAAACCAATTTAATCCACGACTTTCTGATTGTAAATAATCACACTATAAAAAAAGCTTTTGAGTCAATCATCAGCCATATATGAACGATTGTCTTGGCCAAACCAATAATTTGTAGGGCTTTACAGATAACTAGGTAGTTGTACTTGAATGCAAGAATTTGTATAAATCATCTATAAAGAAAGAAGTATTACTCAAGAGATTAAGGGCCAATTTGAAAAAACTGTAATTTTTTAAATAATTGTTATAGGTTATGTTGTAAAAGTAATTAGCTGTGAAGAGAATTAATTAGCTATTTGGTAAAATTTATTCTAAAAAATACTGTGAGTTTTAAAAGTAATTATTGTTATTTAGTAAATTTTATTATTAAATTACTCTGAAGAAATAAATAACTAAAATGTACATTACTTAGGATAAAATTTACTTAAATATATAAAAAAGATGTGTATACCATATTTTTAATTATGTATTATAATAATTTTAACTAAACATAAAATTTAAGAATTTATTGTCATAGAAAATTTTTGATGTAATGTAAAATATAAAGAAGAAATAGGGTAAATAAAAGGAATGTGTGAATTATAATAAAAAATTATTAAAATATTAATTTTATTTTCAATTTAGATAATGATAATTTTAATTTTAGATAATAATTGTATCGATACTTATGGAATTATATTAAATAATAAAATTAATTTTTAAGATCAAAATAAAAAATCTATTCATTCTCTTTTTTTTAACATCAGTTGTAAAATAAATTGATTTTGACCAAAGTGATTTTGATTTTTTTTAAACCAAATACTAAAATTACTTTTTAGATTTTCAAAATCACTTTTTAGGCTCACAAAAATAATCCCAAATAGACCTTAAGTATGAGAGAAGGATTATGGATGAATAATTAATTCTCGAATTTCTGTCGTTTTAATATCTAGAATTTCAATGTAAATTTGGATGAAAATGATCAACCAGGGTAACTTTGAAAATAAATGTGATCCAGTGGAAAATGGGGGTTAGTGAAATAAATTGGGTTCAAAGGGTTAAAAATGGTTCAGGACAGTCCATTCGAACCTGAAGTAAAAATGGTTCAGGACAGTCAGTAAAATGGACTCCAGATAACGAAGTGCAAAAATATTGCTGCAGCCGTCAGGGATGATAACATGCAGGCTTGGGCTGGCTTCTTGAAGACTAGGCCTAAGGCCATTAGAATGGAAGTGTGAGGGCCTAGACTAGGTTTCATGTGGGCTTCGGCTTCTAATTAATTTTTAAAAATTTTTTAATATTATAAACTTCAAATAAGTTAATACTAATTAAGTAATTATAAGCAATAATTAATTAAAAAATAAATATTTTAAAATAAAATAATAAAAAATGAAGTAAATAAAATTTTAAAAATTTAATTTTTTAGTGTTAAATTTATAATTTAAGCGCTTTTTATTAATTAACATTTAAAAAAATTTAGTATTATAATTTTTAATTTTTTATTCAATATTGATATATTAATTATATAATTAATATTTCTTATTTTATATTTTTATTATTTTTAAATTTTAATTTATAAATTCATTTTTTTAATAAAAAATAATGAACTTCGGCTTGGCTCATAAATGTTTCTCTAAATTCTCATGTCCAATGCCCAAACCAAAACTTGTAAAAATAAGTTGGGCCGGCTCAGAATTTTTTGTCATCCAAAACAGTTGTTGTTTTATTATTATTATTTAATATTTGTAGTTTTAAGAGATCTTTTAATTTTTAGTCTTTACCTTCATAAGATTTGAATTCAAACAATCAATTAAATAAAATTACATAAAATATTATTCTTACAAAGTATAAATATATAAAGCATGCATCTATAATTTGCATCAATCAAGTGAAAATTGAATTTGTTATTCCATCGTAGAGTATTAACTGAATCTTTAAATCTAGGCTTCGTAAATGGATCACTATTGATAGTTTTATGACAACGAAAATTAATGCATATTTTAATGTCTTTAATAAATAAATATACAAGGGGATTAAAAAAAAATGTTTGATCGTCATATCCAGGCTTTGATTTTAAAACACGAATTAGAAAAGGAAAAAAAAAGTTAACAAGAGGGATTTAAACTCTGATAATTGATTTATCAAATTAACTTCACAGCTTAGTGATTTGGATGAGCCGCTTGTTTCATCTTCAGGGAAATTCATGCTGGGATTCTTTAGCCCTCTCTTTAGTACAGACAAGTACTTAGGTATATGGTACAATAGGCCGGCGAAAGACTGTGGGTACTACGAGCCACTAGTGTGGGTTGCCAACCGGAACATCCCAATCCTACATGATGAGTCGGCAAGTCTCACGATAGATAGCAATGATGGCAATTTGAAGATTTTACGCGAGGGGGGACATCCTATCGCTATAATCTCGATTCAAGAAGAAGGTAATATCACGAGGGCTACTCTGCTTCAGTCTGGCAATTTTGTCCTGCAGGAAATGAATTCGGATGGTTCTGTAGGGCCGGTGCTTCGGCAAAGCTTTGATTATCCAACTGATACCCTTTTGCCGGGGATGAAATTGGAACCGATTTGCAAACGGGTCATAAGTGTTTCCTCCAATCATGGATTGGTGATGACTCTCCTGCCCCAGGGTCATTTACTCTAAGCTTGGATTCGAACTCTGGTAACCAGTTGATCATCCAGTCAACAGAAGGAAAAAACTACTGGAAAAGTGGGATTCTGGTAAGTGGGCACTTCAACTTCTCTGACTCGGAGAGTATCAACCAGTTTTATAACTTTAGCTACATTGCAGATGGAAAAGAACAATATTTCTCTTATTCTGCAAATCAAGATGTGATCTCTTCGTTTCCTCTGTTGAAAATTGATCCCGATGGTGGACTCACAGGCCACCGCTTCACTATTAGTCCCTGCGGTCTTTGCCAAGACTCTGATCAGGCTCGTGAGCTTCCCTGTGGGAGAGAGATTTTTGATTTCAAGGTCGAATATGGTAACATGTCTGGGCAAGGATTCAGGTTCAGAGAAAGTGAGAATATGAGTTTAAATAAATGCAGGTTTAAATGCGCGGAAAATTGTTCATGCGTTGCCAGCGCCCCCACAAATAGTGTAACCAACACTGGATGTGAGTTTTGGAGTAAGGGGGCAAAGTTTGAAAAGATTAGTGATCCCAACTTTGTACGGCCAATATACATCTTTGAACCCAAAACTGGTAAGCCAACATGTGTATTTGATCAAATACATTTACAGAAACCATTCAACAATATCTTTGAAGAGTTTAATTTATTTGTATTTTTTAAAATTTCAGAAAATAAGGAGTGGCGAGTTTTTGTAATTGTAGGAGCTCTTCTAGTGCTCCCGTTGTACATCCTTTGCTGCCTAATGTGGATAAAATACAAGGAAAAAGGTATATGTATGATTCCATTTCTTCATCTAATGTAGTTTATCATAGTGAGTGACACTGACGTGTACACTACATATCCTTTAGACAGTTTTCTCATCTCAATCTTGATTTCTTTCTGCTGCTAATCATAAGTCCGAAAAAATCCTTCTTATGTATCTCAATTAGCTGAAGGCAGAATGGACCAACAGAACCTAGTACATGAGCTTGGAGATTGTCTCTCAACTTTCATTGGCAAAAGAAGAATAAAAGATACGAAGCACGAACTGAAGGGGTTGAATTTTCAAACAATTGCTGCTGCTACAAACAATTTCTCACCTACAAACAAGCTAGGGGAGGGTGGTTTTGGTCCAGTATACAAGGCAAAATAATTTTTTTTCAATTTTTATTAACTTCATTACTATTATTAGTTGTATAAATAGTTAGAATCAGGGCTCATCATCATTGCAGGGGAAGTTAGTAGATGGGCAAGTAATTGCAGTGAAGAGACTCTCAGGACGGACAGGTCAAGGAAGCGTAGAGTTCAAGAACGAAGCTAAAGTCATCGCGAAATTCCAGCACACAAATCTAGTGAGGCTTATAGGATGTTCTCTTCATGGAGCAGAAAGGACTTTAGTTTATGAATTCATGCCAAACAAAAGCTTGGATTTCTTTACTTTTGGTAGGTCTTTTCGGTAGGTCTTTTCGACATTTAAGACTCAGGTTTTCATCTATTTCACTAATATACATCACGGGTATTTCATATGATTTTCCTTTTCTTCCCTTTGAGACAGATTCTGTTAGGAAAAAACTATTAAATTGGAGTAAACGTCTTAGCATAATTGAATCCAAAAATATCTGATTTCGGCATGGCTAGAATTTTTGAAATGAATGAATCAAAAGTGAACACAAACAGGGTTGTTGGAACTTAGTAAGTGCCTTCTATATTCATCTACAATTTATTTCATATTTTCGCATGCGGATGACTATTTAACTGATGTTTTCTCCCTTTCAAGTGGATATATGGCTCCAGAGTATGCCATGAATGGCATTGTTTCAATGAAAGCGGATGTATTTAGCTTCGGAGTCTTACTACTTGAAATTGTCAGCGGCCGGAAGAACAGCAGTTGCTACGATGAAGAGCGCCCGCTCAACCTTGTGGGATACGTTAAGTGCATTCAACCAGATTATATATGTTGATTTAGAAACAGTCATTGGGTCATTTTTGGTTCTAAAATGTTCACTTCTTTCAGGCATGGCAGTTGTGGAAAGAAGGTAAAGCTTCCGAGCTAATGGAAGCAGCATTGGATGGACCATGCCCCCAAAATGAAGTACTGAGATGCATTCATGCAGGTCTCTTGTGCGTGCAAGACAAGCAGTAGATAGGCCTACAATGGACGATGTTGTTTCAATGCTCAGGAATGAATCTGAGTTCCTGCCTGCACCAAAACAACCAGCATTTTTCATCAGTGTTGCTGCTGAGGAGCAGAAAGGTTCCGAGAATAAATCAGAGAATCATTGTTCCATAAATGACTTAACAATTTCAGTGATGAAAGCTAGATGAATATATGCAAGTCAGATAATTGTTTCAGAGTAAATATCTAAGCTTCCATGAAGAAAATAAAAGCTTCTTCATATGTATGCAGATATTTGGTTAATTTCATGTTCCTATGTGTAATATATATATATGATTTTATAGATCATTCATTTACCGAAACAAAGAAAGTTTTGTAAAGGTTAACGGACAATTTTCAAAGTAAATTGTTACTGTTGAGTAGCAATCAATTAAACTAACAATTGAGACGGATCATTTGATCTGAATTACGATGAAGAACCCCTAATTTGATCTAATTAAATCACTCATTAAACAGACAGAAACAAGAACGAATAAACCCGGGTCTTTTGTGACTGGCTATAACAGACATTGACTTATTTGACTCGAGTAATACATGTGCTGCTCACTTAGGAGTTAAGTGAGTCATTAACTCAAAACACTGAGTATGATCATATAATTGTCGACGCGTGCTGTTTAATGAGTGGTGTTTCTTTCAATAATCTCACATCATAGATATGTTGATATTATTCTATATTTACGAGACTATATGACTCTTAATTATTAATGCGAAACAGATAAGATAACAAGGAGGAAAATGTTTGAACAGTTAAATTTCAACGAGGACAAGGAGAAACTAAAAAAATAATGATGTGTTAAATTAATTAAAGTTACTTCATATTCAAATTTTATTTTATGTGTCAACAATTCCAAAATTTCTGCTGACATATAAGGATTGAAATAAAAAGATGTTGTTATGAAACTTCATTTTGATGACTATATATATATACATACACGTACTCTAAAAAATACTTTAGACACTCATAATTTTATAAAAATTTATATCATAAATATACACTCAATGTCATTTGCTAATAAGGATATTTTAATATAAATAAATAAATAATTAATCTAGACATACATATAATGCATGCTTGTACCCATGAAATATACAGTGTGACTATAATATTTTGTACTATATTTTTTATTCTCAACAAATGCATTCCATCACATAAATCATTAGTTTTAACTAATGTTAATCCTCAATCAAATTATTCATCACTCTTATCAAGGAAGTCAAAACTCGCAAGTTCTCCACTTTCATGATGTAGTAGAAATCATACTAATCAAATTTCTCTCAAGCACAATAAAATTATGCCATTTAATTTCATATTATAGGGGCATATTTATATTAAATATATTATCAAACCCAGTTACTGATTATTGATTGCTAAAGGCCTGACATAAATTGCTTATTTATTGTCTTGGATCTAAAAAGACAAGAATGGCTTATTCGTTGTTAAAGATAAAAAATACTAATATATATAATTTGCAATACGGACTCAAATTATTGTACAATGGGTAGAGCTTTTATGGAATCATAGTTAAACTAATATTGAAAGCATATAAAAAATTCTTGACTTGGGTGTTTTAATGCTAAAAATGTCGGAAGAAGAAACAAAAAGGAAGCTTTAAGTGTATGTCTGGAATTTTAAGAGTGTATAGAGTAAAAGTTAACGGGTTTATATACAATGAATGAGTGCCTTAAGTAAATGGGTGTTCAGAATTTTTTTTTTAGAGTGCAAATAATCCTCTGTCTCTGTCTGTCTGTCTGTCTCTCTCTCTCTCTCTCTCTCTCTCTCTCTCTCTCTCTCTCTCTCTCTCTCTCTCTCTCTATATATATATATATATATATTATTTACCCCAAAAAATAAAATAGAAACAAAAAATATGTATTAATTTTTGTCGAATACTTTGTTGACGAGTTAATATATTAGTTTTTTATTAATGTCCAAAAATTAGGTAATTTAATTTATTTTAGACATATGTGAGCTTCAATAAAAATTAATATATATTCTTTTTGTTTTTTTATTTTTATTAATGTCCCCCCAAAAAAAGGAAATATTATTGTAAGATAGTAGTTGTAAAAGCAAACCAAAAGGAATAAAAAATAATGACAGGAAGTCAATAGTTTCATAACATGGATGTTTTGAGATAATTTAAAAAACATGGAGAATAAACAGATACTAAGTTTATGGTAAATATAGATATGTATGTGAGTGTGTACTCCCTCCAATATATGCATGAACAAGCAACATGTATTTGGTTGAGATGTCAAAATTAAATTCATAACCATACTTTTTTCAACAGGACTGAAGGAATTTGCATATAGAAGCTTAAAACAGAACCATATGAATTTGATTCAAAACAGATTACTCGACAGCCGCTCACAAACAGAATGACCAATTCTAACAATTGAGTGCCCAAAAAAAAAAAATTCCTTGTTTTTGGTGCTCAACAAATATTGTAGCTAAACAGTATAGGCTAGGACATATACCAATAGTTAGTCAATTATGCAAGTTTTAAAATGGTGACAGGATACACTAGGATAATATTTACAAAGGATGGTTAGAAGTCTATTTTCTCATTAGTCAATCCCAAAGTTTGAATTAATAATATTCAAAGAGTAGTAGAAGTCTTCTTAGATTAATTAATTCATTTGAAGCTGCCTCGAAAAGTCCTGAAGTCGTCGGTGGGTCGCGCGGGGCTGACTTTTACTGTCGCCTGCATCTCTTCCAGATCCTCATAATTAAAGCCAAATTTTATTGATTGTTCCATTAAGTAAATTAATGGCTATCAAAGCAATAACAAATAATAATCACACCCTTTTGAGCTTCATTTCATTCTTATTATTAGTACTGTTGCCAGGGCTTTGCTATTGCCAGACAGACAAATTACAACAAGGGCAAGTCCTGAAAGATGGGGTGGAGCTTGTTTCAGCTTATGGCAACTTCAGATTGGGATTCTTTAGCCCTTCCGGTACGAGAAAGCGTTACTTGGCAATATATTACAAGAAGCCTAAAGATAGAATTGCCGATGCCTTTTTCAACTGCGCTATGCGGTACGCATATATTTGCTATCAAGAACAATCACACAACGAAGCAATAAATTTGCGGCCAGTTTGGATTGCCAACCGCGACACGCCAGTCTTACGTAATGAATCAGCCAGCCTCGTTATAGATAGCACCGATGGAAATTTGAAAATTTTAGCAAATGGAAAAAGTCCTATTGAGATAAGTTCAGTTCGAAGAGCGGGGAATACTACAAGTGCTACTTTACTGAAAAATGGCAATTTAGTGCTATATGAGATGAATTCGGACGGATTATCTATAAGAAGGGTGCTTTGGCAAAGCTTTGATTATCCGACTGATACACTTTTGCCAGGGATGAAACTGGGGATTGACTTGCAAACAGGGCATCAGTGGTTTCTCGCCGAGGGTTCATACCGTCTTGGCCTTGGGACGGACCCCAATAAGACAAACAAGTTAGTCATTTGGAAAAATGATAAAGTTGTTTGGACAAGTACGATTTCGCTAAACAACTCCTTTAATTCCCATATTCGAAGGATTGAAGATGATGATTACAGCGTCTACTATCCAGGGACACTTGATAGTAAATTCTACGACTTCAGCTACATTTCAAATGAACAAGAGAGGTACTTGACTTATTCTGTAAATGAAAATGTTACATCATTTCCAGTGTTAACTATTGATTCTGCCCGCGGTCTCACGGATGACATTGGAAGAGATATCTTATGCACTCTTTTCGGAGGATGCGAAGATCAGACCACTTACTATGGCTCTGTTCCCCCATTTTACAATAGAGAATCAGAAGGTAAATCTGCTTCAATGTTGAAGTAATTAGTATTGTTATTATTATTTTTTTTTAATCAAAGAAACATAATAGGTCAATAGAGAATTAGGATATGATTTCTGTGCTGATCGTTTTAAAGACGTAATCCTAGTACTGAATATTTCTATCGTTGGCAGGTGGAAAAAAGAACTGGTGGTTCCGGTTAATCATTGCAGCAGCTGTAGTTCTAGGGGTGTGCCTCTTGCTTTACTTAGGCTATGTAATACGTAGAAAATACTTCAACGCCAAAGGTATGCAATCTTCTTTAAAAAAATATATCTGCTTTCATCATTTGACAGCAATAAATTATCATCACAACTGTTAATTACATGCAATAGTTCATTCATAAAATTGGTAATTAAAGTTTCATCGCAAATCAAGTATCTTACCTTTTGGTTCATTGCAGAAGAAAAACGGTGGATGTCTTTGGTCATTGTGGTTGGAGTGCTTTCAGTGGTGCCCCTGTTGAGCTACGTGTCTTTTCTGCTGCTGAAAAAACTGAAGGCCAAAGGTAATCTCTACGAACAGTCTATTTGTTTATTTATCTTTATATCCTTCATGATGGACCAACCAAGCATAAGCATTACGCGAACTATACTTTCCATACCTCTCAACTAGTTGAAAGCATGGTGAATCGGCAAAAGCTATTGCGAGAACTTGGACACAACGTATCACTTCCCACAATATTTGGGAGCAGAAAAACACAAGTTCATAGTGATCAAACCGCGAAGCGTGACTTGAAGATTTTTGATTTCCAAACCATTGCTGCTGCTACGGACAACTTCTCACCTGCCAATAGGCTTGGACAGGGTGGCTTCGGTCCTGTTTATAAGGTAAAATATTCTTGTCTCGTTTTTATGGTTGATGTATTTAAATTATAATTAGTAATTTGAGACAGAGCCAATATGATTTCAGGGGAAGCTACTGGATGGGCAAGAAATAGCAATAAAGAGACTCTCAAAAAGTTCAGGACAAGGAATAGTGGAGTTCAAGAATGAAGCTAAACTCATCGCAAAACTTCAGCACACTAATCTTGTGAGGCTTTTAGGATGTTCGCTTCAGGGAGGTGAAAGGCTTTTAGTATATGAATACTTGCCTAACAAAAGCTTGGATTTCTTTATTTTCGGTATGCCTATGTTGACATGAAGATTTTGCATCTACATAAACTCCCCCCCCCCCTTGTTGACTACTAATTTGAACCAGTCCATCTTGTTTTTTTGTTTTTTTTAATATTATATATTATGAGGCAGATTCTAGTAGAAAAAGTTCATTAGACTGGAAGAAACGCTTCAACATTATTGAAGGGATCGTTCAAGGGCTTCTATATCTGCATAAATATTCAAGATTAAGGGTTATTCATAGGGATTTGAAAGTCAGCAATATCTTACTTGATGAACAAATGAATCCAAAAATATCTGATTTTGGCATGGCTAGAACTTTCACAATGAATGAACTAGAAGCAAACACAAACAGAATTGTTGGAACGCAGTACGTATATGCATGCTGTACTTCCTAGCACTCATAGAGCATGATTATTAACTAATGCATAAATAAATTATTTCCTTAATTTCAATGACTGATTATTGCTCATTTATTTTGCAGTGGCTATATGTCCCCCGAGTATGTGATGAATGGCATTGTCTCAATGAAATCTGATGTATATAGCTTCGGAGTTTTGGTACTGGAAATTGTAAGTAGCAAGAAGAACAATGGCTCTTATGACACAGAACGCCCACTCAACCTAGTCGGATATGTGAGTGATAAAAAATCCCCTGTTAATTTAATAAAAAAAAGAGCAATATTAGCTTAGCTTATTCAAGCAAAACTTTGCCCTGTTTCAGGCCTGGCAACTATGGAATGAAGGCAAAGCTTTGGAGTTAAAGGACCCAACATTGGATGAATCATGCTCTCCCGAGGAAGTTATGAGATGTATTCATGTGGGTCTTTTGTGTGTTCAAGACCGAGCAGCCGATAGACCAACAATGTCCGATGTGGTTTCCATGCTTAGCAACGATACCATGGCTCTGCCTAAACCAAAGCAACCGGCATTTTTCATTCATATTTCTTCTGATTATGAAGAGCCAGAAGTTACTGAAATCAAGTTAGAAGTTTGCTCTGTGAATGATGTGACGATATCAAGGATGGAAGGTAGATGAGTCTATACTATAGTAATATCATTATTTAAGAATAATTTTAGTGATTTAGTACCCATTTTATGATTTCATATAATGAATGTGTGACTTACTATTTCGGGTGACATTTTGGAATAACTTTTAGAATAAGTGGCATCACTCTGCCGTCTATTGTAAGACTTTCAGATGTATCCAAGAGTAACTGAGTACAAAAATCGTTCGTTTTTCATTTTGAAAACGTATTGTGAAGAGTTTCGTTCTATACGGGTCAGCTTTCTATGGTAAATAATAAAATAAGATCGAAGACAAAGGGAACTATGGTTCTGGTTGCTACATAATAAAAAGAAATTATAAACTAATCATTCATAGTCAAACAGATACTAAACTTAAAATTAAGATTTGCAATTTTGTGGGCAAATACAAAATAAAGTCCTTTGTGATTTCAAGTGTACATGGCGTATTTGCGAGTGGGTATAGGGTTTCTTAATGATTGGCAAGTTATTTTCTCACCAAACAAATTTAATGTTGATGTGGGGGTCTACTATCCAGCCACTAACCAACTTGACCAAATTTTAGCATAATAATTATTATTATTATTATTTTACATTAGCACAACTCATTATTTAAACAATAGTAAAATCGATCAGTCAAAAGAATAATTAAGATGGAGGGGCCTCCATCGGGATCCATTGGAGGGAATTGTGGATCTCTGTTTTTGGTGGACATTATTATGTTTATAACATACCTTTGGGAGTAGACCCCTCGCCTTGGAAAGTTTGTTACAAACAGAATAAGATAATAAAATAAATCTTTAAAAAAATTTAGTAATTATTAATTTTTGTTTAAAATATAAGCAACATCGCTCCTCCTCATTAAAGTCAACGATTTCCCATCTTAGCGAAAATGCTGTGATCCAGTTCTCCATGGTTTCATTTAATGGCCAGCGGCAAAGAAACAAATTGCTTCCTGCTAAGATTTTCTTTATGTTCTCTCTTACTCTTGATCATAGGATCTTGTTAATGCCAGGGTACAAATAACTTACAACAAGGCCGTCTGGTCAAAGAGCTGGTTTCTGCGATTCAAAGATTCAGGTTGGGATTCTTTAACGCTCCTTCTACAACGACCCATTACTTAGCAATCTCCTACATTAAACCTTATGAACTGGGAGACGACGAGATAGACAAGCTACTGTGGATTGCAAACAAGAACACACCAATCTTTGATACATCCGGAAGTCTTGCAGTAGATAGCAACGATGGCACTCTGAAGATTCTGCACAACGGAGGAGGTCCCATTGCGATAATTTCGATTCAAAGGGCACGTAATAATACAAGCGCTACTCTTCAGGATTCTGGCAATCTTGTCTCGCAAGAAATCAATCCTGACGGATCTACAAGGCGGGTGTTATGGCAGAGTTTTGACTATCCGACTGATACATTTCTGCCTGGAATGAAACTGGGGACTAACTTGGAGACTGGGCAAAAATGGTTTCTTCAATTCTGGATTACTGAAGAATCCCCTGCCCAAGGATCGTTCACTCTCGGCGTTGACCCTAATTTCACAAATCACTTGAGCATCTGGTGGAGGGGCGAATTCCACTCGAATATCGGGGTCTGGCGGAACGGGAAGTTCGATTCCTCAGGGGATTCTACAATTTCCGACTTCATATTTAGCTAAACTTCAAATAAACAATAAAAGTACTTTACATACTCTGTCAAAGGAAACGTTACGTTGTTTCCAAGATTAAGAATAATGGTGGACGGTACACTGGCCACCCGCAACGGGACGAAGAAATTAATTGAGGGTTATCCAGTTTGCAGAAACGCTTCTTCTGATTTCAAGACCATAACAGCCCTGACGGGTGATATATCTAACGATGGATTCACTTTGAAGAAAGTGACCATTAACGATTGTCAGCTTGCGTGCCAGAAAAGTTGTTCCTGTATTGCATTCGTCTCCACAAATGAAAATAATAAAACCGGCTGTCAGGTTTGGAGCGAAGGGACGAATTTTACTGATACTGTGTTCACAAATCCTGTATTCGGTTACCGGTTGATATACATCCGAGAAACCATAGCCGCGGTGACCAGGTGAGAGGTGAAGAGTTTAATTAATTTGACTGATTGGATGTTAATTTTTGGGGAATCAAAATGATTGTATGTGTGCATGTGCATGACAAAGAAATTACATACAAAACACTAATAAATTTTTTGTAGGTAGATTATTGACTGAGCTGTCGTTTATTTAATAATTTGTAGATTATTGACTTGGCCAGCGTCTATTTAATTATTTGTCAAAAACTTGAGTTGACTTTGATTGCTTTGAAATCTTACTTAACTTGGTTGTTATCTCAATAGGTTTTCATAACATTTGAATAAAAAACTCTCCTTAGTGTCCCCTGTGAGAGCATTTCTCAAAATGTCAATGTCATGCTGTTGACTGCACGTCTGTACTAAACTGTCATCTAGCATCAATTCATTTGCTAATTAATGTGTACACATTGGCTCAGTTAGCTAAGGCCAGGAGGGGCTTCACCCCTTTGTGGGTCATTATATATAAGTTTTAAATGTATTCTAAACTTCTTTTAAAAGAGTAAAATAAAAAAAATTAGGCATTTTTTTATATAACAAAAAACTTGTAGTTTAGTGATAAGAGTATTTTAAGTAATTTTAGAGATACAAACTTAAATCCCAATAGCCATATAATTTTATTTCTTTAAATATTTTGGCTTTCAACAACTCAAATTTTATTATTTTCTCTTAACTTTTAAAGAATAATAGTAATAAATTATTTATTTTAAATTGTGAATCTCATCTTGAACATAAAAAAAATAATAAGTACACTTAATTAAATTAAAATTTTTTAAACTAAGCCTCCCTAAAGTAAGGACCTGAATCCGTTAGTGTGTGTACACATATTAAGATTATAGAATGATAGGCTTATAAAGTTAAGATATAAAGTTAATTTATATCACAGGACAGCCAGTAAGACATATAATTTGGTGTTATGTCATAGGGGAATGGTATATTATTATTAGTTATCAAACCTCGTCGTTTCTCATCTAAATTTATTGTGGTACCACATTAATCGATCATAAACTTTCGCATCCCAACTTTGTGAGTGTATTGGTACTCAAAATTTTACTTTACAAACTCACAAGTGATGTAATGTGCGGGTTTCATTTAATACTTCCTCTTCGTGGATCGCTCGTCATTGTAGCAGGAAAGAAAGGGTCCTTCGAAGAGGGAAAGAAAGGGTGGAGTAGGAGGACGCTGAAGGCAGTAATAGCAACTCCACCAGTAGTAATCGTATTTCTTTGCATGTGCTATCTAACATGGAGAAAAATATACAAGGCCAAAGGTAAGCATTTTTTTTGTAATATTTATGATTAAAATTTAGCTTATCAGATAATCAGGATAACGTGAGATGATGGAATTATTTTTCATGATACAACATTCTGGCTACTTTTATTCTTATCTTATCGCTATTTTATTTAGTTTGTCACTTTTTTTGGGGGGGGGGGGGGAATCGTTTCTGCCAATAATCACATTAGGACTTGAACAATGCTTTCAATATATATGTATGTTAATTTAGTGGAAAAAAGGAATCAAGAGAGGATATTAACGAGATTGGGATAACTTGTCACTTTCAACCACACAACAGAAAGGAAAAACACAAGAAAAAGTTCATAGCATGAGCCATGACTTGAAGATATTTAACTTTCAAGCGATTGTTGCGGCTACAAACAATTTCTTACTATAAACAAGCTCGGAGAGGGTGGTTTTGATCCGGTTTATAAGGTAATTAATCAAAATTTTTGCGACTACCATTGATATCTAGCTACATAGCTAGTGCTTACACTTTAATTCGTGGTGTTGAATAATTTCAGGGAAAGTTACCAGATGGGCGAGAAGTAGAAATGACAAGACTCTCAAGAAATCCAGGACAAGGAATGGTGGAGTTCAAGAATGAAGCTAAACTCATTGCGAAACTCCTGCACAATAATCTTGCGAGGCTTTTAGGGTGTTCTCTTCAGGGAGAGGAAAAGATTTTAGCCTACGAGTACATGCCCAACAAAAGCTTGGATTTTTTCATTTTCGGTATGTCTCTCTTCAAGTTCAACGATTGAGAGCGTGATAGTAACAATTCTATGCATATATCGCTTATTAACTATTCTTAACTTCCTTTATACCTTCATTATATTTTGAGACAGATTCTGGCAAAAAGAACCAACTAAATTGGCAAAAACGTTACAATATAATCGAAGGGAACGCTCAAGGACTTACTTATCTACATAAATATTCAAGGTTACGAGTGATTCACCGAGACTTGAAAGCAAGCAATATTTTACTCGATGACGAAATGAATCCAAAAATATCCAATTTTGGCTTGGCTAGAATTTTTGGGGTGAATCAACTAGAAGTGAACACAAACAGAGTTGTTGGAACATAGTAAGTGTACTAATAAATGTTGGCTTTCTTCATAATAAGTATACTTATAACTTATTGTGCTTTATTTTTCTTTTAGCGGTTACATGTCTCCGGAGTACGCCATGAGTGGCATTGTTTCAATGAAGATAGATGTGTTTAGCTTTGGAGTTTCAGTATTGGAAATTGTGAGTGGTAAAAAGAACAATAGCTGCTTTCATTCAGAGCGCCCACCTAACCTTATAGGATACGTAAGTGTTACTATTCAGCCAAATCCTTTTGGATAGCTTATGCATTTTGATATTCAGAGGGTACTCGTATTGATATTTTTCTTTAATTCCATTATTAGCACTTAGTATATCAGCTTAAGTTTTTGGTTCAAATAATTTCACTAACAATATGTTAACAGGATCTTTTAAAACCTGTCTTTAATACAGTTGTTAGACCCTTATCTATTATCTTAAGTTCTTGGGTCAAGTTGTTTTAATAACAGAAACTCTTTCAGGCATGGCAACTCTGGAATGAAGGGAAATGTTTAGAGCTTGTGGACACAGCACTGGTCGAATCATATTCTCCTAATGAAGTACTCAGATGCATTCATGTGGGTCTGCTGTGCGTACAGGATCAGCCGGCGGATTGACCCACAATGTCCGATGTTGTTTCCATGCTCACAAATGAGACTACGATTTTGTCTGCGCCAAAACAACCAGCATTCTTTGTCGATGTTAATCCGGATGAAGAAGTACTGGCTGTTCTCAACAATGATTCAAAACATTGTTCCTTTAATACAGGACAATGTCAGTGTTGGAAGCACGATAGATATACTACTAATTAATATGATCATCTACGCTATGTGATTATTAAATACTAGTAATTAACGATTGAGCCATTGACTGTTCACTTTAATTAGGAGGCATCGACTTCTCCTGGTGGAAGCTTGCGCATAAGGCCTAACAAACGACCCGCCAGTTTTAAAATTAGTTAAAAAAAATTAGCTTAATCATAATTAAAGTTAAAAAAAGGATTTGATTGCCAATATCAAAATTCAGAATCCAATTTTGACTTGTCATTTAATAAGAAAAGACTATGATTTTTTTTAAAAAAAAAGTTAGGATACTTGTCCAACATTTCCATAATATGTCTCCTCACGTATACATCAAATAATTAATTATGGTTGACTTTGTTTTCGTTTTGAAGACAAAATGATAGGTAACTTGTCGTATATATTTATTTGCTTGAAATTATTGGCAAGTCTTGTTGCTAATATTGTCATTATTCAGGAATGTTAAAATATTATATAGAGGATACAAAAGCATAAATTAATGGCAACGAAAAGTTGTTCCATGGGAGATTTGTCTTCAGATGTTAAATTTAGGATGATTATTTGGCTATATGATGCTTCCATGAAAAAACTAACACTTTCAAAGTCCACAGCCAATAGTCACGGTCCTTGACTGGTTGATGCATATTATATTTCTAGTACTACTATTATTCAGTGACTCATTTTTTGCATTTACACTTGTGTGTGCAAGACCAATGAGCAGATAGGTTATCAAACAACGCACATTTTGATTCATTAGTTTCACTAATGGGTTTCAAACAAAGAATTGGCCTGCTTATCAGCTTTTCATTCTTTGTTCTCTTGACGGGGCCTTGCCATTCCCAGACTGACAGATTACTCCCTGGTCAACTTCTCAAAGATGGAGATGAGTTGACTTCAGCTTCTGGCAACTTCAGGATGGGATTCTTTAGCTATGAGTACTTGGAATTTCGGTACTTAGGAATATGGTACCATAGGCCTACAGATCCATCTGATTCGCACTGGTCCTACGGGTCCCCAAAAATAAATCAACCAGTGTGGGTTGCCAACAGAAACACCCCAATCACTGATAAATCCGGAAGCCTTACAATAGACAGCAGAGATGGCAATTTAAAAATCTTACACAAAGGTGGAAATCCTATTGTAGTAAGTTCGGTTCAAGCAATGAGTAACACAAGTGCTACATTACTTGGAACTGGAAATTTTGTATTATATGCGATGAATTCGAGTGGATCTACGGAGCAGGAGCTGTGGCAGAGTTTTGACTATCCAACTGATATTCTTCTGCCAGGAATGAAACTGGGACTTAACTTGCAAACTGGGCACGACTGGTTTCTCCGGTCATGGACATCAGAGGACTCTCCTGCTGAAGGGGAATTTACGCTCAGCATTGATCCAAATGTCTCAAACCAGTTGATAATCCGGCGGAGAGGGGAAGTCCTTTGGACCAGTGGCCTTTTCCCAGAATGGCGAGTTCCTGACCGTGATTCCAGCTTCAACTTCAGCTACACTTCAAATGAGCAAGGAAGATATTTCAATTATTCTCTAAATGGAGATTTTTCGTCATTTCCAACACTTCAAATTGACTCCAAAGGTTCACTTACTGGTGCTCTTTCTATTTCATGCCCTGACTCTGAGGGATGCGTGAGGCTTTCCAGCTGCATAGGATATTTTCCAGATGATTTTGAATTGAACTGGGCACAGAAGCGGGGTTTCATGTCTGCGGATGGGTTCAAGTTCAAAGGTGGTAACAACATGAGCATAGATGATTGTGCAAACAAATGCATGAATAATTGTTCCTGTGTTGCCTTTGCAATCACAAATAACAATAACAATACTGGATGTGAGATCTGGAGCAGAGGGCCAAAGTTCATAGAGGATAATAATAAAACAGATGCTCGCAACATAAGCATGTGGGAACCCAAAGGTATTTCTGCTTCTGTAATTTTAATAAAGTAAATACTGCAATTTGATGTATCGCGTTCAAGCTGGAGAAGAAATTGTAAGGTATCAATTACTAGTAAGTGATACAAAGACTTAAATTTTAGGACTTGCATCTTGCATCCCTTTGTTCTTTATTCCAGACCAATAAAGCAGATCTAATAGACCTATCATTTAACTCAAGACAACACCATAAATACTTCAAGTTCAAGATGTTTAATTTTCTCAAAAGCAGAGTAAATCCTGAAAATTTACTACCTTGACTTTAATATGTTTGAAATTTGTATACAAGAGGATGTATGTCACCAAGTCATAAATGTTTTGCCTTCAGAAATTTTCTTAAAAGTCTAGCATGCACAATTTAGGAAATAAACTGTTTTTATGCTTTTCATTTGAATATAGGCATTGACGAAAAGAAGTGCCAGCTCTGTTTAATCATTCCACTAGCAGTAGCTCTCCCTATGGGGATCCTGTCATGTTCATTATGCTTTCTGGCAAGGAGAAAATTCAAGGCAAATGGTATGCAATCTGTCAAAAATATCTATCGTTATTGATGATCAACAAAAGTAACCATTAAGGTTTTACTTAAGCCTGTCGCTCTATCGTTTATTGCAGAGAAGTGGTGGATTTCATTAATCGTTGCTATAGCTGCAGCTTTAACATTCATACCTCTGTTGAGCTACTTAGGTTATCTGATATGTAGAAAAATCAAGACTAAAGGTAACAATATGGAAAAGATATTATTACTACCAGTGAACAACAAGAATCTGAACTATGCCTTTCGTGATCTTAATTAGGGGAACAAATTATGAACCAAAAGAAGCTGTTACGTGAACTTGGAGAAAACCTGTCATTTCCCACAACAAATGGCCACGGAAAAACTAAGGGAAATGATCAACACAGCATGAAGCACGGATTAGAGATCTTTGATTTTCGAACAATTTCTGCTGCTACAAATAATTTCTCAGCAGTAAATAAGCTTGGAGAGGGTGGTTTTGGTCCAGTTTATAAGGTAAAATTTTCCAACGTCTATTGATATTAAGTGCATAACTAGTTATTCTTATGGAGACATGATTTCAGGGGCAACTGCTAAATGGACAAGAGGTAGCAATAAAGAGACTATCAAGAAGTTCGGGACAAGGAATAGTGGAGTTCAAGAATGAAGCTAAACTTATTGCGAAACTCCAGCATACAAATCTGGTGAGGCTTTTAGGATGCTCTCTCCATGGAGAAGAAAGGCTTTTAGTCTATGAGTTCATGCCAAACAAAAGTTTGGATTTCTTTATTTTCAGTAGGTTCTCTTCAATATTTAAATAGTATTTGGCTTCGACATTTCTCTGTTTTATCAACTAATAATAGTTGGTTTTGTTTCTGTTATACAATGAGACAGACTCTCGTAGAAACAACCGACTGAATTGGAAGACCCGTTTCAGTATAATTGAAGGGATTGCGCAAGGACTTCTTTACCTCCATAAGTATTCAAGGTTAAGAGTGATTCACAGAGACTTGAAAGCAAGCAACATTTTACTAGATGACCAAATGAATCCAAAAATCTCCGATTTTGGTATGGCTAGAATTTTTGGGCTGAATCAATCAGAAACAAACACAAACAGAGTTGTCGGAACATAGTAAGTATATACTATATTTACAATCCAAAACATTAGTTTGCTTTATTCATGTGCAGATGTCTTGCTTCCAAATGCTAAAATAGTATTCAATTATTTCTCAGTGGCTACATGTCTCCGGAATATGCGATGAGTGGTGTGGTCTCAATCAAAACTGATGTGTTTAGCTTTGGAGTCTTAGTACTGGAAATTGTGAGTGGCAAAAAGAACAGCGGTTGCTATCATACTGAACGTCCACTCAACCTTATAGGATATGTAAGTATGCTGAGTTAGACTGAATTTCATTTGAGTAGTACTTGCATTCTTACCTTGACTGTTCTTGTTCCATGTTGCAGGCATGGCACCTGTGGAATGAAGGCAAAGGTTTAGAGCTAGTAGACTTTACATTGGAAGGATCATGCTCTCCCAATGAAGTACTGAGATGCATTCATGTGGGACTGTTGTGCGTGCAAGACCAAGCAACGGAAAGGCCTGCAATGTCCGATGTTGTTTCCATGCTCACGAATGAGTGTCTTTCCATGCCTACGCCAAAGCAACCAGCATTTTTCATCAATATTACCGCTGAAGAACCAGCAGTTTCTGAAAGTAACGCAGAATGTTGTTCAATAAATAATGCATCAATTTCAGTAATGGAAGCATGATATAAAGTTACATAATTCATTCAGGCAGCTATGCTGAAATAATAGCACGAACAGAGAACTCAATGTTCGATACTTGCATTTTGTGAGTGGTAATGTGTCAGTTGGACACACGAGTTAATAATGTTTACATTCGTTGTTACCTAAGGTTGATTGCTGATTATCGTTTGAAATCAATCTCAGCCAATGTCTAGAACAAGCTGGAATTGTTAACTTTAGGCACCGTCAAACTAGATCCATATTAGCCTTTCTCTTTAAATAAACACAGCTCAAATTTCTGAGTCACCGTCGACTCAAATATTTAAATTATTTACACAAATATTGGGACAGAAAATCTGTCCTGCTTGTTCTTAAACAAGAAGATTGAATTGTTAGCAGAGACAAAGATAAAATTAATAGAACTAATCTTTGATAACTCCTCTATGAGGTCAACAAACCTGAGGATTATCTAAATATTGGCACGGTGCGAGCAGCAGCATCGTAGGCCATGAGAATTTTTACATTGGCAAACTCTAGCTAATTGCAAAGAATTCTTACTTGCAGGAGAAGACCACAAAGACTGGGAATTTGGAAGACTAGATTACAAAAAAATAGTAATAATAAATAAATAAAAAATTTGTGACGTTTGAAAAATTTTGGCTGTCGTAAAGGACATAATAATTATTTTTATATATTTTATATTTGTTTAGAGTATAATACGATATATTCCACTCACAGTAAATTTCAATAATAGAAATGCAAAGACAAATGAACTTGTTTATTCTTTTTTCCTAAAAATCATTAAACTTAACTTCCAATACCTCCGATATTAATGTTGGATCATTATATCCTAGTCATTAAGTAGGCATTTGGTTTAGTTTGGTCTGAACCAAACCAAATCGAACTATATTATGGCAGTTCAATTCAGTTCAATTCGGAGCATATGAACTAAATGGTTCAAAATTTTTGGACCATTTTCTTTTTTATTTGGTTCAGTTCAAAATTGAACCAAATTATTAAACTATGTGATTTAAGAAAAAATTAAAATTAAAAGATGGTTCGAATTTATTTCTTTTTACTTTTATTTGCTATTTAATACATGTGATTATATATGTCATAGCATACACTTTATTTTATTCTATTTAATTATTGTGCTTGGCGAGTGAGCTGAGATAATATAAGCATTATGAATGTGGAAGTTAAAGGATAAATAACTGGTGACTGGGACAGTACTTGTTGGCAATGGAAGCTTAGAGTTTATTTTGCAATGTAGTGAATTTCTAAATTATTATTGAACTTTGTTATATTTGTTTACTATTGTTAGATTTTATTATGTTATTTATTATTTATAGATTTCTAGATTATTTTCAGACTTTATTATGTTAATTTACTATTGTTAAATTTTATTATCTTGTTTATTGTTTGTTGATTTATAGATTCAATATTATTGTTGTGGTAATAGTGTATTACTTTTATATTGTCTTTTATTGAATAATGAATGTATAGGATAAAATCAAACCAAACTAAACCCAACCAAATTCATGAACCATTTGGTTTTAATATGGTTCGATTTTAGACTTGAACCAGACCAAACCAAATAGTACCTCTCCCTACTAGTCATACAGAGCAACCGGCAATTCTGGTTCGTCTTCCTTCTTCTTTAGGAATTAGCAGCATAGCTATCTTTCTTTTATGTGGTTCAAAAACTTCAACATTATAGTTCTAGGCCGGCTTAGCCCAAGTTACGACCAATTTGTTATGTATACGTAGGGATGGAGGTAATAAATAGCAAGGCCAAGATGGGTGAGTCAGTGTTATGAGGTGGGTGATAAGATCTGACAGTGCATAAAACCTCAGAGGAATGAGGTCCTAGTCAAAACCTCGAAACTTATACATTTTTTCTAATTGTATTATAATCTATTGACGTTTATAATAAAAATCATACCAAAATCTCTTCTATCAAAGTCTTGGTGGAGAAACCTAGATTGCACAGCACAAAACAGGTTACTTCTAAATAATCATCCTCCATTCAACAAGACTCAAAATCTATTAATGTTTTACATCAAACCCTTGTTTAATATCGCCACCGCACCAACATTGTATAATTGGGTTCATGCTCTATTCATGCGTTCTAAATAAATTTAAGAATGATAACCACACAATTTCTAATAATTTTTCAGAATAATGTTATAAAACAATTATCATTCTTATACGTACAGCATTGCTTTTCATGATTCAACGTTCGGTTTCTCTAGTTGTTCGTATGAGCAAGTCAGCCTCATAATCAACAACCAAAATTGCTGATTACGCATAAATTAATAACTATTTGTCATACTAATTTACCATCTTCAGTGTTATAAGAGATGTATGTCTACTCAATTCTCTCAAATCTCTTCACTATCAAAAGCTCTTTGATCCATCAATAACATATTGGGTGCATTCACATGTGGAATACGATTTCCTGAGGCTGACTAAAATGTATAAGGTAAGTTGAACACTCTATTTTACTCTTTAAAAGTCAAATATTGAGATCCTTAATATTATTCTTCTTTTAATTTTTACTTAATTTCTAGAATTACCTTCCATTAATACACTTTTGATATTTATAAAGAACACACACATATATATTTATTTTATTTGAATATGTAATTAATGCATAATTTAATGTACGATATAAATCGTATTAATCGACGGTCTAAAAATAGTGAGAGGAGGGATATTATGTAAAACATGATAGTTTTTAATGGTCTCAACCCTAAATAATAAATAAGCAACGAGAGCAAGTACTGAAAAAAATCTTGCTGAACAAGTAGCTAATATAATATATAGCTACCAGAAACATGCCAAGACATTGATGAACAAATGGAACAAGTAGTTTTCCCGGTCGAGAAATTCTCGATGAACAAGCCGCTCTAAGTTTAAGTTTCGAGGGAGAAGATTGCTGTAGTACAAAAGAGTTGTGACGGTGGCTGCTGGCTGCGACACTAGCGCTGTCACTAACCTCACCAGTGACCTGAGCATCATTGGCACTATTGACTGCAGAAAAAAAAAAAATCTTACACATATTTGAAAAAAAAATTGACCATTCGGTCATGCAAAAAAGTTGTATTGCCATTATTTTGTACAATACTGGAGAAATAATCAATTGCCACGATCCCCAAAATTGAAGAAGAAGATGGGAGCAGGTGTGGAGAGAAGTCATGTTGAAGGTAGAATGAATCTTGACATCAAAAGAGAGAGAGACAGCGAGAGAGCATCCGAGCTTAGTTAATTTGCTGTTTGCTGATTGGTCGGTAAGGTTGATACGTTGAGAGTTGAGAGTTGAGACTACTAGTAAAGGGTAAAATTAATTTACGTGGTCACGAAGCTACTGTTTCTTCAGACCTACTCTTCTTTGTGCCAGTTGCATTGGGCTGAGAAACCCAAGTGTTTTTTCTGGGCTTAAAAGTTCTTGCAACATTGGACTCACCGACAATTCCTCTTCCAGTAATCTACACCACATATTGAAAATTCGTGTCAGTAAATTGGGCCATTAAGCTTTTTCTGTCCTTGCATTATTTTCTTTTGTCCCTTTTGCTTGAGTGGTGATTTTTAACCGCAAACCCCACTTTTTAATTAACCCTATTTATTCCCAGATTCAACTTCTTATGTGTGCGCGTGCGCGCACATACATACATATATTTCCAAACATTTTACTAGCGAGATATGTTCATACTCATCGAAAGTAACTCCATTTTAAAACCATCCTTTTGTTCAATTGCATCATATCTTTATGTTTATAAATCATGAGCTGATTCCCCAATAAATTTGTTTGGACAAATTTTTCTGGCATATGCATATAAAGCAAAACCATTCTAGGTATGGCCATATTATCTACTAGCATCCTTTAGCTAACATATGGCCGCCACCATAGATGGAGATATTATTAGCAAACCAATTTAACCATGACTTTGTGATTGTAAAGAATCACACTACAAAAGTCTGAGTTTTTGAGTCAATCATCAGTCATATATGAATAATTGTCTTGGTTAGATAAATAATTTATAGGACTTTACAGATAACTAAATAGTTGTACTTGAACACAAGAATTTGTATAAATCATCTATGAAGGAACAAGTATTGCTCAAGAGATTAAGGGTCAATTTGAAAATATTATAATTTTTAAAATAATTATTATAAGTGATGTTGTAAAAATAATCAGCTGTAAAGATAATTAATTATGTATTTAGTAAAATTTATTCTAAAAAATATTATGAGTTTTGAAAGCAGTTATTGTTTTTTGGTAAATTTTACTATTAAATTACTGTGAGAAAATAAATACTAAAATGTACATTACGTAAGATAAAATTTACTTAAACATATTAAAAAACATGTATACCATATTTTTAATTGTGTATTCTAATAATTTTAACTAAAAATAAAATTTAGAATATATTGTTATAGAGAACTTTTGATGTAATATATAAAGAAGAAATAGAATAAATGAAAGGAATATGTGAATTATAATAAAAAATTATTAAAATATTAATTTTATTTTCAAATTAGATAATGATAATTTTAATTTTAGATAATAATTGTATTGATACATATGGAATTATATTCAATAATAAAATTAATTCTTAAAATCAAAATAAAAGACCTACTCATTTTTTATTTTTTAAAATCAGTTGTCAAATGGGTTGGTTTTGATCAAAGTAATTTTGATTTTTTAACCAAATACTAAAATTATCTTTTAGATTTTTAAAATCACTTTTAAATCTCATAAAAATAGTTCCAAATTGACCTTAAGTATGAGAGAAGGATTATGGATGAATAATTAATTCTCGAATTTCTTAGTGAAATAAATTGGGTTTAAAGGGTTAAAAATGGGTCAGGATAGTTCCTTCGAACCTGAAGTAAAAAAGCAGGTCGGTAAAATGGACTGTCAGATAACGAAGTGCAAAAACATTGGTGTAGCTGTTGGGGATGATAACATTCAGGCTTGGGCCGGCTTTTTGAAGCCTAGGCCTAAGGCCATTAGAATGGAAGTGTGAGGGCCTAGATTAGGTTGCACTTGGACTTGGACTTTTAATTTTTTTAAAAATTTTGTAAAGTTATAAACTTAAAATGAATTAATAATAATTAAGTAATTATAATTAATAATTAATTAAAATAAATATTTTAAAATAAAATAATAAATAAAAATAAAGCAAATAAAATTTTAGAAATATAAATTTTTAGTATTGAATTTCTAATTTAAGCACTTTTTATTAATTAACATTTAAAAAAATTTAGTATTATAATTTTAAGGTTTTTTTGATTCAATATTGATATATTAATTTTAAGGTTTTTTAATTTATAAATTTATTTTTTAAGAAAAATAAAGGGTTTCGGCTGAGCTTATATTTGTCCCTGAAACCTTTATCTAAATCCTCATGCGAAAAGCCTAAACCAAAACTTGTACAAACAAATTGGGCCAATTTAAAATTTTTTGCCATCCATAACAGCTGTTGTTTTATTATTATTATTTAATGCTTATATTTTCAAGGGATCTTTTAATGTTTAACCTTTACCTTGATAAGATTTGAATTCAAGTAATCAATCAAATAAAACTATAAAACTATTATTCTTGAAAAGTGTAAATATATAAAGCATGCATCCATAATTTCCATGAATCAAGTGAAAATTGAATTTGTTATTCCATCGTAGAGTCTTAACTCAATCCTTAAGTCTAGGCTTCGTAAATGGATCAGTATTGACAACTTTATGACAACGAAAATTAATGCATATTTTAATGTCTTTAATAAATAAATATGCGAGGGGATTAAAAATGCATATTTAACAGGACAAAACGACATGATGAAAATAGTTGCTAACTTTATCATACTGGGTCCTAAATAAATTATCATGATAAAACTAGTTCAATAATGAATCGAATTTGGGTTTAATTTTTGGAAATAACTTTGCCTGTTCTATTTGACTTTTAATATAAATATATTTCAATCGTTATTAAAATAAATGTACATTTTATTTTTGTTTAATAATTAACTGTTCCGAGCTTATTGTATTTTAATTACGTATAAACTTTTAAACTATCGAACATAATCTGGTGTGTACGGTTGTGCTCAACAGACGGCCGGGCACAGGATCCTGTCCCCTTAAATTATTTCCATAAATCAGTCGTTGTAGCTGGGTCAACAAACTCCTATTATACTTCAGACCCAAAATTTCAAATCAACATTCTTTTATTTATACCTTTTTTTTTAATGAAGTTTCTGGTGACAATTACATATTCTTTTGATCAACAAATATTTTAGCCATAATAATGTACGGACTAAATCAAGATGACCTATTCTTATTGTTTTTCTTTCTCGAATTTAAAAGACAAAATTCACAATCTTGAATACGCTGACTTTCTATATAAAACTGTAAAGAATTTGTTAAAATGCAGAAGTACACAATACCATAAGCACTCTTGAGGTGATAATATAAAGAATTTATTCCTTGCATTGCGCCCCCGTCAAATATTGAAGGCAGAAAATAATATCGGAGAACGAGTCATGGCACGGGTTCCGATTGTAATTTGCAATGAAAAATATATAAATAAGTAAAACAGACTTATCCCTAACGTTAAATGAATGAGTTCTGGCTAAATTTGTTGAATTTATTCACCACCCTCATAAAAATCATTAGCAATAGCTGGTTTAAACTTGAAAAGTTGAAATCACTCATTACTAGCGCATTCACACAATTGATCCGATAAAAATGGACAGCAAAGCAAGAAATCAAAACCTTTTGATCCCGTGTTCATGCCTCGTGCTGTTGACATTGCAGACTAGTTTTTGAGAGACAGACAAGTTACTGCAAAACCACCAACTTAGTGATTTGGACGAGCCGCTTGTGTCAGCTTCAGGGAAATTCATGCTGGGATTCTTTAGCCCTTGATTTAGTACAGACAAGTACTTAGGTACATGGCACAATAGGCCGGCGAAAGACTGTGGGTACTACGAGCCACTAGTGTGGGTTGCCAACCGGAACATCCCAATCCTACATGATGAGTCGGCAAGTCTCACGATAGATAGCAATGATGGCAATTTGAAGATTTTACGCGAGGGGGGACATCCTATCGCTATAATCTCGATTCAAGAAGAAGGTAATATCACGAGGGCTACTCTGCTTCAGTCTGGCAATTTTGTCCTGCAGGAAATGAATTCGGATGGTTCTGTAGGGCCGGTGCTTCGGCAAAGCTTTGATTATCCAACTGATACCCTTTTGCCGGGGATGAAATTGGAACCGATTTGCAAACGGGTCATAAGTGTTTCCTCCAATCATGGATTGGTGATGACTCTCCTGCCCCAGGGTCATTTACTCTAAGCTTGGATTCGAACTCTGGTAACCAGTTGATCATCCAGTCAACAGAAGGAAAAAACTACTGGAAAAGTGGGTTTCTGGTAAGTGGGCACTTCAACTTCTCTGACTCGGAGAGTATCAACCAGTTTTATAACTTTAGCTACATTGCAGATGGAAAAGAACAATATTTCTCTTATTCTGCAAATCAAGATGTGATCTCTTCATTTCCTCTGTTGAAAATTGATCCCGATGATGGACTCACAGGCCACCGCTTCACTATTAGTCCCTGTGGTCTTTGCCAAGACTCTGATCAGGCTCGTGAGCTTCCCTGTGGGAGAGAGATTTTTGATTTCAAGGTGGAATATGGTAACATGTCTGGGCAAGAATTCAGGTTCAGAGAAAGTGAGAATATGATTTTAAATAAATGCAGGTTTAAATGCGCGGAAAATTGTTCATGCGTTGCCTGCGCCCCCACAAACAGTGTAACCAACACTGGATGTGAGTTTTGGAGTAAGGGGGCAAAGTTTGAAAAGATTAGTGATCCCAACTTTGTACGGCCAATATACATCTTTGAACCCAAAACTGGTAAGCCTACATGTATATTTGATCAAATACATTTACAGAAACCACTCAACAATAAGTTTGAAGAGTTTAATTTATTTGTATTTTTAACATTTCAGAAAATAAGCAGTGGCGAGTTTTTGTAATTGTTGGAGCTCTTCTAGTGCTCCCGTTGTGCACCCTTTGCTGCCTAATGTGGATAAAATACAAGGAAAAAGGTATATGTATGATTCCATTTCTTCATCTAATGTAGTTTATCATAGTGAGTGACACTGACGTGTACACGACATATCCTTAAGACAGTTTTCTCATCTTAATCTTGATTTCTTTCTGCTGCTAATCAGAGGTCCGAAAAAATCCTTCTTATGTATCTCAATTAGCTGAAGGAAGAATGGACCAACAGAACCTAGTACATGAGCTTGGAGATAGTCTCTCAACTTTCATTGGAAAAAGAAGAATAAAAGATACGAAGCACGAACTGAAGGGGTTGAATTTTCAAACAATTGCTGCTGCTACAAACAATTTCTGACCAACAAACAAGCTAGGGGAGGGTGGTTTTGGTCCAGTATACAAGGCAAAATAATTTTTTCAAGTTTTATTAACTTCATTATTATTATTGGTTGTAATAGTTAGAATCAGGGCTCATCATCATTGCAGGGGAAGTTAGTAGATGGGCAAGTAATCGCAGTGAAGAGACTCTCAGGGCGGACCAGTCAAGGAATCGTAGAGTTCAAGAACGATGCTAAAGTCATCGCGAAACTCCAGCACACAAATCTAGTGAGGCTTGTAGGGTGTTCTCTTCATGGAGCAGAAAGGATTTTAGTTTATGACTTCATGCCAAACAAAAGCCTGGATTTCTTTATTTTTGGTAGGTCCTTTCGACATTTGAGACTCAGGCTTTCATCTATTTCACTAATATATATCATGGGTATTTCATATAATTTTCCTTTTCTTCCCTTTGAGACAGATCCTGTTAGGAAAAAACTATTAAATTGGAGTAAACGTCTTAGCATAATTGAAGGGATAGCTCAAGGACTCATTTATCTTCATAAATATTCAAGATTAGGAGTGATACATAGAGACCTGAAGGCCAGCAACATTTTGCTTGATGACCATCTGGATCCAAAAATATCTGATTTCGGCATGGCTAGAATTTTTGAAACGAATGAATCAAAAGTGAACACAAACAGGCTTGTTGGAACTTAGTAAGTGCCTTCTATATTCATCTGCAATTTATTTCATATTTTCGCATGTGGATGAATATTTAATTAATGTTCTCTCCCTTTCAAGTGGATACATGGCTCCAGAGTTTGCCATGAGTGGCATTGTTTCAATGAAAGCCGATGTATTTAGCTTCGGTGTCTTACTACTTGAAATTGTCAGCGGCCGGAAGGACAACAGTTGCTACGATGAAGACCGCCCGCTCAACCTTGTGGGATACGTAAGTGCATTAGACCAGATTATATGTATTGATTTAGAAACAGTCACTGGGTCATTTTTTGTTCTAAAATGTTCACTTCTTTCAGGCATGGCAGCTGTGGAAAGAAGGTAAGGCTTCCGAGCTAATGGAAGCAGCATTGGATGGACCATGCCCCCAAAATGAATTACTGAGGTGCATTCATGCAGGTTTCTTGTGCATGCTAGACCAAGCAGTGGATAGACCTACAATGGACGATGTTGTTTCAATGCTCAGGAATGAATCTGAGTTCCTGCCTGCACCAAAACAATCAGCATTTTTCATCAGTGTTGCTGCTGAGGAGCAGAAAGGTTCCCAGAATAAATCAGAGAATCACAGTTCCATAAATGACTTAACAATTTCAGTGATGAAAGCAAGATGAATACTTGCAAGTCAGATAATTGTTTCAGAGTAAATATCTAAGCTTCCATGAAGAAAATAAAAGCTTCTTGGTTAATTATGAGAATTAATCATGTTCTTCCGGGTAATACTTAATTTTTGTTTTTGGTTAAACCTCTATTTTTGTTTTGTAAACTTTTTCTCATAATAAATATTTTATAATAGTTTAAAATAAATGTAAAAAGTACAAGATAAATAATTTATTATTTATATTATAATAATTTCTTCTATTTATCATTCAAGTTTTCTTGTAAAAATATTTTATTATTTTATAATAATATTTTTGTATATTTATTATAGGAAAATGTTTATAACATGAGAAAAGTAAAAAAAAAATTTATTATTAGTTTTTCACTTAATTTTTACTTTAATTTCCATTCATATGATTTGTTTAATGTATAATAAATATGAATAAATGTGTATTTGATAATAACAATAATATTGTAAATTTGTACTCTTAGGAGAGTTATTGACTATTATAAAAATAATAGTGAGCAAATGATATATATTAATTACAGTGGGAAAAATTAGTAGTCTCCCAAAAAATAATTAAATAAACAAATATAGATTCATAATTAGTTAATTTTTATGTGTTGATCTAAACAAATGATATTTTTAGCCTATTATATTTTAAAACTTTGTATGAATTTTTTGACTTTATTTAAGCAATTAATTTATTTAAATTTTATTAAAAAATTTGATCGGTAGTAAAGTTATTTTTATATTAATTTTTTATTTAGTTAGTTCATAGATAGGACAAAATTAAAAATTTTAGTCTGCAAACCAATCAATAAAATGATAGACTGGATATGGATTAGGTTAAATCTGCATCCAATTCACAAACAGATGGATTGAATTTAGATTAAATTTCATCACTTTGTGGATTGAATTGGATTAAAAATTTATAATTTACAAAATCGTGGATTAAATATAGATTGACGTCAAATTTATAAAATTCGATTCACGAATACCCCTAAATTCTTTTATATATGACGTAAAAGTTTATTTAGTCCCTGTATTTTAAAGCTAGTGTTTGTTTAATGTTTGGATTTTTAAAAATATCTTCAAGCATTCCTTCTGTAAAATTATTGACGCCCCTATCATTATTTTTTGTTTGTTGTAGCTTGCTTTTACAATATTATCCTCTTACAATAATGTTTCTTTTTTTTGGATATTAATAAAAAATTAAATTATCAATTTACCTAAAAAAAATAGAAGCTATATATATATATTTGTGGAACACTTTTTTAACGAGTTAATATATTAGTCTTTTTTATTAATGTCCAAAAAATGGTAATTTAATTAATTTTTTCTGGACATACATGAGCTCCTACAAAAATTAATATATATTCTTTTTGTTTTTATTTTAATTTGGGATTAAATTAGTAATTTAAATTTTTTATTACTGTTAAAAAATTATTACAAAATAGTAATATTTTAAAAATAAACCAAAAGGAATAAGAAATGATGGTAGGAGTATCAATAGTTTATCAGCAAACGTGTTTTAAAGTATTTTTAATCTCGTAATAAAGATATATGTGTGCGTGTACTCCCTCATATATATGCATGAATAAGCAACATATATAGGGTTGAGATGTCAAAATTAAATTCATAACCACAGTTTTTTGAGCAGGACCGAAGGAGTTTGCATAAAAGCTTAAAACAAAACCATATGAATTTGATTTAATCAGATAAAATGTATCTTAATTACTCGACTGCCCCACCCACAAACAGAATGACCAATTCTAACAGCTGAGTGAAAATGGAAAGAAAAAAAAAAAAGAAATTCCCTGTTTTTGGTGCTCGGCAAATATTGTAGCCAAGCAGTTTAGACTAGGATATATACCAATTACTTAGTCAATTATACGAGTTTTAATATGGTGACTGTATACATTAGGATAATATTTACAAAGGATGGTCAGAAGTCCAGATTCTCATTAGTCAATCGCAACATTAAAATTAATAATACTCAAAAAGTAGTAAAAGTCTTCCTAGATTAAATTAAATTCATTAGAAGCTGCCTTCAAAGTCCTGAAATCACCCGTGGGGCCGCGTGGGCCTGAATTTTAGTTTCACCTGCATCTCTCCCAGGTCCTAATATTGAAGCCAATATTTTGTTAGCTTGTTTACTTTGATTGATTGTTCCAGTAAGTAAACCAGCAGCTCAATTGATGGCTATCAAAGCAATAACAAACAATAATCACACCCTTTTGAGCTTCATTTCATTCTTATTAGTACTGTTTCCAGGGCTTTGCTATTGCCAGACAGACAAATTACAACAAGGGCAAGTCCTGAAAGATGGGGAGGAGCTTGTTTCAACTTATGGCAACTTCAGGCTGGGATTCTTTAGCCCTTCCGGTACTAGAAACCGTTACTTGGCAATATATTACAAGAAGCCTAGAGATAGAATTGCCGATGCCTCATTCAACTGCGTTATGAACCACGGATATCTTTGCTATCCAGAGCAATCGTACAGCGAAGCAATAAATCTGCGGCCAGTTTGGATTGCCAACCGCGAGTCCCCAGTTTTACGTAATGAATCAGCCAGCCTTATCATTGATAGTACTGATGGAAATTTGAAAATTTTACGCAATGGAAAAAGTCCTATTGAGATAAGTTCAGTTCGAAAAGCAGGTAATACTACGAGTGCTACTCTACTGAAAAATGGCAATTTGGTGCTCTATGAGATGAATTCGGACGGAGTATCTATAAGGAGGGAGCTTTGGCAAAGCTTTGATTATCTGACTGATACACTTTTGCCAGGGATGAAACTGGGGATTAACTTGCAAACAGGGCATCAGTGGTTTCTCCGAAGTAACAAATATCCCGAAGGTTCATACCGCTTTGGTCTTGGGACGGACCCCCATATGACGAACAAGTTAGTCATTTGGAAAAATGATAAAGTTGTTTGGACGAGTACGATTTGGCTTAACAGTTCCTTAAATTCCTATATTCAAAGAAGTGAAGGTGATGTTTACAACGTCCGCTATCCAGGGATACTTGATTATGAATTCTACAGCTTCAGCTACACTTCGAATGAACAAGAGAGATACTTGACGTATTCCGTAAATGAAACTGTTACGTCATTTCCAGTGTTAACTATTGATTCAGCCGGCCGTCTCACGGATGACATTGGAAGAGATATTTCATGCGCTTTTTTTGGAGGATGTGAAGATCAGACCACTTATTATGGCTATGGCCCCCCATTTTACAATGAAGAATCAGAAGGTAAATCTGCTTCAATGTTGAAGTAATTATTATTATTATTATTATTATTATTATTAATCAAACGAACGCAATAGTAAATAGATAATTTGGATATGATTTCCGAGCTGATCTTTTTAAAGATGTAATCCCATTACTGAGTATTTTTATCGTTATCAGGTGGAAAAAAGGAATGGTGGTTCTGGTTAATTATTGCAGCAGCTGTATTTCTAGGGGTGTGCCTATTGCTTTCCTTAGGCTATATAATACGTAGAAAACACTTCAAAGTTAAAGGTATGCGATCTTCTTTGAATGATATGTCTGCTTTCATTATTTGACGGTAATTTATTATCATCACAACTGTCAATTGCATGCATTAGTTCATTATTTGGCAGTAATTTATTATCATCACAACAGTCAATTACATGCGTTAGTGCATTCATAACTTCGTAATTAAGTTTCATTGCAAATCAAGTATTTCACCTTTTGGTTTATTGCAGAGGAGAAACGTTGGATGTCTTTAGTCATTGTGATTGGAGTGGTTTCAGTGGTGCCTCTGTTGAGCTACGTATCTTTTCTGCTACTAAAAAAACTCAAGGCCAAAGGTAATCTCTAGGAAGAATTTATCTGTTTATTTACTTTTATATTCTTAATGATGGATCAAACAAACGTAACCACTACATGAGCCATACTTTCCATACCTCTCGACTAGTTGAAAGCATGGTGAATCGGCAAAAGCTATTGCGAGAACTTGGACATAACGTATCACTTCCCATCATATTTGGGAACAAAAAAACACAAGTTCATAATGATCAAACCGTGAAGCGTGACTTGAAGATATTTGATTTCCAAACCATTGCCGCTGCTACTGACAACTTCTCACCTGCAAATAGGCTTGGACAGGGTGGTTTTGGTCCTGTTTATAAGGTAAAATATTTTTGTTCGTTCGTTTTTTGGTTGATATATTTAGAGTATGATTAGTAATTCCAGCCAGAGCCAATCTGATTTCAGGGGAAGCTACTGGATTGTCAAGAACTAGCCATAAAGAGACTCTCAAAAAGTTCAGGACAAGGAATATTGGAGTTCAAAAATGAAGCTAAACTCATCGCAAAACTTCAGCACACTAATCTTGTGAGGCTTTTAGGATGTTCTCTCCAGGGAGGTGAAAGACTTTTAGTATACGAGTACTTGCCTAACAAAAGCTTGGATTTCTTTATTTTCGGTATGCCTACGTTGACATGGGGATTTTGCATCAACATAAACTTTCCACTCTTGTCGACTACTAATTAGAAGCAAGCCACCTTGAGGTTTTTTTTTTTTTTTCCTTTTTCTTCAGATTCTAGCAGAAAAAGTTTATTAGATTGGAAGAAACGCTTCAACATAATTGAAGGGATCGTTCAAGGGCTTCTATACTTGCATAAATATTCAAGATTAAGGGTTATACATAGGGATTTGAAAGTCAGCAATATCTTACTTGATGAACAAATGAATCCAAAAATATCTGATTTTGGCATGGCTAGAACTTTCACGATGAATGAACTAGAAGCAAACACAAACAGAATTGTTGGAACGCAGTAAGTATATGCACATTGTATTTCCCAGCACTCATAGAGCATGATTATTAACTAGTGCATAAATAAACTTATTTCCTTAATTTCAATTACCTGTAATTGCTAATTTACTCTGCAGTGGCTATATGTCCCCCGAGTATGTGATGCATGGCATTGTCTCAATGAAATCTGATGTCTATAGCTTCGGAGTTTTGGTACTGGAAATTATAAGTAGCAAGAAGAACAATGGTTCTTATGACACAGAACGCCCACTCAACCTAGTCGGATACGTGAGTAAGACAATCCTCCTTTTTTAATCAAAAAGAGGGCAACATTAGTTTATTTAAGCAAAATTTCCCTTGTTCAGTCCTGGCAACTATGGAATGAAGGCAAAGCTTTGGAGTTAATGGACCCAACGTTGGATGAATCATGCTCTCCCGACGAAATTATGAGATGTATTCATGTGGGTCTTTTGTGTGTTCAAGACCGAGCAACTGATAGACCAACAATGTCCGATGTGGTTTCCATGCTTAGCAACGATACCATGGCTCTGCCTAAACCAAAACAACCGGCATTTTTCATTAACATTTCTTCTGATTATGAAGAGCCAGAAGTTACCGAAATCAAGTTAGAAGTTTGTTCTGTGAATGATGTGACAATATCAAGGATGGAAGGTAGATGAATCTATACTATAGTAATCTCATTATTTAAGAATAATTTTAGTGATTTAGTACCCATTTTATGATTTCATATAATGAATGTGTGACTTACCATTTCGGGTGACATTTTGGGATAACTTTTAGAATAAGTGGCATCACTCTGCAGTCTATTTTAAGACTTTCAGATGTTTCCAAGAGTAATTGAGTACAAATATCGTTCAGTTTTTCATTCTGAAAATGTTTTGTGAAGAGTTCCGTTATATACGGGTCAGCTTTCTATGGTAAATAATAAAATAAGATCGAAGACAAAGGGAACTATGGTTCTGATTGCTACATAATAAAAAGAAATTATAAACTAATCATTCATAGTCAAACAGATACTAAACTTAAAATTAAGATTTGCAATTAAATTCTTTTGTTATTGGAGTGTTGTTGCTATATATGATAACCAGAATGAATACGTTTGAAATTGAACAGACATTTTGTTAACTTTAAGGAAAACAAAAAGGTAATACATAATTGGGCTCTCTATGTTTCATTTTGGACTTGGTCCATTACTTTTTAAATAGTTTTGTTTATTTTTGTTGACTATTTACGTTCAAATCCTAAGAAAATTAGTGGTTACATAATCGATATATACGTGATTAATAACAATAATTTTATGTGTAGAAAACTTGAATAAGAATTTTTTTTTTTTACAAGACTTCAGTAAAAAAGTGTTGGAATGAACGGCTTTGAAATTGTACATACATTTTCATTAAATTTGAGTGAAAGAAATTGATAAGATAAAATTAGGCCCTCTATATTTTATTTTGGGCTTCGTCTATTACTTTTCAAAAAATTTTACTATTTATGTTCAAATCCTAAGAAAATCAATGGTTAAATAGTCGACATATATGTTATTAATATAAATAATTTCACGTGCAAAAAACTTGAATAAGATTTTTTTTTTACAAGACTTGTAATATCCTATATCAACACGTGCAGAGCACATGATAAAAGAGATTATTTACATATCAAAATTCCTAAACACAAAATTTCATATTGAAATACCTCAAGGATTATTCATTTAAAACCACAAATTTATGTCTAATATTAAATAATATTTTTTAAAGACATAAATATATCAAAGTCTTAAGTCTCTCAAATTACAAATTCATAATAAAAATCAACTTAAAGCAATCACGAGTTTATTCTTCTTCTTATTCAACTAGCAAAATAAATATATCTCTAACTATACTGCTAAGCAAATCTCTTAATAAGAAACTTAATTTGCAAAAAGTAATGACGAGGGGTGAGCTGTCAACACAATGAGTAAACCATTCTTAATAGGCTAGGCTTATCATTACCAAAAATATTACAAGCCTTCTTTTTGAGTAAAATATATATTATAATTTGTAACTTTACTTAAAATAATATATTACGATAATAAATTTATAATAACTTCAGAATATTGAAAGCTTATAAATCATGAAATCTAATCATATAACTAATAAAAGATTAGCTCATGTCACATAGTATCACCTATAGTCCCAGTAACTCAGCTCAAACAAAATCAAAATTAGAATATTATGCACCCACTTAGAACTTAAACCCAGCACTAGTCCAGAACTTATATGTATCTTATGATATGATCAGAATCAGAATCAGAATCAGAATAACTATAGACAATGAGCCAAAATATGACTTTAAATCATACATGGGACAAAACTTTCATATCGTATTCATAAATATTCATAATATTAAGTCAAGCTTGCAACATAAAATCTATTATAATATTTTATAAATAAATTCACAAAAGATAATCTTGTAACAAAATAATTTATACTTTTAAAAGCATTGATAATACTTTTGTTAAAATTATAAAAATAAGAAAATTTTCAAATTTCAAAACATTTGCACAAATTAATTTTATAATAAAAACCACTAATTTTAGAAACATTATGAAAATACTTGTACTTGTAGCAGTAATAAAATAATTTTATTTATCTAGTACATTAGGAATAGAGTTACTTATCTCAATTATCTGAATTGAGCTAACACACTTAAAAATCTGTAAGAGCCTTAAACACCCTCAACACCTTAAACAAAATACAAGAAACAACTATTAATAGCTTATTCTGAGAACCTACTTTTCTATATATACGGTACTAGTCTAATTCTGAGAATTTTAACTCTTAATCTAGAAGTTAGAATGATATGATATTTTATAGAACTATTCTAGACATCCATGGGTATCTCTTGTAAAACTTTCAATAAGATCCAAAACCAAAAATATTTTTAAAAATATTTATTTCTTAACAAATCCGAAATAATTTTACAGTATCTTTAACTGAATAGAGTAGGCTCCGAGAATTGTCTAAAATCAGAAACAAACCAGAAAATTATGAAATTAAAAATTTGGATACTAGACACATATATAAGTCCCTGTTTAAAATTTCAAAAGTTTTAGACTTCTTTTGCTAGTCTAAATAATTTTGTGAATCTAGTTGTTCCACTAGAATTGTAATTTTCTAGTGTCCCAGTATTTATTTCGAAATTATATATAAAATTGAAAACGAAATCAAAATTGATGAAACAAAACTTGTGCATGGACCTCTACGTGTTTAGTTTCTAGAAATGTAAATTTCTTAGAAAATCATTAAGAAAATCAGTGTTTAAAATTCGAGATACTTATACCATCAGAATTGTCCATTATGTCTAATACATTAGGGATTGATTATCACGACTCAGTGATAAATTAAAACCCTAAATAGATTCTATACATACCCTAAATCATGTATTATGATCTGCAACAATCCATAACCATGCCAATTCAAAACCTTAATTAGAGTAATAGGAAAAATTATTGACAATAGGGAGAGAAACTTACAAAAATTACTTTAATTCTCTTTTTAAACCAAAGTTTGAATATTAGGGTTTAGCAAAAGTGTTATGAGCAGTAAAGAAGAAAAATAAGCTTTGTATACTTAAAGTTATGAAAGAGAGAAAAAAAATATGTATTTATAAGAGTCTTAAGAAAATTCTATCAAATTTGAAAAATAATTCTATTTATAATCTTAATTATAATTTTTATATTCTTATTAATAAAGGTTATAGAGCCTTATGGGTATCCTAATTAGAGTCTAATTTCCATAATTTTTTTTAAATGGAATAAGGTGTTAAGACTTTAATAAAAAAGTACTAAAATGAACATCTTTTAAATTGTACATATATTTTTGTTAAATTTAAATGAAACAAACTAGTAAAATATAATTAGATCCACTATGTTCCATTTTGGGCTTGATGCATTACTTTTTAAATAATTTTTTAATTTTTCTAGACTATTTATGTTTAAATCTTAAGCAAATCAATGGTTACATAATAAATATATACGTGATTAATAAACAAGATATCAATAAGAGAGTACTAGAATGAACAGCTTTGCAATTGTATATATAATTTTATTTTTTATTAAATTTGAGTGAAACGAATTAATAAGACATAATTGGACCCTCCATGTTCCATTTTGGACTTGGTCCATTACTTTTTAAATAATTTTCTTAACTTTTGTTGATTATTTATGTTCAAATCTTAATAAAATCAATGGTTACATAACCGATATATATGTCATTAATAAAAATAATTTTATGTGTAGAAAACTTGAATAAGAATTTTTTTTTTTACAAGACTTCAATAAGAAACTACTAGAATGAACAACTTTGAAATTGTATATATACTTTTGTTAAATTTGATCGAAACAAATTGGCAACATACAATTGGGCTCTGTATGTTTCATTTCGGGCTCGGTCCATTGCTTTTCAAATATTTTTTTTTTAATTTTTATTGACCTTTTATGTTCAAATCCTAAGAAAATCAGTGGTTACATAACTGATATATATGTCATTAATGGAAATAATTTTATATGCAGAAAACTTGAAAAAGAATCTTTTTTTTTCAAGACTTCGATAAGAAAGTTGAGTTTCTAAAGAGGATCAAATATAAAGTTCAAATTTGTCTTAAATTCCTTGTGTGGTCGTGGTAGTGGTAGTGATGATGATGGTGGTGGTGATTATTATTATTATTATTGTTATTGTTGTTGTTTGAAGATAAAAAGAAAGAGGAATTAATAAAGAAAAAGGATTTGTTAGGGGAATTTGCTGGAGTGGACGTGCTCTCCTCATTTTTCTCAAACAACCATTTTACTTGTAAGATGAAATGACTAAACTACCCTGACCAAACCCAGGTCAATTGGTGGAAGCCAACACGATAGACAAGGGGAAGCAATTATGGCAAGGTCATTAATGAACCTAGCTATCGATCTCTCTAAGGCATGAAGGTGGGAAACCAAGAATAAGATAAATAAAATCTTATCATCATCATCGTAATATTGACGTTATGATTTTGAATATTCATCATCCATTTCATCACCTGTATCTTCATCATCATCATTTCAACTACAAGTTGTTTCCCTACCAAACAAATTTAATACTTACTTAGTGGCCTAGTATCTATATGCTAATTGACTCGACCACATTTCACCATCAACATTTGGTGTCGACTGTCGGGATGGTACAGAAAGCCAACTCATTGTCCTTGTCAATTTTCCATCTGGCCGAAAGAATTAGAGGAATATTACTGTGTCTTAGTGCATGAGCTCACTCAAACAAAGGCGCCAATCAAGACCAGACGGAATACTGCCTATGAAAGCTTTGACTTGTTTATCTCTCCAGTTCCTAAGTGAATTTTCATTAAAACTTAAGTTGCAGTTGCCATGATGATTAGTTAAAAAAAAAATAAGATGGTTGGAAATTCTTCAGTAACACGCATGCATGCATGCTTCAGTAGTATGCATGATATCCTTGATAAAAGAAATGACTATTATCTTTTGGAATTCCTTGAAAATGTTTTCTTATAAAACAGCTTGCTAGAACAAGCATCTTTCATAATTGATTGAGTAAGATACGTTCTATTACAAATGAATTTATTTTGTATTTGCCCACAACATGCTTGGCGCAATGTCTTAAATAAGTAACAGTTAGCTTTGTTCTGGCTACTTGGATTTGTAATGTCGTTACCATCATTATTTTGGTGACATATTTATATTTATTGATTGATTATTTTGGTTTCATTGGACTCTAGACATAAACTCTTTCCGAAAGAATAATTGATTTGTGGCATATCAATATTCAAATTCCTACATAAAGGTTACTTGTATGGTTAAACATATTTGGTGATAAGCATAAAAAATCGATGGATCTTTGGTTTCTTTAAGATATTTTCTTCTGGTTTTAAACCATAATTCGACCATGCAGCCCGTTTTTATGTGAAGAATATGTAGGGAAAGCATTCAGAAAAATTCTGGTATGAAATTCAGTTCACAACAAATTGATACAAAATTATTAAAATTCAGAATGAAAATCAGTTCACAACGAATTGATACAAAATTATTAAAATTCAGACCAGGTGTAATTGTTTTTTAACCTTAATTTTATCGTTATCTTTCAAATCTGTTTATTGACTTGAGACATCTGCCAGATGGGGTTTCGACTCGTCATCATTAGCTGTTTTCTAGTACAAAAATTATATGTTACAACATATGTAATTTAGTTCTATATCATCATAGCATCGTATCCCCTTGATATAATGATATAATTTTGTTTAGTGCATGGTTTAAACTACTATCTCTTTTCTGATTACTTATTCTAAAATGCTATGCTTTATTCTATATTTATATTTCAATATTGTAGCAATAATAGATGATAGCATATTGATAATAATTGAGTGCAATGCTTATCTATCAAAAGGCCCAAGTATGTATGGATGCGCGTGTGTTTGTGTTTGTGTTTATGGATTTAAATTTTTAAATCTATATTTAAGGATATAAAGCAAAACCCTTAAATGAAAGTAACTGGAAGCATATGTTTGTAGGAACTAGAATAGGTCTGAAGTTATATTTTGATTTACATGTAATTTTTCAATGAAAATTTAAATATTTCTCTAAGTTTGCTCAGTGGCGGATCCAGTGCTGGGCTATGCTCGGTATAGAAAAAAAATTAATGTTTTAATTAATTTTACAACTATGCCATTAACAATTAATTACAAAAGTGCCATTAAAAAAATAACTTTACCTAATTCATTTTGAGCGCTGATATTTACCCCGGATCAAAGCCCAAAACTAATTCAAACAACAACCTTTCATGAGTTTTTTTTTTCTTTGGTTTTATTAGCATCAAAACGATGCCGTTTACCACGCTTCTCGTCTTCGTATCAGTGCTGGACATTAGATATCCATTTGATTATATCTATGCGACACCATCTTGACTTAACATGCTTAGCCCCTTGTTTCTTCTAAAATAAGTTATAAATCTAAAACTAAAGCAAAATCAATTAACTCGCAAACCTTTTCAGCTTCACTTTTATTTAGCCATCACCAAAAAGTTACAAAAACAAACATTAATCTATTACTATTAAAAAGTGTTCCACTTCTATTTCACAACTTTAAAAAAACCTTAATCATAAAATTTGAACCCTACTTTCTTCACGGATTCAATGATAAACAAAACTAACAAATAAGCCCCACAAAATCATCAAAAAATAAAAATAAAAAAGGACTTTGAACTACTTTCCATTAGAGAAAGATTCTGATACAGTACATCTTCTGGAGCTTTTATTACCTCTAATTCTTCTAGACATGGATCCATCAAACCTCTGAGACAACTGATGCTGCTAAAGCACCATTGACAAAGTTTGCCTGTGCAAAAACTCGTCTTCTGCTAACATTTTTATCTGAGATCGACCCATTCTCTTGCTCCTTAAGCCATTATTATTCTCTTTGGTCTCCTTCTTGTTCATGCAAATAAACCGATTACCCATTTTTCCAAATCGGTTTCTACACAAAACCCACTAGCTTGCAGGAGAAAAGAGAAGCAATGGATCTTGGCATCTTTAAATAATATGATGATTTAAGCTTGATGTGAGAAATTCGTTGTTTCTTCTTATGCAGCCAAAGAAAAAAGACATGAAAGGAGAAACAATGAAGGAAAAAGAGAAATATTTGGTAAGCAAAACCCATCGTTTTTTGCTTTACTTATGAAATGGTGCTGGACATTGGATACCCATTTGATTATATCCTACGCTGATATAGAGACGAGAAGTGTCGTAGACGGCATCGTTCTGATGCTGATGAAAAAAAAAAAAAAGAAACGGTGGATTAGTTTCGGGGTTTGACCTAGGATTTGACCCAGGGCAACTATCATTTTCCTTTCATTTTTCTTCCTTTTCACCGACATCAATACAAAAGCCAAGAATTAAAAAATTTCACTGGTCTCCTCCACGATTCCTCATCTTCATGATCTTGCAATTTGTTTGGCTTTACACTTTTTTGTCCTGGTATGATTTCAGAACTTATATATATTACTTTCAGTACATGTTGCGTTCAATACTTATAAATTTCTCATTGGCTTTATGGTTTTTTGTACTGGTGACATTTTATTTTGTTCGTTATTTTGAATTTCTTATTGGCTATTTATCTTTTGTGATTGGTTTTACTGATTTTTTCTATGATTTGTTTTGATTAATTATTTTCTAAAGTATCAATTTTGATCTTTATTTGTATATTCTAAATCAATTTTGTGTCCTAGAAGTTAATTGGTAAAATTTAAGCAAATTGAATTCAATAACTATGCAATAGTACAATGTGTTGGTCAAATATATATATATATATATATATATATATATATATATGATCTTTATTTGTATATTCTAAATCAATTTTGTGTCCTAGAAGTTAATTGGTAAAATTTAAGCAAATTGAATTCAATAACTATGCAATAGTACAATGTGTTGGTCAAATATATATATATATATATATGAACAATTCAAGAAAGCATTTTAAGTAAATACTTATTATTTTTATTTCTTCACTAATAATATTTTTTAAAATTGAAAAGACGAACAAGTTTTAATTTTTTTATTTTATTTAAGCATGCTAATTAAGCTTGTAATTATTAATAAATTTATAAATTCTTATATAATTTCATACTATTATAGGCTATAATGTCCTATAAATCCAAGCCAAGGAAAACTCTCTTTTTCTTCTTTGTGAAAGTAGATGGTGGTCAATTATCAAACGAGGCAAGTTCCTCGTGCAATATTGATGCCTTCAGTTCTCTTACATCTCAAAAGGTTGAATTTGAGAAAGCTGATATCCCATCCACTATTAACAATCCTTATTTAGAACATAATCTTGGATTACGTATTTCAATCAAAACTTATCCTATTGACAAATATAAAGACATACAAATGTGATATATAAATATGGAACCATTTCAACCTAAGTTTTAAAAGTACCCATCGACTAAACATGGTATGTAAAATCGACAATTTCAAGTTTCTTGGTTCTCAAAATTTCCTTGGCTTGAATATTCCATATCAACAGACAAAACGTTTTGTTTTCCATACTTTATTTTTTATGATATGTCAACTAAGTATGATAGATTTATTGTTGATGGTTGTCAAAATTGGAAGTATGTTTCTCGTGACAAAAAATATCCTTTTGCACTACATGAAGGGAACCATGGTTCTTTTCACAAAGCCTCTATGGTAAAGTGGAGAATTTAAAAGATCTATCTAGACATATTGATAAAAAAATGAATGCACAATCTTCACAGCAAGTTTTAGAGAATATATTAAGGCAAAAAACCTCAATAGTAGCTACTAAGTGGTTAGTAAAACAAACTTGTGCTTTTAAAAGTCATGATGAATCGGTTAATTCTCTCAATTATGAAAATTTCATTGAATTAATCAAGTTGTTAGCAACAATGAATGAGGAGATTAATAAAGTTATGTTAGAAAATGCTTTTAAAAATGCCCAATAGATAGAACCTAAGATTCAAAAGGAGTTGTTGAATATTCTTCCTAATAAAGTGCAACACAGAATTTGGGAGAAAATTGGGGATGCTAAATTTTGTATTCTTCTTGTTAAGACACTTGATGAATCTTACAAAGACCAAATGATTATTATTTTGAGATATATTAATTGTGATGGGTTTATTAGAGAGTGTTTCTTTAAAGTTTTGAACATTGATGACACAAAAGCCTTAATTCTAAAAAATGAGATATGTAATATTCTTGATTAATGCAATCTTTTAATTGAAAATTTAAAAGGTTAAGGTTATGATGGTGCTACAAATATCGTTGGAGAGTGAAATAGATTACAATATTTATTTCTTAATGATTGTCTATATACCGATTATGTCCCTTGTTTTTCTTATCGACTACAACTTGTATTAGTTGCAGCATCTAAAGAAGTGCATGAGGTATGGTTATTTTTTTCCAAGTTGAGCTCTATTATCAACTTTGTTAATGCTTCTTTCAAATGTTATGCTAAGTTAAAAGCTACTAAATAAAAATAAATTATAGAATTGATAGCCTAAGAAGAGCTTGAGATTAGTACAGATGCTAATCAAGTTTGAACTTTATAAAGGGCTAAAGATTCTTGTTGGAGCTCGCATTTCACTTTAGTTAGTAGGCTTATTGAGATATTTAGCACAACTCTTAAGGTTCTAGGAAAGATGATTAATGATGGACCTACTCGAGATATACGTAGAGAAGCTAAAAGTGCGTAAAGAGAAATGACTTCCTTCGAGTTTGTGTTATTTTACTTTTATTGGATAGAGTTCTTGAAATCTTTGATATTCTTTACCGAGCACTACAAACAAAATCTTTAGATATTTTGAATGCTTTGAATTATGTCACAAGTATTAAAAGGCTTTTGCAAGAATTTTGAGATAATAGTTGGGATGATTTTATTAGAAGTTTGGTATCATTTTGTTAAAAACATGATATTAATGTGCATGATATAAAGGTTTGTTATATGAAAGGTACATCACGTTCTTATCAACAAAAGGATTACGTTGCAGTTGAACATTATTATCACTTTGATATATTTAATGCTATAACAAATTTTCAATTGACGGAGATAAATAGTAAGTTTCCAGAGCAAACTATGGAATCCTTACTCTAAGCTTGGCTTTGGATCCAATCGATGGGTTTAAATTATTTGACACAGATCATATTTGTTGTCTAACTGAGAAATTTTATCCTCATGATTTCATTGCAAATGAGATTCTTGCTTTGAGACGAGAGTTGGAAAGAATTCGCAATACTATTTTTTAATTGATAGACTAATTTGTCTATTGTTGAATCTTCTAGTTTCTACAGCTACAATAGAGCGTGCGTTTTTAACTATAGGCTTTATCAAGACATTATTTTATAATAAGATGGAAAATGAGTTTCTTTCAAATTATATGGTTATCTATACTAAAAGAGAAATTACATATACTATTTATTTAGATTCTATAATTCATAATTTCCTTTATTTGAAGCCACGAAAAGTACAACTTTAGTAGTATTCTTTTGAATTAAAATTTTATTTTCAAGTTTCTTATATAATTAATTTGTTTATAGTAAATATTATTTGGGATAAAATTTTTAATACATCTATTTTATTAGATGTATTTACACTTTTTGTTTATGAAATTTGATGTTCACTTTATAATATAATTTTTTTAAATTTAGCTCGGGGTACTTTAAAGTCCTGGGTACACCCTGAGTCTCACTGTGCAAAATGAGGATGGCTTATATATATTAAATTGATTGAGCTTGTATAAGAGCTACTAGTATAACTTAATCAACTTGATTTCTAGAAACTTGCTCAATATGAGAATAATTTATAAAAGGAGAGTTGTAATGCTTGAGAAGCAAGCAAAGCTTATAGATGTAATTTAATAATATTTTATAAGGTACAAAAAAAAGCAAAGCGAGTTAATAAAAAGTTAAAAGCATTGAAACCTATTCCAAGTAAAGAATAAAGCCTTAAACCGATAAGAGTTATTTAATGTCACGACCTCTCCCGAACCCTGGGACGAATCTTGACTAATCCTCGAAATTCAACTAATAACGATTCTAATAAATAATAATAATAATATTTTTATCAAAATTCCTGCAGAATTTTTCTATATTTTTAAAATTTCCAATCCTGTAATTAATTAGATAACACTTCCAAAATAATTTCTAAATACAACCAACTCCGTCAATTAACATCCCAATAAATATCAATCATCATCCAAAATATTTTAGTACCAAACACAGTAAGTTATTCTAAATTGTAATATTATACAATTCAAAATATTATACACAAAACCCTACAATTCCTAGAACAATTACGTGACCAAATTACAAATATCTATTGATGCTGAGTCAACTGTTGTACCTGCAAGTCTCCTGTAGGGGGAAAAATATAATAAAATGAAAATGAATGGGGGTGAGTATAAAACTCAATGAAGGTCAGTGAGTAGATAGTAGTTTTTGAAATTAATTTTATTTTTAAAATAATCGTATCACTTTTAAATACATAATTTCATCAAATCATAAACGAGAAATATTAATAAATCATTTCACATTTATAAACAAATCACTAACTTCGAAAACATATATAATGTCATGTGAAATAACCAAGGAAGAATATGTCATAACATCACATAAATACTCAATCTAAAATTGTCACAAAATACTGCATAAAACCGAAGAAAATTCATAACATATAATATCAATTCTGAATACTGAAAACTTTCACCAAACGAGTATCCGAGGAAATAATCTCGTTCTATCCGGACCTTAACGGACGACTAATCAAGAAACCATCATGTCCTGGAGCTACACGGATAGACGGGAAAATAATATCTCATATGTCATCTCATCTCGACATATCTCATCATCATAATTATGCATGCATAGTCCCCAAAGGACGAAAGCGCCCAAGCACACGGCCCAAAGTCTCTATATGTACTCCAACGGACCCCAAAGGCCTATATCTCATATCATCACATATCATCTCATCACAGTGTACGGGGAAGGGTACTGTCTAATGACTTGTAAACAATCGAAAATACACATATACATAAACATTCGATAATATCCGAAATCACATCCTCTTTTATTTTCAACAACATTTAAAATCTATTTTCTTTTCTTTAAAAATATTATTAATACGCATATATTCAAAATCAGAAATAAAATCATTTATCATACACAATTCCGACAATAACAACATTATTCAGATAAAATTTATTTTTCATAAAATCATTAAATCAAGCATTTAAAAACTCATTTGCAATCATGCTTTATCATAATTAAAAATCATAATAATCCACAGAGAAATAAGTTTTGTGTATTCCACTCACTGTGACGACGATCAAATCCGGTATCGTCAATGTCCGTGGGTTGGTTCTCGTTCGCGGGTCCTCCTAATCAAATAAATCGCATAATTATTATTATTCACTTAAAGTACAATTAATTGTACTTAATAAAACTCAAATTCACATGATATAACTTTCAAATATTTAAAATTACTAAATTATCCTTATGTCCAAAATTACCAAATTATCCTTATTTTTGAAAATTACCAAAATGCTCTCGACATCAGGTTTACTTAACTGCCCTCAATAATATATTTTATTAATTTATCTTTAAAATTCTCAATTTTCGAAATATCCTCAAATCCTTTAAAATTACCGAAATGCCTTGAATTCAAAATTATCGAAATATCTCAAAAATCATAATTTACTAATTTAACCTCAAAATCATAAATTGAGGTTAATCCGGACCTCAACGGATGGGCAATCAAGAAACCATCATACCCCAGAGCTACACAGATAGACGGGAAAATAATATCTCATATGTCATCTCATCTCGACATATCTCATCATCATAATTATGCATGCATAGTCCCCAAAGGACGAAAGCGCCCAAGCACACGGCCCAAAGTCTCTATATGTACTCCAACGGACCCCAAAGGCCTATATCTCATATCATCACATATCATCTCATCACAGTGTACGGGGAAGGGTACTGTCTAATGACTTGTAAACAATCGAAAATACACATATACATAAACATTCGATAATATCCGAAATCACATCCTCTTTTATTTTCAACAACATTTAAAATCTATTTTCTTTTCTTTAAAAATATTATTAATACGCATATATTCAAAATCAGAAATAAAATCATTTATCATACGCAATTCCGACAATAACAACATTATTCAGATAAAATTTATTTTTCATAAAATCATTAAATCAAGCATTTAAAAACTCATTTGCAATCATGCTTTATCATAATTAAAAATCATAATAATCCACAGAGAAATAAGTTTTGTGTATTCCACTCACTGTGACGACGATCAAATCCGGTATCGTCAATGTCCGTGGGTTGGTTCTCGTTCGCGGGTCCTCCTAATCAAATAAATCGCATAATTATTATTATTCACTTAAAGTACAATTAATTGTACTTAATAAAACTCAAATTCACATGATATAACTTTCAAATATTTAAAATTACTAAATTATCCTTATGTCCAAAATTACCAAATTATCCTTATTTTTGAAAATTACCAAAATGCTCTCGACATCAAGTTTACTTAACTGCCCTCAATAATATATTTTATTAATTTATCTTTAAAATTCTCAATTTTCGAAATATCCTCAAATCCTTTAAAATTACCGAAATGCCTTGAATTCAAAATTATCGAAATATCTCAAAAATCATAATTTACTAATTTAACCTCAAAATCATAAATTACCAACCTATCCTCAATTTTATCAATTACTAAAATATTCACATATTAGGAATTATGAAATTACCCTGAGGTGTAAATTTATCAAATTACCCTTGATCACTTAAATTACCGATTCACCCTCAAAATCTCAATTTACCTAACTATCCTTGTCCATAATTATCAAATTACCCATAACTTTTAGAAATTGTAAAATTAACTCTAAAATTCTCAAGCTTTATCAAATTGCCCCTCAGGTCTTGTAGTTCTGGCCTTGGTGAGTCCAATAGTACCGGCGGTGTTCTCCCACGCGCGGTGACGGCGGCGGATCGAGCTCTCTAAAGCTACGGATTTCAAGTTGCCGTTCACTGGAAATCCGGCCATTTCAGGTGACGAGATCGGTCGAAAATAGAAGCTGGACGTGAGACCAATAGAACCCAACAGGTGGCGTGGCCAAACTCCGGTGGGATCGACGGTAGCAAGAAAGGAACTTTTGGCCGAAACTTTCGAGCTTCATCGGCAGCGTTCTGGTCAATTTCCGACAATGAGAACGGTAAGGATATGACCAGCATCTCAAGGGCTTCAAATTGGTACCAAGATCGTCTCGAACGGTGACCGGAATTGAGAGATCCGGTTGGGTCAAGTTCGCGGGTCACGGGTTCGGATCCGGGTCAACGGGTCTCTCTCTCTCTTTCTCTTTCTTTCTTTCTTTCTCTCTCTTGACTTCTCTCTCTATATTAAAATACATATATATATATATATATATATATATATATATATATATATATATATATATATATGCAAATATGACATTTAAAGTTACTTAATTAAATAAAAGTTGAGTGTCTTGAAACCTATTTTAGGTTAGGCATAAAATCATAAACTGACAAGAATTGCTTAAAATTTCTTAAGTCAATAAAAGGTTAAAAGCTTTAAAATTTACTCTAACAAGGGAATAAAACTCAAATTGACAAGAGTTGCTTAAAATTACTTAAGTTAATAAAATTTTAAAAGTCTTGAAACTTTCTCCAAACAAAGTATAAAACTTTAAACTAACGAGAGTTGCTTAAATTGCTTAAATTCGCAATAAAGGTTATAAGCTGAAAGCATCTTGGAGGTGAGTTATAAAACTTGTAACCTATTGTGAGGTTAATTTAGCAACCCTTAGCAAACTCAAGAAAGTCATTTTGAGGTTACTTTAAACTTATAAAGTTTCTTGTCTTGATTCATTACACTTTTAACACTAGAAACTAAAGGACTAGTATTTAGGGATAAAAAGAGAGAATTATTAGAGGAATTTGCTAAAGTGAATGCATAACCCCGTTTTTCTCAAACAACTATTCTACTTATATGATGTAATGACTAAACTACTGGATCAGAGCCTAGTCAATTAATGGAAGCCAACACAATAGATGAGGGGGGTCATTATGGTAAGGTGTTACAGTCTTAAAACTCAAGGCACGCTAATGCTTGGCTTACGGCTTTGTGCCAAGCATGGGCCAGGCCACAGATATGCGAGAAAGTAAGGCAAGTCTGCGTGCAAGTTGGGGCGTGGCAGCAAGTAGCGAGCTGGGTGAACAACACGCAAGCTATGTGCGAGGTAAGGCACAAACACTACGAGGGATAGCGCACGCAAATGTACACAAGACGTACGCACGCTGATGGGCAGCGGGCGAGCACGCTCAAATATACACAGCGGGTGAGCGTGCGCAACACAACATGCACGCATACTCAGTCAGATAGTGGGCAAGTGCGAAGCAGAGTGTGCATGCACACTAGCAAAGGCCACGCATGTAATAAACAAGCTAGGCGGTTGTCGGTGGAATCCCTAGTGGCGGCAGCCCACCATTAATGTGCATTACCTAAAACATAGAGCTTGTCTAAACACTATCTGTCTTATGTTTTCTTTATATGTCGGATCTTCAAAAATCTTGGGGTGTGTTCAACACACATAGCCTCCGTTGCGAATTGTCAAGTGGTTGGCTAAGCAAAAAAATTAGCGGCATCATACACTTGCTGCATCAAAGTAATTAAGCATGTGACACAAGGCCAATAATGAACCTAGCTCTTGATCTCTCTAGGGCTTGAAGTGGGAAAACCGAGAATAAGCTAAATAAGCCTTATCACCATCATCCTCATTTTTACATTATCATCATCATCCTAATATTTGTATCATGATTATGAATACTCTCCTCCATTTCATCACATATATCATCTTCATCATCTCAACTACATAATTTTTCCAATAAACTAATCGAGCACTAAGGAACCACCAAACCTCGGACAACTAAAATAGTCACAATGGTGTCGCTGAAACTTGCTTGAAAATGAATAACACCCTTTGATAATTGATATTCACTTTTATGATTCAATAAATTGACATGAGCATCAGGTGTTAGTGTTAGAAAAAAATTCTGACACCCCTTCCTATCCCTTGTCATTTCAAGTGTTCATAGATTACTTGCAAGTGAGTATAGGGTTTCTTAATGATTGGCAAGTTGTTTCTTCACCAAACAAATTTAATGTTGACATGGGGTTTTGTTATCAAGCCGCTAACCAACTCAACCAAATTTTAGTGTAACAATTATTATTATTATTTTACATTAGCACCACTCGTTATTTAAACAAGAGTAAAATCGATCAGTCAAAAGACTAATTAAAATGGAGGGCCTCCATCAGGATCCATTGGAGGGAATTGTGGATCTCTGTTTTTGGTGGATATTATTATGTTTATAAGATACCACTGGGAGTAAACCCCTCGCTTTGGAAAGTTTGGTACAATCAGAATAAGATAATAAAATAAATCTTTTAAAAAAATTTACTTGTTATTAATTTTTGTTTAAAATATAAGCAACATAACGCTCTTCCTCATTAAAGTCAACGATTTCCCATCTTAGCAAAAATGCTGTGATCCAGTTCTTCATGTTTTCATTTAATGGCTAGCGGCAAAGAAACAAATTGCTTCCTGCTAAGATTTTCTTTATGTTGTCTCTTACTCTTGATCATAGGATCTTGTTAATGCCAGAGTGCAAATAACTTACAACAAGGCCGTCTGGTCAAGGAGCTGGTTTCTGCGAATCAAAGATTCAGGTTGGGATTCTTTAACGCTGCTTCTACAACGACCCATTACTTAGCAATCTCCTACAGTAAACCTCATGAACTGGGAGATGACGAGATAGACAAGCTACTGTGGAATGCAAACAGGAACACAGCAATCTTTGATACATCCGGAAGTCTTGCAGTAGATAGCAACGACGGCAATCTGAAGATTCTGCACAACGGAGGAGATCCCATTGCGATAGGTTCGATTCAAAGGGCACGTAATAATACAAGCGCCACTCTTCAGGATTCTGGCAAACTTGTATCGCAAGAAATCAATCCTGACGGATCTACAAGGCGGGCGTTGTGGCAGAGTTTTGACTATCCGACTGATACATTTCTGCCTCGAATGAAACTGGGGACTAACTTGGAGACTGGGCAAAAATGGTTTCTTCAATCCTGGATTACTGAAGAATCCCGTGCCCAAGGCTCATTCACTCTCGGCGTTGACCCTAATTTCACAAATCACTTGAGCATCTGGTGGAGGGGCGAATTCCACTTGAATATCGGGGTCTGACGGAACGGGAAATTCGATTCCTAGCGGATTCTACAATTTCCGACTTCATATTTGGCTACACTTGAAATAAACAAGAAAAGTACTTTACATACTCTGTCAAAGGAAACATTTCGTTGTTTCGAAGATTAAGAATAATGGAGGACGGTACACTGGCCACCCGCAACGGGGCTGAGAAATTAATTGAGGGTTATCCACTTTACAGAAACGCTTCTTCTGATTTCAAGACCATAACAGCCCTGACGGGTGATATATCTAACGATGGATTCACTTTTGAAGAAAGTGGCAACATGACCATTAACGATTGTGAGCATGCGTGCCAAGAAAATTGTTCCTGTATTGCATTCGCCTCCACAATTGAAAATAATAAAACAGGCTGTCAGGTTTGAAGCGAAGGGAAGAATTTTACTGATACTGTGTTTACAAATCCTGTATTCAGCTACCGGTTGATAGACATCCGAGAAACCATAGCCGCTGGTGACTTCAGGTGAGAGGTGAAGAGTTTAATTAATTTGACTGATTGAGTGTTAATTTTTGGGGAATCAAAATGATTGTACATGTGCATGTGCATGACAAAGAAATTACATACAAAACAGTAATTAATTTATTTTTTTAAGCAAACCGCAAAAAATCAATAATTTTTTTTGTAGGTAATTATTGAGCGAGCTAGCGTTTATTTAATAATTTGTAGATTATTGACATGGCTAGTCTATTTAATTATTTGTCTAAAACTGGAGTTGACTTTGATTGCTTTGAAATCTTACTTGACTTGGTTGTTATCTCAATAGGTTTTCGTAACATTTAAATAAAAAAAAAAAACTCTCCTTAGTGTCCCCTACTAGAGCATTTCTCAAAATGTCAATGTCATGTTGTTGACTGCACGTCTGTACTAAACTGTCATGTAGTATCAATTCATGGCAAATGCTAAGTTATAGCAAGGTGTAACATAGGGAGATCCTCAATTCGTTTGCCAATTAATGTGTACACATGGGCTGAGTTAGCTAAGACCAGGAGGGGCTTCACCACTTTAGGGTCATCACATATAGTTTTTAAATGTATTCTAAACTTCTTTTGAAAGAGTAAAATAAAAAAAAAATTAGGCATATTTTTTATATAACAAAATACTTATAATTTAGTGATAAGAGTATTTTTTAGTAACTTTTAAGACTCAAACTTAAATCCCAATAGCCATATAATTTTATTTTTAAATATTTGGTTCTCAACAACTCAACTTTTATTATTTTCTCTTAACTTTTAAAAAGCAATAGTAATAAATTATTTATTTTAAATGTTGAATCTCATCTTGAACATAAGAAAAAAGTACACTTAATTAAATTAAAATTTTTAAAACTAAGCCTCCCTAAAGTAAGGACCTGAATCCGCTAGTGTGTGTACGCATATTAAGGTTATAGAATGATAGGCTTATAAAGTTAAGATATAAAGTTAATTTATATCACAGGACAGCCAGTAAGACATATAATTTGGTGTTATGTCATAGGGGAATGGTATATTATTATTAGTTATCAAACCTCGTTGTTTCTCATCTAAATTTATAGTGGTACCACATTAATCCATCATAAACTTTTGCATCCCAACTTTGTGAGTGTATTGGTACTCAAAATTTTAGTTTACAAACTCACAAGTGATGTAATGAGCCGGTTTCATTTAATACTTCCTCTTCGTGGATCGCTCGTCATTATAGCAGGAAAGAAAGGTTCCTTCGAAAAGGGAAAGAAAGGGTGGAGTAGGAGGACGCTGAAGGCAGTAATAGCAACTCCTCCAGTAGTAATCGTATATCTTTGCATGTGCTATCTGACATGGAGAAAAATATACAAGGCCAAAGGTAAGCATTTTTTTTTGTAATATTTATGATTAAAATTTAGCTTATCAGATAACCGGGATAAAGTGAGATGATGGAATTATTTTTCATGATACAACATTCTGGCTACTATTATTCTTATCTTATCGCTATTTTATTTAGTTTGTCACTTTTTTTTTTTGCTTGGGGGGGCGGGGGGGATCATTTCTGCCAATAATCACATTAGGAATTGAACAATGCTTTCAATATATATGTATGTTAATATAGTGGAAAAAAGGAATCAAGAGAGGATATTAACTAGCTTGGGATAACTTGTCACTTTCAACCACACAACAGAAAGGAAAAACACAAGAAAAGTTCATAGCATGAGCCATGACTTGAAGATATTTGACTTTCAAGCGATTGTTGCGGCTACAAACAATTTCTCACTCATAAACAAGCTCGGAGAGGGGGGTCTTAGTCCGATTTATAAGGTAATTAATCAAAATTTTTGCGACTACCATTGATATCTGGCTACATAACTAGTGCTTACACTTCAATTCGTGGAGTTAATTAATTTCAGGGAAAGTTACCAGATGGGCGAGAAGTAGCAATGAAAAAACTCTCAAGAAATTCAGGACAAGGAATGGTGGAGTTCAAGAGTGAAGCTAAACTCATTGCGAAACTCCAGCACAATAATCTTGTGAGGCTTTTAGGGAGTTCTCTTCAGGGAGAGGAAAAGATTTTAGTCTACGAGTAGATGCCGAACAAAAGCTTGGATTTTTTCATTTTCGGTATGACTTTCTTCAAGTTCAACCATTGAGAGTGTGTTATTAACAATTCTATGCATGTATCACTTATTAACTAATCTTAACTTCTTTTTATACCTTCATTGTATTTTGAGACAGATTCTGGCAAAAAGAACCAACTAAATTGGCAAAAACGTTACTATATAATTGAAGGGATTGCTCAAGGACTTACTTATTTACATAAATATTCAAGGTTAGGAGTGATTCACCGAGACTTGAAAGCAAGCAATATTTTACTCGATGAGCAATTGAATCCAAAAATATCCGATTTTGGCTTGGCTAGAATTTTTGGGGTGAATCAACTAGAAGTGAACACAAACAGAGTTGTTGGAACATAGTAAGTGTACTAATAAATGTTGGCTTTCTTCATAATAAGTATACTTATAACTTATTGTGCTTTATTTTTCTATTGGCAGTTACATGTCTCCAGAGTACGCCATGAGTGGCATTATTTCAATGAAGATAGATGTGTTTAGCTTTGGAGTTTCAGTATTGGAAATTGTGAGTGGCAAAAAGAACAATAGCTGCTATCATTTAGTGCGCCCACCTAACCTTATAGGATACGTAAGTGTTACTATTCAGCCAAATCCTTTTGGATAGCTTATGCAATTTGATATTCAGAGGGTACTCGTATTGATATTTTTCTTTAATTCCATTATTAGCACTTATATATCAACTGAAGTTTTTGTGTAACGCTCCAAACCAACACATACAGAACACGTGATAAAGAAGGTTACTTACAGATAAAAAATCCTTAGACATAAAATTTCAAATTAAAATATCTCAAATATTTATTGAGTTAAAACTATAAATCCATGTCTAATACTAAATAATAATATTTTCTAAAGACATAAATATCTTAAAGACTCAAATCTCTTAAATTATAAATTTATAACAAAAATTAACTTAAAGGAATTATAAGTTTATTCCTCCCCTTACTCAACTAGTAGAATGAATCAAATTTTTAACTGCAATGCTAAGCAAATCTCTCAATAAGAAACTTAATCTGCAAAAAGTAATGACGAGGGGTGAGCCGTCAACTCGATAAGTAAAATAATTCCTAACAAACTAGGCCTATCGTTACCAAAAATATTACAAGCCTTCCCTTTTAGTAAATCATATATTATAATTTATAACTTTTTTTAAAATTATATATTAAGATAATAAATTCAAAATATCAAAAACACATAAATCCTAAAAGTGAATCATATAACTTATACATAGATAAAAATAAATTAGCTTATGTCACATAGTGTCATCTATAGTCCTGATGACCCGACCAGAACATAATTATAATCAAAATATCATGTGTACACTCAGAACATATATCCAGTATTGACCTATAACTTATATAACTTATATGTATCGTATGATACAATCAGAATCATAATCAAAATAACTACAGACAATAAGCCAAAGCATAACTTAAAATTATATATGAAACAAAACTTTCATATCATATTCATAAATATTCATAATAATAATTTAGGCTTACAACATAAACTATTTCATGAATAAATTTATAAAAGATAATCTTGTAACAAACTAATTTACACTTTTAAAAACATTGATAATCCTTTTGTTAAAATCATAAAAATAAGATAATTTTCAGATTTCAAAACATTTGCACAAATTAATTTTAGAATGAAAACCACTAATTTTGGAAAAACTATAAAGAAAACCTGTACTTATAATAGTAATAAAATAATCTTATTTATCAAGTATATTAGGAATGAAGTTACTTATCTCGATTCTTTGAATTGATCTAATATACTTAAAGTTTCTAAGAGCCTCAGACATCCTTAATGCCTTAAACAAAATACAAGAAACAAATATTAATAACTTATTCTAAGAACCTGATTTTCTATGCATATCATACTAGTCTAATTCTTAAAATTTTAACTTGTAATCTAGAAGTCAAAATAACATAATATTTTACAGAACTATTCTGACATCTATGGGTATCTCCTATAAAATTTTAAAGAAGGTCAAAAGTCAAAAATATTTTAAAAACTATTTATTTTTTGACAAATCCGAAGCCATTTTATAATATCTTTAACTGAGTATAGTGGGTTTTGAGAATTTTATAAAATTAGAAACAAATCAGAAAATTATGAAATTATAACTGTGAATACTAGACAACTATATCATCTCTATGTAAAATTGTAAAATTTTTAGACTTTGTTTTATGGTGCAAATAACTTTATGACTCTAGTTATTTTGTTGGAATCACAACTTTTTAACATAGCAGTGTCAGCTTTGAAATTACATATAAAATTAAAAACAAAACTAAATTTGGTGAAAAAATTATTCCAGAAGCACTACATGTATAGTTTCCATAAATAAAAATTTCTTAGAAATTCATTGAGAAAATAGGAGTTTAAAATTTAAGATACTCATACTATCCAGAATTGTCCAGTGTATCTAATGTATTAGGGATTGATTATCACGACTCAATAATAAATTAGAACACTAAATAAATCTAAACATGCTATAAATCATGAATTAGAATTTGAAATAATCTATAAATATGGCAACTCATAACCGTATAAGAGTGATAGAAAGATTATGGAGAATAAGGAGAGAAAACTTACAAAAAATTACTTTGATTCTCTTCTTAAATCAAGATTTGAATACTAGGGTTTGGTAAAAGTGTTATGAGTAGCAGAGAATAAGAAATAAGTGCTGTAGACTTAGGATTATAGAATAGAAGTATTTATAGGAGTCTTAAGAAACCCTATTGGATTTGAAAAAATAATCCTATAAATAACCATAGTAATAATTTTAACATGCTTATTAATAAAAGTTATAAAGTTGTATATGTATTTTAATAAGAGTCAAAATTTTATAATTAAGGATTATAAAATGTGGGGTTACATTTTGGGTCAAATAATTTCACTAACAATACGTTAATAGGATCTTTTAAAACTTGTATTTAATAAGTTGTTAGACCATTATTTATTAGCTTAAGTTCTTAGGTCAAGTTGTTTAATAACAGAGGCCCTATGTTTGTTGTACTACAAGGTTAATATTCTATAACATGCCCTTAGACTTAAATTAATTGATCCATTGGGTATTACGTATTGTTTTCCCCAAAGGATATCTTTTCTTAGCTTAGAGGGCTTGCCCTCTTTATAAATGCTTGCCACTTAGTAGTACAACAATCCTTCCTTTCTTCAAATTCATTAAAATTCTTTTTTATCAAATTACTTATGAAATGCATGAGACCAATTGAACTTATGCCACGACATGTAAATTTTTCAAATATATAATAAAGCCAAACATGAAACTAATTTAAGAGGAAAACATCTAACATAGGCGGCAGTGCCGTCCATACAGAAATTACAAAAATAAAATTATAACATAGATGGTAGGGTCGAGCATATAAAGAGTAATAATAACATCATATTTTTAAGCGGCAGTGCCGATCATGGCATGATAAAATAAGAGCATCACATTTAGGCAGCATAATAGACTATCCAATCAAGTAAGTAGTAAGCATAACATCCTAGGGGCATAGCCAGCCATATGAGGATGATATCATGATGTAGGCAGTATAGCCAGTCATGTGGGATTTAATAATTACCAATCACACTACAATAATAATCATTATAAGATAAGAGATTATTTAAAACTAAATCTAGCATAAGATAATTATTACTTAGAGCTAATTTAACTCTTTCAGGCATGGCAACTCTAGAATGAAAGGAAATGTTCAGAGCTTATGGGTACAGCACTGGACAAATCATATTCAACTAATGAAGTGCTTAGATGCATTCATGTGGGTTTGTTGTGCGTACAAGTTTAGCCAACGGATAGACCCACAATATTCGATCTTGTTTCCGTGCTCACAAATGAAACTATAAGTATATTTGCGCCGAAACAACCAGCATTTTTTGTCGATATCAATCCAGATGAAGAAGTACTAGATGTTCTCAACAATGATTCAAAACATTATTCTATTAATACAGTGACAATTTTAGTGTTGGAAGCAAGACAAGACAAATTCTAGAATACGTCTGAAGTATTACAATCAATTGATGCATGCATAACACGTGTACTTGAGTTTAATACCACAATTACTTGCATGATAGTTTTTCAAAATAAATGGATACATGTCATGGCATTATTAACTTATCGTATGGCTACCTTGGTACTTCAAATGTATTCTAAAATTTCTCAGCAAGATAGATATACTGCCAATTAATATGATCATCTACACCATGTGATTATTTAATACTAGTAATTAACCATCGAGCCATTGACTGTTCACTTTAATTAGGAGGCATCAACTTCTCCCAGTGGAAACTTGTGCATAAGGCCTAATAAACGATCCGCCAATCTTAAAAATTAGTTAAAAAAATTAGCTTAATTATAATTAAAGTTAAAAAATGAATTGATAGTCAATATCAAATTTTAGAACTCAATTTTGACTACTCATTTAATAAGGAAAGACTATTAGATTTCTTTTAATAAAAAAAGTTTAGAGGATACTTGTCCAATATTTCCATAACATGTCTCTTCACGTGTACATTAAATAATTAATTATGGTCGACTTTGTTTTCATTCTAAAGACAAAATGATAGGTAACTTGTTGTACCTAATTATTTGCTTGAAATTATTGGCAAGTCTTGTTGCTAATATTGTCATTATTCAGGAACGTTAAATTATTATATAGAGGATACAAAATCATAAATTAATGGCAACGAAAAGTTGTTTCCATTAGGAGATTTGTCTTTAGATGTTAAATTTAGGATGATTAATTGGCTATATGATGCCTTCATGAAAAAACTAACACTTTCAAAGTCCACAGGATGATTAGTGCTACTGTTATTCAATGACTCATTTTTTGCATTTTCACTTGTGTGTTCAAGACCAATGAACAGATAGGTTATCAAATAACGAACATTTTGATTCATTAGTTTCGGTGATGGGTTTGAAACAAAGAATTGGCTTGCTCATCAGCTTTTCATTCTTTGTTCTCTTGACGGGGCCTTGCCGTTACCAGATTAATAGATTACTCCCTGGCCAACTTCTCAAAGATGGAGATGAGTCGGCTTCAGCTTTTGGTAACTTCAAGATGAGATCTTTAGCTATGAGTACTTGGAATATGGTACCATAGGCCTACAGATCCATCTGATTCATACTGGTCTTATGGGTCCCCAAAAATAAATCAACCGGTGTGGGTTGCCAATAGAAACACCCTAATCACTGATAAATCAAGAAGCCTTACAATAGACAGTAAAGATGGTAATTTAAAAATTTCACACAAAGGTGGAAATCCTATTGTTGTAAGTTCGGTTTAAGCAATGGGTAATACAAGTGCTACATTACTTGGAACTGGAAATCTTGTATTATATGAGATGAATTCGAGTGGATCTCTGGAGCTAGAGCTGTGGCAAAGTTTTGACTATCCAACTGATGTTTTCTGCCGAGAATGAAACTAGGACTTAACTTGCAAATTGAGCACGACTGGTTTCTCCGATCATGGATATCAGAGGACTCTCCTGTTGAAGGGGAATTTACCCTCAACATTGATCCAAATGTCTCAAACCAGTTGATAAGCCGATGGAGAGAGGAAGTCCTTTGGACCAGTGGCCTTTTCCCATAATGGCAAGTTCCTGACTGTGACTCCGGCTTCAACTTCAGCTACACTTCAAATGAATAATGAAGATATTTCAATTATTCTCTAAATTGAGATTTTACGTCATTTCCAGCACTTTAAATTGTGAAAGTGTGTCTATTTAACTTTTAAGTCTTTTTTTTATCATTTTCCTCATGAATATGTCAACTAAAATGCATCTCTTTAGCATTCTTAGACAATTTCAACATATATAAACTCATCTCAGAGGTCAGATACGTTTTTATAAAATACATCGTATCTGAAAGTTACAACTACCAGAGTTAGTAGCCTATGTTGAGGATTTAGAAAGAGATCTTAAAGAAATTGAGAGAGACATTTACAACATCCAATTAGAGCTTGAAGTAAATTCAATAAGAGGACGATGGTAAGTTAATTTTTTTGTGTTAGTTTTTTATGTGTGTTGTGTTTTTGTTAGATTTTTTTTCTTTAGTGTGTTATCATTTTTCACCCTAATCAAGTGGTAGATAACGGTACTCCGTGACAATCAACGTTGGTTACATTTAGTTTCCTATAATAACTAATATTCTGAGTTGAAGACATGAATAGAGACGGGAACCTAGCAAAATTTCACAAGCAATTTCCTTTACTTCTTCAGAATGCTCTCCTCACCATTTATAGAGCTCGGTCCGAACGCATGCGATTACTTATGAAACATCATATCCCTGCTGACATCCGATGGATAATCGAAGATAAAGTGCAGTTGGCAGGTGAGTTACCTCCCAAATTTATTACATACATGCCTGGTTGTGGTAAAGAAAAACATGAAAGCTTTTTAATGTTTGTCATAAGTGTGCCAGAATGAGATGCGATAAAAAGCAATGTTCTTTAAGAATATTGTCTGATAATAGAGAAGATAAGATTCAATTCATTAGAGATGACTTGAACAAAAGGTCATTGGATGATATCATTTTATCTCTTGAAAAGCATCCTAGTGGATACGTCTAAAATGCAATACTCTAGTTATGGCCATTATTCTAGGAAGAATATACAAACTATAGTCTCGAAAATCTGACTATAAAAGACCTTGTTTGCCAGTTTTTAAGAAAACTGGATGAGAAGCTTATCCTCGACCCATAGAGGGCGTTCAAGCCGTTTCTGGATATAAAACCAGAGGAAGATGTGAGCCATAGTTGCAACTACTTGTAAATATTTTCTTCTATATTACAACACTCAAGTGATATCTTTTAATATCTACTTCTTTCCTTTAAAATATTGAGGACAATGTTTCGTTCTGGTTGGAGGGAGGGATAATTTTTCCTTCATAAATATACACTTTCAAAATTTTGAGTTGAAGATGGCTAAATATGAAATGTCATAATTCTAGAAACACATCTTTTTATTTTTTAAAAAAATTTTAAAAATATATAAATTTTGTGATTTTTTTTAACATGATGACTTTCAAATTTTAGTATTTTTATTATTTTTGGTCTTAAGTTTTGTTACACCATGTTTGCTACTCTACATGTTAATGTCTGAGACAAAAATATGAGTTGCTTGAAGGAATGCACATGTCATAATAAATTTCAAGTGAGTTTTTTAGCCTATTAATTTTTCTTAGAAAGTATCCCTTTTTGCCCATTCTTCATGTAGTTTAGCAGTTTATTATTTTATACATGATCTCTAGATTTTCTTTGAGTATAAAAATGTGTGTGTTATTGCATCTAAATGCTCGCCTAATTAGTAGATATGGAAGGTTATTTAAAATTTTAAAAGATGATGGAAGACCATTTTTGACCTGTTTGAGTCTTTCTAACCATCCCTGTTATGTAAAATCCATAGTTAACTCTTTTAAGCCTTTTAATTAAATTTTCTTTTAACTTATCGTCTTGACCCACTCCAATTTGGAGTATTACCCTATATCATACAAGTTCCATCCACCTATTCATGTTTGAGAAAAAGGATAAATAATTATTTTGTTCAGCGAAGTTATGCTATATAAAAAATTAAAAAAAAGAAAAAAAGAGAAAAGATATACAATAGCAATAAATAAGTAAAATGCATCCTGTAATTTTAAAAAATTCTTGAACTTTTTCTCAAACAAATATATTTTGTTTCTCTATTTTCCTTTCTTTGTTAGCCATGTTCCTAACCTACGTTACGTCCTAATAAAGTCTTTCTTGATTTTAGAGAACTATAGTCTAAAATAAAAGCTAGTTATATAGGTAATAAAGATGGAGTGATGCATATACATAAAAAAAAATGAATATATTGAATTGACTAATACTTTATTTGAGATCGTATTATTTCTAAGGTATGGGCATATTTTTTCACCTTGATGAGAGTGTATGATATTTATTTATTATCTTCTCTCAATTTACTATTCATTGTAGTGATAAATTTTTATTGGGATTAATTTCTTTGTGAGAGTGTTACTACAACCGGTGAGATTTTGGGGTTTGATATGTCATTCTTAAAAGTGGCCTGATTACTATTGCTACAACAAAGTCTGCTGGACTGATACATATGGATAGTTGATGTGGGTGTGATATTCCTTTAGACTAGAGATAATGCTTGTACTTTTATTTATTTGCTATCATTAATCTGATTGAATAAACACGTGTGTTTTATAAAAAAAAAAGTTTTGAATTTTATCTTCGCTTTATTTGCTAAGAACTAGTAATAAGCTGGTTGGGGGGTGTGTTGAGTGTTAGAAAGTGTATATTTATAAAGGAGAAAATCGTCATTTTACACTTCAAGTCTCACTAACATTGCTACTTTTATTTATTTAAGTATTTTATTGTTTAATTATGTGTGTTTTATTATAATTATGTATTTTATGTATTTTAGGGGTATCACCACTGTTTCACAATGAACAAATGATCAAACAGCAAAATGAACGTCATATTTGGACTCAGGACGGTCGAAAACCTTAGGAGGAGTATAAACAGAAAAATATCATTGTTCACATATACGGTACTGTTCACGGTACTGTTCACGACATTATTCATATATATGGACCGATGACGTGACATTGACCGATGATGTGACATCTACTTATGATATGGCAGTATTTGATTGGATGAATTATGTGGCATTGACTGCTTATGTGGCGTTGACCGATGACGTGGTATTGACTGATGATGTATCACGATCTTATTGGGCTAAATTTCTTATATACTGTGGATCGATGACGTGGCAACATCTCAGTGGAGCAAAAATCGTATGTACAGTACATGCATATACATGGGATTATTTACTATTCAAATTGCATTACTATGCAAATTGCGGCCAAAATCGTGTTACTGTTCAAACGTTGACTGTTGACTGATGACGTGGCGTAATCCTAAGTGTCCGAACTATTTTTAATCCAATGGTCATGATTCACTCAATGTATCTATAAAAAGAGGGCTCTCCCCTCCTAATTTGATATCCCTGAATTCATTTCTAAGCTTAGATTTTTATGATTCTTTCTCCTTCTTGTATTTTCTATGTATTTTAATAAATTCTCATTTTGCCTCTAGTTCAAAAATGAGTAGCTAATTTTCTTTTAAGCTTGGGTTAAAGGTGAAGTCTCAACATGTCCCATGGGCTTAATTTGATAAATTTATTTTCTCTTCCCCTCTAATATTTATTGTTGTTTTGACTTTTCGTTGAAAAATAATAATAGTCTTGTCTAGATACCGCTCTGATTAAACTGGCATCCTAGTACAAGGTTATTATTATTTGGCACGATAAGCTCTTAGCACCATATTTATTTGAGCGTAGTTCATGAGGTATGGAATCCCCCCTTATGATTTAATTGGCATTAATATAGAATATTTAACCCATAGAGCATATTGATGCAGATCCGGATATCCAAGCACGTCATTTCAATAGATTCCAGTTCAATTTAATTCCTACCATTGTAATTTAAATTCAAGCATAATTTACATCAATTTCACCATAAATTAATTCACCCATTAAAAAAATTAATTCTGCACATAATTAAAATCAACCTCCTCGTGGGATCGACACTCGTCACCGTTAATCTATTCTACAATAAATTCTTGTGCTTGTGAGTTTAATAAAATTTGCATAACATAAAACATCATGGAGCTAACAAAAACAAAAAGAAAAAGAAGAAAGGCTAAGAGGGGAATTTAGCTTGCAACAATAGCAAAAATGAAAATTTGGAAGGTAAATACCCTCCTTGCCAACACTATGGAAAGAAAGGCCATCCTCCATTCAAAGGTTGGAGGAGACCTGATGCAAAATGTTCCAAATGCAATTAAACTAGACATGAAGCAGTTGTTTGCAAAGAAAAAACACAGTAGCAAGAAGTTGAAGCCTAAGTTATAGAGCAAGAGGATGAAGATTAGCTTTTTGTGGCATCTTGTTTTGCAAGAAGTAGCTCAACTAAAAGTTGGTTAATTAACAATAGTTGTAGCAATCATATGACCAATGACAAGGAACTCTTCACAGATTTAAGGCCAATTAACATTATCAAAGTTAAAATTGGCAACGGTGATTATATTTTTGTCAAAAGAAAAGGGACAATCATTATAACTAACTCTGAAGGTACAAAAATAATCTTTAAGGTTCTTCACGTATCGAAAATTGACTAAAATTTATTGAGTGTAGGTCAATTGATTGAAAAAGGCCTTAAAGTGATTTTTTAAGATAGTTTCTGTCACATTCAATATATCATTGGTCAGGAAATTCTTAAAGTGAAAATGAAAAGAAAATTTTTTTCTTTTGATCCATTCAAGGAAGACCTTGCTGCATTTTACACCAAAACTTGCAAGATCGAGATTTGGCACAATAGAGTTGGTCATTATCACTTGTAAATGATGCAGCTCACGAAGACAAAGAGCTCACAGTTAGCTTACCATCCTTTGGAGATCACTTACTAAACTGTCAAGCTTGTCAGTATGGGAAATAAAAGAGGAGACCATTTCTAAAGTCAACCTGGAGAGCTACTCATAAGTTACAACTAGTCCACATAGATGTATCGAGTCTTTAAAAAAGTCCATCCTTAGCAGGTAGTTGATATTATATTGTTTTCATTGATGATTTTATGAGATCGTGTTAGATTTTTTTCTTAAAATTCAAGTCAGAAGTAGCCGGACTATTTTGGAAGTTCAAGAAAATGGTGGAAAACCAAAGCGACTGCAATATTCAAGTTTTAAGGTCTGATAATAGGGAAGAATACACCTAAGAAAAACTTAATTTGTTTTGTGAAAAAACAGGAATAGAATACCAGTTTACTATTCCCTACACTCCACAATAAAATAGAGTTAGTGAAAGGAGAAACAAAAATACATAATGGAGATGACCAGATGTATGCTTCATGACAAGGAGTTGCCAAAGAGGTTTTAGGCTGAGGCAGCTAGTTCTGTAGTTATCTTACAAAACATATTGCCTGCCAAGGCATTGAAGGACAAAACTTCATCTGAGGCACGGTATGGCTATAAACCTTTACTAAATTTCTTAAGAGTGTTTGGCTGTCAAAAGAAGTATGCCAAGGAAATCCTAAAGAAGTTTCATATGGAGGACTGCAAGGCAATGACTACTCAAATGAATAACAAGGAAAGTTTAAGTTAAAGTTGATGAAGGCTATTTTCGGAGCATGATTGGGTGTCTAATGTACCTAACTACAACCAGGCCAAATATTGTTTCTGCTGTGAGTGTTCTTTCTTGTTTCATTCATTGTGCTAGTGAGAAGTGCATCTTAAAGCAGCAAAAAGAATTATTAGGTACCTCAAAGGAAGTATTGGCTTTGGAGTAAAGTTTAAGAAGTGTCAAAATTTCAAGTTATTTGGATTTTCTGACAGTGATTAAGGTGGATTGGTAGATGACATAAAGAGTACATCTAGCTATTATTTCAGTCTTGGATCAGGTGTTTTCTCTTGGAGTTCCAAGAAACAGGAGATTGTAGCATAGTCTACTGTAGAAGCCGAATTTGTTGTTGCTACAGCAGTAGTGAATCAAGCATTGTGGCTGAGGAAATTGTTATGTGATTTAAACTTGGAGCAGTTGAATGAAATAGAGATGTTTGTGGACAATCAGGCAGCAATTAAAATCTCCTACAATCTAGTTTTTCATGGAAAAACTAAGTATTTCAAGATCAAATTCTTCTTTCTAAGAGAAGTGCAGAAGGAAGAAGTGAGCCTTATTTATTGCAGATCTGAAGATCAGCTCGCAGACATTTTTACAAAGGTTTTGCCAGCAAAAAGTTTGAGCTTCTCAGGCAAAGACTTGGAGTTTGCAGTTCCTAATGCATAGAGGAGCGTTAGTTAGCTGCCTTTTGGACTGCAAAGCTGTCCACGTTTCAGATTATTGTTTTATGTTTCAGTTGTTGAGTTTGTCCTAGTCTCTAGGAAGTTGTTAGTTTGATAAACATGTACAGCTCATGGCTTAATTCTCGGTTACTGAGTTGTTAAGTTTTATTATATATCGTAAGGCAAATACATTAATGAAAAAAGTAAAATTTTCAGTTTGCTGTTCCGTATATCTTTCTCTATTTTTACACTAGTATTCTTCCTCAAACTCTTTAATCTTCTGTCTTTATCTTTCAAAACTGACAGAACTCAATGTTCGATACTTGGATTTTGTGAATGGTAATGTGTCAGTTGGACACACGAGTTAATAAATTTTACATTCATTGTTACCTAAGGTTGATTGCTGATTATCGTTCGAAATCAATCTCAGCCAATGTCTATAACAGGCTGGAATTGTTAACTTTCGGCACCGCCAAACTAGATCCATATTAGCCCTTCTCTTTAAATAAACACGGCTCAAATTTCTGAGTTTGTGAGTCTCCGTCAACTCAAATATTTAAATTATTTACACAAATAATGGGACTGAAAATCTGACCTGCTTGGTCTTAACCAAGAAGATTGAATTATTAGCGGAGACAAAGACAAAATTAATAGAACTAATCTTTCATAACTCCCGTATGAGATCAACGAACCTGAGGATTATCTAAAAATTGGCACGGTGCGAGCAGCAACATCGTAGGCCATGAGAATTTTTACATTGGCAAGCTCTAGCTAATTGCAAAGAATTCTTACTTGCAGGAGAAGACCACAAAGACCGGGAATTTGGAAGACTAGATTACAAAAAAAAAAAAAAAGAAAATTTTTTTGACGTATGAAAAATTTTGGCCGTCGTAAAGGACGTAATAATTATTTTTATATATTTTAAATTTGTTTAGAGTATAATACGATATATTCTGCTCACAGTAAATTTCAATAATAGAAATGCAAAGACAAATGAACTTGTTATTCTTTTTCCTAAAAATTATTATACTTAACTTCCAATACCTGCGATATTAATGTTGGGTCATTATATCCTAGTCATTAAGGTAGGCATTTGGTTTAGTTTGGTTTGAACCAAACCGAATCGAACTCTATTATGGCAGTTCAATTTAGTTCACTTTGGAACATATGAACCAAATGGTTCAAAATTTTTGGACCATTGTGTTTTTTTTTCCTTAAATCATATAGTTTAATAATTTGGTTCGATTTTGTTTTTTATTTGGTTTAGTTAAAAATCAAACCAAATTATTAAACTATATGATTTAAGAAAAAATTAAAATTAAAACAAAAAATGGTTCGAATTTATTCTTTTTTACTTTTATTTGTTATTTAATACATGCGATTATATATGTCATAGCATACACTTTAGTTTATTCTATTCAATTGTTGTGCTTGGCGAATGGCTAACTTTTATTTTCAGAGATAATGTAAGCATTATGGACGTGGAACTTAAAGGATAAAGAAGTGGTGACTGGGACAGTACTTGTTGGCAATGGAAGTTTAGAGTTTATTTTGCAATGTAGTGGATTTCTAAATTATTATTGACCTTTGTTATATTTGTTAACTATTGTTAGGCTTTATTATGTTGTCTATTGTTTGTTGATTTATAGATTCAATATTATTGTTGTAGTAATAGTGTATTATTTTATATTATCTTTTATTCAATAATGAATGTAGGATAAAATCAAACCAAATTAAATTTTAGAACAAAATTAAACCGAACCAAATTCATGAAATTTGGTTTTAATATGGTTCGATTTTAGACCTCAACTAGACCAAACCAAATAGTACCTCCCCCTATTAGTCATAAAGAGCATCCAGCAATGCTGGTCCACCTTCGTTCTTCTTTAGTAATTAGCAGCATGGCTATCTTTCTTTTGTGTGGTTCAAAAACTTCAACATTATAATTGTAGGCCGGCTTAGTCCCAGTGACAACCGATGTGTTATGTATACGTAGGGATGGAGGTAATAAATAGCAAGGCCAAGATGGATGAGTCAATGTTGTGGGGTAGGTGATAAGATCTTGAAGCATCTTCAAAAGGCTCTTCAATTAAGATTTTATTACTTATTTAAAGAGGCACATTAATATTTAAGACTTTAAAAGACATTTTAACTAAGATTCTTTTAAAAAAAAATAATTTTCTCTCTTCAATTTTGTAGAGTTGCTTTCCCCTTCTCTAATTTATATTTTGTTATTTTTTTATTGAGGAGAGAGAGAGAAGTACATTAATTCTTATTTATTTTTCCTTTTAAAAAATTTATTTGATTAAAATAATATCAACTTTTTTTATTTGAAGAGCTTTTTGGAGAATAATATATTTTTTCACTTTCCTTTTTACTATATAAGTAAGTAAACAGATATTTGTAGGGTAAAATTAATAAAATTTTTTGTAAATGCTCTTATATGTATCCCCTTTTCAAAAAATAAATAAGAAAAAATTTGGTAAGAAAGTAAATGAAAGGATAAGTGACTAGTGGTCATTTAGATTAGGACCTCTGTGTGATTAACATCTTAGGATTTATCACATCACTCGAATGAGATAGGAATGACAAAATTCTCCATGTATTTAGAGTCTTATGGGGGCCCATCCCCAATAGGGTAAATTTTAAATAAATTTTGGGGAACTGAATGGAGAATGAGGAAAAATAATCCTCAAATTCTTAACGAGATGGAGTTTGGTTTTGTACTCCTCACCTCAATTCCTATTATATATAAATATTTTTTAAATTTTATTTTATCAATTATAATATTAGTTAATAATTTTTTTATTTTTACTTGATATAAATGGACTATAACTAAAAAAAACTTTACAATATAATTTTTATTCAATCTTAAAATATTATTATGTTTTCTTTTCTCTCTTAAGAATTGTTACCTTTGAACAATTTCTAATTTTGATATCATTTTAAGATATTATTTCAAATATTTAGAGATTTTTTAATATAATTTAGGTACTTTATAATATAGTAATAATTTTATTCAAGTCTCTAAATTTTAATTTATTAAAATTATGTATCTATGTCTATTATAAAATGGGGAATGAGATAGGGATAGAGGACTTATTCCTTAAATGGGAATTCTCCATCCCCACTCCTACTAAATTTATTGGAGAATGATTTGGGAAATAGAGGCGAAATTTTTAATGGTGTAGGGAATGGGATATGTCTCTCCACTCTCATCTCACTCCATTGTCATCCTTAGAATGAGACACAACCCTTTTTCAAAATTGAAAGTTCCATGAAACAGCCATAAAAGCCGGCTGCCAACCACTCACACTCCCAAACTCGACAAAGAAGAAGAAATAATTAACTTCTTTAATTAATGTATATATTTTAATTAATATATTGATATGTGTAATTTAATTAAATATAGTTGATAATTACATAATAATTTTTTAAAATGCGTTCAATGTACTCTACAATCTCTCCTTATAATGATTTGGCCGTATGAAGTTTCCATGAAAGTAACACTTTGAAAGTCAATAGTCAATAATAGCGCAAGATCGTTGGCTGATTGGTGCATATTTACATTAATTTGAGGTACTAGTATTACTATATTACTCTGATAGTCTGACACATTTCTGAAGTTACACAACACTGCTAATGGCTAGTAAAGTAAGAAACCATACCCTCTTACGCTGTTCATTATTCTTACTAACCTTGGCGGGTCATTCTCATTCGCAGAGTGATAAATTATATCAAGGTCAAGTGCTCAAAGATGGAGATCAGCTGGTTTCAGGTTTTGGGGGTTTCAGATTGGCATTCTTTAGCCCTCCTTCTTCGACAAAACGTTACCTAGGAATAGGGTTCCACATGTCTGAAGATGAACATCCAGTCTGGGTTGCCAACAGGAATACCCCTGTCTTAGATAAATCCGGAAGACTTGTGCTAGATGCCAAGGATGGCAATTTGAGGATTTTGCAAGACGTAGGAAATCCTATTGCAATAAGTCATTTGGTGCAAAATAATGTAAGTACTAATGCAAGTGTCACTCTGATGTCATCTGGCAATTTCGTTCTGCAAGAACTGAATACAGATGGAACTATAAAGCGAGTTCTGTGGCAAAGCTTTGACTATCCGACTGATACACTTCTTCCTGGAATGAAGCTGGGAATTAACCTGCAAACGGGGCATCAATGGTCTCTCCAATCCTGGCTGACTAAAGACTCTGCTGCTCAAGGGATATTTACTCTTGGCATGGACCACAATGCTACGGACCGGTTGAGAATCTGGTGGCAGGGGCAAGTCTTGGCGGATAGCGGGCCTTTGCTAAGTGATAATTACTTCCCCCCTTACTTTGACAACTCTAAATGGTCAATAATTAGTTCCAGCTACAACTTTAGCTACACTTCAAATGGAAAAGAAAAATACTTCAAATACTCCGCCCTTGAGGGTTCGGGACCATTTCCATCAATGAGAATTAGTCCTGATGGTGTGTTCGAGACTCACTTGGGGGCGCTCTTCTCAGCTATCAATGATCCTGTCTGCAGTACAGGTTATTCTTCTGTTTTCAAGATCAGCCCGGCTGCGGTTACGGAAAATGGATTCATATTCAAAGAAGATAACATGACTTTGGATGATTGTAAAATGAGGTGCCTGTATAATTGTTCTTGTATTGCCTTTTCTTCCACGGATTTTGAAAATAATACTGGCTGTCGAACATGGAGCGAGGGTGCAAAGTTTGTGGAGAACAGCTACTTAGATTGGAATGTATATATCCGACAAGAGCAAACCAGAGACAGAGGTGAGTTTTAGGAGATCTAATTAATCACATGCTTCGATATTTGGGAATATAAGAAAAGCAAGCATTAGCCCAAAAAAAGGACTTTTTTAACTTCTCTAGTTTTTCTCTGTAACTGAACTCATCTAAGCTTTTAGAGGTCTTGTGTTTGATTAATGAGCGAGTTTAATTCTTGATTAAATCATTGGGGAAAGCCTGCTCTGACTTGGTACGAACAGAAAATTGACCAAACTTTTCATTTCCCAATACAAAAACAAAGATATTTCTAAATATCAATGACCGCAAATCTCCCAAGGGAATGTACAATATATAGATTCAAGTCAACAAATACACCAAAATGTGTCAGATTTTATTTTTTATTTTACCTGCTCAAAAATTATATAGTTAATAGAGAAGATATTTATATATACTTTTCAATGCAGGGAAGAATGGATGGAGCACTAAGAAGTTGAAAGCAGTAATAGCAGCTCCACTTGTACTCCTGTTTGCTTGCGTGTGCTATCTAACATGGAAAATATGCAAGGCCAAAGGTAAGCGTTTTTTGTCATGTCTATGATTAAAATTTCACTTTACCTTCTAGATAATAGGAGAAGCTGAATTGGTGAATTTTCTTGAGGATCTTAAGAACTCAAAGTTGACTTGCAGATAAATCATATATACTAACCAAAATCACCATCTGAACTATGTTCTTCATGTACATATGTACATAAATTAGTGCGAAAAAGAAATCAAAAGAAATTACTACGCGAGCTTGGAGATAATGAGTCACATCGCAGCACAAATCGCAAAGCAAGAATACAGGAAAAAGATCAGAGCATAAGCCAGGAATTGAAGATATTTGACTTCCAAACCATTGTTGTGGCTACAAGCAATTTCTCTGTTATAAACAAGCTCGGTGAGGGTGGCTTTGGCTCAGTTTACAAGGTAAAACTTCGAGACCATTTTTAGTGACACTAGTTGTTGTGTGTGTGTGTGTGTGTATAAATTATTAGTAATCTTAATTTCAGGGAAAATTACCAAATGAGCAAGAAGTTGCAATAAAAAGATTGTCAAGAACTTCAGGACAAGGAAGGGTGGAGTTTCAGAATGAAGCTAAACTCATTGCAAAACTCCAGCATACCAATCTTGTGAGGCTTTTAGGATGTTCTATCCATGGAGAAGAAAGGCTTTTAGTTTATGAGTTCATGCCTAACAAAAGCTTGGATTTCTTCATATTCAGTATGTCTCTATTCAATATGAGAGGATTCTTTACCTTCTAATTCTATCCGTACTCGTTTAACTTCGAGTTACCTAAAAAAAAAAAGAAAATGCTTGTGACAGATTCCGACAGAGAGAAAGTATTAAATTGGAAGAAGAGTTTTAGTATAATCGAAGGGATCGCTCAAGGACTTCTTTATCTTCACAAGTACTCAAGATTAAGAGTGATTCACAGAGACTTGAAAGCCAGCAACATTCTACTTGATGACCACCTGAATCCAAAAATTTCTGATTTTGGAATGGCAAGAATTTTTGGGGTGAATGAATCGGAAGCAAACACTAACAGAATAGTCGGAACATAGTAAGTGTTACTGCCAAACATATAGATTGTTTTCTTTGTGCATGTATCCATTTCAATTTTCTCTTGTAGTATTCATATATAGGTTCCCTTTCATATATTGAAAATGAAGTCCATTTATTCATGATCAGTGGCTACATGTCTCCGGAGTATGCCATGAGTGGCACTGTCTCAATCAAAACTGATGTTTTTAGCTTCGGGGTCTTAGTTCTGGAAATTGTGAGTGGGAAGAAGAACAACAAATCCTATCATACTGAACGCCCACTCAACCTTGTTGGAATTGTAAGTGTGATCAGTCAAATAATGTATGTGAATTTCATTTGTAATTGCATTCTTGGCTTGACTGCTCTTATTCCATATCTCAGGCATGGCAACTGTGGAATGAAGGTAAAGGTTTAGAGCTAATGGACCTTACTTTGGATGGATCATGCCCTCCTAATGAAGTATTAAGATGCATTCATGTGGGTCTCTTGTGCGTGCAAGAGCAAGCAACAGATAGACCTACAATGTCCGATGTTGTTTCCATGCTTGCTAACGAGTCTCTTGCCCTGCCTGTACCTAAAAAACCTGCATTTTTTATTGATGTTACCACCGAAGAACCAGACGCTAGCGAAAAAAAGTCAGAAATTTGTTCCATAAATAAAGTATCAATTACAGAGATGGAAGCAAGGTAAAAGTGCTACCGTTAGTGAAATAATTTTCTTTATCCGTGAAGCAAAACAAGGACAGACACAGATGCATAGAGATGATGATTTATGTTGATTTTGTTTTTCATCATACCATTGATATTATGAATCAGTTTATATTTATCCAAATTCATAGATGGATTACTTGTACTGAAAAGGGCAAAATGTTCTATGTAGATTGCGTGGCACTAAAGTGTTTGGAAGTGACAGTTAATAAAGAGAGCCAGAGTATTTGTTCAAATTTAGGCCTTCCTATTTAAATTTTTGCTATGCATTACTGCCCTTATCCAATGTTGAATTGGCAACACAAGTCATCATCAACGTCATTAACAAATCTAGTCCACTGCAGTCTGGCATGCGCTGGGAGAGTTATTTACATACCACCGTTGAATGCTACCCAAAATATTCAAAGCACAAAGCAAGCAATTAAGAGGGCTCGCGACTTCTAAAGTCAGTACAGTAGTCAATGTCGTTGGCTGACTGCAGCTTTTCGATTATATATAATCGCTGCATTTTCCAACCCACAAAAGTCAAAAATACAATGAATAGGAAAGGAAGTAAGTATGCTTTTTTGTTCATTAAATTGGATAAAACAATAAAAGAAAATGAAGAGCAAATTATAATGTGGAACATTTTAAATCAATTGGTAATGTATATAGAGTAAAAAATATTGTAATTTAAATTTATATATAAAACGACACAACTATTTATTTTTATTATATATACATCGCAACATGGTATGGCATGGGACTTATCAAAATGGAAACGGATTCATCACTAGCGAGAAAGGAAAAAGATTACAGCACCAAGTACCAAATATATTCTTTTGCAAAATGCTATACTCATGGCATACAAATTCATTTTACCAATTTTATATTGTCGGGCCCTTACCTCACATTTGAGAAGCTTATTGGACACACTAGCCAGTTAGCCAAAATATTATCCAATATTTCTTAAATAATTACATTGGTGTCACACATATTAACTTCATTCGATCTTACTTTTGTTGACTCTTCAAATACATATTACCTCTTTTAGCTAAAAATTCTTTGGACCAGAATTAGTGCTCAGTTGAGCACCGAATTGATAGTAGTTAGGAGTAAATCAAGACCAATTTCAGGATCGCAATGAATAAATTTGATCGTTGATTTGCTACTCAATACAAATTTAACTGGACACAAAATCCCCATTCATATCTCTAAACTATGGTTTGAGAAGCATATTCTGTCCCATTTTTCTCTAGAACCTAAAAGAGAAGATTAACTTGAAATTAATTAAGTTGAAATATAGACCTGAAACTGTTCGGAATATACGATATTTGAGATTTTTTAGTTAAAAAAATGTATTACATATTTGAAGCGATAACAAAGTAGAGAATAAAATAAACTAACATGCAAGTGTGTGTGTGTGTTTTTTTTAATATTAGTATAAGTGTTAGTATTTTTTAAGATTATTGAATAATCTTTAAGCTAGTGTGTTCAATAAGCTTCTCATATTAGAATGTGCAATGAAAGTAAAATTAATAAAGAGTGTGTGTGATACTCTTGAAAATATTTAAGTATTATCTTGTGAAATTGACAAAAGACAATTTTTTTTTTTTGTTACAATTAATAGAAAAAAATCTTCAAGTAAAAAAAAAAAAGAAATTAAAATGTCAAAAGCTACTTTTACGGGCAAGAAAGAGGGTGGGGGTCATTTATGAAGTTCAAGCGTGTGTACTTAGAACAGGGTGCCACTGTTTAATACTTTGATGGCCGTATTGACAAAGGGGGTTTTATAAGAGTCGCAGAAGGATGCGAGAAGCTCCACTCGTTTAGGCATTGTAAGTTACGTGATCCAAGGAATTTGAAATGTGTTTATGGCCCAATCACAACCCAGCTCGACCCAAACCGGTTAGTTGCGGGTTAGGTTGGGTTGCAATTTCCAACCAATGCAGTTTGAGTTGATTTTTTTTTAAATCTTTTTAAACGCAATTTTTATAGTAAATTTTGATAGGATAGAGTTATTTAAATCTATTAAGTATTTATTTGATATACCTTATCTAATTAATATAAATATTTATTTAATCTCATAATTTTTTTAAATTTTTTTACTATTATTTAGTTATCTTTTAATAAAATATTTAAAAATTAAATAAGTTATTTTATATTTATATGAAAAAGTTTAAATTTTAAATTTTTGAAAGTAGAAATTGATAAGCTTTTTCAAAATATTAAAATATAATTTTAAATGACTTATCTATTAACATAATTTTATAAATTTTAATAAAAACTTTAATTAATAATTAAATATCTAAAAAATTTTTAATAAAAACTCTATTTATAAAAACTCTATTAACAAAAAATCTATTTAAATAAATTCTATTTAAAAAAAAATATCAAACAGAACTTATATCACTACGTAAAACTCATCAGTAAAATTTAAAAATACAATCCTTCCTCTATAAATCCACCTTAATGTCTAATATACCCCTATTTAAAATAAATTTTGTTTACTACAATTATTAAAAGATTGAGATGGAGAGATATTTTTGATTGAAAATAAAATGCTTAACCTGACTTATAGCTCTTTTAGGGTTTTGGCTGATCCCAATTTGAATTTCATCTCCAATTCTTTCACTTCAACCAGCATCCGTATTTGTTAAATATCAGCCAGTAATTTTCTTAAATCAAAATACTTAAATCTTTTAAAAAATGAAGGAAAAACATAATTTAATTTAAATAAAATGATATAGCACAGAAACCAAAAAAGGTGGCGGAATCGCGATGACAGTCGCATACAAAATGTAATATATACACTTTTATTTTCTCATTTGAGTGGATCGTATAATTTTCATTCGGTATCGATTTTATAAGTTCGGACTCGTTACACGTTAATGCGAGGAAAATTGGACATATTAGTAAACACACCGTGTGTGTAGAAATTTTATATTTTATCGTGGTGAAAAATCGGGATAAAATCGAGCACGATTCCGAGTCAGTTAGTTAGAAAATTTTTATTACGAAACCGATTTTCATTTAATCGGTATAATATAATAATTATGTGAATAGTTAGATTAAATAAAATAATAATATTATTTTTATTATTTGTGTAAGTGAAGCCGAGAGAGAGAGAAGGAGAGAGAGAGAGAGAAAGAGAAAGAGAAAGAGAGAGAGAGAGAGAGAGAGAGAGAGAGATCCGACCCGCGACCCGCGATCTTGACCCGACCGGATCTCCCAATTCCGGCCACCGTTTCCGACGATCTTGGTATCGATTTGAAGCTCTTGAGACGCTGGTCATATCTTTGCCATTCTCACTGCCGGAAAACAACCAGAACGCCGCCGGTGAAGCTCGAAGGTTTCAGCCAAAACACCCGTTCTTGCTGCCATCAATTCAGCCAGAGTTTGGCCACGCCACTGACTGGGTTCCATTGCTCTCACCTCCAGCTTCCATTTTCGACCGGTCCCGTCATCTGAATCGGCCGGATTGCCGGTGAACGGCAACTTTCAACCCGCGGCCTTAGGAAGCTCGATCCGGCTCCGTTACCTCGCGTGGAAGGTCACCGCCGATACCGTTGGACTCACCGAGGCTGGAACTACAAGATCTAAGCTTCCCGTCACTGTTAACTGAAGTTCGGTCACCGTTGACCGGTGAGGGGCAATTCGGTAAAGACCGAGAATTTTGGGTTAATTTTATAGTTTCTGAAAGTTATGGGTAATTTAATAATTATGGATAAGGATAGTTTGGTAATTTGAGATTTCAATAGTAAATCGGTAATTTAAGTAATTGGAGGTAATTCGATAATTTTACACCTCAGAGATAATTTTATAATTTCTAATATGTGGTATTTTAGTGATTGATAAAATTGAGGATAGGTTGGTAATTTATGATCTTGAGGTTAAATTGATTAATTATGATTTTTGAGATATTTCGATAATTTTAAAGGATTTGAGGATATTTCAGAAATTGAGAATATTAAGGATAAGTTAATAAATATATTATTGAGGGGTAATTAAATAAAGTTTGATATCGAGATCATTGGTAATTTTTTTTGAGATAAGAATAATTTGATAATTTTAGAAATAAGGATAATTTAATAATTTTAAATATTCGGGAGTTATATTATGAGAATTCGGGTTTTATTAAGTATAATTAATCATAGTTTATGAGATTAGTAATAATTATACCATTTATTTGATTAGGGGGACCCGCGAATGAGAACCAATCCACGGACGTCGGCGATATCGGATTTGATCGTCGTCACTGTGAGTGGAATATACAAAACTTATTTTCTCTGTGGATTATTATGATTTTTAATTATGATGAGCATGATTGCAAATGAATCTTTAAATGCTTGATTTAATGATTTTGTGGAAAAATGGTTTTTATCGGCACTATATTGTTTATTATCGGAATTGAGTATGATAAATGATTTTATTTCTCATTTTGAATATATGCGTATTAATAATATTTTTAAAGAAAAGAAAATGGATTTTAAATGTTGTTGAGAATAAAAGAGAATGTGATTTCGGATATTATCGGATGTTTATACATGTGTATTTTTGATTGTTTTCAAGTCATTAGACAGTACCCTTCCCTGTACACTGTGATGTGATAATATGAGATATAGGCCTTTGGGGCCCATCGGATTACACATAGAGGCTTTGGGCCGTGTGCTTGGGCGCTTTTGTCCTTTGGAGACTATGCATGCATAATATGATGATGAGATATGTCGAGATGAGACGACATATGAGATGGTATTTCCCCATTTATCTGGATAGTTCCGGGGCATGATAGTTTCTTGATTGCTGACCGTTGAGGTCCAGATAGGATGAGATTATTTCCCTAGGTACTCGTTTGGTGAAAGTTTTCAGTATTCGAAATTGATATTATATGTTGCGAATTTTCTTCGGTTTTACGCAGTATTTTGTGATGATATCAGATTGAGTATTTATACGATATTATGACATATTCTTCCTTGGTTATTTCACATGACATTATATATGTTTTTGAAGTTAGTGATTTATTTATAAATGTCCAGTGATTTACTAATATTCCTCGTTTATGATTTGATGAAATGGTGTATTTAAAGGTGATATGATTATTTTAAGAATAAAGTTATTTTTCGAAAGACTACTATCCACTCACTGACCTTCACTGAGTTTTATACTCACCCCCCATTCTTTTTCATTTTATTATATTTTTCTCCCCCATAAGAGACTTGCAGGTACAACAGTTGACTCAGCATCAATAGCTATTTGTAATTTGGCCACGTGTTTGTCCTAAGATTTGTGAAGTTCTGGGTAGAATATTTCGGATTGTATAATATTACAATTTAGAATAACTTACTGTGTTTGGTATTAAAATAATTCGGATAATAATTGATATTTTATTGGGATATTGATTAATGGAGTTGGTTGTATTTGGAAATTATTTTGGAAGTGTTATCTTATTAATTGCAGGATTGGAAATTTAAAAAATTAGTGAAATTCTATCGGAAGTTTTAGTAGAAATATTATTACGATTAATATTAGAATAGTTATTAATCGAATTTCGAGGATCAGTCACAATTCGTCCCAGGGTTCGGGACGGGTCGTGACAGAGTTGGTATCAGAGCATGGTTTTAGATTCTGTAGACTTTACTGCTTTAATTAGAATAAGTTATACGATTATTAAGGTTTAAATTAATATTTTGTAGGATTATCATGTACTGTCGTAGCACTAGAAGTGGCCGTGGTCGTCCTCCTCCTAGATTAATTGAAGCTGAGTCGACTCCAGATGTTGTACCAGCAGGGGAAAATCAACTCGTATCTGAGGGAGCAGTTAAGTCTTCGACGCATGAAGTTGCTCAACAAGCTCCAGAAAATGTTCCGAACATTGACCACTTTATTGATAGATTGGCTCATATTATGACTACAGTTGTACAGAACCAGACTCAGATACATGCTGGGCCCACAAATACTATTGAGCGTGTGAGGAGTTTAGGGGCCAAAAGTTTTAATGGTTCTGGGGATCCACATGAGGCAAAGTCATGGTTTGTTAAGTTAGAGCGTATATTTGATATCATAAGATGCTCAGAGGAGGATAAGCTTACTTTTGCCACTTTCTTACTTGAGGATAGAGCTTATCAGTGGTGGCAGACTGTAGAGCGACGATATCAGGGACAAGCTGTAATTACTTTGGCTATTTTTCGTAAGGAATTTTATGATCAGTATTTTCCAGTTGTGTATCAGGACATTAAACGGAGTGAATTCCTTCGATTAGTTCAGGGATCTGCGACAGTAGAGGAGTATGAAAAGAAATTTTTAGATCTTTCCAGATTTGCTGTATCTGCCATTGGTGATGAGAGAGAGAGATATAGACGATTTGAGGAGGGTCTTCGATTTGAGATCCGTACAATTATTACTGCATCTCGATACAGTGAGTTTGTTGAGGTCGTAGAGGCAGCGAAGAGAGTAGAGCATAGTATTTCAGAGTCCCGCAGAGTTCAGGCCTTGAAACAGAAACGCAGCCAAAGTTGGACAGAGGGTGCCTCGAGTAGTAGGCCATTGAAGAAAGGCTCACAAATGAATTTTTCTGTTGGTGTCCATAGGAGTTAGAGTACAAGTTTTAGAGGAGATCAGAGACAGGCCACTAGTCATGCCTCTATACAACCATCTGTGGGGAGTAATGTTAGAACACAAGGACAGCATGATAGAGGTAGTGGGAGATATCGGGATGATCATTCTAGGAGTATTCAGCAGATTCCTTGTTCCTTGTGTGGTAGGCACCATCAGGGTCAGTGCCGCGCTACAGACAGAATATGTTATTTATGCGGACAACCAGGACATATTAGGAGATTTTGTCCCACCTTATCTCAAGGTGATAATTCCGCTCGAGGGATAGCCCCACCATATCAGCCTCACCCGAGACAGATTCAGAGTCAAAAAAGTACACAACCAGGAGGGTCTTCATCTTCCACACCAGGTCAAAGAAGTCAGACTAATCGACCTCAGACTCAGGCCCGAGTTTTTGCTCTAACACAGCAGGAGGCTCATTCTACACCAGAAGTTATTATCGGTACACTATCTATCCTTGGCCGTGAGGCTCATATTCTTATTGATCCTGGATCCACCCATTCTTTTATTTCCCGTACTTTTGCTATGCATGTAGAGCGAGAACCTGAATCATTAGATTGTGGTTTGGTCGTTAGTACACCTATGGGAGAGTCATTACTTGCTGATAAGGTGTATCGAGATTGCACAATTAGATTGGGCGAGTATGAGTTTGGGGCAAATTTGATTATTTTAGATATTCATGATTTCGATGCTATTTTGGGCATGGATTGGCTTGGATCTCACCATGCAACTGTGGATTGTTTTAATAAGGATGTCCTATTTAGTAAATCAGGAATAAGTGAAGTAAAATTCTGTGGGGAGCGTAGAATTTTGCCTTCATGTGTCATATCGGCCATTAGTGCGAGACGTTTGTTAAGAAAAGGATGTTCAGCTTATCTTGCACACGTGATAGATACGGGAGTTCGAGAACTGAGATTAGAGGATATTCCAGTAGTTCAGGAGTTTTCAGATGTATTTCTGGATGAACTTCCTGGAATGCCACCTGATAGGGAGATTGAGTTTTCTATTGATTTAATTCCTGGAACAGCTCCTATATCTATAGCACCATATAGGATGGCTCCAGCAGAATTAAAGGAGCTTAAAGTTCAACTGCAGGAATTAGTAGATAAGGGATTTATCTGACCAAGTGTATCACCGTGGGGAGCTCCAGTTTTGTTCGTTAAGAAAAAGGATGGTACATTTCGACTTTGTATTGATTATAGGCAGTTGAATAAAGTCACCGTGCGCAATAAGTATCCACTTCCGCGCATTGATGATTTGTTTGATCAGCTTCAGGGAGCGAAAGTGTTTTCTAAGATTGATTTGCGCTCAGGATATCATCAGCTCAAAATTAAAGAGACCGATGTTCTCAAAATAGCATTTAGAACTCGTTATGGACATTATGAGTTTTTAGTAATGCCATTTGGGTTAACTAACGCTCCGGCTGCTTTTATGGATCTTATGAATAGGGTATTCCAACCCTATTTAAATCGATTTGTGATTGTATTTATTGATGATATTTTGATATATTCTCAGAATCGGGAGGATCACACTAAGCATTTGCGGACCATACTGCAAATCTTGAGGCAAAAGCAGTTGCATGCTAAGTTCAATAAGTGTGAGTTTTGGTTGGATAAAGTAGTATTTCTAGGCCATGTGATATCAGCTGAAGGTATTTATGTTGATCCTTAGAAAATTGAAGCAGTGTTGAAATGGGAACAGCCTACAAATGTTACAGAGGTTAGAAGTTTTCTTGAATTGGCTGGTTATTACCGTAAATTTGTGGAGGGATTCTCTAAGATTGCCACTCCTCTGACACGATTAACTAGAAAGAGTACTAAGTTCCATTGGGATGATGATTGTGAAAAGAGTTTTCAGAAACTTAAGGCGCGTTTGACTTCAGCACCGGTTCTTACACTTCCATCTGGTAATGAAGGATTTGTGGTATTTAGTGATGCCTCTAGACAAGGATTGGGATGTGTATTAATGCAGCATGGAAAAGTTGTGGCTTATGCTTCTAGACAACTTAAGAAGCATGAACATAATTATCCGACACATGATCTAGAGTTGGCAGCGGTGGTATTTGCACTCAAAATATGGAGACATTATTTGTATGGAGCAACATGTCAGATTTTCACTGATCATAAGAGTCTCAAATACTTGTTCACTCAGAAAGAATTAAATCTGAGACAGAGGAGATGGATTGAGCTGATTAAGGATTATGATTGCACTATTGACTATCACCCAGGCAAGGCAAATGTTGTAGTAGATGCACTAAGTAGAAAGTCCTCGAGTTCTGTAGCTCATTTGCGAGTGGCCTACATGCCTCTATTGATCGAATTGAGATCCTTGGGAGTTGAGTTGGAAGCTGATAATGGCAAAGCTTTGATAGCTAATTTTTGGATTAGACCGACTTTGGTTGATAAAGTCCATCAAATGCAAGATCAAGATCCCCAGTTAGCGAAGTTGAGAGAAGATGTACAAAAAGGCTTGCGAACTGATTTTACAGTGAGAGATGATGGAGTCTTAGTTATGAGAAATAGACTTTGTGTACCGGATATAGGAAATTTGAAAAGGGAGATCATGGAGGAAGCTCATTGTTCAGCTTATGCGATGCATCCGGGTAGTACAAAAATGTATCGTGCATTGAGAGATCATTATTGGTGGCAGGGCATGAAGAGGGAGATAGCAGAATTTGTTTCTCGATGTTTAGTCTGCCAGCAGATTAAGGCTGAACATCAGAAACCTGCAGGATTTTTACAGCCATTTCCTATTCCTGAGTGGAAATGGGAGCATATCACTATGGACTTGGTAGTAGGACTCCCTCGTACTTAGACTGGACATGATAGTATTTGGGTGATTGTTGATCGACTCACGAAATCAGCACACTTTTTACCATGTAAGACCACTTATTCGATGGATAAGTTAGGCAGTATATTTATGGCTGAGATAGTTCGACTTCATGGAGTGCCTGTGTCGATTGTTTCAGATAGAGATTCTTGATTCACTTCTAAGTTCTGGACCAGTTTGTAGAGGGCTTTAGGCACTCAATTGAATTTTAGTACTGCTTTTCATCCATAGATTGATGGCCAATCAGAGCGTACTATTCAGACATTGGAGGATATGCTTCGAGCATGTGTTTTAGAATTTAAGGGTAGTTGGGATAATTATTTACCCTTGATGGAGTTTGTATATAATAACAGTTGACTCAGCATCAATAGCTATTTGTAATTTGGCCACGTGTTTGTCCTAGAATTTGTGAAGTTCTGGGTAGAATATTTCGGATTGTATAATATTATAATTTAGAATAACTTACTGTGTTTGGTATTAAAATAATTCAGATGATAATTGATATTTTATTGGGATATTGATTAATGGAGTTGGTTGTATTTGGAAATTATTTTGGGAGTGTTATCTTATTAATTGCAAGATTGGAAATTTCAAAAATTAGTGAAATTCTATCGAAAGTTTTAGTAGAAATATTATTGTGATTAATATTAGAATAGTTATTAATCGAATTTCGAGGATCAGTCACAATTCATCCCACGGTTCGGGACGGGTCGTGACACAAAAACTCACTCATCAACAAGCAGGGGAAAGCACCAATCCAGACCAATTTCCAAACGTCCTTCCGGAAGCATAGGCCATCGATCCATCAAAGTACCGATATCAATGTTAACCACCTTAAAATCTCTATATTGCTGGAAATTCACAATCTTCGCATCCTTCAAATAATGCCGCCAGCATTTGATATGACGAGAATTGCAGCATTTCAAATCTCTGTTCTGCAGTTGGACGTATAGCCACTGTAATTCAACAGAAATTTGGACCCCTCCGGAGGGAGGGGGTGGTTTGGAATTAGGTAGGTGTAATTATGGACACCACATATGACTATATGAGGAAAAACCATACATTTTGCTCTTGAAATAATAGCAATCATAAACCTTAAGAGCTACATCCTGAATCTACAAACAAATAAGTAGGCATTTTTATTCACAAGACAAAAAACATAAAATGGGTGCTCTCATCTGTTCATCATTTATTTGTTTATACATATACCTGAAGTTTTAAGACTTAAGCCACCTTCCAACATAAGTGATGAGACATATTAGCTTAAGATGTTGTAATTACTTCTTCAACACTAAATTATTCAAATCCTACCCTTTTTGTGAGCAAAATTTTAACTGACCAAGGATGATAACTTTTTATGATCTTACAATACTCACTGTCTTTCCCTTCTCTAATTAAAAATTCTGCTTTCCTTACCACTCCTAACAAGAGAGTACATAAACAAATCTATTGGTGTACGCTACTAAAACATAAACGATAGTATGCTGATGTAACAAACTTATGATGATAAAAATAACATACCTGAAGGAATTTACAACGCTGCTCGTCACCGCTATACACAGTCAAAGTCCGAGGATAACAAATCCAAAAAAGACCATCCAGTAAAATTTCGTAATCCGAAGGGGGCACTTCCATTAATAGCTGTAGATTTCCAACTTCAAAAGCAGGTGACGGGTGAGATTCTCTAAATTCATCCAAATTAAAAGAAGTCTGTATAAATCACAGTACACAAATAAAGAGAAAAAATCACAAACAAAACTGACAATGCTCAAGTGAAATTTTAATAACCAAATCACTGAATATGAAAATTATATGCATACCTTATCTGACTTCATGGCCAAGGAGAGCTTTTCAATTTGATTGGACACACTGAGAAATTCCTTTGCTTTAAGGAACCAACGAGTGTCAAGAACACCTTCAGAATCAATGCCGACTGCCCATGGACATGGAGCATTTAATAATATATTTGGAATTGGATTGTTGTAATAAGTAAAGGAAAGCAAATTGGGAGTATCAACCTCAATTGGCTTCAAACTATCACAGCTAAAAAAATATAAACTCCTGAGCTGCTTACATGATATCACAATCCTTTCAAGCGAATAACAGCCCCACACAAACAGCTCCTCAAGCACGGGAAGTTTTGAGATAAGGTTATTGAACTCTTGGTCTGTAAAAGACAAAATATAATTCAAACTTTTTCAGACGAGGAGATCTAGCTATGTCAAATATACACAGCCTTCCCATCCTAGAGAATTTAAGGGTTAACTGCTGAAGACTTGGAACATCAATTTCAACAACTGCAGGTTCATTTGTAGACGGTTATAATCTTAAGGTTGAGAGATTTATCATAATCTTAAGGTTTCTCAACCTTAAGATTGAGAGATTTAGAGATGGACAACCGCTTCAAACCCCAACAACGGGAAAAACACAATTCTTCAAGTATAAGGCATTCACTAGTTAGCTTTTGGACCATGTGTTCATTTAAAGAGACTCTCGAGTGTTAGCTTTTTAAGAGAATGAAACCTTGTGGTATCAGAGGGCTTCTCCAACCGCCAACCAAATAGCTTTAAAGTAGTTAATAATTTAGCAGAAAATATTGTTTGCGGCAAGGTGTACACTGTATATGAAAGCCGAAGTCCGTTCCCATCCCGCCGGGCATCTTCCCTATAAAGAAGCTTCGATAGTTTATTAAACTTTAAAATAAAGAAAAAAGAAAGAAACAAGAAGAAAAATTATTACAAACCTATATTCTGATGGCCGTGTCCGAGTCCCATTTATTGACCAGGCGAATCATCGGGGCAGCTCCTTGATCAAACTTACCAAGTGATTGGAAAATTACCGTGACGTAAATGTCACAGAGAGCACATCGATCGGGTCCTTTTAGCATGCTTCTCCACTTTTTTACGAATGTGGTCGTCGGTTCTTGGTTATTTTTTTGAACCTTTTCTCTCCACTCTTTTCGGGGCCTTTTCTCTTTCTTTTCGCAATTTTTTTTTTGTTGGAAAATTAAGAAAATTAATGAGTGAAGCAGAGTAAGAGTTAAAATAAAATTAAAAAAATAAAAATAAATATACAAATAAGATATCAAAAAATTATGTGGTTTAATTTTTTATTTACATTCACTAGCGAAGACAGAAGAAAATAATTTTATTAGTGATGTAAAATATACGAGTGTTGTGATATTTTTTAGTGATGTAGAGTATACAAGTATTATGATATTTTATCTCACTATTTAAAATCTTAATGCACGCAATCTCTGACTCACTAATCTCTAGAGCTTTTAATTTTAAAGCTCTCAAAATATTCTCTCACAAAATTAAATTGCTTCTTTAACAAAATGGATGCAAAAACCAAGATGGCGAGCTTCATTTATATAGCTAAAATTGGCTATTATTTTATTATGTTTTTCTTCACCGTCATTGAATTTTCCTTCATCTTTTTCTTCTTTCTTCCTTGGGGGCATCAATAATTACTGCTGCCAAATTCAGGTTTTCTTCTTCTTCTTTGTCGTAGATTGACACCACCATTTTCATTTGAATTTGGCTTGACAGTCATTTTCTTTGACATTCTTTCACTTAGAGATTTAATTGAGAATCAATCAATCTCCACACTACCTTTCTACTTTGTTATAGTCATGTTGCTTACGTTTCTACAAGGCCATAAGAGGATTTGCATCATACAAACTTGTCAGCATTGATTGACTTGGTTAAAACATTTACTAGATTCTCCTTGGTATGTATTTTCTGCAAATCTACCATTTCATCTTCCACTACTTCATGAACGAAGTGATATTGTACCTTTATGTGCTTTATTCTAAAATAAAAGGCCGAATTCCTTGTCATGTGTAAGGCTCTCTGACAATCATAAAATACATAAATTTTCTGTTATTTGTGCCCAAACTCCTCCAATAACCTTTGTAATCAAATAACTTCTTTACAAGCTTGTGTATTGTCATATATTCTTCTTTTGTTATAGATAGAGCCACAACGGTCTACAGATTCAAAAGTTAGCTTACAGTTGCTCCTGTAAATGTAAACACATAGCTAGTAATGGATTTCCTTTTATCAAGATCTCCTGCAAAATTTGAATCAATATAGTCTTTGACAATAAATTCTTATCCTCCATAACATAATGCAATATCTAAAATTCCTCTAATATATCTAAATCCTCTTCTCAACTTTCCAATGCTCTCTATCAAAATTCGTCATGTATCAACTGACTGCTCCTACTACTTATGCAAAGTCTAGTCTTGTGCATATTATGACGAACATCAAACTTCTTATCGCTGATGTATATGGTACTCAAGATATGTCCTTCCTCTCTGTTTTATTGTTAAGACACATACTTGAAGATAACTTGAAATTAACAGGAAGTGGGGTAGAAATTGACTTACAATAATGCATGAAATATTTTCTTAAAGAAATTATTTTGAAAAAGTCAAGTCTTCCTGTTATCGCTGTCTTGGTAAATTTGGATCCCCAGAATATTGTTTGCTAGTCTAAGTCCTTCATTTCAAACTCTTTAGTTAACTGTGCCTTCAATTCTTAGACTCAATCTTTGTTAAGAGCTGCTACCAACATGTCGTCTACGTACAACAATAAAATGATAAAATCATTATTTTTAAACCTCTTATAATATACACAATAGTCTGAACAGAGTCTACTGTATCCAAGGCTTATGATGAAGGAATTAAATCTCTTATACGAACACCTCGGCACCTGTTTGAGATCATATAGAGATTTTTTTAATCTACAAACCAAATTCTCCTTTTCCTTTTCAACAAAACCTTCTGGTTGGAGCATATAAATTTTGTCTTTAACTTCTCTATGAAAAAATACAGCTTTTACATCTAACTACTCTAAATATAGGTCAAATATAGTACACATAGCCAAGAGTACTCTAATTATTATGAGTCGAATCACTGAAAAAAATATTTTGTTAAAGTCCATACATTCTTTCTGAGTATATCATTTCACTACCAATCTTGCAAGATATTGTGCTACTTGATTATTGCCATCATGTTTGATCTTGTATACGCATTTATTATCAATGACTTTTCTTCCATGTGGTAATGGCACGAGTTTCCATATCTTATTTTTGTATAGAGCCTCAATTTTTTTCTACATTATTGTCATCCACAAAGTAATACCTGAATTGTTTAAAGCTTCGTGGAAAGTTGATGGCTCTCTATCCTTTGTTAGAAGACAATATGTAACATCGATCTCTATAACATAATATAAATGCCACACTAATGATCATTTTTCACAAGTTGATCGACGAACTTCTGGAGCCTCTGAATCAACTGGATCTTGTTCCTCATACTCTGATGTTGCTTCAGAAGAATCTGAATTATTTTTCACATATACAGGTATAGTCTCTAACTTTTTTTTTATAGTGTTATCAGCCCTATCTCTCCTTTGCAATTGATCTTCTACAAAGATAACATCTCTATTGATGACAATCTTGTAGGTAGTAAAGTCTCAAAGATGATACTCCTTTACTCCATTAATATACCCTAAGAAGATATACCTCTTAGATTTTGAATCTAACTTTGTTCTTTCTTGGGCATTGTACATCACGATACTGGACATCCAAATATATGTAGATAAAAGTAATTTACAGACTTTTCAGTCCAAATCTCTATAGGAGTTTTCAACCCAATTGCAGTTGATAGAGACCGATTTACTACATAAAAGGCAGTTTTGGTTGCTTCTGCCTAAAATGAAATGGGTAGACCAACAATTCTTAACATAACTGTTATTCTTTCTATAAGAGTCATGTTCATCTGCTCTGCCACTTTATTTTGTTAAGGAGCATATGCCACTATGAACTGCTTCTGAATACCTTTTTGCTTATAATATGAAAGATACTCGCTGTCCCTATACTCTATACCATTATCTATCCTTAAGCACCTGATCCTTTTCCTATATTCAATTTCAACTCGTACTTTGTACTATTTGAAAACTAAAAACACATTTGACTTTTTCTTAATTGGTTACATCCAACATCTCCTAGAATAATCATCAATAAAAGTCACCAAATACTTTACACTTCCTATAGACATATCCGGTGATTCCTAAACATTAGAATGAACTAAGTCTAGAATACATTTATTTCTAATAACATACTATTAAATTTTAATCTTGTTTACTTATAACACAATGTCCGCAAAATGGTAAATTTACCGATTTAAGCCCCGAAAGTAATTTTTATTCCGAAAGAATCTTTAAACCTTGTTCTGGCATGTGACCAAGTCTGAGATGCCACATCATCATTGAATCTTCTCTATTTAACTCGACACATGCATTAACTTCATATAGTGGCTCTTTTTTAAGCATGAATATATTAGCATCGATCTTTTCTACCTTCATCAAAACAAGCGTGCCTCTAGAAATTTTCATGAGCTCATTTTCAATATAAGTTTTACACCAACGACTATCTATTTGTCCTAAAGATAATAAATTCTTTTTCAAACCTTTAACATATCGTACCTCTTTAATTACACGAATTGTATTATCAAATATTTTAATTTTAATAGTACTAATACCAGTGATCTCTAATGCATGATCATCTCCCATGTATACAGATCCTCCTGAGATTGATTCATATGTATGGAACCATTCTCTCTAAAAGGTCATATGCCAAGTAGCTCCTAAGTCTATGAGCTACACATTATATGGTCATTTTTTACCTTCTGAAACAATTGATACTTCGCTATAGAAGATTTCTCCATCATCTAAAGTACTTGCTACGCACCCCTGATCATTTGATAATTCAGGATCTTTACCCTCGTTTCTCTTCTAGTTACTCCAACACTCTTTTTTAACATACCCTTTCTTACTATAATTATAGCACTTGACATTTTTCTTACTTCTTGACTTTAATCTATCATGATTCTGATCCCACTAGGGCTACATTTCGTTGATCGCCCTCTTGTCACTGATAATGGTTCTACTTGCTGCAAACTTATTTTGTCTATTTTCTGTACTTTTTCGTCTGCTCTCTTCATTTAATACGAAGGCTGCAACATCATCGAAGATTAGACTTATTTGTTTAATTGTTGTTCGTTAGATTAATGATAACTTGATCATATGAATTTGGTAAACTCTAAATTAAAAGCTCTGCATGTTCATTTTCCTCTATTTTATGACCCAACGTTGTGAGTTGTGAAAATAGAGTCTTCATGGTGCCAATATGGTCAATCACTGAAGTAGATTTCATCATTCAAAGAGTATAGAGTCTTCTCTTCAAGAAGATTTTATTATGCAGCGACTTAACCTTGTACAGTCTTGTAATAGTATCCTATATCTCCTTTGCTGTCATTTTTTTTGCCACATTGAATAATACCCTATCTGCAAGTGCCATATGTAGATCAATAATTACATTGCCATCCATCTCGTTCCACTTGTCATCAATGATTTCTATAGGTTTTTTCCTAATTGTAACTAAGTAATTATTTTTGTATAAAATTGCCTGTATCTTCATTTTCTACAACGAGAAATTATTCCCATTGAACTTCTCAATTTCGTATTTTGCCGTCATTGCTTTTTACTATGAACTATTTTTTGCTAGAATCAGCTCCTACCATTTTACGTGAACAATACTGTATATATAAATAATAAACGCATATGTGTACAGTATCGTATACTTGTACGTATATGTGTATAATACTATATACATGAACAATAATATATGCGTGCATGTGAATAGTACTATATACGTATACTTATACATACTATATACGTGTACGTAAATAGTACTTTGACTCTAAAAGTACAACTAATAGCTTTGATGCCACTGTTGAAAAATTAATGAGTAAAGCAGAGTCACAACTAAAATAAAATTAAAAGAAAATAAAAAACAAGCACAAATACAGGACATCAGAAGTTACGTGGTTCGGCTTTTAGGATACATCTACAGGCGAAGACAAAAGGAAATAATTTAACTAGTGATGTAGAGTATATAAATATTATGATATTTTATCTCATTACCTAAAATCCCAATACATCTAATCTCTCACTCATTAATCTCTAGAGCTTTTAATTTTAAAGCTCTCAAAATACTCTCACAAAATTAAATTACTTCTTTAAGAAAATAGATGCAAAAATCAAAATGGCGACCTTCATTTATATAACTAAAATTAGCTATTATTTTAATATTTTTTCACCTCCTTAATTTTTTTCTTCTTTCTTCCTTGGCGGCTTCAACAATTGCTGCTACCAAATTCAAGCTTGCTTCTTCTCTTTTTGGTTCTAGATTGGTGGCTGTTAAAACTACCATTTTCATTTGATTTTGACTAGTTAAAATCGGTTTTGACAGTTATTTTCTTTGACATTCTTCACTCTCTTTTAGGAACTTTTTTCAAGGTTTTTTTAATGGTTCTTGTCGTTTCAGTTGACAAGAGGTCACTGACACTGGATATTTATTATGATGCGACACGGAAAAAAAGATAACCAATAGAAAATAAATGAATAGAGGTCGCTAAGGTGCAGCAAGCTGTACTTTAGGCAAATCCTAAATGAATAGGTGCAGTTTATTTTTATAGAATAGTACTTGACCCGAGATTGACTCATTTATCTATTTTCTCGCTGTGATTCCGAGAAAAAGTGTAATTATTTGTTCAATGAGGATAAAATAGTCCTTACAGAAAATGATGGTTAATCCCCAATATTTGATTATAGTTCCGATATTCTCACTAACGGAGAGAGCTAAATCGACGGTGAAAAGCGGGTAAGCTTAGTGCACGTATGTGAGCTGACGAAGAGGAGAGGGCTGTATTTTGCATGTGAGCAGCGTAAGACTTTGTGAGAAACTGATTTTAAGTTAAATTTATATTCAACTGAAAACGCACCGTTCGATGACAGGCGTTGTGCTTATGGTTGTGTGAGTGTTATTTACCTTAACTAGTATCCAGTACTTTTTCCTATTCTTTTTATTATTTAAAGAAAAAAAGGAAAAAGAAAACTAAAGTAAACTGAAATAAACAATCACGCACTACGCACGTGCAAGCCTCCCCATATCTGGCGCTCTATTTATTCCGCTGTCCTCCGTTCAGGAGAAGTTTCAGTAATTGTGGGATTAGGGTTGGATCTCTCCTTCTTTTTTCCCCCAATTGCATAGCTTCTCCCAGTACCCGTCGAAAGCCCGAATCACAGTTCCAGCCATGTCGTCCAAGCAAGGTAAATTAAGCTCTTCTGATTTGTTTGGATCCAATTTATTTATTAAATTTACTATAATTTTTCTTTCTTTTTTATGCGTTTGGAAATTTTAATTTTGGTTATTTTTCAGGTGGAAAGGCCAAGCCGTTGAAGCAACCCAAAGCTGACAAGAAGGAGTATGACGAGGTAATCGATCAACAAGTTTCTATATTTATTTTTAAATTGTTTGTTAACTATTTGTGAAGTTAGTTACTTTAACAATTTTTTTTCCACTTGTAATGCGTATACTTTCTGTTTTTCCAGAAAAAATATGAATGAAGACTAATTTATTGTGTGATTCATGAAATTACTATTCTTATTATATGTCTTTTGTTGATCCTGTTATGGGTTTTTTCTTCGATGGAGTAGCTCTTGTCGAAACTAAATTACTTTTGTCCCATTGATATTAGATTCCAGCACTCATGTGTAATTTGGGTGAAAATTAGGTTATGGTGTCTTTCAAAGCTGAGAAGCAATCTGAAGAGTATTTGTTATTGCTTGTAGTGGAATCTTGTATTTTTGTTGAAATATCCAACCAGAAAGTGCATGCATTGGTTCTTCTTGTTTTTCATATGCATATTTTTTTTCTTATAGGAAAAATAAAAACAAAAATATGTATTGGATGCCGGGCAGCATCTAGAGAAGGTGTACTTGATGATTGTCATGCAGTCAATCAACCCTTTCTGTAATTTGTATTGTGCTGTTTTGATTTTGAGGCTTGTTCTGTAGAGGCAGGGTACTTGTTGAAGGGGTTCTTCAGTTTCATCCTTCCTTGACATCACTTATTATGACATGAAATGTGCTTGCTTTTCTTGCAGCATGATTTGACCAACCTCCAGAAAAAGAAGGAAGAGGAGAAGGTAAGACATTGGTTTTGTGTGACCATATATTTTTTCCCCAATTGGCAAAGATTCACTCTGTTTGTCTGGTTCTGGTAATGAATAGGCCCTAAAGGAGCTTAGAGCCAAGGCACAACAAAAGGGAGCATTTGGCGGATCGGGGCTCAAGAAGAGCGGGAAGAAATGAGAGTTTCCAATAAATCACAGAATTAAAGCTATGATACCTTGTACTGTGATTACGAGTTTCATTGTAAGGGGTGAAACTATGTTTAGTGTGAATGTCTATGACATCAATTGGTTAATGTGATAGTCTATATCATGCTAAATCTGGTACTAGACTTTGGGTTGGTGTGTCTCTATGTAAACCTCAAATAAATTTGAGTTGCATGTTGTGCTTTCATATGCTGCTGAATATTTGCTTGCTTAATGCCTATTACGATTTGGAATATGTTTTTGATTCAAGGTCCTCAAGAGACTAATGGTCTACTGCCAATTCTGTTGATTTCATGACTCGTCGACCAGTAATTCATTTCTACATGTATTTGTCTGTGAACTGTGATGCATTTTCTGTTGGTCATTAATTCTGAGGATGATACTGCCTTTTAACCTAGTCATTACAGATTCTGGCATTCATTGTTGTTTTTCTTACGTTCCTTGTTCTTTATTACAATTTCATTGAATTGGATTAGTTTTGTTATTAGCCTTAATTGCGCACCCTAACTTGGTGATGCATTTTTCCTAGTTATGATTGCAGATTCCTCACACTGGTCGTTACCTCAGAGATTGATCTAATTTCATCTATAATAAAAACATTTCAAGTCTACTGAGATTTTAACAGCATTATGCTTGATTATCTATTATAGGTAGCATGATTTTGTCCATCTACTTGTTCTTTATTTCTTCTTACCCGTAGTCAAATTGCCAATTCATTTAATTAAGAAGCAAAGAGACGGTTAGCAGTAATGCACGTATGAGGAATAACCAACATCGTGTAGCATCATACAAATTTATGCTCCAAAGCCAAGAATGGAAAATGCCAACAAGAACCGGTACCATCTAGAAGCTGCATGTCATCAAGACCAAGAAAACTGAATGTTGTGCACTAGATGGATCATTTCAAGTTTACATCATCTATCAAGATCTTTATTGCATGTGACGATAACTGATTCTTTTTCTTTTTAATCGTCAACCTGCAAGGTCGGATACTATAAATAAGCATGTACAGTTGTATTATTGCACTCTGTTCTTTCAATTTGGTGAAAATATACGAATGTGAATGTTAATGTTGTTATTACACAGCTCGACCATAACGGATTGGCCAGGGGATGGAATCGTCAATTTTCCTCTATCATCCATCTTATCATGTCCTCTCTACAAAAGAGGAGGCTCGAACTGTATTTTGTCTACAAATTGGAATCAGGTTCAGGCTTCATTCCTCATGTTAGATTTTGATCAAAGGGACATCGTCACCACAAGAGGAATTGTGAGGATATACATAATTTCCTCTAGGTTAGCAAGATAACTAATTATGGGGGTAAAAGAGTGAGATTGTGAGGCCATGGCAAGTGAAAATACTTGTTAGTTGCTACGCTTTGCCTCAAATAATCTTTCTGCCAAAAGTTAAAAGCCCGGAATAGTTGACATTCCGCTAATTTTAGATTTATTATATCATTTTCCACAGCAGCTGTTTGCTCACCAAATCTATTGCCTGGCGCCACGATTTGCCATTGGGCTTGTAACTGGTAGACAAACATGATTTTGGCCGTCTACTTCTTCTTGATTCCTTTCTTCCCAGTCAAATTACAAATGCTTTTTATTAAGAAGCAAACAGAATAATCATAAACATGGCAAGATAACTAATTATGGTACCAAAGCCTGCCTTTAATTGCTTATTTCCGTTTGCAATATGCTGTGTGTATGCCTGAGATGATTGTTTTGGTCAGTCGCGTTGACATATGGAGAAGTAAATCTCTTTACAGGACTGAGCCAAGGTTGGTAAGGTAATGGGCTTATTGTTTATAGGGCCCAAGTCTTCTTGAAAACCTTTTTCAGTTGTACTTCGCTTAGCACTAAAAATATATATATTTTTTGTTTTCAAATAAACACAATTATTCAGTAGTAAATCTTTTCATTTCTAATGATTTTCAGCTTTTAGTCATCTCTTTTTCGAGGGTGTGAGTTGTGACCACCGGCACGTAATCGATGCTGCAATGTTGGTGGTTTTTGTTTGATTTGATTTTCCTACTTACAAGTGATGTCATCAATGTTAACATTGGGTCTAAGCACAATTCCCTTATTCATGTCGCAAAATCAAATTTATGTTGGAAGGTTCGCCTGTTATCAATTTATCATTGGAGATAATTGAAATGAAAAGTGAGTCTGAGGTTGAGCTTTATTTAAAGTTCTTGAATTATGAAAATAATAAAAATGAAAAAAGAAAAGGGAAGAAAGAGAGAGACAGAAGCAAATTTTAAAAAATAAAATAAAATTGTATACGTAAGTGGAATTAATGCTATCTATTTTGTCTCAAAATATGATTATAACAAAATAACGGTTATATATAAGATTATTGAAGGGTTGTCAGTGCCAGTACTACAGCCACATTAACCACCCTCAGGTCTCACATTTGATAAAGGTTAAAATTATCTTTTTATCATTTGAATAACGACGCAGTCAACTGGGACCGGTCAAGCCAGTCAACAGGGACTCAGATGTAAAATCACACCACGCTGGGTCCGCTGTCTCCCTGGTGGAAAACTCCGTACCCGAATTTAAAAAAAAAAAACCATTTCTAAAAAAATTAAAATAAAAATATCCTCCCCATTTGGAATAGACGATTATTTACGGGGTAATGAACATGTGGCATGAGATATTTGCCATCTTTGTTACGGATAAGGCTGTCACGCTCTCTATTTATTTTGTACAACCATCAATCTGCCATCATCTTTTTTTTTTTTTTTTTTTTTTTTTTTTGCCCTTTTTTTGGTTCCTTTTGGGTTAAGTTATCGATACCATCTCTTGGAATTTGCTTTTGCTTCATCTGCAATTAGTACTAGTAAATTGAGAAATTTTGTATAGTGTTTTTTTTTTTTTTAAATAAGTGTCCCGAATTCTTTGGTTCTTGGTTTTGATTTTTGCCATCATTTGAATACTTACTGCATTTGTTCTTTCAATTTGATGCAAATAGATAATAAGTAGATGAATGTGAATGTTGTCATCACAGAGTTGAACATTATGGATGAGACGGTGCATGTAGATCGAATCTCGGAGCTGCCTACTTCTATCATTGATCATATAATGTCCCACCTCGCTGCTAAAGAGGTTGCTCGGACTAGTATTCCGTCTAAGAGATGGAGCCAACTCCCCATCTTTGATTTTGATCAATTGAACTTCCTTGTCAGTTGTCACGCCACCATTTTTGACTCCTCAAGTTCTTAAAAAGATTGAGGGACAACAAAATTTTTCGTGAAGGTCTAGAGAAATTCATAAAATTTGTGGATGCTACCCTGCGCCGCTTCCCCAACCTTAATTTTTGTATGCAGAAATTGAGGATATCTGTTAGTCTCTTGGATGTTGAAGAATCGACTCCACTCTTTGATGAACGGATAGAATTAGCCCTAGGGAATGGGGTAAAAGAGTTAGATTTTAGGTCTTTCTAGATGAAAATACTGAGTGCACTTTGCCCGAAACAATCTTTTCTGCTTCATTATTAACTTCTTTAAGGCTGTTTGGTTGCAAGCTGGGGCAGCCTTCTTATATGCCATAAGTTTCCGTTCTCTAAAACAAATCACTCTACATAATGTCTTTATAAATGATCAGATGGTCCAAAGCCTTATCTGTGGATGCCCTTTACTTGAAAGATCTAATCTTTCGCTCCTGTCTTGGTTTGAAGTTTTTTGTGCATTTCTGGTGCTCACAAACTGAAGATTTTGACACTGGGAGACTTGTCAAGTGAAATTCAAAGTGTTGAATTGTTGTTCCAAGTCTTCAAAAATTAACTCTCAGAATTTTTTCATACGGTGCCCCACCTGTACTTAACGCGGCTGAGTGTCCACATTTGAAAAGTTAATCTTGCTCCGACTCCCTCTTAATGACCCAGAGTTTCATCATCTTATTTTAAAATTTCCCGTGCTTGAAGATCTATCTATGGACCATTGTTATACCCTTGGAAGGATTATGATTTCTAGGAATAAGCTTAAGCTCTTGATAATTTATGACTGTGAGTATTTGAACACAATTGATGTTGATGCTCCTCGCTTGCTTTCCTTTAATTTCAAGCATAATACGTTCCCTATTTTATCAACAAATGCTCCATGTCCGTGGAATGTATCCTTTTGTTGCAATGGTGTTCTTTACACCCTTTGGTTCCTTCGCTTAAGGAAATTTCTTGAAGCATCCAATCAATTTGAAATGCCAGATATGTATTTCATGAGTTGGGTCGAGGTTTGTTCACATGCTCCGTATGCGTGATTACAATATTTCATTTAAGATCTTTCACATATACTTACCATTCTTGATTGTTTATTTCTGTTCATTTGTTTCTTGTGATTTTTCAGTTTAATTTAGATGAACCCAGAAGAAGTTACCCTTCACTCCCTCTGCAAGTTAAAACAATGGACCGACATATCGATTTGGAGCCATCAAAGTATGAAATTTTGTTGGAAGCCATTTTTCGCATTTGTTATCTCAAGAATTTGTCTTTCTTCTGCGTGTACGAGCTCAAATGCCAATTTGTTATGGTATGTTGATGTTTTCAGCAATAGTTGTCCCATATTAAGCATATTATTATTGATTAAATAACTTACCTATAAATGCAGAGGGATGGGAAGGAAATGAAAAATGTTAGTTCTCATGTAGAAGTTAAGGGAAGGAAAGAATAGTATTGTAAATCATGAACTTTTTGTGATTGGTTTGCCAAAATCTCTACAAAAGGATTGGATTTGAACGAGATCACCTCTGAAAAGAGTACTTACAATATCTAAGGATAATATTTGAGCTCTCAGGCTGAAAGAAGTTCCAAACTGCTGCTGTACAAATAAGCAAAGAAATCATCAAAAGACGAATGCTCCCCTTCCAACTTTGCTCTTTGAGGAGGGAAGCCCGCATTTTTGTTATCTGGATCAGGGACTGTAGTTATAAGGCCCATAATTGCTATTATGTTAATGAGACTGTTGAAATTTTGCCTGTCATTTTTGGAGGTCCTAATTATATTTTATGTCAACAGAGTTATTTGTTTTTCGCGTAGATTGCAGTGGCTTTCTGACCACATTCGAAATAGAAACACGAACAGTTGCCGCGATCTTCATATCAAATGTTGGCGGCATTATTTAAAGGACATAAAGGTTGATCGCTTCAAGCCCTAAGAAGGTTGTGAATTTAATGTCGATGAATTAATGGATCGATGGCCTGTGCTTCCGAAGCAGATTTGTGGTTACGTCTTAATTGGCGCTTTCCTGTGGTTAATGAAACCAGAATATTACATTTACAATATTTACTGCTTAATTTTGTACGTATGGATGTAGATTTGTGTGTCCTTTAACATTATCTGGTCTGATAGAAAACAGGACATTTGTTAGAAGCTGAACTGCATGTATTTTATCCAATTTGCAAAGAAGTATAGCACGGGAGTGTATTGACCTTGATTAGCTCATTATTTAGAGGGTTAATTTTGAATTACTACTTGTTAATTTATTATCTTTAAATCACTCTCTTATTTTTTAAAATCCCAGACTACCCTCTATTTTTGTTAAGAAGACTCAAAAAAAAAAAATCAACTTGCCCCATTTTTCCCTTACCTTTTGAATAAAAATAGAGATGATTTAAGATTTTCAACAGTAGGAGGATAATTTGAAGAAAACCAATTCACGTGATTCTTCCTTATGATTCCTCTCCATTCAATAATGGTGCTGATATTATTATACTACTCTCTAACAATTGTATGAAGGTTAGTGAATTACATCTAAATCCAAACCACCTTATGCAACATAAGTACACTACATGCAAACTTGAGCAGCTCTTCCATAGTATGTATGATTAATGAGCTATAATCAATTTTCTGTTAAGGATAAAATCAATTTTGTTTGTTAAGGGTAAAACAGTCTTTTTATGTATTTACATATAAAGTAATTTTTTACCAGAGAACCTTCAGATTTGTAATGTCTATTGTGTAACTGGGTTTTATTATATTAGAGTAAGGGATGATTATATATGTATATTAGTCAACTGGTGCAGTCAAATTCTTTGTTACTGAAACAAGAAGTTGGCTTGGTCTCCTCCTGAAATCTGTTAGGTTCCTTAGTTCTATTTCGTATTTTGTTAAGGATTCGTTATCATATTTCCTTTATTTTATTATTTTGTTTCGAATAATTAAATAATCCTAAGTAGTCTAGGAATAGGACTAGCTATGAAGGTGTACAGGGAAGTGTGTATTTGGTGAATGGAATAAGACTTATTACCCTTTAATTCCTCCTTCTCTCTAATTTCCCTTGCTCTTCTCCATTCTTACTTCTATCAATTCTTATACTTTTTAATCACTTTACTAGTAGTAACCTATCAAAATCCTGTTATTTGCACAATCTGTAGCGCATGCTTTGTTTTTATTTTCTACCAGTAATCATTGATGCAGATAGGGTTGGCAATGGGACGAGATAAAATTGAATTTGTCAATCCAATTTTGCCCCATATATACAAGTGGAATAATAAAATAAAAAGGTCACATTTCTACCTTTTTATTTTTTAGACAAATATTTATTATAGTTATGTCCCATTAAATATTTCATGTCATTCTAATATTTCAAACAGTCCCAAATGATAATAAATAAAATTTCACTTTTTTTCTTTTAAAGAACATCGTAATTCAATAGCAAAAATCTTGAATGAATGCAAAGTAGAATAATAAAAAATATTTTTATTTTGACTACATACATATTCAAATATAATTTTATACTGACATTTTTTATTTGCTTGTTTATTTCTATTGCACATTAATATTAAGACTTATGCCTTAATTATGCCTCATACACTATAGAGTTGGATAGTAAAAGGCACATTAAAATATCATATAATTCGATAATATAATAATAAATCAAACCAATAGCTATGATTGATAATGGAATGAGATGGGATAGGACAAGATTTGCTAATCACAGTCTTGTGTCATATATGTAAATGAGATAAAAATAAAAAGTCTCATTCCTTTTTTTATTTTTTAATATGTAAATGAGATAAAAAAAAGTCTCATTCCTTTTTTTATTTTTTAAAATAAAAATATATAATAATCCCGTCCTAAATAGGACAGGATCTCACAAGGTCTCATCCCAATAGAAAGATTAACATCTCTAGATCTAGTGGAAGTTTAATATTCAAATATTTTAAATTTTAAAGAATACCGAAATAAAAGAATAAAATAAATTCACATTGATTTCAAAAAATACTATGAACCTGGGAGTTTAAGACTCATTAATTTTGCAAAATACCAAGGATTAACTAAACTCAAATATTCACACAAAACTTTGAAAGCAAAAAATATTACTAAACTCAAATTTTGCCTTTAAGGGATATAAGAGAGGACTATTTATATTTGTAGTAACTATCCTACATTACAAAGTAAAGGAAAATAAAGTGCTGAAGTAGAAAGTCAAATAAAGTCTTAGACCTTAAATAATAAGGAAAATAATCCTAGTATGAAAAGCATTCCTAATTTGTATCATCCCCCTCTTCTCGGATAAAGAGAGTTCACCCTCGAATTTGAATTACTAGTAACAACATCTTCATCATGATCGCTCATGTAAGAATAAGATATTTGACATCGAATACATTTGCATTACAGATATAACTAGGAAACTTTAGTCTGTGTGCATTAAGATTTAATTTTTTTATAATTCTGAAGATCCAATTTTCCTAGCAAAAAACTTGTTATACTCTCCAATTGAGAACTTGCCTTTAGTGTAACAAGATCTCTTACTTGAAATTCTAAAGCTCGACACCTTTTGTTTGCTTTAATCTTATAACCTTTGGTAGTTTTTCTCAAAGACTCTTGTGTAACTACATGAATTTTCTAGAACTGCTAGATAAAGTCTTTTGCCTTATTGCTTTTGCAAATAAAATCTGAAACTAAGGTTAAGTCCATGGGTGCTCATGGATTAAATTCATAATTTGTCTGAAAAGGACTTAAATCAATACTATGCTTAATAGAACGATTATAAGCAAACTCGACTTCATATAAGTTCTAATCTCATATCTTTAAGTTATTGCCAACTAGATTATGTAGATGGTTTCTTAAAAAGTGGTTGACAACCTTAGTTTGATCATTTGTCTGTGGGTGGCAAGCACTTCTGAAATTCAAGTGAATGTTAGTCAAATTCCATGAGGTCTTAAAAAAATGACTAAGAAATCATCTGTCTCTATTAGATACTATAGAATTTGGTAAATCATTCAATATATAAACTTTCTTGAAGAATAGATGAACAATAGTCAAGATGTCAGTAATCATCTTGTATGCAATAAAATGAGCAATTTTTTTTTTTAAATTAACCAACAAAGAGATATATCAAATCCATGGCCCCTCTAAGTCTAGGGTATTTGCAAAACAAAGTCTATACTAATGTTAACCCAAGGTTATATTGGAACTGGCAATGGCATATATAATCCAGCATTAGCTATAGTACCTTTGGAAACTAACAAATTACAATAATTCTCAACATAATGATAGATATTATGCCTCATGTTAGGCCAAATATAAGTGTTGACTATTAGACCCATAGTTTTTTCATAACCTATATGCCCTTCATTATTCAATTCTGCAATGATCTTTAACTTCAAACTTGAATTAGGAACATATAAATAATTACCTTTATAAAGAAATTTGTCATGTAAACGATAGTCTAAGTAGAACCTTACAATAATGTCTTCTAATATAGGGGCAATGAAATGGTCAATAGCATATAACTCCCAAAAAGCGTAAAATCTTAAGACTTGATTATGCATTTATGTCAATAAGAAAGATCATTGAATAAGTGTATTTGCCGCCCTATTGAATTTGCCAGAAATATGTTTACTATAAAAGGAAACTAGAGGAGAAATGTTGTCTATATGGTATGTTGGTGAGAAAGCTTGTCGTGATTATTGTTATGTCTTAATGTAGCATGATCAGTATATAAAACAAAATCCCTATGAATTAGATAATAATGCCAATATTTCAATGTTTGGACAACTGTATAGTACTTTATGTCATAAGTGCTATAACGTACCTTTGCTCTATTCAAATTCTTACTGAAATAAGCTGTGTGTTTACTTTAGATGCATTACAATACACCTCAAAAGTGAGAAAAAACTAATAAAGTAAATATTAAGGTTGTAATCAACTTACATTTGATAACCTTAAATGCCTTAATAGTCGCTTCTGTTCAAGAGAATTGTCCATGTTTCACGTAATTTATGATCGACCCGTCCCGAACCCTAGGATAAGTCTTGACTAATTTTTAAAATTCAACTAATAACGATTCTATAAATAATCATAATAATATTTCTATCAAAATTTCGATAGAGTTTTACTATGTTTTTTAAATTCTCAATCCTGCAATTAATAAAATAACACTCTCAAAAATAATTTTCAAATGCAACCAACTTCGTCAATCAATATCCCAATAAATAACAATTATCATCTGAAATATTTTAGTACCAAACACAGTAAGTTATTTTTAATTGTAATATTATACAATTCGAAATATTCCCACACATCTACTCCACAATTCCTAGGAAAAATACATGGCCAAATTTACAAATAGCTATCGTTGCTGAGTCAACTATTGTACTTGCAAATCTCCTAGGAAAAAAATATAATAAAAACGAAAAAAATGAGAGTGAGTATAAAACAAAATGAAGGTGTAATAAATACATTTTTATTTTCCCATTAAAGTGGATCGTATAATTTTCATTCCGTATCGATTTTATAAGTTTAGACTCGTTACACGCCAATGCGAGAAAAATTCGACATATTAGTAAACACACCGTGTGTGTAAAGATTTTATATTTTATGGTAGTGAAAAATCGGGACAAAATTGAGAACGATTCCGAGTCAGTTAGTTAGAAAATTGTTATTACGAAACCGGTATTCATTTAATCGGTATAATATTATAATTATATTAAATAGTTACATTAAATAAAATAATAATATATTTTTATTATTTGAGTGAGAGAAGCGGAGAGAGAGAAAGAAAGAAAGAAAGAGAGAGAAGAGTGACCGATCCGACCCGTGACCCGCGACTTGACCAGGCCGGATCTCTCAATTCCAACCACTGTTTCTGACGATCTTGGTATTGATTTGAAGCCCTCGAGACGCTAGTCATATCCTTGCCGTTCTCACCGTCGGAAAACGACTAGAACGCCGCCGGTGAAGCTCGAAAGTTTCGGCCAAAAGATCCTTTCTTACTGCCGTCGATTCTGCCGGAGTTTGGCCACGCCACCGGCTGGGTTCTACTGCTCTCATCTCCAACTTCCATTTCCGACCGGTCTCATCACCTAAATCGACCGAAATGCCGGTGAACGGCAACTTGCAACCCGCGGCCTTAGAAAGCTCAATCCGGCTCCGTCACCGCATGTGGGAGGTCACCGCTGGCACCGTTGGACTCACTGAGGCCGGAACTATAAGATCTAAGCTTCCCATCACCATTGACTGAAGTCCGGTTACAGTTGACTGGTGAGGGGCAATTCGGTAAATATAAAGAATTTTAGGGTTAATTCTATAATTTTTGAAAGTTATGGGTAATTAGATCATTATGGATAAGGATAGTTAGGTAATTTGAGATTTTGAGGGTAAATCGGTAATTTAAGTGATCGGGGCTAATTCGATAATTTTATATCTCTAGAGTAATTTAATAATTTCTAATATGTGGATATTTTAGTAATTGATAAAATTGAGGATAGGTTGGTAATTTATGATCTTGAGGTTAAATTGATAAATTATGATTTTTGGGATATTTTGATAATTTTGAATTCAAGGCATTTCGGTAATTTTAAAGGATTTGAGGATATTTCGGAAATTGAGAATTTTAAGGATAAATTAATAAAATGTATTGTTGAGGACAATTAAGTAAAATTATGATATTGAGAGCATTTTGGTAATTTTTGGAAATAAGGATAATTTGGTAATTTTAGAGATAAGGATAATTTAGTAATTTTAAATATTCGGGAGTTATATTATGTGAATTCGAGTTTTATTAAGTACAATTAATTGTACTTTAAGTGATTAATAACAATTATGCGATTTATTTGATTAGGGGGACCCGCGAACGAGAACCAACCTATGGACGTCGACGATACCGGATTTGATCGTCGTCACTGTGAGTGGAATATACAAAACTTATTCCTCTATGGATTATTATGATTTTTAATTATGATAAAGTATGATTGCAAATGAAATTTTAAATGCTTGATTTAATGATTTTGTGGAAAATAGATTTTATCTGCATAATGGCGTTTATTGTCGGAATTGTTATGATTTATGATTTTATTTCTGATTTTGAATATATGCGTATTAATAATATTTTAAAAGAAAAGAAAATAGATTTTAAATGTTGTTGAAAATAAAAGAGAATGTGATTTCGGATATTATGGGATGTTCATATACATATGTATTTTTGATGGTTTACAAGTCATTAAACAGTACCCTTCCCCGTACACTGTGATGATATGAGATATAGGCCTTTAGGGCCCATCGGAGTACACATAGAGGCTTTGGGCCGTGTGCTTGGGCGCTTTTGTCCTTTGGGGACTATACATGCATAATTATGATGATGAGATATGTCATGATGAGATGACATATGAGATATTATTTCTCCGTCTATCTGTGTAGCTCCGGGGTATAATGGTTTCTTAATTGCCTGTCCGTTGAGGTCCGGATTATCCGTGTAGCTCCAGGGCATGATGGTTGCTTGATTACTCGTCCGTTGAGGTCTAGATAGGATGAGATTATTTCCCAGGGTACTCGTTAGTGATTTATTTATAAATGTGAAGTGATTTATTAATATTTCTCGTTTATGATTTGATGAAATGGTGTATTTAAAAGTGATACGATTATTTTAAGAATAAAGTTATTTTTCAAAAACTACTATCCACTCACTGACCTTCATTGAGTTTTATATTCACCCCTATTCTTTTTTGTTTTATTATATTTTCTCCCACAAGAGAGTTGCAGGTACAACAATTGACTCAGCATCAATAGCTATTTGTAATTTGGCCACGTATTTGTCCTAGGATTTGTAGAGTTCTGTGTAGAATATTTCGGATTGTATAATATTACAATTTAGAATAACTTACTGTGTTTGGTACTAAAATATTTCGGATGATAATTGGTATTTATTGGGATGTTGATTAACGGAGTTGGTTGTATTTGAAAATTATTTTGGGAGTGTTATCTAATTAATTGTAGCATTGGAAATTTTAAAAATATAGAGAAATTCTGCAAGAATTTTGATAGAAATATTATTATTATTATTTATTAGAATCGTTATTAGTTGAATTTCAAGGATTAGTCATGATTCGTCTCAGGGTTCGGGACAGGTCGTGACAGAAGGTCAGCGAGTGGATAGTAGTTTTTGAAAATAATTTTATTTTTAAAATAATCGCATCACTTTCAAATACACAATTTCATCAAACAATAAACGAGAAATATTAATAAATCACTTAACATTTATAATCAAATCACTAACTTCGAAAACATATATAATGTCATGTGAAATAACCAATGAAGAATATGTCATAACATCGTATAAATAATCAATATGAAATCATTACAAAATACTACGTAAAATCAAAGAAAATTCACAACAATAAATACTCAACGGACGAGTAATCAAGAAACCATCATGCTTCGGAGCTACATGGATAATTCGGACTTCAATGGATAGGCAATCAAGAAACCATCATACCTTGGAGCTACAGAGAGAGATGAAAAAATAACATCTCATATATCATCACATCTCGACATATTTCATCATCATAATTATGCATGCATAGTCCCCAAAGGACAAAAGCGCCCAAACACACGGTCCAAAACCTTTATGTGTACTCAGACGGGCCCCAAAGGCCTATATCTCATATCATCACATGTCATCTCATCACAATGTAAGGGGAAGGATATTGTTTAATGACTTGTAAACAATCGAAAATACACATGTATATGAATATCCGATAATATCCGAAATCACATTCTCTTTTTTTTTAATCAACATTTTGAAATCTATTTTCTTTTCTTTAAAAATATTATTCATATGCATATATTCAAAATCAGAAGTAAAATCATTTATCATACACAATTCCAATAACAAACAACATTATGCAGGTAAAATTCATTTTTCACAAAATCATTAAATCAAGTATTTAAAAATTCATTTACAATCATGCTTTATCATAATTAAAAATCATGATAATCCAGAGAGAAAATAGGTTTTGTATATTCCACTCACAGTGACGACGATCAAATCCGGTATCGTCGACGTCCGTAGATTGGTTCTCATTCGCAGGTCTCCCTAATAAAATAAATGACATAATTATTACTAATCACATAAAGTATAATTAATTGTACTCAATAAAACTCGAACTCACATAATATAACTCCCGAATATTTAAAATTACTAAATTATCTTTATGTCTAAAATTACTAAATTATCCTTATTTCCAAAATTACTAAAATGCTCTCGATATCATAATTTACTTAATTGCCCTCAACAATATAATTTATTAATTTATCCTCAAAATTTGAAATTACTGAAATATCCTTAAATCTTTTGAAATTACCAAAATGCCCTTGAATTCAAAATTACCAAAATATCCTAATAATAATAATTTACCAATTTAACCTCAAAATCATAAATTACCAACCTATCCTCAATTTTATCAATTATTAAAATACTCACATATTAGGAATTATGAATTTATCCCTAAGGTGTAAATTTATCAAATTATCCCTGATCACTTAAATTACCGATTTACTCTCGAAATCTCAAATTACCTAACTGTCCTTCTCCATAATTATCAAATTACCCATAACTTTTAAAAATTATAGAATTAACCCCAAAATTCTCAAGCTTTATCATATTGTCCCTCACTAGTCAACAGTGACGAAAAGCTTAGGTCTTGTAGTTCTGGTCTTGGTGAGTCCAACAGTGCCGGCGGTGTCCTCCCACGAGTGATGACGGCCGCCGATCGAGCTCCCTAAAGCTGTGGATTGGAAGTTGTCGTTCACCGGCAATCCGACTGTTTCAATTGACGAGACCGGTCAGAAATGAAAGCTGGAGGTGAGAGCAGTGGAACCCAGCCGATGACGTGGCCAAACTCTGGCAGAATCAACGGCAGCAAGAAAGGATCTTTTGGCCGAAACTTTTGAGCTTCACCGGCGGCGTTCTGGTCGGTTTTTGGTAATGAGAACGGTAAGGATATGACTAGCGTCTCAAGGGCTTCAAATCGGTTCCAAGATTGTTAGAAACGATGATCGAAAGTGAGAGATCCGATTGGGTCAAGTTCGCGGGTCACGGGTCTGGATTCGGGTCAACGGGTCTCTCTCTTTCTCTTTCTCTCTCTCGGCTTCTATATATATATATATATTTAATATGTGTGTGTGTGTGTGTGTGTGTGTGTGTGTATTACATTAATGTGTGTGTATATATATACATTAAATCAAAAATGAATTACCTACAAATAGATTTCAATCCATGAAAATTTCTAACAACAAATTAAGTAGTTGATTGTAGCCAATCATAATAGCATCCATTATTGATTGATCAATAGATATAACATCCTCTACTACCACATATCCTAAAAATATTAAACTCTCTATTAAGAAGATACGCTTATTTACTGTAGTGTTTAAACTTACTATACTTAAAGCTAAAAGTACTTCCCTTAAATGTTGCAAATGTAGTTCATGGCTCGTATTATATATAAGTATATCATCAAAGTAAACTATCATAAACTTTCCAATAAAAGGGCGAAGAACTTGATTCACAATTTGCTTGAAAGTAATTAAGGCATTAAATAAGTGACATGGTATTACTCACCACTCATATAATTGTTTACCAGTTTTAAAGGCTATCTTTTATTTATCTCTAAACCAAATTCGAATCTAATGGTAGGCACTTTTCATAGGCCAAGCCTTTTTAAAACTGTTACCTATTAAGGAACTATTTGCTTTTTAAATAATTTATTAAATAAATAAATAAATGATTGATTTGAGATTTAAAAGAAATAAAATAAAATACAATAAAATACCCTTAAATACATTAACCCAAAATATTATATTCTATAAAATAGATAAATAACAATAATATAACAAAAATAATGGTTGTTACATTATCTAGCTTTATTTTGAGGGTTTGGAGGAGTGAAACTGTAAAATTGCAAACTCGGGTTTGGATTATCACAAACAACACTTCGAGATCTTTGAAAGTTTCAATCACTAATCCTATGGCTAAATTACTTCTCCATCTATAAAGCCTATTGGTGTGCTTCTAAGACATATTATGTATCAAGTAAATTCATTTGGTCTAAAAACTATGATTGTAGGCCCCAAATGTAGCAAGAAACGTGTTGTTATTCTGTCTCTATCAAGTTATTATATGCTATCAATTAATAAAATTTTATGGTGTAATCATATACTAATCAATTAGCTTAGCTCAAATTTTGTAACTATTGGTATAACAGTCTAGTGTAATTTTGAAGTAAGAACGCTCCACGCAAGTGCTTCTTTAACTTTTTCTAAGAGTTAATCCTCCTTTTATCTTGTCTCATTCTTATGAGCTTAGTTTATTGCCACCAAGCTGTTGCCTTTATTCGAAATTAAGTTGCAACAAGTGAGACAAGTTTATTATCAAGAACTTATTTGTATTCAAAGAGTTTCTCAACTGCATTAATCCAAGGCAATAATTCTTCCAGCTGACCATTTCCTTGGAATTAAGGAATATTAATTATCAACTTGGATTATATCTTCTATCATTATTAGACTAGGTTCTATCGATGCCTTTAGAATGGGTTAGTAAAGCTTTCACTTGATTTATCTTCATGTTTTGGTGTACGATGGTGTTCGGTGAATAACTCTACCACTTATGTAGCTAACATATCAATCTTGGCTGTCATGCTAGCCATGGCTTCATTTTAAGGAGTGTCATCTTGATTGTTAGTTGCTACATGAGGGGCATATTGCCTACAGGCTTTTCCTAAAGGCATGATATCAATATCATAAAGTTAAGTGAAAATAGTTAAGAAAGGTGATTTCAAAAAACTTAGGGGCTAAACTAAAAATTAAATAAAATATTGACTGAAATAGTAATTAACTTAAAGTTAGGATTCTAGCGACGATGGTCAAATATCAGGTGAGGATGGGTGAATCTAAAGGATTTCTGATCAATGACTATAATAGTGTGGTGGTTTGTCCAAAAAGGATAGATGTGGATGACAGTTAGAGCCAGGCTTTAGGTTCTACACCAAACTAATTAATGGAAGTTTGATTTTCAAATATTTGTAGTAACTATCCTAAACTGTGAAGTAAAGAAAAATAAAGTGCTAAACTAAAAAGGTAAACAAAATCTTAAACTTTAAATAAAAAGGAAACTAATCCCAGTATGAAAAGGATTTCTAATCTACAATGAATCACTCAATCTTAACTTTAAGTAGTTTCTATGATTTTGTCTTTTTCTTTTTCTTGCCTATAATTTTCATTACTAGTAAATTGGTATCCCTGAGCATGATTAACTTCGGTGAGAAACACTAGGACTAAAACATAAATATATACGGAGATTGTGAATTTTTGTATGAAAATTTACCTTTCAGCATCCAGGAGAGGATCCACAATTTTGGTTATCCTTGTCTCTCAGAGTTCGTATGAATAAGCATGGGCTTGTATTTTGCATTCATTTTTTCCATTTAATTCAGAACGCGAATGTTGTCATTACAGGGAGGATCCAATCAAATTGAAACGCACGCATAGATTTCAAGCGATGTGTTGAGGTATATATGTTCATATGTTCCATATAATTGATTACAATTTTTCTTTCAAGTCCTTTCACTTTCGGTTAGGATTCCGAAGTGTTTCTTATCATTTTTTTGTTTCTTGTGATTTACTTAGGCCTTTTTCTTATTTAGACGAAAATCAGTAGAAGATGTTCCCCTTCACTCCCTCTACAAGTTAAGACAATGGCCATGCAAATGTGTGTAGACCCATTTGAGAATAAAATTTTGCTGGATGCTTTTTGCGTGTTTATTATCCCAAGAATTTGTATTTCTTCTGCGTGGACAAGCGCAAACGCCGATTTGCTACGGTACGTTAATTCTAAGCATCTATTTGCTTTTCAGTGGACGAGTCTGCGGTGTAATATTGTTCCTCATTTTTTGAAGTCACAATCATACTTCAAGTTAACAAAGCTATTTGATGTCTGCGTGAATTGCAGTGGCTTTGTAACAATCTCAAGAATAGCGAAACAAGTTGTTGCAATGATTTTCGTATCAAATGTTGGCGACATTATTTATAGGATGTCAAGGTTGAGCGCTTCAAGCCCTTTCGAGGTTGTGAGGTTACTGCACTTGAATTGATGGATCGATGGCTTTTGATTCCTGAAGAAGAATTATGGTTACTTCTTGATTGGTGCATTCCTAAGCTTAATAAGAAGTTGTGATGCAAGTGTTTCTTTGGAATTTTTGGAGACTTGGCAGCTGTCAAATATGCAGCTAATTGTTTGCCAGACTCAATTTCTGACGTTTTACTATATTTATATACTAGTCATTGTGCTGAAATCACATTACGCATTTACTGGTTAGTTTTCCTTGCATGGTTTTACCTATGTAGAGTTGAGGACATTTGTGAGAATCTGCAGTGCATGTCTTGTATACAATTTGCAAGTAGCATGGATGAAACAAGGCTGAGAATGAATTGAATTTAACGAGGTCACTATTTTTAATTTACAGCTGAAATACTTTACGAGATAGTTTCTTATGGGATCAAGCTTACCCCAATCATTAATTGGTGAGTTGAGATTATGTGATGGCAATAAAATCTCAGGATCTAAACTGAGGTGGCCAACCAACAAAACTTGACGGTAACTACTCGTTCAAGCCCCTACGATTGCGTTGCTTCAATAATTTTAATGACTTATACTCAAGTTGAATGTCACTTGATTTGAATTTTTAATGCATTAGCATCTCTAACATGGATGTGATATATGCTGCCAAAAACTCACAATTCCATTTTGTCGTAAACATTGCCCAAGGTGGGTTCCAATGCAAATCAAACAATCACCATTAGATAATAATGGTACTTCTGCATATATGAAAACGATGCCAGTGAATAAATGAATCAATAAAATGCATACAAATAATCAAAGATGGACCGCATTGCTGGTATTATTAATTATCTTGCTTCCATCCTCGAAATTGTCACATCATTCAGGGAATAAACTTCCAACTTGATTTCAGTAACTTCTGGCTCTTCATAATCAGATGAAATATTAATAAAAAACGCCGGTTGCTTTGGTGTAGGCAGAGCCATCGTATCATTAGTAAGCATGGAAGCAACATCAGACATTTCTGGTCTATCTATTGCCTTATCTTGGACACACAAAAGACCCACATGAATACACCTCAAAACTTCATCAGGAGAGCATGATTCATACAATGTTGCATCTATTAACTCTAACGCTTTGCCCTCATTCCACAACTGCCATGCCTGAAAGAGGTGAAAATTTTCAGATTCAGTAAATCACTAGTTTCCCATCACTTTTGAAGACCATTTGTGAATGAACATTTACAGTAAAGGTATACCATCAAACACTTACATATCCTACAAGGTTGAGGGGGCGCTCCGTGTCATAGGAACCATTGTTCTTCTTGCCGCTTATAATTTCGAGTACAAGAACTCCAAAGCTATATACATCAGATTTCATTGAGACAATGCCATTCATGACATACTCTGGAGACATGTAGCCGCTGGAAAATGAAATTGAACGTCATTATTAATTACTAATTAGAATTTAAGAGGAAATTCAAAATACTACGCACTCACAGGCTCACAGTGTCTATACGAGAGAGAGAGAGTGTGTGTGTGTGTCTGGTGATAATCGTACAAAATATACATACTGTGTTCCGACAATTCTGTTTGTGTTGGCCTCTAATTCATTCATTCCGAAAGTTCTAGCCATGCCAAAATCAGATATTTTTGGATTCATTTGATCATCGAGTAAGATGTTGCTGGCTTTGAGATCTCTGTGAATCACTCTTAATCTTGAATATTTATGGAGATAAAGAAGTCCTTGAACAATCCCTTCGATTATGTTGAAACGTTTCTTCCAATCTAATAATTCCTTTCTACTAGAATCTGTCTCATCGAACAATGGTAACAAAAATGGAATGTTTCTATTAGCAGTTTACTGGGAAGAGAAATCAATATATCGTTACAAAATCTTTATGTATATGTTGAAGAGGGACATACCGAAGATAAAGAAATCCAAGCTTTTGTTAGGCAAGTACTCGTATACTAAAAGTCTTTCACCTTTCTGGAGAGAACATCCCAAAAGCCTCACGAGATTAGTGTGCTGAAGTTTTGCAATGAGTTTAGCTTCGTTCTTGAACTCCACTATTCCTTGTCCCGAACTTTTTGAGAGTCTCTTTATTGCTATATCTTGCCCATCCAGTAGCTTCCCCTGGAATCATACATTAATTATAATTTAAATATATCAACCGAAAACAGAGGAGACAAAAATATTTTACCTTATAAACAGGACCAAAACCACCTTGTCCAAGCCTATTTGCAGGTGAGAAGTTGTCGGTAGCAGCAGCAACGGTTTGAAAATTAAAAACCTTCAAGTCACGCTTCATGGTTTGATCTTTATTAGCTTGTGTTTTCCTGTTCCCAAATATGGTGGGAAGTGACGCATTATCTCCAAGTTCGTGTAATAGCTTTTGTCGATTCACAATGCTTTCAACTGATTAAAAAGAATCAAATAGAAAAGTATAATTCAAGTAGTTTAAAAAAAAAATCATCATTGAAAATAATAAAATTGGTTTCTAGTGTCGTGGATGGTATAATTCAGATTCTTGTCCAAGCGATTACCTTTGGCCTTGAGTTTTCTCAATATCAGATAACAAAAGTAGCACAACAGAGGTATCAATAAAGCCACTCCCACAGCAATGACTAATGACATCAGCTTCTTTTCCTCTATAATAAAATGAACTACAGTATATCATTTTCCTATTGATTATACGAAATATGAATAAATGAGTGTAATTTAATGATTATTTATTTTGATAGATTGCATACCTTCTCCCTTGTATTTTCTCCTTGCGAAATAGGACATTGAAGATAACAGAGGTATCCCAACTAATGCAATAATTATCCATTGCCACCACATTTTTCCTGCAAACCCATAATTCAAATGAAAATTTTTCAAAATTGTTGTAGATGTTTTTGCCCTGCAATCCCTTTAAGACGTGTCAAACATTTCAATTTAGAAGTAGACTTACCTTTGGGTTCGCGTGCCATGAACATTATGCGACGATCATCCATGATAGATGTCTCTGTGAACTTTGTCCTACTGCTCCAGATCTCACAGCCCGTATCGTTGCTTTTATTTATGGTAGCATAGGCAACACAGGAACAATTCTGAAAGCATTTGACTTCACAGTCACTTAAGGTCATGTTATCACTTTCTTTGAACTTGAATCCATCTCCATTCATGAAACCATATTTGAATTCGAAATGAGAAAAATCTTTTCTGCAGCTGGGACGCTTCTTAATGTAGTTAGCATAAATTGCACCTGTGAGACCATTGGCTGTAAGTCTTAGTTCTGGGACCGATGTAACCGTTTCATTTGCAGAATAATTGAAGTATTTTTCATGTTCATTTGACGTGTAGCCGAAGTTGTAGCCAACCGAGACCAAACTATAAGAATCAAACTTCCCTTTCAGCCAAATCGCGCTAGTCCAATAGACGTCTCCTCGCCACCGGATGATCAACTGGTTTGGGACATTAGGGTCGATGCCTAAGGTATAGGAACCTTGAGCAGGGGAGAAATCAGAAATCCAAGATTGGAGAAACCATTGGTGCCCAGTTTGCAAGTTAATGCCCAGTTTCATTCCTGGAAGAAGTGTATCAGTCGGATAGTCGAAGCTTTGCCACACTACTCGCTTTATAGTTCCATTTGAAGTCATTTCATACAACACCAGATTGCCAGTTTTCAGAAGACTAGCGCTTGTGTTACCGTCTACTTTTACAGAGGTTATTACAATAGGATTTCCACCGTTGTGTAAAATTTTCAAATTGCCATCAGTGCTGTCTATTGTAAGACTTCCGGATTTATCTAAGATCGGGTTGTTTCTGTTGGCAACCCACACTGGCTTATTTCTTTCACTGTTGTAATAGTCCAATAATGATGGATCTGTAGGCCTGTAGTACCATACTCCTAAGTACCGGTTTTCTGATCCCTCAGGGCTAAAGAATCCCATCCTGAAATTGCCAAAAGCTGAAACCAACTCGTCTCCATCTTTGAGAAGTTGGCTTGGGAGTAATTTGTCAGTCTGGGAACAACAAGGCCGCATCAGGAGAACAAAGAATGAAACGCTGAAAAGGAGGTCAATTCTCCGTTCTATAGCCATTAGTAAACTGTTTGTGTACTTTGCAGAAATGAGTAAGCCATGACCGGATAGATGTAGAGGGGTGATAGGAATCAGCCGATAGCATTGACCCTTGACCTCAAGGAAGACAAGTTTTACTTTTCTGCGTGCTGTTTTTTTAAAGGATAGGAATCTTCCAGGATTTTATTCTTTTAAAATTATTCTGACGCGTTTTCCTTTGACCAGCCGAATATAATACATTGCTTTGTGTTTAAGTCGTTGTAAGTCGAAGGGCTAGAATATTGTTAAGGAGGATAAAATCTCAACCCAATTATATATGCATATCAGAGCATGAGAGGCGCTGGTTGTATTAATTAATTTCTGCTCTTCATTGATTACTTTCATTAGCATAGCATGATCGATGGGTCTAATAGCTTCTAGATGGCAATGACTCTCTGGAAATTAAGTTTTCTGTATGGTGTACTCGTCTGTTAACAATTAGATTTGCGCACTCACAATCCACAAGAAACATTAGCCAAAACAACTCAGCCTTTCTGTCTATAATTTTTCCTTTTTTAGAGAGAGCTCTATCCAAACTTATTCTAGTAAATCTTGGGTGCTTCGAGGGCATGTGAGCTGCACATGCTTCGCCCAGGTCAAATTTCTGTTAAAAGTTACTTCAACGGAGCGCGTGGTTTATGGGCTCCAAAATAACACAGGCAGCTTCAGCTGTCAAACCTGGTTAATGAGTAGTAAAAATGTTTGGTGAGTGATGCCGAATGGGTGACTATAGATGGAAAAATTTGGGATGATTTCTTCTGTTTAATTTTTTTTCCCTCTGTTAAGTGATAAACAATCTTGTAACCTTGAAGATGAAGCAAGAAGGAACATAAAAATTTAATAGACGGCATGAAAAAATGAGTCCAAACATCTAAGATTTTCCAGCTTGTGCTAATCTGAAACATTGTGTTGTCATCGGCAACTTGACGCATAACGTGAAGGTTTAGCTAATCAGTATATTTTTTTCCAAATTGAAGCCCATTGGAGTGACGGCAAATAATCACATGAAATACAACGTCACCAACTAGATCGAATGCATAACCGTACATCACTACCTATTAAAATCCATATAAATCATCGAAGATGGCATATTTTTTCTTGCTTCTATCCCTGAAATTGTAACATCATTCACGGAACAAATTTCTAACTTAATTTACGTAACTTCTGGCTCTTGATAATCAGATGAAATATTAATGAAAAATGCCGGTTGCTTTGGCGTAGGCAGAGCCATGGTATCGTTAGTAAGCATGGAAACAACATCTGACATTCTTGGTCTATCCAGTGCCTTGTCTTTGACTCAGAAAAGACCCACATGAATACATCTGATCAGTTCTTCAGGAGAGCATGATTCATCCATCTATTAACTCTAAACCTTTGCCTTCATTCCATAGCTGCCAAGCCTGAAACAGGGAAAAATTTTGCATTTAATAAACAAATACTGCTCAAAATTTAGATGGATGGACATTTTCAGTACTTACATATCCTATAAAGTTGAGTGGGCGCCCTGTGTCATAACAATCATTGTTCTTCTTGCCGCTTATAATTTCCAGTACCAAAACCCCGATGCTATATACATCAGATTTCAAAGAGACAACACCATCCATCACATACTCTGGAGACATATAGCCACTGAAGAATAATTGAGCAATATCAGTATTATAAATTAAGGAAATAAGTTTGTGCCTGCGCTAGATCAACTGTGCTTTGTATTCGTACTGTGGATATTCCTTGTCTCATCATACATTAATTTGTAATAATTAGTAGTGGATAAGATATATGGAAATCACTGTTGTCGCAAAATCTTCGTACATATGTTGGAGTTGAAGACGTACCGAAGATAAAGAAATCCAGGCTTTTGATGGGCAAGTACTCGTGTACTAAAAGCCTTTCACCTCCCTGGAGAGAGAACATCCTAAAAGCCTCACAAGATTGGTGTGCAGAAGTTTTGCAATGAGTTTAGCTTCGTTCTTGAACTCCAATATTCCTTGTCTTGCATTAAGTTTTATATGAAGTTGTAATGTTGTTTGGTTTCTAAGAAAATGAGAGAAAAGAAAACCTCGTAAAATGAAAATTCTATTTTTATTATTGATCTCTTCATATCTGGAGACTTTAGATCTTTATATACATGATCCAAAAATTCTACACACAAACAATCTTTCCAACAAACTATAACAAACTTCAGTTGAATCAGCTGCCGAGTCAGCAAGCACATGAGTGATGTTTTGGATTACTAGCCAATGCTTCAGTACTCGTACTATCACAGTATAGCACAGAGGGTTGTTGCAAAGGAACCTTCAGTTCTTGTAACAAATAGGTGATCCACGGCATTTCAGAGGTAGCAGCATTTCAGAGGTAGCAAGAGCAAGAGCTCTATACTCAAATTCTGCTGTTGATTGAGAAACAATAGGCTGCATCTTTGAAGATCGTGAGATTAGATTATTGCTAAGAAATACACAATAACCACTTATAGATCTTCTATCATCAAGATCAAACCCTCAATCAGCATCAGAATAAGCATTCAAGATAAGAGAACCTGAAGCCCATAATTTGTTGTGCTCTGTAGATACCTCAATACTCGTTTACATGCTTGTCAATGAAAAAAAGTAGGAGCAGTAAGAAATTGACTTAATTCATTTATTAAAAAGGCAATATCAGGTCTAGTAAGGGTTAATGATACTTTTATAAAAAGAATAGTTTTCAAATGATAACCCATGTTTTGTCTTCAACTTTTTAATTGTGCTTATGAGTGTGTTATATCCCTTACTGTCTCACATATGTGCATTTTCAAGTATATTACCAATGTATTTAGTTTGGGAGAAATGTAGACTATCTAGATTAGGAGTTAATCTATGCCAAGAAAGTAATCAAATTCTCCTAACTCTTTAAGAGCATAAGTAGAGCCAAACTTACTAATTAAGCTCTCTACATGCCGCGTATTTGATCCAGTGATGAGTATGTCATCCATATAAATTAAGATAATAAAAATGTCAGCATAACATGTTTAATAAAGAAGAAAGTATTAGACTTTGAAGTTAGAAATCCCCATTACATCAACGATCCCTTCAGCTGATCATACCAAGCTCTTGGAATTTGTTTAAGACCATATAATGCCTTGTTTAACTTGTACATTTAAAAGGAAAATTTAGAATCAATGAAAACCTTTAGTTGCTGTATATATACATCTTTAGTATGTACTTAATTTAAGAAGGCATTATTGATATCCAGTTGTCTAACTGTTTAGTGTTTCACCACTGCTAGACTAAGAATAATCCTTATTATACATAGGTTTACAATAGGACTAAAAGTTTGAAAGAAATCTACTCCATGTGTCTGATGAAAGCCTTTAGCTACTAGACCGGTATTATACTTAGAAATACTTCCATCTTAATTATATTTAACTATGAAAACCAACTTATTACCCATAATCTTAGTGGTTGAATCTAAAGGAACCAAAATCCATGTCTAATTTTTATGCAAAGCATATATCTCTTGTTTCATATCCATAAACCACTTTTGATTTGACAGAGCTACTTTAACACTTGTTAGCTCTATGTTCTGAGTTACTGTCAGATAAGTTTCTGGTTTAAATATGCCAGACTTTGCTCTAGTAGTCATAGGGTGCATAGATGTTGAAGGAACACAAGAGGTAAGTGAAGGATTTTTTAATGTTGAAGGAACGTTCAGGGTTGGACTTGGCTCAGGGGTAGTAGCAGAGAGTTGAGTCTCACTTCTTGGTTCTAAAGCTATTATAGATAGTATAACTACATCACTACCATTAAGATGAGAACTTGAGAGAGAAAAATGAGTAAAGGTTGCTGGAGTAGTACATGGTACTAGAATAAAAGAAAAATTACAAACAGAAAATAACTCTGGATAAAGAAACTCAGACTCATTAGACATAACATGTCTGACAATATAAACTCTACTAGACTTGTCAAGACATTTATAACCTTTACACATATGACTATAATCAATGAAGACATATTTTTGTATATAAAAATCTAACTTGTGTTGATTGTAAGATCTTAATAATGGAAATCACAAGCAACCAAAGACTTTAAGAAATTGATAATCAAGTAATTGATTATGTAGCTTTTGATAAGTGTTTCACTATTTAGAATTGATGTAAGTATCTTATTAATTAGATATGATATTGTACCTATCAAAAGGTAAATGTAAGATTTGCTTGAGCAAGAAGGGTAAAGCTAATTTCAATAATATGTCTTTGTTTCCTTTCCACAATACTATTTTGATGATGTATATGTGGATAGTTGTATCTAATATGTATCCCTTGTTGTTAAAGAAATCAAAACCTTTAAACTCACCCCCATGTCTGATTGTATATTTTTAATGGATAAAGAGAATTATTTTTCAATAAGGAGCGTGTAATGTCTAAATGTGTCTAATGCTTCAGATTTTAGGGTGACCGAAAATATTCAACAATATCTGGTATAATCATTCATAAAAGAGAGGTAATATTTATATCCTTCTTTAGATGGCACTGATGTTAGTCCCTAAAGATCAGCATAGATTACTTCAAGTGGTGACCTTGTTTTTATTTCAATTACAAGAAAATGAAACTGATGTAATTTCCTGTATTGACAAGCATCACAAAAGCTGAGTAAATGTGTATTGACAATATGTAAAGATTGAGTTTTTAAAATGATTTGCATAGCATGATTATTTGGATGACCAAGTTTATTACGCAACAATCGCATTGAGACATAACCTAAAGTATTGTAGCTTATAAAAAAGAGTATTGAAAGAAACTGATTCACAAAATCTGACTCTGGAACTAAGTTTACAAATTTTATTTAAAACAGCAGACAACATTAAACTTGGTTTAGAAAATTTAACTTCAGAATTTGAGAGGAAATCATCTTGAGATAGCAGTTTGTAAAGATCTCCTTTAGCAATTCCTTATGCCAATAATGACCCCCACATTGTCCTTTACAAAATAAAAATCAGAGGAGAATTCAATTATGACATTGTTATTAGTGAGTAATTTAGACATGCTAAGGAATACAAAGTATATTAGTGAAATGTAATGTAGCTAAGTATAGCCAACATGAGTTATAGAAAGACCTTTACCATAACAACTAATAGCATCTTTAAACCATAATAAAGCTTACCATCAGTTAGATTTTACATAATATTTATAAGATGATGATTGGCTCCACTATCAGTTAGATTTTACATAATATTTATCAGTTAGATTTTACATAATATTTAAAACAGCAGACAACATTAAACTTGGTTTAGAAAATTTAACTTCAGAATTTGAGAGGAAATCATCTTGAGATAGCAGTTTGTAAAGATCTCCTTTAGCAATTCCTTATGCCAATAATGACCCCCACATTGTCCTTTACAAAATAAAAATCAGAGGAGAATTCAATTATGACATTGTTATTAGTGAGTAATTTAGACATGCTAAGGAATACAAAGTATATTAGTGAAATGTAATGTAGCTAAGTATAGCCAACATGAGTTATAGAAAGACCTTTACCATAACAACTAATAGCATCTTTAAACCATAATAAAGCTTACCATCAGTTAGATTTTACATAATATTTATAAGATGATGATTGGCTCCACTATCTAAATACCACCCTTGATCAGCAACTACTTTTGATATCACCATGTATATAGCTTTTGGCCCTTGATTTTGAGTTAGAAAAAAGCCTTGAAAATGAAGATTTGATATAAAGTTCCTATTGAACCTATTTATGCACTCAGCAGCAGAATGATTTGGTTTGAAATAAATCTGAGAAGTGATGATATCTTTGCCACTTCCTTTTCCAAAGCCATTAAAGCCAACAATAAATCTAGTAGTAAAGCCACATCTACCTTAATTACCTCCCTCCTTTCCATTTCATTGAGTGCCTTCATGATTTCTATTCCATTGTCTCCGTCTAATGCCATAACCTATATTACCTCCTCTTCGGGGTCCTAAATTTCCTCTCCTATAGTTTCCATTCCAATTACCACCTTTAACTCTATTCACATAGTTTTCAACGCAATTACCTTCATTCTTACTGTTCCAAGCAGTATTATAATTGCCTTTTTTTCAATTATTTCTATGTTAAACCAAATTAGCATCATAGTTCATTTTAGCCCCTTTGCCAACATTAGAGTATGCATTTACCAATCGAGCCTCATGAGTCAGAAGCATGAAATAAGCTTCATTAACACTCATTTTAAGAACATTACTTTAATGTAAACTGTAACTGGATAATAAGGCTATCCTAGGGCGAAAATTAAGCAAGTAATGAAGTCTAGATTTGTAACACCCCAAATTCACCCGAGAAAAATTTAAGAGGAATTTCGAATGAAATCCTATAAGACTCATTTTATAAATAAATCCCGAATAAAGTCACTGTTGTCCATAAACAAAACATAGTCACCAAAATAATAAATGAATCAATAATCCTCCAAAATAAAAATCTAACTCTAAACAATAGTCCAAGTAGCTAAAATTAATCTCCTAGAAAATGCCAAAGTTTTCAGCTAACAAATCCTCTCCGCTAGATCAAAAGCCCACATCTCTAAAAAAAAAAAAAAATTGATCTGTAAAAATGTCAGAGAAGAGGGGTGAGTCGTCAACTCGATAAGCAAACTCATGCATAAGGTTTGTAACACAAAAAATATATGCTCATTTTTAATAAATAATTGCATACGAAATCTTTATCGATAAAATTTTTCTTTTACTAAATTTGCTCATGTCACATAGTGTCACATGTATCCCCGGTGACCTGGTTAATAGTTCAATACATCACATGTACTCTCGGTGACCCTGCCAATAATTCTATCAGGATACTTTACCCTACAATAATCGTCAATAGGTGGGCACAATACAGCTAGCTATTCAATAATATCATTAACGGTAACTACGGATAATGAGCCAAAACTTAAAATAATTTTTAGTTTATCAATATCAATTATTCAATAATATTTCGATAAAACACTTGTAAGACATTAAATTGGCAAAGCTTTATCAATAGTTTTAAGAAAAATATTTTATAGAAAAATGAGTATTTATTTAAAACTAATTTTAAAAAATATTTTAAAATAGCTTCAAATTCATAACTTATAAATTCATTATACATGAATTCACTTACCTCGATCCAATGAAATTAACAATAACTCCAATCATATGAGCTCACTCTTGACCTATAATTATCAAGACAAAATTCTTATTAATATCTTATTCAATTCTAACCTAGATAGAAAAATTAAAAATCCCTAAACCATGTACTCTTACTTAACCACATTAATTTACTAACTATACTAGACCATCATACAAGAGCTGATTTCTATTAAGTTATAACTATGTCGAAAAATCATAAATATCACAAAGAGCTATCATAACATGTTGATATCTAATACAAAACTGAAAATATTAGTCAAAGTTAATAATCATCGCTGAAGGCTGATTTTCCATCAAAAATATCAAAACTGTCTAGTAATGATATATACCAAGGACTGCTGACTCAAAAAATCATAACTTTATTTATACTTATTCAAAAATAGCGATTCTAGTTTTAGAAACTAGATAACACAAAAATAAATCAGAATTAAAATATACAAAACATTTACTAATGAAAAATGTCGCCCAAAACGATCTAAATATCAGCCGTCGCAATTCTGGAAAACAGATTCCAGGATTGCGGCAGCCTAGCTCCATGATTTTTAGTAGTTTTTACATAAATTCAAAACTTACAAAATTTAAAACACATAAACTAGACATATATGTATGCAACAATAAAAATTCCCAGAATTTTCAGAAGTCTTTTAGGTTATGAAATAAATTATGGAAGTGTGAATTACTGTTGAAAATCAAAATTTTCCAGCATCAATGTTCTAACTTTGAAAAATCAAAACAATTTATATAAAATGAGTTTTTGAATAAAAAAATATACGAATAGAAAGATAAAGATGTCTAGTTTAATAATCTATAAAGTTTTATATGTGAAACTTGATTAAATTAGCAGTAATCTCAATTTTAATCTATACTGTTCACAGTTTCCAGAATATCATGACAGTATTATTTCCACTCAAATACATATTAATTAACACATGATCATACATATCATGATTTTTATAAATACAATCACATATAAAATCATTCAATCAACACACACAAAAATCACAATTAAAATCAAAGTTTAAAGGCTTATAAATTCATTCCTACCTTGAAGATAAAAGCAAACTCAAGAACGCCTTTAATGAAGAACAAGAATACAAATAAGATCTTTCCTTTTTCGTATTGAGAAAATATAGATTCACTCTCATGCGGCTGCTATATTGTTTTCTTTATTAGCCTCTAGGGTTTCTCTTTAAAAAAATAAAAACAAAAAGAACATAAAAGAGATTTTTATAGGCCAATCCTTTTTAAAATCCTTACTCATTTAAGAAATCTTTTTAAAATAGGATATTTAATAAAAAAACAATAATTAATTAATAAGTAAAAAAATAAAATAGAAATGGGTATTACAAGATTGCTAACTGGACTACCAGCAATAGCTAACTCATTAGTGACAAGCCTCAACTTACTAAAATATTCAGTTATAAATTTAAAAGGAAGTTTATTTTGTCTATAAAGCAAATAATAAGGCTATCCTCTATTGAGATTATTTAGCAAAATTTTAAAATAAACCTTTTTAACTATAATTTCAAATCCAAATTGTTGCTCTAGATTAGTCTAAAGTTCAAGATAGCTCTTAGATGTTACCATTAAGTTGAGAACTTCAACATTGATAGATAAAAGAAGCCAACTCAAGAGCATCTGATCTTATTTCTTCTAAGTGATGTAAGTTGGATTCTTACGTAGATCTATACTGGAGCTTCTAGATTTGTCATCAAGGAATTGATTATGTAACACCATATTCCATAATCCTTAATTATGGAATTTTGATTCTTATTAAAATACACATATAACTCTATAACCTTTATTAATAAGGATATTAAAATAATAACCAGGGTTATTTATAGGGCTATTTTTTTAAATCCAATAGAATTTCTTAAGACTCCTATAAATACATACTTTTTTGTCTATTCCATAACCTAAGTCTACGATGTTTATTTCTTATTCTCTACTGCTTATTACGCTATTACCTAAACTCTAATATGCAAACCCTTATTTAAGAAGAGAATCAAGGCAATTTTGTAAGTTTACTCTCTCTATTCTCCATAATCTTTCTTATTACTCTAATAAGGATTTTGAATTAGCACGGTTATAGATTATTTCATATGTTAATTCATAATTTAGGGCATGTTTAGATTTTTTTTTAGGATTCTAATTTATCATTGAGTCATGATAATCAATCCCTAATGCATTAGACACACAGGATAATTCCCAACAGTATGAGTATCTTGAATTTTAAACTCTTATTTTCTCAATTATTTTCTAAGAAATTTATATTGTGGAAACAAGACACGTAGTCCTTCTTGAATAAATTCTTTTTCATCAAATTTGGTTTCGATTTCAATTTTATATATAATTTCAAAGCAAATACTACTACACTGAAAAGTTACAATTCTAACAGAATAACTAGAATCGTAAAATTATTTGCACTAGCAAACAAACACTAAAACTTATGAAATTTGATATAGAAACTGATATATGTGTCTATTATTTACATTTTTAATTTCATAATTTTCTGATTTATTTTTTATTTTATAAAATTCTCAGAACCCACTCTGTTCAGTTAAAGGTACTGTAAAATAGTTTCGGATTTGTCAAGAAATAAATAATTTTAAAAATTTTTTGAATTTCAGATCTTCTTGAAAATTTTATAGGAGATACTCGTAGATGTTCAAAATAGTTTTTTCAAATATTATTCATTCTGACTTCTAAATTAAGAGTTAAAATTTTGGGAATTAGACAAGTACAATCTGTGTAGAAAATCAGGTTTTTAGAATAAGTCATTCATAGTTGTTTCTTGTATTTTGTTTAAAGCGTTAAGGGTATTTAAGGCTCTTAAAGATTTTTAGGTGTGTTAAATAAATTCAGAGAATCAAGGTAAGTAATTTCATTCCTAATGTACTGAATAAATATGATTATTTTAATATTACTATAAGTAAATGTATTTTTATAGTTTTTCCAAAATAGATTATTTTTCATAACAAAATTAATTTATGTAAATGATTTGAAATATGAAATTTATTTTATTTTTATGATTTTAATAAAATATTATTAATACTTTTAAAAGTATAAATTATTTTGTTGTAAGATTAACCTTTATGGATTTATTTATAAAATATTATAATAGATTTTATGTCGCAAGCTTAAACTATTATTGTGGATATTTCTGAATATAATACGAAAGTTTTGTCTCATGTATGATTTTAAGTTATGTTTTGGCTCATTGTCCATAATTATTCTGATTATGATTCTGATCGTATCATACGATACATGTAATTATATTCTGATTATGGTTCTAGACTAGTACTGGGTATATGTTTTGAGTGTGCACACGATATTATAATTATAATTATGTTCTGACTGGGCCACCGAGACTATAGGTGATACTATATGATATGAGCTAATTTTTTATTATTTATATATAAGTTATGTGATCGCTTTTATGTTTATGTGTTTTTTATATTTTAAAGTTATTACGAATTTATTATCATAATATATTATTTTTTAAAAAAGTTATGAATTATAATATATATTTTACTAAAAAGGAAATCTTGTAATATTTTTTGTAACGATAGGCCTAGTCTGTTAGGAATAGTTTTACTTACCGAGTTAACGACTCACCCCTCGTCATTATTTTTTGTAGATTAAATTTCTTATTGAGAGATTTGCATAGTATTAGAGTTAAAAATTTAATTCATTTTGCTAGTTGAATAAGAGGAGGAACAAACTTATAATTCCTTTAAGTTTATTTTTGTTATGGATTTGTAATTTAAGAGATTTAAGACTTTGATATATTTATGTCTTTAGAAAATATTATTATTTAGTAGTAGACATAGATTTGTAGTTCTAATTGAATGAATATTTAAAATATTTTAGTTTGAAATTTTATGTCTAAGAATTTTTTATCTGTAAGTAACCTCCCTGATCATGTGCTCTGCACATATTGATCTGGGGTGTTACAGATTAGGACAAGTCTTAAAGCCATCAATAAAACCTTCCAAATCATTTGCTTAAATTAAAGATAGGATCTGAGATTTCTAGATCATGTAATTGGAGCAATCTAGTTTATTTGAAGTTGTGAACGTGAATGATGAGATAGAGGAAGAAGCATTTGTGTTTGAGTTTATGGAAGCCATTTGAGTATGAGATGATCGAGCTTTGATACCAAATTAAGTTTTATATAAAATTATAATGTTGTTTAGTTTCTAAGAAAATAAGAGAAAAAAACTTTGTAAAATGAATATTCTGTTTTTTCTATTGATCTCTCTAAATTTGGGGACTTCAAATATTTATATACATGATCTGAAGATTCTACACACGCTATATGCATAACTTGCTAGTAACAATCTTTCAACAAAGAGAGAGTTGTTTAATTTGCAATCAAACATTGACCATAATTAAGCTTGAATTAATGCTATGTAATTAACAATTGTGGTGGTTAATTAGACTATCAATTAATGAAAATGATACCAGGTCGCATACCTTCAGCCTTGAAGTAATTTCTGTGAATTGATAGCCAAGGTAAAGCAATAGGCATATCTCTAGAGCTATAGCTACTGAGATGATTAACAAGAGCCACCACTTTCTTTTCCACCTCCAAATTATATATCCACAGAAAATTTTAATGGTTGTATATGGCTCTATCAACTATTGTGTTTGTTTAATAAAAACAATGACAATAGTGTTGAGTGTTAGAAAATGTATATTTATAAAAGAGAAAATTATCATTTTATACTCCAAGTTCCACTAACGTCCCTGCTTTTAGGTATTTAATTTTCTTGTGATTTTCATTATGTGTGTTATATTATAATTAAGTATTTTATGTATTTTACAGGGCGTCATAGTTATTTTATAATAAACGAGATATCGAATGACAAAACAGACAGTAAATCTGAACTCAAAATAGTTAAAAACCTTAGAATGAGCATAAAAACATAATCGGTACTGTTTACATGTACGGCACTGTTTACATGTACGATATTATTCACGATACTATTCAGGACATTATTCACATATATTGGCCAATAATGAGGCATTAACTAATGATGTAGCACCAACTGATGATGTGGCAGTATTTGATTAAATAAATGATGTGACATTGACTGCTTATATGGTTTTGACCGATTATGTGTCACAATCCTATTCAACTAAAATATTTATGAGGTTTTGATAGATGACATGACAGCATGTTAATGGATCAGAAAAGCTTGCATACGATACATGCATATACACTTAATGGTAGCCTTGATGATATGTTCAAATCAATCAAAACTTATCACATGAAGCAATCTTGAGTATCCAAATTGTTTCAATTTGATAGTAATGATTTACTTATTGTATCTATAAAAAAATGACTCTCTCCCCTCAAATTTAATATCTCTAAGTTCATTTTTTAACCCTATTTTCTCTAATTCTTTTTTCATCTTGTATTTCTATGTATTTTAATAAAATTCTCATTTTAACTCTAGTTCAATTATGAGTAGTTAATTTTCTTTCAAGCTTGAGTTCAAAGTGAAGTCTCAATATGTTTTATAGGCTTAATTTGGTAAATTTATTTTCTCTTCTCCTCTAATTCCTGTGGATGTTTTGACTTTTCATCGACAAATAATAATATTGTTTGGCATGATAAATCTTTAACACTATATTAATTAGAGCGTGGTTCATGAAAAATAGATATTCTTCTCATGATTTAATTGATACTAATAAGGAATATTAAACTCATGGTACATATTGATGTGGATCGAAATATTCAAATACTTTAGTATAATAGTTATTGTTTTAATTTATTCCCATCATTCCGACTTTAATTTTAAGATAAATTAAATCACTTTCACCATAATTCTAACCTCCCACTTAGAAAGTTAATTTAACGCATAATTAAAATTCACCTTCTCGTAGAATTGACACTCGTCACTATTAATCTATTCTATAACATATTTATGTATTTGCGAGTTCAATATAATTTACATAACAAATAGTATTAATAATAACTTCAAGACTGAAAGTAAATTTACCTTCCATGTTAAATAGGCTCGTATTTGCACATCCATCAAAAGTAGAGCATGAAATATCTCTTCCTAAGTCGTCTATAAGTCCACCAGCTAAATCAATTGTTAACAGAGGAAATGATGTAACATCTTCATTTACAGAATAAGTTAAGTAACTCTCTTGTTCATTCGAGGTGTAGCTGAAATTGTAGAGATGATTCTGTCGAAAATTGGTATTTAAGGATTCATTTAGCTAGATCCCACTAGTCCACCTTACTTCTGCTCCCTTCCAAATAACCAACTTGTTTGTAACATTGGGGTCTATGCCAATTACATAAGACCCTTCAGCGACTGATTCACATCTCCATGATCGCAGAAACCACCGTTGCCTTGTTCGCAAGTTAATCCCCAGTTTCATCCCTGGCAGAAGTGTACTATTTGGATAATCAAAGCTCTGTCACAGCTCCCTCCTTACAGATGGTCCATCCAATTTCATCTCATATAGCACCAAATTGCCATTTTTTAGCCACTAGTGATATTGCCTTTTCCCTGAACCGAACTTATAACAATAGGATCCGTTCCATTGCATAAAATCTTGAAATTGCCATCACCACCATCTATAACAAGAGTTTCTGATTCAATGTATAAGATTGGGGTGTCGCAGTTGGCAACCCATGCTGGCTGCCGCAGGTTTGCTATTTCTAAGAAGTCTGACAAACTTGGTGAATACATACTTTCGTAGCAACCAGAGTGAAAAACATTGATATACCCGGAGTAAGTATAATCACGGTCGTAGGAAGCCAACTATCTAGAGGTCTCTTGTAACGAATGCCCAAGTAACGGTTTCTCATACCATAAAGGCTAAAGAATCCCAACCTGAAGTTCCCATAAGCTAAAACAAGCTCTTCCCCTTCTTTCAGGACTTGACCTTTTTGTAATCTGTCGGTTTGGTAATAGCAAAGCCCAGGTAACAGGACTAATAAGATTGAAATGAAGCTTAAAAGGGTGTGATTTTGATTATGACTTGTTATTGCTTTGGTAGCCATTGAATAAACTGCATGCATGTGTTCTTGCAGAAGCAATTAATATAACTAAAGTAAACATGCAGTTCAATTTGAGAGCCATCGAATAACCATGAATATCATCACATAATCGTGTAAAGCATATAGATGCATTGGAAGAAGAGTAGTGCTAGGCGGCGGAAGGGACGAGAGAATCATGAGAGTTTCTCATCTCATCTCTCTTGCCACTTAATTAATTAACAAATAATTAAAAAAAAAGGCAGTTTCTTTCGTGATTCTCTCGTTCCTCCTGCCACTTAGCATTTTCCTTGGAAGAAATCAGCCCACGGCATTGCCTGCTGACTTTTTACAACAAAGAAGAGTCAAATGATTGAATTTTAGTCTGGGCCGGCTCTTTAAGAGAGAATTGGAAGCCTGAGGCCAAAATTCCAATCAAAGTATTTTTCTTTTCTTTTCTTTTCTTTTTCTTTTTTCCTTTTCCTCCTTGTTTTTTTTTTTATCTTTGGTGTTAAAATAAAACTACTCATAGAATTAATTTATGGGATCCATATTCTATGTAGAAACTTTTCTTCTTTCTTCTTGTGATGCAAAAAAATATGAACTTAAAAATAATAATAATAATTTAATTTTATATTATAAAAAAAAGAATAATTCTCTATTAGTAAATGGCAGCCTTATTAATTTTCTATAACTTATCATTTTAGTAAAAAGAATAAAGAAATAATGGGAGTTGTTAATGCGAAGGGTCCGACTATTAGAATTGTTCTATAGTAGATCATTGGTAATGTTCATACGATTATAAAGATAAATATTAAATCTATATTTATTAATATAATCTAATAGTTATCGTTACTATTCTACAGTGGAGCAACGCTACTATTGCCACTGTCTAATGTTAATTATTAACTAACTTTGAACTAGTTTTAACGTCTATTTTAATGTATAATTTTTAGTTTAGCTTAATTTTATAAATTTTTTATATTTTGTTTGAATTTTTATTGTTAGTCATTTTCATCTTAATGGGAAAAGTAAAGTTTCTTTACTTTTTATTTGAATGGTCATGTGTTTAAATGAAATTGTTTTTTACAATACTATTATTAAATATATTTATTTACTTCCTGGCAGTAAAAAAAAAAAAAAATCAATCCCTTCCATTTTTTTCGCTAACCCAAACGAAATTTTTTAATTAACTAGAACATTATTTACATGTCAAAATAAAATTTCTGTCGGTCTCAACTTTTACTTGGTCCGGTCCAATGCAAATTGAATACCTAACATACATTCAACTTCAATTTGATAACATTGTTTTTATGTAATATTATGTTAAATTCTTGGCTGGGCCAAAGGCGATTAGTTATCAAATTGAATTTTTCATTATTTACCCTCATCTATAGAAATGTTCTAATCAAAGATTTTAAAATTAAAAGCCTTTAAAATTGTGCAGTTTTAAAGATTTTTTAATTTCTCAAAATTTTTCCCATTTTAACATTATGGACCACAAAACTATTATATATATATATAAATTGCTTATCTTATAAATATTTATAATATATAAATTATATTTGATAACACCGTAAATATATAAATATACTTCCAAATATGTATATATACAACACTTTCAAAGATACAAGCGTAAAAATATTAGATTTAAGATGTTTTAAGTTTATAAAAATAAATAATTTACAATTTAAAGTAAGATGTCAAAAATTTTAAAAAAAAATGGACGGGAATGTTTCCTCCCCACTATTTTTGTAAATCCACCCACTTCTAAAAATATAATTACAATTAGTTCACAATATTATTAAAAAAATAAATTAATAAAATTTCTGTACAATTAATCAATTAAACCATTACATTAATTTCTTTTTAGGTTCTTTGACCATAAATTTTGATATAAATTTTATTTTATTATTTTATTATGTGATATAAAATGACAAAATTAATTTTACTACTTATAATCTAATATTGTTAAATGGAACATAATTATTATTTAACTACCCTTATGTCTAAGTGACATAAATTTAACAATCTTAAATTTATCTGAGAATTGTACCATAAAGACACTATGTTAATTTAATTAAAAATAATAATCATACTAATAAAATAGGTTTAGAAACAATAAGTTTGGCACAAATTAGAAAAATATTTAAGTTAAAATAAATTCTTGATAATTTTGCTTTATAAGGGTAAAATAGCCAATTTACATTCATGCAAAGCAATCTTTAAGTTAAAAGATAGTGAATTAAGATAGATTTAATTAATTAATTCTCCAGAGTTATTCTTGATTTGAAATTTGTAAAAATAATAAGTAAATTTTATAATTATCTTTTGAAAATGGGGTGGATTTACAACAAATGTAGGGTGGAAATATCATCACTCATAAAAATAAATATTTCTCACACATATATTTAAGAAGCATTTAGAATTTTGTAACATTTAGACCCTTAATATTTTTATTTTATTCTATTTATTTTATTTTTTAAAGATAAATCTTATGTTATCATGTCTTAAGTTTTATTCTACCCAAAAAAAAAATCTAAAATGTAACTTAAGATGCAATGAAAAGCAAATATAAATGAGACTCAACTATTTTTAAATGGAGGCCATACTAGTTTTTCTAACGTGGGCCTGAATTTCGGCTGGGATTGCCAGCTCTGAACTTAAAGGGCTCGGGCCTGGCCTTTTAGACTTGAAACTACCTAAATTTCTAATTTCAAACTAGCTGATCCCTAAATTTTGATGAATTTTGCACCTTCATGCCGTCCCTGATCACCCAACACGTTATTAGCATGTCACACACAACTGAGAAAAATGAAAAAAAAAAAAAAAGGGGTTTTGGCAATTTGAGAAGGGGGGTGGGTGGGGTTCCGTTTTGGGTTACTTGAAACTAACGACTCTGATGTTGGCTTGAATTTATTTATTTATTTATTTAAGCCCTCTCAATTTTAAGTGCTGAGACACAAATTCCCCATCTCATCGGATTCACTGGTAAGGCCTACTCTTTTTCTTTTTTTCTTTTTTTTGTCTTTTCCTTGAATTATAACCGCCTCATCTTTCGTTTCCCTGTTCTTGTTTTCTAAGTAAAGATTCTTTGAATAAGCATATGTAGTCTGTATACTCCATTCTGCTCTTTCAATTTTTTAATACAAATATATGAATGTAAATGTTGTTATTGTCAGTAGATTACAGAGTTGAACATCATGGATGAGACAGTGGACGTGGATCGGATCTCCGATCTTCCTCCTTTTATCATTCATCATATTATGTCCTTTCTCTCTGCGAAAGATGTTGTTCGAACCGGTATTTTGTCTACAACCTGGAAAAAGCTTCGGATTTCATTCCCCATCTTGGATTTTGATCAAAATAACTTTCTTGTTAAACGTGTGTCACCTTTCAATCTTGAAGACATGAGAAGCAGAAAGAATTTTCGTAAGCGCCTGAGGAAATTCATAAGATTCGTGGATGCTTCCCTGCATCAGTTTTGTGAGCTTGGGTTTCTAATGCAGAAGTTGAGAATATCCGTAACTCTTCTGGAGGTCAATGACTCTTCTCCACTATTTGATAGATGGGCGGAATTAGCTGTGGTGAATGGGGTAAAAGAGCTGGATTTTGAGGTTATAACAGATAAAAATTCTGTCTACACTTTACCTCAGATAATCTTTTCGGCTAAGTTGTTGACTTCTTTGAAGCTATTTGGTTGTAAGTTGGAGCAGACCTCGCATTGCATAAGTTTACATTCTCTCAGGAGGCTTTCTCTAGATGAGGTCCATATGAATGAGCAGATGGTCCAAAGCCTTGTTCGTGAATGCCGTGTGCTTGAAGATTTGTCATATTTCTACTGTTTTGGTTTGAAGCATTTGCGCATCTCTGGAGCTCACAAACTCAAGTCTTTGATATGTCATTTTCAGTACCAAGATCTTGAAAGTGTTGAAATTCATGTTCCCGGTCTTCAACAGTTAGAACTTTCATTTTCTCGAGTACCACATCTGATGGACGTGGCTGAATGTCCACATTTGAAGAAGTTAGTCTTATTTTTACCCCATTTTAGTGACCGAGAGTTTCATCATCTTATTTCAAAATTTCCCTTGCTGGAGGACCTCTCCATAATCTCCTTAGAAACTCTTGAAAGGATTATGATCTCAAGCGATCGGCTTACGCATTTGGAAGTTTGCAACTGCAGTGATTTGAACAGAATCAATGTTGATGCTCCTAATTTGCTTTCCTTTGATTTTAAGGGTAATCCAATTCCCACTATATCAACAAATGCTCCATGTCCATTGAATGTACACTTTTCGAATTCTGGTGATATTGACACCCATTGGTACCTTAATTTAATGAAATTTCTTGGAGCACTCAATCGAATTGGAGAGCTACACTTATCTCTCAACTATGAGCAGGTACATTTATATGTACCATAACGTTGATTGTTATATTTTATTAATGCCATTTTTTCTTGCCATTATCCTGATTTTTTCCTTTTTCCTCTGTTTATTTCTCATGATTTATGTAGATCTTATTTAATATAGACGAGTTCAGAAGCTGTCACCCTTCACTCCCTCTTCAAGTTGAGAGTCTGTACCTATTTATGGAATCCTTCAGCCTTTATATGGATGTGGTACCAGCAGAGTATGAAATTTTGTTGGACGGCCTTTTTTGGACTTTTTATCCCAAGAATTTGTGTTTGCCTACTGGGGACTGGCGCTATGGCCCATTTGTCATGGTATGATCTGTCTTAGCATTAGTTGCTATACTTGAGTGAATCTTTAATCCTCATTTATGTTGGAATCCAGTACAAAGAAGAAAACAGTAGGAATTCTGTAGTTGTAACATGATCTTTTGTCGGCAGTATTTGGTTGGGGTATGTGGAAAAGTAGGCTAAAAGTAAATGTTTATACAACATCATATCTTAAGATAAAACACAAGCTCTGACTGGTTGAAACAAATCTACGAACGCGTATCACGAAAGAAAAATGTTCAGTTTTAATACGAACGCATATCACGAAAGATAAATGCTCAGTTTTAATTTTTGCTTTTTGAGGACTGCCTGCATTTTGTTTCTAGATCAAGGGGGGATTGCTGCTAGAGTTGCTATTAAGTCAATGAAACAACAAGTTTTATCTGTTGTTGATCAGTTTCAGAGGTTGTAATCATATTTAATGCTAACTAAATAATGTCATGTTTGTGTCAATTGCAGTGGTTTTATGACCATCTTCGGAATAGAAGTACAAACTGTTGCAATGGTCATCAAATCAAGTGTTGGCGGCATTATTTAATGGGTTTTAACGTTGAGAGCTTCAATCCCTTGCGAGAATCAATTGAGGTTAATTATGCAGATGTACCCTCTCAAGGATATAAGGTTAATAAATCAGACGAATTGATGGATCGATGGCCTCAGCTTCCCCGGGGAGATTTGTGGCTACGGCTTGATTGGTGCTTTCCTGTACTTGATAAGTAGTTGCGACGAGCTACAATGTTCTCGTGACTGAGGCATTACCATTGTGAATCTACGGTTGCTAAAGATAGCTGTATTATATTCTTTAATATACTATATATAGAGTTAAGAATGTGTGTCGTTCTCGTAACTCCCCTAATTCACCTTAAAACTTAAGAGGAGTTTAGAATGAAACCTTATAATATTAATCTTATAATATTAATCTTATAACTAATCACAAATAAAGTCATATATTGCCTGTAAACAAAGCATGTTCTCCAAAATAATAAATAGATCAATAATCCTCTAAAATAAAAATTAGTTCTAAACAATAATTAAAGTAGTTATAATTAATTCATTTGGAAATACCTTCCTCTCTATTAGACTTAAAGCCTACATCTCTAAAATAAATCTAATGTTAGAGACAAGTGGTGACTATCAACTTGGTAAGTAAATTTATGCATAAAATTGTTAATACGAAAAAAGTTTATAATCATTATTATAAATTACTATAAATCACGAAAACAATAATCATTTCATATGTAATTCATAATCAGTTACGTCACAATGTAAAAATTATTTTCAATAAATAATCACATAAGAAATTTTTTATCAATCAATTTTTTTCTCGTTCACTTTACTCATGCGACATAGTGTCACATGTATCTCTGATGACCTAGTCAATAGTTTAATATATTACATGTAATCTAGGTGACCTAGGCAATAGTTCAATAAGGGTGTTTTATCTTGCAATAATCGTCTAGAGATGCACACAATATAGTTAGTTGTTCGATAATATCAATAACAATAACTATGGACAATGAGTCAAAATCTTAGAAATAATTTTTAGTCTTTCAATATTAATCATTCAGCAATATTTTGATAAAATGCTTATAAGACTACGAATATTTTTCAAAAAAAAATTTATAGAAAAATAAGTATTTTAAAAATAAATTATGGAAAATATTTTAAAATAGCCTCAAAACTATAACTTGTTAATCCATTTGAACAACATTATTCTATTCATAAACAGTTACATATATACCTATAATAAACATTACATATGAATTCATTTACCTCGATCCAATGCAATCAACAATAATCTCAATTACACGAGCTCATTTTTTGCCTATAATTATCAAGATAAAATTTTTATCAATATCTTATTCAATTTTAACCTATACAGGAAAAACCCAAAAATCCTAAAACAATGTACTTTTACTTAAGCACATCAATTCACTAGCTGTGCTAGACCATCGTACAGGAGCTGATTTTTATCAAGTTATAAACACGTCAGAAAATCATAAATATTGCAAAAAGTATTGTAAACATGTTGGCATTCAATACAAAATTTAACAATATTAATTAGAGTTAATAATTTTGTTATAAAAAAAGATATTAACAATATTAATTAAAGTTAACAATATTCTTATCCAAAAAATAATAATAATAATCATCTCTGAAAACTAATTTTCCACCAAAAGCATCAAAATTATCCAGTGTCGATACATATAGAGGACTGCTGATTAAAAAATTCATAACTTTAGTTATACATATTAAAAAATAGTGACTCAAACTTGACAGTCAGAATAGACAAGAAGAAATCAGAATTATAAATTTATAAGGCATTTAGTAATGTAAAAGTAACCAAACTCGTTTTAATATCAACCCTGAAAATTCTGGAAAACAATTTCCAGGATTGTGGTAGCCTAACTCTATGATTTTTAGTGATTTTGATATAAAACCAAAAACTACGAGATTAAAAATACAGAAACTAGACAAATTTATGTGTAGTAATAAAAATTCTCAGAATTTTTAGAAGTCACTTCGGTTATGAAATAAATTATAGGAGTGAGAATTACTGCTAAAAATTGAAATTTTCCAGCATCAGTGTTGCGATTTTGAAAAATCAAAACAATTTATATAAAATGATTTTTTGAACAATAAACATATAGATAGAAATGTAAAGATGTTTAGTTTAATAATCTATAAAGTTTTGTGCATGAAACTCAATGAAAATAGCAGTCATATGAATTTCAATCTATATTGTTTACAGTTTCCAGGATAACATAACAGCACTACTTCCACTCAATCACACATAAATCAATACATCATCATACTTTTCATAATTTTATAAATACAACACATACAAAATCATTCAATCAATCACATAAAAATTACAATCAAAATCGGAAGTTTAAAGACTTATAAATTCTTTCCTACCTTCAAGATAAAATCCAAAGCCAAGAACTCCTTAATGAAAAATAGAAACACAATCAAAATCTTTTCTTTTTCTTATTAAAAAATATGAGTCCACTCTTATGTTGGCTGCTGTATTCTTTTCTTTATTAGCCTCTAGGATTTCAAAAAACAAAATAATGTAGAGAAGGTTTTTATAGGCCAAGCGTTTTTAAAACCCTTACCCTTTAAGGAAACCGTTTTAAATAGGGTATTTAATAAATAAATAAATGATTTGAGATTTTAAAAAAATAAAATAAAATACCATTGAATACATTAACCCAAAATATTATATTCTATGAAATAAATAATATAATAATTAAAAAAACAACGGCTGTTACAGTTCTCATCTTTTAGTTTGGTGCATGCTGCTAACAAGAGCCAGTACCATCTAAAAGTTTCAAATTCAAACAAACCTCAAGCTCAATTTTATTGTGAAGGGATAATTAGACTCCCCCCCCCCCCCCCCCTCCCTCCTCTTTTCCCCCGGGGGGCACTAAGGGGAACGCCTTCTCTGAGTAAAAAGGTTGAGATTTTTCTTTGATGAAAGAGTGTTCTCAGTTTGATGAGATTGTTCCTATATCGTCACTGTACAATTATTCGATTATATATTTCCTGTTTTCTTTTATACCCCTTTGCCTCAATTTGATGAAGGCATTGAATCTAAATTTTGTTATTCAATTATATGACAGGTAGCTTATTCATTTACCGTAAATTAATTACCAACCTGTTATATTGTGCAAGTATTCCACAAGCGAATGCAAAAGTAAACCTTCTTAGTATTCAACTGATTAGCGAATCACTTACAAGAAGCAAAAATAATAATAATAATAATGGAGAAAATTAGAGTCCATCCAAATATACATTGTATTGTCTGGTGCTTGATTATTTGTTACATATAAAGAGTAATATTGTAAATATATGAATATACTTCCGAATATATAAAACAATTTCAAAGATATAAGCGTAACAATATTAGATTTAAGATGTTTTGAGTTTATAACAACAAATAACTTGTAATTTATAGTTAGATATTAAAAAATAAAATTAATATATATATATACACTCATCAATCAGTAACACTTGGACTCTCAATATTTTTTTATTATTTTATTTTATTTTATTTTATGACTTAAGTTTTACTCTACTTGGAAAAAAAAAAATCTAAAATGCAGCTTAAGAATTAAGATTCAATGGAAAGCAAATATAAAACGAAATTCAATTACTTTTAAACGGAGGCCTGCTAATATTTCTAATCTGGGCGTTAATTTCGGCTGGGCTTGCGAACTTAAAAATAACACTTTTACTACCTTTTCACGAGTAAGAGTATAAAATTAATGTCAGAAAATTTATTGCACATTTTAAATTTTTTATTTCAAAAAATCATAAATGATATGCATTTATTATTTAATTGCTGAAATTTATAATTAATTTACTTATATCTAATAGGTAATTACTAGTCACTCAATTAAATGACACATCACTTCGCATAAATTTAGAATAAAAATTTTGAAATGTTCATCATCATTCTTTTCCAATTTGTAATTCTTCCTATCAGAGCACTAAGTTATTTAATGAAAAATTATCACTCGTATATCTTTAATTTACTTCATTATCAAACTAAATATAATACTTTCAAGATACATTAGTTGTCCACTATCAGTTGACAAAAATATATTTGTCGTCTATTAAATTGTTAGTTGTTTAAATATGATGATGTCAAAGAGATAATTTGATCTTTTCATATGATACAAGTGATAATTTTAGGTATACGAGTGATGATAAGAGAATTTAAGGATATATACGTAATAATTTTTTTCTACTTTAATTTAAGTTTTAAGGGTAAAATCGTCAATTCACTACAATTACATTAACTTTCAAACAGCGACAACTAATAGTTTAATGATTAACTGATATCTTTTATCAATTTAGAGTGAACAATTGATATACCCTTAAAGTATTATAGTATCTTTAATAACAGAATAAATTTAAGTATACGAATAATAATTTTCCTTAGTTAATTATTAACCAAAGATGATTCTATGTTACATTGCATCAACGCTACATTTTATCAAAGCTTTTTGTTATACAAAGTCAAAAGTAAATTAAAATCCTTACAACACTCCTTTCAAATGTTCAATTTCAAAATCCGGTCAGTTTTATTGATAAAGATAAAATTAATGTATTTTCTAAAATAATAAATCTGTATATCAAAATAAACTATTTTCTCATCAAGTATTATTAAAAAAATTTCTTTTTAAATTACATACAAATCCTAAAAAATTAAATTTATCTTAATATTTTTTATTACATAATTTCTACCTTATAACATCAACTTAATTAAATTTTCGTTCAAATTAAAAAGTAAATTAATTTAGTAGCTCACTTTAGTAATTTCTTGGTAAAAAGCTCGGCCCTGGCCTGGTATACGTCCCGGCTGATTCCTAATTCCGTCCCGGCTGGTATACTACCTAAATTTCTAATTACGTCCCGGCTGATTCCTAATTGTCCTGACCATCGCTTTGCTGAATTTTTGTACCCTCATGTCATTTGCTGATCAACTCCGCACATTATTAACATGTGATTTGAAATAATAATAATAATAATAAATAAACGGTTTTGGCTATTTACAAAGGGGTTGTTGCCGGTTTGACTTCTTTGAACTAATGACTTTGGGGTCGTGTTTCTCCGTACCCTACTCGGAGAGTCGGAGTTGGCTTGTACTTATTTATTTACTCAAACCCTCTCAATTCTAAGTGCCCAGACACAAATTCTCTATCTCATCCGATTTACCGGTAAGGCCTGCTCTCTCTCTCTCTCTGTGTTTTTTTTTTTTTTTTGGGTTTTCGCCCTTGACTTATAGCTACTGTCACATCTTTTGTTTCCCCCTTTTGTTTCCCTTTGTATATTAGTAAAGATTGTATGAATATGCACGTGTAGTCTGTACAGTCCATTCTCTTCTTTCAATTTTTTTGATACAAACATATGAACGCGAACCTTGTTATTGTTGTTACAGAGTCGAGCATCATGGATGAGACGGTGGACGCGGATAGAATCTCTGGTCTTCCTCCTTTTATCATTCACCATATTATGTCCTTCGTCTCCGCAAAAGATGTTGTTCGAACCGGTATTCTGTCTACAAGCTGGAAGAAGTTTCAGACTTCATTCCCCATCTTGGATTTCGATCAAAATAACTTTCTAGCCAAACCGAGACAAAAACGTGTTTTATATCTCAATCTCGAAGATAGGAGGCATAGAAAGAATTTTCGTAAGAGCCTGAGGAAATTCATAAGATTCGTGGATGCTTCCCTGCATCGGTTTTGTCAGCTCCGGTATCGTATGCAGAAGTTGAGAATATACGTAAGGCTTCTGGAGGTCAATGAATCTTCTCCAATATTTGATAAATGGGTGGAATTAGCCGTGGAGAATGGGGTAAAAGAGCTGGACTTTGAGGTTATAATGGATAAAAATTCTGTCTACGCTTTACCTCAGACAATCTTTTCTGCTAAGTTTTTAACTTCTTTGAAGCTATATGGCTGTACGTTGGGGCAGCCCTCGCATTGTACAAATCTCCGTTCTCTCAAGAAGCTTTCCCTAGGTAAGGTGTACGTAAATGATCAGATGGTCCAAAGCCTTGTCGGTGAATGCCGTGTACTTGAAGATTTGTCCTTTTCCTGCTGTTTTGGTTTGAAGTGTTTGCGCATCTCCGAAGCTCGCAAACTTAAGTCTTTGATACTTGGTTTTCAATACCAAGAACTTGAAAGTGTTGAAATTGCTGTTCCCTGTCTTCAACACTTAGAACTTTCATTTATTCAGGCATCACGTCTACTAGACGTGGCTGAGTGTCCACATTTGAAGAAGTTAGTCTTATGTTTACGTCGTCTTAATGACCGAGAGTTTCATCAGCTTATCTCAAAATTTCCCTTGCTTGAGGATCTCTCCATATTCTCCTTGAAAACCCTCGAAAGAATTATGATTTCAAGTGATCAGCTTATGCACTTGCAAGTTTGGAACTGCAGAGGTTTGAACACAATCAATGTTGATGCTCCTAATTTGCTTTCCTTTGATTTCGAGGCTAATCCAATTCCCATTATATCTACAAATGCTCCATGTCCACTGAATGCACGCATTTCGAAATCTGGTGATATTGACACCCGTTGGTGCCTTAACTTAATGGAATTTCTGGCGACATTCAATCAAATTGGAGAGCTAAAATTATCTCTCTGTTATAAGCGGGTATGTTTATATGTTCCATATCATCGATAAGTTATATTTTATTAATGCTTTGTCACTTTTTCTTTCCATTATCCTGATTTTTTTAATTAAAAAAAAATCTCTATCTATTTCTCGTGATTTGCATAGATCTTATTTAACATCGATGAGTTCAGAAGCTGTCACTCTTCACTCCCTCTTCAAGTTGAGAGTCTGCACCTTATTATGGACTGCTTCAGCTTTTATGGGAAAGGGGTACCATCGGAGTATGAAATCTTGTTGGATGGCCTTTTTTGGATTTTTTATCCCAAGAATTTGTACTTGTCTCCTGGGGACGAGTACTCTCGCCCATTTGTTACGGTATGTTCTGTTTTAGCATTAGTGGTTATACTTAAGAAAAGAGTAGGAATCCTATAGTTGTAACATGTCCTTTTCTCGGTAGCATTTGGTTGGGATATGTGGAAAATAGGCTGAAAGTAATTGTTTGTACAGCATCATATATTAGGACATAAAATACAAGCTCTGACTGGTTGAAACAAGCATATGCGTGAACAATTATCATGAAAGAAAAATGCTCCGTTTTCATATATGCTTTTCGAGGAGAACTCCCTGCATTTTCTTTCTAGATCAGGGGGGGGGGGGGGAGGGGCTGCTGCTAGAGTTGCTCTTAAGTCAATGAAAACGACGATTCGATCCGGTCTTTGATCAGTTTCAAAGGTTGTAATAATATTTGAATGGTTTGGTGTTTGTGTGAATTGCAGTGGTTTTACGACCATCTTCAGAATAGAAGCACAAACTGCTGCAACGATCGTCAAATCAAATGTTGGCGGCATTATTTGAAGGGTATAAGTGTCAAGAGCTTCAATCCCTTAAGAGAATCGAGTGAGGTTAATTATGCAGATGTACCCTCTCGAGGATACCAGGTTAGTAATCCAGATGAACTGATGGATCAATGGCCTCTGCTTCTCCTGGGAGATTTGTGGCTACATCTTGACTGGTGCTTTCCTGTACTTAAATGAGTAGTTGCGACGAGCTACAATGTTCTCGTGACTGAAGCATTCCCATTGTGAATCTGCGGTTGCCAAAATTAGCCATATTATTTATATATATTTTTAATACAAATAAGAGAGTTATGGGAATTCCTTGTGTTAGTAAAAATGTTGAGATTTTTCTTTAAGAAAAAAGAGTTCTCGGTTTGTGGCGATTGTTCCCATCTCGTCACTGTACTATTGCTTAATTATAAAATATTTTCTATAATTTATTGTTTTAATAAATAGAATAAAGAAAACACGCCTTGTTAATATTAGTTATTAACTAACTATGAAGGCGTGGGCCTTCATATTGACTGAGCCTTATTTCTCAGCTCTGAATTTAGAAATAAGACTTGTACAGTAATTTTATTTGGTATAATTTTTTAAGTAGAAATTTTTTAAAAAAAAATTTAGTTGTTCAATTATCCATAAGAGATTTTAATAAAATTTTATGAAATTACTTTAATAGACCAGATTTTTAAAATTATGTTATTGAAAGAATAAAATAAGATTATCTAATAAGAAAAAATATTTTAAATATTTTAATATTTTAAAAAAATTCAATCACTACTCTCAAAAGTCTAAAACTTAAGCTTTTGGTAATAGAGACAATATAACTTATTTAAGATTAAAAAGCCCTATTAGGAAAACAATCAAATAACAACACAAATCATGATAAAACTTACGTAATTAAATAAAAACTTATGACCATTAAATACATTATACCACATAAACACTACATTTTTAAATAATTATGAACTGCACTTTTTTCTTTTTTCTTTTTATTACTTTTTCCAGCCTTTGACAAAAGGAGTATATAAAATCTTTTTATTTTACAATTTGTAAAAGATTTAGGGCTTATTTGTTTAAATGTTTAAATTTCAATTTAGCTTATTTTCAGATATTTGATGTTATGTCCGAGGTCTTATTACTAGTCATTTTCATTTGAATGAAAAAAATTCTTTATTTTTATTTAAATGATCTTATGTCTGGACAAAATTCTTTGTCTTACATAAGTAGTATCATTAAAATGTATCTACTTACTTTCTAGCAGTAAAAAAGTCAATCCTTTCCATTATTCTCACAAAACTGAATTTTTTAATTAAATAGAACATTATTTAGACATCACAATTAATTTTTTTTTTTTTTTGGATCTCCACTATTACTTGGTCTGATGCAGATTAGATTTCTAACATACATTCAATCTCAATTATGCCCAAATTCATTTATTATTAGATAACATTTTTTACGTACAAATATTATGTTAAGTTTTTGGTTGAACCAAACGCAATTGATTATCAAAATTAATTTTTTATTGTTTATTTTTATCTATATATAAAATGCTTACCTTTTAAATATTTATAAGATATAAATAGTACCACTATACTGGATCACATTGTAAATATATGAATATACTTCAAAATATATATAGCAATTTCAAAGAAACAAGTGTAAAAATATATATAGCAATCTTATGTCTGGACAAAAAAAAAGAAAAGGAACGAACAAAGCTTAAATCAATCTGTAATCTCTCTCCGTCATGCAATTTCAACTCAGTCAAGCCCTTGGAGCCCTGTCACTTCAATTATTTTCATGAGTTCTACACATGAATAATCTTATTTTATAATTTTATTATAGAAGGAGGAGAAAGAAAGGGAATGGGTTAAGCAGGCAAATATTAAAACTAATTGTAAATTTAAAAGGAGAGCAAATAACGTTTTTTATGATTTTAAGTTGAAAATAAAGTATCGTTTAAAAAACTTTATTAAGAACGTCCAGTTTAGAAATTTAATTAGGAAAATTTATTTTGTGAACCGTTAAAATTGCTATAAACTTGGCCGTTTAAATCAAACATAAAATAAATTCAATAATTTTGAAGAAGAACAATAATGATAATAAATCCTCATAATAATAGAGCTACAAACACTTATAGAAACAATTTTATATAATAAAAAGAAGAATAGCTATACATTAGTCAAGGGCAGCCTTGCTAATTTTCTAAAATTTATCATTTTAACAAAAAGAATAAAGAAAACGGGCCTTGCTAATACATTGTTAACTATATTAACTAACTATCAAGTATTGGGGCCTTCATATTGAGGGTGCCTGATTTATCATCCCTGAATTTAAAATAAAGGCTTGAGTGAAGCTATCGGCACGCCTTCGCTATCCTTATAAAACCCCACTTACTATAAAATTACAGTTAAGAAAAAATAAGAATACACAGATTTTTCCCCCAGCGGATTGGCTATGTGCATAATCAACCATTTTTTTTATTTTCTACCTACTAATTGTTATCTAATAAAATAAACTGTACAAATTTAAATAAATATTTTTTTATTATTTCTTATTGATTAAATATGTTTGAACATAAGATTACTTTCAAACTACAATTGAAAATATGTTTTATTTAAGCTAATGGTTAACATTCAAAAATCCATCACCTATAAAACTTTATAATTTATATGTAAGGTAAAAATAAGATTATAAAATAAATAAAAAAATAGTTGTTTCATGACAAGATTAGAAGGGTGTTAATAGTCCAATTTTAAAGACTCTTTCTTCATTTTTTAAATTATTATTAAACACATGTTTTTTTAACCGTTGATGAAAGGAATATATAAAATCTTGTAATTTTACAATTTTTTAAAGTTTTAGGGCATATTTGTTCTAATATCTAGGATTTAATTTAGATTAATTTCAGATATTTTGATATTTTATCCAAAGTCTTATTATTAGTCCTTTTCATCTTTAATGGTAAAAGTAAACATTTTATTTATTTTTTACTTGTATTTGAATGATCATACGTCTAAATGATTTTTTTGCATGAATACTGCCATTAAATATATTTACTTACTTCCTAACAGCAAAAAAATCAATCCCTTCCATTTTTTTTTTCACTAACCAAAATAAAATTTTTAATTAACTACAACGTTGTTTACATGTCACAATAAAATTTCTGTGAAAGATTTATTCTAGTTGAAAAAATCTAAAATGTAACTTAAGATACAATGAAAGGCAAATATGAATGAAGTTCAATTAATAATTTACGATAAATGGAGGCCACGCTAATTTTTCCAATGTGTGTATTAATTTTGGCTGGGCTTGCCAGCTCTAAACTTAAAAATGAGACTTTTCCTACCTTTTGACAATAAGAAAATAAAAGCAATGTCAAAAAATTTGTCGCAAATCCTAAATTTTTAATTTTAAAAAATTATTCTAAATTATATTGCATTCATCAATTAGTTACTGAGATAATATAATTAATTTACTTAAATTTTATAAAAAATAACTAATTACTCAATTAATGATACATCACTTGAGATGAAACTTAAAATAAAAAAATTTGGGATGTCTATCATTATTCTTTTTTATTTGTTATTTTTCATATTAGAGAACTAAAATAATTAATCATTAAATAGAGATGATTCTATACTACATCGCCATCAACACTGAATTCTATCAAAGGTTTTTTTTTTTATACAAAGTCAATACCAAATTAAAATTCTTATAACACTCCTTGCAAATGTTAATTCTTAAAATACACTCAGTTTTATTCATAAAGATAAAATTAACATATTTGCTAACATAAAAAATATATTAAAATTAGCCATTTCCCCATCGAATATTATTAAAAAATTTTTCTTTTCAATTTACATATAAATCCTAAAATATTAGATCTATCTTAATTTTTTTATTTTATAATTTCTATCCTTATGACTTCAACTGAATTAATTTTTGTTCAAATTAAAAAGTAAGTTCATTTATATTAGCTCGTTGAATTAAATCATGATAAAAGGCTCAGGCTTCGGTATGGCCTGGACTACTTGAAACTACCTTAGGTTGCATTCGGTACACAGTATTGGAATGGATTGGATTAACCTAGATTATATTACATAATCTTATATTTAGTACAATATTCAATTGGATAATGTTAAGTTATATTTAGATAATATTAAATGGTATTTAAGTTGATATTTAATATAAATATCCAGTATTCATGAAATTTTATAATCATAATTTAAAAAGTAACTAATGAGAAAATTAAATATATTGTACAAATTTAAAATAATCATAAAAATAGTTTTCATGATTATTTTTAATATTATATTAGTGATTATTAAATTTAGTACAATCCAATAATGCAACAAATTATTAAATGGTTAATTTTATTAATAAATTTTAAATTACAAATAATAAAAATTTAATCTCAAGAGTTAGTAGAAGTAAAAGTATCAATTTAATTAGATCATAGGTAATAAATAAAAGTAAATTTTAAGTAAATCATAAATAAAAATTAATTAATTAATATTAGGTGTAAATAAGAAAAATAATATAAATAAAAGTCTACAAATTTTTTAATTAAATTTTATCTCATCTAATTAAACCCATGATAAATTAGTATTATTAATCTCATCATTTGAGATTAAATTCAAATTAAGTACCCCCTAGTCTAATCCAACTAAACTTAACAAATATGAAATAAATATTCAATTTTAAAATTAATCTAATCCAGTACTTAATCCTAAAATCCAAATATGGCCTCAGACGATTAACATGTTATGTACAAGTGATTTGACCCAAAAAAAAAAAAAGGTTTTGGCTATTTGCAAAACCTTTTTTGAAACCAACGACCTTGGGGACGTGTTCTTCCGTACCCTACTCGGAGAGTCGGAGTTGGCTTGTATTTAGTTGTTTACTTAAACCCTCTCAATTCTAAGTGCTCAGACACCAATTCCCTATCTCATTGGATTTACTGGTAAGGCCTGCTCTGTTTTCTCTTTTCTTTTTTTCTTTTTTTCGTTTTTTCCTTGAATTATACTGTCTCATCTTTTGTTTCCGGTTCTTGTTTTCTAAGATTCTATGTATAAGCATACGCAGTCTGTATACTCCATTCTGTTCGTTCAATTTTTTAATACAACATATGAGTGCGAATGTCTTTATTGTTATTAGATTACGGAGCTGGACATCATGGATGAGACGGTGGATCCGGATCGAATCTCTGATCTTCCTCCTTTTATCATTCATCATATTATGTCCTTCCTCTCCACAAAAGATGTGTGCTCGAACTGGTATGTTGTCTACAACCTGGAAAAAGTTTCAGATTTCGCTCCCCATCTTGGATTTTGATCAAAATAACTTTCTGGTCGAATCAAGACTTGAACTTGTGTCACCTTTCAATCTTCGAGACACGAGGAACAGATGGAATTTTCGTAAGAGCCTGAGGAAATTCGTAAGATTCGTGGATGCTTCCCTGCATCGGTTTTGTGAGCTCGGGTTTCGTATGCAGAAGTTGAGAACATCCGTTAAGTCTTCTGGAGGTCAAGGAATCTTCTCCAGTATTTGATAAATGGGTGGAATTAGCCGTGGAGGATGGGGCAAAAGAGCTGGACTTCGAGGTTATAATGGATAAAAATTCTGTCTACGCTTTACATCAGACTATCTTTTCTGCTAAATTGTTAACTTCTTTGAAGCTATTTGGTTGTAAGTTGGAGCAGCCCTCGCGTTGTACAAATCTCCATTCTCTCAAGAAGCTTTCTCTATATACGGTGTGTGTAAACGATCAGATGGTCCAAATCCTTGTCCGTGAATGCCGTGTACCTGAAGATTTGTCGTTTTTCTGCTGTTTTGGCTTGAAGTGTTTGCGCATCTCTGAAGCTCGCAAACTTAAGTCTTTGGTACTTGGTTTTCAACCCCAAGAATCTGAGAGTGTTGAAATTGCTGTTCCCAGTCTTCAACAGTTAAAGAAAAATGCTCCATTTTTTCACTGTTGCTTTTTGAGGAGAAATGCCTGCGCGGGATTGCTGCTAGAGTTGCTATTAAGTCAATGAAAAGACAATTTGATCCGCTCTTGATCAGAATCTTTTGATGTCTGTCTGAATTGCAGTGGCGTTATGACCATCTGCAGAATGGAAGTACAAACCGTTGCAATGACCGTCAAATCAAATGCTGGCGGCATTATTTAAACGGTATAAATGTCGAGAGCTTTGATCCCTTACGAGAATCGAGTGAGGTTAATAATTCAGATGGATTGATGGATCGATGGCGTCTGCTTCCCCTGGTAGATTTGTGGCTGCATCTTGAATGGTGCTTTCCCGTACTTAAATGAGTAGTTGCGACGAGCTACAATGTTCTCGGGGCTGAGGCATTACCATTGTCAATTTGCGGTTGCTAAACGTAGCAATATTATATTCTCTAATAAAATATACATAGAAATAGTTAACAATGTGTGCTGTTTTCTTCTTTTAATTTGCTGCATGCTCCTAACGAGAGCTAGCACCGTCTAAAAGTTCCGAATTCAAACAAACCCGAGCCATCCGTAGAGTTCATTTACAAAATGTAAAAATAAAAAATAATTGAGAAAATTAGAGTTCATTCAGATATGTATCGTATCGTCCGGTGCTTGATTACCCCCTGCATGGATCGGTTGAACATACACATTATGGGCCTTTCAAAGACTAAAAAACAAACGCACAGTTTGAGTGATTAGATTTCCACCGCTTAAAAAGAATTTCTTCGAGCATCCAATCAAATTTGGCAAGCTAACATTATCTCTCTATTATAGCTGGGCATGATTATGCGTTGCATATAATTGATTACAATATTTCATTTAAGCTAGCTTTGTCAATTTTTCTTTCTATTATTCCCAGTTGTGTTTCCATTTTTTGTTCGAACCTATATTTGCTTCTTGTGATTTACTACTAGTCACGTACATGAAATTCTTATATTAGACGTGTGCTGGTTAATTTTCCCATCTATGGAATATAGGATAAAATTTCGGATTCACTTAGCATTTATTAGTTGACACATAAAGCAAAGGGACATTTGTGAGAAGGTACACTGCATTTGTTTATATATCCAATTGGTTGGATTTCGAGACTTTATTTTCAATTTGCTGTTTAAAATTAAATTGCATATATTCAAAATGTGAAGGGGAGCTTATGCAAGCTCATTGATTCGTGTCGGATAAGATAAGAGAGAATGACAAACAATAATTTAAAAAAAAATAAATAAATAGTCAAACAAAGACAACTCAAAATTGAATTCAGAATTCTACATGAAATGAGTCATTTAAAACTTTTGAAAGACATATAAGACCGTGATTAAAGCGTGTGACTGCAATCTATTTTATTTTCTTTTCTTCATATAATATTATACTACAAATATGACATAGAAAATTTGTCCAATTTCTTAGATCAACTCTGGGATAATCAATCCTAATAAAAATTATCAAGTACGGATGTATAAACGTTTTATATTACACTATACGACATAGTAGTCAATTGAACATAAACACTAATAACAGTTAATTTAAATTGTTACCACATACGAGTGGTTCAAGTTTACACACACTCATATATATCTTCTCCAATACGAGAGTCCTCATAATTTTTTTCATGCAAACGCATTTGAAAATTAATGATTTAAAAGAGTTAATTTTAACTCAATATATTAATATTAAAAAAAAAACAGATATCTACACCTAATGTATTTATAGCCATGGACATTGGTTGATGATGATAGCATGCTCCACTTATCATCAAATGTATCCCCGTTATATCACACAACAGGCACACGACACTTTACTTCAATGACAAATGATCGCATGAGGCTTCACTTTACGTACACATCCAATATGTCCCACGTCCCATTGTCACAAAAAGTGGCACATCCAATGGGTGATGTGTCCCAATGTCCCATGCCCATAACAAATCAATAACCATCCTTCTGCCAGTGCAGCCGAAAATATGACATCACTATACCTACCAATCATGTAAAAATTCCGATCAAAATTCAGACCCACCACCGTGCAAAATGCCAAAAACCTTTGGTTCATGAATCAGCGGTGGCCCTTGCGTCATCCTCTCTCACTGATAGCAAATTCAATTGGCAAAACCAAAAAGGTTGTGAAACACTAGGCTAAAAGCACCAAGAAAACACAGTGCTGAAACGTGGCAACATGCCGCTGGTGGTTTGAAGTACAAGGAGTTGGCCTTTTTCTCATTCACGAAACTCCCCAACAAAATAGCAACCGGTGGCTTTTGTTTCTGTATTAAATTTATTTTTTCCTCTTTTGCACGGAACAGGGAGCTGTATCTCTCAATCCCCTGTAAATTCTCTAAGCCAAAGTCTTGTTCTTTTCATCTTCATTCTCTCTGTTTTCTCTGTTTCCTACAAAATGCAAAGTTGAAGCAGAAATTGAGAATTTTTTGCAGATAAAAGGCCGTTTTGGAGCTTGTTTTTACCATCTTCATTTTTAAGCAAAGATATGAAATGGGGTGATCAGACAAAGATTGTGTGAATATTGATAAATCAAAAAAAAAAAAAAAGCTTCAACATTAAGAGGTTTTTGCCAAGACTCTGTATCTATATCAGGTTTTGATTCCGTGTAAGAAAAAGAGTGTACAAATTTGAAGACTTTTCTGTTTTCTCTTATTTTATTTTATTTTTTTTTTCTGGCATATATAACACGAGGATTAGTAATAAGATAAGATTTGCTGATTAGGCTTTGTGTTGCTGGCAACTCAAAGGGCAGATTCAAATTTGGTTAATATTCCTATTGGGGAATGAGAGTGAGGGAATCATGGACTTTTGGCCAGAGTTTCTTGCAAGTAGCTGGGGAAGAGAGTTTGTGGCCGGAGGTTTTGGTGGTATTGCCGGAGTAGTCTCCGGTTACCCCCTTGACACCCTCCGTATCCGGCAGCAGAGCTCTACTTCCGGCTCAGCCTTCAGCATCTTGCGTCGCACCGTGGCCACTGAAGGTCCTCAAGCTCTCTACAGAGGCATGGGTGCCCCATTAGCTTCGGTCACCTTTCAGGTTTGTTCCAGTGCCTTCTTTTTTTTTTTTTCATTTTTGACATAAAAGCAATCTTAAAAACTACCCGCGAATATCTTCTATTTTATTAATTGTTAATAATTTGATTAGGTCTATCTTTTGAGTTTAGTTTCCTTTTCTATATTTGATCAAGGTTGGTACGATATCTGCTTGCTTTTAAATTTTAAGTTTTGTCTGGGATCGTGTGGATAGCCTTTAGAAACTTATATGTGATTCCGCGGATGAGCGTTCACAGACAGGTCGATGCTATCAGACCATCAGTGATTGTTTGGTCCCAAGAGTCTTGTTCCAATTTAGATTTTTGTGTTTCTTATTGAAGCTTATGTTTAAGAGTGGAATTGGAATATGTACTGCAGATCTGAGCTTGTGGGGACTAGACTTTTGGGTAGCGATTGCTTTTGCAATGGTATTTTCATGCTTTTTGGAATGATGGGTAGTGATTTTTCTTGTATTTATAGAACCGTCACCTTCATCACCCGAAATTATTAGCCAGTATCGAATATCTCACGTAGCTAATCAATTTTAATTGTTCGCGATATGCACTCTAATCAATGGTGTGGTCATATTTTTCACATATATGGTTTTCAATCACAATCAATGAGGCCTTTTGTCTCTTTCAATATTCAACAAAGCTTGGCCTTATCTTCCTATCCTCTGCCTTGCCGGTGATTCCAAGTATGACTGGTAATGCCAGTTTTACATCCAAGATAAAGTGAAATTTCTTTTGGCATAGGCAACTAGATTAGCCTAGCCAGCAGTTTTCCAATTGAATTTATTTAGAATTTCTGCATGTGAGACCCAATAAGAGATATCCAAGCTTGCCATCGATTCAGAAGAATAATCAGTAATGAATTATTCAACATCTATTTGAAACGTATAATTAGCTGCCCCCCTCAGAAGGCACCTTGATTGATATCACAGGAACCCACTCAGGAAGCTGTTGACGACAGAGCTAACACATTGACTTCAAAATAAAATAAAAAGAAGTATTGATACTTAAGCATTCCATGGTGGAATGAATGTTTAATGGTTTCTCACATGTTAGTTTAGTTCAAATTTTCCGTCCGTGCACGCTTGATGGTTAGGTAAGTTAACATGTATGGTGGTGCTATGCTGACACTAAGTTTGGCTGTTGCAGAATGCCATGGTTTTCCAGATCTACGCCATCCTCTCTCGAGCACTTGATCCATCCATTTCAGCCAAGGAACCTCCTTCCTACAAAGTCGTTGCTCTGGCTGGAGTTGGTACAGGAGCAATTCAGAGTCTTATACTCTCTCCTGTTGAACTCGTAAAAATCCGTCTTCAGTTGCAGGGTTCAAATTATACAAGATCCCAACAAGCAGATCGCCACAAGGGCCCTACAGATGTTGCCAGAAGCATATTGAGAAGAGAAGGATTACAAGGCATATATCGAGGACTCAGTATCACTGTCCTCAGAGATGCACCCTCCCATGGCTTCTACTTCTGGACATATGAATACGTGAGAGAGCAGCTTCATCCTGGCTGCAGAAAGAACGGCCAGGAGAGCCTACAAACAATGCTGGTAGCCGGAGGATTAGCAGGAGTTGCTAGCTGGGTCTGCTGCTATCCATTAGATGTCGTGAAAACTAGACTGCAAGCACAATCACCATCTTCTGTACTAAAATACAATGGTATTGTTGATTGTTTCTACAAAAGTGTAAAAGCAGAAGGTTACGGTGTGCTCTGGAGAGGATTGGGAGCTGCAGTTGCAAGAGCGTTTGTGGTGAATGGAGCTATATTCGCTGCTTACGAGGTTGCATTGAGATGTTTGTTCCATAATGGAAGCATACAAACAGAGAATACAATTTAAGAGTCATCAGTTATTGACTGTTTAGCATTGAGAGAGAATTGGCAACTTGGTGATCCATACACGCACAAACCAAAAATATGAAAAAGATCACAACCACCTATCCCACCAAGAAACAAGATAAGCTATCTTGCATCTTTGTAAAAATTCTGTTCTTATGAACAGACCGCAAGAGTTCAACAGTAAAACAGTTTCTTCAGAATTATTTGTAATATCAAATGGGTACATAGAATATACAGACAGACCGTTTATTATCAGCAAATATATGGAAATGTACATATATGCTCCAGTATAGCTGACTAGAATAAACGAGCTACACCGCATACGCAATAAATCCACCATCATCCTCCGACTCAGTATCCTCCAAGCCGGAACAACTTTCCACCAACACATGCGGATCATTATAGTGCTTAACAGCCTGGACAATTGCCCGAACTTGCTTATGTGGATCCACACAGCTGAATATTTCTGAACCTATGTACACACCATCACACCCTAGCTGCATCATAAGTGCTGCATCAGCAGGAGTCACAATGCCTCCAGCTGCAAATAGAAGAACGGGAAGCCGACCAATCTGCCTAATTTGTGAAACAAGATCATAAGGCACTGCCATTTCCTTAGCAAATGTAAAAACCTCATTTTCATCTGCACCAGTCAAATTTCTTACTATCATCTTCACTGACCTCACAATCTGAACTGTCTTAACAATCTTATCTGGCCTGGAAGAACTCCACCTAGATCTGCTGCCTTGCATCCAAATTATGGCTGCGCCTTCAGTCACCCTCATCAACGCCTCCTCAGGATCTTTACAGCCACAAGCAAATGGAACAGAGAAACTACGCTTATTTATATAATTATCATTGTCAGCAACACCAACGAGTTCACTTTCATCAACGTAGTCTACACCAATAGCTTCCAGTATCTGTGCTTCCACAAAATGTCCCACACGAACTCTTGCCATTATGGGGATGGAGACTGCTTGCTTGATTTCCTTAATGAGATCTGGAGTCGGAATACAAGGTGTTCCATGGTCAACAACAATGGAGCATGCTCCAGCTTCCTCAGCAATCTTGGCTTCTTCAGCATCACGCACTTCAATAATTACTCCACCTTGCAGTTTTTGGACTAGTTCCATCGTGATGGTGAGTTGGTTGTTGTTGCCATAAACCATGGTGCCACTATTATGATGAACTGGCACAAAACCATCAGCCATTGCGAAAAATTCCTGAAATGATTGGACTTAAAAGAAAGAAAGGCAGGAAAAGAGTTGAATTGTTTTTGTGTTGGCTTTGCCATAACCTTCTTTTAAAATCATAGCAATACGCAAAGAAAGGCATAGGAATATACGAAAAACTCTAGAAAGGGATGGAAAAAGTAGGAAACAAGGTATTGCTTGATAATATGAAAAGGATTTGTACTGATAAAAGTGGGAATTATTCAAAAACTCTAGAAAGGGATGGAAAAATAGTAAACAAGGTATTGCTTGGTAATATGAAAAGGGTTTGTACGGATAAAAGTGGGAATTATTCAAAAACAATTAAAATGTAGAAAGAATATCAGATAGGAATCAAGGAAAGAGGAGGAAAGGTATCACTTAGAGAAATTGAGAAGCTTTGGACGAGCTCAAAGGCAGAGAAAGCCAGTCACCAATCAATTGTATAATTATGCACTATTTCCAACAGAGATCTTCTCGCAGAGGCTTGATACAAAAATATAGAAGGGCAACCATGGGCATTCAAGAATGTAAAGGATACAACCAACAGAAAAACATTTGATACAGGCACAGGAATTGTCAATCACTACCAGATCAAATGCCAAAATTTTGATAACCACGCATAAGTGTCTACAAAACTAAATGCAATCCATATGGTCATAAGTGCCGACTGCCAACGAATGTTGCAAACATGGAAAAATTAATAGAATCATAAATAAAAGAGTAAACATAATTACATTGATAAACACAACCATTGTACCCGGTTAACAAACACATTTCTGTAAGTTCTTAATTAAATATTACTCCATAAGACTTGGCAGACTTATAAGCAAACTTGTTTTTAATTCATTCCTGTATTCAATAGAATGAAATGCAACATACAACAGATTCAGGTAACAATATCACAAAAGAAAGAACACAACAAGAAACAGAGCATACAAATTACAACCGCTAACATTATCCCAGAAAGAACAGAAGCATAAGCTCGGTAAGATACAGGCAAGCTACATTACTTAAATCAAGACCCATTAAACCCCGCTATGACCAAACTGCTCGATCCTGTCATCACTGAGATTAATCCCCGCCATCGCATCCTCCAACCGGCAACTACTCTCCACCAAAACATGAGGATCGTTATAATGCCGAACAGCTTGCACAATACCCCTCACTCTCTTGTATGGATCCGAGCACTCAAAAACCTCTGATCCCACGAACACACCATCACATCCCAACTGCATCATCAGCGCGGCATCAGCAGGCGTCACAACACCTCCTGCAGCAAATTGCACCACGGGCAACCTGCCCATTTGTTTAGTTTGAGCCACCAAATCATAAGGCGCCGCTATTTTCTTAGCAAACGTGAAGACCTCATCTTCATCCATGTTATTCAAAATTCGAATATCTCCCATTAACGACCTCACATTTTTAACAGCCTCGACAATATTACCAGAATTTAACAAATCCCCTTGTATTCTTATCATAGCAGCTCCTTCTCTAATTCTCCTCAAAGCTTCACCAAGATTCCTACAACCACACACAAACGGGGACGTAAAGTTATGTTTGTTAATAAAATTATATTCATCAGCTAATCCTAAGACTTCACTCTCATCGATGTAATCGAGACCAATATTCTCAAGAATCTGGGCTTCAACAAAATGCCCAACACGAACACGTGACATAACGGGGACTGAAACGGTACGTTTGACGCTTTTAACAAGAGAAGGATCCGGCATGCGCTTAATGCCTGGCCGGCTGGGCTCGGATACCATAATAGAACAAGCGCCAGCTGCTTCAGCGATCTTGGCTTCTTCCACACTGGAGACTTCAACAATTGCCCCGCCACGTAACATTTGGGCAAGGCCGGCTTTGATCGAAAAGGGGTTCTTCTTGGTATCGGTGATGGCGCTGCCACCGTACACCGTTACCGCTCCGTCTTCGGCCATTGCAAAGGTGTTTGTAAAAATGTCTCACTGAATCGAGAAGCGTAGCTACTGAATCGTTTGATCGAGTACTGGGTTTGCTTTTGTAGAAGGGGTTTATAAAATTGAAGGGAGAGTGATGATTGGGGCGAGTTCGAGAAGGTTCTGAAGAGCTTCGAAGGTGGCTTAGTCGGTGGGGAATTGATTAGTGTAGAAATTTCGATACCTTTCCCAAGTGTTGATTGGCATGAAGTGTTGAACTTGGAATCGAGTGTTCCACGGTATAAATGCCAGACCGCTGAAACTTTACGATAAAATCACAAAAGATTAAAGATGTATGGTTTTTTTTTTTTTTTACTGTTGGTTAATATCATTAATTCCCCTTGTATGAGAGGGGCCTCTAAACTACGTTCAATCAATCGTAATTTATTTCTTCCGCATGAGTAGAACGCATATAATGAGATCTATTTAATTTATGTAAAAAGAGTGAATTACATTAAATATAATTTAGAATTTATCCTCATATTATTTGTTAATATTTTTAATAATTGAAGTTCAAAATTAATCACCTACCTCCCGCATTACTATCTTACTTCATACTATAATCTGCGTAATTTTCGATCTGTGCCGTGCCTATGAATAAATATTTGCAAAAGAGCGCGTACAAAGGGTAAACAACACGCAGGTTCAGTTTAGAATTCTCTGGAATAATTCAAATCAAATAACTAAAATGAACTGATGCAAATTAGGTGAACTGATTAGTTTAATTAGTCAATTTATTTTTTTATTTTATTTATATTTTATGAATCCAACTAAAACTTCTCTAAAACCGAATTGATTCGAATAAAATATTCACTCTATGTTATTACAAACTCAAATTTTATTCCCTCCACATGATGGGAAGAGTCTTACCATTCTCTCTCATAAGTTCACATCACAAAAACACATTCATTTCATGAATTTTTTTTTTTTAGGGTACACTAACCTGAGTTTAAAAATCTTATAACTTGGAAATAAGAAATTAAAGTTAGGTAATACAAGAGCATAAACAATAAGGAGGCATGGACCAACGCATGTTATAAACAATTGAAGCTTTGATTACAGCAGTCTTGTTAAAAGTTTATGATTCCACATTATATGTTTATAATATACTGTTAAAATTTTATGATTTCATATTATATGCATTACTCATCTAGTCCAATAGGATTATAACATAGATTTAATGATGCCCTGAAAAGAACTACGAAAAAAAAGTTTTAGAATAAAAAAGGATAAAGATTTACCTTACAGTTACACATACACACACATATTTATTTTTTAGTGTAGATATCTTTATTTTTTTTTCAAACATATTTTAAAATTGTAGGGTTTAAAAAGATTAAGTTGCGTTTTCTTTTTATTTAAAATCTGAATGAGTTTAAAATGTTACTAAAGTCATAATAGATCTAAATATATATGTAAGAATAATATGTTTATTTTTTTATTTTTTAGCGACTGATTGCAAGTGGTAAATTGCTTAAATCTAATATTTTTGTACTTATCACCTTGAAAGTGTTATATATACTTGAATTATATACACACACACACAAAATATTTTCTAGTACAATAATTTTTATATGTTACAGATATTTATAAGGTAAGTATTTGAAATATACTTTTGAAAAATAATTTTGGTGCCATTATTTTTTTATAATTTAACATAATATATAGACATACAAAGTTGTTAGTTATTAACAAAAGAATTTGTTTAAAATTCAATTTGAACGTGTTTTGATACCAAATAAAATTTAAGATCAAGGGAAATTAAGTCAAATTAAGACTTCAAAAATAAAAACAAACAACTCATTAATTTTTAACTCTTTAAAACTATAAGATTTTATAATTCATTTGAAAATTAATTATTTAAAATCACATAGGTTTAAAAGCATGTCCCTATAAAAAAATATAGATATTCGTGTATATATATAATAATGTTATATATATGTATATATATATATATATGATAATATTATTTGAACACATTCAAGCACAGAAAAGTAGTCATAAAATTTAAAAGAGAACCGATATATTTAAAGAAAAATGGTTTACATACCTTAAATATTTAGAGAAAAGGATATAAAATTTCTGAATATTTAAGAAAAAGACATTTAAACCCTAATTTTTTTTTCTGAATTCAATTTTTAATTAATTAAAAAGCAAAGTCTGATTTAAATTTTAATCCTTCTGGATTTTCATTGTGACTTTGGTTTTTCTTCTGTACGGTAAGTGACTTTCAGTCACGTGCTCTTTTTCCTTTTTCTTTTTTATGCCAAAAAATTTTTAAAAGAAAAAATCATTCTTTTTGGGGTTATTTCTTCATTTTCACCCTTGACTGCCGATTTGAGAATCATATGCTGAATTCTTAATATAACTTCAGAGCACTGCATGTGGCGGCACGAGCGAAAACGATACAGGGAGTGTTGTCAATTTTTTTTTTTTTAATGTTTTTGTCAGTTATTGAGTCATTGGATTGATGATCGAGAGACAGCAAGTGGGTTTCGAGGTTCTGTAGCGGAAGTTGATATGGACGAGACAGGAGTTTGTTGGGGGTGAGATTGAGGGCAATAATGATAAAGCTGAGGAGTGGCGATGGAGGGAGATGGAGGCCATTGAAGATGATGTTACGGTGAATGAATTGACGATTTAATGTCGATTGGATATGATAATGAGCACATTTAAGATTGAGTATTATTGTAACAGCTTTTGATTTTCTAGTAACTGGTTGCCTCTTTTTTTTTTTTTTTTTTTGGGGGGGGGGGCGCAATTGATCATTGCCGTTTAAATGGTTGACATGTGTTTGAAGAGTTGAGCTATTGATATGGTTTGAATAAACTTTGTAACACGAATGAAGTTCAGTTAAAATTTTAGGTGTTCGTGACTTTATTGATCATTTATGTGCGAATTGGGCAACCGACAATTATTTTTTATGACAAGTTTGGAGACAATTTATTGACTAGTATGTTAAAGAAAGATAATGGTAATTATCAATTAAAAATAAAATTTACATTAAAATTGATAGAATCTATTGAGAAATTGAGGCTTAATATTTTTTTTAAAATGTTAGGGATTTTTATATTTTTTTTCTTTTAAAATGCGATGCAAAACTCTATAAAAAGTCAAAATAAATTATTATTATTAATCTCACACATTTAATATTGTATTCAAAAGTAACTCATATTTATTTTACAGACTTACAAGCACATGGATTTTTAAAATGAAATGAAATGATCATGTGTTAATTATTACGTAATTATCTAATCTTACGGTGTGCTTACTTATTAAAAATAAAAATGAGAATAAATAATATATTTATTTATTTTAATAAAAAAATAAAAATGAAAATGGTGGTCCTATTTAAAATTATGAATAATTATTAAAATTTTTCATTTTTACGGGGAGAGATAAGAATAGAACTCATGTTCTTAAAGTAACTATATTGCCCCGCTTAAAATATTGAAACTTTCATTTTATCCTTCCTTATATATTATTATTATTATTATTATTATAAATAATAACAATAACCAAATGAAGTCGATTTAGTAATTGTAGTAATCTCTTTTACTTTAAAATAAAATAAATATATCTATAATAATATAATTTATTTTGATTTTAATTACTATAACTAAAATAAATAATTTCTTATGTTCTTATTTTTCATTTTTATTTCAATTAATTTTTATTATTGACCACTAAACACATCGTTAATGTGTGTAAGTAGCATTACTCTTCTTTGTATAAGTCATTACTATGAATTCAAAAAAGAAAGAGAGTGTTGGATTATTTCACAAAGCATAATTATTTATTTTTTAGGAATAAAACTATTTACCAAAAACACATGATATCCTTCCACAAAAAATCAATTCTAATTTATAAGAGTATCGCTAAAAAATTATTTTAATTTAATTTTTTAAATACTTATCTATTTAACTATGTGGTAAATAAAAAAACAAAAAATTAATCATCTTTCAAATGACTTTTTTAATAAAAATAAATTTATATTATTTTAATTAATATTTTTTTCACTAAAATAATAATAATTACAACACATCTTTCATTATAAGAATATAAAAATAAAAAATAATATAACACTTCATTTGTGTCAATCCCATTTAAAAATTTTATTTAAACGGTCTTTCTGAATATTTTTTATTTTTCTCAACTCTTCAAATAATAATCAAATAATAAACAAAATTTTAATTAAAGAGTTTTTTAAAATGTTCAAAAACATATCATACGTAAATTAAAAAAGGTATATAACACACCACGTGTCCATCTTTTGTTTGATCCCTCCGAAGCACGAATTTTGAACCAGAAGACAAGCGCGCAAAAAGAAGGGGAAAAAAATACAAACAACATAGCAAAAGGTTAGACCGGCCCCACCATGTGGGAAGGCGGTGGTTGAAGGTGAACGAAGCTCAGTTCAAAACCGCACCGCTTGGGCCCCATTCATTCGCCCAACCATCGTCGTTTTCTCTCTCCATCACCATCACCCCAATCCAATTGAACTCACTACAATCACACGCGTCGCACGTGCCTCGCTCTCGCCCTTCAAAAAATTTCAAATCCCCTGCTTAATTTAAAAAACTTTTAAGTTTTAAAAACTTCATTTGTACTCTCTCCCCCACGCACACTGATATTATTTTTGCTTCCTAATTTTCACTGTTTAAACTAATAATCGTATTATATATATAGCGCTTACTTATTTGGTTAATCTAGAACTTTAATTTGAATTCAGGGGCTCCGATAGAAGCTTTAAAGTGCATTTTTAGGAGAAACAAGTGACTTGATAAGTCTTGAGAGAGAAACCGAGTGTGAGAATTGTGATTGGACCCGTCGATTTGTGATTGTCATACGTGTACAATATGAACGGGAGGCAAGGAGGGCAGAGATCGGGTGCGGCGGGAGTGCAGGTGCGCCACCAGAGGCAGTGGTCGTCCGAGAGCTTTTTGGAAAGTTCGTCGAATGGGAGATGGCTCCAATCGGCCGGCCTTCAGCACTTGCAACAGTCTTCCGCTACCGGCACTATCCCTCCTCTTCAGGTTCCGATCTTCGAAGTTTTATCCTTGTTTTGAAGTTGTTTACTTTCTGTTTGGTTCTTGAGGAAATGCAGGAAAATGGACGGAAAAAAAAAGTTGAATCTTTGTGATTGCATTAGTTGGTAGATCATAATTTTATGCTTCCGATCTTCGCGGTCTTTATATATTTATTATTTGAAAAAATGTTTTAGTCTGTTTGGCTGCAGAGAAAATGCGAGAAAATGAAATGAAAAAAATTATTGAACCTTTCTGTACTCCTGTAAGTTAGCAAATTAAGTGGTACTGTGCTTACCGAGGTACGTTAGACTACGTTATTTTATAAAATAGATTTTGCGATTAATGGAAATGTGTGGATTGCATAGATCTGATGCTATGATTGTTTGTTGTTTTTCCCTCTGGATGGTTGCTTCGAAAGTGCAGGAATAATATATATATATATATTTATTTATTTATTTGTTTTATGACCTGGTGCATAACCGCTCTTTATATATATTGTAGATACCACCACTTTGTTAGAGAAGAAATGAGTTTCTCTTGATGGTGCATTTGGTAGATCTGATGTTACAACGTTGATTTTACATTCTATTTGGATGCTGAAAGTAAAGAAAATAAAAGATTTTATTTACTTATTTATATGTACCCTGTTGATAGTGATAGTGATCTGATTTATTGGAATAGCATGGTTCTTCAATAGAGGTTCAATTTGAGTTTTGAAGTACATAGTTGGATGCGCACACAGGCACTCACATTTATATATTCATTACAAGGTTAATGTAAGATCATTGTAAGTTGTTTGACAGTACTGCTTGATGGCAGGACTACAATTTCTATGGTGGAGGTGGAGGAGGGCAGGGTTCAAGAATGTACAGGAATGCACAGAGGGGATTTGGTGGAGGAAATGAGTTTTACATGGAACCGTCAACACCACCAGTTAGTTCACGGCCTTCAAGCCAGAGAAAGAGTGGTGAACAGTCTCCGAATGAGTTTAGTCCTGGGCTCTTAGATCTGCATTCCTTTGATACTGAGCTTCTTCCTGAGGTGGGTGATGGACGTACTGTCGTAAATGTCACTTTGGAGTTGGGGTTTTTTTGGTTCTTGTTTTATTTTCGTAAGGATTCCCCATTCTCATGTAAATACTAAAACCAGTACATTAATAGCACAACTCATTAATTTGGTATTAATTTGCAGTTCTATGTTCTATTTTATTTATATTTTTAGGAGGATATGTTAGTGACAATCAAGAATCTGTTAACATAAACTTAATTTTGGTCTTTACCAGGGAAACATGTTAAGAGGAAGTAATATACTAATATTATCATTGATGCGTATATATGCTCAGTTATTTATCTCATGTGGATAGATGCCAATGCCGGCCCTGTATGATGGCTCCTCTCTGTTTAATCCAGTCCGGGGAAGAAGCTTTGATGATTCTGAACCCTACATAGCAAACAACAAACAGACTGGCAGAGCTCGTGGTTTGCCAGAGAACAACCTCCTGAAAAGTTTTGCTGCAGATAAAGAGAAGGCCAATGCCAGTTCTGTCGCAAAGATCAAAGTTGTGGTGTGTTTTTGCATACTTATAATTTACTGATATTGTTAGACTGTGAATGCCATCATTTATTCTAAATGCATTGCTTACCACAGATGGCATTACTGCTTAATATACATTGATGAAGTTCTTCATGAAGAAAAGCAATTGCAACCTACTTGTTAGACATGCCTTTAATTACTGTTTTAATGCTTTTTATCTAAATTTTTTATCATTTTGTGGTGATAATTGGGTTCAGGTGCGCAAAAGACCTCTCAACAAAAAGGAATTGGCAAAGAATGAGGAAGATATTATAGAGACATATTCCAACTCCCTAACAGTTCATGAAACTAAATTTAAGGCAAGTGTCTCTGTTGCAAAGAAGTCAAGTGATTGAAATGGCTTAAACATTTAGTTGCCATCCATTTGTATTAGTCCCATATTTTGGCTCTGAGGTACCTTAAATGGGTGTGATAAAAAATAATAGAGAAATATATAATCATAGTAAAGGTACCTGAATGTGCTCAGATTTTTCGCATTGCTTTAACAACTCACATGCAACATTTAGAAGGGTAATATATAGTGTCAGCTGACATGTTCTGTCACCACTAGTTGCGAATATCTCTTGTAAGAACCATTATTCAAAATGATGATGTATATATTTTTCTCCTTACAATTTTTCAGTTTGAGACCCTCAACTCACTGCTCTGTGATGTACCTAAGAATAGTATAACATTCAGTTCTATATATACAGACCTTTTATTTATTCACTTTCGCAGGTTGACCTAACAGAATATGTTGAGAAACATGAATTTGTTTTTGATGCTGTGCTGAATGAGGAGGTTTCAAATGATGAGGTGAGTGTATATAACCAGAACAAATGAATGAGCAAGAATGAGCTAATGATACAATAAATAGCTCCTGGTAATGGTTGAATTGGCTTAGCTTACGTTGGTCTGGTATGTTATCCGTAGGTGTATCATGAGACTGTCGAGCCCATTGTTCCTATTATTTTTCAACGAACCAAAGCTACTTGCTTTGCATATGGACAAACAGGTGAATGGCTGATCCCAAAATCTAAGATATGTAGTTGTAAAAATTTGCTTCTGGATATTGCTGATGAGTTTGTGGTCACCAACTGTTGATGTTTTTCTTTTGTTCTTTTTTTTCCCCCCTTCAAATCATCTCAATTAAGAACTTCTGCTGAAAAAGAGCTTGCACTATTTGATGTTTTCTTCTTCAGGAAGTGGAAAAACCTACACTATGAAACCATTGCCCCTTAAAGCATCACGTGATATATTGAGGTTGATGCATCATACTTACAGAAGTCAAGGATTTCAGTTGTTTGTGAGTTTCTTTGAAATATATGGAGGAAAATTGTTTGATCTCCTTAGTGATCGAAAGTAAGTTGTTTTAACCTTTCATCTCTGGTAATCTAGTAAAAACTTGCTGTTTGTATATTTGCTCAAAACCTGAAGTTTTGTCTGTGCAGAAAACTTTGTATGAGAGAGGATGGTAAGCAGCAAGTTTGCATTGTTGGTTTGCAAGAGTACAGAGTATCAGATGTAGAGACAATTAAAGAGCTCATTGAGAAAGGGAGTTCCTCAAGAAGTATAGGTACAACTGGTGCTAATGAGGAATCCTCTCGTTCACATGCCATACTTCAGCTTGCTATCAAGAGGTCAGCTGATGGTAGTGAATCAAAGCCTCCTCGACTTGTTGGCAAGCTCTCTTTTATAGATCTTGCTGGAAGCGAACGTGGTGCTGATACTACAGACAACGATAAACAGACAAGGTCTGATATGTTTGTTCTTCTTTTATTTTGGTGGTGTTTCAGGTTTCTATCTGCATCCCATTTAAATTGCAATTCATTGTGTATTAATGCATATGGCATCTAAATTTTTTATTGGAAGAGTATGCTTTAGGAGTCTCCTCTCTATTTGGTGAAATAACTTTTTATTAAATAGCAGTTTCTAATGTGTGATGCAGAATGGAAGGAGCAGAGATAAATAAGAGCTTACTTGCATTAAAGGAATGCATAAGAGCTCTTGACAATGATCAGGGTCACATTCCTTTCAGAGGCAGTAAATTAACTGAGGTTCTGAGGGACTCATTTGTTGGCAATTCACGCACGGTTATGATATCATGCATTTCACCAAGCTCAGGGTCTTGTGAACACACTCTTAACACATTAAGATATGCTGACAGGTGACTTAATTTATCTGACAATGTTAATGAATCTAGTTTGAATTTAGTTCATGCTTTAACCCTCAGTGTAATAAAAAACTTGTATCCTAGGGTGAAGAGTCTTTCAAAAGGGAACAATCCTAAAAAGGATATACTGTCTTCAACCGTAAATTTGAAGGAGTCAACTACTGCACCCTTATCTTCAGCTTTACCAACTACACCTCCTTATGAGGATGACACTGAAGCATGGCCTGAACAAAGTGAAAGAGATGATTTTGATGCATCAGAGGATTCCTATGAACCAGAGAAACCGGTATGGAAGAAAAGTGGGAAGCTAGAGCAATACAATCTCCCTTCTGTGCAGGATCAATTACGAAAACCGCCCAATGGTCAGACAAGATGGAAGGAGCAGCCAAAATCTGGTTTTAAGAATTCAAATTCAGATGACAATTTGAATGCCCTTCTGCAGGTAAACTACAAACAGAATGATTACTTTATATATTTAAAAGCCAAAGTTTGTTGATGCATACTGCATCTGTTGGATGTACTCAGGAAGAGGAGGATCTTGTAAATGCTCATCGAAAACAAGTGGAGGACACCATGAATATTGTGAAAGAGGTATATTTTGTTTGGCTTCGTAAATGATAAAACTATGAATGTGAGTGTGGCTTATGTCTGTCTAAAAAGCTAACCAATCTGTGTTAAGGATGCCAGAGCCAACAAAGATTGATTTTCATCTATACCTAGTACAAGTACTAATAATTAGTGTGTTACTCTTAAACAAGCAAATCTAGTGGATTTAAATCCTTGTCATGCTTTATATTTTGCATTTTCAGGAAATGAACCTGCTGGTTGAAGCAGATCAGCCAGGGAACCAGCTGGATGATTATGTTTCTAGATTGAATGCCATTCTCTCTCAGAAGGCAGCGGGGATCATGCAATTACAAACGCAGCTGGCTCACTTCCAGAAGCGTTTAAAGGAGCATAATGTATTAGTATCTTCTGGCTACTGAATACAGATCATACATGGAGGTTAAGATTTAAGCCATAATACAAGTTGCGTACTCCGTTTCAAGTATGATTTCACACATGATTGCTGCAATTGTGTGTGGCTCTGATCATTTGTTCCATGATTCTATGGAAGCATTAGTACTAAGTTTGGTGTCACGGGAAGCGTTTTGCTGGATGACATATCAGTCATTGTATGTGATAATCTTAGATTTTAGCTGTTGGGTATCTCCTTATTGGAACAATGCCCTGTCCTCTTTTACAATACCGTTTTTCATTCTTCAAGTCATAAGCTTGCATTGGATTTCCATGCTATATGGCATGCTTTTGTAAAGCTAAGCATGTAATTTGATTTATTGTTTGAGTAGTTCTTGCTGGATGGTATGACAATTTATTTACTAGTGTTTGACGTTATTTATTAAATTAAGGTTTCGAGATTAATGTTTAACGTATCACTGTGTAACATCAAACGATAGCAATAATGCCACGTACAATGATGTGACGTTTTTCTCAACTCTAATGCATTATGTGGTTACTTGTCATTTCATTGTAATTTTGTACATGCTGGTTTCTATGATTGGATTCGATATTGTTATATTACTGAAAGAATTTAACAGTTGAAAGCAAAAACATCTTTTGTTATTCACCATCTTGGTAAAATACAATTTTTTTTCTAATAAAAAAAAAGTAACGAAATGTGAAATTTCGGGATTCTGCTGCCAAAATACGTCTATTGATCTTCTCTGCCGATGATGTAATAATGACCGTTGATTTGATCAAATGCACACTGTTGTTAGTGATTACATTTACATAGATGGGATATCAACCGTCGATCATTCATGAGATCATGATTAAAAACAACGACGCAGCAGTCATGAAAAGACAAACTTCAATGTTCTAGGGCATTTTCGTAAAACCACTAGTCACACACCCCCTTCTCAAAACAGCCGTAACAAACTTTCAGTTGGAAGGGCAATTCGGTCAATTGACAAAATCATTTTCCCGCCATTTTGATTTTCCCACACCATACGTCCGGCCTTCTTTCGACGGGCTACAAATAACAGACTCTGCAGCAGCGCAACACCCAGAGCTCCATGAACAGAATCCAAAACCACACCCCACGAAAACAAAAACAAAAACAAAAACTAGAAAACAAAAAACACAAGAAAATGCTCACAGCAATCTACGAACTAGCGATGATGCGAAGGGTGAGCTTCCTCGTTTTCCTTCTGTGCATCGCAATCTCTTTCAAGAACCAAAACGCCGATACCAAGAAAGGCTTAAACATCACCACCACGAGCACTACCTCGCATTCTTTTTCTTATGAGTACGCGGCGTCGGATCCTTCTACGTTTCAGGTAGCGGCTGGGGCCCTGTTCTTGTCCGATGGCGAGAAGCTTGAAGATGGCGGCGAGCCTTACCGTTCTATGGAGTACGATTTTTACCGCGATTCGTGCCCGCAAGCGGAGGTTACTATTCGGGCCATGGTTCGGTATCTCCACAAATCCCGCTCAGATGTCGCCCCCGCTTTATTGCGCCTCCTTTTCCATGATTGCTTCATCCAGGTCCAGTTTTCTTTAGTCAATTCTTGTTGTGTTTTTTATTGCTTTTAGTGCTAAGAGTTTCATTTCTTGTTGAAAGTCAACCTAATCGGATGTTGATTTTGATGTGAATTTGTTATATCTTGACACTTGATCTTTACTATAATGTTGGTGGTCATCTGCTCGGACGATGAGTTTGATTATTTGATTTTGATGTGAATTTGTTGAACCTTGGAAATTTAATCTGGGTTTTTGTTAAATTCTGTAGTTATTTTTGCTTGTTGCTACTTTCCACTACTAATTGAATCTGGGTTATTGATTCTTAATTTCATCCATTGTTAGACAATCTCCAAACAATCTTGTTTATTCTGATAATCTTTCACTCGGTTTATCTGATTTATTCACATTTTGATCTGCGTTTAGCAATTATCTGATGTATATTTTTGTTGATTGAGTTCTTCTAACTTCAGTCTGATTGATTTTGAGTTGAATTTCTCTGTAATTTGGAAATTGGTTAGGGTTGCGATGCTTCAATTTTACTGGATGATGGTGAAGGAGTGGACTCGGAGAAAAAGTCTCCTCCCAATGAATCTCTCAAGGGCTACGATATAATCGACATAATCAAGGAGGAGCTTGAAGAAATATGCCCTGGGGTGGTTTCATGTGCAGATATTCTTGCCTTGGCTGCAAGAGAAGGCGTTGTTCTGGTAAATTCCTCTCTCATGTGACTACTCAATCTTTCTTAAATCAGGCTCTCTATGTACCTTTATATAATTTGTTTAGATAATCATTTTGTTCTTGAATTTAGGCTGGCGGTCCATTCTATCCACTGTATACGGGAAGGAAGGACAGTAAGCTTGCTTTCGCTGATATAGCAACACTTGAGCTTCCTTCACCCAATGCTGATCTGTCCGACACCCTTGCATCTTTTGCATCAAGGGGGTTTGATTTAAGAGAAACCGTTACTTTATTGGGTATAGATTTCCTTATTTCATTTCACTTCAATTTTTTCTTTCATGAAAAAATAGAAATTTCTGATTTCGGTTTGTATTGAATTTCTCTTGCAATTTTTTTTTTTTATTGGGGTTATTTCTGCGTTTAAGCTGATTGTCTGATAGTTCAGTTATGATCTCTTTTGTTCATAATTTGATGTACTCTAGAGGATAATATTTACGCCTAATACTACAGTTTAGCTTGGTGGAGGTGTCTTGTTTTCCTTTTAATTTGTACTTCCTTCTTTTCCTACTCCTTGGTACTCAAATTAGAATGTTCTTATCATTATCAATCCTTCATTATGCTATGATACGGACGGTAATATCTTACACCGAGTACGATCACTTTTCTCTTAGAATGTATTAATTGGTCCTTTGGTGATTTTGTACTACAGATTATTCCTTTCTAACTATCAGTTTGTGCTTGTTATAACTGATCCGGGTATTTAATTTCTTAAATATTGAAGGAAATTTGTTCAGAGATTTTGTAGATTCCTAACCTTGTTATGGTTTAGTTTATGATAATAACCAGTTTTAATCTGTGATTGTTATTGCTTCCAGCCTCCTTGCTGTTGAAATGTCTATTGTGAGTAACGTAATTTGATTGATTTCTCCTTTCTTTGTTTCCAGGGGCCCATAGCATTGGACTAATCCACTGCAAATTCTTCAACAATCGTCTGTATAACTTTGGCCGGAGCAATGAACCTGACCCATCTCTGGATCCTGATTTTCTGAACCTACTGAGATCAAAATGCAGAAACATTTCATCAACATCGCCAACACCCTCCCCTTACTATGCTGACTCCCCGTCATCATCGGCAGCTCCATCAGCTGACTTCGATGGCTCAGTTTCCCCTTCATCAGCTCCCTCACCAAACTTCGATGGCTCATTTTCCTCTTCATCAGCTCCCTCACCTAATTTCGATGGCTTATTTTCCTCATCAGCAACTCCATCACCAAACTTCAATGGCTCACCAAAATCAACAACAGCTTTATCACCTGCCTTTGATGCCTCACCCTCATCACCCGCAGCATCAATATATTCCTTGGAAGCCTTGTTAGCTTCAACGCTTGACGAACCTAGCATAAATGTGACTTATGATGGACATCAAGGAGGTTTCGGCACAGTATACTATCGCAGTCTTTTGCAGAATAGAGGAGTTCTCTATGCTGATCAGCAGCTCATGGCTGGGGAAGAAACTGGGATCTGGGTGAGAGCATATGCTTCAGATGTCTCCTTGTTTCGCAGAGACTTTGCCTTGGCCATGATGAAGCTCTCAAATCTCCGAATTTTGACAGGACCAATGGGCCAGATCCGTCTTAACTGTTCAAAGGTGGCATAAATGGATAGAGATGAATAAGTATGTATGTCATTCAGCCGAACTTATGCAGGTTTTTGGTGCTTGGATGGACTGCATTTTCTCCTCTTTACAGTTGTGCTTTATGCCTAGTGGATCATTTTGTTCAAACGTTTTGCATCTTTTTGTTGTTACTTTCTAGTTTAACATCTACAGGAAACTAGCATTGACATTGGCCAATTCCAATGCTATAAATGTTTATGAATTTTCTGACAAATCGACGGCACGATTCAGGAAGTTCATTGTTGGCCTTTAAATTGTCTGTTAGGATGAAATTTACCTTCAATGGGCTCTTTGGTCCATATGGAGTTATTATGCAGTTTGTTACATTGATAAACAGGTTATAACGCTGAGTAAAGCTGAAGGTGCGTCGTGTGTGCTAAGAGAATATCCAGCATCCCCGTAATTCGTGAAACTATCTTTTTCTGATTCAATCAATAGCCTCAATGCACACTCATAGAAAACAATACCGGTCCAATGGTAAATACAAGGCCAGGTGGGGAAATGATTTTGGATTTGTAATGGCTTAACTTACAAATATGTTATTTGAAACAGAGCAGGCTCAGCCAAATAGTAATAATCATGGAAAAGATCTGCAGAACTGAATGCCCAAATCATAAGCATAACTCACAGTCACACGCATACAAATAAACAAAAGCACGCAGGACTAGACAACAGGTCACTATGCACAGAGAAGAACTCTCAAGAAATGAACGTCTACTGCCTAATGGAGCCGAGTCTCCTCTTTGAAGTGTTGATACTGGCAGAGGCTTGAGGAACATTGAGTTCTGAATACATATCCGTGAAAAACTTGTCAACAATATCAAGGTATACGGGACTTCTAAGCCGAGAATAATAGTGAAGTGCCTCTTCTACATCTAATACATGCTCCATATCACCAGCATCCATCATATCCAATTGCTTCATCTTTTGTGCCAATGCATAACCTTCTGGATTCGTGTCTTTGGAATACTGATCGACTTTTTTATCCATTCGGGAACTTCCCATTTTCTTTTCCTCTTTTTTTCTCTCTTCTTGTTTGTTCTTCACTGGAACCTGATCTGCTAACTTCATGAAGCTTCCACTACTTGCACTTTCTTCTTGATTCACAAGCTTCTTTGATTCTGTTACTTTATTCTTCCTACTCTTGTTTGCCTCTTCTAGATCAGACTCCCATGCGTTGCAAAATTCAGTGTAGTAGAGATCTTTGTAATGATTTTTTGTTATGACAATACCGCAAGAAAAGGGTTTCAAGAGAGGAGGTTTTGTTAGCTTTTGGTACCCTCCTAACAAGAGTGACTTGAGGTTTACAAGGCTTTTTTGAAAGAAGTTCTTGGTTTTTGTAATGGATTCACTTATCAGCATACTTGCCTCTACTAAATTGTGAAGGAAGATTGTTTTTCTCAGTATCTCTCTATGTTTTTCTCAGTATCTCTCTCTATCTGTTAGAACAGACAAAGATCAAATTTTTTAGCCAATGAGACAGTGGAAGTTTCCCAAGATCGCCTAGACAAAGGCTAATATCTAAAGGGAAAAGTCTCTTCAGCTTTGGCTTTACTCTCCTTTTCTTTTTGTCTATATCGTGTATGCTCTTTCTCTCTTTTTCTGGTTTGAATTTTGATTACCCATTTGATTTTATAAATCATAGGCAAATGAGAATTGGTTGACCAAGAGGAACTTGGTTAAGTTAAAAAAAATATGCCCGCACTCACTGTATTAGCGCTAAAGTTGTTTAATATAAATTCTTAGTGTGGACTTTAGAATCAAATGATTATGAATGCTCTGATTTTTGACCGCTTGTTGTCTAAAGCATGGCTGTATTGATTAAGATGCAAAGATAAAAGTAGTGGTTTGGTGAAAGCTTATATAAACAAGTAATCCACGATTTTCAGCTGATTTGGTGAAAGCTTATACAAGTAATCCATGATTTTCAGCTGATGGACTTGTCATGGGACCCATGAATAAATAGAGCGGTCCTGATTTATCTTTAAAGAAGCCTGTCCTACACAGCGGTGGGGAATTTGAATGCATGATACGCTTACAACACATAATTCCCATCACCAGCAATTAATCATTGAGCATGTTGGAGTACTTAAAAGCTGATCGTGATAGTGAACGTGCCAGTGATTTATCAAGCATGCTATGGGCAAGATTGTTGGTGAAAGTCTGAAATATCTTAATTGCCATTAATAAGAAAGAGCTGGATGGACCCAAGTTGCTCAGGAAGTTGGTACATCTAAAGCACCAAGCCCCGTTAATAACACGGGGATTAGATGCACTCTGGTTATTGAGTAGGGTAGTCACTTTTTCTCGATAGCATTATATTCATGTCTTGGAAGTTTGATCGTTGTCATGGTGCCTGCAGTTAAAAGGTTATATCAAACAGACAAACATATTGCTGGTAAAAAAATATTCAGTAAGACACCCAACTAAATTAAATGATGTGCATCTAAGGCCTGTGCAACATTAGCACAAATCTGAAAGTGTCTTTGTCTAATTAGCTTTTAACTAATTATGAAAGCACTATCACAACTAAAGTGAAGCTGAATGATTTTATTCCTATCATCAATTGTAGATTGAACAGCTACTTCTCAAAGCATGATTTTGTCCAATTTGGCTGACAAAGGTGAGGCTGATATGCAACAGGCCAAGCCTACTTCTAATTTAATCCAATTCAACATTACAAAATCTAAAATTAAAGTTTCCGAACTAATTCAAGATTCGATAACTGAATATTCAGTTTCACAAATGAGATTCATCAAATTTACAACTAAGATGGACATATAAAATAAATGTCGAAATAACCCCTTTTTTTTAAAGCTTCTTGCACCCCACATAGGGATGGCAATTTTATCCGTAAATCCGCCCAAACCCACAAACCCGTCCAAATCCGCTCATTACAACCCGCCCGCTGCGGGTAATTTTACCCGTTGTGGGTGAGTTTAGTATTATAAATTAAAACTCGCACATGAATGCGGGTGGATTTGGTATTAATTATATGCCTGGTGGATACCTACATGGATATCCACCAAAGCCGCAATATTTTTAATTAAAACAATATAAAAAAAATTATGCATTGAAAATCTATAAAAAGAAATTACAATTAAAGTTAGCCCATTTTTATTCCAACGCTAAAGTTGGTCCATTTAAATTTAACCTAAAGTAAATTGCTGCATTTTACATTTTTTGTCTTTGACTTTGAGCCGCCTTTGCTTGTTAACCCTTGCGATGAACTTTTCAACCGTCTTGTTGAGCTCCTTAGTCGGCAATCCAGCCTCTTCTTGATCTTCATTATCTTTTTCTTTCTCTTGTTCAACTTTTTTTCGGTTTCCTTTTAAACGTACTCATCATAAAGGTCAGTGGCCGGAGATAATGAATTTTCAGAAGAGCCCATAAAATTTGATTCCCCAACAAGAAAGGCTTATTGTAGCTATCTGGGTATCATTGCTGTTGCAGCCAAATTTGCAGTCCTAGAAGGTACGAAATTCTTATGGTTTCCTAATAATTTATAACTAATATGAATAGTTACTAGTTAGGTTGCAAATTAAAAAATAGCTTATAGTTTGTTAATGATCTATTAATTTTGTTGTTGTTGTGTTGATTTCGTAAATAGTTGAGCTACCGTAAATTGCTGAATTTACTTGCTAATTTTTCATCTTATCTTTGCTTAATAAACATGCGCTTTAATCCAATATCTAAATCACTTAAAATAACATGTTAATTGATATAATATAATTTAGCTTGCTTAAAATCAGCTTGCATTATTTTATATGTTCAGTTTATCTTAACATGTTAACCTACAAATCAGTATTCTTGTTTATTGATTTAAATTTTGTTGAAATTTTTCAGGTAAAAGATAGAGCAAGCCTTTGATCTCAACGACAATAATTAACCTACAACAAGAACAGAAGTTCAGATAACTTTAAATCAATCTCCAATAACATGTGAAGAACTTGCATACATTGAGGTAGTTTCAACCCAAACTCTAATTTCAGTTCATAAAAAAGAAATTGCTTCTAGTGATATTGAAAATAGTAAATTGACTAGTGATGTTTGGGAACACTTTAAAAGACAGAAAGTTGGTGGGAAATTAGAATATGTAGCTGTTTGTAACTACTGTAATAAGAGATTAAGTGCGAAGCGTAAAAATGGCATAAGCCATTTACACATTCATATAGGGTTGTGTTTTATGTGGTCGAACCACACAGTTGAGTCAACTTAAAAACAACTGCAAGCTAAGAAAGAAAGTGGAAAATGTAAAGTATCTACATTTTCTTTTAATCAAGAAACTTCAAGGAAAGAGCTTGCAAATATGATAATTGTTCATGAGTATCCGTTGAATATGGTTGAACATTGGGCTTTTAAAAAATTTGTTGGTTCTCTCCAGCCAATGTTTAAGGTTGTATCTCATAACACATTAAAAGGTAACATATTAAAAATTTATGAGTACGATAAGGCCAAAATAATGAGTTGATTGGACTCAAATCGGAGTAGAATTACGCTTACTACCGATATGTGGACTTCTAGTAACCAGCAAAAGGGATTTATGGCTAAAACATCACATTTTATTGATGATAATTAGGAGCTACAAAGTCGTATCATTAAGCAGTTTCTACACTAAATTGCTAAATCTATTTTATTTTTAAATTTTATACTTATTGCTTGATACTAATAATTTTTTTTAATTTAGGATTTTATACGTGCCATGCCCACATACTGCTAAGGTAATCTCTGAAACTTTGATGTCATGTTTGCTTGAGTGGAACATTGACAGTAAGTTGTCTACTTTGACTGTTGATAACTGCACTACAAATGATGCCATGATTGATATCTTGCTGGAAAAGATTTCTACTAGTTCGCTTTCTTTGAATGGGGATTTATTTCACATGCGTTGTGCAGCTCACATATTGAATTTAATTCTGAAGAATGGGATGAGTGTGATTAGTGATAGTGTTGAGAGAATTCGTAATAGTGTTCTTTTTTGTCTGCTACACCCAAAAGACAAGAAACATTTTATGGGACTGCTCGTAAATGTAATATTTCTTGTAATAGAAATCTAGTTCAGGACTGTAAGACTAGATGAAACTCTACATACTTAATGCTTGATAGAGCTTTGGTTTTCAAAAAAGTATTTCCTTGTTTGAAACAACGAGAATCGTTATACAAATCTTTACCCACTGAAGAAGATTGGGTTTTTGCTAAAGAAATTCGAGATAGACTTGAATCATTTTATGAAGTGACTACATTGTTTTCTGGGACTAGATATCCAATAGTCAATATTTACTTTTTAAGCATTTGTGAGATTAAATTGTCAATTTATGAGTGGACATATTCTAATTGTGAAAAAATTCGAGCGATGGCTGACTCAATGATTGGAAAGTTTGAAAAATATTGGAGTGTTGTTCATGGGTTCATGGCTATGGCTACTGTTTTGGATCCTAAATTTAAGATTAAATTAATTGAGTATTATTTTGGCTTGCTATATGGAGATGGTGCTGAAAAAGAGATTGAGAATGTTTGAAGCTTTTGTTATGATATGTTCAAAGGTTATCAAACTAGGTGTAAGTAAAAAAAAAATTCACAAGTTCCAGTTCAAGCTTCAGTTGCTTCATCATCTCGAGCTGTGGTAGCTCATTCAAAATTAGGGAAACGTTTGGCTAATTTTGATGCTTTTATAGATCAAAGTGGTGGTACAACCCATGTTAAATCAGAATTGGACTATTATTTGAAAAAATCTGTTATTTCAAGATTTGAAAATTTTGATATACTTTGTTGGTGGAAATCAAATGAATCAAAATATCCAACTTTGCAAGCAATTGCAAAAGATGTTCTAGCCATTACGGTATCCACCATTGCATCCGAGTCGGCATTTAGTACTAGTGGTAGATTTGTCTCTCCTCATCATAGTAAACTTCATCCAAAGACATTGGAAGCTTTAATGTGTGCTCAAAATTGGTTGTGTGCTGAATTTGATGATATGAACATGTATTTTCACTTTAATAGAATATAATATCTATTATACATTGTCATTTACAAATTTATAATCATTTATCTTTTTTTTTCCTTGATATACTTATTGTTTGTAGATGCATATTCTTCTAATAAAATAAGAAATAGCAAATTCTCCGATGAAGATATTGTTAATGAGGTAAAGAATTAAGTTTTTTAACTTAATTCATGGATTATTATATATCTATTAATAATTTTGTATGAACTATTTTTCTTTAACTTAATACATGAATTATTTCATTATTATAATTTTTTCTCCGAATTAGGATTTGAAAATATGAATTTTAATTATTATTGTAGGCATTGTGTTGGATGGAAGCTTGTGGCGGTGAATGAAATGAAGTATCTTCTCATGGAGCTTGTTTTAAATGATAATATAAAGTGTAATTGTTATTTTTAGATGCTAATTTGTGTTTTTTAAATGGATTTGTACAATTTATATTTAAATTTAAAAATTTGTGTTGGATTAATGTTGAATTTTAATTTTTAATTTATATTGTTTAAATATAAAATTGAATATGTTATGTAAAAATTGAGTTTACTATTATAAATTTATATATTAAACATTTATGATTTTAAATATAGAAACCCGCAAAAAATCTACTGAATACCATTGCAGGTTTGATAATTGTCCAAACCCGCTGCGGGTTACGGGTGAATTTGATAATTTAAATTTTATGTAAATTTAGATTTGGTAACGACAAACCTGCTGCGGGCAGTGTCCATTGCCATCCCTAACCTCACTCCAAATGAGAGTTATCGACTTGGGTTTAAACCTTGCCTTCTTCCTTGGCTTCTAGGGCCAGAGGTCAACCACTGGAGCTTCCGCTCAGGGATACGTTTAAGTAGTAACTTGCTTCTATAGATTTTAGCATTTCAAATGTTTGAATTTTAGTATGGTCAGAATTTTTTTTTTTTTTCTTATTCTTCAGAACGAAATGCTAAGCCAAAAAAAAAGGGAGAAATTTCGCCTAATATTCTGTTTAAAATATATCCAAGGGATAATAATATTTGGCTTTCTAAGTTAATCCTCCAAAACGTCACTTTTACATAATGCAAAAAGAAATAAACAGACAGGGTAACTTGACTTTAATAAAATTTATATATGATTTACAAAGCTTGCTGATGTGCATATCTATTATCTACAGAATTTGGTTTGCTTACCTGGATGTATGGGTTTGGCAAGAACTCTCTCTTCAATAAAACCATGGTTTATAGCTGTCTACTGACACCCTCTCTTCTTGTTAAATTTAAAGAACTGATGCAGCCGTCTGTGAACTTCACCATAGTTATTAGTCGAAGAAACAAGACAATCTTTAATCCACCGTGGAAGCTTGTTAGCTGGGTGAGAGTAGCTTCTTTTCGAGGACTCAGACGCATATCGTTGATCAACCAACAAAATTGCCGCATAGTCATTTATGTGCCGAATTGCTCTACCTTAAATAGATCCAAAAAAAAATAAGGAGTAAATACATTGAAAGCATCTCCGCATGAAACTGATGCACAATCATAAATGCAATGTTATAAAAACACAAAACAATGTGTTATCCGGAAAAACCAATTTAACAGAGTTTTTAAGTAGTTAATATTAAGGCTAAGAGCATGTACCAATCGATTGATTTACAGCTTTCATGCAGATATTTTCATAGTATTCCTGTCCTCTGCATTTGCAACTTCTTAGAATGCTAAACCCTGCCTGAGCATCTCCATCGTAATATGCTTCACTTGCAGATGTATTAAGAGTTTTAGAATTTGTATCTCCCAGGCCTTCAATATGCTTTATCCTCTCCAGCAACTCAATATTAGAGAGACTAGGATAGGGCAGTCCTACCATGACTATACATCGACCCATCCCATCGCTGAAGTTGATGCCTTCTGATATCTTTCCACCAACAATAGCTAACAGCATTGCACCATTTAGAGGTGTTGAATCTTCTTTTGGTCCACTTGACAATGCATCAATTGTCTTCTGATATTCTTTGAGAACAGACTCTACATGTGTGTTGCTTCTAGGCTCCCTGAAGACGTGTTTTTTCTTCATAATCCTATCAAGGATACCCGAACTCTTCCATGCACCATAGACCTGTTCTTCATACTCAAACGAAGGGAAGAATACAATGATTCCTTCAGGAACCACTAAGACTAAATTGCAGAGCAAGAGCCCAAGTTCCTCTATCTGCGAATTCAAGAAAAAAAGGAAAAAAAAAAAAAGGTTCAGAAGGAAATAGAATTATTAATTAATGTTATTAACTAACTACAGTTAACTATGTTGTTTGCAATGAACTTGTCATGCATAGTCCATTACATGCAACAGTGGACTAAATTTACACAGATTGATAAAAAAAGAGTTCAATTTAAATTACTAGCATAACCAAAATCTTTCAAATATATTATGTTAAAATAATAGATGGGCACTGCAATATACTCACCATAGCTGATGAGCTTCTGGACCCATAGCTAAAATCAAAAGATTTACCAGTTGGACCACGCGAAACTGCAACTGGCAAAATACTCTCATGAGGGACTATATGACTACATGAAAAGAAATGGAATTTATTTGGAGATAACTGTGGAAAAAGTCTTTCCCTTGTTTCTTCTATGGGTTGCAAAGTTCCCCCTGCCAGGATAACAGCATGTGCTTCTTCCACAATCTGCACAAAGTTAATAAAATTTTATCAGCCATTAGAGTGGTATAATTATCTTGGCTAAAATCTTAGTTGCCAAGGAGCAAAAGGAAATTTTAGATTTACATTTTTCCTAAGGTAATTTCCTATTGAACCCACAACAACTGATTATGGTATCTTAACCTAAACAGTGCCAAAAACAAAAAAAAAACAGTTGCCAAACCTCAGAAAAAATCTTTTCCCCTGCGAGCATGACATATTTTAAGAATCCTCCTTGCTGTCCTTGTTGTCCAGAGCATATTGGGCGTGCCTTGGAGATTATTATCTTTCCATCGCCATCGTTATTTGTCAGCGATATTAACATATCTACCAATGACTGAAACCCAGAAAGAATGCTCCCTTCCTCGTAATTTTCTCTGCGGTCCTTCAAAACCGAACCTTTCTGCAAGCTAGCAGCTTTATCTCCATACCGGCTGACCTAGAAAAACAATCACATGACAGAAAATGAGGGGGGGGGGGGTTTGGAAACTCAATGGCTTGGGGTCACTAAGTAAACTAAATGCTAAGAGAACGCATTCACCTTGTGAATTATATTGCTCTCCTTTATATACTGCAGCAACTTGACCAAATTAATATTGTCTATGTTAAGAGAGAATAAAAATTCATTTATCGCCACGGATGAATCTAAAGCAAGTTTAGCTCCAGTAGAATTTTCAGAATCTTGTCTCACATCATTCTCATCCTCCCTTTTGAGCAGAGCTTGTAGGAAAGCTCGAGTGAGGACCATGAGAGTTTGGATGTATCTTCGATTTCCAAGTCCCAGGAGACCGCAAAATCTTCCGAAGTACTTTTCCAAGAGGCTATGGACGTTCTTCAACTGAAATAATCACAAATGTTTGTTAAGGATTTATTACTTTCATTCTATCTGAAATAACACAATCAATGTCAAAGGCTTAAGGTTGCTAGGGAAATGAAAGTTCTGCTTAGGAATGGAAGCACTGAAGCTATAGCATATCTGAACCAATACAATTTGATACATCAATCTACAATTGGATCATCCAATTAATTAATGACGGGGATTTGACCATTGCTTGGATGCAATTCAAAATGAAGTGATTTATACCATTGTAATCAACTACTTCTCAAGAAGAAATGGTAAAAATTAGACAAAAAAGTAGATGACAATTTATATACCTGTGATAAAGTAATTTTAGCATCATACATGTTGATGAGGGAGTCAGCCAGATTGTGAGCCTCATCTATGATAACAATATTATTCTTCAGATTGAGACCAAGTGACTCACGAGCTGATTTTGACAGAAGAGACTGATAGGGAAGAACCACAAGATCAGCAGAAGGGACCATGCTTCGAGAACCATAATATGGACAAGTTCTCATGTGCCTTCCAAGGTGAACAATGTCTTCAATGTCTAATGCTCCCTGTTGCAAAATCTCACTCCTGAATTTTTTTTGTATTTTATGATTTCTTAGCATTGGGCATCCAGAAGAAGCCTTGGTTCTACGTACTTTTCCTTCTGCACCTGATTTCTGCAAAATAGAACTTCCATCAGTTAAAACAGAAAAATGCCAGATCCACACCACTAGACTCAATTTACATGGAAGCTACAATTTTAGTTACACCAAACCATGGATGTGATACGGCATCAGCTACTTAAAATCCAGCAAATATAGAAAGGATAATTAAAGTGAAAACAATAGGTGGAGGTCGGAACCAACAGACAAAAGAATATATTATCCTATACATTTTTTTTTTTTTAACCCAGCATCCAAACTCTGTATCATAGTTGTACGATCATTCATGGTATGCGTGTTACATTACTGAAAATGAATCAAGCGACAAGGAAGCATAGAAACTCTAAAAAGAGTTTCAAATTTCAATAGAAGAAACTACAGGAACCATTGCAAGTCTAAAAGCTACCCTCTCAAAAAATTGATAATAATGGGAATCGATAATAATGGGAAACATACCCAAGTTATTGGGGCTGTAAGGTTGCTGTAAAAAACTCTGAGGGACATTAGCTCAACCAGATAGCATATATTATTATTTGAATGATGGGCTCAGAATAAGGATATTACATACCTTAACTTTGCATATTTCATCTTTCTTCCTTTTTTGAAGCTCCAAGCAGCGTTCATTGATGTGGGTAGAGTTCCCCAGTCTTAGAACCTCTGAAATGAAAATACCATAGACAAAAGGTAAATGCCAAACAGATATTACTGTAGATCGATTGCATAGATAAAAAAATCACCCATACCTTCATTTATACAGAAATTCTTTCTAGAGCCCAAGCACACAACCTTGATTTCGTTGGCAAAAACAGTTTTTCGCAATTCCTTTATAAACTGTGAGAGTTGTGAATGTGTCCTACTACAAAAATAAACTTTCAGATCTTCTTTCTCCTCCTCATGAAATCCATCTTCTTCCTCCTCATCACTTGATGAACTAATAGTTCCCCCACCAGCCTTCCTCTTTGATTTCCCACCAACAATAGCCCCTTCTTCTTCACTTTCATACCCTTCCAACAAAAATTCCTCATCACTGAACTCTGATCGATCATCTATACTTTGCAAATTCTCACAATCTTCCTTTGTGAAACATTCGTCCTTCTCCATGCTATGGGAAAAAGTATCTTTAGAAATTTCTTGATTTTTTCTTTCTCCAGTTTTTCCTAATCCGAATCCATGTTTTTTCTTCTTAATCTTAGCATCTTCTGCTTGAAAATCTCTATTTACAACAAAGTTTTTCATCCAGTCAGGTACATCATTGGAACCACAATCACCATCTTTTGTAAAACTGTGGTCTGACTTAATGATTGTCTTATATTTCTGCCTCTGCTTCTGATCAACCACCCACTGCAAAGCACTACAGATGATACTTAGAGTTTTCCCAGTCCCTGTTGACAATTCAAACAAGACAAATCTAAGCCTTAAAAATGAAGAAGCCGTATCCAAACTCTTTGTGAAGCCAGATACAACATATGCTTGCATGCAACAGTATATAGAAAATTTAAATTCCATTCAATTGCCAAGCACACATCTCATCTTAGTAGCAATGCAAATGAAAAAACAAAACAAGAAATGAATCATCTCAATAACCAAATGTGAACTAGGACTTCAAACTATCCAATGAAATTGAAGCACAGAGAATAATAATAATAATAATTACCTTTGAGAATCCAGCTGAAATAAGCCTAGTTCAACTCTTTGAGATAAGTTGAATAGAGTTTCTACGTTTTGGAATCAAATAATTAAAAAAAAAAAGTAATGTTTAGTCAACTTTCATAAGTTTCTCATCATACCAAACAGATATATGTAAATTTAGATTCATATTTAGTCAAATTTAATACCAAAAAAATGTCATGTTTAGTCAAATTTCATAAGTTCCTCCCCATCATACCAAATAGAAGTATCGTTGAGTAACCATCAAACATTTGTAGTCGATGAATCGAATGCAGATTAAATAGGAGTACATACCGGTAGGGCTTTCAAGCATGGAAACGCCGCCGTTTTCCAGAAAACGATAAAGGGCTTTCATGAAATCGGTCTGGATTGAGTATGGCTTATACGGGAATGCCGGAAACTCTACATCTGCCTCTCTTTCTTTCTCTTCTGTCATCTTCTTCTTTCTGATCTTGCTTCAATTTTTTTTTTTTTTTCTCTTTTCCTTTTTGCCGCTTGATTCTGCAAGTAAAAAGGGTTCCAGTTGATCATTTGCTTTAAGTTAAATGACCCGTATCGATGCGTTTGTTTGGCGCCTCGTTCTCTTAAATGTTTTCTAACTTCCCACGGAAGTTAAAATAGAAATACACTAAAAAAATTAATATTGATAACGTTAAGAAAAGAAAGGCTACAGCTGGGCTGGGTCGCCTTGTACGGTTGGGCAAAGTTGTCATTGAAAGCCCATCCAGGCCCAGTTAATGCATCACCCAGTCAACTAGTGAAGCCATTATAATCAAACCCAACAAGATCCTGACACGTAGCCTCCCGGACACCCATCAGCCAACCCTAAAAAACCCTCCTCTTTAACGCAACAAAGCCACAATATAAACCTTGTCGTCTCCGCCGCTCGCTCTTCGCTCATCAAAAGGCTTGCCCCTCCTTAGCATACGCTTCAATGGTAAAAACAAATCACAACCCGTCCCCCATTTTCCTCTTTTGACTCTCCATGTACCATTCATTTCAATTTCTGTGCAATTTTTTTGGGTTAAAATGATCAAAAACTGTGATTTATTGATTTTGTGAGTGGATATAATTTTTTTTTTTTTTTGGTTATGACAGGGTAAGGGAACAGGGAGTTTCGGTAAGAGAAGAAACAAGACACACACTCTGTGTGTGCGATGTGGCCGCCGCAGCTTCCATCTTCAGAAGAGTCGTTGCGCTGCTTGTGCTTACCCCGCTGCTCGCAAGAGAACTTGTATGCTTCCTTAAACTTTCTTCTTTATATGCACACTCAAACCAAATTTTTTATTATCAATTGCGTGTTTGTGTCTGCATATGTATTTGGGTTTCGATTTTTTCTTTTTAGCTGTTTTGGTTTCTTGGTTGAAGTGAGATACCTTACTGCAATTCTATTGATCTTTAGCTCTGTGTAAGAATGGATTTTGTATGATTTATTTTTGCTGATTCTTTTACCGGTTACTTCTTTATCTGTTAGATTAAATAGAACTGATATATATCTAGTATATTGTTGATTTGAGTTCTAAGCATTTGGTCGTATGGGGGTTTGAGGTCTCTTGCTCCTTGTTTATGTTCTGGTTTTATTCCTTGTCAGATTTCTAATGAAACTGGTGTGTTTCTACCGTCATGAAATTGATCTGTGGTCAAGTTGGTCTGTGTTTTCAGTACCTTTGTTAGTTTTTTGTTTGACTAAGAAAGCTTATGCAGTATTGCTTGTAGTATGTGCTATTGTATTGAAGCAGACCATGTTTTAGCTTGTATGTTTCTTTGGCTCACTTAATAATAAATGAAATTTTGTGTGATTTTGTGGAAGTATACTTATTCATCTTGTTGTTCTGGATTGGGGAACTTTGTCATTGTCCTTATATGAAACTATTTTTCTGGGTGTATGGTATATGTGCTTGATAAGGCATGATTTGCCTAATGCCATTAATTATGGATGTTAGATAATTGGAGTGTGAAGGCAATCCGAAGAAAGACCACTGGAACTGGCAGGATGAGGTATCTGCGCCATGTCCCTCGCAGGTTCAAGAGCGGCTTCAGAGAAGGTATTTGAACCATATGAGTCATTAATGTTCTATTCCCTGGTTGTAGTGGTTTTACAACAGATTTGGATGTTATCTGGTGTCTTCTCTTGATTTACTTCTTTATCTTTATTTTAATCATTTTCTTTGAATATTATACCATAATTAGGTACTCAGGCAGCACCAAGGAAGAAGGGAGCAGCTGCATCTGCTTAAGGAGTTGAAGGGTAATTTTGGGCGGGAATCAGCACCTGATTATAGATTTAGTCTTCTTTAGCGTGTGGAGACAAGATTCATGGGAAACATTATTTTGAAAAGGATGTTTTTGTTTTCGTGCCTAGTTGTTTTCAATTATGAATACTATGTAGTCTTTCAATTTTGGACAAGATGAATGAGTTTATTATTGTGTGACTCTTTAATTACTTCATGTTTTGACATAAGTTTTTGAGTCTTTACGGTTTCTATGATCCATCATAAGCATAGGGCAACTAAGTACCGATGATCAACTGAATAACAAATTCGAGGAGCATGGATTTAGTTTATTAGCCATGATTTGTCAACCATCATCTGCCCCTTTTCCAACATTTGTCTTCATATATTCTTTCTTGAAATTACATAACTTTTCAGCAGATGGTAATGTTTTATCAGACGGGTTCTACCACCAATGAGATCAGTTCCATTGCCTAGGCCAAAAAACAACATATGCAACAATGTGGTACAAGGCAGTAGAGTAATCTTTGCTTCATATATGTGTACTAATCTCAAAATTTTTAATTACAACTTACTCAAAATGCCGAATAAAAAACTATTTACAAAATTTGGATCCTATGTGCAAGTCGATTGATATTAATGCTATCATTGCGAGTGAGGAATGCAACAATAGTCCTTTTGGATAAAAATGAGTGCAGATGACAAACATCTTCTCGAAAACTATGTACCGGGAAAGAAAAATGGCCAAGCCAAGATGTCTCAACTTGAAATTTAACTAGAGATGCCAGATTCACTTGTCTTCTTTATATTCACCAAATCTATGCTTTTCTTCATGGACCTGCCTAAAGGCATAATCCATTTCCGGAAATGCAGATAAGAGCAGCAGCTCAAGAAGGTCAAAAGCCAAGTGCTTCAAACAAACAGAAGACTGCAACAAGAAAAATATTAATTACAATGCAGTTTCTATATAATCTAACCAGAAGTCGAGTAACCTTAGGGTGCACCAAGAGGACACAGCATCAATTTTCCAGGTTCTGATATTAGAAAATTCAGTTGCTTCTTTGACACCATAACATGTATAGGATGAGGATCTTGTGCTTACCTGAATAAAAAAGTAGAGATCCTTGGCACATTGCTCATACTCCTTACGACCAACAAGGCCGACCACAGGGGCGGGGGCTTTGTCTGCATTGAAACGTTGGAATTTATTTCCATTGATAAGTCACAGGCACTAAATGCATGTTTACCGACTGGAAAAGGAGAAATAAGATTACCGATCATTAGGTCAAAAACAAACTTCGCACGACGATCTGCTTCCTGCTTTTGCTCGTCACTCAATCTTGTTGAAGAAATTTCGGCAGGTTGGCAAACTTGAGGAGACCCCTGGGATGGGCTGCTGGGTGGTACTTGCCGTCGTTTTGGATGTTTGGTTAAGAATATTCCATCAGGCCAAAGTATCTAATTGATCACATGGAAAGCTTATATCAACAATAAAACAACAGATATCATATCTGTTAAAAGTAAAATGATTACCTGTTCAAGCCTCTTTATACCAGAAGCAACCACTGATCCCCTCCGCAGAAGCTGAATTTTCTCTATTAGCCAATCATCAAAAGCATCACCCATTCCAAGCTGTAGGACCTGTTTAGCCACCCAAAAAGCTTTCCGCCTGTGGGCACATATGAGACAAATACTGAGCAGAATATTCCTTGTGGGATTTTCAAGTCACATAATTAGATTAGGCTGAATTCTCCTGATGTTAGAATAAGAGTACCTTATCCACCCACCATCTTGAAGCTGGAAAATGACATCTACCAGATCTAATATAGGGACACTTAAGTTTGGTGGCACCCACTGCAAGCAAATTTGTGTCAAAAACCTAAAAATTCCTAAATCTCACATAGCATCAACTAAAAGAAGCACATCATTACCTCGGTAGGTAGGGTTGGATCAGTGGATGCATCAAGAAGTGATTCAGATGTCTCTTCTAAACCATCACTCTTTCTACCTTTCATAGGCTTACCCAAATTTCTGAGAGATGGTGAACTTTTTTGCACACAAGTGTCTAGACCAGTTCGAGAATCTTCTAATGGCTTCTCATGCTCTTTGCTAGTACTTTTTACCGGAGAATGAAACATTTCTTTTACATTAAAATTTTGTCCTTCTGCCACAAAATTATGCTTTGCTTGCCGAGCAGATTCCTTGCTCTCAGAGACCAAATGTTCCCTCCTATATGATGAAGGGCTGATTTGATTCCCAATGGAATTTGTGAACTTTGTACTCTTTTCAGATGGTTTATCTTCAAGGTCAACTAGAAAGTTCCGAACAAAATGAAAAGATAGGGAGAGTCAGAAAAGGACAGGAAGAAATTTGGTAAATGCAACATTCAAAACTGAGAATGGTTCACCTGATAATGTTTCGACAATGGAGAAGGGATTTGAGAATGCATAAGTCTGCAGCAAGGTATAAGTGGTGGTTCTTAACAAAGACAGAGACAGAATGGATCCAATGTTGATGACAGAAAGATAAACAATCAGAGAAAGTGAGATGAAAATAATAACCTGTGAATCAACACTAAGAAAGTCCCAAACTTCAATTGACCCAGAAACCGTAGAAAGTTGCAGCAACTTCTGAGAATCACAACCATATCAACTTTTAGTAAAGAGCTGGAAGCATACGACAAGGATGTGAAGCAGAACAAAGAAAAATAAAACTATGGATTGTACATCGAAGAGAAATACTATCCCAAAAAAGGGAACCAAAAATAACTAATTTTCAAGAAAGTACAAGATTGGGTCCCTATTAGGAGCTGTAAACTCATAAATTATTACTGAACCAGTGTAAAACCTCAAGCCACAAAGAATCTTAACCATAACATATATCAGAAGTAAGTATAGGCCTAATCTTTGCAGTTCAGCAATAATACAACTAGGCCACTGGAAGTGACCTAATATCTTTTACCTTTAAATAACCGTCAAGCAATTTACAACGTTCTTGAATGACAGAAACATCTAAACCTGTTGACAGGAAATGCTTTGGTGGCAAATGAAGATTGTACTCCTGAAAAAACTTAAGGCGCCGATGTAGCTCCTCAAAATGGCGGAATCTAAATACAGCAATAATACTCATCAGCAGAAGATAATTTAAGAAGACTTGCAGAGTAACTTGTGTTCACAAGTTAGAAATTTTAACAACATAGCAGTGAAGAAAGCAGAATTCTCAAATAAAAGTTCTTATCACCTTCTTTTAATTGACCAGCTGTTGTTATTTGAATCTGTCACAGCTATGGCGTAAACAGCAAATGTTCTAGAATCACTCCTCACAATATTTGCTCCCAATACCTGCAGTAGCAAATGGTGATGCATCCTCATTTCATTTTAGTATATCAGGCAACCAAATTAATGATGCTGATACTGAGATGTATATTAAATACCTCACATCTCAACTTAAAAAATGAATCCACCATCAATGAATTTTGCACAGAATTAATTGTCGAGCTGTGACTTTCTGGTAGAGTAATAAACGATGCAGAAGAAGAAGCAGCTGATCCACTTTGAGATCTACCCAAAATTTCACTCCCAGATTCGTCGCTCGACTCATCAACTTTTCTCTGTCCTTTTTGTGAACTAAGTATATCCTGTCCGTCTCCAGATAAGAAGCTTGTCCTCTCAACCTCTTGCCAAATGGGTAATTTCTGACTGCTCAATCTAGACCTTTTCCTGCCAGACTGGGTTCGAGATAATCTTTGGTATTGAACTTGCCTTCTACTGGGATTTTCAAGCGGATGGTGAATCTGAGAAACAGACAGATTTCTGTTACTTTTTCCATCCCAAACCTTAGTTCCCGGAGAATCAAGCCCTGTTGCACTGTCTGTTTCCTCATCTTCTGAAGTATATGAACTACTGCTGCCCAATTCAACCTCTTCATCATCTTCTGGATAGGAAGCAACAACCAAACCATTAGATTTCTTCCAATCTGCATGTGGAAATGAATGACCTATCTTAAGTTTATCAGAATATCTGTCGCTAGTGGTGCGGGTCATGGAGGGTTTGACTTGTGTGATGCTATTTTTTTCTTTGGGCTTTTCCATTGCCTTTGAGCTATCCACTGCAGCAGACTTCAATATAGAATGCTGCTCATTTACCCGATTTTCACCTTCTGTCCTTTTGTAGTTCCTCCCTTTTGTCCACATGTTATCAAAGTGTTCTGGAGCAAGGGCTCGAGTCTTTCTGCGAGAAATCAAATCTAATTTTTCAGGCCATTCTCCTCCTGAGTGGTGTCGCTGAATGCATTTTTCATCAATTGTTTGGGAGTTCATGGGCAATGAGCCCCATGAACGGGTAGATCGTGCGTCAAGGGAAAGCAACGGATCTTTTGAAATATGTGATCCATTCTGATTATCTGCTGGAGATGTAACTGAAGTACTTCTAGATTGATCACTTTTTAACTGTACAAGTTCAACACCAGTGACAGAAGGATCTAAAAACCTAGAAAAATGATCAGTCGAGATATTGGAAGATCCATTGGGTTTTGACTGAGTCTCCTGTGCAGCAGTAGCTCCCTTAGCCTTTGTCATAGATACAGCCAAGGATTCAATCCTTTCATTAATAAATCTGTCACAAAATTACAAGATGCCGACAACACTAAAATAAATAAATAAATAAATAATTTTAAGGAATAAAAACAGATTAAACATAAGGAAGATTACCTTGGATTGGCTAAGTTTAACACTGGTCGCATTACCGCACAAGCAAGCAGCTCCCTGACAACATAACGAAAGAAGGAGCACTGCAGATCTTGAGGCCTGAATGTGAAGGAAATGAGACCATCCATTAAACACTGTAAAACCTGCAACATAAGGTCAAAACTATTGTCAGTATCAATGGCAGGAGCTAATATGGTTGAAGAATTTTATCTCCACCGTTCCAGCTTATATCCACAAACACAGTTAGGAAGCCCCGAAACAAAGAGTACAACCTTGTGCTCAGCTTCAGCAGAAAACAAAGCAGGGTGCAACTTGTTCTCAGAAGCCAAGACACATCTTATTTCAATATCTCTGCGTTCTATAGTCAGAGGTTCTGAATGCTGCTTTTCAATCTTAGCCTGAGTAGCACGAAAAAGCTCCAGATGGGTGCAAATGAGATTGACAAAATCCCTGAGCCATTCTAGAAGAAAATTAGTACTATATATTTCACTTTTAACTTAATGAAACCCAGATTTAGGAAAACACAGAGGGCAAGGACATAAACCTTGTCAGAAGATCAATCAGATTTATATTCCTCAAGCGACCAGAAAATTCCCCAAGAACACCATTTATGATCTGTACCAGTTCCTCTGGACCTTCTTTATCAGGTGTTAAACGGGAATACCAGAGATCTGTAACCCACTCAGAAACAAGATGCCCAGTGAACTTATCTATTGCATCCTCAACAACAGGAGAATTAACATTTCTTCTCCAGTTAGGACGCTCGACAACTTGAGGACATTCTGGAGGTTTATTTTGAGTTACTACATTTTCCGAGGAAGGTTTACTGTTGTATGCAGCAGCTTTTCTCCGCATTTCAAAATCAAGGGAGAAATAGCGAAGAAGGATAATCAAGGAGGCCGCAGCAGGCAAGTTAACCAAGACCGAAGAGCTTGTCACTGAAATAAGATTTGAACAGTGAGTTCCAATTGAAGACAAGTTAAACAACCAAAGAACAAGGCAAAACAATCACAACAACCACAATCCTTAACACCAATTTGGTGCAATCCTTAAAATACTCTGGTCCCAACAGTTCACCAGGTTAAAAGATCAAGATATGCATTCTGTTTTGAATCCACAATTTCCATCTAAATCATTGTAAACCTCTAATTAAATCTTGCCCTGAGCCAGGGTATAGACAATTTGTTCATGGCTTCGGATTTCTCTTACAGGTGGCATTTCAAAGAAAAAGAAAATTGCAAGCTAAAATGGCATTTGGTTATTATTGAGTAGGAATTTAAAATTGCACATGATCTACTCTTTTGTTCCTAACAACAGTGATAAAAAGAACATAATGCATCTTGCTAATGAAATTTCCTTTTCACCACTAAGCAACCAAGGATAGAAATTAAAACTACAGTCTATGGCTCAACTCTTAACACTAACAAGAAGTAAATGAATCATAGTGCCCGTATGAACTTCAGTGAGAAAATGTGATTCCACAATCAGAAGTGAACTCAAACGATAGTTCAACTCCGAGTCATTGAACATCCATTAAATTAAGCCAATGCTCACACAGCATTTTCAAATCAAATGATCCAGACCCATCTAAATTTTAGTATTAAAAGTTAAAAATTCCGCAGCTTTCTACATCGCCATTAAAAAAAGAATTAACACAAAAATAAGAAAATTTAACTTAAAATATAAAATTCATAGAAAAATAACACAAATTTTCCCTAAAAACTCGATCAAATTACAACAATTTTAAAAAAAGAAAAAGAACACTTACGCGACATCAGATATGACAATCCGACGACGCATATAACCAAAATCACAATTCTCTTCTTCCCTTCCTCCACAAGGTCTCGAAAATTCACCTGCCTCTGCCTCTGCCTCTGGGAGCTCATTTTTTTTTCTCTTTATTTTAGCCACTTTTCGATCAAAATATAAACGATTTATAACCTCCAATCCTATCAATCGACTGGATCCAATATCGTGGCAGAAAGCATCTCAGAAATTGTACAGTTTTTTAGGGCAAAAATGTTAAAAAAAAAAAAAGAATCGAAGAGTTTGGTTTCTCTACGAAATTTCAAAGCGAAGACCGTTAGCTTTTATCAGTTCTAGAATTATTTCTTTTCCGATTTACGTGTAGCGGTTTTTTTTTTTTTTTTTTTTTGGTTTCCCTCTCAGTTTCTGTCACTTTCTCGGTGTTCCGTTCTGCGTGAAAATAATTTTAAAAAATTAAATGAAAATTTAAACTAATAGATATAGTAATAACATTTGGATCCCAAAGTCTTATGATTTCTCAAATGAGGCCACTGTTTGCCCATTTGTATCAAGCAAATTCTTAAACCCATAAATTGTAAGAGTAATGCTGTGCAATGGTACATTAAATATTGATAATTATTATATCCATAATAAGACAATGAAGTAATTTAAGCTAAGGTATAGCTCTAGTAGTAAGAAGAGGCCCTCCTAGAACTCAAATCATGAATTTGAGCTTCAATGACTTTGTCATACATACATATATATACATATACATGATACATATATATAAGAATAATAGAGTTATTTCTTACAATTAGTTATATAGAAAAGTATCATGTGCCTAGGATGTTATAAATAAAGTTGACAAAATAGATTATCCAGTTGTGTTCGTATCATATTAAATTTAGGTCAATTCAAATATAATACATTTAATGATCATGTCAAAATATTATTATTTTAACTGATATGAAAATAAATGAATTATCTAATAACCTACAATAACATTTGCATCAAACATTTATAAAATGTTAGATATGTATATTAATATGTGTATGTATGTATTACATATTCATATTATTAAAGGTTTTAATTATATATATGTAAATAATAATATATTTTGATATCAAAAAAACATATATTCATTGATATTTTACACATTTATACTAATGAAATTCTAAATATATACAAAATTTTATAAACAAAACCCTATGTATGTGTTCATTGGTTAAAAAAAAAGGAAATAATCATTTCCAATATTTGGTGATAAAAACTTAGAAATTAATTTAGAGAATAAAATATAATTATGTAATTGATCAAGTAAATGGATTAATAATTTAACCTTGGCCCAACACAAACGCAAATCTTATTGAGTCAAACATAACTTGTTTAATAATTGTGTCTAATTTGATGACTCATATCCATTTATGCGTCGTATTTGTATCGAGTTATCAAATCATATTAAATTTTATCAGCTTTAGTTGTATCTATTATTGTAGAGTAATAATACAGCCACAAATTCTTGTACAAACTTATTTTGTGGAAAATAATGTGACATTAATATTTAATAAAAATATAAAATAATAAAAACGAATCATGTTGATCAAAAGATATCTATTTCAATTAATTAAATCATGTCACAATAGTTTGTATAAAAAAAAAATTGTACAATAGTTTATAACATATTATTACTTATTATTATATCAGTGATGATTATCACAACCTTATTTATTCCAATTTATTCATATAAATCAATGTATTTCTAGAATGACCAGCAATATTAGCTTCTCAGATATTTTTATGCTAAGTAGTATTATAACGAGAGCCTTTATAAAGAGATTTTACAATAAGAAGGGAGAGAAAAAAAGAGTAACAATAATAACCAAAGAAATATAATTATTGGAGTATATATATGTGTGAGTGTGTCCGCGAATGCATTTAATAAATAGTAAGTATTATAATATCATGCAATAATAATCATACTTGAAAATTGTATACACATTTTTTGCTTCCATTACACCAAGCCCTATTAGAATTTGACACATGGCTATAAGTACAGCACTCCCAGCCAAGGCTTTAATCGTTAAGAGAAAAATAATAACATTTTAAACTAAAATTCAATTAGCATTGTCAGTACTAAATAAAATAAAATTCACAACATAGAACATACAAACTTACTTTCATATTATTTTCATTATATTTTTAATAACAGTACTCAGATTGATAAATTAAAATTTACAACATAGAACATGATTAAAAACTTACTTTCATATTATTTTCATTATATTTTTAATAACAGTACTCAGATTTATAAAATATTACTAAATGTCTTAATTAATGGCTTATTACGTTAAGTGATTTTCAAAACAAATTCACTGTAGAAAGGAAGAAAAGTATAAAATAACTGCTTTAAAAAAAAAAAAAAACTAATCGTTTCTTTTTCAAATCATTAAGGTTCTCTTAACTTTGTAAATCCAGTGCTCAGTATAGAATTTAAGCTAAAGATTAAATATTTTGGTAACTTCGTTAGGGATAGGTACTTGTTTGTATAAATTGATAAACCATATCCCTATTTTTGAAAATATATCTAAAAATTAGGAACCCAGAAGCTATTATCCCAAGTGGCAAGTAAAACGCGTACTGTTAGGCAATTTTTAATGCAGTTTTTCTGGAGAGGATGGCTTCAGCTGTTGGGTTCCTAATATGAAAGATTTCATTTTCATATAATTGATAAATCAATTTTTTTTCCCTCTTAATGTTTTATATGTGTAGCGAATGTAATTTGGTTTTTAAGCTCTTTTCTGTTAAAGCATTTGCTAATAAAAATGAAAAATGGCTCCCTACAAGTTTCTCATTTCTCAACCATCTTTTGATTAAAATTCTTGATAATAACGGGTAACTACGACTTGTGTTCTTTTGAAGAACTTTTAGACTTAAATTTATAGAATACAATGAAAACCTTTAGCAGGATAGAAATCTCTTATACTTTTGTGAAAAAAAAAAATTATTCCATTTGGATAGATGGGTTAGAATTATTTTCGTAAAAGGATTCTTCAATCTGGACAGAAATAATAATTTCTCTTCTTAGTAAAAAGAGTTCTTCATAAAAATATAATTTTGTTACTCAATAAGTTTTTTTTTTAATTTTTTCCTCTCTATAATACTATATGTTTATAAAGTTGGATGCAAGTTTTTTTTTTCGTGGTATTGATGTGATATACGATATATTATTATTATAAGAGATTACTTATCTTATTATTTTATTTTATGTAGCGAGTTTGCCAGAAATATATTATGTACATCATGTTATTTGAGTTTGTATTTTAACTTTATAAGTGTAGATATTATCTTATTTATCTATCACTTTCAATTAAAAAAAATATAAATTAAAAATATTTTTTTTTGAAACGATAAGAGTAAATTGTGAGAACATAATTCTAATCAATAAATAAATTATCTTTCCTTTATTTATTTCAACAAAATATCAGCCAACATAACAATTCATATTTTATATGAAGGAACTATAAATGTGAAAACGAAAAAAAAAAAATAAATTCTTCACCTATTTGAAGAAACGAATAAACATTACAAAATTTATAGTAAAATTTACGTCTTATATGTAACAATGCCAAGGTCATAGATTTGATAAATGAGGCAAGTTTGCAGGATAATGGAGCTATCGCAGCCCAAGGCCAGCAGACAGCTCAAACACAATATGTACCGAATTATTGTGATGCCGATAAAGCGACGTTTCCCCGGTTTCACAGTCAACGCTTAGCCAATGGTATTAGCTAAACAATAATGCTTGCTTCTAACTTCAACCAAGCAACATGTATTTATAAGTTTACAATAATAATGGAGTCACGAATAATTTTATATAAATTAATGCGTATAACTGATAATACGAATAAATTGATTGAAAAATAATAATCATTATTTTTTTTAATTATATGAACTCGTAATAATTTTATACAATTAATCTTCTCATATCATATTAAGTTATATATATTTATTTATATGAAATAGTTATGACTCCAATATTATCCATAAGTTTATATTCATAATCAAATTTTCCATAGTTGTGTCCTGTGTGCATAAAATAATAATAAGAAAAAATCAACCGTTCTTAATCATTTATTTTCAGAGTTCTTTTTTACAATAGTGCAACATGTACACTAAAATTTGATTTAGCATGGCACAGCTGAGATACTTAAGCTCGCGATGAGTCGAATCTGTTCTAAATAACAAATTGTATTGGAATCTCTTACATTACTTTTGATATGGTGTTTACATTTAATATGGTGCAATCTGAATATATGACTTCTAATGGTTGAAAAATGTTTCTAAATCCACGGAAGAAACTGTTCTCCACAAAATAAACAGAAAACATTAGATAGGTCAAAAACATTATTGGTGTTCGCTCCTTAATTTGAATTTATTATATAAGAAGTGGAGGTAATTTATGCAGTCACCAATGAGTTTGATTCATTTTGGATTCAAGGATTAATTTTATTGGTAACTTTAAATGTTGATGTTTGATCTAATAGGTAAAGCTTTAACATTAATTATGTACACTATAATTAAGGTATGTAGAATACTAAAATCCCGCTATTTATACATAAGATTAGATTGAGATTAGAGTCATAAATGTAAATTGGATTTAATTAAAGAAACCCATTACACAAACCTTTATGATGGAAACAAAAAAGATCAAATAATTGAAATATAAAGATCACATCCAATAAAAATTTTCCACGTGGAACTCAATGCCAGAAGAATCCGCACGTGGATTCGACGTGTCAACAGGCAGTCAACTTCCGCGTGTGAACGGAAAATACTTGTCCGCAAGATTAGAGTCTACAAAACGACGTCACTTTGAGTTGGATGAATAAAAAAAAAAAAAATTGAAAATCCAAAGGAACGCAAGCGTTTCGGCCGCATCATCGCTGTCAGAAGTCGTGGCCCACTTCATTCTTCTTCAGCACTTTACTGACGTGATGCTCTTCACATTATACAGACAAGAAAAGAGAATATTTTACTGTGTGTATCAGACGTGACAGTGTAATCTCCGGTGATGACTTCGCAGCTGCCGGCGCCACCGGTAACGTCACTACCAGCGCCACCCGATACTAACTCCACTTTCTCTCCTCCGGCGCCACCGCCGCTTGTCAGTACACTCTCGGCGCCAGCTCCAGGAAACGTGACCTCTCCGCCATCGTTGGGGACGCCAACGAACACATCGACATTGCGGACACGGCGGCCGTCGTCGACGAGGAAGGGAGACCTGCCTCCGGGGGCGCTGGCGGGGATGGTTGTCGGAGTGGTGATAGGCGCGGGAATTGTGTTAGCTGCAGTGGGCATTTTCTTATTTTTTCACAAGCGGAGAAAGCGGAAACTGGCTGCTCAAAATCTTCCACTCAAAAGTACTTTTTTAATAGTAAAGTTAATTGTTTCATTCTATTTTATTTTCGAGTACATATTTTATTTTTTTCTTATTTTATTCAAGACTTCTTTTATATAAATTGTCTGGAGGTCTGGTCTATGTGGATGCTTTATGTGTTTGTTTACTTGTTGTTCGATTTAATGACTTTCAGAGGTTTGAATTATGGGAATAATCACATGTGTTATGAGTTTGGTATTAATTCTACATGTATATGCATGTAAAGCCATGAGGATGTAGCTTTTATCTTTTGATATTGGCTTCTATATTTTGATTGGTACAAATTCTGTTGATGGACAAACAGTTTTTTTTTTTTATTTTTTTTTATTTGGGGGTTGGGTTTAGTTTGGTCGGTGTTCATTTGTTCTTTCAGGCCAAATTGTATATGCACGGACAAGTTTTGAAGTGCGTTTGCTAATAACAACTTGTTCAACACATTAAGCTTTGACTTCATTATATTTTCTATACACTCTTAAATGTATTTGTCTAGTTTTTGAATGAGTTTTGGGGTTCAATTGTTCTAAAAGGGGTCTTTCTGTTAAATTCTTCAGATGACCCCTTTGCTGCCCAACCTCATCACTGGCAACAGAATGTGTCTCCGTCAAGTGATTACCAAGAACTGCCAAAGCCTTCTCTTCCTCCTAGAAATGGACCGACTGCCCATTTGCCACCAGTTCCTGTTTCTGCTTTCAACAAACCTCCTTTGACCAGTAGCAGTTTAGATTCTGATAAACTTTTCCCTCCTCAATCCCCAGGCATTCCTCTTGGAAATTTTAAGAGCACATTTACTTATGAAGAACTAAAGGCGGCAACGGATAATTTCTCTGAAGCCAACTTACTTGGTCAAGGTGGTTTTGGTTATGTCCACAAGGGAGTCCTTCCAAATGGGAAAGTGGTTGCAATCAAACAACTAAAAGCTGGAAGTGGACAGGGGGAGCGTGAATTTCAGGCAGAGATTGAGATCATTAGCCATGTGCATCACAGACATCTAGTTTCTCTAGTTGGATACTGCGCATTTGGGTCCCAAAGATTGCTTGTCTATGAGTTTGTTCCAAACAAAACCTTGGAATTCCATTTACATGGTTGGTACTTTCTGGGATCAAATTTTGTTGTCTGTATGAGTGTGCTGATATGTAAAAATTGAAAAAGAAAAGGTAAATATGATCTTGGTGTCACTAATAAACTTATATAGTAGGGGTAAGTTTACCTTCAGGAAAAAACTTTCCTTGACAGCATGTAAAAATTTATGAAAAATAGTTCCGAAAAGCCCAAAGATTTTCATGTGGTTCATTTGTAAAAATTGAACTAGGAAAAAGTGAATCATAAATTTGCTTTACTGATAGCTTGATATGCTAGTGCTAAATTTACTTTTGGGAAAGAAATTTCTTGGCAAAATGTAAAATTTATGCAAAATTAGTTCCAAAAAGCCCAAAGATTTTCATATGGTTCATGTGAATTTTTGTTTCGTTATCTTGTTTTATTTTCTCCTTTTCCGAATTCTTTAGGACATGCAAGGTTGAAAGAAGTCATTCAGGGTTTTGAAAGTTCTCTTGCAAATGCTGCCAACTATAAACCTGCCAAAATTTTTGTGACTTACTTGTTTAAATGTTCTTTATATGACATTCTGTGAGAAAGGATAATAACAGATCCTAGACTGTTTCTTAGAAAGGAATGAGACTCAGATGATTCATCAGCAGGAGTCTGTTTCTGAATTCATTGACCTTGGAATACTAGTTGAATAGGACTTTACGATCCTGGAGTTCTTTGTGAAATTTCACTCGAAACATATTATGATAACTGTCAGAAAGTTGAAAATTATGTCTTAAATTATGATAATCTGGTCTCATGACATAAAACTTATACTTCAGGGAAGGATAGACCCATTATGGACTGGCCTACGAGAATGAAAATTGCTTTAGGTTCAGCCAGAGGATTGGCCTATCTGCATGAGGACTGTGAGTATTCTTTTGAACTCTTTTCAAATCTTAAGCTTATGCAAATTTTAAGGTAATGTAATGTAGTTTTGCTTCTTTTGAGACAAATGTATATTCAGGTCAGCCCAAGATTATACACCGTGATATCAAGTCAGCTAACATTCTTCTTGATGATAGCTTTGAGGCAAAGGTATGACATAGATTTGATGGTTCGCATTATTTTTTGTTGACTTGAATGCATATCATACAGAAATAGTTGTGCTCTATCGTGTTTGTTTTCTTCTTGCTTTATCTTGAGGTTTACCCGTTCTGCTTTTGGTTTCTTTTCGTTTTTGGAAACTTCACTTGAGTCATAGCTTTTATGCACAATATTCCCCTACATCCTTTACTTCTAAAAGGAAAGTCTCTTTTGTATAATAAAATCTTTGCCAATTTCTAAACTATTATCTTACAAGGAAGTATTGCTTGGCACTGGAAAGGGTAAATATGTCATCACCTGATTTGTAAGTGAAATAATCCTTCATAATTGATAAAATCAGGATGCACTGATGATAAATAATTTGGGAACAATTATTTATTAGGATCTTTAATCAAGTGTAATGTTTTGAGGAATATATTGTTTTAAAAGATTTTGTGGAAATATAATATTTATTTCCAATTGTACTCTATGAAGAGTAGAATTTATTTCAATTTAGTGATCTACATGCTTTGGTGTTGACGTTCATAATAAATGAATTTACTTTTATTGTTTCTCAGGTGGCAGATTTTGGACTTGCTAAGCATTCTTTAGATACGGATACTCATGTCTCCACTCGAGTTATGGGAACTTTTGGGTAAAATACATCTTCTGCATCATTTTTGAATAACTAACCTGCTGTCATTCACCAGATGCAGTTATCTTATCATTAATGGGATCTGTGTCACTTCTCATGCACATTCACCTTATGCAGTTACTTGGCCCCAGAGTATGCCTCCTCTGGGAAGCTTACTGAGAAGTCAGACGTCTTCTCCTTTGGTGTTCTGCTTCTGGAGTTGATTACTGGATTCAGACCTTCCGATAAAGCTGATACCTTTGCTGATGATAGTATGGTTGACTGGGTATGTATTCTGCTTCATGAGCTTCATTCAGTTTAACATGAATAAATCAACCATGTGCTGTGTCCTTTAGGAAACTTGTGATTTTGCCTTACGTACTGAGGGTACAAATGACCTGCTTATGGAACTGAGAAAATAGTTTATAGCTGAGCTAGATTTGATCCACTATTCAGTGTTAGGTGTTTTGCTGATTCATCACTTGAGCATGTCAGTGGTAGTGAAAAGAACCAATAACACCTGCTATAGTAGCACGATTATGAATTTGTTGCAGAAAGATAGTTTGGAATGGGTAGCCATCTGCAAGCAACTTTCGTGAATACGCATTGACTTAAACTTGCTTTTGTGTGAAAATATTTTGAACTTTCGTGTGGTTTCTGTTTGTTGGAATTTTGGATAGATGATATATAAAGAATCAAGTGACAGAAAGGCTTAAGGCTTCCATGATAGTTTCCTTTTTCCCCTTACAGGTCCTTTTGCTTCTTGCTAGTTGAAAATTTTGGTCATGAAAAATGACATATGTTATGAATTTTAGGCGAAACCTTTGCTTGCACAAGGTCTGGCAGACGGCAACTTTGATGCTCTTGTTGATCAGAAATTGGAAGAGTACGATTCAGCTGAAATGGCTAGAATGGCAGCTTGTGCTGCAGCCTGCATACGTCATTCTGCAAGGCGTCGGCCACGGATGAGCCAGGTAATTCCATCAAGTGCTAGATACTTAGTTACAGGTAACTGAATCTCTCGGTTGACTCAAGGACTTCGGAAGTCAATGGCTTTAGTCCTATTTAGTTTGAATTCCAATGCCTTAAGGAGCAGCTTAGTTCTCAGTTACTAGTGTTTGATTGGATATTAGGAAGTTAATAAATAACTGATGTTTGATCGTAACTGCAAGTAGTTATGGCAAAGTGAGAGTTGAGATTCTAATTTAACATTGAAATCAAACCTTAATTATATGCTGGCTTATAAATCGTTTGCTACTATTATTATAAGCAGATAGTTCGAGCTTTGGAAGGAAATATGCCTCTGGACGATCTGAATGAAGGAATCACACCAGGGCACAGCACAATATATGGTTCATATGGAGGCTTAAATTATAACTCTTTGCATTACCAGGAAGACATGAAAAAATTCAGGAAGATAGCGTTAGAAAGTGTAGAGCTTGGTAGTAGTGACTACAGTGGGCTCACAAGTGATTATGGTCAGAACCCATGTAGCTCCAGTACTGAAGATCGGCAAGCTACCCAAGAGACAGAACCGGAAAAGGGAGAGAAAGACACCAATGTTATCAATCAAAGCTCTTGACAATGATTAACATTTTCTGGGTAAATCCACATTCTTACTGATCCCACTCCTTTCATTTCACCTAATATATGACTACGTCCCACATGTCATGTGTCAAAATTTAAAAAGAAATCAGGGGCAGCCTTTCAATGGTCGTGTGCGGTGGATCAAATTGAATAAACAAGAAAATCAGCTTCCTCACTGCATTGGTCTGGTATCCATATGATTTTTCACCACTCTTCATAGCATTTCACAGTCAGATTATCCAATTCAGTAAATTCTTTGTACTTTTTGATCCACTAGACCTAACAACACAATGAACAATTGGGAATGGGAGGATTGTTTAGCATTAATATGATTATCCAGAGACTATGGTTTTGGAAATAGTTTCAGTTGTATATCTTCTTAATGGCTATGTAAATGGAGTAGAGTATGACACTGAAATATTCGTTGGTTGAAATAGTTTATTCCAGTTTAATTTCATTTTCTGATTCAACTCAACTCAACTCGAAGAGGTTGGTAAATTTAAATTCATTCCCTGCTTTAAAATAAGTTTATAACAATTAAATTTATGTGCTGTAATTGATTTTCTTACCATGTGTTGGTGTCATTTGATACTTTTAAACTTTTTAAAATGATACTTAAAATATTTAGCACGGCTCATTTTCTACTTTTTTGATAATAATAATAATTATTATCTATGTTTTGAAGAATTAATCGAATCTTAAACTTTGACTCCATTTAACAGTTGCAAACATGAACTCTCATTTGCTCTCTTAAGCATTGCTTAAAAACCTTAATCTTGGTAAATGGAAAATAATTGGAATTTAATTGTCGCAATCGTCGGAACCTGGAGACAGAGTCGCTGCAGCCTGAGGTATCATCGGATAATCACATTAGGGTGTTCAACTAAAGAAAGAATCCCCAAGCGTCAGATAATTAAATAAAAACTAATTGAGAATGCTTACTGTGTCAGCAACTAAAATCATTTCAGATGTCACTGGCGTTGAAATCAAATCTCATGATTGTCACAATAACATTGGATAAAATCAAATCCCAAATGAATAACGAAAAATTTGTTTCTAATTAAAATAAAATAAAACAATTGAATATTTGCAACAGATAAATGTGGCCAATGTTAACTTGAGGTTTCGGGATGCTCTGAACAGCATAGTGGGGCAAACCTGTCAAGTCATTTTATTTTTGTGATTTTCCACAAGCAACTGGAATCTACTTCTCATCATTTACGGGGGCTATAATGGCTTCTCATCATTTAATTTCAAATTACTCTGGTTAATAGAAGGATAATCTTATCTATTGAATAATTTTTATGAATTTCTATTGATTATCTTTTAATAAACCTGCTATACTTCACAAAGAGAATCAAAGCTGCAAACAAAAACCTAATTATTGTTGAGCCACAGCCCAAAGTCAGCTGAGTTAAGAATGCCACGGGTTGATCAAACAACACAAATCAATTGCACACATTATTCAAGGCTACGTGTCACATGACGAGTGTTTTGCACTGTAAATCCCTACGACACTTAGACGATTCTTACCGAAAGTTGTTAGATAAGCCTTTATACGTTTCGAGTAACTATGTCGGGGGTTATCGAAAAAGTTAGAGAAAAGAGAGCAATGGAGCTAAAATAAAAAACTTATATTACTTGCAAGAATGCTTACAAGAGTGCTTAAGATGTTTGCTCAAGACTTGATATCTCAAATATCTAATGTCATATTTTATTTATAAAGAGACTTGTCAAATTTTAGAGTTTTAGAGAATTCCTATAACTTACTTATATTTTAATATTTATAAGCACGAGATATGTGTAAAGGATTTTAAAATATGTACATATTTGAATGTATTAGAGTGTGCTTAAATTTTTTAAAATCGGACTGAGTTTAACACTCTTGGCCTTGTCTTGGGATCGTAGCCTGAAAATTATGACCATGTGGTCTAAAATTTTAATGAACCGCAACATATGACTATGTTATAGTTGATTTATAATAAAATACGAATTTCAACCACATACTTAAAATGATAAATAATAAAAAATTAATTATAATTTTAATCTTGTGATTATGAAACAGTTTTCTATTTAAAGCTGTTCTAATATAGCCAAATTTATTATTCAATCATGTGCAGTATTCATCAAAACTTTCTGTTAAAAAAAATCATCAATAAATTTCAATTGAACAAAAAGAATAGGCTGCCTATAGAAGTAAATTGTTGAGGACTTGGAGGGAACAATTCCGACACTTAAAGTCCACCTGATAATCCTTGTAGCCTGTGCGCTTTGGAGACACGCAAAAATGCCAAACCCCTGACACCGAGAAGAGATCTTTTCACTTGTACAGACTTGTTACCGCATCAGCTTTTTCGAAGAATGTAAACTTGCAACGTTGGATCGAGAAAAAAGTCTTGCACGTGGCAACTATAGTAAGCGTCCTCGTGCCGTGCCAATAATCAACAAAACATATCAAAGCGACAACAAATAAGTGATTCCATAATAATTTTTCCAAATAAATAGCATGACGCACTCAAAATAACTTTAACCGCAATTATTTTGTAGTGATTTCGAGGTCGATGTAAAGTTTGTTGAAGACTGAATTCATGGCTTTTTTTTTAAATATATTTCTCTTAGTAAATTACTTGTATTCACAATATAGTGCATCATTGGAGTTGTGACAAATCTTTGCATGTATCTTAATGTGTATCTTAATCAGTAGTCAGACTCACTAAACCGATTCAAAGAAGTATCAGCATACTCAGTGAATTCCCTTGAGACATTACTGAGATTTCTTATTTTCACAAAAATTCTCTCTCAGTCAATCTTATTGGTAAAAAGTAAGTTTGATTCCAAATCAAGAATGAGGAACGAGACTCATAACTGATTCTACCCTTTGGACAAGAAATTAACTGGCGCTACCTCGTTAAGGGGTAAATAAGTCATAATGTAATGAATGACACAACAGAGGCAGTTCTGATAGAACTTAATATGTGTTTGTTCATAAAAATATTACTGCAATGTTTATCATAGTCAGTTGGTGTTTTTTTTTTTTTTTTTAGGTTACAATACAAAACAAAACATATAATTATCGCATTCAAAATGTGAAAATCTTTAAAAATAAAATTTACCAAGCATTCTCTTCGCAGATGCTAATTTCTAATTTTTATACACAGTTCACCGAACCTAATATCCATACAATAGAAATACGAATAAATATGATAAAAGGAACATAATTCACATGTGAAAGAAAAAAAAAAGTTACTAGTGTTTGATGAAATTGAAGGAAGATCTAAAAGAAGATATACTTATCATTGACATTGGAGCAGCAGTGTTTCAGAGAATTGAAAGAATTTTGACATGTGTAAACATTAAATACATACGTAGCCAACATCGTACGGCGAGAGGTTGTATTTATTTTAGATCGTAAAAGACAAATAGGACAAAACTATAGTTTTTTCTTTTTTTTCAAATTGATTTTCCAACTGGACTTTGCATTGGGCTTTTTCTTCCTTTTGGTCGGCTTTCAGCTATTTTGTTTAAGCACTTGTAGATCAGTGATCAGGCCCATGAAGCGTGTCCTCGTGCCTCTTTATTCTAGAAAAGTAAAAGTAACACAGGGGGAACTCGGACACGTGGGTGGCACATTGCACACTAGAAGATCAATTTGAAGCCCTGTTCCTGCTAAATCAACCAAACAACCTTGTTTGAGGCTCGCTCTTCTTGTTCCGGATCCTTCTTTTTTTCTTTTTCATTTCAATCTATAATATAGTATTTTATATTTTTCAATCGATGGAAGCTGCAAAAGAAAAGACGGGAGGATTACTGGACACGATCCTCCCTCCACGGCTCGAAGACGCCGGCCTCGAAGACTGCGCCTTGCCGCCGGACTCCATCAAGGAGGCCTTCCTTAAAGCCGCCTCGGCCGTGAAGTCACGCGCCACCTCGTTCTTCCACGAAGACGACGCGCCGGGACATTGCGTGGACGACCCGTGGCCCAAGGCGAAGGACGTCTCGGACGATGTGGTGGGTGTGGGCGCGTTTCCGGACGCCCCGGGGCCGTGCGGGGTGGTGAAGGGCGGTGGGGTTTTGGGGGAGGGTGAGGATAAGGTCGTCGTTGTGGGCGGAAATGGTGATGGGGAGGGTGACGGGGCGGGCGGTGATAGGTTGGTGGTGGGGGGCGGTGGGGATGATGACGTGATGGAGGGAGAGAAGGGCGGTGGCTGTGTGGAGGGGGGAACAGGGAAGAATGGCGGCGGCGGCGACGTCAAAGAAGGGAAAAAGAAAGAAAGAGGAAGCGAGAAGCCACGTTTGGTTGAAGGGTTTATGTAAGATTTTAGTATTTTGGTTAATTGTATCTCTTTATCACCTGAAAAGAAAAGAACTAAATTAATTTTAGTGCTTTTCTTGTGATATAGTACGAGTATCTGTTGTCACCCTTGCTTCGCTTCTGTTGATTTGTTCTAATGTTGGTATTATTATTAGTCCTTGAAGTAGTGTATAGAGACTTATGATTAATGCCATTTTCTGGTCAATTAAGCCGATGTTGATAGTATGTTTGTGAATCATTGCTGGACTGACCGGACATTGTTGTATCGGTGAATTGATCGCATTCATCTTACTATTTGTTTGATTATTGTAGTCTGGTTGCTTGAATATGAATCTCACAGTCACACTCTTGGAAATAGTTAATGAGTTTGGCGAGCTTCAAAATTTTTTGTTATGGACTATGTGGACTTCACACAAACTTGCATGCCATAGCTGGGAAATGATAGATGGTTCCTTTGCCTGAGCTTGTGATTTCATTTCTTGGTTGAAGTAAGCCTGTGCTGCTGCTTGGTGAAGATGTTAGCACCTTCTTGAACAAATGGCAACTTTGATTCGAAACTGATGTAGGACTCTTTAAGGATTCAACTTTGTTTTAGTTAACTGATGATTGGGTGCGGAGAAGGTTATACGGGATGTTGGATTGGTGGATGTGTTGTAGCTTCAGGTACTGGTGGCTGTAGAATCTTGAGATTTCGCAAACCTTGCATACGGTAACTCAGTTCTTTATGTTATCCTATAACCGTTGAGTGCAAGTTGGTAGATCTTTCATTTGGTTCTGTGAAGATGCTAACAAGCATTACTTGCTTCATCTTTTTGCTATGCTATGCAATCCTGTGGTTGGGAACTTGCTTCTTTCAACTCCCTTTTCTGACCACAAAACACAACATGCCAGCAAGAACGGCTTTGTTTTCTAATTATTTTGTGTGTTCAAGATTGAGATTTTGGTCGTGAATGGGAAGTTGTAAACGTTGTAGGGAGCTTTTGCAAATGGTTTCTCCCGTCTCAAGAACAAATTTGCGGCGCGTCTCTTGGTGTCTTAAAAGAGAGGTGGTTATCTGGGATTAGGAGCGAAGCCGCTATACTAGGACGTCCAAACTTGAAGGAGACTAATTACTGATTACTTTGAATGGCTGTTCTCGCTGCTCTAGAATGCCAGTGACCTCTTGTTATCCGCAAGTATGGTTTGTGAAATTTGGATGTTCACTGTTACTGTTCTTGTATCAAATTCATATTAAAAAATATATATGAAAAAATAAAAACGATACAAATCTACTTGCAAAGCTGCGATGGAAAGTTGTAGATTTTCTTCGAAACAGAATGCGAGAATTATATTTTATTAGCTGCTGTGGGCATGTTGTTAGCTGGACAGTCGTGGGTGTACTGAGAAGCAGTGGAGTTCGGACATCCGAAGGAGAAGGCCCAAAGTCAATACAGAATGAGTCCATGTTCGAGACTAAAGTGAGTCCAAATTAAGGGGCACGACGTCGGGAACTATATCGTGGGCTGCGCTCATCGTCAGCTGGAGAGTTGAAGAGATGCCAAGAACAGACTCTTCAGAGAATCAAAATTGATCATTTCATTCCCAGATATTGATATCTTAAATATAGAATGATCAAGCGAACAACGGTGGAAGAGAAGAATAATTTTCCGGAGGAAAATCTTACTTCTTTAATGTAATGCCAAAGTTGGTACTTCAAAATTTAGTGTTATTTGTAATAATACAAACATCCAATCCTTGCAAATAAAATGTTCTTCTTTTTCAAAAAGTGTACGCATCTACACCCTAGAATTTCATATGGTTGATACCACATTGGTTAACCGATAAAGTTTGGCGCCCACCTGCTTTAAAATTGAAGTAGGAGCTCCTTTGGCTTCAGTGCAGAACGAAGTACGCAAAAATTGGTTTATACGCATATACCCCAAGGGTTTCGTGCACTAATTGGAGACCGAGGTTTCGTAGTTCAGTTTCTTCTATTGGAAAAAAAAAAAGGGTTGCTTATGGGGTCTCATGACCTTTCTCTAGACAACGGTTTGTATCTTTAGACAAAATAATACTAAAAGACAAAAAAAAAAAATTTATGAATTTTAAGGCATTGATTGCGTTATAAAACGCGACGTCGACTCTTCGCACAAAGAATTTGAACGTCTTCATTTTAAAAAGCTCGTACGTATGCACCGAAAAATTCCAAATGGTCGATGCCACGTTGGTTTCCAAATAAAATTTGGTGTCCACCCGTTTTCAAAGTTTAAATTAGAAGCTCCTTCGGCTTTAGTGCAGAACTAAATACGCCGCCCAGTGTGAATGGCGGTTTCGTGGTTTAGTTTCGTCCATAAAAAGAGGTTGCCTGTGGGTTCTTCTGACCTTTATCTCCAGCCAATTATGCTCGGTATCTATAAACTAGTTTTTATCTAGATTCACTGTGAGTCATGTGGGTAAGGGGTCTGTGATATTTTATTTCTATTTTACAGTAAAGTTGGGCAACTAATGAGACCAATTTGATTTTGATGTTGCTTCTTCCTTGACTTGGAGTGACATGTATGAATGACTTTTATGCAGTCTTAGTCAATAGCGGTGTTATTCACAAAAAAATTGAGGAAAAAAAAAAAAGAGAGAATAATGGTGGGGACTGATTGCATGAGGTCTGCAAGTTTTTGCAATCGTGGCTAAAGGGTAAGCGGTCCAAAATGTGTGTGATGTTAATACGTGACATTTATAGCACTTTAACCACTTTCTATTCGTGATTTGAATGGCAGCTTTGGAACAAGCGAATCGATTCTTTGGTTCACAGCTAGTGGTCCAGCGATACATGTGCGCAAACTTCTTTTAAAAGGTATGTTTGGGATTGCATTAGCTTCCCAAATAATTTTCTTTTTTTTAAGAATAAATTTTCAAAAGAATAAATTTTATAAATAATTTAGTTACGTATTTGGTAAATTCAGATTGTAATTTAGCTCATATTGAAATGACAATTTAGAAGGTGTGTTTGATAAATGAATTAAAAAAAAGCCCATATATATTGAAGTGACCAAAATAGACTGATTATATGTTGGCTAGATAAAAATCATCTAAAATTAATTTTAAATCATATTATTGAAAAATATTTTTTTTAATTTTCTATTAATAAAAAAATTAGATGTTATTAATAAAGTAATTTTTAAACATTATGCTATCTTTTCAAAAAATTCATTAGTCAATATCAAATGATACTTCAATAAAAAATTATTTATCACAAAATAATAAGTGATGAATGGATGAACTTTTTGTTGTCGATAACAATGCCATCGATGGTGATGGTGATGGAAAAAATTGTCACGTGTTGAGATATGTAATATCATTTAGATTCGAAATTTCATGATTTACATAACTATGTCTGTTTGGGCGGTTAAGGCGCTACTGCTTGATATAGACCCGAGCAGGTTATGGCCTCCTCATTTTCGAAGCAATTCTCGAGGAGCGTTTCAATAGTCGCAAGGAGAAGCCAACATCAGGTCTTTACAAAGACTAGGTTAAAGGTTGACCGGCGAGTTGTTTAGGAAAAACAGGCACAATACCCACACCCAGACAGTTACCATGACAACATCTCAATTGTCTGATGAATATTATCCAATTAACACGTTCAACCAACCCATGAACATTCACGAACTAATGAGGGCACGGCATAGTCAGCTAATTATAAAAGCTCTACAAAATTCAAGTGGAGGTAAGACACCCTCTTGAGGGAGAGGGACTATAGCTCTCTGATTTCAAAACTAGTTTTTATTTATTTTCTTTTCAAGGAGAAATTATACAAACCTTTACTCAAAAGTGATTATAATTAAGTCACCAAGATTTGAGGCACAAGTTTTTCAAAAGGTTGAAAACTAACTTAAGCATGGAAGATTTTCACCAGAAAAGCATTCGGTATCCTCTGACTGATCTTTATGTGCAAAACATTATTTGCTTGAAGTGATCTTGGTCAACATAATCTACTCGATTGAAAGCCGATGACTAGAATTATCTATTGGAAAATAACATATTAATATGTTAATTTGTGGACACATTTTGAGTGGGTCTCATTTATCGAAAGTGAAAAAACTTAAGAAATATGAATTTCACTCCGTGAATATTTCAAATATATTTATTTATTTATTCAAAATGGTGTATGGGTGAATGAGAAATTGCCTCTCAAAATGCACCCATGAAATTAGAAATTTGAAAGGAAATGAGACTTATCCCACATGGAAAAAATAAGCTAAGGAAATTGTATTTATATATAGACACTTGTCCATGTATAAATAAGAATATTAAGGATAAAGGCTCTCTTCACACACGCATGCACAGGAGAGTGTGAATCATAAACTGATTTGATTGAACTCGTGTGCACCTGTGCGTCCTGCGTATGCGAATGTCGGCCTAAAATCAACTAGATGATTTGTATAGCCATGTTTTTATTTCCTTTTGAATTTTATTATTTTTTTTAATAGCTTGCAATAATTTGTGAATAAATTGAATTAAATTTTAATTTCAATTAGAATTTGTAAAGGCTTCACATTATTACCGAATTCAATTTGGCTGTTATGCATTCATAAGCCAAATTGAATTGTTTTAAATATTGTGATTCTTAAACGTTTTCTTTTTTAGTATTGAATTTTTGAATTGATTTTCTCTGTATTATTCTAATTTCCATATGAATATAAAAAGGACGGTTTCTTCTTTATTTCGGACACAAAAAAAAAAAAACACACTGCACAAAATGCACTTGCACTTTTCTTTCTATGTCGTTCTTCATTTTCTTTGAGTTTCACTGCTGTTGTAGTTCACCGGAATTATTTGGCCATACTTGGCAAATAATTCGTGCCTGTTGTATCCTGGAAAACAGATATCAGCTAAACCTAAAACACTATCAGTAGGTGGTAAATCTGTTTTAAGAAAACTGAATATTTGCAAGCCTCGGGTTTATTTTTTCTGTTCCAGTTTTGTTGTTCTGTTATTTCTAGTTAATTTCATTGTTAACTCAATGGTTTCTGGTTTGCTAACATTGTCTCCTCACAATTTAAATTTAAGTGTTGACGTGGTCGTTTAGATGTAAAATATTGCTACCGGATTTCTGTATCGATACTGTCCGTATCTTCAACAAAACAAATTTGGTGGCGACGGAAATGCGTCCTAAATAAGTTGTAACAGCATAACCTCACCGATGAAGACAAAAGTGTATTTTAGATTTATCGCCACCGTGAATGGAAACTGTCGAAATCGCTTTATCTAATGGAAGTAGCGGCGCATGTTATCTCACCTCCGTTTTCGCCGCATCTGATGGCATTTGCGCTACCATCACATTAATTTTACTGCCAAGACCGGTCCTGTAGATCGTGAAATTCTCAGTTCAATGGTTTATCGCCGACGGACAACTTTCTCTTTCGCCGGCGCCATAAGAAACTCACTGGCAACGACGCTAGAAATATTTGCCGGTAGCCATTTTTTTAGCATTTTATTCATAAGATTTAAATATTAATTGATTGTTATGTGATGGAATTTTTGAAAAAAATTAATGTTTATGAAGGATAATTTTTGTATTGTACTTAAAATAACTTAATTTCAAATAATCACGTTTAGAAAAGCTACTTCAGGTTGCTTTATAAATCAATAAAGATACGATTTTTCGGGAATAAGCGAATTTACCAAACATTTTTTATTACTAAATTTACCAAATAAGTTATTATTTGACAATATAAAACAATCCCAAACAAGCACCAGCCGTTGCTAGTATAAAACAGAATTGATTTTGACTTGAAAACTGAATGTCCCTTGCGCATAAACCAATCATTTGTGAGTACATTTTCTTCATAATGTAGAGATAGGGTTGAGATGCTAACTTGTTACTCGATTACAACTAAGAAACTACCAACATTTTTGGCATAAATATTACCTCACAAACCAAGACTAGTGACTGATGTAAAAGGTGCTTGCTTTGAGCACTTTTAGCGTGCATCTGTACAAATATCGGCCGGATGATTGAACAAGCAATCATACATGCGCTGAATAGATAATAGTTTTTTTTTTTTTACATGACACTATAACATATATTTACAAATCAAACTATTATTAAAATTAATATATAAATTTTTATGAAATTCTACCTAGATTTTAATCCTCACTAATATCGTATTTTAACTCTCATTAATATTCGAGGGATATCTTTCACTCATAATTTTTTATTAATATTTGAGGGATGATCTCTACTCATAATTTTAGTAAGAAAGAGAATTACTTTTACTCAATTATATGTTATATAATTAAAAAAAGAATTAAGTTTTTATAATATTTTTGTGTGAACTTGAACTACTGTCTTTATAGTTAAAACCCACCATTGGGCTATGGGTCGAGTGGCCGAATAGACAATAGTTTAATTAGTCATTAGTGTGAATTTATTTAAGCGTCTTATCAAAGCAAATGGTTTTGTACACTATGGACGAATGATATATTCAAACCTATTGAGATTTAATAGCATCCTCAAACTGTAATATATTGGAGATCCTTCATTTTGAGGCTGTTTTATAATTAAGGTTCTAAGAATCAGAAGATTAGTGGGTTCATTTTATCAACGATTGTTTTCGTTTTAACGGTGATTGAACATTGTTGAAGTGAAGTATGCCAAAACACGAACAAATATATAGGACTTGAAATGTTTTATCCCGTTGGCCAAAAGGAAATAAAAAAATAAACAAGAGACAATGCTACCCATGTATAATTGGAAAATCCTTCGGGTGGTATATTAGGATTGGGTTAAACCGAGATTTCAAGATATTACGTGAGAGAAACTGCTTAATCTATAAAGTTGAGTTAGTGAGGAATCAATAATAATAATAATTAAGAAAAGTCTTAATTGCACTTTTTTTTTTTAAGATTAAGTAAAAACAGTAAATATATTATAAGTTTTCTATTATGCAGTTGTGTTACTAAATTAAGTCATCTTTCAAATATTGAAGTAAGTATTTATTAAATATTTTAATATTGTAAATTTTAAGTTTCAACCATCTAATCTTAATATCAAGATCCTAATCAATCATTTTCCTTAAAAAAATTTAACCAATAGAAAGCTAAAAAATTCTTCCCTTTATTGATTATAATATGCCGAGAAATTAAAGCAAAGTGTGAAATCTAGAAGCCTGCATAAAAGAGGATGGATTGAGACATTGTTGCAATTATTAGTGGGACTTTTCTTGGTGGTATTTACTTTGTAAAAGAATGTAAAACGGGATAGAGACAGAAAGACAAATATTAGAGTATTATTTAAAAAAAAAATTTAATTTAACTCATTAAATATTTATTTACTTACACTTATGTGATGAATACATGAATAAAAATATTAGTCCTCTATTAAAAACTCTTCAAATAAAAATAAATTTAAATTATTTTAATCAAATTATTTTTTTTATCAAAATAATAATATACCTATCCCTTCAAGAATGAGAAGATAAAAAAATAATATAGCATTAAATTGAAGGCTCTAAAAGACTCTTCAAATTAAAAACTTATTACACACTCAAACAACTTTAAGCAAAGAGTTTGTAGATATTGTTCAAGAACAATCATTGGAGGCAACACTCAGAATGTTTTTTTTTTTCAAATTAACTTAATACACACGCAGTCGGCAGTGCAAAGAGGTAGAAGGGCAGTTTTAAAATTTTCCACATTTATTTTTAACTGTTAAGGAATCTAAAAAGTTTCTCAAAGAATTTGGAAAATACAGATAACGAAAATTTGGTGCCGGTAAGGAGAATACAGACACTGATTTTGTACTCCCGTTTTTCCTTTTTTGTGTTGGAGTCAACTCGTCTCTTGCTTTGAATGCTTGAGTATAGGCAGCATGCAATCCCCAACTCTCTTTTCCAACTCTGTGGCTTGTTCTGTGCCATGCTTGCAAATTTCGTTTCAACTCTGAGAAAAGGAAAAAAGTGGTTTCTTGAAAACCAGAAAGAATTTTAAGCTATAAAGAAGAACTTGATTCTGCTTGAATTCTGAGTGTTCATGTTGTTTAACCCCTTGTTTTGATTGATCTTGCTTGCGTTCATACGATAAAAACCTTGTTATATTGAGAAACCATGTCTGGGGTTGGATCAGAATGGTACCAGTGGAGATTGTCAGCCGCTGCTTTCATTGGTTTACTCCTTGTAGCCTCAGTGTCTGTTTCAGCACAATCAAATTCGAAACCTGAAGCCACAAGTGCAAATAAAATTGACCATGTTGAGCCTAATAATGTAATCAAAGAATCTACTCCTAGAATCCGATCAGGCTACAAACATGTTTGGCCGGTAAGTTCAGTCTAATACCATCATTTAACAATAGATGTATCCTTCTTCTTTTTTTTTGAATTTTTTATGTCTGTGTGTGTATTTTTTATTTTGTGAGATGGACTACATATTTGACACTTCATGAAATTGGATTTGATAGGATATAAAATTTGGCTGGAAAATTGCAGTGGGTAGTATAATTGGATTCTTTGGGGCAGCATGTGGGAGTGTAGGAGGTGTTGGTGGGGGTGGCATATTTGTTCCCATGCTTAATCTGATTATTGGATTTGATCCAAAATCATCTGTGGCACTATCAAAATGTAAGTGAAACAAACCCCTCTTTTTAAGGATTCAATCTTCGTTATTTAAGCCAATCATATGCTTATTCTCATAATCATTTTACCTCTCATGCCTGAGCAGGTATGATCACCGGCACTGCAGTTGCTACCGTTGTCTACAATCTGAGGCAAAGGCATCCCACACTCGATATGCCCGTTATCGACTATGACCTTGCACTTTTGTTTCAACCCATGTTGGTTCTTGGGATCAGTATTGGAGTTGCTTTTAATGTGATTTTCGCTGATTGGATGATCACAATTTTGCTAATAATTCTATTCATAGGTATGTATATTTTTTTCTTAGCCACACTCCTCTCTTTCTAAGCGTTCTTTTCCGATGGGTGCTTTGATATTGCTTTGGTGAACTGCAGTTATAGCAGCTAAGGCATTCTTGAAAGGAGTTGAAACCTGGAAAAAAGAAACCATAGCCAAAGGGGTAAAAAATTCAGTACCCAGTGTTTGAATTGTTTGGACTCATTTATGCTAATTGAGATTAATTGTTTTACTTGTTTTGATTATCCAGGAGGCCGCTAAACGCTTGGAATTAGAGAGTGAGTGGATTTACAGTTTTTTCTTTCTTCCTTTTTCTTTTTCTAAATTTATCATCCCCAAAATAATTTCATTCATTAATCAGGAAATGGGGGTCAAGCAGAAGAATTCAAATGTGAACCTGAGAATTTAAGTAATACAACTCCAAAAGAAACCAAGGAACCGAAAAAATCAGAGGTAAGAACATTTGCAATGCCTGCAATAGCTGTGTCAAATAATTTTACTTAAGGAATGAAATCTGCAACTATATGTATATATCAGGTCTCTATTCTTAAGAATATCTATTGGAAAGAACTTGGACTTCTTGTTGCCGTCTGGGCTATAGTTCTTGCATTGCAGATTGCAAAGGTGATCACTTGCTTTGTACTTATTTTTTCATTCAGTTGATGCATTCACTTGAGGCGAACTGATGAAAATCCTGAATGTTTTTGACACAGAATTATACAACAACCTGTTCGGTGCTATACTGGGTATTGAACTTTTTACAGGTACCTCCACAATCGAAAAATTGAAAATTAAAAACCTGAGATCCCTTATTTATCACGATTATTAATCACGTGGCTCTTCAGATTCCAGTTGCCGGAGGAGTCAGTGCATACGAGGCAGTTGCCCTTTACAAAGGGCGGCGGACAATTGCATCAAAGGGAGACGTTGGAACAAATTGGAGACCACACCAGCTTGTGTTCTATTGTGCTTGCGGTATAACGGCTGGTGTAGTTGGCGGGCTGCTTGGCCTTGGTGGTGGATTCATTTTAGGCCCTCTTTTCTTAGAGCTCGGAATCCCTCCTCAGGTTCATAATTCTTACTCTCCGCATAGTTCAAAATATTATTTGAAGCATGCCCTCGACTTAAGCCTACGCGTCCAAGCCTGCCTAACTTGTTAAGGCCTTCGCCTTCCATGCAGGTTTCCAGTGCCACGGCCACCTTTGCCATGACATTCTCCGCGTCAATGTCGGTCGTCGAGTATCATCTTCTAAAGCGTTTTCCAGTACCTTATGGTAACTTGTTACCCAAGTATCAATGAAATTTGACATTCTTTTGGGTCATGCATCGAATTCAGACTGTGTATTTATCATTTCGGATTGATCATACAGCTCTCTACTTCTTTGCCGTGTCCACCATTGCGGCCTTTGTGGGACAACATGTGGTGAGAAAGCTGATCGATATACTTGGCAGAGCCTCTATAATCGTTTTCACTCTGTCCCTCACAATCTTTGTGAGTGCGTTATCACTAGGTATGCCATCTCATTCCTCATTCACGCAGTCTTTTATTGTGATTTCTCGCCGTGGATTACGAAATCTCTCTAGTAGGAACATTTAACTTGATCAGCGTTCTTGTTCTTTTACAAACGTACAGGTGGTATAGGCTTAGCAAAAATGGTCCAAAGGATTGACCACAAGAAGTACATGGGATTCGACAGCATTTGTTCCTATACATAAAGGTCACAAAAATTGAAGGACTAACGTCGAGGGATATGGAGTCTTGGATTCAAATATCTATCACTTGTTCTGACTAGGTATAAGTAATTTCTTAGTGAAAAAAAAAGGATTGGATAATTGTAATTTCTCTATTGATTCATTACCTATTTAAATGAACAAAGAAGGGAAAGAAGAAAAAATTCACATTAGCTAGTAAATCGATGAATGCCTTTTCCTTTTTAATCAAGAGCAATCTCTAATTTATTCTCGATTCATGGATAATTCATTGTTGAAAAGACTTGTTTTTGTAAAGACCAAGCTACAAGAGAGAACTAGAGACTCTCAAGGCTGCAGAGATCTAAAACGAGTTTGGCCAATTACCCAGTTTGTTTCTGTATTTTAAAAATTTATCCAAAACGAGTCGCTCATTACCTTTTTCATTAAAAAGTTTCTACTCTCGTTGAGGACGATTCTTTTTAAGCTTTTGTGTCTTGCATTTACAATTGCTGCTTAGATGTTCATAGATGTGAATTTGTTAACTCTTGCGAGTACGAAATGTTATTGATTTTGACTCGGATCAGAGTGTCGCATTACGCCCGCATCAATAGCTTATAAGTACATTTTCTTCAGTCAGAAAAGAACGCGAAGTTGTTATTTTAATACTCAAAAAAAAAAAAAAAAGGCGTGTGAGAATCTTGTTAGATGGACAGCGGTGGGTCTACTGACAATCATTGCTTTCGAGTAGCTGATTCCCAAATTTCACCCAGAATGAGTCCATATTCAGGACTGACGGGAGCTCCAATTGGGAGATTTTGCAAAAATGCTGATCTTTTGACACCCCAGAAATTTTCTTGTAAAACCCCTCTCCGGCAAGTACTCCATTAAATTTTTTTAAAAAATTAAAATAATTCTAAGAACATCCCTAAAGTTCTAAAACTACCCCTTTATATCGTCTGCTTTTTGCTTTTCGTTTCCTTATTTTTATAGTAAACCCCATAAACCATTAAACATAATCTTCAATTATGTGCACTTGGCCTCTTATTATAAACTACCTTTATTAAACGGAAATAAGAATAAAATGAAATCAAAATAAATAAAAATTAGAATAAATTAGAATGAAACTGTAGAATAAAAATTAAAATAAATAATTTATTTTATTTATTAAAATTAAAATAAATTGTTATTGATATATTTTTTTTGTGCTAGAATTGGAATAATTTATTTTAATTTATTAAATTATCCTTAGTTATTATTATCATTATTTTTATTATTTATTACATAATTGTAATTATAATAATTATTAAAAAATTATTATTAATAATAATAAAAATAATTTTATTTATTATTTATTCTCTTATTTTTTTTATTATTATTATTTCCTCTCTATGTTTGGAATCTTTTTCTCCTTTTTCTTTTTCCCTTTCTTGCAAATTCTTTGACTTTTCCTTCGTTTCTTCTCCTCTTTTTCTCCTCCTTTCTCCTTTAATTTTTATTTTCTTTTTTCTCTTCTTCGTCGTTCTTCTTCTCCTCCATCTATTCTTCATCTTCAAACTTATTTTTTTCCTCTTATTTTCCTTTACTTCTTCTTCATTCTTTTTCTGTTTTTGTTTTTTTTTCTCTTATTTACAGTTTCTTCTTCTTCTTCTCTATCTTTTCCTTGTCTTGAAATGAAACTGACAGTGGCGTGATGAACAACGATGCGATTCCGACTGGTGACTACTGCGAGATCAATGACGAGCGGTGAAATCAAGTGCTGGGCTTTCGTTTGTGGGTGAGAGAGATGAGATGAGGCAGCTGCCTCGATTGTGGATTTCTATTTTTTTTTAATTTATATTTTTTTCTTTTACATAAAGGGTGTTTTAGAAATATAAAAAAGCTGTTGAGGACATTTTTGTCTGTGGGGAGAATGGGTTTCTGATTCCCAACTCCTCCCATCGGATTCAAAATCTGAGTAATCATTCCAGAGTGTTGCGTGGGACCCATATTTTTCATTCTATTCTCATTCTTTTTTTTTTAAGGAAAGTCTAAGTTAGAGTTTTTAATAACTTACATTCTTTATCTTTTTATAATAAATTTCATTCGATCTCTTATATTCCATGTTATTTATATTTTATTTATAAATATTATAATTTTTTATTTATATTTATTATAAAATTTTATTAAAATTCTTATATTTTTTATTTTATTTAAATATTTAAAATATTTAACTAACTCTTATAATTTTTAATTTTAAAAATATTATTATTTAAATAAAAAAATAAAAATTAAATAAATTATAATTATAATATTAAATTATTATTATTACAATAAAAATTATCATAATTAATTAATACATTAATAATAATTAATAATAAATTATTATTATACATAATTAATTTTTAATAAAAATATTAATAAAATAAAAATAAATTATAAAAATATAAATAAAGAATATTTTTATAAAATATTAATTTAAATAAAGAGAATTTTTAAATTTTAAAAATATATGTAAATAGAAGAGTTTATATTATTTTTAAATAAAATATAAATAAAATAATTAAATTATTTTGATACTCATAAAAAATTAATAAATGAAAAAGAGTGTAAAAAATAAATTAAATTTTTAATAAAAAATTAATTAATAATAGTAATTATTGTTAGTTAATATTATTAATAATTTAAATAAAAATTATTATTAAATAACAATTACTACTTTTATTATTTGTAAATATTTTATTTATAATTTTTATCATAATTACTACTTTTATTTTAATTATTGTAATTTTTATTATTTTATTGAAAAATTAATAACTAATATTAATTATTGTTAGTTATTATTATTAATAATTTAAATAAAATCTATTAATAAAAATTATTAATGTATTAATTAATCATAATAAATTTTAACTGTTATAATAATAATAATTTAATAGAATAATTATAATTATAATTATAGTTATAATCTATTTAATAATTTTTATTTTTTAATTTAAATAAAGAGTATTTTTAAAAGTAAAAAATTATAGAGGTTATTTTAATACTTTAAAATTTTAAATAAAATGAAAAAATATAAGGGTTTAATAAAATTTTATAATATACGTAAATAGAAAAGTTTATAATATTTATAAATAAAATATAAATAATAATAATAAAATTATTTTAATACTTATAAATAATTGATAAATAAAAAAGAGTGTACAAATATAACAACATGAATATCAATAATTTAAGAGTAGCGATGTTTTGAGTTGTTTTTAGAAATATAGAAATTAAATACGTATTAACCTTAAAATATAAAAATTAAATGAAATTTTACCTCTTTTTTAACCTTTAGCATTATCTTAGATTATCAATAAACTCTTGATAAAATTTTATAATATACGTAAATAGAAAAGGATTTCGTGCACTAATTCGATACCAACGCCAAGCATTCGTTTGCCGAATGTAAAAGGAGGTTCCGTAGCTTTAATATCTTCCGTTAAAAAAGGTTTCCTAATCCTACGACCTTATCTCTAAACAATGGTTTGTATATTTGACTTAAATTAAATTTGATTTAAGTCTTATTTAAGATTGAGGTGTTGTATTTTTTAAATTATATTTTTAATAAAATTATTAAAAATATAATAATTTTTTTATTATACAAGTGAAAAATTATATCAACATAATTTTTAAATTACAGTATTTAGTGTTTACTAAATATTTTTAGTAAAACTAACTTTTAAGGTGTGGCTGCTCAACTTCAATCCGAAATGCACTCTTAATTCTGTTTCTTGACTTGCAGTGGCGTGAGGGACTCTTTGTGCATTCTTGATCAATACTGGTAGGGATTAATTGCACGAGGTCTCCCAGTTTTCACGGTCATGGCTAAAGGCTGTGTGATCCTAAATGGGTGATGTTAACATATATACGCTCTCACAATGGCGTTCCAACCAACTCTTATTTGTGATTGAAATGGACGCTTTAGATCAAGAGAATCAAAATTTGGTTCACAGCAAGTGGCCTTGATGATTAAAAATTTTACTCTCATCGAAAACGGGCCCTTTTTAAGCCTATGTTTCTCTTATTTAGAATGACTTAGATGCTCAGCTATGTATGTGAACTTCTCTTTAACTCTTGTAAGTATGAAACAGAATTGATTTTGACTCGTAACAGCGTGTCTTCATACGCATACGCCAATCATTTTATGAGTACATTTCCTTCATAATGTAGAGAAGGGGCTGAGATCGCTAACTTTTTAAATGATTACGAGTACGAAACTAACAACATCAATTTGTAGCATAAATGTTACCTAATAAAACAAGACTCCGTAAAAGGTGTTTACTTTGAGAGCTCTGTTTAGCATATCTGTTCTACAAAAAACTGGCTGGACGATCGAAAAAGCTTCATGCATGCGCCCAATAAACAATAGTGAGTCATCAGCATGAATTTATTTGAGAATCTTACAAAGCAAACAGTTTTGTATTATGTGGACGAAGGGCATCCGTCGAAACAAATTCAGACCTACTTAAACTTAGTATTATTGTGTATTTACACATAATATTCTTAAGCATCCTCAAACTAAGAAATATTCGAGATCATTGATTCCGAGATCGCCTAGAATTGAATCTAAGAATCAGAAGATTAGTGGGTTTATCTTTTCAACGATTCCTTTTTTTTTTTTTTAATAACTTTGAATTTTTATTTGTATGAGTGCAATGAAGTACGTCTAATACAAACAAACAGGACTTCAAGTGTTTATCACGCTGCCCAACTTTTATTAATCAAGACAGCATACTAAACGTGCAGTGGGGTTATCTGATTCTTTAACCAAATGCTTCTTTCTGTAAAGAATTTAGGTTGCCGCCAGATAAAATCTTTGGAACCGATTCTACATCTGGATAACTTAAATAAGTGCCATGTTACACGATGAATATCTTCTGGTTTAGAATAACTTCCTTAATCCTAATTCTCAGGCCAAAGCAGTATTTTTTAGAGTTGATTCGATATTAGTATTAACTTTTCGGGGCCGAATTTTGCTTTACAGGCTTTTTACTAACGGGTTTACTTGACAAGCACGGTATATGGCACGAGGGGGTGGGGTTTGATGCATTGCTTCTAGAGAAAATGTTTGACCGAAAAATTTAATAAACTTAGGTTGTATTTACTTATACTATTAGGGCATCAGCATTTAGAATGGAAATGGTTACTAATATTTGTTTGTTAAAGTAGAAAGAGAATAGGAACTTGATTTCCACGGTGAGGTTGGAAATGAAGTTCTCCAATTTCAAAGAAGTTGGGATGATAGAAATATCCAATTTGTAGACAAGCCATTGATATTGATCACATGGTAACTCCTCATTTTACCCTTATTAAATTTCATAATCCTCAAATTGCCCTCTACTAGATTTTGTAACTTTTCCATTTTAGTAGCTGTAGAAGTTTTGCAATATTTATAAATAGATTCTTCATTAATTACTACTACTGTTAATAATAATAATAATAATCATCATCATTATTATTTATTAATGTCATTATTATTATTAAAATTTCTTATCAATAATAATTATTTTGAATAATAATAATCATATCACAATATTATATAAATAATGATAATAATCAACTAAGGCCATTTTAGTAACTTACAAGAACTCATTCTAATTTTAAAATAAAGTAAACATATCAATGGTAATACAATTCATTTCCATTCCGATTTTGATTCTGATTTCACATGTAATGTAAATAGTTTATTTTGATTTCCATTCTCCCAACCGATTTTAGCTTATATTGAATTCAGTTCATTTTGATTATTGATTATTGATTATTAAATGCAACATTATAGCCTAGCGTCTACCTATGGTATATCCAATCACTAGTTTATGCAATTCTTGTTGCAGCAACTCACGTATTTGACATCTCAATTGGCAAAACTTTCTGGGTGGCACATGAGGACTGGGTTCGAGTCTTCCTAAACTCGAGATAATGTCCTAAAGAAAACACTTAATTCATAATCTTTAACTAATAAGTAAAGGATCAACAACAATACTTAAGGGAAGTTACTCTTAGCAGCTTCTTTGATAAGGTATGAGGTGAAAATGAGGCAAACCCAACTTCTGTGGGTGTGTAAAAAGTTAAAAACAATGTCCATTACTAAGTGACTTTTGTTGTCATATAACATTGCCGTTGCCATAGATGAGGATCTCTTTTTTTTTTTTTTTTTTTTTCTCTTCCAAGTCTTGGTCAATCATTCTCCTATTCGTTGTTATGATGTTCCATATTCAAATAGCGGAGATTCACGAAGTATTGCACTACTTACCAATGAGTGGTATCAAATCATCGGCGCGAATATAATCCCAATGCACTCCAAAGACGCAAATATTGTACATCAAGAAGGTGGTAAGACCCTTGCAGTTCCCCAACAGCATAGAGCTTTCCGAGCTCAGACCCTTTCAAGATCCAAACAACAAGGAGCACAAATTATTTATGAGACATTGCTTAGTGTATGTGCTGTGTGTAAAATAAAGTAAAAAGAGACAGAGATACAGGAAGATTCTCAGAAACTTAAATTACACACAAACAACATATTAATTAAAAACAAAATGATTATAGTTATTTTCAAGTACAATCACGGGTAGCAGCACTCAGAGAGACTCTTGCAAATTAATTAATACGCACACCATACAAAGAGGTATAAGGGCAGTCTTACCATTTTCAACGTGTATTTTTAACTGCTAAGGAATCTAAAAAATGTTTCAAAAACTTTGGAGAGTGCAAATAACAAAAAATTTGGTGCCTCTAAGAATAGGCACTGTTATTCTAGCTTTAACCCTTACAAAGATTTTGTAAACTTTTTCTTTCAAATATTTTTTTGAAGTTGGATTCGACTCATCTCTTGCTTTAAATACATTAGCAGTGCCATGCAATCGCCAACTTTCTTTTAGAGCACTGCAGCTGGTTCTGTTCCATGCTTACAAATTTGGTTTCAACTTGGAGAATTTGAAAAGGAGCGGTTTCTTGAAACACAGAAAAAAATTCTAAAGCCATAGAGAAAAATAGAACTGGGTTCTGCTCCAATTTGAAGTGTACATGGTGTTTAGCTTCTTGTTTCGATTATTCTAGTTTGCGTTCGTACGAGAGAAAGCTTGATATTTTGAGAAAAAATGTCCGGGGTTGGATCAGAATGCTTTCTTTGGAGATTGCCGGCGGCAGCTTTCATTGGTCTACTTGTTGTAGCTTCAGTATCTGTTTCAGCACAGTCAAATTTGAAACCTGAAGCCACAAGCGAAAATAAAAATGACCATGTTGAGCCAAATATGGTGATCAAAGTATCTACTCCTAAAAGTCGATCAGGCTACAAACGTGTTTGGCCGGTAAGTTCGGTCTAATACTATCATTGAATAATAGATGTACGTATCCTTCCTTTTTTTTTCTTTTCCCTCTTTTTGTATGTATGTGTTCGTTTCACTGTTGCGACATGGACGATATAATAGATACTTTATGCAATTGGATTGACAGGATATAAAATTTGGCTGGAGAATTGTGGTGGGTACCATAATTGGATTCTTTGGAACGGCATGCGGGAGTGTAGGAGGTGTTGGTGGGGGTGGCATATTTGTTCCTATGCTTAATCTGATTGTTGGATTCGATGCAAAATCATCAGCAGCACTATCAAAATGTAAGCGAAACAAACCCTTCTATTGCGAATTCAATCTTCGTTTTTTAAGATAATCGTAAGCTTACTCCCAGAATGATTTTAATTTTCACGTTGTGTATTTTTTCTTTGTTTTCCCCTCTCGTCTGAGCAGGTATGATCACTGGTGGTGCACTTTCTGCAGTTGTCTATAATCTAAGGCAAAGGCATCCAACACTTGATATGCCCGTTATCGACTATGACCTTGCACTTCTATTTCAACCTTTGTTGGTTCTGGGAATCAGTATTGGAGTTGCTTTCAACGTGATTTTTGCTGATTGGATGATCACAGTTTTGTTAATAGTTCTATTTCTAGGTATGTTCCGTTTGAGTGGCACTCTTGCTTTTTCACTATTCATTTTGGACGAATATTTTGATAGGATTTTAGCGAAATGCAGTGCTGTCGACTAAGGCATTCTTGAAAGGAGTTGAAACTTGGAAAAAGGAAACCATAGCAAAAAGTGTAATATTCTCATTGTCTATAGTGAAATAAACTATATTGCGATTGTTGATTTCTAGTGAATTACTTTATATATAATTTGTACCTTGTCTTTTTTGTGATTCTCCAGGAGGCTGCTAAACGATTAGAATCTTTAGGTTTGTAGATCTTCAGTCTTTGTATCTTCATGTTTTTTTTTTTTTTTTTTTTGTGGGTTTTGCAACTGACTACTTCCCAAATTAATTTAATTTAATTATCAGGAAATGGGAATCAAACAGCAGAACGCAGATGGGAGCATTTAAGTAATCACGAAGCTCCAGAAGAAACCCGGGAACCTAAAAAATCAAAGGTAAGGATACTTGTAAAGCCTGCAATTTTTCCATGATCAAATATTTTTTAATACAAATATCTATAACTTTGTCAGGTCTCAATTATTGAGAATATCTACTGGAAAGAATTTGGACTTCTTGTAGCTGTGTGGGCTATAATCCTTGCACTGCAGATTGCAAAGGTAATTTGTGTTTACTTTCTCTTCATTTGATATATGTATTCACTTGAGGCGAACAGTCAACTGATGGAGCTCCTGGATGTTTTGCACACAGAATTATACAACAACCTGTTCAGTGTTATACTGGGTATTGAACGTTTTACAGGTACATCCACAATCGAAAAATTGAATAAAAAGACCTTTGGTTGTTCATATATTAGGATTGATATGTGCATTTTTCTCGTCATTCAGATCCCAGTAGCCGGAGGAGTAAGCGCATACGAGGCAGTTGCCCTGTACAAAGGGCGGCGAAAGATAGCATCGATGGGAGATGTAGGCACGAAATGGACAGCATCCCAGCTCGTGTTATATTGTGCCTCCGGTATAACGGCTGGTATGGTTGGCGGACTACTTGGTCTTGGTGGAGGATTCATTTTAGGCCCTCTTTTTCTGGAGCTCGGAATCCCTCCTCAGGTTCATAATTTTTAATCCCCGCAATGTTTGAGATGTTATCATTCAAAGCATGCCGTCAGCTTGAGCTTACGTATCCATGCCTGACTAACTTGTCAAGGCCTTCCGTGCAGGTTTCTAGTGCCACAGCTCTCTTTGCCATGACATTTTCCGCATCAATGTCCATTGTAGAGTATTATCTTTTGAAGCGTTTCCCAGTACCTTACGGTAACTCACTACCCCATTATCAACTGAACGTAAAATTTTTTTGACCATGCTTCGAGTTCAGACTATAATATATAAGTATTTATCATTTTTTATTAATGGCACAGCTCTCTACTTCTTTGCCCTGTCCGTCATTGCTGCCTTTGTAGGACAGCATGTGGTGAAAAAGCTGATCTATATACTCGGCAGGGCTTCGATAATCATTTTCAGTCTGTCCTTCACAATCTTTGTGAGTGCAGTATCACTAGGTATGCGATCTCATTCCTCAATCATGCAGTTATTGCGATTTCTCGCCGTGGTTTTTGAAACTAAATTTAAGAACATTTAAACTGATGAATGGTTTTGCTTTTTCCAAACAGGCGGCATAGGCTTAGCAAAAATGATCAAAAGGATTGAACACAAGGAGTACATGGGATTTGACAACATTTGTTATACATAAAGGTCACAAATTTGAAGGAGTGGCGTCTAGGGGTGAAGTGTTAGGTTCAAATATTACTTGTTTGGACTAGTCATTCATAAATAATTTCTTGGTGAAACAAAGGATTGCATACTTGTATTTATCTATTGATTCACTATCTACCCAAACGAATTAAACAAAATAAAGTCACAGTAGCCAGCGAATTAATCAATGAAGCTTTTCCTTTAAGCAAGAACTATCTCTGATTCATTATCCAATTAATCAGCGTTACCATCATGAGCCACAGTCTAGACAAGGAAGAATGAAGAATGAGATCCTAAAATTATATGTGTTTTACACAAATCCACATCTGGAGTTGACCAGATTCATTTTCGGAGACATGCGTGCACACGTTCATGAATCTAACACAGACTAAGCAATCAACTTTAGTCCCCATATACACTTTGGAAATTTTGATAGTTTAGAGAAAGAGATAAATTATGGCTCAAGTTGGGTCTGAACGACGTCGATTTAGACAAATAACAACATTTTTAATTGGAATGCTTTTGTACTTTCAGTGCTTGTTTCAGGTGAACTAAAAATTTGAAACAAGAAGTTAAAGAAACTCAAGATGGAACCAAAAAGGGTTGATCAGCGTAGGACTTAAAAATTACAAACAAGTTTAGCAAGTATTTTTTTAAATTTAAAATCTTAAATGTTTACACTTTTAGGAATATAAAATTGTACTTTGTTTATTCATGATTCCTGACATTGCTTTTATTTTTCTATTTAGCAAATGAAATTTGGTTGGAAAATTTCACAATGTTGCTAATAATTCTGGCTCTAGTCATCATGGTTTAAATTGCCTTCTTTTTTTTTTTTTTTTTTTTGCGTTTGTTGGATAAGTTATTTTGTTGATTGGGGAGATGTGATAATTTGCAGCTTCGTCCACTAAGGCACTGAATTGAAGCTCGGAAATGGAAACCTTCACAATGAAATTATTATCTCTTCGTTGGATGTGGGCTGGTTCACAAATAATTTTGGGTTTGTTTTTAATGATTCTGGAGATATCTGGTTCAGCTACAAATAGTACCCACTGATGGGGCTACATGAATTTTATCAATGCCGACGTGCACAATAAACAAATTTGAGAGTCTGTTAAATTCGTTACAAAAAACCAGAAAGACCGGGGAAAACAAAATAAACAAAAAAGGATCAGTGATGCACTCTGTTAGTGGGCCTTGTTTGTGAATTATTTGCAGCCATTTTTGGTGACTCATTTTTCTGTAAAAAATCTCTCGATTCTCTCCGTAAGGTTGTTTCGATTTCTTAGTGATTTGATTAAGGAAATTTGCTGAATTTTTCTTCAACATTGAGTGCTTTTTTCCCTCCTTGTTAATTTATTGATCAGGTAATGGAAATAGAGTCCTAGAGGAATTTATAACTGACCCTGAATACTTAAGAAATACATCTCCAATAACACAGGAACCTAAGAGATCAAAAGTACTTAATTAAGAGCATGATTACTTAGAGAGTCTGCAGCATTTGCATGATCATTAAGTTTTAATTAGGACTTAAACTTGTAATTGATTATATCTACTTGTTCGAAAGAAGACTTTTTGTGGCTATTCAGGTTATAATCCTTGCAATGCTGATTGCCAGCCAAGGCATTTTCACTCATATTATTTATGTGTTTACTTTACTTTTGAAATCTTGTTTTTTAATTTGCTTTTATTAATTCCAATAAGATGAACTGATGGAACCCTACTTGGCTTTTGGCAGCAGAATTATAGAACATGTTCAGTGCTGCATTGAATAATAAAACTTATTACAGGTAATAATATGTTACCAAATTGACAAGATTTCTTATCCTAATATCTTTATGGAGCCTCCCTTCCGTGGTAACATCCATATTTTTCCAACTCTTTGTACTAGGTGTGTAAATATGAAAATTTATGATATTTTGAGGCATTAATTCTACTGCAAAGATTTATCTTTTAGTAACTTCTTGGACAAAGAGATGAGATTCACATTTTAAAATTGTGCAGACACCAGCAACATTTGCATTTGAAGGTTCTTAGAATTGAAAGAATTGTGGGTTTATTCTTTTGGTGAAGAAAATCTTAGAGAACTCTGTACGTGATTCATTATATTGTTTTTTGATATTATTTTTGGTAATTAGTTGTTGCAATGAAGAGTTACATCTTGGAAAAATAAATCTTTTGATGAAAACAATCACCTATAATCTAAGAGTTGTATTACCAATAATCAATAATTAAATACGTAGAAGCATATCTAAATTCATAATGTTTAATTTCTCTCTAAAGTCAGTGTGGTTGGCTTTTTAGATCGGTACATTGTAGAACTTTTAAACCTTCTCTCTGCGCTCTCTCTAATGATAGGACATTGGAATAAAATAAAATGATACGCGTGATTTAGGAATCATAATCACTTATATAAATGACTTTTCCTATCATCTTTATGTATTCCTATTTCAATGCATCATAAAAATAGAAATTACTCTTAAATTTCTACACATCAAAGGTTTAATAATAGATATATTAAAGTTTAAATTGCTGACAACCTTAAAATATTACTTTTAATTAGATTTAATTTTATATGATAATTTGTAATACATAATTATTCATATATAAGCTAAATATTATATTAAGTATCCAACAATACATAATTAAGAAAGAGTCAACACACAAGGCTTGAAGTGTTTCTCACGTTGCACACAAAACAAATAAACAATTAATACAGCATGACACACATTTGTTCACCAATTGCTTGTCTTAACTTGTATAAAGAATTTTAGCTGTCAAATGCAATTTATCATAGGATTCGGAACAGATTCTACTTCTGGATAACTTTAAGCCGGCATGCCACATAGTATATATAGTATATTTTATGGTTTGGAATAAGTTCATCAAGCAATATTTTCTTTTTTTAGCTTGGTTCGAGCTTAGTATTAATTTTTGGAGAACGAAATTTTCTTTATGGGTTTGTATTAACCGGTTTAGTTGATTAAGGCTTTTGGATTCGTATCTTGCTAACATTAGAATTGGACCTGAGCAAAAGCTTAAACAGATGGGTGAGGGGTCCCATTATAGTATATCCAGTCACAAGTTTCACCCACTACGTGTTACACTAATTCAGTATGAGTGACATCTCATTTTTTTGTTCATTTGTTAGAGTATGTTGAACCATCCTAAGTGGTTGCTAATTTGTTTAATTGGCAAAACCTTTTAGGTGGTACATGAGGACTTGGGGTTCAACCGCGAGGTTGAGATACTATATTAGAGAAATCACTTGATACATAAATTTAGCTAATTATAAGTATAGCCCAACAGTACCATTTAAACTAAAATTCTGTTTGATATAACTTTATAAATAGAATTTATTTAGATAGAGTTTTTATTAAAAAAGTTAATTATTTAGTTGTCAATGAGTGTTTATATTAAAAATTATAAAGTTACTTTAACGGATAGATTTTTTAAAATTATGCTATAAAAGGAATGAAATGAGATTGTCAAATAAGTAAAAAATATTTTTAAAATTTTAATATTTCAAAAAAGATTTTCAATCTCTACTCATAGAAGTCTAAAATTTGATTTTTTTTTTAGTGGAAGCATAATAATAGTTTGTTTAATTTTCGAAAGCTCTACTAAAAAATTAATCAAACAATAATAAAAATTTTAAAAAGAGCGTATGCGATCATATTAGTGCTTATAATTATTAAATAAGCTACATTAAACCGATTATAAGTCTTAACAGCTTCGCTGAATAACTGAGACATAGAAATGAAGTAGCGCAACTTTTATCTATGTATAAACTTGAAAAAAAGAAAAAGTACCTGTTTTATTTGGTCTTTTTTTACATGCTTGCATACCATAGATGAGAAGCTTTTTTTTTCCCCAAGTCTTAATGAATCATTTTCCTTAAGAATACGATTAGCCAAGAGAAAGCTGAAAGTTTCTATTTTTATTTTCTCGGATAAGAATATGCCTAGCTAGATGGTAGGTGGTGAAGCCAAGATAAAAGAGGATACATTGAAACATATGTATTCACTGCATGTAAAAGAAAGTTATGAACTTGCTAAAGCCACAGGCTTCGAACCAAGAAGAATGACTCAGGCATGTATAAAGAACTAGTATTTTCCAGCTTTAACAGTTCTACTGATTCCATTGATTTATAAAGTACTAGTATACAATGGCAATCCCCCTCTAAACCTTGAATTCAGGGCTGATATAACATCACATTTCATAAAGAAAAGAGATTGTAACAAACTATCAAGACAGTTCTCTTATTGTTCATGAATTATCATCATTCATCAATCCTCATCAACAAAGCGACCAGGGCTTTCTGTCACGGGCCGCGTGTTTATCCCCGAACCACGGCCAAACTTCGCACGCACGGGTGCGTTTAGCAAAAGTCCGCCTCTATGGAGGGTGCATTTAGAAGGCGAGTGTACTTAGAAATAAAGGCGGGTGCGCTTAGAAGTCGGGTGCACTTAGCACTCAAGACGGGATGCGCTTAGCAATGGGTGCGCTTAGAAACAGGCCGCCTAGCACAAGTGGACAGCCGCGGTGCGTTTAGCACTCTCCAAGCCCAACCACAATCTAGAACTTTCTCTAATTGAGTTTGGGCTAGAAAATTCCAGCACCTTGCATATTCCCCCATGTGATAATTGTGCAAGTGGCATGGGTGGTTCTAGACTTCTCCATCCAAGCCTATAAATACCCCATCACCCTTGCCAAAATTTCCAGCACACACAACTCACTCACAAGCTCACAAAAAGCCTTGTAAATTAGCTCTCTTGTAATCTATTCTCTAAGTGTGCAATATAAGTTATTTTTGGCCAATATTGCTCTTGCTTCTCTTGCATTTCCAGCAAGCTTTCTAGCTTGATTAAGCTTGATAAGTGAACTAGGCTTACTTAGCGACTTAAGTGCTAGAAGTCGCCAAGTGCCGCACGGGTTAGTTGCGCAAAAACTCTCACCCTGTGACATTTCGCTCATAAAGCCAATCAGACCATGAATCCTGATCCTTAATCCATTTTCTACCCAAGGACTGTTCTTCATTCGCTAAAGACTCTGCAGAATTTCAAATAAGAGTGTTTCCACCAGGAGTGCTTAACTGAGGCATTTTGTCGAACACTCTGTCAAATGCATTAAACACCTCCGCATTTTAACTGTGCACACAAAACAACTAGTAAGCATAGAGTTTCGACTGTTCAGGTATAATTTTTTTCAACAGTCAGAAAGATTCTTCGAAACTAAACCTACGTAGTACAAAGATGTATTGGGACAGTTAAAAATTTTTCATTCTTCAACTTATATTTTCTAAAAATTTTAACAGTGATTCAAAAAATTTAACAAAAAACTTGGTGACCGTAGGAGAACATCGGCACCCATTTTCTAGCTGCCTTTACATTTTTAAAACAATTTATGGTTGTGTCAAATCGTCTCTGTTTTAGAAACAGTATGCAATCGCCAAGTCTCTTTTAAAATACTCTAGCTTGTTCTGTACCATACTTAAAAATTTGGTTTCTGCAAACACAAAAAATTTTAAGCTATAAAAAACTGGATTATGTTTAAATTCTGAGTGTTCCTGCGGTTTAGCTCCCGATTATGACAATTCTAGTTCCTGTTCATGCTAGAGAAAGCTTGACATTTTGAGAAATGATGTTTTCTGTCGGATCAGAATAGTGTGGGTGGAGATTGTTGGCAGCAACTTTCATTGGTTTACTTCTTGCATCTTCATTTTCTGTTTTATTGGGAAATTGATGGGTAAAGCAGAAGTACAATTAAATAAAATTAGAGGAGAATAAAGAATAAGTACACACATAGGACATCAGAAATTATATGGTTTGACTTTAGCCTATAATTACGAGTAAATACAAGAAAATAATTTTACTAGTGAAAAAAATTATAAATATTGTAATATTTTGTTTCACTACCTAAAACTCTAATACACCTAAACTCTCAAATAACTAATAATAGGAACTAACACTCTCGATTCTTAACTCTCTGTAAAGAAGAAGAAAATGAGCTTGAAAAATTGAATGCTAAAATCAAAATGGAGGGCTTTCTTTATATAGCCAAAGTTGGCTATTATTTAAATATTTTTTTCTTATTCTATCCTGCTATCAAAGTTGTGTTCCATTTTATTTTTCTTTTTTCTTTCTATTTCAAGCTTTGCAGCATCTAGATTGGTAGCTGTCAAATGGTGGCTTTGACAACCATCATCCTTGACATTCTCCTACTTGGAAATTTAACTAAGAACCAATCAATCTCCACACCATCCTTTATGCTTTACTGTTTTCATTTTGCTTACGTTTTTGGTAGGCCATAAGAGGATCTACTCTATATAAACTTATCAATATTTATCGACTTGGTCATAACATCTGTTAGGTTCTCCTTAGTATAAATTTTTTGTAAATCTATGTTTCCATCTTCCACCACTTCTCGAACAAAGTGATATTGAACTCTTATATGCTTTGTTTTAAAATGAAAGACTAGATTTCTTGTAATATGCAAGGCACTTTGACTATCACAGAATAAAGAAATTTTTTGTTGTTTATGTCCAAGGTTCTCTAATAACCTTTGAATCCAAATAGCTTCCTTGCAAGTTTGTGTAGCTGCCATGCATTCTGTTTCGGTTGTAACTAAAGTTACAATAGTCTCCAGTTTCAAAACTCAGCTTATAACTCCTCCTATAAGTATAAACATATAACTAGTAGTGGATTTCCTTCTATCAAAATCTCTCGTAAAACCTGAATCCATGCAGCCCCTGATAGTAAATTTTGATCATTCATAACATAAAGCAACATTTGAGATTTTTCTGATGTATCTCGAAATCTTTTTCACAACATTTCAATGCTCTCCACTAGATTTCCCATGTATTGAATAATTACTCTCACTGCTTCTATAATGTCTGGTCTATTATAAATTATAGTGAACATCAAATTTTTCACTGCTGATATATACGGTACTTAAGACATCTCCTTCCTCTCTACTTTATTATTAGAACACATACTTGAGGATAACTTGAAATGAATAGGAAGTGAGGTAAAAATTGGCTTACAATTATGCATGTTGAAGTATCGCAAGATTTTCTTTAAGTAATTTTTTAAGAAAACCAAATATTCTTGTTATCTCTATCTCGGTAAATTTGTATCTCTAGAATCTTGTTTATTGGCCCTAAATCCTTCATTTTAAACTCCCTAATCAATTTGCCTGCAATTCTTGGACTAGATTTTTGTTGGGGCTTGCTACTAATATATCATCTACATATACCAATAAAATAATGAAATTATTATCTTCAAACCTTTTATAATATGCATAATGGTCTGAATTGAGTCTATTGTATCTAAAGCTTATGATGAAGGAATCAAATCTCTTATACCAATACCTCGATGCCTGTTTTAAATCTTATAAAAATTTGTTCAACCTATAAACTCAGTTCTCCTTTCTCTTTTCAGTAAAACCTTTTAGTTAGAGTATATAAATTTTTTCTTCAAGTTTTCTATAAAGAAATGTAGTTTTTATGTCTAACTATTTTAGATGTAGGTCAAATGTAGTACACATAACCAATACTACTCTGATTATCGTAAGTTGAACCACTAGAAAAAATATGTCATTGAAGTCAATACCTTATTTCTGAGCATATCCTTTCATTATCAATTTTGCACAATACCGTTCCACTTGATTATTGTCATCACGCTTGATCTTATAGACTCATTTGTTACCAATGGCTTTTCTTTCATATGATAGTGGCATATAAGTTCCCGTGTCTTATTCTTGTGTAGAGCCTCAACTTCTTCCTGCATTGTTGTCATCCATAAAGCAACATTTAAGCTATTTAAAGCTTCATAGAAAACAGATGGCTTTCCATCTTTTATTAGAAAATAGTATGCACTATTGATCTCTGTAACATAATTCGAGTGCCACACCAGTGGTCGTCTCTCATGAGTTAATCGATAAACTTCTGAAGCCTCAAATTTAACCATTTTTTATTTTTTAAGCCCTAATGCTGCTTTAGAAAAATCTAAATTTTTTGAATTATTTTCCACATATATCAGTATTGTCTCTAACTTTTCTTTTATAGTGATATCATCCACATATCTCTTTTGCAATTGATGTTCTATAAACATAATATCTTTGCTGATGATAATCTTGTAAGCAGTAAGGCTCCACAGATGATACCCCTTCATTTCATCAGTATACCTTAAGAAAATACACCTCTTAGATTTTGGATTCAGTTTTGCTCTTTTTTAGGCATTATACATCACATATATAGAACATCCAAATTTATGCAAGTGAGAGTAATTTGCTGACTTTTCAGTTTGCATCCCTATCAGAGTCTTTAACTTGATTGCTATTTACGGATATTGATTGATCATATAATAAAAAATTTTGGCTACTTTGTCCAAAATAAGTTGGGTAGACCAATAGTCCTTAACATAGCTTTTATTTTTTCTGTAAGTGTCATGTTCATCCATTCTATTATTTTATTTTATTGAGGAATGTATGCCACTGTGAACTGCCTTTAAGTACTTTCTTGCTTACAAAAAATAAGAACTCACCATTTGTATACTCTCCACTATTATCTATCTTTAAGCACTTAATCCTCTTGCTGGATTCAAGTTCAACTCACACTTTGTACTATTTAAATACTGGAAATATGTTTGATTTTTTTTATTGTATAAGCCATATATTTTCCGAAATAATCATTAATAAAAGTCACCAAGTACTTTGTACCTTCCATAGATAAATTCAACAATTCCCAAATATCATAATGAGCTAAGTCTAAAATGCATTTACTTCTAACAATGGATCTACTACATTTTAATCAATGTTGCTTGTAACACAATGTTTGCAAAATGATAAATTTATATATTTGAGTCTCGAAAGCAACTTTTGTTCAAAGAGAATTTTCAAACTTTATTCTGACATATGGTCGAGTCTAAGATGTCATATCATTGTTGAATTTTTCATTTAATGTGACATATGCATTAATTTCCTAAAGTGTCTCCTATTTAAGTACAAATAGATTAGTATCGATCTTTTCTATCTTCATCAATACAAACGCATCTCTAGCAATTTTCATGATCTCATTTTCAATATGAGTTTTACACCTATGACTATCTATTTATCCTAAAGACAATAGATTCGTCTTCAGGCATTTAGCACGCCATATCTTCTTAATTATACAAATTATACCATTAAATATTTTTATTTTAATACTACCAACACCGGAGATCTTTAAGGCATAATTATCTCCAATGTATACAGATCTTCCTGAGATTAATTCATATGTGTGGAATCATTCTCTCCGGAAGGTCATATGTCATGTAGTTCCTAAGTCTATGAGTCAGACATTAGATAGTTATTTTTTGCCTTCTGAAATAGTTAATGATTCACTATAGAAGATATCTCCATCATCTGAAATACTTGCTACACATGATGACTCAAGATCTTTACCCTTTCTTCTTTTTTGGTTGCTCTAATACTTTTTCTTGACATATCCTTTCTTACCACAATTGTAGCACTTGACATTCTTCTTACTTCTAGGCTTTGATCTACCATGATTTTGACTCTCACTAGGGCCATGTTCCGTTGATCTCTCTCTCTTGTCACTAATAATGCTTCTGCTTGCTATGAACTTACTTACCTATTTTCTTTACTTTTTTGCCTACTCTCCCCATTTAATATGTAGACTGCAACATTATCAAAGACTAGACCATCTGTTTGATTGTTGCTTTTCAGATTAACGATAAGTTGATCATATAAATCTGGTAGACTCTAAAGTAAAAACTCTGTATGTTTATTTTCTTCTATTTTATGATATAATATTGTAAGTTGTGAAAATAAAGTTTTCAAGGTGTTGATATGATCGGTCACTAAAATAGATTCCACTATTTGAAGAATATAGAGTTTCCTCTTCAAGAAGATTTTGCTATACAATGACTTGGCCTTGTACTGTCTTGTGGGAGTATCCCATATCTCTTTTATTATTCTTTTTTCTACCACATTGGATAATACCTCATTTGCAAGTGTCGAGTGTAGATCAATAATTGCATTGCCATCTATCTCGTTTCATTTGTCATCAGTAATTTCTGCAAGTCTTTCCCCAATTTCAGCTAAGTAATTATTTTTCTATAAATTACCTACATCTTCATTTTTCACAATAAGAAATTATTTCAATTGAGCTTCTTAATTTGGTATTTTATCGTCATTACTTTTCATCATGAACTATTTTTTGCTAGAATCAGTTCCCACCATTTCACGTGAACAATAATCGTATATATAAACAATAATCGTATAGATATATAGTACCATATCTATGAACAGTGTCCTTGTGTGAACAATATTCCTATTTCAAAATTATAACTAATAGCTCTAATATCATTGTTGGAAAATTTATGGGTGAAGTTGGATTACAACTAAAATGAAATTGAAAGAAAATAAAGAATAAACACACACATAGGACACCAAAATTACATGATTCGACTTTTAGCTTATGTTCATGGATAAAGATAAAAGAAAATAATTTTACTATTAAAAAAAATTATAAGTATTGTGTTTTATGCTACCCAAAACCTCAATATACCCAAACTCTTAAAACCACTGATAACAAGAATTGACACTCTCAATTCTTAACTCTTTGTAAAGAAGAAGAAAATGAGTTTGAAAAATTGAATGCTAAACTCAAAATGGAGGGCTTCCTTTATATAACCAAAATTGGCTATTATTTTAATATTTTTTTCTTCTTCTCTCGTGGCTATCAAAGCCGTGTTCCATTTTATTTTTTCTTTCTTCTTTCTTCTTTTTTCTTTTTCTTCTTCAAGCTTTGCAGCATCTAGATTGGTGGCTGTCAAATGGTGGCTTTAACAGCCATCATCCTTGACATGTTTCAGCGCAATCAAATTTGAAACATGCAGCTACAACTGACAATAAAAATGACCAAGTTGATCCTAATACCGTAGTCAAAGTATCTTCTCCTAAAAGTCGATCAGGCTACAAACATATTTGGCCTGTAAGTTCAATATATTGCTATATCACTTAATTGTCGAAGTAGCTTTTTTTCTTTTCTATATGTTGTGACATGGACTACATATTTGACACTTCATGAAATTGGATATAAAATTTGGCTGGATAATTGTGGTGGGTACCACAATCGGATTCTTTGGGGCACCATGTGGGAATGTAGGAGATGACGGTGGTGGTGGAAATTTTCTTCCTATGCTTAATCTGATTGTTGGATTTGATGCAAAATCATCAGTAGCACCGTCAAGATGTGAGTGAAATAAGCCCTCGTGTGAGAATGATTTAGCTCTCATTCGTAAATTTGTTTTCGTTTAATGTCGGATCACTCCCTCGTGTATTGACAATCTTCAAATCACCCCTTTACTTATTAAAACTTCAATTTATCCTTATTTTTGTTAAGAAAACAAAATTTGTTTACATCAATCGGCCCTCATGTTTCCCTGTCTTTTGAACAAAAATGAGAGGAGGTTTTCAAAAGTAAAGAGGTAATTTGAAGATAGTCAATTCAAGAGGAGTAATTTAGAATTTCTAATGCTGTTTTTCTCTATCTAAGCAGGTATGATCATTGGTGTTGCAGCTTCTACATTTGTCTACAATCTAAGGCAAGGGCATTCTACACTTGGTATACCCTTTATCGACTACGACCTTGAGCTTTTATTTTAACCAATGTTGGTTCTGGGAACCAGTACTGGAGTTGCCTTATCAATGTGATTTTTGCTGATTGGATGATCACAATTTTTCTAATAGTTCTGTTAATAGGTATGTTCTTTCTTATTTGTACTTCTCTTTTTTAGTGTTCCGTTGGGACAGGTGTTTTGATAAGGCTTTGGTGAAATGCAGTGATGTCAACTAAGGCATTCTTGAAAGGAGTTGAAAGTTGGAAAAAGGCAACCATAATGAGACGGGTAAATTTTTGAACCCTTAAGTGTCAAATTACTTGAACTCATTTTTGTCTAATTCAGTTTAACTTTCTTTGGTATATTTGCTTTACTCTTTTTTTTTTTTAATTGTCCAGGAGGCTGCTAGATGCTTAGAATTAAATGGCGAGTTGATAGATACTCAGCTTTTCTATCTTCATTTTCTTTAATATTCAAATTCCTTGTGGCCCAAGCCAACTTAATTTGTGAACCAGAAAATGGGAATCGAGCGGAAGAATTCAAATTTGAATCTTAGTCTTTAAGTAATGACACAACTCCGAAAGAAACTGAGGAACCAGAAAAATCAGTGGTAAGAACACTTGCAAAGCCTGCAACGTTTCCATGATCAAACATTTTTAATGACTTGCACCCGTAACACTTTCAGGTCTCAATAATGCAGAATATATACTGGAAACAACTTGGACTTCTTGTTGCAGTTTGGGCCATAGTCCTTGCGTTGCAGATTGCCAAGGTAACTGTCTGCTTTCTGTCTATTTTTCCTTCATTTGATGCAGCTCATGAAATTCCTGTATGTTTTTGGCCGCAGAATTACAAAGCCATCTGTTCGGTGGTATAATGGGTATTAAACTTTTTACAGATGCCGTCATAATAGAATTAAATTGAAAAGAAGAATTTGCTCATATATCAAGATTATTATTTGCGTTTTTCCTTTTCTTGCCTTTCAGATACCTGTTGCCGGAGCAGTGAGTGCATACGAGGCAATAGCCCTGTACAAAGGGCGGCGATAGATTGCATCAAATGGAGATGCAGGCACAAAATGGAAGGCGCACCAGCTTTTGTTTTTATCGTGCTTGCGCTATAATGGCTGGGGTCGCTGGTGGAGTAATTGGTCTTGGCGGAGGTTTCATTATAAGTCCTCTTTTCCTGGAGCTCGGAATCCCTCCTCAGGTTCACAATTCTTACTCCCTCCAAAGAAGCTGAAGATATTATTTGGAGCATACCATCAACTTAAACTGATGAATGATTTGCTTCCTTAAAAACAGGTGGCGCAGGCTTAGCAAAAATGATAAAAAGGATTGAACACAAGGAGTACATGGGATTCGACAACATTTGTTCCTATACATAGATTAAGGTCACAAATTGAAGTTGCCAACAACATTTAGGGTGTTTGGGATTGTATTAGTCACAAATTGTATATTGGGATTTATGAAAAAATAAAATATTGTTATCGTTTTGTTAAAATATTAAGATTATAATAGAAATTTTAAAAATGTATAATGGCTTATTTAATAAGTTGCTTATAAAAGTAATCTCACATCTTTAGAAGCTATTGTCAAAATTAAAAAAAAAATTATGACATAAACATTTTTTAAGAAATTTATAAGCACCATTTTTTTGTTTTAACTTATGAAATAAATTGCTCATAATATTTCAACTGTAATCTTGGATTCAGATCTTACCTGTTGTGATAAGTTTTATAGTGATGGAACAAGGAAATTTTACATGCATTTATTTGTTGATTTGCTATCTATTTAAAGGAAAAGGAAATCAAATCAACAAATATTGACGACCGACTTTAATCAAGAACGATTTATCTTGAATTAAATCCCCTATTAATTAATAATCCAAGCGTGAAAAGCCTGCTTTTAATTATCTCAAGAAAGATACCAAGAGACTCGAGGTTACATAGACCCACTCAGATCAATTGTCAATTTCGTGAACTCCATGCTGAGAATTTGCAATGCCTTAGTATAGTTAATTAATTTCTCCTCAGACAATTTGATATGTTGTTGCGACTGAAAAGTAGAGAAAAATTAAATTTTGCTTTTTTTTTTTTGGAATTGAAAAATATTTTTCAAATGCAAAAACTATATTTTTGTAATTACGACAATTTGTATTAAAAAAATTATTCCATATCAATTTTTTTTATTTTTTATTTTTTTAGCTGAGAAGATCATTATAGTCAATAATGTAAAAAAAAAAAAAAAACATAAATTTTAGGCGGAGACATATATAAGGGCACAAATATTTTTGAGTAATTTTAAAAAAAATATGAGGACCAACTAAGCATTTGGCTCAAGTCCCAGAAACTGAAAGAACATTAACCCTTAATCAGCCTTGCCGTCACTGCTGCAGGCCATGCAGGCCATACCAAAGGCGTGGCTTGTTGGGAAGAGCTTTTCCAATTATTTTTGTACAAAATATTCTGAAACTCCTATTTATGAATGAATACACAAGTAAACATAACAAAGACTACAAGGCAAGTCATTTGATATATTGGGAAGAGCCTTCCCAATTATCTTCATATCTTAGTTAGTGAAGTATCCATAGGTTTTTAAATCGATGGCTCTCTATTCACTGCGTTTTCTTTCATAAAATTGAGATCACACGGTAAGACTGTTTCCAAGGCATTTCACAGACGTAAAAATAGAAAATTGCTCCGGATTTTGATCAACGAACCCCTTCTTTCTTATCAAACAGGTGGGGTAGGCATAGCAAACACGATTGAAAAGATTGAGCAAAATGATTTGCCAATATTTTGTTTTCATATGAACTTTTAGTACTGAAATGTTTCCAGAATCCAGTTGCACCGACCATGAGTATACAACTTCATAACAATCAAATAGAGATTCCAACTTCATCAAGGACAGATGCAGTCGGGAAACATAATCAAATGGCATTTTGCTTCTTTTTTCTTTAATGCTAAGCAATATAGTTCAAGGCGTATACAAATAAATGAGGTTACAAGGGAGCCAAAATCCTACTATTAAAGTAAGGAAAATCAGTTTGTTTTTATTCAGCATCACTGCTGGCAGTAGTTACAACTCATATCTCTAAGAATTGGGTAACTAATAATGCAAGCAGGTTCAAGATACCGGAAGCATTTCAATTTGAAAACAGATCTTCCAGGATTTTACTAATAATATACTAATAAACTGACTCATATTGTTTTCCCACTTCATCTCCTTCTTCTCGGTTTGCATTTTTTTTTCCTTTTTTCCCTCCTTTTTCTGTTTAAGTTTCAATATTCCAAATCACTATAAGACCTATAATTCATCTTTGGGGGCTTGGTCCTTTTCTTTCAATTGGTCATATTTTGGGGATTGATCTTTTTCCTTCAATTGTTCCTTGATAAATGCTGCCAAGTTCTTTGTGCTGGACCTTGCTGAAACTTTGATCTGTCCAGAAAATGAAAGTCTTGCATTAGAAAGATAAAGAGTACACATTAGACAAAATAAATGAACATGCATGTATCAATAGACAATTACCGGATTGGCTTTATCACCAGCTGGGTAGAATAGAAGGGTTGGGTACTCTTCAACCTGCAATGACATAAAACAACAATGCATAAGCCATCATCATTCTTTATGAACTATGATGAGGTCTAAAATGTTTCTCAATTGACTCCAGTTTCCAAAAACTAAATGTTGTGGGAAACATATCCTTTTTCTTTTCTCTTTTGTAAATATTCTATTACAAAATTGAAAGAAGATTCTGGGGACTAAGTTTCTGAAAGACACCTGCAGTTTTGGATGCTCATTTGCAGAAGCATCTATCTTTGCAATGACTAGATTGTCCAAACCCTTGAAGTGCTTAGCCAGCTTTTCGATTTGCTTGCTAGTTGTCTCACATCTGACACACCATGGTGTATATACCTATTTTGCATCAATTGAAATAAGGTATTTCACCAAAGTGCATAAAATTCCAAGAGATCAGAAGTCCAATCACATGCATCTAAGCAACAGCATTACTGCAGACAATTGAGATCCATAGTTCCACAAGATAAAAGAGAAGCAATATCCTCTATTACTATTAATTCCAGTTTTATGGAGATTGTGGCATGCATGCTTCAGCATCTCTGACCAGTCATTGGATCATGTTTTGAAGTATATCAAACAATACAATAATTTACATATATTAGAACAATGACAAATGGTGCACTTGAATGATTTCATCTTCTCTTCAATAGGCAAACCTAAATACAGTATAATGAGTATGATTATTGAATAGCTTAAACAATATCTTATCACCATTTAAACGTAAAAACGAGGCCGATACAGACGGAAAGAAGATATGCAAACCTCTAGAAGAACATCCTTGTGACTGTTCAAAACCAAGTCCTCAAATGTCTTTCCCACAACAATCTGCACGCTTGCATTTGTCTGCAAGTTTGACACCCATCAATAAATTTGACATTTAAATGAAAAATTAAAGAATTGAAAAAAATTGTCAGGTTGAACATTTTTTGAAATCAGAGATTGAAAAATAAAATATAAATTTAGATTATACAAACATAATCCCAAGTATTTATCCAACAAGTAAGAAATATCGCACTCACATTATCTGGTATCGGTTGTGATTTCAAGTAAGGCGTCAGAGTTCCATGCAGAAGTCTTGAGCAAAACTCCTAAAATTATCATTTCAGACAATGTAATTAGCCTATGCAGATATTTCAGAAAAGTATACACCAAACAGATGAGAAATTTACTTCTATGTTGCTTGGCGTGAGATCTGACTCCAATAGAAACTTTGAAATGGCTTTATTATCAAAGGCAGTCACCTGTCAGACAGACAAAAAGCTGTCAGTTTACAGCTTCAGTTAAAGGATACTCAAAAGACAGCTAATAGGCAATATTGAAATCTAACCACAGTGTTCTTTGATTCTTCAAGCCCAAATAAAGTTAAAAATGGCTTTGCCAGGTCTTCATCTGCGATATCTACTGCTGTAAACATGATCTGCATCAAGATAATAACATTATCAGAATATAATTGCGAAAGATTATAGTTTTCTTTAGTAGCTTCAACAGTTCTAAAACCAAAATACCTTTCCCTTGAACTTTCTTGCTATATCTTCAAGCGGCTCAAGAAGATTCTTTAAGTCATCAGCTTTTGCAAAGACATAAACCTGGATCACAAGCTTTACCTCATAAGCATGCAAGAACAGTTTATGATCAATGCAAGTATAGTTTATGATCAACACAGTCTTGGCAAGGCAAGAAATCAATGTAAGTTGTTACAGATGGGACTAACAAAAGGCAAAAATGGTGAATTCTATTTCCACAGAATTATGAGTGCTGTGATGTTGAAGCTCCCTCTCCATTAAGCAGTTTAACTCCTTGTTTAGCTCATAATCTTATTTGGGAAAAGGTCCAAAAAATAATATTTGTGTAAAGAAATAAAACACGATAACAGCATAAAAGAGGAATTATAAGTTGAAATTATTGCAACCTGAAGTTTGATAGGGCTGGAGTGAACACTGGCAGAATTTATATCAGTCAGTTTGGTAACTAATGGAAACTTGTTGTAGTTCAAAAACTGCAATATTTTGTCCATTTTGAAGGTCTCTTCTGCAAAACCGAACAAATGCATTTTTCATTAGCTCAGGAAATTCTTGCTCATATTTATGGAAACAAGAAAACAACTACGGTTGGACTAATTTTAGATTTCTATTGTTTAAAAAATTTTCATATACGGTTTCAAATTAACAATATTATGTAAGACATGAAACTGATGGAATTTCTTAGTTAACAAGCTGGCCACAATTGGTATCTGCAATAAAAAACATCCACACCCTTGAAGCAATTGCTAACAAAGCATAAGTTTTAACAAGATGAGAAAGTAGTAACCAATCAAAGAGCACTGGAGGGCAAATCAATATGCCAACAACAGACATATTATTGTAAAATCACCAACTCACCATATCCAGTGTATCTATCTGGCTCACTTTTAACAATTCCAAGGAAGTGGTCAGTGGATTTGACATCAGGGTACAGGACTTTCGCAACCTCAAAGTTGCTTGTTTCAACAAACTGGATTTCATTATCTGCAGCAGCTGTTTTTACAAACTCTTCGTAATCGGATCCCTGAGAATATTTGCATGTCATGTAGAATAAACACCAGTACATGAACAACTGCAGCTGAAACATATTTTATTTAAAACGATCTTGACTATTTATTTTAAAACATTAGTGAACACATAACAATTGTATGACAAGCTGAAAGATGAGAGAGCAGCCATCAAGTTCACAAACTATCTGAACTCACCACGTAATTGTTATAGGAAACGATGTAATGCTCATATCACTTCTCTTTTTTTTTTTTTTTTTTTTTGGGGGGGGGGGGGGGTACGGTATCACTTCAAAAGTTGGGCAAGATATAATGCAGAAAGACAAGCTCAGTACTAGTCTACAACTTAAGGCATCTGAACCAGTATGGTCAAACAAACAATTGGGAATCCAAAACATATTACTTAAGCAACAAAATAATAATAATAATAATAATAAAAAAGGACTTCAGATCTAGACAATGTTCAATTTGCAGAGTGATTTAAAAAATGTTGAATTACTATATGTGACTTCATGTACCATTATAAAAGCAGAACAGCCAGGTTTGAGTAGATTGTTAGAATAAACCAAATAATTTAACCAGGTGATTATCCATGTGTCAATAGCTTTGTTGTGTTACCGTCCAGAGGTTGCACCACTTTTATCATCAACACCCTAAACTTAGAAGCAGCAAATATCAATTTAGCTAAATTAGGGGATACCTGTCGAGAAGCTAGGGAATGACCCAGCCTCATTAATCTAAATAAATTCCATCTATATGATTCCTGACTGTATTCATCTGAACAACATATTAAAATTACTTGGATGCAATCATTTTATTCTGCTTTATTTTTCTCTGAAACTGAGTACAGACACCCTTTGGATTAAAGCACATTAGCAAAAAGAACTTGTAGAATAGTAATAGTCTGATTCCAAATCAGGATCTAGAATTTCATTGATAATATGAGCAAACACAAAAAGTAATCCAAAGCCACGTACCTCAGATTTCTTAAACATGGCGAGAACAAAAGTTTGGTGTTTCTTGAGAAATTCTTCTGCCTCATTCACAGAGTTTATTCTCATAACAGGAGCACCGGTCTTTTTCCTAGCCCATACCACTATATCTTGCCTGATTCCGCAAAACCCGTTTAACAAGTTAACACACATATTAAGGTTTCAGCAGCACTACGCACTTGTTTCTAGAATCAAACTATTACAATCATATGAAAAAGGAGACCACGTATGCTTTGGTCAAGCCAAAGGTGCTGCTCAATTTTAGACAATTCAGCATAAACTCACAGGGAAGACAACCCAAAAATTACATCTTTATGTTATTTAAGGCCCTAGACAACATTTGTAGGAAAAAAGCAATTATAAACGGATAACAAAATAGAACAAAAAAAACAATAAGCAAAACTTACGCAGAGAATCCACCAGTGTAAGCTTGAGAGGTGCCATTGACAAAAAAGAGCAAACTAGGGAAACCTTTGATCTCAAGCGCAGAAGCAGCCTTGGGGTATCTATCAGCGTCAAGCTTGGCCATCAAAATAGGACATTTCAATTCCTTAAGCAAAGTGGCAGCTTCAGCAAACTGAGGCATGAGCTCAGCACTCCTTGGACACCAAGGGGCATAGCCAAGAACCAGCACAAACTCATTCCCTTCAGTAACCTTTTTCCAATTCTCGGTGTTCAACTCAACAACTATCCTCTGTGCCCTTGACAGCACCTTTGCCTCAGAGAATCTCGAGTCTGCATTGTCGACTTGAGAATCTTGTTCATGTTCTTGCTCTTCTTGATCAATAGCTAGTAACTCATCAAGTTCATTATCTACGTCATCGTTATCATTACCGTTTTCAGTGTCAAGATCAGAGGCAAAGGCAATGGTGGTGGTGGTGAAGAAAGAGATGAGTAAAAGGAGAGAGAGGGTAAAAAGGATGAATCTTGAAGTGGGTTTTGCGGGAAGCATGGAAACAGAGTGATTTTGATTTCCGGAGACTTGAGAATATGCAGTGAGATTCAATAAGGGATCTGGATTTGTGAGGGTTTGCGCGAAAAGATTTTAACGAAGACAATGTGAAATGAAGATGGAAGTAAATCTGTCGACAGTCAAAGAAACAACTAAAGTTATGGACAAACACCATTTTGGTCCTCTTTTTAGCTCTTGTTTTATTTTTATTTTTATTTTTCAATTAAAGAAATACTAATTCCATTGTTCCCAAACTTTCGCTTTTTTTTTTTTCCCCCCTTTTTTTGGGTCAAATATCCTAATTTGCCAATTAAAGAAGATAATGTGGTATAATCTTGTTAAGATTAAATTCTCATGACTTTTATTAAATTAATTTATTTTTGTCATAGAATGTTAGTTTTACTATATTTCCATTTTTACTAGCCCCTTTGTCTTAGTAAGCCCAAGTTACCATATGAGATACAATTTTATATGAGAAGGGACGATAAAATATTACGTTGACTTATTTGAGGGCTTACTTTAAGATTTAATGCAGACACGGAACCTCATTGGGTTTGGAATGCAGCAGCAAGAAAGATGGAGCTAAGCAACAAGCATAGAATTATTCACAAGCTGCTCTGTTGATTTACATTCTTGACAAACATTATTTCACTTCCGTGAACCTTTGAAAAGACTAAACACTTCGTACGTGCAACATAGCTTTACCTATTGCTTGCATGAACCCGAAAAGGACTATGAATACAACTCATTTTTTCTATGAAGTGGTAGAAGCCCAGGGCTGCAATCCAGAAAATACAAGAACAAAAGAACAGAAAAGACGTGAGCAACTGATATAAATTCAACAACTCGTCAATCAACACTCGGTTGGATCAGTGGTATGTGCATGCATTCTTCTTGAACTTGATGGGCTTAGTGCTGAGAATGTCTATGACTAAAGGGCAGGTGATTTGCGTCTTGTGCGTCGTCTTCACCAGCTTTCCCACGACTTCTCCTCTTGATCGGATTCCAAACATCAGTGTCGACGGAACTTCACCTCCGGTTGGAGAAATTGTTAAACCTGATCCTGCCCCGTAGAGTGGAACCTTGTTACCTTGCAAGTTCACCGACACAGTTCGGTGACTTTTCCTTGGCTGATAATATTTCTTCAACTGCAAGTCATCGCAAGTGGCAGCATTGCAAGACGTTTAGGGCTTTTGCTTCTTAGCATTGGAAGGTTTAATACGACTGAAAAAACTAACATTTTTCATTGCTGTTGCCATGTTTGAGACCAGAATTCTCACCTGGCCGGTTGCAATAACAATCTCTGAGTAGATGACATTGATAGGCGTGGAGCTGACATGAATGCCAAATATTGTAGCAGGGTTGTACACGCTTATCTTCAGTGAGCCATTCATTGTTAGCATCTTTGTTGGAACCCCAGTGGAGTCTGAACCCTCACCGACATAGAAGTTGTGCATTGATAAGCTCTGCAAAGATCATACGTCCTTTAGGCAGCCAGGAAAATTTCAGAGTGCATATATGACATGAACATCACCAATAAGCAATTGCTTTCACAAGCTCTGCTTATGGGTTCTTTTTGGCAGAATCGATATCCAAGATTTGATTACAGCCATAAGCTTTTGTTACAATCTCATCTCTTAGCTAATCCAATTGCCTCGTTTTAGCTAAAAAGCTCCATGGCGGTTCGATTCTAAAACTTTCAAATTATTCCACTACCAAATCACTTTATTAGCCTTGCGCTTTTTAACTACATAAAACCAGCCAGAATAAAATCATAACTTGATTACTCATGCTTCAATTATTCAACCTCCAAAGTTATTTATTTTTAATTTTATCTTTGTAAGCATAGCATCACGAGAAAAAATCACCTAGAAGGTTTTAGAAATTAAACTAACCGGAGTTAAATATAACAAAGAACAAACAAGATTAGATGCCAAAAACAAGAGATATTAAGGAACCAAATTAGCGTACCTTGACAGTAATCTCTGCCTTGAAAGGCCTGCTAGCACCCCAAATAATCAAGCAAAAAACAGTGAACAAAACCACAAAACTGAAAAGAGCAATAAAGGCCTGAAACCTTCTTACAAAGCCCTTATCTTCGAACTCATCATATTTTCCTTCTTCCAATATCACATTACACTCAGGCCACCCTTTATCATTCCTTTTTCTCGTCCCTTTCCTCCCGGAAGACGACCGGAAAATGCCCGAAAACCTGCTGGCAGAAGAGTTTCTGGAGTGCCTGCCGAAAGACGGATGTGAGGGTGACTCCATGGGGCTTGGCTGCAATGAGGATGACTTGTCCCCATCCTGAGAATCCCTTGAAGGGCTTTGCACATAGTACACGGGACGTTTTGGTGACCTCGAGGGTGATGATGGTGCCAAGCTTGTGATGTCAGACTCAGATTTTGTTGATAGCATCATTTTTGCTGAAATTTGTGTGGCAAATGCCAAAAAAATGAACGAATTATGCTCTACGCAGCTCACTGAATCCTACACTTTTGGGTGAACTGCTGAGCAGAAGGTCAAACTTCTGTAAACTTTTCGCTTGAAAGAGACCAACTACGACCCAGAAAACCGAGCTCAGCAGGGCGTATGCAACAGCGAGAAGTGAGTGAGTACTGTTTTCCTACTTATAGTAGTTCAATTTCAAGTGCAGAAGAATGAAAAAGACGGAAGTAGAAATGGAGCTCGGCTTGCTCTGTTTGCTCTGTTGTGGGAAAACAGAGTGCGAGAGACATACAGTGAGATTGTTTTGGCATCAAGGACAATATGATAGAAACAATGCATGTTATGCTCTTGTAAAGCAACAAAAATGCAGTTCACAGAAATTGGAGAAATAACATTATTGTCTTAGATTCTTATATAATAGCTTAGTTTATCCATATATGACAAATAGGTCCCAAACACATTATTTTCTTTATTATCCTGCCCAGTTAAATGATCTTAGTGTGTAGAGATTCTATTATAACATGCTTGAAATGTTGTATTTTAAGCTAAATTTAAACCTATTCTAAATTATATTTACACCAAATATAAGTCAAATTTTAACTCAAAATTTGGGTTGAAATTAATTTTTTTTTTAAGCGAGAACAAGTTTAAAAAATTTAAAGCCTAATATTTATAAAAGAATTTCATTGATTAACTATTTTGGTAACTTCTTTTGGATAGGTCCAAGCACATTCAATATTAAGAATGTGCCGTTTATAAATGGATTAAGGACCTATTTATTATAAATGTAAATTTAGTGCCGTTTCGAGAGAACATAGAACAAATCGGGTCTGTATAATATTTCCTGAAAAGCAGTTGCAGGCTTGCCCTCGACTCGAGCCTAAACCCAGACCTCAGGTTTGGGATTAAGTGTCGGCAGCGCGTATGAGTGCGACACTGATGTGAACGTGGTTCAACTTTTGTCACATGAGCACTGCATAATTTTATAATTTATATACAAGTGTGTGTACATAAAGTTTAAATTAATTGTTTGGTCTTATATTTCTTTTTTTAGGATTCAAATTCGCACGATTGGTTAAAAGCAATTTCTTAAAAGTCACTATATAAAAATAGTTACAAAAAAATATATGGGTGAAATATTCCTCCGGGAAGCATTAAGAAACTATTTGAAATACTTATTTTTTTATGAGAAAGTAACTTTGATATTTTAAAGGATTTTTAGAGAATACTAAAACGGTTTATTTGTATTGTTTGTTTGGTGCTAATGGGGTTTTGAGAAAACCACCTAACTTGGAATTGTTAATTGGTTCTCTATTTCTTTTTTCCTTTTTTTTTCAAATCATTGTTCAATTCTTGTGACTAACTATGCCAAATGACAAACCCTAACGTATTTTTATTAATTATTGTTAGCAAGTGGGTGTAAATATCATTATCTTGCGCCACTAAATTGTAGAACAGTTGAAACTTGTCTTCAGAGAACCTTGAACCACCAGAATTATATATGTATTTTCGGATTTTCCGTATGACATCATTGTCATATTTCTAGAATCATGAGAGCATTTCTTGACAAATTTAACATGTTTCAAGTTCTTATACGATTGCATTTATATTTAGAGAATATTATCTTATAGTTACCGTAATATACAGTCTTCTTATATAAACAGTGCATGTTGTGAGTTTAAATATTGATTATATTTATGTAAAAGATTGTACTTTATAATAAGATAAAGTAGCAGTCTTTATATTTATCTACCTTTAAGATGAAGCCCTTTTAAAAAAGGTATATTAAATAAATTAATATTTTAATATAATTTCCAAAACAATATTAATTAATATTCGATTTCATAAATTCAAAATTCACAATTATATTTTCTTTTTACATTTTATTAATGGCTCCAAAAAAATTGACATAGACTTTTTTAATATTAAAATTTTGTAATTTAAAAATTAAAACTGCTTCTGAAAATAAAATATAATTATAAAATAAAAATTAATAAAATATAATAAATATAATTTTTAAATTAATTTAATTTTAAATCATAATAATTATACTATTTATTAAATATTTTAATATAATAACTTTTAACTTAGAACTGCGAACAAGAATAACTACAAAAAAGCATGTACACCAACAACCGGAGAAAGAGAAAAAGGAATTGCTCACAAACAAAAATTTCAAAAAAGGTTTTGTGGGGTTCGATTAAATGGAGTTCTAGATGAAGAAGACAAACAGAGCTGGTATGGGGGACAAGAAAGTGGACCATCTTGGTCCATGTAAGTCGCCATAAGACAACTCTAATAATTATTTCTCTTCTTATGTCAATTCCTCTATTAATTAAATTTATTTATTTATTTATTTGAATTTCAGTATATGAACCTTTTTTTTTTTTTGCCATTTCTTTTCGTGTGAACCGACAAATTTAATTTACAAATATTGTTTGGTGAATTTCTTCAGATTGTCTAACCACGTTGATTGGGACAGCGCAGCTTCACCAGTTATGAGTGCTCCCCCTAACTTGAGGCGCGTCTCTCTCACTCTTTTATGATGGTGTAAAAGGATGGCGGTGATTTGCTTTGCCTTAATGCCTTGTCTATGGAAAACTTTGGATTGAAATAAGTTTTGTTTTTATTTTTAATACTAATTACAATTCAAATTCACCAAAGATAAATAAAAAGAAGGGCATATTATAAAATAAAGAGAAATTTTACTCTCACAATTAGATTAAAAAAATACTTTAAATTTTTTATGATATCAACAGCTATGTAAATGAGTAATTGGTACCTCATCAGATTAAGATTATCGTATATTAAAAAAAATTAGGATCAGATTGATAATGTTATATTTTTAAAAATAATTGTTGTAAGTTATGTTGAAGAAAATTAATTAAACATTTGGTAAAAATAATTTTTAAAAGTATTGTAAGTTTTAAAGTAGTAATATGTGTTTAATAAATTTTATTATAAATTTTTTAAGAATATAAATGAATGAATGGCAAATAATACCAAAATCAAATTTATTTAAACATGTATAAACACATATTTTTTTTATTGTGCACACATGATAATTGATAACAAAAAATATATAATTAATTTTATTTTTTATTTTGTTATGTCAATATAATCAGTATTAATAATAGTATTTTTAAAGCTAATGATTTTATTCCTTAATTATTAAGTACAAATTTAAATTTTTGTAGAATATATATGTATAAAGATATATATGAAATTTTATTAAGTATAAAAATAATTTTTAAAATTAAATTTTGAAAAGTAAGGACAAAAGTGATTTATAAAAAATTTATTAAATATTAAAATTAATTTATGACTTTTTAAAATTATTTTTGAAACTCTCAAAAGTAACTCTAAATGGGTCCTTACTATATTTATTTTGAAGCTTTTGATTCCTGCATTAAATAGATGCATAAATAAATGATTGTTAGAATTAATTTCCCGGTAAACAGCTGTAGGAAACACTTGCACTCTCAAACTCAAGCTAAAATTATTTTTACCAATCATTTTGTGAAATAAGATGCCAAAATTGGGAAAAATTTCTTCCTTAAAAATATGGTAATATTACAGTAGATTTCTCGCTTTTCGTGGGTTAAATTTCAAATTATTCTCAACAAGCGCTTATGTTATGCTATCAGTATTGTTTGGGGTGAAGAAAATCTGACCGAGCAAGCATGAGCAAAACATGCACGAGGAGAGACTCGAATCGAGTCAGATCCAAGACTTGATCAGAGGTTAACCCACCAAAGGGATTCCTCCAAAGAATCTGGGCATGAAGCCCACTCAACGACAGTTATGCTGCTCTCACTCACCCACTGTTGTACTACTGACCCAGTAACGGTCGTGTTGTTTTTTGGGTGGTAACCAATAATTAGGGTTGAGTATAAAATCTATGAGGTAAAAGAGTTGGACAATTTTACATTCTCAAATACTCTCTCTCTCTCTCTCTCTCTCCTCATTAGGCAATTTTCCTCCTCTTTTCTTTCTTTTTCTTTCTTTGGGTGATTAGACATATTCATTTAAGACAACTAAAATTAAGTCACAGGATTGGAAAAGTAGATTTAGATTGCTGATTTGAGCGTTAGACGGTTTATGCTGAAAAAAATTTCGACGATCCTCGATCGATTGTTCTCAGAGCAAGAGCTCGAGGTTGTAAGAACTTGTTTGACAAAGAGGAAGGAGCACGAAACCGTCTCCCCAACGACAATAAATTTAAGTGTTGAAGTGATTACTCGGCCTCGCTACATAACCAAAATTCTGCATCAACAATTATACATTTGTATGCATCTAGATTTATGGGATTAAGAGGTTCGGTCGTAACATCATTGAATTGTAATTTAATAATTGATCCCCCTTATTTTAATATTTGCTTATTGATTTAAGTTTTAAAAAAAAAACTTTAGATAGATGTTTCTTAAAGCTTACATGAACTCAATCAAGCATAGGAACGCGGATGTAATTTAATTCTGGCTGGGGCTAAAAGTAAAATTCGATGGCATTTCCTATGTATTAAAGTTACATTAACTGTGGGACACAATGAGTCTCGGTCATTCAGATAATAATTTGGAACCCATACTGCCCATGCGTTCATGTTTGCACGGCATATAATTCACTATAAAAGGGATTTGGCAACTTTATTTGCTTAGCCGTCTAAGTTCGAATCCGAAGAAATTACCGTATGCTCAAGTTTAAATTTGAGTTTTAGAAGAAGAAAATGGTTAAAATATCAATCTAAAAATACTCAAATTTAAGTTTTAAATGAAATGAGTGGTTAAAATATCAATTTGAACTTTGTCAATTCTCTTAACTACCTTTTAAACAGTATATATATTTAAAAAATGAATCACCCAACTTTATGTTTCATTCATTAGGAGGCAATTAGCATGAGATTCAAATCGCATGATTTATATACTCGACCAAGAAATCGGGGATTCAGAATAATTGTCTAAATTATTTATATTCTTGGTTGTCTAAATTATGTCTGGGGGACTAAGATTGAAATCCCATTGTGTTCTGACCAAATCAAAATAATTGCCTTGTTCTAGTGTTGATATGGTTACAATTGCTGTTTTATTTCTAGGAAATATACTTAGGCTATGCTTGTGAAGGAAATTAATCACAATGCTGCCAGATTCTAACAGTTCTTATATCTGGTGAGAGTCTAGCATGACTCTTTTATCCTGCAATACTTCGTAGTTTAGATAATGAGATAAAGTGATGAGCATATCATTTTCATGGAATCTCGTTGATATTTTAGCTTTAAGACCCCCCCCCCCCCCCCCCAAAAAAAAAAAAAAATCTTAAAGGAGATATTTTTGTTAAGATGCAAACTTGAACGAGTGCGAAAGGCACGATGCTGATGCCTCACAAAAAGCAAAAAGCAAACCTGCAAATTATCTCATTTATTTAAATTTAACCCACAAATTACAAAATTACGATATCAAACAGCGGATCCAAAAAAAAGAAAAATGTTTTCTTCACATTTCTTTTTGGGCCAATTAGCAATAAAATCATATTTAGATGGTTAATTCCTCTTTTTTTACTTCTCCAAAACGGATGGTTTAAATCTCACCCATTGGAAATCTAAGTTTCAACTCCTGTCAAAAGAAAAAAAAATATTTATTACTGTTTTATCACCTTTTCCTATAAAAAGGATAATCTTAAGAAATAAAAAACGATATCCTCACAATGATTCGGTTAAAGAAAGCAATAAACTCATACAGGCCTTGACATGTTTGGAGCCCCTCCCCATCATTCATCTTTATCTTCTACTATTTTTATCTATCCCCATTACCCCCTTAAGGGCATAGCTGATAACTCAAGCAAAGACGTTTAAAAAGGAAAAAAAAAATTAATCACAAAAAGTAAAAGCAGCTGAATATTAAATTGAAAAAGTCATAAAAAATTGATGTATGTGCCATTGTTTTATTTGCATGACTCAAGTAAGTCCCCTCAGCTGGGAATATAAAGGGGCTTCTGGGTTGTCTTTTTGTTTGAAGTCTTTGCTTTTTTTAAGAGACTGGGAGAGTTTCAACTCTTTTCTTGGTTCTCTGAAGATAAGAACCAACTCAGTTCATATATCTACATATATCAGACCAAGTTTTGGTTTTGTTTTTAGAGTCCAAGAGGAGATGTTGGAAGGCAAAGCTTTGATTGAAGATACAGATATGCCAATGAAGATGCAGTTGCATGCCATGGCTTGTGCTTCTCAAGCTCTTGATGTTTATGACGTTTTTGATTGCAAATCCATTGCTGCCCACATAAAAAAGGTACTGCCGTTTCCTCTCTCAACACTCCAAAAAATGATTTTATTCTCTTGTTTCTTGTTTGCTTTGGAGCTGAATGTTTTATGTTTGTGGAATTTGGCAGGAGTTTGACAAAAGGTATGGGGGAGGATGGCAATGCGTGGTGGGATCAAATTTTGGTTGTTTCTTTACACACACTGAGGGGGCATTCATTTATTTTCAATTGGAGACTCTCAAGTTTCTCATCTTCAAAGGCTCTTCTTCTCCTCCCACCAGTCATTGATGTCAAGCCGATTTGGTTGTAGGCAAAAGTTCTTGGGAGAGAACAAGTGAACACCACAAGGGGCAGACACAAGGACATGGGGCACATGTGTTTTCGGTTTTTTTTTTTTTTTTTTTTGTATTTTCCTATGTGATTTAGATCCTTGTAATGGGGAATGTAAAAATATCCTATCTTCTGTAAAAAAGATGATAGCTTAATTGGTCCCGTTTTTTTCCACTTTTGTTTCAATACATTCTCATTTGCACCATCTTTTACGACTTCATTGACTTCACGGGTGGTTAAGGTTAAGAGATCTAATGAAATGAAAAGATAATGTGGAATAAATTATTAAAAACTAATAATAATATTCAAACTGTTAACGCTAATTAGGAGAGGATGTCATATATTTCTTGATACAACCTGGGAGATCTTACCCCACTGCCTTCATATTCCTTAAATTGGGTTTAGGCATTTAATAGCAAAAGATCATTCCTGACCAATCATGTTTGGCAAATCCAACAAATTATACCATATGAATGGAAGCCAGCAACCAACAGAGAACATTGGGGGGGAAAATGAAGAATATAAATCAAGGAAAAAAAATATTAAAATAACTAAATTTGGCGACATTCCAAAATCCACGTTCATATTCCTTACAGGGATGCTCAACTCATTCAATCATTATGACATGCTCACTACCATCTATGATTAAAACTAAAATCAACTTTTCAGGACTCAGGGAAATTGTTCAAAGAATACTGATTAAAATCTCAACAGTCCATAAAATTTGGTTGGAAGAATATTGATCTCTTTAATTTGAAAAATCAACACTCCAATTTCACTTACCTTCCTCGCAAAATCACATGACCGGTGTCAACAGGGGCTTGTTACTAAAATGGGCCACCAAGTTTTCGATTACAATGTCTGCCATTGCCTTGCTGGTTTCCTCCGTATCACTTCCCACATGCGGCAAGAGGACTACATTATTAAGGCCTAGCAATTGTTCAGGAACTTCAGGCTCATTTTCATATACATCGAGCCCAGCTCCAGCCAACCTTCCTTCAAGCAAAGCAGATACCAGCCCCGGTTCATCTATATGTGCACCCCGTCCAATGTTGATGAGAATGCCACTGGGGCCTAATGCATCAATGACTTTGCGATCGACAATGTGGTGAGTTTCCTCTGTAAGAGAGCAAGCCACAACGAGGATTTGACAATTGGAGGCTAAGTCAATAATGTTTGTGTAGTATTTATAATTTGTATGTGATTTATCCGACCTAGAGTGATAACTAATAGGGCAACCGAAAACTTCTACTCTCTTTGCAATTGCTGATCCAATCCTGCCCAGTCCAACAATTCCAACAGATTTACCACTGAACTGAAAGAGAAAACAACAGACAAGATAATTAAATTTCAGAAGCAACAACAGATGGAAATATTAAAGGAGAAAATAGTAAATTCATAAAACAAATCAACAATCCAGAAATATTTAGCATGCCCTTGTACCTACAATTGAACACTCCCTACTTAAGCTAAGGTAGTGAAGTATGCAGAGAAGTGATTCTTCCTCCAATATATTTTCTCCAATATTGATAAAATTACCTGAAAAAAGCACCACAGAACATTCCAACTTGTCTCTTCACTGAATCTATCTTGAATGTGTTTGGATTAGGAATAAATAGCTTTCCATCTCATTTATAATCTATGCTTATTGGCGCACTTGGCTCTCCCAAGACTCAGAAGACCTACATATTTATGATCTAATATTTGCAAAATGGAGATTCACAAACTTGATCCTCAATTGTACTTAACCCGAAACTAGGACGACAAACAATTCAACTTCCTAAATCCAGTGATTAAACAGTTTGTTACAAAATAAAACACAGAACAATACAAATAAGGAGATACAGCAGCATTGTGCCGTACAATACAAATCAAATCAATCCAGACCTACCACACAATCAATGAAAATTTGCATGCAGAAAAGACAAATTCATGAACCAGAAGTAAATTGTACTTAGTTATGAATGATATCAAAATCAAATCCAATAAAAAGGAAAACTTTCCTAATTCATTCTCAGAAACTATCACTATCTACAAACCCATGCTCAAAAACAGAAGAACCCAGATGACAAACCTTAGAACCCAATTCAGAGTGACCATTTTTCCACTTTCCAGACTTAACAAACTCATCAAACTCACAAACCCTTCTCAGAACAGCCAAAACCAACCCAACAACCAAGTCTGCCACATCATCAGTCAATACATCAGGAGTGTTCGTAACTCTAATGCCCTTGTCTTTACACTTGTCCAAGTCAATCTTGTCCAATCCCACACTGTAACTTGCGACTATCTCCAAGGCGGGAAGTGAATCTATCAGCTCTGCATCAGCCCCACATTTTGTGTCACCTACCACAGCTTTGATGGCACTTGAATTTTCTTGAAAAAATTTGGTTTTGCAAGATTGAGTCCAGAGTTTAAAGAGAGCGAAGCGGGCTGCGAGTTCTTGTTCGAGGTAATTTGACATTGGAGTCGTCATAAGAACACCTATTTTCTCCATTTTTCCAGTGATTTTTCTGTTTGAATTTCCGTTTAAATCTGAGGGGTTGAGGCAAAATGGACGAGGAAATTACAGACAGATCCTTAACCTTAGGTGTAAATACAATTACTTGTGCACATGCTTGATTTATGACAGTTAAATCACCCTTGTGAGAGAAAATTAAAAGAACATTTGGGATGAGATTTTGGTACTATCCATTATGATGAGTACAAGTAAAAGTTGTTAAAAGGGTTTTTAAATCTTAGTTAAGAAATAAGTAAAAATTGTTGTTCCGTAGAGTCTACTCTCTCATTCATTGAATTCTTATCACGCATGTATTTATTATTACATAATTAATTGAAAGGTACACACAAATAGAAACTTTACGAGAGCACTCGAAACTTAATTCCAAAGCTTACAAGTCGATGCTTATGGTTTACCAACCATTTCAGCTGTTCTATAAATACCCCAATAACAGATGGCAATGCCTAAACTTATAATGTCTTTTGGACAAATTCTAAAATCTTCTAAAATTTTCCCTTGTTCAGTCCTATCACTTGAGCTCAAATATGTAATGATTAACATTTGATTGAAAAAAGAAAGCCTGAGCATTCGCTGACTCTATTTGATAATGAAACATTCAATAATATAAAATCATCGAAGTTCATGAAAGCATAAAATGATAACAAGATTAAGCTTGCAGGATATTTCATGTAATATTATCAAACCACTGGTGTCAATAATGTTTTCTTCCCAAAGTGAGCCCGCAAGCTTCCAACAACAAGATCAGCCATGGCTCTGTGAGTTTCCGCTGTTGTACTAGCTACATGAGGCAAGAGCACTACATTTTCAAGGCCAAGAATCTCCTCAGGCACATCAGGCTCATGTTCAAACACATCAAGTCCAGCGCCACCTAATCTTCCTTGAAGCAGTGCAGACACCAGCTCAGGTTCATCAACAAGAAGGCCTCTGCCAATGTTGATAAGTACACCCTTTGGGCCTAATGCATTAATAACTTGTCGATTTATGATGCATTGTGTTTCTTCTGTTGGGAGCATACAACGACCAGGACCTGGCATTTTGAAGCCAAGTCAACGAGGTTTGGATAGTATTTGTAGATTAAGTTTGGTTTCTCAGTTCTGGAGTTGTAGCTGATTATGCAGCCAAATGCTTCTGCTCTCTTGGCAATTGCTGTGGCAATTCTGCCCAGCCCAAGAATGCCAACTGATTTTCCAGTGAACTGATCATATACAGGCAAAAGAAAGAGTTAGATACAAAATAGATAGGAAGCAAAATGAAACGGATGACAAGAACCCCAGCTAGAGAACTTTGGGGACTAGAAGCTTTAACATGAATGAGCGAATTTCAGAAAAAAATTTAATTGCCAATCTGTGTAAGTGTTTGTGCCAAGTCAGACACTGTAATCTCGTTGTGCAGCTTTTTCAATGCTCTCAGAAAAAAATTTAATTGCCAATCTGTGTAAGTAAGTGTTTGTGCCAAGTCAAACACTGTAATCTCGTTATGCAGCTTTTTCCAGCATTGAAAAAGCTGCACAACGAGATTACAGTGTTTGACTTGGCACAAACACTTACTTACACAGATTGGCAATTAAATTTTTTTCTGAAATTCGCTCATTCATGTTAACAAAAAAAATGACAAACACTCAACCTTCAATGATAAATTTCAAATGCTAATAAAGAAACAGAAACTTCAAACCTTAGTTGTCATTTTGAACTCTCCCTTCTTCCACTTCCAACTTCTGACATATCTATCACTCTCACAAATCCTCCTCAACACAGCCAATATCAACCTGATGGCTAAGTCTGCTACATCATCAGTCAACACATCAGAAGTGTTAGCAACTCTAATACCCTTCTCTTTACACTTAGCCAAGTCAATCTTGTCCAAACCTACACTGCAAGTGACCACAATATCTAGTTTAGGCAAGGATTCAATCAGTTCTGCATCTGCCCCAGCTGCAGCACTGCCAACAACAGCTTCAATGGAATCTTTATGAGTGTTGATGAACTGTTTCTTGTCTTCAAAGTGCCATAACTTGAACATCTTGAAGCTTCTTTCAATTTCTTGTTCAAGATAATTTGATACTGGGCGCACCATAAGGACACTGATGTCGTTGTCCATGTTGTTGTCCATAAGCACACCTTGAAGCTTTTTTCAATTTCTAGTTCAAGATAATTTGATAGTGGGCAGATCATAAGCACACTGATGTTGTTGCTTTTGTGAGTGAATCTGATTCTCAGGGGAGTTTTAAGCGGTGGAAGAGGACGTGTTGTCTTGTTGTGAAAGTTTCATTTTTCTCTTAGCGGCAAAAGGAGGAGAAAATAAGTCACAGTAACTGGCAAATTTGCTGATAAGACAATCTGCAAGAGGAGAGGGGAATGAGGGTTTTACACTGGAATGTTCAATTAACAATTTCAATCCACACAGCTTTATTTAAGATGTGCTCTCTGCAAATATATTCCCAAATGCACTCCGAAAGTTGTGATCAAACTACTGGAGTCAACAATGGTTTATTCAGAAAGTATGCCTCCAAATTCTCAATCAGAATGTCAGCCATGGCTTTGCGAGTTTCCTCAGTGCACTACATTTTCGAAGCCAAAAAAGCTCCTCAGGCATTTGTGGCTCATGTTCAAATACATCAAGTCCAGCACTAGCTACCCTGTATTCAAGTAATGCAGAGACCAGTTCAGATTCATCCACATGAACTCCTTTTACGATGTTGATGAGAAAACCCTTTGGACCCAGTCCATTGGCGATTTCAAGGTCGATGAGGTGGTGAATTTCATCTTTTAAGGGACAAGAAACAACCAGAATTTTGCAGTTTAAAGCCAGTTCAAGAAGATTTGTCTTTTGTGTTTGGTTTTTCTGCTTTGAAATGGTAACTGATAAATCAGCCAAATGCTTCAGCTCTCTTTACCACTGCCATGCCTATTCTTCCTAAACCAATGATGCCTACTGATCTTCCAGAAATCTAAAAGAAAGTAAAAGAAGAGCAAGCAGTTGTATAACAATTACATTAGTATGAGTGCCATGGAATTTGAATATAGTCTAACAGGCAGTGTGAGCATACATATATCAGTTATCATCTGTATATTTAAATTGCAAACCCAGGAGAAAATGTACCCAAGTATCTAGTTAATTAATCAAGAAATAAGGCCAAACACCATAGTTGTCAACTTATACTTCCCATTTCTCCATCTTCACTACTCAAAAACCAGTCACATCAGGGGTGTTGGTGACCTGAATTCCTTCTCCTTGCACTTAACCAAATCAATCTAGTCTAACCCAATGCTGCAAGTAGCCACAATCCCAGTTTAGGCAATAAATCTATCAGTTCTGCATCGGCACCAACCGCTACTGCATGCCACAGCTCCAATGAAGTCGTTATGATCATTGAAAAACTGTCTTGTCCTCAAAGATTCATAACTTCAAGAGCTTGAAGTGCTTCTTGAGTTTTTCTTCAAGGTATGTGTTCATGGGACAGGGCATAAGAACACCTTAAGAATCCATTTTCTTTCTTCAATTTTTCACTTTATTGTTTTTCGTAGATTGGTAGTTGATGTGTAGATATCTTCTCTGGCATCTCTGCTGATTGTTGCAGATCAATATTTTTGGAGAGGAAAGAAGGTTGATTTAACCCTATAGTTCTTTAAAATTCACACTCTGAAACAAGAAAAGGTTGGCAGAAAGGATTACTGCTTTTTCAGCTTAGTCTTTATCTTCTCTAATCACTACTGTATCTACTTAAGTTGTTTTTCTCCATCCTTTTATCTCCGGCTAAACCATACCTCCTAACTATTAAGGATAGGACTTTAAACTTAGTACGGCTCTATTTAAGATTACTTTCATGAGATTACAAGAGTTTTTAAAAAGTTAGAATTAATTTTAGTGTTTGATTTTTTTTAAAAAATCACTTTTATCAAAATTATATCTCGCCACACGTTAAATTTTATCAAGTATCTAACTAATTCCTTTTTTAATAAATAATATTTAACTAATTGTACTCACAACTACTTATTTCTATAGTACACTACTACTTATTTCTACAATACAGCTTACATAAATTAGGTATCTGCGATGTCAAATCAACATTATATGTAACTGTTGCAATTTAAGAACTTAATTAAAACATGGTGCTTAAGATCTTAAGTAATTGGTTAAGGATTCGGGACAAATTGCACCAGGGCCTTAAAACAATGTTCTTTCCATAAAACAGACATCAGCGGCAGCAGTAAGATGGGGCCTTCAATCGGTCTTGAACTTGCATCTTTCATGAAACAATCAAACTACTGGAGTAAGCAGCGGTTTGTTCAGAAAATGAGCTTCCAAATTCCCAAGTACAAGGTCAGCCATAGTTTTGCGGGTTTCCACTGTGCCACTTCCTACATGAGGCAAAAGGACTACATTTTCTAGACCAAAGAGCTCCTCGGGTACATGAGGCTCATTTTCAAACACATCGAGCCCAGCTCCACCTAAACGGCCTTCAACCAGTGCAGACACCAGCTCACGTTCATCCACGTGAGGACCCCTCCCAATGTTGATGAGAACACCTTTTGGTCCCAAAGCATCAATGACTTCACGATTGATGATATGGCGTGTCTCTTCCGTTAGTGCGCATGCAACAACCAGAATGTGGCAGTTGGAGGCCAACTCAACTACACTACGATAGTATTTGTATTTCGAATTTGGTTTCTCCGTTCTTGAGTAGTAGTTGATTGGGCAGTTAAATGCTTCAGCTCTCTTAGCAACTGCCAGGCCGATTCTTCCTAGCCCAATAATGCCAACTGTTTTTCCAGTGAACTGAAAGAAATAAAAAACAAAAAATTGCCATCATTGAAATTCAAGAGGCAAGACAATGACACAAGACTCATAGGTGGTCGTCATTAATCCAGAGCGATCTGATGTATTCAGAAAAGCATCACAAATCACAAAACAATTAAAGGCAAAATAACATGCAGATATGGAACTTCCCCAGTGCTCTTAATCATGCTAAGTATACCACAGATAAACTGATATGAAGTAATAAAAACTAAAAGATGAGAACCTAGTTACGCACTAAATGTTGTCTTCATTCACACATTCATCAAAACAATTAGGCTTTGATTTATATAGCAAAGAGGAGGGATTTCTCAAGGGGAAAGGAAACGAAAACATGGCAAGAGAAGATCTATTGACAGAGTTTTTTTTTTTTTTTTTGGTTGGGGGGGGGTGGTGTTACAGTCCAGCATGACAATGAAGATTTATTAACCACCAAACTTATTACATAGTTTACTAGCAAAACTGCTCTCGCTGAAAGGATTTGACCTCTTAATTTATCAAATCAGGAACCTGATAGAAGTTAATTGGAGCAAAGACAACCTTGCATGCTTGAAGTGCAAAGTCCTGTAAAGGTCAAGGTAAAAGTAGAGATAAAACAATGGCCAAAAAATCTTCTAATAACACCAGTAATCATAAGAAACATGCTTTTTCTCAGTTTCCCTGTAGCTACAACAATCAAATTCATACAAATCTTAATTCCATATCTTAGTTCTAGCTTAACTCAAAACAAACATATGGTAATCTTTCTAACAGCATCTACTGACTAGCCAAAGTGATACTCATTTGGCAAAATATCACTCTCAATTCAGATACCCAATCAAAAAAAAAAAAAATTCAGTACGTCTGTATTATGCATGACAAGTCTAGACCCTCAAGTACATCTGTATGACAATTTTGCATTCCCTAGAGCTGCTTTCAGGTGCATAACATAAAATAAATGGATCCTCAGAACAAAAGTATGAGCAATATTTGAGATGAAGCCTTAACATCAGTAACATCCACAAAAACAGAATCCAAAAAGGATATAAAACAGAAGCTCTCTCAATTAGTGTCCAAGGAAATCCCTTTCAGTTCTTTCACTTTTTCTGGGTATAACAATTAAAGCCTCAAGCTACTTCTCGAGTATCATATGCATTAGTATTCTCACAGTCCATGGCTATACTCAAAATGTTAATCTCACACAAGGGTAGAGCCCAGAGTCAGATCAATCTCTGAGGTTTTGTACCCTCTGCAAATAAGTAAACCATCTGAGTATAGAAGATGAGTATGAGAATAGAAGAACTCCATCTTAAAGGATAACATCACTTAATGGAAAACCAACCCTTCACCGAAAATACAACATAAATCACACAAATCAACACTAAAGAGAAAAAGAAAAGAAAGAACTAAGCAAAACATTTCTCATACAAATTGGTGCTTAAAACAACTCAACACTAAAGAGAAAAAGAAAAGAAAGAACTAAGCAAAACATTTCTCATACAAATTGGTGCTTAAAACTGAAATCAATACTACCATCTCATCGCGATAGAAACAACACCATCATCTCAAATGCTAGTCTTTCAAACAAATTTTGTCAAGTTATTTAGTCAAAATCTACATAGGTACACAATCTAACACACATAATTTATGGTACTAACTTTCAGGTTGCAGAAGTTTTAAACGGTCGGTGATAAATGTTCTTTCATCCAGTAGCATCAACGCGAAACAATTTTTACCACCAATTCATGGAAATTGAACACGCGGGCGATAAAAAAAAATAATACAAAACAACAACAACCACCACCAAATATTTTTACAATCAATGAACAAAATATCCACAAACCTTAGTGGTCAGCTTATAATCCCCCTTCTTCCACTTCCCACTTCTGACATACCTATCGCTCTCACACAACCTCCTCAACACAGCCAGCATCAACCCAATGGCCAAATCCGCCACGTCATCAGTCAACACGTCAGGGGTGTTAGTAACTCTAATGCCCTTTTCTTTACACTTGGCCACGTCAATCTTGTCCAATCCCACACTAAAACTCGATACAATCTCAAGCTTAGGCAAAGCATCAATCAGTTCAGCGTCCGCACCGGCCGTCGCGTTCCCGACAACCGCACGTATGTTGTTTTGTTGTGCTTTTAAGAACTGGGTTTTGTCTGGAACAGTCCAGAACCTGAAAAGATTGAATCTTTTCTCGAGTTCTTGCTCCAGGTACGTGTTCATGGGACAGGCCATCAAAACACCGATTGACTCCATTCAACCGAAATCACAAAATGAACCCACGTTGGATTTCCGTCAAGGCTGATGAGTTTGTTAGATTTTATTAAAGGATGGTGAGGGAGAATTGCGTGGGATGTACTCGTTTCCTCCAAAATATCTTATATACGCTTTAAATTATAACACTCTTACATTTTACACATACATCTCTCTTTTTTAATTACATGAGATTATAAATTATAACATTCTCAAATTATATATATATATTTTAACTATATAAAATTAATATTTAAATTATAATAATTTGTATTATATAAAAATATAATTAATATTTATAATTAAATTATTATTTGTAGGAGTTTAAATTATTGTCCTTCAATATTTACTATAGGATCCGAGCTTCAATGATTACACATATATGATTTAAAAAATTAGAAAAATAAAAAAATAACTACAATTAAATCCTTATAATACAAAACCCATATTCTCAAAGTTGGATAAATAATCAAGAATGCCAAACCATATATAATTAGTAATTCAGAATAAATTTTTTACTTTTTCATATTAGTCAAATAAATAATCAAGTATATTCAACTTCAATTAAAATAAAAAATTATTTAGAGAATTCTTAATTTTTTCAAGTAGATCAAGTTAAATTTGAGAATACTCGATCTTAATTTAACCTTACCTAATATTCATTCAACAAAAATTTTACTTTTCACATAAATTTAGTAAGTCGTCGAGCATTCTCGACTTAAATTGAAATAAAAAATTTCATTTTAATTGAGTCGAATAAAAATTCGAGTATATTCTACTTCAGTTATGTTATTATGTAGAAGGCATGAGAGAGAAAAAAATGTAGATGGATGATTTTGTAGGGTATTTTTAATTTTTAACACTTTTATAAGGCATATGTATATAATAAGATATAAATTTGATATTTTAGTAGAAATGATATATATTTAAATAAAAACACTCGGATTGTGATGATGAATTGAAGTGTTACGTTGTCTTATTTTTTTTATGATTTCCTAATGAAGGGCATAGTTTTTTTATTTTGCATCAAATAGGCCCCTAACTCAACTCTTTCAATCATTCAATATTTCAACTTCCGTAAATGAGGATCCTTTTGGTACATATTTTAAAATTATGTCATTCCTTGATAAATTGAAATACTAAAGGGACTCATATTTATTACCAAATTTAACATTCTCTGTTCTGTTTGTATCCTATATTTTTGGAAGCTTTTGTATTGGTTGGTGGACGGCGGTGCTTTCTGTGCTCCGTTAGCTAGTGGAAGAAAGTAACATTCCCACGGAACTTTCGCGCTGTACAAGGACTACGGCGTCGTTTTCCGAGAGTCAAAATGTTTTTATTTTTAGCAATTCATTGACTCAAGATCCTAAAAATATCGTATCAAAGTGATTAATTTTAAGAATTCGTTTATTTTTTATATTTTGAAAAATGTCACGAGGTACTCCTACATTTAAACATATGAGATTTTTATTCTTTTTTTTTTCTCTTTCCCTTTATAATAATACACTTGCAACAATATATTTAATGATATTAAAAAATGTTAATTTATTAATTAAAATAAAAATTGAAGTAAATTTTCTATTATGTAACACTATATTTAAAATAAAAATTAAAAAAATTTATTATTATTATTTTATTTTCAGGGTTAATTTGGTAACTTAAATTTTTTATAGATAATTTTTAGTAAGACAGTAAGATATTATACATAATTTTAAGTTTGTGGGTATTAATTTATTTATAAATAATTATAAAAAGGATTGTTGCAAGATATAAAAAATACTAATTCTTATAGGTGGATAATTATTGATTAATTGGCTAATTAGATTTTTTATGGATAAACTAATTAATGCTCTCAAGATTAAGTTATTATTATTGTGACAGGATAAAAGTGTTAAATATTTAACAATAAAAATATTTTGAGATATTTTTTAAAAATATATAAACTAAACTGACACTTAATTAAAAAATAATAATAACTAAATGAATATTTATATGTCTTAAAATGATAAGCTTTTATAGATACATTTCGATATTTCATCACAAGGTGCTGAAATGTTATGCTTGACTAATCAATTGCCTCATAAAAGACAAGGGTAATGATAACATTGATAGGTCCGTAAATGGGCCCTCAATTGTAATTTTGTGGGATTCATCAAATTAAAATATAAAAAATTTACCGTAATTACCTATAATATCATTTGGCTGAGAAAATCTCAGCTTGATTAGCGGAGAACGTACTGCCTCAATAAACTGAGGTAACATGCTCAGTCCACATAAGGTGTTATTTTTACCAAACACAATTGACATGAAAACTATTTTAATTTAATTAAAATTCTTAGTTTGAAACTTGAAAATATAATTATATTAAATATTTGTTAATAAAATTTTATCGCCCTAATAATTTTACTTGATTCAAATATAGAATAGTCAAAATTTAATGTGATTTTCACCAATAAAATATTTTATTTGATGTACTCCAAATAATAATAATAATAATAATAATAATAAACTGAAATCTAGCGGAGGATTATGTGCATAATCACATCAACTCTAAGCTTATACTACTACTCAAATTTGGAAGCGATTGAAGTTGACACTCCAAATTTGCTTTCCTTCAGCTTCGAGGGCTATTCGATTCCCACTTGTTCAATAAATGCACCACGCCCGTTGACCGTAGCCTTTCCGTCTGGTGGTGATATTGGACTATTCAATCAATTTGAAGATCTAACAATATTTATAAAAGAGTATTTAAATAAAATTTTATTTCTTATTTAAAGAATTATGTCAGTATTAAATATTTCAAAAGACACATTAATTTAGATTATTTAAATAAAATTTATTTCTTATTCTTTAATATTGAAGAGTAAATTTCTCCCTCTTCTATTAATATTTTATTATTATTTATTGAAAAGATATAACTGGTATAATTATTATTTATGTTTCTATAATGAATTAAATTTAATAGAGAGAATGATTTGATTAAAATAATATTAACTTATTTTAATTTGATGAGTCTTTTGAAGAAAATTATATTTTTTCATTCACTTGCCACATCAATAGTAAATTAAAATTTAAAGAGTAAAATTTAAATAATTTTTTGGAGATGCTCTAACAATATGTATCGGTTCATGCGACCAGGTATGTCTGTGAACGTCTCTGCATTTGATTTTCTACATTTGACTTATTTTGTTTCATTGATTCTTTGTTTACGTATTTTGTGCTGTTCCTTCATTCAGATCGTCTGGTGGCCTATTTCCTTCCAAAGCTCGAACTATCTGCTTGGAACAGTAGTTGCAAAAGGTTTATAAAGCCACCATAGGGTGCAGGATCTCACACTTCAATTCCCAGTATGATTATGGCTTTATTTGAATGCTAAATTGGAATCTATCATTTTGTCAAAATATTTGTAATTAGGGCCAAAACACAATTAAGCTGCTCACTAAGGCGTTGGAATCCAAACACAATGGGGCGGAGGCAATTCGTTTACAAATTCCTCGAGTCAACTGAGAGAGGGAATTCACTTGTAACCGTCTAGTACCTGGTGGAACCACCAGGCTCATTCATGGCCGATGCCCTGGAGATTGACCTGCACGGAGAAGCAAACATTTACAGCTCCCACGTAAACAAGGAGTTGCGCGGCGGCTACAAAACGAAGATTTAATAAAATATAAAATGATGACGTACAAAAAAGAACCAACCTCAATAAAAGGGTAAAATAAATTAGGTTGGTAAATATTATCGCTCTCAAATTTCTTAATGTAAGACCCGATTTAAGAAAAATTAACAAAATTTATTATATTAAAATACGAAATAAATAAATCCAATTTTTTTTTTTCATGGCCTTGTTAAGCTGACTAGAAAAAATTATCTATGAGATAAATATTATGATCATAGAGTCAATGACTATATATGATCTCCAAAATAATAATATTGATCATGATTTTATCCATTAAATTTAGAACACCTAAATTTTAGATTTCGTTTCTCACAAAATTGTATTCCCTATATCCAGAGCCGGCTTATTAACCAATATTCTTAACCTCCCCCATAGATAGAATGGGTAATACGAAAGAAAAATGGTAGAAAGACAGTAAGTCATAGATATTGCTTCCCTGTCCATCCTCGATTTTTGCTGCTTTGACTTCTCAAATCGAACTACCACCATCCAATCATCACAGGTTCAACTTATCAAGTGGTAAAATAACATCCGAGTTCCTGTACTTTCATGCTTTATCAAATAAGGGTATAGGTTATACAATAATGTCAAGTGAATTGCAAACCTTATCCAAGTGACTGAAATGCCATTTTGAGGTCAAGCAATTGCCTAGATTTTGATTCGGTCAAAATGAAGATTGTAAAAGGGTAACTTGGCAATTTAAGAAAAAACCGTGGATCTATTTGAATAAATGAGAAGAGATATAATGGATTGAGAAAACACAAACAACAAGGGGGCTGAGTATTATATCTCCATTTTTGGAATATAAAACAGAAACCATGTTTCCACTTTTGCCCTTTTTTCTTTGTTTATTCTCCGTAACCCAACTCATGTCGTAGAACATGCACCCCACGTTCCCTCAACGCGCACACACTCACACACAAAAGAAATAGCAAAAACAAAAAAACTTCCCAAAATTTGTCAAGATCACTAAATCGTTAGCCAAAAAACACATTTCTGAAAAATCATTTGGAAGCCATTCCTCTCCCCTGTTCCTTCTTTTTTCTCTCTCTTTCATTTGTTCCATTCATAACAAAGTTTAAACTGCAACATTAATTGCATGCATTAATTTGCTGCTATTGGTATTGTTTCTTGTTCGCCTGTACGGAACCCTTTTGTGTGAGTAACAACAAAAGAAAAACATCGAAAATGGTTCGTGCATTGGAGCAAGAACAAGAGAATTATAGGTCAAGGTTGTTTCATTTCAAAGGGTTGCATGATACAGGGAGGCATGCAAAGAGCTTGAGCATCGAGAGTGCGAGTAAATTAGGTGATGCAGCATCTTTTGATGAGGCACCACCCACATATAGAAGCCAGGGACCTAGAAGTGATCACCCTTTGGAGAAGCAGCAAATTGGGCGTGCCTTTGGTCGAAACATGATTCCTAGGTCTCCGCTGACCAAGGATGATGCCGCGACACAAAACTATGAAAGGCTGCAACAGGGTAATCCAAATGATTTGATCATGATCGTTGTGTTATGTAAATGTGACATGAAAAATCTCTGTAACTTGGTACCTTTGTGAGTGTGACTTTAAACAGATACGGAACAAATGAAGGAAAGATTTGCGAAATTGCTTTTGGGAGAAGATATGTCTGGTGGAGGAAAGGGAGTCTCATCAGCTTTGGCATTGTCAAATGCCATTACAAATCTTGCAGCTTCTGTATTCAGTGAGCAAGCGCGTTTAGAGCCAATGTCAGCTGAGACAAAGGCAAGATGGAGAAAAGAAATTGATTGGCTTTTATCTGTGACTGATCACATTGTTGAATTTGTTCCTTCTCAGCAGAAATCCAAGGACGGAACAAATATGGAGGTTACAATCAATTAATCTTTACCTGGTTTGTAAATCTTCTCTGTTTCCTTTTTCCTATGGAATCAAATTTTCACAGAGAGGATCGTGTTTGTTTGATTGAACAGATAATGGTGACGCGGCAAAGAACTGATCTTCACATGAATATCCCCGCACTGCGGAAGCTTGATGCAATGCTTGTTGTAAGTACAGTCATTTTTCATTCAAATTGTTGATTAATGCACACGATTGACTGTTTTTCGATGAATATCACAAAAGAGAAATGTCCTTAACGGTGTCTTTTTTTTTTTTTTTTCCCCGCCTTCTCTCTGATATACAGGAGTGTCTAGAAAATTTTAAGGACCAATCTGAGTTCTATTATGTTTCAAAAGATGCACCTGATTCAGAAAAAGGAAACACCAAGAGAAGTGATGAGAAATGGTGGCTGCCTACGCCTAAAGTCCCCCAAAATGGTCTATCTGATATGGCAAGAAAATTCCTGCAGTACCAGAAGGATTGTGTAAACCAAGTACTTAAAGCAGCCATGGCTATAAATGCTCAAGTTATTTCTGAAATGGAAATCCCAGAGAATTACATAGAAACTTTGCCCAAGGTAACAAGGAGCCTGATTAAACTGTTGCATACGAATTCTTGTCTTTGACCAAATTCGTCATTGTTTTTATGGTTATTTGTTAGAATGGGAGGGCAAGTCTTGGGGACGCGATCTATAGGAGTATCACAGTTGAATTCTTTAATCCTGACCAGTTCCTATCGACAATGGACTTATCATCAGAGCACAAAATCTTGGACCTAAAGAACAGAATTGAGGCATCCATAGTGATCTGGAGGAGAAAGATGAACCAAAAAGACGGAAAATCAGCTTGGGGTTCAGCTGTGAGCTTGGAGAAGAGAGAACAGTTTGAAGAGAGAGCGGAGACCATCTTACTCATTCTTAAACAACGGTATCCTGGAATCCCTCAATCTTCACTAGACATCAGCAAAATCCAATTCAACAAGGTAAATATGTTTGTTTCTTTTTTACTAATTGGCTACACACTGTGTGATGTTCTACGGACTTATTTAACTATTTGTTCCCGGCTTTAACAGGATATTGGGCAGGCTGTTCTGGAAAGTTATTCAAGAATACTTGAAAGTTTGGCTTTCACAGTCCTGTCGCGAATCGAAGATGTACTCTATGCTGATTTTGCCACTCAAAATCCATCACAAGCAGCACTGATGAGAAATTCCATGAGGTGTCCCTCTTTTTCAGCAATAGACAGGTTAATTACTCCCTTGGATGAGACAGAAAGGCCGAGCTCAGTGGAAGGAATGACACTACTGGATTTTATGGGTTGGGGTTCAGGTTCAGATCAAGCTGAGAGTGAAGGGAAGAAGGAACAGGAAGAGGCTGCTGATGAACCAGTGAAAGATGACGAAAAGTTTACAATACCAAAAGGTCCAAAACTTACTCATGTTGTGACCAGCAAGAGGGTTTCCTACCTAGAAAACTTAGGTGGCCTACGAAGCCCGACTGCCAGGCATTAACAACTGTAGGGAAGAAGACAAGACATCAAGAAACAGACAAACTGAATCCAGAAAGAGCGACACTAATGTAAAAGGAAAAACAGAACAAAGAGAGAAAGCCAATCCTGCAAATGTAAATTTCCATATGCACATAAATTCGTGGAGTCCTTTTGGTTGTGTGATTAATTGTCCCTTTTCTCACAATCTTCCTTCCTTTTGTAAATAGGGAAAAATGAGTAAATTCACTGTGTTTCAAGCATTCCAGATTTGATTTCTTAAATTCACTGTGTTTCGAGCATTCCAGATATGATTTCTTTCAGTAATCACTTTTTAGTTCATAGCTACTGAAATGCAATTTTTTAATTGCATTTTTAAACAAATTGTGATTGTGTCTAAGAGTTGACATTCTTTCTTCGTTTATAGTCATGCCAATATTGCAATGGCTCAGGGTGTGCAAGGAACCAATTCATCAAATCTAAATAGTAAGCTATTGAAATTATCACCAAAATTAGAAGCTCAGAAACTAGCTAAGTCCAGAAAGGTTAAACTCCAATGTAGGAAACATCATTAATTGCATGATAGCAGGAATAAATGATGGCTAAACAACAAAGATTGATACTCAAGTAGTCGTGCGCATAAATTTTCAATTGAAGCAAATATTTTGCCATTAATAACAAGGGGAGTCTTAAGTAGGATTTTGGACAAACCTACAAGTTTACAATAGCAAGAAGATACATACAATGAAAAGTAAAAAAGTATGAGAATCGGAAACTAATTTAGATCTTGCCACGTGGTCCGAGCTTTGGTGGAAGTTGAGGGCCCTTCTTGATTGGTAGAATGTCACCAGTAGCTGTGGCACTGAAGTAAGCAAGGGTTGAACCTCCTCCCAATATCAAGAACTTGAGCAATAACCCTCTCTTAGTAAATGGAGCCGCAAATGTCTCAAAGAACTTGCTCTGGAATTTCAATGTGTGCATGCTATAAGCTAGGCTTCAACATTATAAAAGTTCTACATCTTAGGACACAAACAATATTTTACGACAAAGAGATGGATCTTGCAAGACTCAACTTGAGATTGACTAACTCATGGATAACTGATATACAGAGACATTGTACATTCCGCTACAAATTTAGCTCTTTTTCGATTTTCATTTTTCTGGCACATGGATGTATGCTGAAATCGTAATGTCATGCTTTTTTTTTTTTTTTGCTTCTATTACCATTCGATGTCCACATGAAAAACAGTAGAACAAAGTTTTCATAGCTCAGTCGAACAAAGTTTTCATAGCTCAGTCGGTTAGAGCACCCGTTTAGTAGGTTCAACTCTCAATAAAAGCAATCGCAAAGTTTTCAGTTATTTATGAATGATTCAATGATTTTTGTGTATGCTCAGTGATCCAATGAAGTTTACAGGATGGCAGTATGCGAAAGATTTTGTTGTTAAACAAACCTGAAGAGAGTTGTATGGTGAAGGAGCATCTGAACCGTACAAGTCCCACTGGCCCGTAGTGTTGCCCAAATCCTCCAAATCAAAGTACACACTCTTATCACCATACTTAGCTATTACGGCACCAGCCCTGCGTCATACCAAATTGAGCATATATAACTAACGATTTAACTACATAAGCAAAGCTTTAAGGCAATTCATTAAGAAAAATGTATACTTGAAGCTCTTGGGTCTGAAACTCTGGCGAGTTGGCCTGACGGCGAGCTTAGTTCCAGCAAGAGAGCTGCCTCCAAGGCCTTTGATGGTGGCTGGTTGCACAGCAGCTATGGTTGCAAGAGATGCCATGGCCTTGGTTTGTTGTAAATTCTTGACTTGCTTACTTGAAGCGGATTGAGTTAGCTGGAGATTGATTGTAATGTTGTATGCATTTTTGGGTTTTTGATACTCTGCATGGACCTCAGCAGGACACGTGGCGAACTGGGTTTTGTTTCGAGAGATATGGAATCCCATTTAGGCGGTGACATGTGGACGAGAGCTGGATAAGCCTATCCTTCATTGATATTCTAAAAAATTGTTCTGGTTCAGTGATATTTTCTGAAATGTCCCGCTTCGATATATTATATATAAAATGGCTCAGGACAAAAGAAAAAAATCACTAGCTAGAATAGTAAAATAAAAATAAAAGAAACCTTTCAGACTTTTAGATAATCTTTTGAACTTGTCTAGTTAAATGAATTGAGCTAGAGTAAAGATTTTCCATTAAAGTGATATTCCTAATACTTCATTCAAAACAAAATGATAATAAGTCAGTGTATAACTTTAGCATTCAAGGTTTATCCATTTTCAATTATATTGATCATTAATTAATTAATTAAGATGTGAATTCATTATTTAAATGAAAATACGAATATTTGTATAAATAATTTGAAATGTGAGAAAAATAGGAAAGAGAAATACCGAAGTAGCCATTCACAATAATTGACAATGACAAGTCTTTCAGTACACAACATTAAGTAATCAGCGAAGGCAACTAAAAACTTTTAAACTGTTGATAAATCTGCAATCTCTCCTAATCTCTCCCTTTCCTCCTACTAAAACCTTGTAATTTGACAGTTTCAAAAAACCAGATGAGAACCTATGAAAGAAGTGTTGTGCGTTCTGTCCAAATGCAGTCACATAAGGCCGTGTTCTGGGATCTGTGGCAATCTCAGAATCAATCTTGAGTAATCCTCTTCCATTTTGAATGTCAATGAAGTATTGATTATCAAAATATAAAGTTGTAGCATCATTTTGGGCAAAGGATATGTCAGATAACGTAGGATTGCTGCAAATCATCTCCAGCATTCCTGAAAATGCTGGTGACAATGTATCATTCTTTATCGGCCACAGCCTGTTTTGGAAGTTCCGGCAATGGCTTATGCCTAGAGTGTGAGACCCTGGAAGCGCATAACAGAGTTAGAAAAATGTAGCATTTTAACATAACGTATATGATGGCCAAGCCATCTTCCAATTTGGCTCCTTACTGCATGTTTCCTTTCAGTCTCTCTTATAAACGTCTGCATTTTTTAAAGTCTGGACCAACAATCCAATAGACAACGTATTGTTAAAAGGGAAAATAATTAAAAATAAAATGCATGCATTATTAGCAGATAGAAGAAGTAAATTATATTTTTAGTACAAGTTGTGTAGCCATGAGGGCAACTCCATCTTCTAAACTAATGTTCTTCTGAAGGAAAATCTGAATGAATTCGTTGACAGAAATATCACAAGTCGGAAGCTGATTATCAGCTCTCTCCTTCTTTGCTGATACGGCATCTCTTCTTCCTGTTAAAACCTCTACTTATGGTCCTCCAGACTGGAAACTGGAGACACAAAGTTTCTTGAGTATGGAGAAAGCAAATACAAGTTTATAGATTTTTTTTCAAAGTTTCCTTATCTTTCAAGAAACTGATGTAGCTTACCAGATATACAGCATCCCTTGCAGCTAAATGGATAGGATCAGCACAGGAAACTGTTTCAGGACAAATTGTTTCAATGGAGCTCTTTATCTCATTGATAATATCAACCTTCCGGGTTTCGAAATTCTTGTCGGATAATGTTTCTGCTGTAATCCCATTTGAGTTTCCAAGAAGAATTGATCCATCACAACCCTGTAGTAAAATGTAACAAACATAAGCAAAGCTTGGAAACCAAAGATCATTTATATATATTACTTGTGAGACAAGAAAAAGAAAAATCTTTGCATCGACTTGACAGTCATGAAAAGCCAGTCTAAGAATGGCAGCAGCAGAAGAAATATCATTCAACATATTTCTTTTCATCTCCCCTTTTACTAGCATTTCTGCGCTGGGGCAACTCTTTCTATAAAGATGAATCATAAGTTCCCCCTTTCCACATGCAAAGAAGCAGCAAGAACCCCACAAAATCAACACCGCTGTCAATTCTCTTAATCCCATTTTCATTTTTCAAAAATCACAAAGAATTATAAGGAGAAAATTTTTGTTTTTGGAGTAAATTTTTATCACATGGAAATGCCAAGTTCGTTTAAATAATGGACTTGTTTCATAGTTTGGGAATCTAATGACATTTAGTGAGCCTGAAGTACAACGTCAGCGGGAATGTTGTATCGGAAAATTGGAAAACGTTGTTGGCTAGTAAATTTTTGTTTCTTCTTCTGAGTAACTGAAACTGTTAAAGGCTAACTTCAAGCCTATAAAACAAGAAAACAAACAAATCCCCATCATTATAATAATTAGACACTAAAAGTGGAAAATGATTTTGAATATCATTCAAGCATTTAAGTGTGGGTTACTTTTGGAGTCAGACAAATTTAATTCCTACCTTCAAAACAAGTTAGACAAGAATTTATGGTAAAAAAGAAGCCTATGATCTCTTTCCTTCTATATCAAAATTACACTGTGTGTGGGTGTGGGTGATCTGGCAATTTTATTGATTTGAATGAAAAAACCATTTATGAAAGGAAGAGGTTGCTGAATTTCGCCAATTCTTTGAATTTTGTAGAATGTCATGTGATGCCCAAATCCATGCTATGTGATGTGAATGTTTTAAGAGCAAAATTTAAGCTTATAATAGATAATCCTCACTTTAATTTTTTTTTTTCTTTTTCTTTCTCCAGTTATAGGAACAATCAACATGCATGTTTTAGGCCACTAATGCCTTTGCTCAGTGGTGGGTTTGAGTCCCCCATATGAGGGTTTAAGGGAAAAAAAAAACTCTGAAAAATATGTGTGAGGAAGATAAATAACTAAATATATCTTTTCAAATATTAATGTGGAAATTTAGAGTTAGAAGTTTTGTCTTTAATTAGTGTAAATTTTTAGGTATATTTGACAGGCACTTGTAGAGTACTATAAATATATAAATTCAAACTTCCCATTAATGGTATACATTGTACAAATCAAGATAAATGCACATTTAAGGTTTAAATTTTATTGTTAGCATAAAATAAAAATGAAAATTTCTTGAAAGAAAATGAAAATATGTTACATCACACCACAGCTTTTGTCCAGGGCATCCCAGCTGATTGAGGCCCAAAAGTAAATGTGGACAATCTACAAAGAGAACTGAAAAAACAAAAATTGGGAGCACTTTTAAATGAGAAAATAAATAAGTGTATGCCTTTTGACATTCCTCTAAATTTCTTATCAAATCCCTCCTCGATCAAAACTACATAAATAACTAAACATAATTTTTTTCCCTTGTTCATTTTAATTGAAAATGATTTTAAAAACTCAAGTAAACTATTCGTTTAATAATTTTTTTACAGCCACCCCATTGTGTAAGTTATATTTTTCTAGGACGTGATTTAAGGATAAGACAATTGCTTTCAATTTATGAATTAAGGAATTATTTAACATACATTGACCATATATTAGGGGATCCATGAATTAATATTTTGTAGATTAAAATAGGATATTTTAGGAAATTGAATTTTAAAAGGGGTGTGATAACGATTTTTTAGGACTGTTAAAAGCTCCACTCAATTAAAGAAAGAAAGACAGAAAAAAAAAATAAAAAAAAAATAAAGAGCAATTAAAGAGCAACAAAAGCAGTTTTTCTGAATTTTCTTTCTTTCTTATCTTCAAAACTCACGATGTCCCTCATCACCTCATCACTTCACTGTCTGAAACTCTCATCTCCCAAAACTCACTTTGTCAATGGCTCCACTCCTCTTACTCGCCTCTCAAAACCCACTTCCACTCCTCAAAATCTCGCCTATTCTTCGTTTCCTCAAATCAAGGCCATGAAAAAAATTCAGGGCAGAGTTGTTTGTGCATCAAACGACAAGACAGTTGCTGTTGAAGTTGTGCGTTTAGACCCACACCCAAAGTACAAGAGAAGAATCAGAAAGAAGAAGAAGTATCAAGCTCATGACCCTGAGAATCAATTCCAAGTTGGTGACCTTGTTCAGCTTGAAATGTCTAGGCCCATTAGCAAGACTAAGTCTTTTATTGCTGTGGCCTTGCCAGCAAGGAATGTGAACAAGAAAGCTGCTGGTGACAGTAGCAATGCCGGTAATAGTGAGCTTGGGATCCCTTTAGAGAGTGAGCAACAACTGGAGGCTTAGTTGCTTTGTTGTTCATTTCTTTTGATTTTGTAATGCTTTAATACTGGTTAAGATGGTCATTTTTATTTGACGGCTATGAAGTATGAAATGTGTTTATTTTAACTTGATGGGTGTGAATTTGATTAAATTGTGCTTTTTTGTGTTTGTTTGGACTTTCTTTGAAATTTCGTCAATTTTTAAGCAAACGAAGGTTCACCTGGCTTAGGTTGAGGTCTTTGGATGGTAGATTGTTACATTGAATATGCTAATAGCTTTTGATGTTGAGTTTTTGCGGTAATTTTTCAATGTCATGCATAGACCTGTTGCTTTGAAATGGTGTTTGTTGTAAGGTTTGCACTATCAAGTATCAGAAAAAGAAAAGAAAAAGTGAATATATTCTGGCTGAAAGTATCAAATGGTGGTTGAAATGATCTTTTATATTTTTAATTATATTCTATTGCTTCAATATAGCTATGGAATGAATTTCTCTGGTTGGTAGTAGAAACGGGAGTTAGCTTTGGTAGAATTGAAGTATTGTTTGCTTGGTTTTGCAATGCGTATGAATTTTTTAGAATTAGATCTCTGCTAAAGCTGTGTATTATTGTTCAGATTGGCAATTGCCAGGGTCATCTCATGAAATTAAATTGCTGGCTGATAAATCCTTTTTCCTTGAGAATGCATTAATGATATCAGAACACTTTCTTGTAAACTTAGCCATCCATTAATCATACCAGGAAACTTATTTGCAAACCTAGCCATCCATGATGCTTATGGATTAAATTCCTATTGATGTTGTCCTGATTTGAGAAGAAGTGTACCTAAGATGTGCACTTTTAGTTGCAGTAAGATGTAGTTGATGGCCTTTGGAATGCAAGACTTTTCTTTTGATTGGCTCCTGCTGTAATTAACTGGCTGAGGCTCTGCCTATAATACGATATCATTACAAACAAATTCCACATTATAGAACAGAGAAATCTTTGATTGAGGTGGGAATCTAGAAGTCTTGAAAAACATGGCTAAGGTTCAGGATGATTCTGATTTTTATTCTGTGTTTCAGTATAAACTGCTAGAATTATTGACAACAAAGGGAAAGTTAATAGATTAGATAGTGATTCTTGAGATATTATTTTTAACACAAAGATAAAGACTGGTTGGTTCTAATCTTTGTAGCATCATGCCTAGTTTTAGCAAAGCTTCCTTCTGATGGTTTTGCAGTGAATAGGAAAGTAAACATCATGTCAAGTCTTATTTAGAATTCTCTATTTTTATCATGCTTGTTGAGTTTTGGAGAGTAAAGATCATCGGGGACATTTGGCATCATAAGCAAAAAAGGATTAAGATTCTGATGTCTCTATGCTTTATAGTTTTTTTCTTTGCTTACTATCCATTGACCTTTGAAGTTAGATAACCCCATTTTTGGGAGGTGACATGATGAAGGTAAGACAGCTTCTTCACCCTGAATCAACCTGAAACACCACTATCATGATGATATATTTAGATTTGATTCTGGAGCTATATCTTGTATTCACGCAATATATTATGAAAAGCCTTTATGATTTTGATGTGCTTCTTTCCAGTACTACTTGATTCTATGTTCTCTGTTTTTTATAGCACTTACGGATATAGCAATTCTATACACAATGATATTGCACTTTCCTTGAGCTATAAAAGGATTTGAACCACATCTATCCCAAACTCTTCTCTCCAAATTGGCAATTACAAATTCTCCTGAACATACCAGCCTTCCATTCTAATCAACAAACAAATGAAAACAAACTCACTTAATAGCATTTGATCTACTAGAACTAGTAAAAATTAATTTGAATGCCTATGAGTTTTAAAACTAATGTGTTTTTTTGCTTACTTTATAGAGTTTAGTGATCAAGCATCTTCACATTGCAAGCTTGTCTTAATATTTTGCAATGTGCATGATATAAGTGTGTTAACAGAGTCCACAGATTCCATGGTCAGCTTTGCTGCAGGAGAGTTATTAGCTAGGATTTGGAATGCTATACTAAGCAAAGATCCTCCTTCTGTGATCTTCTCCTCTTGCCTTGATGTGATTACTAGTGGCCTTGACTCGAGTCCATCAGGCAAGATTGAGAACCCGGATGGCAATATGGCAATGTTGCTCGAGTCACGCCCGGCAATCACAGACTGCATACTGGTAATATCTACTGGAGCATAGACCACCATGGATTCATAAGCATTTGTGTAACTATCTTGCAGTACCCACATGCTGTTCTCTTTTGATTTCATTGTCTGAAATTGTTAACTCAGTTTAGGTTAGAACCACAGGTAAATATGGATAAGTGGAGAAATGATATGATTAAAAAATTAGAGAAATGATATAATTAAGTTTGTATTTCTTTCTGCTGGAAATATATAGCTCAACCTGAATAGTAACTGCATTGCCTCGGTCTTTCCCTTTAGCCAAGTTTGCAATATTCTGTACGGGACCTCCATTTAACATGATATCCCACTACAATTAACCCAGCAAAGATCACCCAAATATTGTCATTTATAATCATTAAACTATAGTAAGATTGTCTACCTTAGTGCTATAGTAAATTGATGACGATTATACCTCATTTCGATGAGCTTCATCTCTCAGGAAATCAAATAGGACATTACGAGATACAGGTAACCACACAGAAGAAACTGCACACAAAATCACTCCAAGGGGTTCTCCAGGATCATTCAAGTTCTTCCTAGAAGAAACCCTTATGTCCTCTCCAGTTTTGCTTGTGACCTTATTCCATACGTGATAGCTGGAGGCACCAATAGCCCGACAAAAGCTCCATGTCATCCTCTGTGCCAACTTCAGAATGCTTTTTCTCCCAGCCAGTGTTGCAACGCCTAATGTTCAATTACAGCACAGGTATCATTTTTATCTTCTTATCAAGAGAAAGTATGTCAATGCAAAATATGAAGAAGAATTCTTGCTTGCCACTAGAATCCTTTGTCAATGCAAAATATGAAGAAAAATTCTTGCTTACCACTAGAATCTTTTGTAGGAACATTTGTGGCCATAAAGAAAACAAGGCGTTCACATTGGAGCTGCAATGTTGTCATCCAATGCCTTGCACCAAAAGCTAAACCACTGTTAACAATACTGCGATACATGCTATGGACTGAAACTTTCTGGCATTCCAGGTGTTCTACCCAGGTTACCTGAAGATTATTATTAAACCACTGTCACAATCTTTATTTTACAACACAAAATTGTATGTACCGCTCCAATAATTTCACCTCCGCAATTTTTTCCTTTCATTTTTTGAGTTATTTTCCAAATGCCTGATCAAAATCAATCATCAGAAGCAATTTTATGGTTCATTTCATTTGATTCAACGGTCCTGTTAAAGCTCTAGGATTACAATGGGACAATATGCAAATTGCAATACCTTGCAATGGCCATTTGATTTATCATCAATGATACAACCAGATGGCCGCTTTCTGCACTTAGCAAGAGATGCATCAATGTTTTCTTCAACCTTGTCGATTGAGACATCGACTACTGCCCATTGTTCAGCACTTACTTGCTTGCAATACCGAACAAAATAAACTTCTCTTGCGGGCACCATAGGGGTAAGCATTTGAAGCTCTGCAAACATCTGGTTGCAGCAAATACAAAGCGAATAAATGTAAAATGTGTACTTTAAATTATCTGTATTAATTTCAACATTCATTTTGAAAAGCGGGTTTTCTTTTCCTTTCCTTTTTTCGTTTTGAACATTGCTCCGAATATGTACTTTTACTTTCAGTAAATACTTTTAAATGCTTGAATTAAATAAAAAAAGTTATTTTCTGAAGTGCTTTCAGTAAAAATTAGAAAAATGCCCCACTTTATCTCATATTCATGCTTTCTGAAAGTGCTTTCTGAAAAAATAATTCTGTAGTTCTTCCGAAAGAAGGAAAGTGACTCTTTTTCTTTTATTAGATTCTCTCACAGTACCCTATTGATTCTGATATCGTTAAAAATAAGAATAAAAAAAATACAATACTCTTCTAACTTGTAATCAACTCACCAATTGCACTGAACCATTTCTATTAGGACCTTCACCGCCCCAAATTACATCAACTGTTGCTGCCTTCGAAATTAAGCATGGAAACATTGCCTTCCATTGATTCTACAGAATCCAAACAAGATTAATTAACATCACCACACAAAAAAATTCGAATCTAAATGTACATGTGACAAAATTTTATTGTATTATTATACGAACGTATGGTAGAATGAAAGTACATGGGGATTCTTACCACATCCATGAAACTTTGAACAAGCTTAGGAAGATCAACGAACACAACTCCAGCGTCTCTTGAGGCTTCAATGGATCTGTTTGTCTTCCCATTGCTTGAATTCTCAGCAGAGAATTCTTTAACGTACTCATCATAATTAAGAATTTCTCTGCCAGTTTCCAAACTTCGAATCCAAAGGGGATTACCGGCAGTAGCCATCTTCTTTAGCTCCTCCATTCCTTGATTAACGAGCTCCATAATTCTTGATCTATCGATCCCGAAAATCCCTGTGTAAAAATCTAAAGAGCTCCTGTTTTCTTGATCATTTCCAGCTGAACATGAGCTTGTTGATGTTGCCCCTGGAGGGCATTTCCCCACAGCAGCTCTTAGCTTTTCTACCTATACAAATACGCACACGTTCATATAATTTTTAATAAATGATTGAGTCGCGTGACTATTTATTCATTTATTTTACCTCGGCTTTGAGCTTGGCATTTTCGATACGTAATTGTTGTTCCTCAGTTGTCATGGAAGTGTCTCTGCTGGTTGGGGCCATGCCACAATTAGGGCAACAAGCTTTATTAATGGTCTCCCTCATGGCTTTGTTCTCTTCTCGGAGCTTTTCTATTTCTGATTTTAATAATGAGTTTTCATGGCGCTCTTGAATAGTCTGTCGTGTAATAAATTTGTTTAATTCCTTTGTACAGTTAACTACTAATTTGCAAGGAAGAGCTCACAAATTTATGATTAAAAATATTAAATTAATTACCTTGATTTGTGTTCGACGATTCTGAAACCAAAACTTGACTTGTCTAGGGGCAAGGCCTAATTGCTTGCTCAATTGCTGCCTTTGTTTCTCATCCGGATGTGGTGACTCTTTAAAAAGCCTGCGATCTTTGAGCATTTTGTTACTTCGATTCACAAGCAGTTAATGAGAAATATTATAAGCTCGTTTAATAAAATAATTAACAAGCTTCAAAGCATGATGATGGTGTTAAACAAATTAATGCATGAAAATTGAATATACATCACTTGAAAGTCATAAAAAGACGATATTGCTTTACACATATGTTTGTTTTCTATACCCATTTACGCATCAAACGTATATACTAAAAAGAAAGATATATGATAAAGTAAGATCACGCAATCTTGAGTGCTTAGCTTTAACTTTATAATCTTGTTTCTTTATCATTAAGCGTGTCACTGACATTAAAGTTTACATGAATTTCATGCAAATTATAAACAAGTTTTTAACGATGTACGTAAAAGAATTGAAAATTAAAAGCTCGATACACATACGCTTCCATTTCTCTAATCTGTTCAGCTGTGTGACGATGATACTTCTTTCTTTTCTTCTTCTTGTTCCTGTTACCATCATCACCACCACCATCATCATCATCTTGGTCACCACCTCCGTCAAAGTCGGCATCTGATCTTGATCTTGTGTGCCCTGAGTTTTCGCTACTAACCTCCACCGTTGTCTCGTCTCTTCTTGATCCTCCTCCGGCTCCTCCACTAACTTCATATGCTTCCTCCACTTCATTATTCGCTGCGGCGCTGGCGCCCGCGTCCCGGAATATTCCAGCCTAAGAAAATTTTGACAATTAATAATTCATCAATAACAAAACAAACCCACATCAACTGAACAATATGCATACGTAGAGCAAAAAGCAAATAACAGGAAAAAAAATTAATTAGATTAATTAGGGTATCCAGAGTTACAAGGCTTAGGGAGAGAGCAGGAGAGGCAAAGAAGTCTTTGGTGCGAGAAGTGGGTGGGTTGTTAGACATGTCGACGCCCATGGCAATGAAAAATTCTGTAATTCTCTTGAAGGGGTTGATGAAATGGTTGTTTTAAGGAGCAAATATGGTGATGAAATTGAACACAAAGAGAGAGAGAGACAGAAAAGGAGATGTGGGGTATGCTTTGATTTAAGGATATAAAAACAAAACAAAAATGAAGTCTGAAAACACACTAAGAAGAAAAGAAATTATGCGTGTGTATGAGAGAGAGAGAGAGAGAGAGAGAGTATGTATTTGCTTATTTTTCTTTCTACTGAGAAATTTAAAAAAAAAAAAAAGAAGAGAAAGGAGAAAAAGAAAAAAATGCTGTTAGGAGTTGACTGGTAGATATTCTGAGTGGAAGTGTGAGGACTCAACTAACTTTTGAAGCAGTTGATTCTTGGTTTCCAACGGTATTTTCAGTTTGTTCACTTTCATTGGTGAATGGCGATGGCTTTTGTTGCTAGCTAGTAGGCTTCGTGGCTCAAGTTACTTCACTTCAAAGAGTACAAACCATTCTGTTTTTGTGTTCTTTAAAAATAATAAAAATAAGCAATGTATCAATATGATCTGCTCCTACTGAAAACCTAAGTAATCGTACTTATAGCCATGATGTAATGATAGAATAGTTGGATTGAAATAATTTTAACTTATTTGGAGGTCAGTTGATTAAGGATGATTTTAAGGGAGTGTGCGGTTGGCCGTGGATGATAATGTGTGGTCGTGATTTCTTAATTGTCATGGTTACATAGGCTGCTACATTCGGATCCTTTTTTAAATTTGGCCAAGATTTGGTATGCATTAGTTTTGCATTTATCAAACCCTTCCTTAATTAATTTCCTCAAAACTTTTTGTAGCGAAATCACATTTTAGTTAAATAAAGAGTTGGTTAATTGATAATAGTTGGTGAGTGTGAGTTTGTGAAGTTAATTGTTTCACTTTAATTAATTGTACAAGATAAAAATCTATGACTTGACTCATACATGCAATCTGCTTGCGTGTACAATTTCCTCGGCAGAAAAGCAACCAAAAGCAATCTACCTTATGTTTTTAGTTTAAATTTAAAGAATTATCACTTTTTTTACCTTTACATCTTATTCTTTTACAATTTTTTTATAGTACATGCCTTGTTATCTTCCTTATTCTCCCGAAGTCTCATTCCTAGCCAATCACAAAACAAATCACCTTTTTTTTTTTTGGTTAAAATGTTGTGCCACGGAAATAATTGAGTATTATGAAATTTTAGACATAAATAGTAGGTAAACTCTACATTATAGCTCCCGTAATTTGTGTCTAACACAACTACAATACTGTGTGAAATATACGTTACGATAAGTTATGACGTAGCGCCTCCTTAAATAATAAAGCATAGAATTTAATAATTAAAAAAAACCGACAATCTCTCGTAAACTTATTATTTTTAAGAGATTTTTTTTAAAAAAAATAATAATTTGATGTACAATACATGAAACAACATTAAGAGTCATTATTATTTTGCATTGATAGTGGCGGCATTGGGGTATTAAAGAAAGTGCAAATTTTCATGACTTTCATGCCTAAGAATTGTAGCATCTAGTCGCCATAAGAACTTGATTTTCTTTGACTCTATAGCTTTAAAACCACCATATTTATTAATTAATCTAAAACGTAGCTTGGGCCCAAATTTTTTCACTTGAAAAAAATTCTGAAAGTTGAACTACTATTCCTCGTTATTGTAATATTCACACCTAGTGGTCTTAATATTTTCTTTAGCAATTTAATTGCAATTGGATGTTAATATATAGTCAAACTATAAAATGTTAAAATTCTACCTTTTAGTAAGTGATAAAATGAATCAATCAGAATCACGATATGCACATATCAATTTTTCTTGCCTTTATCGATTATTAAAAGAATCAATCAGAATGATGAAATTCAACATGTGCATCACTTTATTTTTATGATATAAAAATCTTAATTTTTTAAAATAATGAAAAATTCCAATAAAGCTTTTGCAATTACCGTATAGTTAATATTTTTTTCACATTTTCAAGAATATATATGTATCTAAGACTCGTACCACGTTTGTTTGCTTTTAATTTTCCATCAACTTGAATAGATTCTCTTTAATTAATGATTTTTTAAATATAATATTCTTCCTTACCCCGACCATAACATTTTTGACATATGTACCAAAGATAAAAAAAAAAAAAAAAAAAACTCATCTTGTACAAATAATGAATTCATAAGCTTTTACTTTTTAATATATTTCATGAGTTAGATTAGTAGTTTTGTTGGTTTGGAATATTAAACTGTGGGAAAAGTTTAGAAAAATTTTAAAACAGTAAGATTTTAAAAGTTTAAAACTTAAGACTATTAAAATGCACGGTTTTTGAGTTTTTCTAAATATTTTCATATTTTAAATTTGAACATATCTAGAGTTAAATATATGTAAATATATGTTAAATATCAACACATGCATTGCATTTAAATGATAAATACGTTTTAGACTCGTGTGAGTCAAGACCCAAAATGATCGAAATCAACACTGCCTCACTCATCATATTAGATATTATTATTCACTAAAGTTGTATCTCTAAAAAATTTAAGCAATTGCCCAAATTAGAATGGATGTTTAAAAAAAAAAAATAACAAAAGCAAGGAACCAAAAAAAAAAAAAAAAACAAACTAATTGGACAAATGACTTGGCTTAGCGCCAAGCCACATAAGAATGAGCCAATTAGTCAAAGTCATGGATAATGAGTAAGAAGGCCACATGGTAATATCCGAATGTAAGACCTACGTTGGCTGCAGTTGTTCTACTACTATTAAATTGCTCTGTGTCTTTATATCATTTAAGGGTTTGAAAGAAGTGAATGCAATTAATGACTTTGCATCCAAACTTTCCCATAAAAAAACGTTTTTTTTGTCCCCTCCACTCTCTACCCAGCAACGTTCGGTCCATTCTTTAATCCTGTGACCTTTAGACTTGTAAGAAAATAACATCATTATTTTTATTATATTTTATTCCTGGACAGTTGCATCCAATATATGCAACCAAACTTGTGTTATAAAACTAATTGGCAAAATCTTTATTTTCTTGGTTAATTAATTTTTAATTGAATGTTGTATCAGTTCTTGAAAATTAATGGTGAAGTGAAAGAAAAAAAAAATTCAGCAGCTAATTTTTTTCTCTGATTTTCTTAATTTTTTCAAAAATCTATTCTTATTATATTCTTTTTATTAACGACCAAACAACTAATTTATATTACTCGAATGAAAATTTACAATAAAGAGGATCTTGGCTTGCGTATATAAAAGAATTTATTGATTACTATTAAGGCTCAAACCAGGATAAAGGGAGAAATTATGAATATGCAGAATGATACCATTTGAACAATCTCTATCCACATTTAAGTTTTGGTGGCATCTAGGTTTAACTGCATCAACACTTCAAATATTTTACGAATCATTGTTTTTGTTCTTCACATTTGAAATGTTGATTTCTATATAAATGGCAGTTAGGAACGGTAGATAACATGAAGCAATCACATTGTTTTGTGATAATATATGAAGGAATCACATGGTGTAAACAAAAATTGAATTTATTGATTTGAGGTTGCTTTTGGAATTCTTCTCATACTTAATATCTCTATCTCCACTTTATCTTTTCTTTTATCATACATTTTATGCACTTTTTTTTTTTGGGGGGGTTCCCCTTGAGGATAGGCAAACGAGAAATTACATAAGAAATCTTAATTACAAGCAATTAACAGGCGCCAAAGGGTATCTTGCTTTCTTTATTTTCAAGTCATTAATTACGTACTCTAGAGGTTTCTTATGAAGCAAGTTTTAATAAATATGAGATGGAAAGAAAAGAAAAAGAAAATGGAATTTCACGGTGGGAAATTTTTTATAAATTTAATGGGGGAAAAGGAAAACATAGAATGATGACGCATTGGAAAGGCTACAAAAGAAAGAAGAAAAGTTTGCAAAATAAAAGGAGAAAAAAGAGTGAGGCTAGCAAAAAGAATTGGCCGCTTTCCCAAGTTTGGTCTTCATTGAAAGTTGACGATATAAAGAAATTAATGACCAAAGATATCCATTTTGGGAGTCCGTATAATTTGAATATAGATTATGCTTATTTTCTAAGCATTTTTGTGCCACGCATTTATTTAAAGTTAATGTATAATTAAGATTTTATTTAATATATATTTGTTTCTAATAATTACTAGTCACAGTTTCATGAAATCGGAGTCTACAATGATAATAAATAGGTAAATAAATGAATGGCAGTTTAAAATAAGTTTTAGAAAAGGTAATCCGATCGAAAAAAAAAAAAAAAGGAGCTAAAGGCACTTGTGCAGTTGTGTTCATTAGATATTACCGGCAATTACTTGTAATAAAAGTAAGAACTCATACACATAAGCATAAATTAATACCTTCTAAAATTGTAATTTTCATCAATCTACTAGTACTAGAAAGTGGACATTTAATAATTAGAATTTGTTCTCCAAGTTAATCTATGAATTCAAAAATATAGCGTAACGCAACATGACACGCCATCTAAATATCACATTCATAACAAATTAAAAAAAAAAAGAAAAGAAAAATATCAACTCTTTATGGTATCTTGGTGTTTATTAATATAATTAATCAGGTCAAATAAGGATGCTATGACATAAAAATTGAGGAGTACAGATCAATGACAGTCTGTTATTAATTTTGGCACAACTAAAATGCAACCTACGAAAAGGATAGAATTGATTGGAGGAGTTGCATGCTGGCTAGCTGGTCCAGTGAATTCGAATGGTTAAATTAAATCTATCCAACTTTGAGAGAAAGTTAGATGTTGAAGAGTAGATAAGAAATCATAATATATACCGCACTGTACACGGTAGTTTAGGATGACAGATTGGGGGGAAGCAACCCAAAAGAAGAAAATAATGCCAACGCATGCAAACAAGCAAATGCAAAAATTGAATAGGTTAAAAGGAAAATGTAATAATAAACGCTGAAGAAATATTTTCTGTAAATTTTCATGTCACTTATTCATCAATACTGCAACCCTATTTCCTTTGCATGGAGGTCATGTAACTTTCAGAATATGGAATGCAACAATTTGCCACCTCTCTTTGTCTGTTCATAGTAATTGAAACTTATTAAAGGAAAAGAAATTCGGAATCTCTCTCTCTCTCTCTCTCTTTGTGGGTTTTAACATCTCACAGTCTTCAAGATTTTCATCAATTAAGAGATTAGGTATCAAGTAGGATATTGAAAATTGATGATTGTGAAACGAATTTATTGTTGGGACAATTCAAATCCATTTAGGTAAATTAAGTAATCATGTACAGGAAAAATCATTTAAAAGTTCGTCTAATGACATATGGATTGGAATTTTAGTACAATCATTTACGATATTGAACTGTGAACCGCCAGCGAGATCAAGAAATAATTTAATTAGAAGAAAATTATCATTGACACACCAGGACTTCAATTTCCATGTTGGCTAAAACCAAAATGTTGCAGGCAGCTGCATGAAATATTTCTAAAAGGTAATACGGTAGGCCAAAGCTGAAAATTTAACATGAACTGGAAATGATGACAAATTAAGCTCACCGTAAGTTTTTGTCTTGTTTTTGTTCAATATACGAAAAGTTCCATATAAACGAGTGATTTTAGAAAGCAAAATGATTATAGGTAGCTAATATCTGAAAGCAAACCATTGCTCTATCAAACAAGTTGTATATTATTAATAGCATCATTTTAAAATTTCTCTGTTATTTTCTAAATTAGAAGGAAGATATATGAATAAATTTATACAAACATATTGAGGTATAATTACTATAATATAAAGGAAACGGCTATTCGTCTTTTGTTTCAAACTTTCAAACACTTCAATTTTGTGTATTTTGTAAATATTTGTATGATATCTTCAGCTAAGTCGATAAGAACAAAAAAAAAAAAAACGTTTCTTATTTTTATTTGAATCCAAGTGGAAAAAAAAATTTAAAAAAGCAGTTCCAACTTCAACCAAAATTAAGTCAAAATCATATCAAGATAGTGCGTACAATAATAATAACAACAAGAACAACACAAATATCTAAATATTTGTATTATAAAACCGATCAATATTGAATTCCAATCCTCCTTTCCATAAAAATTATAAAATAAATTGGTTGGACATAAATTTTTACTTTTATTTTAAAATTTGTTACAATTATTTCAAATAAGTGGTAAGAAAAAAAGGAGTACGTTATTACCACCCAAAAAAGAAAAAAAAAAAAAGAAACAGACAAACAACTACCAGCCTTCAACTAACACATAAAATTCATGATCTGTCATTCCATCAAATTCACACATTAATTTGGCAACAACGATTAAGAAGCAATGCCAGTTGGATTGTTACAAGTAAATTGGTATACACCTTATATAAATTAATTAAATTGCAATAAATAAGCAACAGCTACTTCTTTCGTACGGGCAATTCTGTTTAGTGAAAGAAGAAGTGATCGACATTCAACAGCGAAAATATTTATGAAGAAATGAAAAGTCTGTACTTTGGGAATTTACCATATTTTTCCTCTACAGGCAATTTTGAAGTGGATATATATATATATATACATGAGACTAAAGAAACTAAAAGAATAAAAATCACAAGCCATGCGTTGTATTTCTGCGTAAGTGTGTGTGTATATACTTTTAAAGTACTAGAAAATAAGTATCATTTTATTCCATCTTAGATTAGAGTGTTTAACTCAACAGTATAATAAAGATAAGACTAAACTTTTTGACTAACGCAACGCGTATTATTATGAAATGACAAACGCAACGCGTATTATCGTGAAATGACTAACACAACGTGTATTATCTTAAAATAACTAACATAACGCGTATTATTATGAAATGACGAATGCAACGCGTATTATCGTGAAATGACTAACACAATGCGTATTATCTTAAAATGACTAACACAACGCGTATTATCTTAAAATAACTAACACAACGCGTATTAGTTTGAAATTTGATATATTGTATAGTATTACGAAATCCTGTATTTTAAAATTGACCTTGGATGAGGCAAATATAAGATGCAATTAAGTTTAAGGATAAATAAGAACAGATAACTTGAATTTAATTGTATGAAAGAAAATGTCAACATTAGCGGTGAGTTTAATATAGGTTAGTTACTAGCCGTGATGTAATTTAACTTATTATGGGATTTAAATTTGGTTTACGTATCATATGTCTTAAATCTCAATTATTAATCAAACTGTTTGAGAAAATGATGTCAATTGAAGCTAAAAACTAGCAGAATTAATTTAGGATTATTAACTCAGTGGGTTGTTAAATTTCTAAAACAAGGATACATATAACTCAGCGGTTAAAATAACACTAGTTATTAATTTATTATCTAATAACCACTAACTAAAGCCTTGTTAAAAAAAATTACAAAATCATATCGAATCCAAATTGTTTTTAAAAGCTCATTTAGATCATCTGATTAAACAAGATAGTAAGAATGTAAGATTAAGAAATCATCTCTTGAGACCTCGGATGACTTACGGGGGCAGTGCAACACCTCACTTCGGCGTAATGGGCCAAATCAATAACTGGTCAAATAATGTAAACTGGGCCTCATCAATAGCGAGCCAAAGCCCATAATTAAGTTAAAAAAATGTTAGGTCATTTCCAAAGGCCGACAGTCCCCTTCTAAACAACACTAGCATTTTTAAAGTGAATTTTTTAAATAACTTTTCTCAGTATTGAGGTGATGCAACTTAATTAGAAAATTTTTAATTATAAAATAAAAATAATAGATTTTTAAATAATAATTTTATGAAATTAATAGATTTTTATCACAATATTTAATATTTATTAAATATATTAATATTAAAATTTTTAAAGTACAACCAGTCGATCTTAATACTAAATAGATTCTAAATTTTTTAAGGAAGGTGAGAAGAAATCTATTTCAATAAATTATAGACCGGCTTTGTTATCAGAAAGGGATTACAAATGCTTCTCATAAAGTTGAGAAAGAAAGTGACAACGGTGAAATATGTTAATTGTTAAATAGATTGTAATATAATATTTCATTTAAAAAAAAAAAAAACGAATTGAAGAAGAAACGAGTGCCATGATTAATTAGCTCGGTGCTTAATTTCATAGTCTCGTTGACACAGCCAACACAAAAACCCAATAAGCTGTAAACATTTTTTGTGGTGTATAAAAAACACACGCTCTCTCTCTCTCCCTCTCCCCTCTGCAACTACAGGGTGTGTAAAACCTGGTTCTGTCTCTTCAAAATTTTTATTGTTATTATTATTAATTTTTTTTATAGTATCATTTGACTATTTGACACCTCTTTGGAGCTTGGATATAATAACCCATTACTGAAAATTTGATTTGTTTAATTTATTATTTCAAATTTGTTTTCTGTCATTTTTTTTTGGGTTTAATTTGTTCTTGTCTTTTCAGGTGCTCATGACTTCCATAACTGCATGCTTGCCTCCACCTTTGTTGGTTCAAGGAAGGCAAAAACTATCCCTATTCAGGACTGTTCCAAAGATCCCATGTTCTCCTCTTAATGGTAAGCTTAATTAATCTAGTCTTATGTCAATTTGTTTGATCCTTCTGTAATGTGTGTATGTTAAAACTCGAAAGTGATACTAATATGCTAGTACTAGTAAAGAAATGGATTTTGTTACAGTTGAAATTTAAGGTTAGTTAACAGTTGTTAAGAATTTTATGCTTGAAGTGGAAAGTTGTTCACAAACAAATCTGGATAAGACATGGAGGTTCTTAATTTCAAATTAAGGCTTATGTTCAGTATTTTTTTTTTCCCCCTTAAAAAGCATGATAATGGGAATTTGGCTGATTATCCATGGTTTAATGATGACAATTCGGTTTGATTGTGCTGGGACTAAAATTAGTTTGAAACGGATTACCTATAGGTTCAATGGTGACAATCCGGTTTGATTGTCCTGGGACTAAAAATTAGTTTGAAACTTGTTATATTTGAAAAGTCAATACAAAGCCAGAAAGAGCTGCAATCAAGTATTTTTTGTGTAAAATCTGCAAATAGATTCTCTTAGAAATTGGCTAATTGTTCTCTTTTCCAAATTTAGGCATCAATAGCTTATAATAGGTAGCGAAGACAGATGATACAAAGGTGGGAATTAATTTCTGAAAGTGTAATGCGAGGCTTGCAAACCCTGTCCTTCCAATTGCCAATGAACTGTTGTAGCAAGACCATATAGTTCTTAGGTTCAATTTGGTGCTCCGTTCTATGCTTTGGCTGATTTCGTTTCGTTGTCGGCTCATATTTTATCATATTGCAGAGAAGCAAAACTGTGTTGCTATTGTTGTGAAGGCCTCTGGGGAAAGCTCCGAGTCTTCAACCTCTCTTACTGTTTTTAAGACTGTTCAAAATGTTGTGAGTACCTCTCTAAGACTGTTATATCACCTTTTTGACCAAGTTAAGTTTGCTTTTGTTCGGGTAGAGATTACATTTTTTTCCTCCCTGAATGGGTTTTGACTTGTGTGAAATAGTGGGATAGATCTGAAGATCGGCTAGGTGTTATTGGATTGGGATTTGCGGGTATAGTGGCTCTATGGGCGTCAGTAAATCTGATTACTGTAAGTGCTACTTCTTATGTTTGACTGATATGCATAATTCTTAATCGGTAATGTTATGAAAAAATGAATATGCTAGCGGCTGAGATGAAATTTTGTTGAAGAAATATCCATTTGACTAGACTTGAACTGAACTAGCCTCTAAAAGTCTGCCCATATCTTTTCTCATCTAACAATTTATTAATTATTAGATTAATAACTTCTTTCATATGATCAACAACATTTTATAGATCATTTAACTATCCGATTGGACCATTTTTCACTGATTATTTTTTTATTTTTTGGGTGGATGTCATTCAACTTAGTTTTGCTACTCATTTACATGTGATTGTGGTCATTTGCTTTCAGCTTAATAAAAACTGTAGATTGACAATTTTTATCCTTGCTGATATGACCAGGCTATAGACAAGCTGCCAATTATCCCAAATGCACTAGAACTGATCGGGATATTGTTTTCTACAGTAAGTATTATTGAAATAATTATATGGCATGGTTGTCTTGGATGGGGGAAGAAAACAAAAGAAAGCTTTTGAAGCATTAATTACCTTTTGTTGATGTTAATATGTACACATCTGTCATCTTTGACATTAATATTAACTCATTCTCTCTTCTTTCCAGTGGTTTGTATATCGTTATCTCTTATTCAAACCTGATAGGTGAGTAAATTTTGCCACGACTGCTTTGGTTTGATATCCAAAGAAACTGAGGCCTATTGCTGCATGATATTTATGTAGCCAAAACAACAATTTGGATTTAAAAGGTCGGATAATTTGCACAACTTTTCTTCAGTTGTTGCCGGGCTCTGATTTTCTGCTTCTTTGCTCACAGGGAAGAGCTATTCCAAATCATCAACAAGTCGGTATCCGATATCTTCGGCCAGTGAATTGCTCAGCAAATATAATAGTCTTCTGTAATTGAATAATTAATATGAATTTCAGATTTCTTTTTTGTCACCCTTTTGGTCTGGATCCTATATTTGTACTACTTTGGCTATTAAAGCACGGCTTGCATGTGCCATTTGATAGCTTAAGCTTTCTGTAACATCAAGATAAAGCAATTCTATGGGCTCTTTTTTCTGTTTGGTTGATAAGAACTTTAACCATAATGTAGCATACTGTCAATCTTTGAAATTTTTTTTTTGGGGGAAAGATTATTATCCTTATTATTGACTTTTTTAAATAAAATATTGATTCAATTCCAATATTTATTTTATAAACAATAATATTCTGACGTTTGAAAATGCTTCTACAATTCCAAAAAAAAAAAAATTTTAAGTTATATTTGACCCAAAAAAAAAAAAAAATTTGATACACTTTAAATTTGTTAAAGTTATACTTGACAAAAGGACATTTCATATGATTTTTTGAATGCAGAGACTTATGGGATAATTAAACTAAAGTTTAGGGACTACAAGAATTTACCCAAATTTTTTGGTGGTACCCTCACCGGCTCCCGTGGGTTGAGTACTTGAGTTTAACCCGCCAACGAGATTTTCCCGCCAATAGACGTTGCCCCAATACACCGTGTCATTTGAAAGTTCTGTTATTTGCCCCTTTAGTTTCTCATTCGGCTCAGCATCTCCCATCTTCTTCAAATCTTCATTTTTCCTTTCTTTTCTTTTTCTTTTTCTTGTTTCGTTCTTTCTTTTCTTTTTTGGGTAAAACAAAGACCAAAATGGTAGTACTTCATGTTAAACCGAAGCCAAAAAGATCTTCTCTCCTTCACTCCTCATTCACTTCACTTCTCAACAACCAGAAAAACAAAAACACATTTCTCATTCACTACGATTATCACTTACAAGCTATTCAACAAAATCCAAATGCAGATCCCCAAAATACCGTTCTCTCTTCCTCGAAAGTATCCAACATATCAGCTCATCAAATACAATCTAACTATGGCTCTCTTTTACAGTCTTGCATTGCCCAGAAAGCCGTACACCCTGGCAAGCAAATCCATGCCCTTATTTCCGAAATGGGCTTTGGATTTCACCCTGTTTTAGCCACAAAACTGGTAAATCTTTACAGTGCTTGTGGCTGTTTATCAAAAGCACAACAATTGTTTGATAGAATTCCTCAAAGAAATTTGTTTCTTTGGAATGTGTTAATACGTGGGTACGCGTGGAACGGGCCTTATGAGGTTGCGATTGATTTGTATTATAGATTACTTGAATTTGGTCTTGTGCCTGATAATTTTACGTTCCCGTTTGTGTTAAAAGCGTGCTCTGCGCTTTCTGCTATTGAAGAGGGGAGGAGGATTCATGAAGATGCGATAAGGACTAAATGGGAGACTGATGTGTTTGTTGGTGCTGCACTTATTGACATGTATGCTAAGTGTAGTTGTGTAGAAAGTGCTAGACAAGTATTTGATAAGATATTGATAAGGGATGTAGTCTTTTGGAACTCTATGATTGCGGCCTATGGACAAAATGGGCATGCAGATGAGTCGATAGAGTTGTTTAAAGAGATGATTTTGACAGGTCTAAAGCCAAGTGAGGTAACACTTGTGACTGTGATATCAGCTTCTGCTGATATTGCAGCTCTTCCTCAAGGGAGGGAGCTGCATGGATTTAGTTGGAGACACAGGTTTGAGTTGAATGGTAAGGTTAAAACTGCATTGGTCGACATGTATGCTAAGTGTGGTTCGGTTAAGGTTGCAAGGAATTTGTTTGAACGGCTTCGAGAGAAGAGGGTTGTGTCTTGGAATGCTATGATTACGGGGTATGCAATGCATGGTCATGCTACTGAAGTGCTGGACTTGTTTGAGAAGATGAAGAGTGAGGTTCAGCCTGATCACATAACATTTGTTGGTGTTCTGTCAGCTTGTAGTCGTGGGGGTTTGTTCGAAGAGGGGAAAATGTTTTTTGAATCTATGGTGAGGGATTACCATATTAACCCTTCTGTCCAACATTATACGTGCATGGTTGATCTCCTTGGCCACTCTGGTCGATTAGATGAGGCTTATGATCTTATAACGCAAATGAGACTAAAGCCAGACTCTGGTGTGTGGGGTGCATTGATGAAAGCATGCAAACTCCATGGACATGTGCAGTTGGCGGAACTGTCATTGGAGAAACTGATTGAGCTTCAACCACATGATGCAGGGAATTATGTTATTTTATCAAACATCTATGCTCGGGCAGGAAATTGGGAGGGAGTTGCAAAGTTGAGAAAGTTAATGATTGACAGGGGAATTAAGAAAAGCATTGCTTGTAGTTGGATTGAAGTTAAAAACAAGGTTCATGCCTTTCTTTCTGGAGATGCTTCGCATCCTAATTGTGAGAAGATATATGCAAAATTAAAGTGGTTAGAAGGACGAATGAAAGAAGCTGGCTACGTCCCAGGCACTGAATCAGTTTTCCATGACGTGGAGAACGATGAGAAAACAAATATGGTTTGCTGTCACAGCGAAAGACTGGCAATTGCATTTGGGCTCATTAACACACCAGATGGAACCAGGCTTTTGATAACCAAGAACCTCAAGATTTGTGATGACTGTCATATTGCAATCAAGTTTATCTCAAAAATAACAGAGAGGGAAATAACTGTGAGAGATGTCAATCGCTACCATCATTTTAAGGATGGGATATGTGCTTGTGGTGATTATTGGTGAGTGGAACAACGAGAAGCCTTTTAGAGAACTCAAAAGTCCGACATTCATTAGGTGATGTGTGCAGTTCACAGTATGGTTAGTGATGTGGAACTTTGTTGATTCACTCAGTTCAACGTTCAGGGTTGCAAAGACGAACTGAAAGAGTGAAATCTGCGCAGCAGCAAATGCAGATCTGAATAACAAATATTGGTTAATGTACTTCAAGTGTATATGTTTTCAGAAAATTTGTGATGCATTATGCTCAGCTAGTTGACTCTGATTGTAGGAGGGCATGCTGGGGCTGCGATGGCTCTTGTCTCCTGTATGCAGAAATTATGAGAGAAGAACCAAGACACTATGTCACAGGAATAAGACTATTTAAGTGGAGAAGGGAATCACTGCTAATTATGGGGGGTGGAACTGAATGGAAAACAAACATGAGCATATGAAGAATAGTCAGAAAATGCAAGAATTTCACTCTCTTTTTGAGTTTTTACTCCAATATGCAGACTGCATGTTTATTTAATGCATGGCATATTGATTCATCATCATCAAGATGGAATTAATGAAAGTTTGGAGTGGCACATTGTTTCTCTTCTTGCATGCTCTTCATTTTGTAAGCATCATCTATCATGGAAAAATTGTATTACTAGAAGATTAAAATAACAGAAAGTATTGAGCTTTAAATTGCTTATTATGCTTGACAGATGTTAATAGATATGTGCGTATTTGCAGGAAAAGCATTTTATTTTACCATCTTGCTAGTTTTATCTGACTAGATTACAAGCACTCTTTGTCATTTGAACTATTCTGTTTCCTTTATCCATCCAACTTACGCGCATGGGTCTTTACAAGGTTGCAATGATGTGATTTTAAAATAGACAGTGGATGTAAAAATAAGTATTTAAAAAAAAAAAAAACTACTACTTTAAAGCAGAAGAAAATAAGATCACCAGCGAAGTTAGATGGATTATGTTGCCTTTGAGGGTCATCATAGTCAGTCACACTTTTAGTTCAATTCATCAGGAGTAAGGGCATGAATTGATGTAACGAGTATGCAAAACAGGATGTGCACTGACAGAAATTTTGCAATCTCAGACTATTATGTGCCAAAACTTATTTGATGGGAAGGAGATACCTCTTTGTTTCAATCATGAGCTTTGAAGATAGTATGCAGCCGCTTCCAGTTCACTCACATTTTAGTAGCATCTCACACAATTGAGTAGTCAGCATGTTGGCATTTACCTGTTTACAGAATCATAGCTAAAGAAATAGCAATTCTTTCCTACAGGATGAAAGAAGAGAAAGAACAACAAAATAATCATACTTAGTATTATGAATCTTCAATGGAGCATAGATTTATATCTTTTAGATGCTTTCTATGTTAGGATCAGGCACAGAATCTTACCTTTCAGGTTTCCAAGTATGATCTTTTTCAGACAATCACTGAAAATTGTCAAGACAAGCCTTTCCTGCTCAATATAGACGTCTCCATTGCAGCCATGGATTGGAATCTGGTCTGTTTTACAAGCTCCCGCAAATAATTCATCTGTTTCACTACTCAAAAGTTGAATTGTTCTGGGAGATGAACTTCTGCCTTCTTTTAGATCACTGCCTTCAGATATGAAATCATCTTTATTCCCACTCAAATTATCATCAGATGTCTCTTTCTGAACATCCGATCCTTCCTGGAAGTTTTCCTTATCCTGGACCTCAGTAATTTGTGCAGTCTGGTTTCCTCTGATAGCTTGAATATATGATGTGACATTTTTGGCTGAAAGTTGGGAAGGCAGACTTCAGAATGAAAATTTTCATTTTGCCTAACTAAAAGCTATTACATGAAAAGAACTTATGACATTAAACAGGTCAAAAGACAGGAAGCTGTGAAATTTTAGAATTAGTGATTATGAGAGTTAATTAACTTGGCTTTGGCATGCACATCAAGATATTATGGAATGAGGAACTCACTTTGGTGAAAACAGTCATCCCTACCAGAAAAGAATCAAGCAGTTGAATGAGAACAGAAATCTCTAGATGAGGAGTGGAATCTACTCCTTCATTTACTAACAGAAATTTTGGAAAAGGTAACAACCAGTAACTGAATATGGTGTGCCACAAGAAAAATCCTGAAAATATATTTGTAGTAGTTGCTGATGAGAAAGCTAAAAGTGAGAAGCTATTAAGTACTTCACTTCTTTGTATGCATGTTCATGGTTTCATGTGAAAAATTATAAAAAAACTTGATTTAGAATGTGCTGTTTTATCATAGTTCTTGTTGTCTTCATCTAAATGATTGTCATCATCTTCACTCGACGCATCTTTCCATTTTTCAGGGTTTATGTATTGATCTCTTAGCTTATCTATAACTTACATCCAGTTTTCAGAATCAAATTTCTGCACCATTTCCATCCATATTCTTTCATTCATCTTCTTGAGCTGTATTCATCCATATGCAACGAACTAACTTAATCACAAGCTAAAATTGTTATAAGATGCTTGTATTAATTAGTTCTTAACATGAGAGAGGCATGCTTAAACTGATAGCAGATTTTGATTTTAGTGAGAAAAGTGTATTAACCTCTTTTATCAGTGTGTGTGTGTGTATACCTAAAACTTTTCTGGTAGCCTCTGATACTAGCACCAATGTTGAGCAAAGCTCTTCCACATCTCGCGCTTGAATGATGTCTGTAAATGATGATTTTGAGCTGCAAAGGATCAGCAATACTAATTAGTGAAATGAAGAAACAACATTTTTAAAAATGTAGCGATATAAGAATCATTAGGAAATATAAGTACCTGCAATGAAACTCTGAAGAGCCTAGTATAGTAGAACTATTAATGTGATCTATAGGATCAACAGACCAGGCAGACAAGGAACTGGAAACGCTAAAATGGTTCACCTGCTCACCATCAGAAAATGAGGATGGTACTATAAACCGAGGAGATGGATAAGTGAAGCCATAAACCATTAGTATCAAGACTTTGTAGGAAATGAACAGGATACAAGGCACTTTAAGCACGTGACCATCCTTAAGGATAGAAAGCTAAATGCTAATATTCTTTTATAACATAACTAATGAAACAGAAATGAAAGTTAAGTTCTCATCAACCATATAAAATGGAGAGTATTCGAAAGAGGATGCAAAGAATTGAAAACCTTTTGATGGTTTGCAAGCCTTTGAATTGAAGGATTCTTATGATTTGAATCCAGAAACTCCTGAAGTTTTCGCTTCCTGGATACCCTTAAGATGCTAGGGCATGACAACCCAACAGCAGCAGATATGGCAGCATTGGCCTGCTTGATGCACAATTTTTGGTAATAATTTTCCCAGCTGGTAAGAACCATCTCCTCCAGACAAACCTCAACATGCTCGTAGATGTTGGCCTCACCCTGGTTCCTGTTGGAAATGGCCTTCTGCTCCTCAGATCCTTCAAAATTCTTGCTGATGCTCGTATTACTATTGTCACCACCAGAAACAACAATACCCTTCTTAAGTCCTTTAGAATAATTAAAGAGTTTGCTATTATTATAGAGGCTTCCAGAAAGAGCCACATGTTCAACATAATCTTCAGAATTCTTGCAATTCACACATTTGCAATTTTTTGAGCAGAACACTTTAGCATGGAAGCATTCACAATATTTCTTGAGGCACTCGGTTTTCTTGCAGCGGCATCCCCAGCTGTGTTTTCCAACCGTTCGTGTGTCCTTTGTATCATTCAACACAAACCATTCCGTACCCCAACACAAATCAGGAGATGCAATGGAGAAGGATCAGTTAAGGCTGTCCTACTAAATGGAACTTTTAGTTTTTAATATAGAGCTAGAAATGCAATTTTAGAACTAAATGAAAGCAGCAAACATCCCAACATTCGATTCAGAAAAGAAAAATGCTCCAGAGAAGGAGAAAGTGAAAACTGAAAAAATATGTGTGCATTTCATGCGCTATTCATCCACGCCCCTTCTATATTGGCATTCCTCCTAGAAGTATGACAAAGGGATGTAACATGCCACGAAATTACCAGAAGACTGCAATACTTGGCCTACAAATCCTTTTCAACTCACCATCCCAAAGTTCCCCAATCTACTAACAGCAGTAAAAGGATGCAAAAGCATAATGTACTTCCACAAGATGGACACATGATGCAAATATCATTACCTCAAGAAGCATATTACACACTTTACATATAGCCATAAAAGCTTGTTGAACTGTCAATGATGCTTGAAGCAGATAGAACACAAGAACAAGTAAATATGAAACAGTTATTGCCCCATTTATATTTGCAAACAATATAAGTACAACTTTGATAGTTGTAGGCATGTGTGTCACTAAGTATAATTGCCAGCATTAAGCAACGAGACTATCAGCTATGGAAATATGGAAGTCCTCTCAATGGGAACCTAAATCAGTATTCAGCAAGTCCTGAAAGTGAATAAACTTCCTGTATGAGCTCATGCTTGCAAATATGCCATATATATAGACGCATATGAATTCAGCAACTGACTCAACAGGTCCTGAAACAAAGATCTGTTTACGTACCACACCTTGAGCGCCACTTGGACTGCTAGCAATCTTTGGCCTGAAAGCATTCGGGTTTCGCTCTAGAATACTTTCCATAGCATCTTGCCTTAAATCCTCATTCTCAAAATTGTTACCACAGCAATTGCAACCGCACCCATCACAGTATACTCCAGCAGCGAAACACTCGCAGTACCTGATGACCATTTACGAATAAGCATTTCGCTAGTAATAACTAATCTATCAAAAACAAATGCAATGCAAACTCTATTGTAATTACAATGCAGATTCTTATGATTCACTCACAATTTCAAGCATCTCGATTGCTTGCAACGACATTGTTTTTGAAGCTTAGGAGCACCATCTTTCGTTTTTATGCTTGCTTGTTGATGTGATCTTGGGAACTCAACTTTCCTGCTTCAAATAAAACCAATTAATATATGATAATTAAAAAACATAAACTTAAAAGTCAGTACTTCTCTTTTTTGAAGAGATGAAAAGGAAAAAAGCTACTGTAAGGAAAATGGACTGCTAGAATGCAACGTCATATAAGGCTTTGGAGGCGATATTGGAAACTGAGTTGAAGGCGTTTTGGCGACAGGAGACAAGCCGAACTCAGTGAAGACTAGCTGCATTACCAGCCTTTCTGGTGAGAAAGCTGACGACTTTGTTGCTTTATCAACTGATTTCGTTGTTTTGGCGGGAAAATTGATCTATCTGTAACTGAATCGGTTGATTTTCCAACTAATTGACTGTTTTGGCGGGAAAATTTTGAGAGTAGCATTCGGTGCCATAAGTAGAGAGAGACTGACTGTGTTTAAAAAAGAAAAAAGTGGCAGAAGGTTTGCCTTCTGTTTGGCGGCTGAGAAAATGTAGAAGAAGAGAGAGAAAAAAATCGTCAGGATTTCTCTGCTTTTATAAGCAACAAAAGGAAACGCAACGAACTTTTGCGTTCAGTGTATTGAGAACCAGGATTTGTTTTATTTTTCTCTCATTTTCTCAGCAACCAAACAGAATGTAAGAAACTTTCAGATTGAAGTTTAATTGCGTAAGGGGAAGAGATTTCGGAGCGACGGATTTGTTTGATGTTTGATTGATCGGAAATTTTGAAATTTGATGACGCAAGTCGTAAAGGAATGTGTATTTATATGCACGGGTAATTTAGTTTACACAGAGAGAAACAAACTTTCGTTTTTTTTGGGGGGGCGGGGGGTTTAAGTCCGCAGCGTCAAAGTTGATTAAAACTTTTGAAGGCCCTGTAACCCTGTGAATTCCTAGATTATCTATTATTTCTACAGTATTTCTAAATTATCTATAATACTGTTTTGAATATACACACACACACCTTGTGCTTAATATAGAAAAATAATCTTTTGGTCTCTTATTAAATTCATTCTCAATTTAGTACAATAATATAAAAATTATGGGAATTATACTTAATAATTTTTTATTTAAAACATTTATTTTTTCTCGTAATATTAGTTTACGTTGATAGAGCAACCTTTTGTAAAATTAAAATTAAAAAATCAAAAGATTATTAACGAAGTCAAAATAAAATTTAATGCAGCCCATTTACCGCAAAATGCTCTTTTTTTGAAGCCTGCTAAAAATAGAAAATAAAAGTACATAGAAAATAAAACTACCATTAACTTTGATTTTTATTTTTTTTAAATGACTGTTGTAAAATTCTACACGATTTTAATACAAGTAAGAGACCATTTATTTTTTTTTCACAATTAAATAGGATAATAAACTAACATTGAATGTAAGTTATTTGTATATTTGGGTAAAACTAAGGGAAAAAAACTTTAATTTGAAAATCACACTTAAGTATGAATCTATACTATTTTGAATATAATTGTATTAAGTATAAAATTAATTTTTATAATTAGATGAAAAGTTATTCTTCCCCACTTTCAAAATTTGTTGTAGGATGAGACAATTTTAATGAAAGTGATTTAAAAAAATTACCAAAAACTAAAACTTATATTAATTTTTCAAAATTAATTTTAGAATTCTAAAAAACAATCATATTAGTAATAAAATATTAGAAATTACAATGAAGGTTGTTTATTTTAGGTGAATAAAATAAAAATTAGAGATATGTCAAGTGATATTAAGAGTAAAATATATTTACATCGACATAAACTACATATACAAAGTGATGTGTTATGTGACATTTTATAATTATATAGATGTAATGGAATTAGCATTGTTAATGCAAAAATCTGATCGAGCTATTGAGTGACTAAATCCTAATGACAACACTTAGGTATTCTTTGGTTTTTAGTCTAAAGTTCGAATTTAACTTTTTTCAAATATTTACTTATTTTAAGTTATTTTTTTAACTTATTACTTATTCTCAGATAATTTTATTTGAATAGAAAAAATAAAAAAATTCACTTTTATATAAAATTTGAAATCTAATGAAAAATTTTAATTTTAAATTTCAAAAATACTCTTAACAATTCATATATTTCTAATATAATGCATAAACTTAATATTTTTGTATTATTCTTAAGGTTATTTTTTTGAATTGCTTTAAATTTTTATTGACATAGTAATATTAACTGAACTGAAATATTAAACAAATTAAATTATGTTCATTGTAATAAATCAAAACTAAGTAATAATAAAGTTGATATTATAATTACATATTTTACTACAAAATTAAATTAAAATCAACAGTGATGGTATTTCTTTTTAATGCTACCAAACTAATCAATTTGTGAAAATTATAAATTGTAAAGAATAAATATATGCAACACTAAAAGGATATTTACGTCAAATTACTAGCTCTTAAACTTTTCTATTTAGATGTTGAGAAAAAAAAATAAATATGTTATTTAGATATGTTTATTTAGATCTATTTATATTAAAATTAAATTTAGACTTATTCAAATTTTAGATTAAAAAATAAATGCAATCTTAAATTTTGTTTTATTTGGGGAATGTTCCAACTTGTACCTTCTTACCTCGAGTGGACAGTAACAAACTCAAATACTTCAGCAAAATCACTTACACTCACATAAAACAGTTAAGAAGATGTTAGATATTTTTGTAATATAAATCCTCCAACACTCAAGTTAATTAATTGATTATTACAACTCATGTGATTTAGTCATAACCGCTTTTACACAAAAGAGCTTTTGATGGAAATTTGAAATAAGAAAGGCAAAAAGAATTTTAGAGAAAGAAAGAGTGAGAGAGTTTTGTGATAGAAAGAGATAGATATACTTATCTAGTTTTGAATTTTCAGGGGGCTTTTATATAGGTCTGAGACTCTTGTTACTCGATTGAGAGAATAGGCATTAATGGACCAAGGTTATAGCCTTATTCTTCAAAGCAAATTCGTGAGTTAACTCTTGATTGACTTGGTTTAAGTCTCTCATTGTAGGATCCTTGCATGAGCACGCTTGTAAAATACATCCGCTTGCTTTTTCATAACTCGAGAAAGTTTTTTTTTTTTTTATTATTACATGATACTATTATTCAATATTACAACTCATATTATGTTAAATTATAATTGATATTTATAAATCAGTTGTGTTCATACAAAATATATTTGCTTATTTTTTCATAACTCGAGAATTTTTTTTATTACATGATACTATTACTTAAGATTACAACTTATATTACATAAGACTATAACTGATATTTATAAATTGTCTAGATTTTAATCTTTTCTAATATTAAAGGAACGTCTCCTCTATTCACATTTAATAAGAGAGAAGACTATCTTTACTCAATTATATATTATAATTAAAAAAAGAATTAAGTTCTCATAATACTTTTGTAGGAGTTTAAACTATTGCCTTTACAATTATAAAAACAGTAGCCCGCCATTCAACTATAGTCTAAGTGGCTATAACTTGAGCAAGTTATATCACAACTGTTGATGATTGTGCAAAAACACATTCAATCGTGTTCCCTCTTTTATCTCACTTCACATTTGATCCATCAAAGAGGAGTCACCCAAATACAATAATAATAAATAATATTAGACTTCTCAAATAATATTATTGTAATTTATGTTAATTTTATAACTTAATAAAATTACTTTTTACTTTACTTTAACATATCTAATATCTAAATGCCCTCTCAATTGGGAGAGAAAGGTTGGAATTCTTGTTCGAAATGTGATTATTTCAATTTTATTACATTAATTTGGTATTTATTTATTTAAAAATTTATTATATTTGTAAATTGAATAAAATAAAATATTGAAAAAAGTTATCAAGACGACGACGTCTCACTTGTCAGCAAGCCCATGAAAATTAACAGTGAAAATAATCAGATCGACCCCTCAACCCGAACCTTTCCCTAAAACGAGACTACTTTAAAGATCGCTCAATTTGTTTTTCTCTCTCAACAAAACTTTATTACGCTTAAATCTGATACGTCAGTATCATTATTCATCAGCAGTTTAAGAGGTGAAAACAAAAGAGAGTGATGATTCGGCTTTCGGTTTCAATCTCATAGCACTCATTGTCATCTCCAATCTCTTAAACGGTACGAAAATAAAATGAACTTGAATAAAGATTTCATCCTTTTTAAGAATTTGCATTGTGCCAGATTCATAATTTAATTTAATTTTTATTCTTTTCCCTTTTTATTAAATTTGGATCTCCAAGTTTATCGGTTTTATCTCCACGTGCTAATTACAATCGTGAATGTTTCATTTTGGTTAATCAAGATTAGCGTATATGATTAACGTGTTAGAGTTAGCATATTATGAATCCTAGATTGTTCTCAATGATTGGTGAATTTGTATGTCGACTTCTTAACTGTGTATTTAAATGGCAGATTTTTGGATGCTATGCTTTTGGATCAGTGAATTTAAGCTTTGTGTTGGAGCTAGGGAATGGCATGGTTTAGCGGTAAAGTGTCCTTGGGGAATTTCCCAGATCTTGCTGGGGCGGTGAACAAGTTCAGCGAGAGTGTGAAAAATATCGAGAAGAATTTTGATACTGCCCTTGGGTTTGATGAGAAGCCTGAGAAGTCTGCAAAGCCTGAGACCAGCGGCAGCAATGAAGGTAGTTTAATTTTGTGATATGTATTTTTTGTTGGTGCACTGTTAATTTGATTTTCAATTTAATTTTGTTTGCTTGGAATTTTCATGCTGGACAACGTACCATTACGATCAGCCTTCAAATTTGGGTGTAAATTTCATGAGGGTTAATATGTGCTGTTTGTTAATGTGGATAAAAAATGAGTTCAATAATGTTCTTGGTAAAGCTTATTAAAGTATAGAATTTATGATGGACGTGCTGGAGAGTTTCTTTGTTTGTCATTATATTACACTTGTTCTTTCTGATATTGGATCAGTTTTAGGTCTTCAAGAGTCAAAAGCATGTCTTTTATTCTTTTGTGGTAGTTCAGAATCCAAATTTTAGACACATTGTTTAATGTCATTAATCTCTCTGCCACCTTCAGGATTATGGCCTGTTATGTCCTTTATGGGCCATAAAAGTGAAGGAAGTAGTCACACTGAATCATCAGGGAAACCTGAATCTCCACGGCAACAATCGAAACCTGAAGAAGAAGTTGGAGTTGAAACTGAAAGATCAGTGCATTCTGCTACTGAGGAAGTCTATGCCGACAAACAAAAGGCATCACCGAAGATGGAGAAAGATGATGAGTACCCAGATACTGCTGAGAACTTAGATTTTGTGGCGTCAGAGCGTGGTAAAATTGACTCTGAATCATACATAGTGCCTAATGATCCTTCTGAGTCTACTATTCAAAACATTGATTCTTCAGAACCTGTTGACAATCAGCAACAGAAAGTAACCTTGGACCTAGGAACTTCTGAAGAAACTGAGTCAGGGGAAGCCAAGTCAGGACCTTTTGAAGTAGACCAAGCTGAGATTAGTAGCAGTTTATGTGATGAATCGGATAATGTTGCTGATGCACGTCAATGCAAGGATGAAGAGAAGAAAGAAGAAAGTAACTATGAAGAGAAGAGTCAAGCAGAAGAGATGGTAGAGACTGGTTCTCCAGTTCAAGCTGAGCTATCTAGTACCATCCGAGCTGAGGTTGGGACTGAATCCTCTGATTCCCAATCCATCAGTGCTGAGGAGACTGAGAGAGCTCGCGAATTATTGTCATCAAGTGTGTCTTCTCCAAATGCAGCTTCAGAGACGGTTTCCACACCAGTTTCTCCTGAAAATGGTGAAAAAGATAAAGCTGTTGAAGTGGATCAGCAAGCCAATGATAGTGGGATTGTCAGTGAGGAACAACGCTTGAGCTCAGAAGCAAATGTGTCTGTCTCAGCAGATTCTGTGTATGAACTGGGGAAACTGAAGAGGGAAATGAAAATGATGGAAACTGCACTGCAAGGTGCTGCAAGACAAGCACAGGTACTTAATATTCATAATTTTGCTATGTGGGAAAAGAGACTTGCAGAATGGATCCAGCTCATCCTTACTTCAAAAGAAGAAACATGATAACTTACTGATCATCTTGTTAAGCAATTTATGTTACAATATCCATCCCTTTTTCATTTAATTTCTGTGGTTCATGTGATTCAATTATTTTGATGTTCCTCTTAGGCAAAAGCAGATGAGATTGCTAAAATGATGAATGAAAATGAGCACCTAAAAGCCGTGATTGAAGATTTGAAGGTATGTGAGATTATTGCTAATTATATTTTGGTCTGAGAAGGTATGATGGTCATATCTGTATTATTGCTTTTTATTTTAGCCGACATAGTATTATTGATTTTTCCTTCATGAGTGATCTGAAGATGTATATGTAAGACAAAAATGAATTGTATCTCTACCTCCTTTCTCTACTAGTCATTGCCTTTAGAAAAAGAAAAAGCATAGATTTTAATATCTTGAAGTTTTGGATCAGAGAAAAACCAATGATGCGGAACTTGAAACTTTACGGGAGGAGTACCATCAAAGGGTTGCAACTCTTGAAAGAAAGGTATGCTCTTGGTTCCTAACCCCTTTTTTTTTTTTTGGGGGGGGGGGGGGGAGGGGTGTCCGTGCCTGTCTCTACATAGATTCCATGTCTGTGATAGGTTAGGAATATGACTTATAGCCAGGAAACTGTTTTCAGATGTGAGTCCTAAATTGTGAGTTGTTGGATTAAGTTCTTGTCCTTTTTTTTTTTTTGTTCCGGTTACAATTTTAAACTAATCATCTGAGTAGTTATTGGAAGAAGAATCATCTTCTTATGCCCCTCTGATAGCATGTCATGCTTATCTTTGTGTTTTCATGCCATGATTCTGCCTTTAGTATTTCAAAGATTTGACTACTGCAGTAGTTAATATGCAATTTCCAGCATAGTTTTGATATATTTAAAATGAGCAGAAAAATGATGATTAATTTAGTTGATGATGTCACTCGACATAGTTAATGTTAATACATCTAAAATTATCTAAAAGAATGTGATTTTTTGTCAGTATATAGCCTTCGCAGGTGAGATAATATATTGTTTTCTCCAATTCTCCTTAAATCATTTTCTGGTTTAAGTCATTGCAACTGTTAATTTCTAGTTGCCTTCTGGCTGGAGTGATCACAGGTATATGCGCTAACAAAGGAAAGGGATACCCTTCGTAGAGAGCAGAACAAAAAAAGTGACGCAGCTGCTCTTTTAAAGGAAAAGGATGAAATAATTAATCAAGTTATGGCTGAAGGTGGAGCTTTGTAAACTCTACATACATATTTGATGCTTTGTTCTGTGCAGTCTGCTTCTTGTTTGAGAAAATTTTATTGCTTTATCATGCTTCTGCTTTTGTGCTGTGTACTAAATTTCATTTTTTAGCCAGTATTCCGAACAATGATAAAAATTCTCTTGGTTGTTATTATGGTGTCATTTTAAAACCAATGAGTAAAGTGTCATTTCAACACCAATGAGTCAAGTGAGGGGAAATGCATAAGCCTAGAAACTGAAAATCTTTGAGTTTTCAAATATAACTTCGAATTCAAATTCAAAAGAAAAAGGTGGCCATTTTAACCATGGAAATTTGAAGAAAAACTTCATTTTTTTTTAAATGAGAATTTTTAAGACTATGGAAAGTGATTGAACCATTCCTTTCCCTATCTTTAGCTTTTTCTGCCTGGCAGATGCACTGTATTTGGATTTTACATATTTGATTGATATTAGCCCAAATTTAAGTGATCAGGCCCTTGTTTAATGTTCATCTGTCATTTCAGGTGAAGAGCTTTCAAAAAAGCAGGCTGCTCAGGAAGCTCAAATCCGGAAATTAAGGGCTCAGGTACACTTGCAGTTTTACAGATTGTTTGGTTTTCTGAGAACTTTATCTTAGCTCCTCTTTCTAATTGATAGACTCTTCCCCCCCCCCTTTTTCTTTTATTTCTCTTTTCATGAGAACTAGATTAGAGAGCTTGAAGAGGAGAAGAAGGGTTTGGTTACCAAACTTCAGGTAATTGGATTCTCAAAGCATTCTTTTTAATTGTAGAGTTAGCTGGCATATTAGACTGAGCTGCTATTTTTTTTTTTTCCCAATCTTCATATAAATGTAGATAATATGGATGTTTTGGCATATAATGGCAAAATCTCGTTTACTTGTGATCTGTACAGGTTTTTTATGTCTTGTGATATTTTTGAGTTTGATTAAACTTAGTCTAAGTGCATTGGGAATTAGTTTTTATGTAAGTTAAGTTTTTAAAGTCAGATTAATTTTATTTAGTTTAAAAATGAATTCTGTAGCACTTGAGAGGTAATGAGATTTACTAAGTATTGTCATGAAGGGACTTCTTTTACTACTGCATAAATGAACTTAGTAGATGTGTCTTTTGTTGACTAAATTACATTTCTGAATTTTGTTTTGATGAACAGCAATATCTTGTTGAAGATTTGAATTATCTTTGTCCTCTTAGGTTGAAGAGAATAAAGTGGAGAGCATCAAGAGGGACAAAACAGCTACAGAGAAGTTGCTCCAAGAAACAATTGAAAAACACCAAGCAGAGCTTGCAGAACAAAAGGACTACTACACGAATGCTTTGGCTGCAGCCAAGGAGGCTGAAGAATTAGCTGAGGCACGTGCCAACAATGAAGCAAGAGCGGAATTAGAGAGTCGTCTTAGAGAGGCTGGGGAACGTGAAACTATGCTAGTTCAAGCACTTGAAGAATTAAGGCAAACTCTAAGTAGAACGGAGCAGCAGGTTTTTGCTCTGTTCACTGGAATTGTGGGTTGGAATCTGGCTAAAGTTAAAGATGATCTTTTGAGTTTACATGTTATTGCCTTCTGATTCTGCAGGCAGTTTTTAGGGAAGACATGCTTCGTAGAGACATTGAAGATCTTCAAAGACGTTATCAGGTGCATGGGATTTCTTGTTACATTCTTATTGTTATTTATTCAGTGTTGTGCTTTCTGTATGCTTGCAATTTATTTTTTACTGCATTTTTGTGTAGGCAAGTGAGCGCCGGTGTGAGGAGTTGGTTACTCAAGTACCTGAATCAACAAGGCCTCTGTTAAGACAGATTGAAGCCATACAGGTGAATCGATTCCTCATGCATTATGAAAATCTCCCTGCCCCTCAAATGATGATCATTTGGTTTACATGTGAGTTTTCTGTACTGTCTCTTTGCTCAATTGGTTACAGGAAACAACTGCCCGCAGAGCTGAAGCTTGGGCTGCTGTGGAGAGGTCTCTTAACTTGCGACTGCAGGTGTCTTTGACATTATTCCTATACAGAATATATTTAATGAGGCCTTTTGCACATCTCTGGTCTCTAATTATTCAAATTAAATTCCCAGGAAGCAGAGGCCAAAGCTGCAGCGGCTGAAGAAAGAGAACGTTCTGTGAGCGAACGCTTATCACAAACTTTATCTCGAATTAATGTTCTTGAAGCTCAGGTTTCTTTTGCTTTCCATGGATTGTTTATGTTGGTAATGGAGCGCATTTTATGAATGTTAGCTTATGCCAATAATGTACTCCAGATTTCATGCCTCCGAGCAGAACAGACACAGCTAACCAAGTCCCTTGAAAGGGAGAGACAAAGAGCTGCTGAGAATAGGCAGGAGTACCTTGCAGCAAAGGAGGAAGCTGACACTCAAGAAGCGCGTGCAAAGCAGCTTGAAGAAGAAATCAAGGAACTCAGGTGGAAACATAAACAAGAGTTACAAGAAGCACTCATGCACAGGGAACTTCTTCAGCAGGTGATATTTTTGTTGTTTATGTTGTGTATGTGTATTTTGAAGTGGAACTTCTCCTCCTTTCCTTCAGTTTCCTTCCTCCACGAATCTTCTTTAAGATTCATAATATTTCGGCTTCTAGGTTTTGGTCTAGGTTTTCTTGAGTCAGTATGCTTTACTAAATGCATTTGATGTAAGCAATTTTAAACATGGAGTGGTTCTGTTGGAATATGTATTTATATATTTGGCTGTTTCTTTAACCATTGAATTTTCTTCTGGTGAATAATATTTAATTCTCAAAGTGAGAAAGACACCTAATTGATGACTTTAATTCATATTTGAAACAATTCAAAGTTGCGTGGGCGGTGCAGATTTGAGTAGAAAAGCTTCATCGTCTTGAAATCATTCACTTCATGTTAATGTTGTACAAATCCACTAAAGTTACTTCTTGATCCTTGACAGGAAATAGAAAGGGAGAAGTCTGCTCGGGTAGATTTGGAAACGAGAGCTTCTGCTCAATCTGCTGCTGTATCTGAAAAGACTCCTATAGCAAGGCAAAACTCGGCTTTTGAGAATGGTATGATATTTTGCTTTATGGAGTAATTGGTAAATATTTTGTACCTCCCATTCATTTTGTTCCTTGTACAGGAAACCTATCTCGGAAGCTCTCAAGTGCTAGCAGCCTTGGCAGTATGGAGGAAAGTCATTTTCTGCAAGCGTCATTGGACTCATCTGACGGTTTATCTGATAGAAAAAATACCATAGAGCCAACTATGAGCCCATACTATGTGAAGAGTATGACACCTAGTGCTTTTGAATCCATTCTTCGTCAGAAAGAGGGGGAGCTTGCTTCCTATATGTCTCGATTGGTATATATTGCATTTTGAACACTCATTTAAATATTATTTGGTAACATCTGCATGGCATTTGGAATTTGACATTATAGTTCCGCACAGCAGTGTCCTCTTGTGACATTAATGGGGTATAAATGCTATAAAATGTACATTTCCTTTATTTTGAAACAGCTTTAATTGACCATGGTTTATCATTCACATCAGGCATCAATGGAGTCTATCCGGGACTCTCTTGCTGAGGAGTTAGTCAAAATGACAGCACAGGTGCATGTTCAATTCATTTTAAGGATTTCAAGAGTTGCTATATATTAGCATTCACATTTTTATGTTCAGAAAGCATTGAGCTTGAAAATGTTGTATGTTTGTCAGTGTGAAAAGTTGCGAGTGGAAGCTGCCATTCTACCTGGCATACAAGCAGAGCTAGATGCATTAAGACGGAGGCACTCAGCTGCGTTGGAGCTAATGGGAGAACGTGATGAGGAGGTAAATACATTTTTGCAGTTTGAAGGGGTTCTGTATTTCTTGATTGATAGAGGACATAATGTAGAAGTCAAGTTGCATCCAATATCCTGACATCTAATATGATTTGGTTATGTAGCTGGAGGAACTCCGTGCTGATATTATGGACTTGAAGGAAATGTACAGAGAGCAAGTGAACATGCTTGTGAATAAGGTAATTTTGCCAACTTTCAATTAATGAATGATAATACTCAATGTGTTATGGCTTCTTGTTTATTTCATCCATTGATATGTAATGACTTCTTGTTTATATCTTCTATTGTGATACCTTGCTGTGTTTGTTGACAGATCCAAGTAATGGGTTCATCGGTGGGTAACACCTAAGAAGTCTAATCATATTTGTGGTATTTTTTCAGTTAGATATTTAAGGCTTACAGTGTAGTTCACGGTTCGCTCAGAAAAACATGATTGGTGGGTGGTTCAAAAAATTTTCCCTCAACACAATCATTTGATGTCTGTTTGGTGCAAAAGTGTTGTGGCATCAGAGAATATTCTTGTCAAAACTTACATCTCTATTGTATTTGAAAGGAATTTGTTTGTACAGCAAAAATGTTATTGTGACAACCCTTTCTCTGTTTCTATAGCTTGATAATTATTCTTGTGCCTGTACAGACGAGTCTTTTTCGAGTCTTTGTTCTATCGAATGTGGACCTGTCTGATGACAAGCAAAACATATGATGATAAACGTGAAAAAATAGATAATACCTGTAATTGGACGCTATTTTTTTTTTTTGAAATAAATTGAACGCTATTTGAAATAGATGTTGCTTGCTTATCGTCTCTTTTAACCCTACTTGATCCCTACTTGTTATAATAGGCTTAATTTTCATGGAACAACAAAGTTCCTGGCGGTGATCCCGCAAAATTCTTTGATAGGTGATGGGTCATGCGTGAGTGACGTGAGACAAAGACCTTGCTAATCGAATCAAGTCAAATGACGAGCTTCCCCTAAAATTGACTAAACACGTGCCATTCAATCAATGTTTAATAACATACTAACTTGGACTCTCCGGAGTCGAAGCATTAATTGTCGGTCGATTTCCGCATACCTCCAATTCTCCAAATACTATTGCTATTACGTAATAATACAATGAAATATTGTCAAATTTCCAAGTAACGTCAGAATGCAACTAGAAAATTCAGGGGGAAAAAAAAAAACTAAAAGAGTGAGTGCGAAAGAAATAGAAATAATTTAGGAATAAAAAAACCCCAACCAAATGAACAGCTCTATCTATTCTCAACAAAATTTTGGCCAATTCGAGTTCCTTTTTAACAGATCGGAATATTCGTTAATTAACACATCGGATAAGTTTTTACGCTACACCACGTCAAGCGTAACCACGTGTCTATAGACAACTGGACAGACAATAAACATCCCATACCCCACAAACGACCAGATCTTGCTCCTGACGAGCTCCAGGTGTTCGTCTCCTAGCTCCAGACCTTTGCTTCCATTCCAAAAAACCAGTAATTTCAAAACACGTTGGGCGCATGATAGCGTCAACCACCACCGCACTCTCTACGTTTACATTTTCTTTAAATAATTAAAAAATGTTTAAGACAAATTTTTTTTTTTAACGGTTTCGAAATCCTCGCTTTGATTTCCTTTTCTTCAGTTTGAAAGCCTAAGACTGACCATATTTCATCTGACACTTTACACCATCGGCGCATTATAGCCTCCCCTCTCTCTGTCTCTTGCCTTTCTTGTTCAGAGTCCATTCTTTTTGTTTCGCATTTTCACTCACCTGAATAACAAGTACTGAATTTCTCTCATCATTCTCTACTTATTTATTTAACATTATTCATAGTTACCATTGTTCATGTACAGAACTTGATTTTTTTTTAACGAATGCTTAGAAACGAACGCATGAGTTTTCAATTTTCATTGTTTTATTTTTGACGCTTGCAAAATGGTGAGCGTCTTTGTTTGTTTCCTGATCCTGCCGAGCAGTGTCGTTTTTGAGAGCCTCAGTGTCGTTTTTGTGTGTTTTGAGAAAAAATGTTGAGAGTCTCTGTCTGCGGCTGATCCCGCAATAACGCTGATGTGTTGGCGAAAATCTGCGTTGTGGTTGGGTTTTGATATAATAATCTTAAGAGCTTTTTCACGTAATTTGATGAATCAAATGATTCTGTGTTTGTTGCTGATCCTCTGAGTCGGTGCCGTGAAGAAGCTCAGTTCTTGTTTACAGTTATAAAAAGAGATGTTTATTGGTCGCGTCAATTCTCTCTTTTGAATTTTTTTAAATTAATAAATCTTGATTACAACTAAACATTATTGGTTTTGTGCTTAATATCTAGTGTGTTTTCCATTTCTCTATTGATGTAGGTACACGTGAGCTTTGGTTTTTTTTTTTTTTTAATTTCAGTATTTAGACCTTTTTAGTGCAAAATTTTAATTCAAGAGTTGCGATCTTGGAATAAAATAATATGAAATAAGACAATTTCTTTAGTCAGTTGGCTTTGTACTCTAATATGTCAATGCAACTCTTTTTTTTTTTTTTTTAAGTCTTTTTTGGAGCTCTTGTTATATGATTGAGAACAATGTTGAATTTAAAAATGTAGATCCGTTAAATGGTTTGATCTGATGGTTGTTGCAGTTGGTTGCTGATTAATTTGTAGACTTGAAGGGAAATTTTAATCATTTCGGGATGCGTGGACGTCATGGCGATGTGTCCTGGATGTATAAGCGTGCAGCATCAAAAGATGTTGATGACGAGCATGGAAAAGAAGAAACCACAAGTAATTTTAATTTGTACATTAACCAGTTGCACTTTTTTTTATTCATTTTGGAATTTTATCTATATTTTAAGTTCTGTTATGTGGGTAGTGATTGATTGAGAGTTTGCCAGGTATTCCAATTAGTAAGGGATTTCATTGACTGCAGAGTTAGCTAAATATGAGACTTAAAAGCATTCAGTTATATCAATTTCTTTCAATGTTGTACTTCACTTGAATAAGGGTGTTAAGGATACAAGAAGTAGTTAATGATATTAAAATAGGCAAGTTGCAGAATCTGAGAATTTTTTTTTTCTTTGTTCTACTTGTTCTTTTATCTGTTTCTCTGTTGAGTAATAAAGCAGGGTGCATAACTCCTTTCCTTTTTATAAGACTTGTCTGATCTTTTATCCACCATTTTGAATTAAAAATGATAATGTTGTCATAAATTTCAAGAGTTGGTTTGCCTAGCTAGTCTTGATAGATATTATATACAATTTCATCGCAGGAACAGCGGCATTATTCTTGCAAAAGCAAACTACCAAAATATAATTTTCCCATGTATTATACAAATAGTTATGTGGCTAACAATTTGAGTGATTCTTTATGTGGCTTGTAGTACGGATGCCAAATGGTTTGGGCAAAGATATTGGAAACCCTCCCTGGAGCCGGTCTTTGCCGCATGTACTTGTTGCAATTATATCTTCATTCTTATTTGGTTATCATCTAGGGTGTGTCCCCTTGAAAAACTCGTAATCCTTTCTGATTCTTTAATTATTGTATATGAAAAGAGATAGGAAATCCGTTTATTCTCTGTCTTCTTGTCTGTGTAATGCAGAGTAGTTAATGAGACGTTAGAAAGCATTTCTTTAGATCTTGGCTTTAGTGGGAGTACCATGGCTGAAGGTATTGTCTTAGGATATCCTTGTTGCTTTACTTTTCTCTTCGAAGAATTACTCTAACATGTTGGTTATCGCCAAGTGAAGGTCTGGTGGTGAGTACGTGTTTAGGGGGTGCCTTTGTAGGATCTATGTTCAGTGGTTGGATTGCAGATGGTGTTGGACGCCGCAGGGCATTCCAGCTGTGTGCTTTACCAATGATAATTGGGGCTTCAATGAGGTAACTAAAATATAAATTGCATTTTTAGTTTGGCTTCTGCTTGTGTTTCAGGCATCTATCATGTTCCTTTCTGTAATGACAGAAAATGCTGCCTTTTTAGTTTAGGAGATGAAAAGTTGTGCAAACAGTTTTATTTTATTCCAAACTAAGGGATATCTATCCCTTTTCACAGATCTTGGAATTGAATGGCTGATATTGATTCATACATATGTATGTTCGCAAAACTTCAGTGTGAAATGGTGTTAGATATATTAGTTTATTTTTTCAATTCAGTCATATTCTCCTCACAAAGTAATTATTGGTAGCTTGGTTATGCTTGAGTCCTTTGGTTTTTGGAGGAACAACTTAATGTGAAATTTGCATCTGATTTTAGGCTCAATTTCTTTGTCCTTCGGTTTGCTTTTTCTATTATTTTATAATTAAGATGCTGAGGAGAATCACTGGGGTTGGCATTTTTTGTATGATACTTGAAGTATTCTAAATTCATTCTGTGAAAGCTTCCTGCCAATAATGCTGTTTCACTCACAAGTCAGATCAAACACTTTTATCTTGTACTGATTGAAACTATATAAAGTTTATTGAAGTGCTCAAATATAATCTTGCAGTGCTATAACGAAAAATCTCTGGGGAATGCTTCTTGGAAGGTTAATTGTTGGGACTGGAATGGGCATTGGGCCCGCTGTTGCAGCTCTCTATGTGTCAGAGGTATGAGAGTTGATAGTTATGTTCACTTGCCTTGATTCTCAGTCCCCTACACTTAGTTCCACTGCCGTCTTTTTTTTTTTTTTTTTCCTATGGGAATTAACTGTTTTTCATCCTTAAGTAGGTTTCACCAGCTTATGTAAGGGGTGCTTATGGCAGCTCTACCCAGATCGCAACATGTCTTGGAATATTGGTGGCGTTATTTGTTGGACTCCCAGCTAAGGAAATTTTGGGTTGGTAAGAGAGATTATTGAAGCTATGGTAGTTTTCAAATGAGATGTTTGACCTTTAAGTTGTTTCAATTTGTTTAAAGACTTATTTGAAGTATTTTGTGTGTGTGGTCTAGGAATACATATATTTACTCATTTTTAGCACTCAAATGGTCCAGCTGTGAATTTTGTATGTATTAACTTCATGCTGTCCTCAGGTGGCGAATTTGTTTTTGGGTAGCTACTATTCCTGCTGCATTCCTTGCTCTTTTTATGGAGTTTTGTGCAGAAAGTCCTCATTGGCTTTTCAAGGTCATCTGTTCATTTGTGTATCATTCATGCTTTTAATAATATGCATACTTTTACTTCTATTGTTTGGATTTGGCTTTTCCTTTTTATGGCTACAGGCGAGGCGTCAACTAAGCTTAATGCTGTTTAGTATATTTTAGCAGGAAGGCTGAATATAGAGTCCTTTGTTACTTGAAAAAGAGATTAAATTTGAGAATAATATTTGGTTACAGTTGACTCTGAAATTACTGGCAAATCAATATTACCTGAAATATACCTATGCGTTAACTTAGCATAACAATGACTTCTTTATAGAAAGGTAGATGATCCGTGTTAGATCTGAATAGTGATCTAGCTTTGAATTTAAACTGACTAAACAGTTTATCTTCTAATTTTTGTGGGATGATATGTAATTGATAGGAGATATTGTACTTTGCTTGGACTCTGGTCTGAATTTGAAATCTCTGTGAAACCTTTGGGGCTATCTATGTTATAGCAACTGGGGTTGAGGATCATAAATAAATTCATAACCAACCTTTGTAATACTTCTAACAAATATATATATATATATATATATATATATATATATATATATATATTTTGATGTGTTTCCATGAAGGGCTAGAACATTAACAGTAATAGTCTCTCAAGGGACTGTAATTTATTAGTACATTAATGATGAGGGAAGTCATTGTTTAGACTGCATTCTAGCATTTTTTCCCCCACCTTTTTCCAATAACTTGTATTTGTCCTGAAATACAATCCAAGAATAGCCATGCTAAAATTCCTGTTGTCAATGGAGTTTTTATTGATCATGTGACTAGATTTTTCCAGACTTCTTAAATGGTTTTGTGTATCCTTTCTTTTGACACTCAGCCTGCTATGCAAAATCGTGCTTACCTATCCAAAAATGCTTTAGCTCCTTCTCTATTCAACAGACAACATTGGTAGTGCTGATGAGCTACAATTTGGGTTTGGACTTTTATTTGTGCTCCTTGTTTTTATTCATCATAGAATGTTGCACCTAACTCTTTAAAGTAATTTGATGGACTAGACATTTATTTATGGGATTTTGCTTCAGAGAGGAAGAGCCGCTGAAGCTGAAGCTGAATTAGAGAGGCTTTTGGGAGGATTACATGTAAAGTACTCAATGGCCGAACTGTCAAAGTCAGAGAGAGGAGATGATGCAGATGCAGTGAAGTTCTCGGAGTTGATCTCTCCTCGCAATTCTGGAGGTAAAAATGTTAATTTGTTTCAAATTTCATTAGTCATTGTAGCTCTATGTTTCCTTCTAAAAGATTACTATTTTACTTCTCTATTTGCAGTGGTTTTCATTGGATCTACCCTTTTTGCTTTACAACAGTTATCTGGGATAAATGCTGTATTCTATTTCTCGTCAACTGTATTTAAAAATGCTGGTGTTCCTTCAGACTCTGGAAACATATGTGTGGGAATTGCAAATTTATCAGGTGCAAATTTTATACTCCCAAGCATTTTAACTTTGTGAATGGTGTTAAATTTTTATCTTAACCAATATTTTCTATGGTTTGTTAGGGTCAATTCTTGCAATGATTTTGATGGACAAGCTGGGTAGAAGGATGCTTCTTCTTGGAAGTTTTTTGGGCATGGTAAAGATTTTTTTGATGAACAGCAATGAACTTATATTCTGAATGATATTATTTGGAACTAAAATTATGTTGGCGAATCCCTTGAACAAGCATGTGTCCATATTCGATTGTTGAAAGTTCAGTATTACCTGGACAACCATGTAACCATCAACGTATTTGGGTGATATGCTTTTGAGAGTAAAGAGTAGTCTATACTCTTGAAGTCTACAGCAGGTGATGACTGTGTTATATAGTACTTCGATTGCCACTGATTGGTAACTGCCAAATTTACTCATTTCTGAAAATCCTGTGCTTGAGTAAGTTAGAGGCATTGCGAAGTCAGTTCATGAATTTGTTGATTCTCTTCTTGATATGCAAGTGGTGCAATAACATCAAACACAGATGTTTTTAGAGGCCTCATACCTCAGGTTTTGCATCACATAGACTACTATCGTAATTTGTTTGATTTTTGCTTTATGCATTTTTGGTTCAGGCAGTCGCAATGGGTCTTCAAGCAACTGCTGCAACCTCCTTTGTGTCAAGCTCTGGAGCAGTGTCACTATCTCTTGGAGGCATGCTGCTGTAAGTTAATCCCTGGCAAACAGGGGGACACTAATGCAAATAGATTAAAAGAAAGAAAAGTATGTTATGCTTTTCTTGAAATACTTACCGAATCACATGAAATACTCATCGAATTATTTGAAATACTTATTGAATCAATAACGGCTAACTAATTGACATCTTGCAAATAGCTACTTTAAAACATTTTATGTTGTGACATGGAGCATATATGGTGTGAACTTCTTGACTAAATATATTGTTAAAAAATGATCGGTGTCTTAAAAATATATGTTTATTCCATTATGTGATATGTAGGAGTCAAAATGGGGTAGGCCATGCAGGTAGCTTATTTACTTGGTTAATGACATTAATAATATAAAGGATTGTAAGGTAAGTTGAGTATTTTATTGGCAATATAATGGCGTGATTTTAAAATTTAAACTTTTCTTGCAGCTTGGTCTTGACTTTTTCCCTTGGTGCTGGTCCAGTACCTAGTCTCCTCCTATCAGAAATATTTCCCAATCGAATTAGAGCAAAGGCAATGGCAGTTTGCATGGCTGTGCATTGGGTAATTGCTTCTGCAGTTTTCCTGTTATGCTTACGTTGACAGATATTTCTTTTGCTTTCCCTTTATTTTGTTGCTGGATAATTTGGCTGATAGACTAACCAGCTAACAATTTAGGATAAAGTTCAATCTAATTTGTTGAGGATAACCTGCTGTCTGTATATTGGTATATATACCGATGATTTAAAATTGAACCAATACAATTTGCTTTAAAAGAAGCTTAGGAAATTTTTTTTCTTAATTAATTCAATACATTGCTTGCACTGTGCATTATATCATTTAAGTGATTCATTCTGTTTGTGACAGGTGATAAATTTTTTCGTTGGTCTATTGTTTTTGCGGCTGTTGGAGGAACTGGGGCCATTAATCCTCTATACGATTTTTGGTTCCTTTTGTTTTCTGGCAGTCTTCTATGTTAAGAGGAATGTGATGGAAACTAAAGGAAAAACACTCCAAGAAATTGAGATGGCACTTCTTCCCCAACAATAGGACCATTTAGATGCATTTTTAGCTCAAAAGCGATATTATTATATACAACTGTATATTGTTATATTTTTAATGAAACTTGTTAATGTAGTATACTTGTTAAACTGAATATTGGCTTCGAATGGCATATTAGGCTTCTGCATTTTTTGATCCATGACGGTTCAGGTCCTCTTCGACTAACAATTTTGATTAAAAAATTGTTCTTGCACCTGCAATTTGGACAACCCCTTGCACTGTGGAAGCCCAAATACTTCAAATTTATTTGCTCTTAGGCACGGAGCCCTGCCACTGCCAGATTTTTATTTCAAATTGCTACGATCCACCCACCAATGTGTTATAATAAATGTTAGATACATATGCACATTAAAATGGAGCTTTGAAATCTATCTGATATTGGCTCAAACAGGGCCCAGATTAATCAAAGTGTTATCACGCCCTGATTAATCAAAATATAAACTAAACGAGTAATAACAGCTCGATTTTTAAATTTTACAAATTAAGTGACTGATTGTAGAAATCAACTTATGTAATGGAGTGATTTTTGCAAATTAAAGGACTAATTAAAAATTTTGAAGATAATTCTTTGATTTTGACGAATGAGAGGGAGTTGTGTGCAACTTATCGTTATTAATTAGTTAAAATCCTACCATCTAGTGAAGCATGTTCGCGTACAAATTGGCGACACGGGTTACATTTTGAAACTTAAATTCCAAATGGGTGTAAGCAGAGGCCGGCAATAGTCGGTTCGGTTTGGCTAGGGATCTAAACCGAACCGAATCGAAACTGATCGGTTCCTGAGGTGATGAAATAATTAATTAGTTAATTAGTTAAAATCATATTTCGGTTTGGCTGGAGTTCGGTTTTAATTTTTTATTTTCTTGATTTTATAGATTTACCCTGATATTATTAAATTATATACTTTTTCTTAATTTTACTTAATTTTATTTATATAACAAGTTATTAAAATAAAAAATTAATTAAATTTAATTTAACTACTAGCCAATATATCATAGTTTAATTTAATAAGTTAGGTCAATATATCATAGTTTACTTCCAATAATTGTTGTTAATTCAATTTAAAATGTCCGTGCCAAAAAGATTAATTAAATTTAATTTAACTACTAGTTAACATATCATATTTTAATTGTAATTTAATTTAATAAGTTAAGCTAAAATATCATAGTTTACTTCTAATAATTATTAATTTAATTTAAACCATCTATACCAAAAAGATTAATTAAATTTAATTTAACTACTAGCCAACAAATCATAATTTATTTTAATTTAATTGTAATTTAATTTCACAAGTTAAGCTAACGTATCATAATTTACTTTCAATAATTATTAATTCAATTAAAAATGTGCATGTCAAATTACCAATGCCAAATTGTAACATCACAAACTAATTAAGTCATTAATCATTATGCCAAATAAGTCATTAAATAACAAATATTACTTTTAATTTTTCATTGATAGAAGCATGATACATTTGTTTATTTTTATTCTTCTTTAACTGACATTTAGATTTTGCTATATATATTTTCAATTAAAATATATGATTATTATTATTATTAATAAATTAAACAGCACCATTCGGTTTTTACTCATAAAATCGAATTGAACTAAATTTTCGATTCGGTTCGGTAAATTCAGTTCGGTTCGTCAAAAACCGAACCATTTGCCCAAGGTGTAAGGACGTGTTTGCTATTTTCCGCTCCTCTCTCAATAAATACGAAAATTTGTGCGCCAACTTAAGTCGATCACTGTCCACTATGCATCATCAATTCAACTCGACTAGCCGTGGGCACCCGAAACACCACCAGTCGACAAGCTACGAAAAAGAAAAAATACGGCGCTGAGCCTCGAACCACATACAAGATGGAGGTCTGTTTTAACTCAAACCCTTCGATCAAAGGTATTTCTCCAGTAACGGAGTGGGGTGATTCGACCGAGGTAGCTTTGGAGGTAATTGTATATTAGTTTTTTTTTTTAATTTTAATTCTATCAAAGATTGACGATCGCAAGTGTTTGTTTACTGCATGATCTATCTTTGTTTACTGCATGATCTATCTTTGTTTATTCCATGATTTGCCGTATTTCTGTGATTGCAGCTCCTTTGCCCCGGTACACAGGAGCGAGGATACCGTTTTTTATCACCCACTATCTACCAACAAAAATGCTACAACTACTGTCGCAAGCTCGTCCACATGAAGCATAAGGTGATTATGTGTTTTTATTTATGATATTATTTTGAACTTTTGATATTTTATTGATTTTCATTTTTATTTGAGTGCGATGATTGTGATCGTTTGGGTATCATCGTGGTTCGTTGGAGTGGTCCTGATCTCATTGCTAGGGAGACCTGGATGGCACTGGGGGAGATAGAGATCTTCGGTTTTGAACCTGTTGATGGGCTTCATATGCTGAAGTTTGTTGACCCATTCAAGGCGGAAACTGTGAATGGTCTTTTTGATCCATCTGTGTTATGATTTGATATGTAATTTACAATGTAATTGATGATGAAAGATTGTGTTGGGTGCCGGTTCAGAAGTCGCTTTTGTATCATCTTCATTTTTCACTTTGCTTTGTCGCTTGTACATTTTTCCTTTTTTTTTTTGTTTTCCTCCTCTGCACAAGCATCGATATCAATATTTAAGCTCATGAGTTCATTCATGACAGTATTGAGATCTTTCAGCCACTAAGGATCTAGAGTGGCTTTTCTTGAATTATGAACTGCCTACTTGAGTAATCCCACTAAGCTAATAACTCGTGGACTTTCTCATAGTTATAATCTTTAGTCTGTGAAAACTGATGGCATTGGGTTTTTTTTAGTTTTTCCTTTTTTTTTAGCTACCTAGGCATTTGCTACATCAATAAATTAATTCCTGTTGTTGAAATCCAACTGGAGAGCCTTGAGATATAGTTGTCGAAATCAGAAAACAAGATTAGGTTTCTTTTTGTGAGTAGAGAAATAAAAGCAGGAGAACAACGCTATTGAGTCCCACCTATGATATCATTTTCTTTCATATTATACCCGGGGCATCAAAGGCTGGCAATCTAATTGACTAGGAAGTAAATGCTACTAGCGCCAATAACCATAGTGATGTATGAACAGTACCGTATGTGTGAACAGTATTGTATATGTAAACAGTACCGTATGTGTAAACAATACTTTTTTTCTTTAATGCTCCTCTTAAGGTTTTCGACCGTCCTGAGTCTAAATATGACGTCCGTTTTGCTGTCTGATCACTCGTTCATTGTGAAACGATCGTAATGCCCTTAAAATACATAAAATACATAGTTATAATAAAATACATATAATTAAATAACAAAATACTTAAATAAATAAAAATAGTAATGTTAGTGAGATTTAAAATGTAAAATAATGATTTTCTCCTTTATAAATATACATTTTCTAATACTTAACAGAGCACGAATAGGAATCGTGGCGAAGCCTTCATTTGAGTTCGTTGTAGGAGTACTTGGGACTTGGTTAAGTGGATATGTGATTGTTGTTCCTTGAGATTAGTCATTATCATCAAAGAATCATATCTTAAGGCCTTTACATATACATAATCAAGAACCCCAAAACATGGCAACTTGTCATAGGTCAATTGGTTATGAATGGGCTTTGCATCCACAATCACCCAAGTTTGAGTATTAATAGAGGCTAAATGGCAAGGGTTCAGTGTTTGATGATTATGATTTCACATCTCTATCCAAACCTATATATACAAAATATCTAAAAAATAAAAAACCTAAAGCAGACTCACAAATGATATTTTATTATTTATGAGAAACAAAGTGAGAAAGGGAAAGAGAAAAATGTAAAAGTAGATACTACCTAATAATTGAAGACTCTGACCCATAAATGTCACAGTGACACTGATAATAGAATTAACTTGAAACAACTTGACTATTGTTTTATGGATGATGGAGTCTGTTCGGTATTAGGTTGACAAATTAAGGACTTGGGTCGAGATTTTTTTAAGTCTATTGGAGTAGAAGTACTAGGGTTGGGCTTGGATTAGGTCTCCACACATACACATACACACACACATGCACACGTACACGCACACGTACACGTGCAAGCACACACGCACGCACGCACACGCATGCACACGCAAACGCACACGCACACGCACACACACACACACGAATCGCCTATCATAAAAGGCATTTATAATGCATATGTACACATACATAGCACGATTATACAATGCCCCTGAGATTGTGCTTGAATATGCAATGATTATCTAGTGCCTCAAGAATGAAATTGTAATTGCAAATTAATAAGACAATATTGACATTATACGACAGTGTCATAAAAAACATCTTGTAGAGACAGGCGATGGGTGTGACAGAAGGCCACTTCAACATTCATGTATGAAAAGGAGCCATTCGTGCCAAATCTTCTCACTTTCTGACAATTATCAAATTTCTTTTGGGAGATACTAAAACGGGCCAAGAAAAGAAATTGGCCTATCTTCCACTAGGTCGAAAGGGCACATTGTCTGACAATTATTAACATATTACTTTCGAGCCATAAAACATAACACTATACAAATGAAACTGACACGTATTTTATTCCTGAATCCTGCTCTCTCTCTCGATACTAGGATCCAGATCACTCCCTATACCATTATCCAGCAGTCATCGAGAAACCTGTAAATGTAAAAGATTGACAAAAAATTTAGACAATTTAAATACATGATTGAAGGAGATAAAAAATGCTTTGAACATGTTATTTTAATACTACCAGCACTGATAATATGATGTAATGGCTAATCGTATGTAGGAAACGACCACTTTAAATAGAATTGAAGAGTTTCACTTGGATGAGTAGATAACCTGTCCAGCAAATCGTCTATATCCACAGGCTTATTGCATGCCTTCATTTCTGAGCTCCTAACCACAAAACCTTTTAAGTAATGCCGCCAACACTTCATACGAAGGGAATTGCAACAGTACACATGTTCATTCATTAGTTCCATGCACAGTCATTGGTTCAGGCAAATGTCAATGCATTAGTTAAAAAGATAGATCAATGACAAAATTTATGATAAGATGAACATACCTTAATGAATTTGTTTCTGTTCTCACCCACATCTTTTGTGGACAAAAACTTAGGAAAACAAATCCAGAAAATACCGTCCAACAAAGCTGTATTTTTTTATGGCAATGCATTCACATATAAAGACAAACACTCAACTTCGCAAAGTGGTAAGGACGGATTATTCCTGAAATCCTCTAGATTAATTGTAGTATGGATATTCACAACAAATAAAAAAATTAAAAAAATCAAAAAGACGAAAGGTATGAAAAATGTGTTAAATTTTAGTCATAAATAATAGGGAATTCATAAACATACCGTCATTGACGAATCAAATATAGCCAGCTCATCAATCTAGTTAGAAGCCCAAAGAAATTCCTTTATGTTAATGTACCAACTAACATCAGCAGCTCCATATTTGAATGTAACTCTTCACGGACATGGAGCAGTTATTGAAAATATAGGAACTGGATTAAATATTTAAGTAAAGGAAAGCAAATTTAGAGTAACAAGATCAATTGCCTTCAAATTGACACAGCTATCAATGAGTAATTCCTTAAGTTGATTACTTGAAATCACAATCTTTTCAAGGCTACGACAGCAGTGCATAGAGAGCTTCTCGAGCAAGGGAAAATTTGAGATAAGATCATGAAACTCTTGGTCCTAAAAAATCTCACCCACTAATTCTAATTCTATCAATTGTAGACACCTACACAAGTCAATCACACATGGCTTTACTTGCTAATCCTCAAAACCAAGGCTAATTTTTTGAAGATTTAGAGCAACAACTTTAATACTTTGAAGATGATCTTCACCTGGAGCCTTCACAATAAGAATAGTCTTGAGTTTGAGAGGTTTAGAGATGCAAATATATTTGATTCCCCAACAGAAGAAAAGGGACAATTCTTCAAGCAAAGGGCATTCACTTGTAAATTTGTGAAGAATCTGCTCATTGATATGGACATAGTCTAGGGTTAGACTTTTGAGAAATGATAATCTCATGCTATCAAAAGGTTGCTCCAACTTGAAACCATTTAACTTCAAGGTGGTTACTGATTTAGCATAAAATATTGTTTGAGGTAAATTGTACAGCTATCTTTCTTTGTCACGACATCAACATTTAGATCTTCCACCCCATGCTCAACAGCCTCTGATATCCACCTATCTAGAAGATCAGAAAGACCCTTAACCTGATTAGGGCTAATGAATATCCTAAATTTGCACATACGAAGCTTAAGCTTGGAAAACCGAAGCAAGGCAATGTTAACAAATTCAACAAATTTCATTGTCTGTTCGTAATATCTTTCATCATAAATCTTCGTATCAAGAATATCTAGATCCCCTTCCTAAAGTTGAGCTCCTAAGTATTCACTTTGATTAAAATCTAAGATGGGGAACTATGTTCTGAAATAACTTTATCTCTTTGATAAGAGGCTAGTTTTAGTTGCATCTTTAGTAGAGAGGTGTGACATAATGTGATGAATTATAAAGAGAGGCAAGCTCGAGATTCGGTCCAGGCCATCAGTATTGTCACCCATAACTTTGAAAATCTGTAATTTTCATACATTTCCATCACTACTGCTATTAATAATTCATGCTTTTATTTACAAAAAAAGATGCAAAAAGGGTCAAGAATATTCTCAATGTAGCTTTCTGAACTTCGGTCAGTAAAGTCATAAATTTTCAAGCAAAAAAGAACACATAGTTCTAAATAAAATAGATTAAACTTATTAAAGAATCATAAATCAAATAAATTCTATAATGGGACTTTTAACCAAAAGAATAATAATAATAATACAAGCACATTTGAAGGATGTTACCAGTTAATGCTGTAGCAAGAGCACATACAATTGTACTACTACTCCACCAAGCTGCTCGAGAAAACAATTGATGCAAAAAATAACCTTGACAGGCATTTGGTAAAGCTTTTACATGAGAGAGACTTGTACACAACATATGTTGTGTACCATTTAGTCTCGCAGCTCATCCAATATGACTTTGACACTCGTACATTTATTTGCGTTTCCAAATTTGAAATCCACTGTAGCATACTAGAGTCGAAGTGGCATTACCGTGTTACCGTGTTTTGGGTTTGACCTAAATAGAAAGTAAAGAAGAAGCAAAGTTGCCAAACATATCTCTCAAATAGATTATTAATTGGTCAGCTACATATTTTCTTGGGTCTATGCATTTTATGCACTTGGTCAGCTTATGAGGCATTATTTTACTAGCTCAAAATAAATAATTCCCATGATAAAAATTATTTATTATTTTTTTATTTTTTTAAATATGTACTTTTATTGAATTGTCTTTCTCATACAAACTATTTTATATATGAGTTTGGCAGGGTTTTCGGCTTAATGGATGGAGAAGTACGCAAGGCACATGCACTCCACTGTAGCACTGAACAAATTTCCTTCATTTTGGAGATCAAGCAAAATTTCAGTTTAGTGGTACTTTTAACGCCCTTTTAAAATCCTTCTAACACCTCTCTGAAATTTATTTCTTAAAATAAATATTCCCAACTTAATTTATAAAGTAAAAACCCATATATTAAAATTAACTATGATCCCATAAAATTTCGCCCTAAAAAAAGGTTATTTTCTGTTTGGTTTTTATTTTGTATTCTTATTCTTATTCTTATTATATAGTTTCTATCTATATAGCTCTAAAATTTTATAATTTTCTCAAAAAGATATTTTTTCAGTCAATTATGAAATGAGGTGGACGTTAAAAATAATTTAGTTAATTATTTAATCAAATGTTCGTTTAAAATAAGAAATCAACCAAATGTGTTTGGTTATTTGGATAATTTTATTTTGTGATGAATCTCGAGGGGTGTCGAGAGCCCTTCTCAAAATTCTAGGCAAAGTACATACCACTCTTGAGAGTATTTAGATTAGTCCAGTTACATTTGGGCCTTACCATGTGGACAACAAAAGAAACGGGGCCATTTCCTATGAGCCCAAAACAACTGTCTCCAATTAACATAATTCGTTTGAGCTATCCATAATAAATAGCATACAAATGAAACCTTGCTCTCTCCATGTACCCAAATCCAGATCACTCCATATACCGGCATCAAGCCTCATTAACAAACGTGTAAATGTAGACTGACAAAAGGATATCGAAAGAATGGCAAAATCATCTATACCCACCATAGGCTCATCGTCCTCCTCCATTTTCGAGTTACCACAAAACCTTTCAAGTAATGCCGCCAACACTTCCTGAGAAGAGAATTGCAGCTGTACACACGTTATTCATTAGTTTCATGCAGAGCCACTGGTTCAGGCAAATGTCAATGCATTAGTTAAAAGATAGTTAAAATAGTGAAGTTTAAGATGGTGAATAAAATACTTTCCCTATTATTATCAGCCAATTAATTAGGAAGGATTAGAGGTATAATAACTAAAATGCCATATTAGAAATAGAGCTCGCCGCCGCTTATCGATATACCGTCCCTAATTAATTTAGCGAAAAGGGAAACAAATGAAAAGAAGTACATTTTCTTTTTTTAGGAAGGACCTTCAGCTAATTGTGAGATTATATATTTTGATCTTGCACTTCATTGTTTAACAAACCGAAATAGTATATTAATAATACTTGTGAATACTTAGGTCTTTCGACCCTATGCTCTACAGCCTCCGATATTCGTCTCTCCAAAAGATCAGAAAGATCTTTAACATGGTCAGGACTTATGGATATCCCAAACTTCTGCATACGAAGCTGAGGCTTGCAAAATCGATCAACGAAATTGATCATCCGACGTTCGTTATATTTTTCATCATAGAACTCCGTATCAATAATATCTGGATCCCCTTCCTAAAGTTGTGTTCCAAGGTATTCACTTCGATCAAAATCTAATATGGGGAACGATGCTCTGAAATAACTTCATCGCTTTGATAGGAGGCTAGTTTTAGCTGCATCTTCAGTACAGAGGTATGACATAACGTGATGAATTATAAAAGAAGGCAAGCTCGAGATTCGGTCCATGCCATCAGTATTGGCACTCATAACTTTGAAAATATGCAATATTCATACATTGCCATCACTGATGCTACTAATAGTTTATGCTTTTCCTTAACAAAGAGACGTAAAAAGACAAAAAAAAAATACAGATAGGAATTAGAAACAAAATTGTGGAGCCTCTGTTAATCCGAGAATTATTCCAATTGATTTTCCAAAAAGGAAGAGTTAGGAGTTAAATTCTTATTACCAACTACCCATTTTACCCCAATTAACTTTTTGTAATTTTCAAAATTCTCACAATCAAGTTCTGTCATTGTTGCATTTTGGTTTATATATAATTTTTAAAATACTTAGAAGTTTTGTATTATTTGAAAATGGTCCTTTACTTTTTGTTAATAATAATAATAATAATAATAATATCATCATCATCATCATCATATCATTATAATTAGTACTATTATTATTATTTGTTCGGATGATAAAATAAGAAGGCCACAATCAGATTTTCTTTGAAGCTTGATTGTGCTCCCCTTGCCACTTAAAACAACTTGGAGGAAACTAGCAAGCATAATTAGGCGAGGAGACAATTAAATTAAGAAGAGATCCAATTAAAACCACCTTCTTATCTTCTCGAATTTAGGGATCGGATTGTATCCTTAAAACTTATAATTCCATAATATAAGGAAGAGTGGGAGATTAGACTCTACCTACTATATCGCAATCCATGAGGGGAAGAGTTTGATCCCATTATAACTCCCAAGGGTGCCAACAGTAATGGACTTTTGAAAATCCTCACACTAGACTGTTCATTACATGATCTCAAAAGATTTAATTTTGAGCTCATCCTCATCCTCACCCATTTTTTAACCTTCTTTATCTTGCCTTTATCTTTTTCCTTTATCATAAGGGAGAACTTCTCTTTACATTTTCACTTTTAGTTCATTTTTATTGATTCTTTTTACAAATGATCATTCACCTTGTTATCTTGCAAATATCTATGACACTAACTTGAATTTGAGCATTAAAGGGTTAATGCCAAAAAAAATTTTGACACCCTTACTGGCATTCTTGGTTATAGGTACTCGTCAGTTTGGAATCATGGTTGGCATTTTTTGCCCGACTTGCAAGATCATGGCAAAAACTCTCTCTTCATGTAAATATATTCAAATACTAGCATTAGGACTTAAGAGGTAGCCTATATGCGAAACGTCTAGATTTTGTCGTCAACATTGCATATCCATCTCAAGGATTCCTCTATGATGTTGTATGACTATTACAACATTGATGGTGTGGTTGTTATAGATCCTTGGACTGAAATATTTTATTATGTACCATTTGTTTGATATAGTAGAGAGTTAATTAATTAAATAGTAACAAGATAACATTTAGGTTGCACGTAAACTAGTATTTTTTTAATTTTTAATTTATCAAAACAAAGTGAAAAAGACATTTTGAATGCTTTGGTCTAGAATTGCATTCTGTTCGAGATAATAGCCATGTTATAATATCATTAGTTGATAGAAAATACTTGCCAGATATGCTTTGTTGTCATATATACTTGAGTGTTTGCTATAGTATGATTAAGAACTTAAGTTGAAGTATAATGTAATTGTGAGCTTCAATTGGAAGAGAATGAAATGAATTCATTGAAAATTTTGCTTAAATTCAAAATGTTTAATTTAAGAGAATTTGGAGAAATGTTGCATAACGGAGACGTGGTAGGAAGCATTAAACAATTTGATTAAAGATCCCGAAAAGCAAATTGATTTAAAAGAAAAATAATTGGGGGAAAGTGAGAAAGAGCTTGCTTCAAAGATGGAACTTGAATATTTGATTCAAGAATTGATTGATGCTTATACCAAGTAGAAGTCCTCAATAACTTGAAAGTGGAGTTTAACTTTAGAAAAAAGACTATAAGAGATATAAAGACTGCGGGTAAATTCAATGAGATAAAGAAAGTAATTGGATTCTATCATGAAATACTAACTAGACAACCCAAGAGAGGAGGTGAATTGGATTTTTGAAATTTTAAAAAATAAAAGATTAAAGATTATATAAATTAAGTAATTAAATTTAAGATAAATAAATAAATGAACAATAAAACTAGAGAAATAGAGTAAGAGAGATCAAACACAATAATTTTACGTGGTTCAGCTATCCCCGCCTACGTCCATGCCTACAAGCACACCGATCTTGAGGATTCCACTAAGTAAGCCTCCAAGGCTTCAAAGTTTTACAATTGACTTCCAAGATGTCAATAAACCTTTACAAGAAGAGATTTTTCCAGTCTCTTAATCTAAGTGTATCCTAACACTTACAATCACTCTATAACAAAGATCACAAATTGATTTTTCTCTCACACAATTTTCAAGATTACAAATCAATGCTCAATACCTAATTTGTGAGTAGATGAAGTAAAAAAAAAAAAGAAAATATTCTTAAGCTCAATTGTATATCTGTGAATATGCTCAGTAGATGTGTTGTTGTTCTTACTTGATTTGATTTGAATGAACTTATTTATAATTGGAGCCAAAAAATAGCCGTTATTTAATCTTTTTGACAGAAAATGGATTACCGTTAGTCATTAACGGATAACCATTTTCGCTGGTCAATATTACCGTTGGCCTTGATTTCAAATTATCGGTTGACCGTTAATAATTGCTCTTTCGCCATTAAAATCCAGGAACTTGCATAACAAAAATCCTCTATTCGTTTTTGCTAAACCATTAAAGACTAACAAGAATGTTAATCTGGATATTATCGGTTAGCCGTTATATATTAACGATGTACTGTTAATTTCCAGCAACTCATAAAACTGAAAGCTTAACTGGTTTCCTTTAAACGGTAAAAGATTAACAAAATAAGAGAATCTGGATATTATCGGTTAGCCGTTATATATTAACGGCGTACCATTAATTTCCAGCAACTCATAAAACTGAAAGCTTAACCGGTTTCCTTTAAACGGTAAAGGATTAATAAAATAAGCGAATCTGGATATTATCAGTTAGCCATTATATGTTAACAGTTAGCCGTTTTAATTCTAGTGTTTGATTTATTGAAGTTCTTAGAAAACAACCTTTCTGCATTTTATCGGTTAACCGTTAAAATTAACAGTTTGCAGATTATACCTAGAAAATCATATTTTTGTGCAGAATGTTCTAAATTTCTCTAAGGCTTGTAAACACATGCAGAGATTTTTGACTTTTAAGAAAAATATCTGAATTTTCAACAAATATTATCAATAGAGATTAATTGTTTGTTATTATCAAAATTAATAAACAAAATATATATATGTTAACACATCACCACTCAATTTTTTAAAAAATTTAAGATAACTTTTTTGATCTATTTGTTAACTGATTATAGTATACCCTAATCATTTTATCTGTGCATTGTGTCACCTTCAGAGAAGTACCGACCACAAACAACTTGCCAACTGAAATGTCTAACCGAAAAAAAAAAATTTACCAAGAGTTAATCGATTGACACTATTTAGTTTTATTTTCGCTTCAATCCAACATATTTTGAGGAAGCAATTTTGATGATTCATAATGAAATGTTACAAACTTTCATCTCTATTTGTCTCTCCAAAAACTGTAATATGAACCAGAAAAATCAATGGCAATTTGTTGAATATGAAAAAATAAAAGTAAGAAAAGGAAGAAGAAGGGGGAAGAGAGAGTGTGTAGAGAGAGTAGGCAGATTTCTCTCATCTTTCTCTCATCTCCCTTCATTTAGCAGCACTCTATCGAATGAAGAGAATGCGATCCAAGAAAGCCGCATAACTGCCATCTGCTTCTTATCGCAATATATGCATACATAGTGAAAAATGAGTGACTTCACAAAAGAATGCAGATGAACTTTTCCGTAAATCGTCTAAATTACATGTATTCTTTATAATCACAGTAATAAAAAGTAGACAAATAAACAAAAAATAGTAAGAATGATAAAACAAGAAAAAAGGTAAACCAAAAATATCATACGGTTTCGGAGATTTTCAACTAATAATGTTGGACCACGCCTCTGTCTGGAAGCTCTGAGGAATTGCTTAACATTGGGGTACCATTGAGCATCGACGTCTCCATATTTCAACACAACTCCCCATGGACATGCAGCATTTATTGAAGATCCAGGAACGGGATTACAAAGGCAAGTAAAGAAAAGTGTATTCGGAGTATCAACATCAAACTACCCGAAAGCGCGACAGTGATCGATCCAACAATTTCTTTACTCTACTACTAGCATTTACAATCCTTTCAAGGTAATGAGACCAGTCAACAGACTGTGTCTTGAGAGAGGGAAACTTTGAGGCAAATTTATTAAACTCCGACAAAAATTTTCAAGCGGCCGGCATTCACTATCTAGCTTCTGGCTCATTCTTTCATTCAAATGGAATTTGTCTAGTGTTAGACTTTTAAGAAAACAGAATCCTAAACTATCAGAATCCTACGCCAACGTTAACTTACAGATAACTAGCCTTAAATAGTAACAGTCTATCTGTGTCTGTTTGGATATTCACATATTTTCGACCCTACGCCCAGCAGCATTTGATATCCATCTATCAGGAATTGCAGAAAAAATCTTCATCGGGAGCAAGGCTGATGACATTTATGATTTTTACCATGCTAATTTTATACATTTAATATTTGCATTTTGATAAGCGTGCCACAATTTTCCGAACCAAATTCTAGGGGCACAGAACGCATGGTGGTTTTTCATCCTACCCTCATTCTAATCTTAAAATTCCGATTGATATTCTCTTAACGAAAATTAAATGTTATAAAATATCTTTCTTGTATATTTGAAAATTTCACTTATGACTCTTAACTGTGCATTTCGTACATAGAATATAACACGTGAATTAATTTGGTTAGGTTATTGAAAAAATAAAAAAATGATTTTTCATCGTCTAAATATTGGCTTTGATGGGACTTTGACTTTCCCTCCATATTTCACCAAACAAAAAAAAAAAAAAAAAAAAGAAGGTCCAATGCTTAAGATGACTTATCAGCACTTCGACGGGCCGCTAACTTATAAATATTACAAGATCTTGGAAAATATTTGTCAAATAATTGCGTGCATGAAGAGAGCTGCTAATATTTTTTTAATGCCACCTTGTTCAATAAAACAGACAGAAAATATTAGGATGGGTACCGTTTACTTTTTTAAATGGAAAAATAATCGTTGATATTAATTGGAAAAAAAAAAGAACTTGGTATAAGTCTTCTTGTTGGCAAAGAGCACATTAAACTCTATTGTTAAATATCATGTTAAAAGTCTTCTTACTTGAATAATAGTAATAAATAAAATAAAATTTCTTGTGAATTTTAAAGGGTAATGTCTAGGCATTTGAATTCTAATTTATGTGTTATCTTATTTATAATTAATATAATAAATTAGTTGTTAGTATTTAAAATCATATAACAGTTATAAATAAATTGTCATTAACTGTGCGGGAGTGAAATGCATATCACTAGCATTATTGGAAATAAATTTTAACTGCCTCTCTCCACGCAGTATATAAGAATTGAAGGATATTGCGGCATCTTCACAATATAATTAGCTCCTTTTATTTTCGCAATAACACCTCAATTTACTTCTTTCTGTTCTGCAGCAGTCACCACGGTTGATGCGATCGTTTCCCCTTTATTGAAGCAGCTGATTTGCATAGCTGTTGAAGAGGCAAAAGAACAGGTGAAGTTAGTTGTGGGTGTCGATAGAGAAATGCGAAAGCTTAGTAGCCATTTTCGAGCCATTGAGGCTGTGCTGGGATGCAGAGCAGAGGCAAGCCAACGAGGAAACCGTCAGGCTCTGGCTTGATCAGCTAAAAGACGCATCTTGCGACATGGAGGATGTGCTGGATGAGTGGAGCACTGCCAGGCTGAAGTTGCAAATCGAGGAGGGAGTTGATGGCGATGATGCTGACAGCTGTTTTGCTACGCTATTGAAGGTAGGCTCTTTCTTTCCCCGCTCTTGCTTTGGTTTCAAAGAAGTCAATCTACGTCATGACATTGCCTTTAAGATTAAAGAAATCAGTGTAAAGCTTGATGATATTGCCCAACAAAAAGACATGTTTGGTTTTATTGTGAATGCGGTTAAGAGTGTTGCGAACCCAGATCGTGTGCCAACCATCTCCTCAGTTGATAAGTCTGAGAGAAGTGGTCGAGTCATGGAGAAGAATACATTGATAAGCAAGTTGGTTTCTGAGAGTAGCAGCGGCGACGTCCAGCAAGGTCTCCATGTCATCTCGCTTGTAGGGATGGGGGTGCATGGGGAAGGCAACTCTTGCTCAACTTGCTTACAACAGTATTGAGGTTCAAGGAAACTTTCAGAAAAGCATATGGGTCTGCGTGTCGGACCCTTTTGATGAGTTTAGAATTGCTAGGGCAGTCATTGAAGCTCTAGATAATTCTGCAACTGATTTAAGTGAATTGCAATCTCTTATGCAACATATTCAAAAATCTTTTGAAGGGAAGAAATTTCTTCTTATCTTGGATGACGCGTGGACAGAAAATTATAAAAAATTTGAAACATTCTACAATTGTCTAAAGAATGGTACAAATGGCAGTAAAATTTTAATAACCACAAGTAAAGAATCTGTTGCATTGAAGATGAGATCGATTCACATACTCAATGTCAAGGAATTGACAGAAGAGGAGAATTGGTCATTGCTTAGGCAGATTGCTTTTTTTTTTTTTTTTTTTTTTTTATCAGCCTTCTAGAGAATGTGAAGTATTAGAAGAAATTGGTAGGAAATTTGTGGCCAGGTGTAAGGGCTTACCTGTTGCTGCCAAGACTATAGGCAGCCTTTTGTGTTTTAAAAGAACTATAAAAGAGTGGCAAAATATTTAGATAGTGTGATGTGGCAATTAGAAGAATTAAAAGAAGATGTTTTTGCCCCTTTGTTGTTGAGTTATAATGATTTTTCCTCTAGGATAAGAAGATGTTTCTCGTATTGCTTCTTATTTCCAAAAGATGATATTTTAAATAAAGATAGGTTAATTGGGCTTTGAATGGCTCAAGGTAACCTTCTTGGAAGAGAAAACAAGGAAATAGAGACCGTTGGTGCGGAGTATTTTGATTACTTAGTCGCACGCTCTTTCTTCCAAGAGTTAGAAAAAGATGATAATGATATTGTCACAAGATGTAGGATGCATGACTTTTCCCAATTTCTTTCTAAGAATGAATGTTTTATCGTAGATATTAGCGGTCAAGAAGAATCGTTCATAAACTCTTTTCATGGGAAAGTTCGTCATTCTCCGTAATGTTTGAGGAAGGGGCTTCATTTCCTGTCTCTATTTGTCACATCAAACGGTTGCGTAGTCTCTTTTTTAATGGCAAAGTTGGGGACTCTTCATCGCTTCATGTGGTTCTACCGAACTCATTTGGTGATGTGAAAAGTTTGAGGGCAGTAGAGTCCAGGTACCCAATCGCTAGTCAAGAGATTCCAGAAGAAATAGGAAAATTAGTACATTTGAGGTACCTCAACTAGTCTTCCCAGTAGATAAGAAAATTGCCCGAAACCCTGTGCCGGTTGTATAATCTACAAACTTTAGACATTACTTCGTGTGAAGGTCTTTTTGAATTACCTCAAGGATTGGAAAGTTAATAAACCTGAGGCATTTATCAAATGGTGGGAATTCATCTTTAACGTACATGTCGGTAGGGTTTGGGAGATTAACCCATCTCCGAACGTTGAAAATATTTCCTGTGGGTGGAAGGGCTCCCGATACCAAAGCATGTAAACTCGACTCTCTGAAAAACCTTAATCTCGTTGGAGACTTCAAGATTACAGGGCTGGGATATGTGTCAGATGTGGGTGAGTTTAATAGATCACAGTTACTTGTGAGCATTAAAAACTTGGTTGATTTGACCTTAGTTTTCGGAAGAGGGGAAAGAAAGGATGAGGATGATGAGACACTTATTGAAACCTTGCAAGCACCTCAAAATTTAAAGAAATTCAGTATATGGGAATACATATTACATAGGTAACACCTTCAAAAGAAATTTAAAAAAACTGGATGATGTCCTTGAAAAATGTGAGACATTTGAGTCTTGATTGCTGCTGGAATTGTTAGCACCTGCCTCCTTTTGGAAAATTGCCGGCGCTTGAAACACTCGGTCTGCTCAGGATGCTCAGAGTGAAAAGATTGGATAATGAACTTTATGGAAAAGAAAGTGGTCATGCTTCATGTTCATCTTCATCAATTATTTACTTTCGCAGTTTGAAGGAGCTTGAAATTTCTCGTATGACTCAATTGGAGGAGTGGGATTATGAGATTACATCTGAAGGAGAAGAAGATATTAGAATCTTGCCGTGATTTTCTTCCCTGACAATTCATCGGTGCTACAGCTTGAAGATGCTGCCCAACTTCCTTCGTCCGATGACAACACTCCAAAACTTGGCGGTAGCAAAGAGTTCTAATTTACAAAGACGTTGCAGTAAGGAAACAGGAGAGGAACGGCCTAAGATATCCCACGTTCCTAACATTGGAATTGGTTTCCAATAATTGCAAGGAGGCCCTTGATCAATTATCAACGCAGAATTACATCAATCACCAGGTAATCTCTTCTCCTTCTCCTTTTTTGTTATGTGTAATCTAATTAAGAAGTGATAATAAATGTTTAAATCATTCTGCAATTTCCTCAGACCTAAGAAGAAATGATCTTCGTGGTATCCAATTTGCCAAATCTTGCCTTCACTAGCATTCAGTGGCTGTCTAGAGTAATTCGTGTCTGATGTCGATATAAGGAAAATGTACAAGGTCACAGGCTATATATTACATGTACTCTTCTTCTTCTATGCTTGTGTTTGTTTTCCGTCACTTCAAATTATCTCGCTATATATGATGAACTAATATTACAGCTGCGATGGATGCTTGATTTCAGAGGCATGCGTACGTATCAATATTTGTCAAAGGACGGTACGACGCACAAACTTTATGGAATGGAGACGAAGCACGCTTACTGGAATGTCACGAAAGTGTATGATGATGGATTTTCTCATCAGTTGTTTTGAATCCTGGATATCCACTAGCTAGTCATCATAATTACGAATATTCAAGGCATGCAAGTGTTTCAACCATGCTAATTTCATGGATTTTAAAATTTTTCTTGATTAATATCAGAGGGGGAATCAATAACTTAAGTTGCTGAATTATAACAGAAAAACCCGTCTTCGCAAGCATCTCGGGAAATTCATGTCTGATGTGATGTGGCATTAGGTAACCGGCTTTTTCATCGAAAAAAAAAAAAAAACTTAAATACACTTCTATGAATACAATTTTAATTTCTTTTTCAATCATTTCAAAAGATCTAGCTAAATATCAAGAATTAAAATAACATGGGCGGCAACATAGGTGAATTCAGATGCCACAGTCTCAGTACCAAATTAAATAGATGGTATATGTTCTCCATCAAACCAAATTCCTTCCAGAAGTTAGTGTCATTACTAGGCCTCATTGCCAAGACATGAAAGCATTGAAGAATACATGTAGTTTGGGGCAGATTTTGTGAGTCATTCTAATTAAATTGAGAGAAAGAAAGTGTTTTGAGAGTCTGTATAAAATCTCTCTTTGATCCGTAATAATTTTTTTACGTGAATAACAAAGCTTTCATGGCTGTTTCTTTTGAGTGAATATAGGCTGCGAAGTGTGAAGCTTCCAAATCATGGTGTGTTAGTGCATTCTGTAATGCCATAAGAGCTGGGCCGCAAAATTGTTGGGCTTATGTTTTTTATGTTTTTTTTATATGGGAACGTTGGGCTTTTATTTCTTTGAACAAATTTTGGGCTTACATTTAAAAGAAATCCTAATTTTTACTTTGTTTACGTCAGTTTGCAAATTACAATATTAATAAAATATTAATAACTTCTTTTCTATAATATCTTTATTTTTTATAAAATTTTGTTGTAAAATATTAATTCATATAATATTTATTTCTGATTCAATTTTTTATTTAAATAAAAATTAAAAAATTTATTTTTATATTTGTCTAATAAAATAATTAAAAATCAAAACATAAATTAAAAAAAAAAAAGAATGATAACTTTTGGGGGTAACTTGTTGCTATAAATGACGTTAAATAACGAACTTTCGCAGAACTATCCAAGGACGGTGCCAAGAATTCAAAATAAGTTCAATAAATTCGAAAACCAATTCCATATCCTCAGGCAGCGCCATTTTCAATTGACAAAGCCAAAATCAATTAAAAATATATATATCAACACAAAAGCTAACAACAAGCAACTGAATTGAAGGCTCTGCCGCTAGTGCCGCCTAACTGTTTTGGCCAGCATTGATTGACCGATCAAACCAGTAAAAAAATTTATTAACACCGCATAAATATAGCCACCTAATTTTTCTTTTCATAAAATAAATAATATGAGAACAAGCCCGGCATTTAAAGCTATCACTGTCATTAACTTGAGGAGATCATCTTCGTCTTCGTTTTTGCATACGTGTCGTTTAGGCCGGGAACGTCTCTTATTTTCTGCCAATTTCGAAGCTCTTTTCGCCAAGAGAACGAACCCGTTTGGGCTCCCACAAGCTCGCTTTCGCTCCTGTAAGTGGCTTCGTTTTGTTTCGTCATTTGTATCTTGAGTGTTGGTTTAATGCTCGACGAAATGTCTCACTCGGTTTCCGCTTTATAGCGATTCGAATGGATAATTGTTTTTATTTATTTATTTATTTATTTGGGGGTAGTGTTTTGATGTCTGCATGTGTTAGACATCAAGTCATTTCTTTGTTAAATAGTGGGATTGCTGATTTTTATTCTAAATATTGATGAATTCTTGAACTTGATTGTGAAATAAGTTTCATTTTAGGACCCTCATATGTGATCGTGTATGAAATGATCATCTAATTTTGAGGAAGTTCTGCAAGTAATTTATACAGCATTGTTTCAAATTAACAAAAATATAAAGAAAAGAAACAGTGTATTTATTTGCTGGTTGAACTGTAAATTCTAGTGTTATTTGGGCAATTAATTAGTAAATGGTTGATTATTAATTAGCACTTGTCAACATACCTCAAGCTTGCTCTGTTTTTGGCTTGATTGTATTGGACCTAAGATTTATGCCATGGGACAATTTGAAGAAATTTTCTGCTAAAAAAAATCTAAAAAGGGATTATTTCATGGTGATATGCGTTATACATCAAGTTGGCTTAACACTCTACACTTTTTTTGTTTTTTGGGCAGCTTTTCATTCTAATTCATTTATGGAGGTCTTCAAAGCTGCATACAAAAAGGGTTCTATGGCTTGTGACACTGTTGCGATTAGAGCAGATCAAAACAGTTACAGTTATGATCAACTAGTATCATCTGCATTAGGAATCTCTAGTCTCTTGTGCAGTAGTGACCTTAAAACTGTGAGTTCGAATTCACTTGTTCTGATATTCTTTGATGTTGTGTAAGTGTGATTACGTGTTGATAATTAAAGTGTAACAGTTTTCAGTCATTTGTACTCGTAGTGATGTTTATCTGTGCACATGTATTATTAATTTGGTTACATATTTATGTACCCTCTGTGCTTGTTTATAGTCTGATATACACGATGTCTCAATGCATTGAAGGAGTGAGTTCCAGCTTCATTCATATTCTCAACTTTGAAAATTTCTATCATTTTACATTCAGACTACTCAAAAGACCAAAAATGAGAATTCAGCTGTGCTAGCTGAAGAATGTGGAGCACGAATAGGAATCGTGGCGAAGCCTTCATTTGAGTTCGTCGCAGGAGTACTTGGGACTTGGTTCAGTGGATGTATTGCAGTTCCACTTGCACTCAGCTACCCTGAGTCTGAGCTCCTGCATGTGATGAATGATTCAGTATGCCCGATGATGTTCCCTCCCTGTAATCATGATTTCAGTTGTGCATGAAAATTTTAAGTAACTTTTGTTTAAATTTGATTGTAGGATATATCCATGGTTCTAAGCACTGAGGATTATCGTGAGGTCTTGCAAACTGTTGCTACTAAGAGTGGTGCTAAATTTTCTCTGATTCCCCCTGTTCCTGGCATATCTCTGGAGACAACAGTGTTTGATCAATCCCTGGCTGCAAAAATGGACGGACAAAGAGGTAGCCTATGGATATTCAATAATCAAATAACATGGGCAGGTTTTGGTAGCTCATGAAATACCTTGCGATAGCATTTAAAAAAGTTATGTTATTTCCAATGATGTAGGTGAGGATCCAGCATTAATAGTGTACACCAGTGGGACAACTGGGAAGCCCAAAGGAGTTGTCCACACACACAGAAGCATTGCTGCTCAGGTATTTGCGTATTTTGTATCTCATGACTTTTGGCTCCGACTTTTTTATATGGTTCATTTTCTTGTATTTATGCCCTATGGTTAACTTTAAATAAAATCTCATAATATTAAGACTGGTATGCAAACATTAGTTGATTTCACATGGAAAATCTAATTCTTGACCGCCAGTCTCTGAAGAATCTATCTGAATATTGATTTTTTATTTTTTGCGCTTGTGTAGATACATTGACTTTCATTGCAGACATGGGTTTGGATCACAGCCTCTTGTTCAAAATAGATAGAATTTATGTACCTTTATATCATGTTTACACATGCATAAGAGCTCTTTGTTTATGTTAGGGGAAAGCCACTTCTTAGTCTTATACACTATTCTACTAAATGGATATCCGTCATTGCTAAATCTTGAAAAAAACTGGATGAGATTTGACCCAGGATGTGAGGAGGCATTTTAGTGATGTAGCATTTGTGTCTATGGTGGAGTTCGAATACTATTGTTGTCCATTAAAACAATAAGCATAAAAGGTTGTTGCATTTATGGTTTTTCAACAATGTGAATGAGCTATCCCTTTGAATTATGCATTGTTTTCTTCCCTTCACTTTAGCTTCTTACTCAATGTTTATTTCCGTGTTAACACTTGCTACAACTTTGATTCAATTTCAGGTTCAAATGTTAACTGAGGCTTGGGAATATACATCTGCTGATCAATTTTTGCATTGTTTACCACTACATCATATCCATCAAACATATCTATACTGGCAGCTATAGTAGCTGTTCTTCGTATTATTATAGGTTGAACATTCCTCTTGCTAGGTCCTGGCATTTTCTTACTTTGTGTCTTACAAATACATGCAAACATATTGATCCTTAACTTACAGTATACATGTCCATGGACTCTTCAATGCTTTACTTGCCCCTCTATATGCCGGTGCCACAGTAAGTCACTTTGCATTATATATATTCTTTTTGTTTTATTCTACTGAACAATTACAAGTAAGTTGAGTTATTATTGTTTTGGCTGTAATTGGTTGATCATGCTATTGAAGGTTGAATTCATGCCAAAATTTAGTGTAAGGGGAATCTGGCAGAGATGGCGTGAATCATATCCAGTGCATGGGAATAGGGCTGATGATGCAATAACTGCATTCACAGGAGTAAGATTAGTCTTTACTTTAACTTGTGAAAGCAAATGTAGGTTATTTTTATTCTGACAGGGCAGCTCTTATGCCTTATATATATATACATTTTTTGTCATTTTTTAAGAAAGGTTGCAATATTTTGGTATGCAATTAGTGACGGCCAATCTTTACTGCTTGGCTGTTACTACTGGGTAGTTGGTTATAAGATTTTATTTTCATCATGACCTTTACATGCTATGTAACAAGGCCATTTAGTGTTTGCTTTGAAGTTGCCAATATTATAGTGTGTTTGAATTAGTGACAGTAGTTTGTGCTTTGTATCTTGTAATATTTGTTCAGCTAGCTATTTAGATTTCACTTCTGAAGGTATAATGATCTTACAAATAAAAGAAAACATTTCAATTATATGCAATGCATTGTAATTCTTGTCATGTGGTTCAATGTGCTAAATTTTTTTTTTTTTTTTTTTACAGTATTGTTAAATTTAATGTTGGATTGGTATAGTCTAATCTTTTGTATTAATGTAGGTTCCAACAATGTATACACGATTAATACAAGGTTATGAAGCTATGGATACAGAGCTGCAAGCTGCTTCAGCTTCTGCCGCAAAACAGTTGCGCCTGATGGTTTGTATCCTGGAAGGTTCCATCCGTTAGTCATTTAACATTTTAATGTGTTCTTGCTCTATATTGACCCAAAACATGTAATGATATTGTAGTCCATATAATATATAATAAAATATGGTAATCCTATCATGTAAAATTTCAGTTGGTTTTAATCCTGTGAAAAGCCAACGGATGAATGTTTATGACAATATACTTCTCATCTCTATTCCCCAGATGTGTGGGTCATCTGCACTCCCTCTTCCTGTCATGCAACAATGGGAAACCATCACAGGGCATCGCCTTTTGGAGCGATATGGCATGACGGAGGTAAGCAAACTCCTATTTAAGACCCTTTTCTAGGCTGCCCTATTACTTCATTTCTTGTAGTGTGTATATACTTTTTAAAAAGCACACTGTTATCTGCCCATAAAGGCAGCAACAGAAGGACCACAGAAACGGCACCCCTTGCTGCTGTTTTTGTGACCTACTTCTTGATTCTTTTCTATCACCCACAAAACATGGGTCAAAAAATAACAGCCAGTGGGTGCCATTTCTATTGTCCTCCTGTTGCCTTTATGGAGAATTATTATTTTTCTTCTAAAAAATTTATTAGTATCAACTGGTTATGATGTTGGTTTGATTTCTCTAGTTTGTCATGGCAATATCAAATCCCTTAAGGGGTGCACGAAAGGCAGGCACTGTTGGCAATCCACTTCCTGGTGTTCAGGTTAGTATGATCCTTCTCTAGAAACTTCAACCTTGATGAAAATTAAGTGCTTCATAAATTTTATGGAAAGAGAAATTTAAGAAGTTCCAAAACTTATAAACAATTCATGCATATGCAGCTAGATAATAATGACCTCAAAGTGATGACAATTGCCGTCTGGTATATTATCAATGAAGAATATTGATGCTCTTTATTTTTTTCCTTTTTAAAAGGAAGAATATTAAATTTCTGGTGCTTATTCTTCCTTTCTCAATCAAAATAACTCTTTAATCTGTCCTTTTTATTGCAGACTTTCTCTGACATCTTTCTATTTGTGATAGGTCAAGATTGCTGAAGATGAAAGTGGTAGTGATGCAGCAGGAGTAGGAGAAATTTGCATTAAAAGCCCTTCTTTGTTTAAGGAATACTGGAAACTTCCCGAGGTATTTATCTGTACATATTTTTCTTTGCCTTCTGTGTAGTTGCTCATTTTTCTCTCAGACTGTCCAACATAGACAGGCATATGCGGCCTCTTTCTCTTCTTATTTCTATTACTATCATTTTTAAAGTAATATCTTGCTAGTAGGAGTCACACACCCTGTCATCTTCCTTATATTAGCTTATTTCTATTTTAGTTTATCAGTGACTTGGAAAACCCTTTAGTATTCATATTAGACAAAGAGTATGAAACTGCTTTAGATGCTGAAGATTTATACTACATGAAGTACGAAAAGTTCATGTAAATTCATTTCTTGCTTCTTGGATAACATGTAGGTAACAAAGGACTCATTTACTGATGATGGATTCTTCAAGACGGGGGACACAGGGAAACAGGATGAAGATGGATACTACATCATTTTGGGCCGTAAGGGGATCTACTGTCAGATTAGCATAGTACTCTAATTGTTTTGTTGTTTGTAGACCTTAAGCACATCCCTTTGCATGTAGCCTTTTGTTAATGACTTAGGATACCTATCATGCTTTTTGCCTTCTCAACATGCATTATGTAATTTGCCGTTGTTTTGGAGCTTCTGGTGGTTAGCAAAATGGCTTGCTCCCTTTAGCTGATGAACTTTAAAAATCCTCTTGTTTGATCAGATATGTATATGAGAAAATAATGAATTCACTGTTACATGTCTAAAATACTGAAATGCCGGTGCTATTAATGTTGCTTTATAACTTTATCATCATGCATATTCTTTATCTAAATTTTCTTGCTGCTAAGAATCCATGCTCTCATGATAAAATGCCATACAATTAGTTGCAAAACCTCATCTTTCCTTACTCCCGAATAGTCACCCTTTGAAATTGCTCACCAGAATGCCGTCGCTCTGGGATACATGTGTGCATTCGTGTGAGTGCGTGTTGTTTTTTTTTTTTTTTTTTTTGGTTTGTTGGGGTGAGGGATAAAGGAGCTTTTAGAGGGGAGCACTTTACTTCTCTTTTAGGAGGGGAATAACTTAGATTTTCTGTCATTAGTTAAAATTCGTGAAATGCATTTTCTGAGTTTATTACAGATGTTTATTGTTGTACAAGTTAAGATGTTTTACCAAGAGCATGTGTTAGTATTCAGCAGTTGTTAACTGCCTTTACCCATTAAAGCTAAAAAGTTGTTACTTTTTGATAGGTACGAGTGCCGATATTATGAAGGTTGGTGGATACAAATTATCTGCATTGGAAATTGAATCAGTTCTTTTGGAGGTAATCAGTCATTGTGCTTAACAAACTGTTTCTGTTATCCTAAATGTCTCCTCATTTCAAGCTCATATTCTTCTCTGCTTTCAAATGTTTTCCTTTTCCAAATTAGAACAGAAGAAAGTAAGAAAACCAAGAAATTAATTTAACAAAATAATAACTGAGAGAAGAAAGAACTTCTTTTGTTCAGCATCCAGCTGTAGCGGAATGTTGTGTTTTGGGCTTGCCAGACAAAGACTATGGAGATGCTGTAAGTGCCATAATTGTGCTTGAAGAAGAAGCAAAGAGAGGTCAGGAGAAGCCAAAGCCTGTATTAAGCTTGCAAGAACTATGCACCTGGGCTAAAGACAAGCTTGCACCATACAAGGTATTGCTGCTTGACCATCGCCCAATTTGCTTTCTTTTTCTCTCCCTCATTAACTGGATAGCCGTGGATAAACCAAAATTCTTTGATAGCATGTTTTTGTCATTTGTTATAAAGTGCATCCATATTGATGTGAAGGATGAAAAACAAGACTTTTTCCACTCGTTAAGATTTCATAAAGTTAGTACACCCCTCGTTTATCATTCCTGCTAAAGCCTTAGAGGAGGTTCATGCGGGGTTGCAGCTTTTATTAGCTGCTTCCACTGCCTCAGTAAGCCAAAAACAGCCAGAAATATGTCTTTTTCCCCTTTCATTATTCCAGCCTATAGTACCAGGTGGGCGTGCAAATAAGTTTGTGTTCTTTCTCTTTTGATCTAGCTCTCATGTCCCGTATCCATCTTCTATTTTAGCCTTTTCGCCTTTCTTCTATTTTAGCCTTTTTACCTTTCTTCTAGTTATCCGTATTGCCTTTGCGGTTGAGAATCCAATTCAGTTCGAATTTTGCTATGCATGTAGTGTTTATTTTGATTAATTAGTTGAATGTTCAAATGGATTCAGGTATTTATTTTAATAACTGCTATGCTTATTTCTTTTCAGCTGCCAACCCGTCTGTTCTTGTGGGACTCTCTGCCTCGAAATGCCATGGGAAAGGTAATTTGCATGCTTATCTAGTTTCTTTTCTCACGTAAACTTCATTTCTCGTCCTTTTATCGAAATGGGAAACATATTTAAAGGGAGAACGTAAAGTTTACTAAATCATGACCTATTATTGATTTTTTTCTTTTTCGCGACTTTCAGGTGAACAAGAAAGAGTTGAAGAAACAACTGGCCGCACAACAATAATTCAACTTAGTTGAGCATTGATAATAAGTGGGGAACCCAGGAGTGAATTGGACGCAACATTTTAGTCTTCGTTCTTTTCCTTTTGGTCGAAAGATCCAAAATGAGAAGCTTGTAATAGTCTTTGTATAAATTATGTAGGCTGGAAAGAGTTAGAGCTGATTTATGTCGGGAAATTTACAAAAATAAGCAAAAAAATTTTGTATTTTTCAATTATAATCATATAAAATTTTTTTTATCATAACTAGCCAAAGATGAAATTTTAAGACGAAATTACCCTCATCACGTTCTTCAAATTTTTAAATAACGCTACTCTTATAATATTTAAAACGGAAACTAAAGAAATCTTAACACAGTCAATACATTTAGAGATTTTTTATTACTCTTAATAAATTTTTAACACTCTCCAAGAAACATTACATAGCTGAAGATATAATCATCAATTGGGGAGAACTTGTTAAAGTCGGTATATGTTTCTACATAACATAAATTTTTAATATATTGAGATTGAAATTTTAGTTTGAAATTAAAGTTATTTTTTGTGTAAATATTATTATTTTTCATCAATAAAATAGTGTATATTGTTTAAGTTGAGCAATTAAGAGAAATCATAAAAAAGACAAATAAACTCGAGCGGAAAAGGGCTTGAGAGCAAGTGAGATGAGATAGGCACTGTCTCACATAAAGATAAACATTATGTGTGCGATGGACAAATGTTCTGATACCGTCATGTCTCACATAAGTTGGTGAGACAGATAGTGAGATAGGTGCCTATCTAGTATAACTTAGAATGGTTATGTGAGACAGGCAGTGGGACAGGCACCTATCTCACTTAAGTTGGTGAGACAGGCTGTGAGACAGTGTTTGTCGTACTTAAACGTTCTGTACTTATGTGAGACAGGCTGTGAGACATGTGCCTGTCGCACATTTTGATTTTGTGCTTATGTGAGACAGGCGCCTGTCCCACTGCCTGTCTCGCATTAATGTTCTGTATTTATGTGAGACTGGTGCCTGTCCCACTGTCTGTCTCACCAACTTATGTGAAACAAGTGCCTGTAGCACATAATGGTTTTGCGCTTAAGTGAGACAGGTGCCTAACCTACTGTCTGTCTCACATAAGTATGTGAGACAGGCGTCTGTCCTACTGCCTATCTTACATTACTGTTCTGTATTTATGTGAAACAGAAGCCTGTCCCACTGCCTGTCTCACTGAATTTATGATATTTTTATAGGTTATAACCTGAACTACATATGTTTGTTTTAGGCGTATGATATACCGTTTCAAAGCTTGCGACGAGACGAATCAAATCTAACATTATATACTTCATTCTATGATATGTTTGAATAAGGAATTTACTTCAATAAGAACCATTGCAATTAAAAACCATTATATACTCGACATACATGTTATGCATATTCACTTATTTATATTTTGTAATGTGTAATATTATTTCTTTTATTCTTTTTTTTTTAGGTTTAATGGATTCAGTTGTGCTTCAATTGTGTTATGATGGTTGTTAGAAGATATTGGCAGATGGGCGTATGGAGTACGTGAATGCCAAGAATACAGCTTTTTTGGTTCGAAAAGATTGTACGTTTGATCAATTTTTGGCAAGAGTGCATGAGGTTTTGCAGATAAATCCTAACGAATATAGTCTTGAGATGAAGACAACTTTGAGGTCTAGTAACACCGTATATCGTGCATGTTCACTACCTATGGACATATTGAATGATAAAATGGTTAAGGTTGTACTACATATGACGTCTGATGTGATCAATTATGGATGCATCCTTATATTTGTCACCACATCTCCTCGAGTTCCAGTAGAAGATCCTGAGCAATTTGTAGAAACTGAAACTTCATTTAGAGCAAGTAACTCTTTTCCTAATACTAAAGAAGAGGTGGTACCACCACTGTTAGAGCGACATTATTCCCCATACCACAACAATGATTTCCACATCAATGATAGTCTTGTTTATGACACCATCAATACAGAAGTTAATAATGCTTGTTTGGAGCCATATAATAGCATGTACGGGGTTAACTCCAATAATGAATTTGATGATGGGTGCATTAGTCATTCTAACATTCCTATTAATAATGAGAATGAGCACCAGTATGATATTCCTACCAATAACAGTGAAAACCAACCTATTCCTCCAATCCCTCGTTCTAGGAGGAGGAGATCAGTTGATTCATTTGTGAATCTTACTCCAATTTTGCCTTCAAACCTAGTTACTCTAGATTTAGTCAGAAATTACAATTCTTGTGGTATTAGTGTGAGCATGTTGTTCGCTGAAAAGAATGAGTTAATAATAGAATTGCGCAAAGTTGTCCTGCGCAATAAGTTTGATTTTAAGAATTCACGGTCTACAACAACACGTTTTGAGGCTCACTGTTCTTTAGAATCATGTAAATGGCGTATTCGAGTAACGAGAGCTTCAGATGAGCAAAATGTGCCTTGGGTTGTGAAAAAAGTTGACAATATACACACTTGTTCTAATAACGTATTGCCTAGTGGTGTCCGTCAAGTACGGAGTCGAGTTATTGGTCATCTTATTGCAGATAAATTTATCCAAAATAAACGAATATACACTCCTAATGACATTAGAGCAGACATGCAGCAGGAACACGGTGTCCAATTAACATATCAGCAGACCTATCGGGCTAAAGAAATTGGTCTTGAAATAATACGAGGGAACCCTACAGAGTCATACAACTTACTTCCTAAATACTCTCATGTCTTATCCAAAGTCAATGAGGGTACAGTTACTTATCTCAAGGTTGATGGAAATAATAATTTTTTATACTATTTTGTAGAGCTTGGATCATCAATCAAGGGTTTCATGCAGTACATCAGGCCTGTGATTGCAGTAGATGGCACTCATTTAAAGAGGTTATATCGTGGAAGCATGTTCGTGGCAACATGTTTGGACAGTAATAATCAACTATATCCATTAGCCATTGGAGCCATGGATTTCGAAAATAATGCGGCTTGAGAATGGTTCATGACGAAGTTACATGGAGTGATTGGCGATAAGTCAAAGTTAGTAATTATCTCTGATCGATGCACTGCCATAAAGAGAGCCGTTTTAAAAGCATTTTGTAATGCAGCTCATGGTGTATGCTTCTACCATGTCAAAGGCAATATTAAGTCAAAATTCTAGATGTCCAAATCTCTTTGGGATGAATTTGAGCCTGCCTTTATTAATACAGCAAAAGTATATGGACATGAAGAATTCAAAAAACAGCTCGAAGGATTGTGGATGCTCCACTCGTGTGCGACTGATTACTTAAAAAATGATGTAGGAACATGTAATTGGGAAAGGTCTGAGTTTGAAGGTAGGAGGTATAGTATACTTACTACTAATATCGCAGAAAGTGTGAATTTATTTATGAGGGAACCTCGCAAATTTTCTATCACTCATCTTATTGATCACTCTAGACAAACTATATAGCAATAGTTTTATGGTAGAAAAAATATTGCTGAATCGATGAGTACTCGTCTAACGACGTGGGCTAATGAGATAGTAGTTGAGAGAAGAATTTTAGCCAAAAGAATGACTGTCTGTCCTGTATCTCAGCATCGATTTCATGTTTCAGGCGATCGTATTAAAAAAAGGATAGTTGACATACATAATAAGACATGCTCCTATAGAGTATTCCAACTCGATCAACTTGTTTGTGCACATGTAATTGCTGTTTGTCTGATAACTCGAGTTGATTACATAAGGCTTTGCTCGCATTTTTATTCCAAGGAATCATTGGTTATGGCATATGCACAACCAGTGGAGCCGGTTGGCAACATGGTAGAATGGGAAGTTCCACTAGAAATCCAAGAAATAAAGATTAACCCGCCACTCGAAACGCCACCACCTGATCGTCGTCCAGAGCTTAGAATACCTTCTATTGGTGAGGATGTAAACAGGAGGACTGTGAAATACAGGCGGTGTCATCAACCAGGTCATAACCGCAAGAGATGTAAGAACCTCATTGCTTCAAATCAAAACTAGTTGTATTGTTGCAATTAGCATAATGAAAATTTTTGGACTATTAATTTTTGTTTAATATACGATTTTATATAATCAAGTATTTTATTTTGCGTACAAATTATATAGAATATTGTCTTGATTTCTCTATTTATTTGATAAATAAAACAAAATTAAATTGTTATATTAAATTTAAAAATAATAAAATTATTCATTTATATTAAATAAATAACAAAATAAAAATTTTTGGAACAAAAAAAATGGACGCGAGAAGATCCGAGCAACAGGCCTCGCGCACGTGAGCCCAGCGCGCTGGAGTGCCCTGCCACGCGGCGCCTGGTGCGACAGGCCTCGGCCGCAAGCGCAACTTTTTTTCGCCAAATTTAAATTATTTTTTTGACTTTTTTAATTTTATTATTTTTAAAGAAGTGAAAATTTTTCAAAAATTTTATATGTGTGTTTACAAGCTTTAGCATGATTGGAACATTTCCAAAAATATGATTTTCGACTCCAACTATAAATAAAGCTCATCCATCATTATTTATACAACTATTATGACTTATAGTCTAATATCATCATTAAATATATCTAAAGCAATTTTCTTCCTAAAGTACTGCACGTGACTACTATCAAAATCAAATTTGAGTCCGAACATTAAATACATCACAAACATCAACAAAAAAATGCCGCAATCATCAGTTCCAACCGCTTGTTGTGGTATGTCTTTTACTATCCTGATTTTCCAAGAATCTGTAGTTTGCAACTCAGGCCGCATGTTGTAAAATTCAATATCTTCTAGCCATTGAGGAAAAATGACTTTAAGTGGCTGAAATTGAGTTAAGTATGTTTTCTCGTTGCGAAATGCCATCAATGAGTCATAAATTCACACCCTTTTCTTGCGAAGATCAGCTTTGGCTAATACCCAATGATCACCACCAATATGCACAGGAATCAAGACCTGCATATAACAAATATCATGATTTTTTTTATGCTTAGTTGATCTAAAGTATGTAAAAAAAAGAAACCTCGTTGCATTATGAAGCAATACTTACCACATCGACGTCCGTGAACCGCTTCGACATGATATCTTCTCGGCCGTCAAGATAGGTATTGAAGTTGCTGCTAAACTCTAATGAACGGACATCGCAGTCACCATTGTTCCATAATTGTGTCAAGAATACCTAGTACATATATTAACCAATTAGTGAGACTCTGAGATATTGTAAATAACCAAATGTAATGTTGATTATTAATTCTCTATTCACTCGTTACCCAAAAAAATGTGTCTGTATGCGTGACACGCTGAGGTAAGGCATTCGGATACACCTGTTGCTTCTTGCTCACCAAGCGGAAATACATATGAATATGCTGTGGAATTATGGAAAGACGTTAACGGAAGAATCGAGTACAATATAAAAGAAAAATCAACAATGCATCATTAACAAACGCAAAAATATAATAAAAATACTTACTTCGTCGTCAAACCAACCCATTGAAGCATTTCCCAAAAGTACATCAAAAAAGAAGTGTGACTACTGGATCGTGCGGTGTACTGTAATTTTACCAATAAACCACCGATCAAACTCCGCAAAAATGCTTGGATCATCGAAGCCTCTAAGCAGATTTATGTCTATACTCTGACTTTCAGTGATCTCATGCTCCGTTATTTCAAGTGTCGTGTGTGGTCTGCCGTTTTTTACTTTTTTCTGAATGTTGGGCGTCATCAAAATTATGGATACATTCATCATGTTCAGCAGCATTATTCTCATCCTCAAAGGAAGTCTGTTCATTTTGTTTTAGTCTTATGGCATCATAAGACTCCTCTTTTGTGAGTTAGAAGACATATGATGTTTTCATTGTTTTTCAAATGTGTTAAGAGGGATCAAGTAAGGATACTCACATTACGGACCCAATCAGGAATATATGGCACATAATCCTGAACGCTCAACCAATATTTTAAGGCTCTTTCCTTTGCATTCGGTTTGAGAGTTTGTAAAATGTTTCCCTTCTGTAAATAGTATGATATTTTAAGTTAGTGAGAATCTCTGATATATTTATCCAATGAAAAGTAATTATCATTGAAATAATCTAATATATTACTTACAAGGCACGAGTTGTCATTAAAATGTGAATATACTTTGGCATAGTTAATTAGAGAAGAGGCCTTTGGCATCCACTGCATAATGCGAGGAGTCTTCCTCTTTATTTTAACCCCCCACTCCTCAGGCAATCCTCTAATACATTCATAAATCCACGCCTATAACAAATAAAGATATAAGGCATCATTAGTTTTGACAAATTAAGTAATAAAAAATCCGTTAACATTTATTTCGCTACATACCTGAACTCCAGACGTAAAGCCGTAAATATTATATTTTTCAATGGTATGCTTCGGTTTTTCCGCATGCTCAGTCCTAAATTTGGTAGCTTTGCCATTCAATGCGTTATCGAGACCATCATATATTATTTCCCAAGACAAACGCCCCCATGGACGTTTTCAGAAATGATCTATCTCATCTACTTCATTAAGTCACGAGAAATTAATTTGACAATACTCTTTCCTCCTATTTAGGATTCTATCCGCAAAGTAAAACAATGCGATTTTTAGCGCATCAATGTCATCAATAACCTTAAAATCCAACTCTATAAACATTGTATCGAATTGTCCAAGAGTTATCCTATGAAACAAATCATTGAAATACTTGTTAAGTAATCGATGTGGTGATTTTTTATTTTTCAGCGCAACATCATTACCATAGGAAAGACCCGTTACCAAGCACCACTCTCCAATTGATAAGCGAATCAATTCCTCACCAAATTGAAACCACAATTCATTTTTCTCATCACTTTCTTCATGGGCAACTTGCCTAAGCAACAAGTTATGGACAATTACGCTGCTAAAAGGATACTTACGGCACTCCAAAAATTGCCCAAATATGTCACGCTTGAATAATTTCAACTGTACTTTTGTTAATTTTTCTCGAATAGCCCCTATAACCACATCTAATTTGCACATGCTTGTTATACGGTCAGGGAAGTGTGAGTCATAAGGTACCTTCATCATGCTCGGTTCTTTTGCCGGTCCGGGTAGATTATACCTTCCTAACTTTGATTTCGCCATTTATCTGATAAACAATAGAAAAATAAATTGTTATATTAAACCATTATTTCATAAAAATTCACATTTTAAAAAATAATAAAATTGAAAAAATAATTTAAATAAATAATAAAATAAAAATAATTTAAATTTGATGAAGTAAAAAAAAAATTTGGAAAAACATTGCGCGCGGGGGACATGGGGTGTCGCACGCAGCCCTCGCACGTGCGGGCTGCACAAGGGCTGCGTGCGACAGCCCTGTGTAGTGGGCAGATGGCACCCGCGACACTCCCGGCCTGTCGCACCAGGAGCCAGCTGTCACGGGTCACACGTTTGTCCCCGAACCACGGCCTGACTCCGCACGCACGGGTGCATTTAGCAAAAGTCCAACTCTATGGAAGGTGCATTTAGAAGGCGAGTGCGCTTAGAAATAAAGGCGGGTGCGCTTAGAAGTCGGGTGCACTTAGCACTCAAGCGGGATGCGCTTAGCAATGGGTGCGCTTAGAAACGGGCCGCCTAGCACAAGTGGACAGCCACGGTGCGCTTAGCACTCTCCAAGCCCAACCGACAATCTAGAACTTTCTCTAATTGAACTTGGGCTAGAAATTTCCAGCACCTTACATATTCCCCCATGTGATAATTGTGCAAGTGGCATAGGTGGTTCTAGACTTCTCCATCCAAGCCTATAAATACCCCATCACCTCTGCCAAATTTTCCAGCACACACAACACACTCACAAGCTCACAAAAAGCCTTGTAACACAGCTCTCTTGTAATCTATTCTCTAAGTGTGCAATATAAGTTATCTTTGGCTATTATTGTTCTTGCTTCTTTTGCATTTCCAGCAAGCTTTCTAGCTTGATTAAGCTTGAGAAGTGATATAGGCTTACTTAACGACTTAAGTGCTAGAAGTCACCAAGTGCCGCACGGGTTGGTTGCGCAAAAACTCTCACCCCGTGACACAGCGCTCTCCTGGTGCAACATTCCGCACACGCGGGCGGGCGACAAAGGGCTATCGCACCCAGCCCTCGCCCATGTCCCTTGCTCGCAATGTTTTTCCAAATTTTTTTTTCAGTTCATCCATAAAAAAAAAAAAAATACACACCTTACCCATCACACTTCCATTGTGCAAGAACTTATCATTAATTTTGTAAGAGGAATTTTGTCGAATAGCTAATATGCGATATTTTGTTACACATCATTCTCACTAGATTTCGTTTCATTATGCAACCTTAATAACCTATATCTAAAGTTTAATTTTATTATACAATTTTTAAAACATATAATGATTAAAATCTCAATCAAATTTACTCAAATCATTAAGAAATTTCATCCCATTTGACAAAATTTCACCACCTCCATTAACAAACAACCAACAAACATAACAATAATAGTAACTATTAAACTCAAAAACACCCGAAAATTACAATACAAATCAATGGAGAAGTAATAGCTCACCTAGGATTTGGTAATTCAGGCACTCCGGAATCGATCTACGCCTCCGACAATGTATATTAGGTTTTGGTTCGTTGAGAGAGAGAGAGAGAATTTGGGTGAGAGGGAATGGTGAAAATGATAAGAATAATTTAGTCCTCAAAAAACTTATTTGGTTAATGTTGATAGAAAAAACTTTCAGGGACTAGAATTGAAAAGTCTTAAACTATTATGGTTATTTTCATAAATTTCCCATTTATGTCTGACAGAACCAACTATATTTAACTTATGAAAAATACTTCAATTATGCTTGTAGAAGTAGAACCAATATCTTCATACAGATTTTACGAAATTATTGTTGTTAATTAGTATTCCAAGAGCCTATAATTGGAAGCTGTTTTTTATTTTTCATGTATTTTATTGGGAGAGATAGTGAAAGATTTGTTCCATTATTGCAATAACAGAAAGCAAATGTATTGTTGATTCTGTTGCTAATCTACTAAAAAGGCTGCAAGATTATTTGAAGGTTAGCACAATCAAGATCACCGGGGTAATGGGGTCATTCTTAGAGATCTGATTTAATTGATCACTTGATTTACGGGAGGAAGGATGTTAGAAAATTGATTTAAGCTTTGCTCAGCTGTCTATATTTAATAAAATTAAAATTTTAATTTTATTATCGAGTCCAAATTATCATTTTTCTATGGTCCTAAAATATATTTGCTCAGTGTATGTCATTAATACTGTAAACGGTTATAATGTAAAAAATATTTGTACGTGTATAAAGAAAACCAAAACATAAGGATCAATTGACCACTTGCACAGCCAGCCATTAATCCAACACCTTATTCAATTGATATTACATAGGGAGGTTGTTCATTTTCCTTCGTATTGAAATTAATAAATATTATTTATTTTAGTTTTTTTTTATAATAATCAATAATCCTCCTAACAATATAATTGTATAATATTACCATTATTTTCAAATATCTTTTTATTTATACGTATTACAAAGTTAATAAATCATATAAATAAAAATTAAAATAAAAAATTTAACTACTTAAAGCAAGAAATAATATGAATAAAAAATTAATAAAAAGATTTTTCGTCCTTTTATTATTTTTATAATATTTATTATAATAAATATATATTTTATATTTAAAAAATAAATTATTAAATAAATTACTTATTTACCGCTCCTTTTCTTTGAATTTTTTTAGTGCTAGGGAGATTTTTAGATATTATAAAAATAATAAAAAGTAAGTGATATACATTAATTCCATTAAAGAAGAAATTAACAATCTCCCTTTCAATGTTAGGAACTAATTTAAATTTAACTTATTTTCTAACAAAATATTTTACACAAATATTTGAGTTGCCTTTTAGCATAAGTTACGATGTTTCATTATAAATACAAGTCTAATATTAGGGTCCTTTAAGTTACAGTCACAGTAATTTTCACGTTTTTTGTTATTTCTATGTATAATTTCAATCGGCCTCCTATGTTTGCGATTATTTATATTTTATTTGTAAATATTATAGATATTTCTATTTAAATATATTATATAATTTAATTAAATCCTTATACTTTTTTATTTTATTTCAATATTAAAATATTAAAATAATAAAAGGTATCAAAAATATTATAATTATTATATTAAATTATTATTATTATAACAATAAAATTTTTATTTAAATTATTAATAATAATAACTAAAAATAATAATTATTATTAATTAATTTTTATTAAAAGATTAATAAAATAAAAATAAATTATAAACTGTATAAATGAAGAGTATTTTAAATTTTAAAAATGATTTTTATTTAAATTTAAAATTTAATAATTATTAAATATATTATAATTATAATTATTAAATAATAATAATTATTATTATTATAAAAATTATTATAATCAATTAATAAATTAACAATAATTAATAATAATTTTTATTTAAATTATTAATAATAATAACTAACAATTATTATTATTATTATTATTATTATTATTACTATTATTATTAATTTTGGATTAAAAAATCAATTCACTTTTTTACACTCTTTTTGTTTACTAATTTTTTCTAAATATTAAAATAATTTAATAATTATTATTTATATTTTATTTATAAATATTATAAACTTTTCTATTTACATATATTATAAAAATTCATTAAAACCATTATAATTACTACTTTTATTATTTGTAATTTTTATCATAATTACTACTTTTATTTTAATTGTTGTAATTATTATTATTTTTATTTAAAAATTAATAAATAATAATTATTATTGTTAGTTATTATTATTAATAACTTAAACAGAAATTATTATCAATTATTATTAATGTATTAATTAATTATAATAAATTTTAATTATTATAATAATAATTTAAGATAATAATTATAATTTTAATCTTTTTAATAATTTTTCTTCTTTTAATTTAAATAAAGAGTATTTTTAGAATTTAAAAATCATAAGAGTCAGTTTAATACTTCAAAAATTTTAAAAATATGGGTTTTTAATGAAATTTTATAATATATGTAAATAGATAAGCTTATAATATTTACAAATAAAATATAAATAATAAAAATTAAATTATTTTGATACTTACACAAATTAGTAAACGAAAAAGAGTGTAAAAAGATAAATTAAATTTTTAATTAAAAATTAATAAATAACAATAATAATTAGTTATTATTATTAAAAACTAAAATAAAAATTATTATTAATTATTATTAATGTATGAATTAATTATAATAAATTTTTTATAATAATCATTTAATATAATAATTACAATCATAATTAAATCTATTTAATAATTGTTATATTTTTAATTTAAATAAAGAATATTTTTAAAATTTAAAAATAAAAAAACATAAGAATTTTAATCAAATTTTATAATATATGTAAATAAAAATATTTATAATAATTATAAATAAAATATAAATAATCACAAATATAGAGAGCCGACTGAAATTATACATAAAAAAATCTAATATTAATGTCTATTTTAGTTTCCCGATATGATTTCACATGGATTTAACAATGAATTCATCAAACTACGTGCCATTGACGCTGTTCTAATATTAATGAAAGTTATTATTTTAATAGTATACTTCCGTATAAAACTCATAGAAGTTAAAAATATGTAATTTATCAAACTCGTAACTAAAAAATGAATGAGTTTTGTTGGCTTCAATATTTATTTGCAAGTAAAAAGTCAGCGAAACGAATTTTCATCTATTTATTGCATTCAAGCCAACGGCAAAGAGAGTAGATGAATTGGGGGTAATGCTACATCTTCATGATTTCATATCTCTGTTTTTTTTTCTTTTTCTTTTTTTTTTTTTTTGTGTATTCACCGTTTGATTGGCGTATAACACCAATGAATAAGAATTTGCTTCATAATTTTCAAATAAATAATAAATTTAAGCGATGAGCTTATACTATTTAAATCGTTAATCTCTATGTTTACTAATTATTTTAATTGTTATTTTCGATTCATTAAATTATTATATTGAACAGAAAAATAATTAGATATTCCATATAAGGTGCACAAAAGAATAGTAATAATAATAATAATAATTTGGGAATCACTGAAAAAAATTGGCTCTGGGAGCAGTTGGCTAAATTCACACGTGGAATGCAAGGTGAGTAGGCAAAATTCCATTAGTTGCAAATCTTGATCATGCATGCACGCGAATGAATTAAAGAAATATGGAAACAGACGCTTGGCTTCTTGAAGTTGGTTAGCCAACTCAACTTCTAAAGGCTTTAGGATTTCATGCTAGCGGTGGCTTAGGAATTCAAATCAGGAAAGGATTAACCGCAAGATTCTAATTATGTTAATGTGATATTGCTTTAGACATCATTTTTTAAGAGATCATGTATAAAAGGGTGATATTGCTTTAGAATTTATCTCTACGAAAAATCAACTTGCTGATATTTTTACAAAACCCCTTTGCGAAGAATAATTTTCAAAAATTCGGCATGAGCTTGAGATGATGAGATTTTCACATTAACATCTCTAATTATATTATTGAATCTATTAAAATTGTGTGTTTAATGGGTGTTAATGTTTTTGAAAGAGCTTGAGCATGATAGATAAGTATGGTGTTATATTCATGTCAAATGTTTGTGTGCTTCATGATACATGTTTGATAGATGAATTATTTGCTTGAATTAATCATGTTTTAAATGTTTAAAATCATGATTTATGCATTAAAATGGTTCTTGAGAGGTTTCGAAATCAAGAAATGATGACGGGATCGATAAAAAATGGCCGAAAAGTGACTTTGGTACAGTTAGGCAGCACCCAGGCGGCTAGCCGCCTGAACCAAGCGGCTAGCTGCTTGGCATTGCTCCCAAACCCGAGAGCAAGCAGCTAGCCGCTTGGTCACGGGTTTTACCCTCTTTCTCTCCCTCTTTTTGGCTTTCTGCATCACTTACCTCTCTCTCTCTCAAAACCATGACTTCTCCTCCATTTTCTTTCAAAAATTCTTCATTTCTCAACCATTTTCATGTCAAAATTTTTGATTCAATCCATTACCCATCCATTTAACTTCCATTAAACATCTTCCAATCATCTTTTCAACTCCCTCTTCTCTTGTTCATCACTTTCTCTCTCTCCCGTGTGAATAGTGCTTCACCATCTATCTCTCAAATTTTTTCCATTCTCACTCATTTTCTTGCTAAAACTAATCATCCAAACCATTATCCATCTACTACTCCTTCATTTTTCATCATCCAAACACCATTTTATCACATCTCCATAAAAAATTCGAAATCCAAAAACCTAGTTTTGGCCGTTTATCTCTCTAGATTTTCAAGCTTTCTCTAGCCCATCTTTAATCAATTCCACATTATATCTAAACCTCATTCATCTCTAGGATTACATTTCTTGACTCAAACTTATCCATTTTACTTAAATCTGAAATTGTTCAACAATGGTGGGTGAAGAAAAAGCCAAGAGCAAACAAATGGCCAAGAGACGCAAGGAAGATTATGAGGATAATACGAAGTTTTTGTCAACTCATTTTCAACATCTCCCGTTTCGGAAACGGTTTATCGATAATTTCATGCCAAGGTCGGTTATTCCTCCTTATTTTATTAATCTTAAGAAATTGGCAAATTTGGAAATTTGTGGTAAATCTCTTGATAAACTTCTTATTGCCATGAGCTGGAAAAATGTCTTAGTTATTCAAGAAACATATTATGAGAATTTAGTTAAGGTTTTTTATTCGAATATGGATATAGAAGTTTTGGATAAAATTGTTACTAGTGTTGGGGGAGTTCGTATTGAATTTGATGTTGTGGAGTTAAATCATATTTTGAGACTCCAAATGAGGGATTAGAAATTTATAGTGCTAGAGCTAGAATAGATCATCCATGGTTTTCTCTTGAAAATGTTGTTCGAAAAATTTGTCGCCGACGTGATTTATCCGATGAATTTTGTCGATCATCATTAAAATCTCAAGCTTTGCCTCTTCAAATTAGAATCCTACATTATGTTCTTCATCATGTGATTACTCCTAGATATGGTCATGGGGATGAAGTTAACCGATTGGATGTGGCTTTATTGGATTGTATTTTGGAGGGTAGAAAACTTAATGTTGGGTACATTATACTCAATCATATGCTTAGCACACCTTATATGGCTAAAAGGTCCCTCCCTTATGGTAGTATCATTACCCACATCCTCAAACATTTTCGAGTACCCATTACCTAACCAACCTTTTTAAACTCAAGAGAACTAAGAGATGATGCCATTGCCAACTTATGATTTATTTGGGCCGAAGGTAAATGGACTAGGGACCGGAGATACTCCACCAAAGTTTCTGAACTTGCTCCTACAGATCATCGTTTCTTTAACGATGTTCTTCCACCAGAGCAACTTCCTGATCTTAGTGTCCCACAGCGCTCTCATTATCCATCTTCTGCGAGTTCTTTCAAAACTCCTTCAGCTACCCATGAGAATCAAATGCAGCAGATGTTGGCTAAAATGGATTATCTTTCGACACAGCAAAGCGGACTTCAATCTCAGTTTGAAGCTTTTTCAACTCAATCCACTTTAGAGCACCAGCGCCTCTTTGAGCAGCAGCAGCAATTATTTGACCAACACCAGCGACTTATAGCTCAGCAGCAGCTTTTTACAGCTCTTGGGTTTCCACCACCATCATCTTCATCACATCTACCATCTCCATAGATATTTTATTTCTGTTCCTCAGTACCACACATTTTTATTCATTTACATTTTCTTTATGGATTGTGGATGATCATTATAAACTCTTTGGATGTTCTGTATTTTGATGATTTGTCTTTGGATGTTCTGTGCGTGGGTGTTTTGTATTTGGATGCTATATTATGACTTCTTGATTTATTATTAGAATTTCATGTCTATTGTCTGTATTTGGTTGATTATTATTGCCTTAGTTTAAATTTTGATGATGAAGGGGGAGAAATCATGTATTTCGGAGACAGGTATTATATTTTTTTTTTTACGCACTTACGCACTTGTGCATGTTTTCTGAAATATTAAGGAGGAGTTTATAAATTGTTATAAGTCATATTGTCAGGGGGAGTTTATTTTAAATCTGATTATATACGCCATGTATTAAGGGGGAGCATATATGTCAAAATACATGAGATGTTTGTCATCATCAAAAAGGGGGAGATTGTTAGCCTAATAGGTTATAAATATTATGATTTTGATGATAACAAACATATGCATTAAAATGTTTCATTTTGTATTTCACAAGTTCATTAGTTTTGAAGGATAATAAATCAAGTGGAATCAAGTTCAAGACACTCAACGGGTAACGGCGGCTCAACGGATAATTTATTGCGACAATTTCTTGTAAAGCCGGTATGATTTAATTTATGCTTGTATTAGCATTTGTGAAGCTCAATTTTATGTTAATAAAATAATTATTTTTCAAGTTAAATACGTTTATGTTTATGAAATAAAATATTTTATGGATTAAAGTATTTTGGATAAAAATAAAAATGTTTTAAATTTCAGAGTTTGACTTATTTGCTAAATTCTAAAACATTTGGGCTTTATTGTAACTTATAATAGATTGTGGGCTTAAGTGAAAAGTTTTGAAAACTTTAAAGATTATTGTGTTTTAGCTAAAACTCAAAAAGGACTTATTTGAAAAAATTTTCTTTAGTTTGGGCCACACTATAATTCAGAATATTTTTATGAATTAAATAATAATTAAAATTTCTGAGATTGGGTCTTTTTAAAAAATTTTATAACATTTTGGGTCATAACATAATTTGAATAAGTTTTGAGATAAAATTATAATTTCGTGAACAGATATTCAGAAGAAAATTCAAAATTAACAGTAAGCTTGAATTACGAGCGGGGCTGCTATTAAATTAATTAAGTGCTAGCTGAAAGACTGGAATTTGACAATAACGACTAGTTTTCGAGCTTTAACTATAAAAATTCAACTCCAACTTCATTTCAAAATTTTCTGGCAAGCAAAAACAAGTTTGTAAAACATATATTGAGCTTCCATATTACAAATCACAATAGATTAAATCATTCTTGAGCCATTATTTGTGAATCTACTCTTGTAGAGAGTGCTTTTACTGTAATTTCTATTTTGTATTGTATTAAGAGTGTTCAAGTGAGGGAAACACTTGGGGTAAAGAGATTAGGGTGATAATATCTTGATTGTAAAGGTCCATTGACACCTTGGAAGTCAATTGTAAACATTTGAAGCCTTGGGAGGCTTGGATAGTGAAATCCTCAAGTTCGGTTGGCTTGGAGGCGTGGACGTAGGCGGGGATTGCCGAACCACGTAAAAATTGCTGTGTTTGCATTCTCTTCCCTTACTCTTTTATTTTGCAAATATTGTCTAATTTATTATATTTGATTTAATTCTTGTAAAACTTAATTTTTGTTTGCATTAAGGCATTAGATTGAATTATTTGTAAAATAAATTTTAATAACCCAATTCACCCCCCTCTTGGGTTGCTTATTTGTATTTCAGTATGTATTCCCCAAATGAAGTTTTATAATTTTAGGTTAAGTGTTTGCTTAACGTGGCTTTTCATTGGATCTGCAGGCCGCTGAGGGTATGATAAGTACAAGATAAAGGGTGTATTATGTATTTCTATTTCCTTTTACGTCAGGTTTTGTATTGATAAAAATTCGTTGGCCTATTACTTGATTCTTTTGTGGTATGTCAACAAAACATGTCAAATCTATGTGTTTGAGGTGTACACGAAATACTGAATTATAACAATATTTGAGATGTTTCAAATATTTTGTGAAAGCTACTACCAATTTTATTCTCTAGAGTTCTTGAATGCAATTCACTAATCCTTTCACTGTATCAACCTTATAAATATTGTTAATTTGTTCCCAGTATGTTTAATTCAATTGAAAAAATTTCAGTTTTTATTATAATTGGTTGATGAATTCTCGAATATATATATATATATATCCTTTGGAATAGTTTTTCCTACTGTATTCAGAAGTTCAGTGTTATGACCTGTCATAACCATTGCAGAATTTTTTTTAAGATTATTATTATTGTTTTATTGTAGAGCATGGTGATTAATTATCAGGATTATGCTATGTTACCGCAGTGGTGAAAATTTCATTTGTAAACAAATCAATGAGTAATTTTGGAGTAATTTTTTTCCCTCCATTTTCAAACCACGCAAATTGGCTTTTCCATTTGTTATGTGGAATAAATGCATCGTTGGCTGGACTTGAGGTAAAACTTTATTCTTAAGATTTTAGAGAGAAAAAGAAGCTGGATTTCTCAGCCTACAGGTTTTTTATATTTCCTCAATCTTGTATTCGATTTTAGCTACGCCATATATAATTTTAGTGGGAGTTGGTGTTTTATTGTCGTGATATGAATTTTTTTTTTCTTTTCAAAACTGTTGGGCATTATGTAAGTCAGGAGATAAAATATCTAGTTATTTCCTTTTGAAATATTTAGATTTTAGAGTATGGACGTGGAAGCTATTGCAATTCGGCTGCCAAGGCTCCTAATTTTTCCTTCTTCTTCTTTTTTTTTTTTTCTCTTTTCTTTCGTTGGTGAGGGTTTTCTCCTTGACTTTACTTGAGATGGAAGCAATGGTTGAACTCTGCATTTGATGGAGTTGATCTATTAATTATGGATTGATAAAGTTAAGTGCTTAATTCTAGATTTTTTTGTTGATTTGAATGTCATTTCATTGCAATTCTTTATTTTGTATCACAAAATAATGGAGTTTTTACAAAAATAAACCTTATTATACTTTTCATAAAAAGAAATTATTAGCTTTGACGAAGAGATAGTTATTATGGATTTTCAAAATTTTCACTACTCAAAAAATATTGGTGATCAATTTAAATTATTCAAATGATAACTGAGCATAATTATGTATGCTCAAAAGTTTGATCAAACATGCCAATATTATTATTGTCGTTGCTATTGTCGTCATCATCATCATCATTATTATTATGATAATGATAATAATGAAAAATAAGTATAATTGAGTATATCATACATAAAAAATTAAGTATAAACAAAATTAAGATCAAGAAATGTGATCAAGTAAAAAAAATAGAAATGTTTTAAAATTATGATTAAAATAAGAAAAAGTTAAGAATAATGAAAAAATGACAAAAACCAAAGGAGGCCAAGGGGAAATAATTTCGTGGGTGATGGAAGAAAATAGCATATTAATAGATTAATCATATCAATAAATACTGTTACTAGAGTGTTATATTCTATTAATACCATATTAGTTTAAATAAACTTTACAAACGATTCTTGTTAAGTCATGAAAATTTGAAGAATTTATTTTATAAATTGAACACTATATACATATATTTTGGTACCAGACACACATACTTTAAAAAAAAAAGAAGAATAATGCTCATTGCAAAAAAAAAAAAAAGTCTATTAACTAATTATAATTTTTTAAATGATAAATGAGCATAAATATGTAGAAAATTAAAAACTTAAGTATAGATGATCAGGTCTCCTACCAAATCTCCTAAAGTAATAAACATGGATATCAATTAAAAAAAAAGTTATTTCAACACTAGATCTTAAGTTTTGTAAATTATATAATTTAGTAATGTAATGAAAATGTTATTAATATTTTATTAATCTAACAATAGTTTAAAAATAGTGCAGGGCATATACATTCTTATTACATGTAACTATAAATCTCAGGTGTATAATGACGATGATAACAATAATTGTAGTTACTGTAAAAATAAATAATAGTAGTAGGAATAATAAAAATAAAATATTGGGCTTGTTTCGATTAAAAAAATAATAATAATGATGATGCTAATAATAATGATGCTTGTATCTCTCTTTTCTGACTTTTCAGCATTTTCAATTAGTGCGGGGTGTCTAATGACAAATGCAACAACAAAAAAATAATTATATCATTAATTTGAGATTTAGTATGATTAAAAAGACACGTGTTGGTTACATGTTTAAAATTTATCATTAAAGCTGCCGGGAACCGCAAATAAGTAGGCGTAAGGAGAGTAAAAAGACAATTAGGAACTTATAGACGGTGAATGTTTCATGCTTTCACTTTTCAGGTCGCAGAAGCAAGGTTCCTGCGACGGAACCAACAGCCCATGAAAATGACAAGTCGAGCACTAATATTTTGCCACTTGTAGTTAACATTGAGTTGACGTTGCACCGAATGTAATAAGTTAAATTAAAGAAATGAAGCTATTTTTGCAATCGCATGGGCCATGCCACTATGAAGTCGAGAGACACACGGCACCGTGGGGTTGTGAAGTGTCTTTAGCTTTCCTGGACGTCCAGAATGGTCCAACAAATCTCAGCATCACTGCTTTTTCTTCCTACGGCCAAAGCCATAGACAGCTTCTTGGCAATCGCATTCAATTATCAAAGGCACACAATTGGCAGCTTCTGCAGTTTCTATTCCCCAGCTTAATTGCATCTGTTTCTGCAGCAGTTACATCTCCAAAGTATCTGACTTGCTTTGAGCTGCTGCTACAAAGTTTCCTTTCCAAGTTTCTGATCGCTACTCCTAAGCCTCCCACTTGCTCTCTTAATTCTGTTGCTGCATCAACATTAACCTTGAACCACCCCGTTCGAGGAGCGAGGTTGGTAACCACAGTTTACCCAATAGCAAAACAGAACGAATCTTCGCTCGCTGGCTATCAAGTCCAGAGTCAAAATCGAAGATCAAAACCATTGCAACAATCAAAATTCTATTTTAGGCGGTTTATGAATATTGCTATAATTTATTTCGTTTGGCGATCGATGCTGAGTTCATTGATAAATGGCTTGGCTCGCCTCCGTTAGCTAAGTTAAGGAGTTAGGATACTGTGGAGTTTTGCCTGGGTGGCGAAAGTATGGTTGTGAATTGCAAGAACAGGCAGGTCGTTGATTTGTTGCTTCTATCTCTAAGCAGACATCCCAATTTGTGAAAGGTTTTGCTGACATAATGACGGAGGAAGATGAAGGTGAGAAGTGATGATGATGGAGATGGAAGTGAGAGGAAATTAAAAAAAAAATATATATATATATATATATATATTATTTTTAATTTATAAATTTAATGGTATTGTTGCCTTTTTATTTATATTGGTGTTTGTCATTTTGGATGTAAACTAATAAATATTTTAATACTTATAATAATAATAAATAAAAAGAGTGTAAGGTAGTAAATAGAATTTTGGTAGTGAATAGAGTGTGAGTAGGGAGTATCATGATATTTTTTAATATTTTATAAAAAAAATATGTGGGGTTCAATTAAATTTAATATTAGTTAAATCACAATGGACAATTGCTGAATCGTGTTTTTATTATGATTTTGGCAGCAATGTAAAAACGTACGAGATATGGTATCATTGTAAAAGCTTTTATTGTGGGTGTGCGGGATTCAGCAATTAGGATCAGCTCCGGTCATTTCCCCAACGGCTGCCAGGACCACGTAATCGAAAAGTACCCATGTCGGCCCCACTAGCTGCCAGCGAACGTCCACTCCTCTCCGAACAAAGCAATGAAAAACAGTTTCCGTAGATCAATTTTCGTTGTTTTGTGTTTTGAAGAATGAAAAACACTTTTTGAAAACGTTCTCAAAATCTGTTTCGGAAACTCCTGCATCAATTTCCCTCCCCCCCGCCCCAAAAAAAAAAAAAAATTATCGCATCCCTGTTCATACACAAAATCAACAAATTTGGGACCCCAGAAACCTTCTAACGGCTTTATATCTCTCTTTTAGCGTATGGGGCAACAAATAAACATATTTATTTGGATGGAAATTTAAGACATTTCTTGTTGATATTTTACTCATTGGGTAAGGAAATATAATCTTTGTGATAATGTGATCTTTGTGATCAAAGTGCTGCAGTCCTAAATCCCAGGGAGTAAAGTGAAAGCTACCTTTTTTTTTTTATTGCACAGTTTTTTTCTTTTTACTTGAGAGGTGAACAAAACTTAAAATTATTTTTTAATTCTTTACCTTTTCTAAGAACTAAATCTAAATAATTAAATTTAAAATTATTTTTTAGCTAATGAGAATGATATTTACATTAAAGTACATCATAAATTAATTGTATTATTTTTAATATGCAATATAAGTTTTTCTCATTAAAAATTATTTAGAATATTTATTATTAATTGTATAACATTACAATGCAGTTTGAATGTCTGGACCTAAATTAAATCATGTATATTACTCTTAAATATTTCAAAGAAAAAATTTCATAATGCAGATTGAGGAAACCCCTACTCGTCAACATAGAAGTGAGATAATTTTCCTTCCAATTATTGGATAGTTCTCAAATAAATATATTATTCACAACACCGAGCTACAAAATTCCCAATAAAATATTATTCATACTACCAACTAATATACTATGCAAATAAGTCATTTATTAACCAGCAATATAATATTGATATTTATCAGATATATATATATACACATATACATATATATGCATGTATGTATATATTCCCCAAATGAAGTTTTATAATTTTAGGTTAAGTGTTTGCTTAACGTGGCTTTTCATTGGATCCGTAGGCCGCTGAGGGTATGATAAGTACAAGATAAAGGGTGTATTATGCATTTCTATTTCCTTTTTCGTCAGGTTTTGTATTGATAACAGATGATAAATAAAATTCGTTGGCCAATTACTTGATTCTTTTATGTGTGTCAACACAACATGTCAAATCTATGTGTTTGGGGTGTACACGAAATACTGAATTATAACAACGTTTGAGCTGTTTTAAATATTTTGTGAAAGCTGCTACCAGTTTTATTCTCTAGAGTTCTTGAATGCAATTCACTAATCTTTTTACTGTATCAACCTTATAAATATTGTTAATTTGTTCCCAATATGTTTAATTCAATTGAAAAAAATTTCAGTTTTTATTATAATTGGTTGATGAATTCTCAAATATATATATATATTTTAACGTTGGAATAGTTTTTCCTACTGTATTCAGATGTTCAGTGTTATAACCTGTCATAACCACTGCAAAATTGTTTTTTTTAGATTATTATTATTGTTTTGCTGTAGAGCATGGTGATTAATTATCAGGATTCTGCTATGTTACAGCAGTGGTGAAAATTTCATTCGTAAACAAATCAATGAGTAGAACAAATGCCAAAAATCAATGAGTAGAAATTAGTTCAAGGTGAAAATTTGTTTAATTGCAGAGCATGTTGATTAATTGTCGTTGTACTAATTATATGGTGAAAATTTCATTTGTAAATGACAACAAATCAACAAGTAGAAAAAATTTTGAAAGGTAACAGGATTAGGTTTTGGAGTAATTTTTTTTTCCCTCCATTTTCAAACCACGCAGATTGCCTTTTTCCATTTGTTATGTAGAATAAATGCATCGTTGGCTGGACTTGAGGTAAATCTTTATTCTTGAGATTTTCGAGAGAAAAAGAAGCTGGATTACTCAGCCTATAAGTTTTTTAAATTTCCTCAATCTTGTATTCGATTTTAGCTACGCCATGTATAATTTTAGTGGGAGTTGGTGTTTTATTGTCATGATATGATTTTTTTTTTCTTTTCAGGACCATTGGGCATTATGTAAGTCAGGAGATAAAATATCTAGTTATTTCCTTTTGAAATATTTAGATTTTAGAGTATGGACGTGGAAGCTATTGCAATTCGGCTGCTAAGGCTCCTAATTTTTCCTTCTTTTTTTTTTTCTCTCTTTTCTTTCGTTGGTGAGGGTTTTCTCCTTGACTTTACTTGAGATAGAAGCAATGGTTGAACTCTGTATTTGATGGAGTTGATCTATTAATTGTGGATTGATAAAGTTAAGTGCTTAATTCTAGATTTTTTTTGTTGATTTGAATGTCATTTCAGTTGCAATTCTTTATTTTGTATCACAAAATAACGGAATTTTTACAAAAATAAATCTGATTATACTTTTAATAAAAAAATTATTAACTTTGACGAAGAGATTGTTATTATGGATTTTCAAAATTTATACTAGGGTTCTCGCTACTCAAAAAATATTGCTAATCAATTTTAATTATTCAAATGATAACTGAACATAATTATGTATGCCCAAAAGTTTGATCAAACATGAAAATATTATTATTGTTGTTGTTATTGTCATCATCATCATCATCATTATTATGATAATGATAATAATGAAAAATAAGTATAATTGAGTATATCATCATAAAAAGTTAAGTATAAACAAAATTAAGATCAAAAGAAATTTGATCAAGTGAAAAAAAAATAGAGATGTTTTTAAACTATGATTAAAATAAGAAAAAGTTAAGAATAATGAAAAAAATGACAAAAATTGAAGGAGGCCAAGGGGAAATAATTTCATGGGTGATGGAAGAAAATAGCATATTAATAGATTAATCATATCAATAAATATTGTTACTAGAGTGTTATATTCTATTAATACCGTATTAGTTGAAATAAGCTTTACAAACGATTCTTGTTGAGTCATGAAATTTTGAAGAATTTATTTTATAAATTGAACACTATATACATATATTTTGTACTTGACAACATACTTAAAAAAAAAAAAGAATAATGCTCATTGCAAAAAAAAGGCTATTAACTAATTATAATTTTTAAATGATAAATGAGCATAAATACGTAGAAAATCAAAAACTTAAGTATAGATGATCAGGTCTCCTACCAAATCTCCAAAAGTAATGAACATAGATATCAAATTAAAAAAAAAGAGTTATTTCAACATTAGATCTTAAGCTTTGTAAATTATATAATTTAGTAATGTAATGAAAATGTTATTAGTATTTTAGTAATCTAACAATAGTTTAAAAATAGTGCAGGGCATATACATTCTTATTACATGTAACTATAAATCTCAGGGGTATAATGACGATGATAATAATAATTGTAGTAATAGTAAAAATAAATAATAGTAGTAGTAATAATAAAAATAAAATATTAGGCTTATTTTGATTAAAAAGAAATAACAATAATAATAATGATAATTGTATTTGAAAAGTAGAATTTTTTTTTGGGTGCTTATTTCGCACTACTAAACTAAATTTTGTTGTTAGCTTAACGTTTTTTTCTTTTTAAGTCATCTTGGGAAACTTTTTTTCTTTTTTCAGAATTTTTGAATTAGAGAACATCACATCTCATTAAAAGACAATAGGCAACAGTTCTCTTCATCCCTTAGGAATTATTTTATCTTTTTTCTCCAATGCTGCATAATTGAGCAATTCTTTTAAATATTGTTAATTTATAAATTGAGTTCTTATTCTACAAGTATTACGAGATTTCTCCCTCTTGAAAGAGCAAGCAAGCATTAAAAAAGTTGAAATGAGAGATTTATTTTTGTTTTATTTTTTATTTTTTAGTATATGTAAAGGTTTAATTGTGCTATACGGATTCCAGTGAAATTATTAATGTGAAATTCTATAATCAAGCACAGACCAAAATCATATCAGCTAATATTGTTACTTGTGCTATAATATTGTGTTGTAATACCATATTAATTGGAATATCCATCTAAATATATTAAGTTAAAAAAAATTAGCTACTAAGATAATTTTTTGTTAGGCTGTGAAAAATGATTAACGTATTTTGTTTGTACAAGGGATGGTCGAATTCCTGATAATATCTCCTGAAGCAATTAATACTAATATTTAATTATCTTGATACTGCCAATTCTATAGATTATTTCTCTCTTTTTTGACTTTTCACTATTTTCAATTGGTGCCGCGTGTCTAATGGCAAATGCAACAACAAAAAAATAATCATGTCATTAATTTGAGATTTAACATAAAAGACTCGTGTTAGTTACATGATTAAAATTCATCATTAAATCTGACAAATTTTTAAATATCCTAATTATAAAATAGCATTTGTTATACATACCAGTTTTGGAAAAAATATTCAATTTACAACCAAAGGCATTAATAATTAAGATTTTACTTTCTTAGATCACCTATATATCCCCCGTTAGTATATCATGGAAACACACGACTCAATTATAAACTTTCAACGACATCCAAGGCCTCCGTTATAAACTTTCAACGACATCCAAGGCCTCCGTTAGATAACAATAGGGTAAGGTAGTAAATAGAATTTTGGTAGTGAATGTCAGTGGGGACCATCACGATACTTCTTAATATTTTATGAAAAAAAAATATATATACATGGGGTTCAATCAAATTTAATATTAGTTAAATCACAAAGGACAATAACTGAACCCTGTTTTTATTATAATTTTGACAGGAATGTAAAAACGTACGAGACATGGTATCATTTGTAAAAACTTTAATTGTAGGTGTTCCGCATTCAGTAATTAGGCCCAGCTCCGGTCAGTTCCCCAACGGCTGCGGGGACTGTGTATCGAAAAGTACCCATGTCGGCCCCACTAGCTGCTGGCGAACTTACACTCCTCTCCAAACAAAGCAATGAAATACAGTTTTCGTAGTTCAATTTTCGTTGTTTTGTGTTTTGAAGAATGAAAAACACTTTTTGAAAACGTTCTCAAAATCAACCAAAATCTGTTTCGGAAAGTCCTGCATCAATTTCCCTTTTTTTCCCCCAAAAAAAGTTATCGCATCCCTGTTCGTACACAAAATCAACAAATTTGGGACCCCATAAACCTTCTAACGGCTTTTCAAACCCTAAACCAATTTCTCACACAACATTATCTAATATTTGTCGACTTCGTTATTGAATTTGAGGAATCCCACCCCTAGATTTGGCGACGTGACGGTGGTGCTATACTTGTGTTTGTTCGGAGAGTGAGAGATCGAGCGCCTTAGGCAAGTGAGGTCAATCCAAACTTCTTCTGGTTTTGTTAATTTGTTCATAATTTTAGTTCCTATTTTATGAAATTTGCAATTTAAGAGTGCCTCATTTTGTTAAGCATTTTAGTGAAAGCTACTATGACGACCCCGTAATTCTCTGTAAGTTCCTGCTAACTGTAGGGGAGGTAATACTATGATGAAGCAGCATCATAAATTGACATTGTTTCTGTGCTTCACATGGACCATCGCTCTTCTTTATGGGGAGATGTTTACATTTTGGATTCCCACTCTTCGCTCCTGTTCGTGGCCATCATCTTCGTTGGTAATTTCGTTTACAAAGAGTATCAATTTTTTACTTTTGTAATGCATGAATTTTTTTATGTGAATTTGTTCCTATAGTATTATTGTTTGTTGTAATTCTGAGTTTAGATGGATGGAGTTGATGGTTGTGATAAAGTCGCCATTATTGCAGATCCACAGGTGATTAGTTTGCCCTTGCCAGCTGTTGCTGCTGTGCCGGTAGTTCTTTTTTGAGTCACTAATATTATTTGTTAGCTTTAACAGATCATGGATAAAACCTCCCTCCATTTGCCTCCAAAATCACTTGCTCTAGAAGTTGCACAGTTCTTTACGGATTTGTACATGCGCAGAGTATTCTTTGCTTCCATCCTGCCTTTTAAACCTGATGTGATTTTGTTTTTGGGTGATCATTTTGATGGGGGTCCTTATTTGTCTGATGAAGAGTAAGAGCGAGGCTTCGTGAAATTTTCCTTTTCTAATAAAGAATTCTGATCCAGGATTGCTTTTTAACATTTCTTTCACTGATTAGATGGCAGGAATCTTTAATCCGTTTTAAGCATATATTTGGCTTAAAAAATCAAGAAAGATTCAGAGATACCCGAGTTTATTTTCTTGCTGGAAATCATGATAATGGTTATGCGGCTCTGCTCTCTCATAAACCAGAGGTATTATGCCACTTCTATCTTAAAAAGTGCTCTTTTCTTGTTCAGATCATATGTGCTTCTGTGGGATATAATGTCAATGGATAAATTGCTAAGTTAGAGCTAGGTGAAGGAAATGTCCGCCATCAAATTTCATTTATTATGAAAAAGTATTGGCAACTTTTTATTGTAAATCTCAGCAATCCAAGTTTTATGAGATTTATTTGTGAATATTATTGTTGAAATGCAAAGTGTTTCTGAAGTCCAGTGTATGAGATGTATTGAATTGAGTAAAGTGAGTGGATTGTGTTATGTGTATTTTGAAAAAATTTCTTCTTCAATGCTCAATGGTAACATATGTGCTTTCTCAGACCTGAAATAAATTGTTATTAAGTTATATTTTACATGTTTACAGATTGTTAGACGCTATGAAAAGGAATTTGCGAAGAGAAACTACCGATTTACAGTTGGAAAAGTTGAGTTCATTGCTGTTGATGCCCAAACTCTAGATGGGAAATTAAAGTGGCCAACTCTTCTTTAACATGGCATTAGTCCTATTGCTATAGAATATGTGTGTTGTTTATTTTTCCAATGGCTCTGGAATCACTTCTTCTTTTTCATCCCCTCTTTTACATTGATCCTGTAATCTAAGAAATTATATCTTAACATCATGACTTTTGGCAATACCTATAGTTGCCAACAGAATTCATTCTATAGATTAACCATGTTTTGTTATTTTCTAATTTCTGTCAACATTGTTGGATATGATTGTGATTAATAAAATATAAAACACTACAGACATTTGGAACCTTGCGGTACAACAGCAATTAGGATTTTATTTATTTGAAAGTGTTATCAAGTGTTAGGTGCTGCATATTAATTGAAATAGATCAATTTGGGCATAAGGGTGCAACAGCATGATTATGCCTATTTGTTTTATGACATCAAACTTCCTAATCTGTGTTGACATCAAAGCACTACTGTCCCCAGCCTAACATTTTTGTGTGTGTTTTGCTGAGGATCTGAATAGGATCGAAAAGATGTGCAAAAGGGATTTCATGATAAAATCAATTAATTTTGAAAGAGCAAACTGCTTTGAGGTAAAAAGCTGTTTTACAACCACTATTCGACAAAGTTGGTGTCTGCAGGTGCTTCCCCCTGTAGAATTTCCTCGGAGTACAGATTGGAGGGACTAGATAGGACATTTTCGAAATCTCCAAGATATCAAAAATTGTTTCTCTGTGACAAAATCTTTATTTCTTGTAGCAAGAGGATGTCAATGCAATCTTTATGGTAGTCTAATACGGCACGTCCGCTTTTTCATGCACTCTAAAAATAGTTTTTTGTTCCCTTTACACATCTGTGCTTTTGTATGATGGGGAATGGGGTTTGCTAATACTACCAGTTACACATAAATTTCTGCTAATTTTAGATACAAATATTATTCCAGTTAATGAAGAATGGAGAAAGAATTGTAACTACTCATTGTTTCTTTCATCAATTGTATTATTTTACTTTTCTTTGCTTCCTGTTTCATGTCTGTTTCTTTTTTCCAGTTAGAAAATGAATTGCCATAATCAACCGGTAAGTTCCAGTAGATAATTTCAAGCCGTAAGAAAATCTGTAACCATAAGATGGTTCTCTAGCATTTTGAGAATAAAATACTTTTATTTCCTTGATTGTCTTTTGGAATGAAGCGTTAAATATCATATGTGAAGTGTTTATTGAGGTTTGTTTCTGTAGATATTCTGACCATTTGCACTCTTATTTCTGTTTTCATGCTTTAGAGTAATATTATTTGTGTAATAACTCTATGGTTTTACTTCTGTTATTATAGTACCTGTTGTTGACTGCTCAAACAGAGGAAGTAAATTCAAGCATAGTGTGCTCTGAATCTTTTAGGGATTTTATCTCTGAAGGAAAATGAAGTAGATGTACTGTTTATAGTGCAATTGAAATAAGTCACTTCAAATGACATCTTTTAAATAAGTATATGTTGATGTCTCTTTGAATATCCTTAGAATTTAGAATTTTCATAAATAATGCAAGTGCTAATGCCATGCACAGGACATCCAGAAGGGAACCTGGCTGCTGCAACTTGGGATTTTGTTAAAAATGTATCTGTAGGTATATATATTAACTTATTTTGCCTGATGGTGTTAATTACATAAGAATAGTTTATGTATATTTTTTCACTTTCTTTCAGATTTTCAATTGCTTCCAAGGGTGTTATTGACACATATTCCATTGTATCGGAGGGATGAGACTCCTTGTGGCCCTCACCGTAGTTCTCCAATTATCAATCATTTACACTTCTTTATTTTCTGAGAAGTTAAAAGTTCAAGCAAAACATGTTTTTTACAGTTTCTGTTCCAGATACGTTTTAGTGCATTGCTGTGATTTTCATGTTATTTTGAGGAATTTTCAATCACAATTCCTATACTTTTGTCAGCATTTGAATATTTTGCTTTAATGTCCAGCAGATCATGCGTACTGGTCACAGCCAAGAAATATTGTAAGCTTATCCTTCCTTTTTTATGCAATGGATGACAGAATTGCTCTAAAATTTATTGGTGGTAGTAGAGCACCATTTGATAGTCTCTTAATACAGGTACCAAAATTACATCACTGAAGAATCATCAAACCGCTTGCTGGACTTGATTAAACCTGTAAGTTCTCATTACGATTATTTGTAGATCCAGTATGGTTATTTTGTGCTGATTCTGGTGTGGGAAACATGATAAAGACATCATGCATTATATGAGACCTCTAATGATGACTTCAATGCATGCTTGTCAAGGTTGATGCCATGCAAGTTTAGGCTGAGTGCTCAAGTTTTAGCAATCACACTCAAAATGATAGAAATATTTGAATTATACTGCTTTTTACCATCGTAGAAGTATCCCAGTGCATTGTGTTTTGAACAGCACTTTTGGAAATCACTTAAGAAAACGAAATTGTGCTTCTGATTTGGTATTTTCAAAATCTGATAATGTGGTGGGTATTTTTGGAGGTAAACTTCTTTTCTTATATTTTTTATATTTATGATCTGTGCAAATTGGACTTTATTTTAAGCATTGATTCAGACTTTGTATAATAATTGATTATTGGAATAAATTTATATTTTATTCTCTCTCTAATTCTTCTAATTTTCTCTAATTTTTCTTTTTTATATATTGCTTTTGCACCAATCTGGTCATAGTAGTAGACCGCAACTCGGATTCGTATATTTTTGCAACTATTAGACATCAAGAAAATCCAAAATTTCAAAGCCTGAAACCCCTTTCACTTTTCCCGTCAGTTTTCAGTGACCAAACTCCACCAGTACTGCTTGTGAATCCAAAAATATCCCAACAGCAATGTTTTCCAGAAGAGCCATTGCCAACCAGCAAGTAAGCCTTTCTGCAACCACCAAAATACTTCCCAGCTTCCATTTTGTTGATATCCACTGTTGTTGATCACACCCAGCCCTCACAGTGCACATAGACCTTGGTTTCTATTTTCTACTGTCATGGATCGGCATGTCATTGTTTAAAAATTTGCTGAAGATTATGTGAAATTAGCCATAGTGGTTTTTTCCCATGTTATAAGTACTAGGGCTTATCTGTAATTGACTGCAGTGCAGACTTCATTCCAGTCCCAAGTTCATATTTTGTCTTTTATTCAATGGCCTATATATATATATATATATATATATATATATATATATATTGGTTTGAAGTAATTGCATCAATCCATCTGCTTTGACTTTTTATAACTTTGGATTGTACAGGTCTCCTTTATATTTTAAGAAAACAAAATAAATTGGGCTGGTGTAAAAATAAGGGATAGGCCCTTAGTATTTGTGACATTTCACACCATTGCATGAATTGTGTCTATGACGCCATGGCCAGTCCAATAATGATCTGAGTTTTGCAGGTGCTTGTTTTATCTGGTCATGATCATGACCAGTGTACGGTTTCCCATGAATCCAACCATGAGAATATAAAGGAGGTAAGCAGTTAGTATTTTGACTCTACAGATTTTACAGAGAGATTGAATATAATTGATGATAATATGCAGCACACTGTAGGGACAATAAGTTGGCAGCAGGGAAACTTGTATCCATCATTCATGGTATTATCTGCCAGTAATTCAGCTCTTTTAAACGTGTCCAATTTGGAAGAAGCAGTTTTTACTCGTCTGTGTTTTCTTCCGATGCAAACACATATTTATATAGGGTAACTCTCTTGGGTGATGATTAAAAATGATCACTTTTGTATTTAAGCTTATCAGTTAGGTATTGTTCAAATCTTTACCTGCTGGATTTGCTTACTCTTGTCAGGTATCTGTTGCTGTTCATAGTGACCCTTATTAATCTCCTCTTTTGGCCAACTGGTGGCGTGAATTTTGGGTAATGCTGCAGCGATTTTTGGGCATATGGTAAACAGCTCTTTAAAGTTGGAACCAAAGAAAAGAATGAAGATGAGAATTGTGAGTACGAGATGGTATGGGATGCAGGAGGATCCATGCACCTTGTTCGAAAAGCCACAAATACTCCCGTTACTTGTTCAAATGACAGATCAGGGACAGCTCAAATGACAGATCAGGGACAGCGGAAAGGTGCTTCAACCCTATATTCTCATTTACTGATACCATTTATTATAACAAGTGATACACTTTTATTGGTTACTAGTATATGTTCTTTTACGGTTATCAAATAATTAATTTTTGTGGCAGGGGTAATGCTGTGATGCGGCACACAGCTAAGAAAGGTAATTCTCAGGAGATAGAGATCTCTATGAATGTGGATGATCCCATGACAAATCGGCCACCTAGAACGAGTAAATCAACAACAAAGTTTATAATCCATAGATTGGTGCGAATGTTCCGAATGGTTACAGTTATTGCTGTAGTAAATGTTCCTCTCTACATGATGTTGCTGTTCAAGGATTGGATTGACCAATGATGTTGAATCTGAATATGTGCATGGAGATGATGGTTTGGCATGCTCAATCGAGAAACTGTAAACTCCATATTCAATTAGGATTAGGAATTACTACTCCGGAACCATCGAATCGTGTGGGCCTTCTATTCCAACCCTGACACTGAGTGTTTCCTTGGTGAATTTTGAAATGGAAATTTTCATTTTGCCCTTATATAGTTATACATACATTCAGTGAGTATGGTTACTTTCTTCGCCCAGTTGCATACATTCGATAGAACAATTATGCCTGCATAATAATCTCCAATCAAGCTGCAAGTTTCTGGGACCTGAATAAACTTTTTTCCTCGTTGAATCAATTTCCTTCATTGCCTCAGTATCATTTCATAATATTAGATGACTCTTCTTCCTTCTTTAAGCCATTCCCTTCTTCTCTGACGCAGGTTATGCTTTCGATGCCATGTCCATATGACCAACTACACACAACAGAATATAGGAAACTAATAAAACTCATAAATCCAAGCCAACGGCAAAGAGAGTAGATGAATTGGTGGTAATGTTACATCTTCATGACTTTATCTCTCTGTTTTTTTTTTTCTTTTTTTTTTTGAATATTCACCGTTTGATTGGTGTATAACACCAATGAATAAGAATTTGCTTCATAATTTTCAAATAAATAATAAATTTAAGCGATGAGCATATACTATTTAAATCGTTAATATTTATGTTTACTAATTATTTTAATTATTGTTTTCGATTGACAGAAAAACAATTAGATATTCGATATAAGGTGCACAAAATAATAATAATAATAATAATTTGGGAATCACTGAAAAAAAATTGGCTCTGGGTGCAGTTGGCCGAATTCACACGTGTAATGCAAGGTGAATAAGCAAAATTCGATTAGTTGCAAATCTAGATCATGCATGCACGCGAATGAATTAAAGAAATAAGGAAACAGACGCTTGGCTTCTTAAAGTTGGTTAGCCAACTCAACTTCTAAAGGCTTTAGGATTTCATGCTAGCGGTGGCTTAGGAATTCAAATCAGAAAAGGATTAACCGCAAGATTCTATATAGAGGGAGCCAAGTTGAGTGGAGCAGACATTGACGAAGACAGGCTTGATCGCAAGAGCGGAAGATCAAGAACGAAGCACGGGCAAGAGACCTTCTTGCCCTCCACTAATTACCGATTTGAAGATTATGGCTGAGACGGACGACGCTGTCGACAGAATCTCGGAGTTACCCCCATTCATCGTTCATCACATCATGTCTTACCTCTCTGCTGAAGCGGTGGCTCAAACTAGTATATTGTCAAAGAAATGGTATCATTTGCGGACAACATTCCCCATCTTGGATTTTGACCAAAATTCGTTCATCAGAATAGGTTTCCATCCTAATACTTTTCTCTTTTGGCGGACGCAGAAAAGTTTCTGTGTAGAAGTAAAAAACTTCTTAAGATTTGTTGATGTTTCAGTTGATAGGTTCTACGAGCAGAAGATTCGTATGCAGAAATTTCGGCTATTCATAAGTCTTCTTAAAGTCAGAAAATTATCTTCTTTTGTTGATAAATGGATATGTTTGGCCGTAAAGAGTGGGGTGAAAGAGTTAGATATTAATGTCATTACTGATAAACAGAGGATGTACACTTTGCCTCAAACCTTTTTCTCTGCTAAATTAGTAACAGCTTTAAAGCTGGGCTACTGTAAGTTGGATGTACCATTAGAGACTATTGTAAGGTTCCATTCTCTCAGAAAGCTGACCCTGGAAGAAGTCTGTATAAATGAACAGACGGTCCAAAAGCTTACTTCCGGCTGCCCTTTGCTTGAAGATTTGTTTTTTAACCAGTGTTGGGGTCTGAAAAGCTATTGTATCTATAAAGCGTGTAACCTTGAGGTTCTAGAAATTGATTTATCTGACCACCACAAAGATGTTGAGAGATTTGAAATTGTTGTTCCAAGTCTTCTGAAATTTTCGCTTCTCTCTTCCTTCTATAAAACGCCATTACTGATTGAAGTGGCTGGCTGTACAAATTTAAAAATTTTGAATTTATTGGCTCTCAGATTTAAGGACCAATATTTTCATCGCCTTATCTCAAAGTTCCCTTCGCTTGAGGAACTGTCTGTCGGTTCATGCCCTTCTCTGGAAACGGTTATAATTTCCAGTATCAGACTTAAGAATTTGCGTTTGGTTTACTGTGAAAATTTGAAGGCCCTTGAGGTTGATGCTCCAAATTTACTTTCCTTTACTTTGGATAATCCAATTCCCCGTGGTTCGTTAAAGGCTCCATGTCCATGGGAAGTTATATTTTGGAATAATGGTGCTGTTGGTACTTCTTGGTACCTTGACATGAAGGAATTTCTTAGACAGTGCAATCATATTGAAGTTCTATCCCTAAATGTGTGTTCAGCGAAGGTTTGTGTATAAAGCTTTTGAAGTTGAATATCAACATTTCACTAAGTTTGATGCATCCTTTAATGATTTTCTAATTGCTCTTTTCCATTTTTTTTAGATCTCATTTAATCTAGATGAATTCAGAGAAAGGTCGCCTTCACTCCCTTTTGAAGTTGAGAAGCTGTGTGTATGTGTAAGGAATGAGCCACCGTCAAGTGTCTCGGCTTTGTTTGATGGCATTTTCGCGATGTGTTATTTTAGGACTTTGTCTCTGAGAACGGACAACAAAGCCGTATGCAGCAAGTTCATAGAGGTTTGTCCTGTGGCATGCTGAAGTGTAATTTGGTGTTACTGATACAATTTTATTTACACGTTAGCATCATGTTCTTAACATCTGAGATCATAATCATAACTACTTTGTGTAGAATTATTATTACTTATATTTGCTTGATCAACAGTGGGTATATGAGGAACTGAAGAATGGAGATGCCAGTTGTTGCAATTCACATAGTGTCAAGTGTTGGCGACATTATCTAAAGGCTGTAAATATTGAGAGCTCTGCATCAGCCAATGGTCAAAACCCTCCTGATATATATAATTTGATGGATGCCTGGCCTGTCCATCTGAAAGGAACTCTTCAATGTCAACTGGGTTGGTATTTAGATAGGTATACAAGGTATATAAGTTGAGAATACTCAAGTTATTGTTGATTTATGAGGCTATTAAGTATGTAGTTTCTGCATCATTAGAAGTTAAAAAAAAAATAATTTAGTTTCCCTTTAACCAGCGAGAATGCTTGTCCTTAATTTTATTTATTTGAATTTACCTTCGTATTTGTACATACTTGAATAGATGAGAGAAAAAAATAGACAGATGATAAGATTATATTTTTAATAGATACTGTTTTTGCATGGACTTTTTAGGAAAAAATTTTTGTGAAGAGAGAATACGTCGCTCAATGTTGTAAAGAAATTTTGCATAGATTTAGTAGTTGAAATAAAGAGAGAGTTTTATCAATGATAAACTTTTAGCCAAGTTCAAATATTTAACAAATTCTTCAATATTTCATTCCATTAACTAATAGAAGCGTAGGCAATAAATGGGCAAAAATTCAAAGAAACACAAGAACTCGATATAAAAAATATATGGCTTGAATATGGGAGTGAATAATATAATTTTTCTTTATTAATTGATAATTAAATTATCTTATTATAAAATAATTTAAGTGGTCGAACAATTCAATAAAATAGTTTAATAAATATTTTGATAAATTTAAAATATTAAATTACTCCATTTATTATTATATTTATAATCACCTACAACCAGAGTCGCAGTTAATCAACTACAAAAAAAAAATGAATAAATGAAATAAAGTGTTACCAAATTTTTTTAAAAGGAAAAAAACAGTAACTTCAGAAACTTCACACGCGCTTACGCCAACACTCACAATGAGCAATACTTCGTTGCTCCTCACCGTCCACCTTCCCCAGCTCCTGCCGCCACGATGTTCGATCGCTCAGCCTCCTAACGCCGCCATACCGCCGAAGCCGATGCGGTCTCCAACTCTCAGACACCAGGTCCATCTTGGGAGGACGACGAGTCCAAGACGAAACGACAACACATTTCCCTCTTAGCCTCTAAGGACTTCTCCCGTTTCAGCCACGCGCCACCCTGTCTTATCATCTGTGTTTTGGTCTTGCTCGGCGCCGTTTCGTTGACATTTCATTATTCTCATAACCTCGTTTGTATTTCCCCCTACGATCCGCTCTCTCGATTCGGGCCCGGCCTTTACCGACTTGACGCCTTGGAGTCGGATGTTGGATATCTCTGTGTTCCCTGGTGTATGTCTCTGATTAAAAATCAGATCTGCATTTAAATTTAATTTATTTTGAAATATTTATGAAATTATATGTATCGTTCCCTTGTACGATAAGAGTTTCTAAAGTCGCCAATTTCCTCTCTTTTTTTTTTTTTTTTTTTTGTCTTGAATGGGCTAGTTGGTGCAAATTTATAAAATGTTTGTGATTATTAAAATATTTGCGAATGGTAATATCTTCAATGTGGCTTTTCAAGATGAAAGTTTGAACATCAAGTGCATTGGCACATACAAATTGGCACTTGGTGGGGTGTCAAAGGGGAGATGCAAGATAACTTTAGCCACAGTAATAAGGCGTAGGCCAATCTCGTATGGCGAAGATTTTCAGAACAACCAATTTGGTGGTTCAATTTTGGATGTTTATTGGGAGCTCCCTCCGGTGGCAGGCCCTTCCCTCACTCATCGAACTCGTTATGATCCTGCTCGTGTATGTAGTCCAATTGTTGAAGATGGCCGCTATAGAATGTGACACTTAAAAAAATAATTATAATATGTGCATATAAAATGTAACACCTTAAACAAAAAAAAAAAAAAAAGGGAAAGGAACCATGGTAATCATTGTAATTATCTGCCAACATAAGGTTGAAAAATGAGTTAACAAGAATTCGAAGAGCTCGACCCAACGAAAAACTGAAACCACACTAACGATTGCAATTATCTGTTGATAAAGGATTGAAAAGATAGCTAACAAGACATTCGAAGAGCTCAACTCAACCCAAAAAAACAAAATATATGAAATCATCCTAATGACTGTAATTATTTACTGATATAATATTGGAAAGAGAGTTAACAGGACATTCCAGATTCCAGTTGAGTAGCTTCACTCAACGATTCAATTCATATTCGACGTTAATGCCTGCTATTGTAAACTTTTTGTCAGGTAAATCCTTGAAAGTAACCCTTCCCACCACCTCCTCTGGTATTGCCGTTTCCGTCATGATAAATGACTGACTTTGTCCACATTTTTTCTACAACACAAAACAAACCAGAACCCAAAAAAAAAAAAAAGGGTTAACTACTTTTTTATCACCAATACAAAATATTATTTACGTTTTAATAACAAAATTTTACCGATTCAGCTACCATTGGATGAACAAAAGTTACTTGGTTTCTCCCCCCAACAAACTCAAATCCACATATCTCAAGCCTCGCGACTTCACAGATCTGAGCTGCATCGCCCTGACCAACTCCATTGTCCGGCTTACTGTTGACAATATTAGTGTGAGTCCACCCACAGAACTTCACAGCACCCCGTCTTCCGCAAGCTTCACACTTCAAAGAAAGAGAATACAGAGGTTATAAAATGACAAACGAATGAAAAACGCAATCCAGTATTTAAAAAGTTATTTACCTTTGCCGTGCAATGGACCCTAGTTGTCTTTTTCCAGTTGCACGTGGCAATAGGGCAAATCTGATGCCAGCCGAGGTTTTCTCCATCATAAGCACAAATGAGCTGATAAATCCAAAAAGATGCCGCAACTTAGAGACAACCAACAACTAAATGCCAAATAAAATTAGTAAAACCTCTCCACCAGTCAGAAAGAAAGGAAGCCAAAAAATAAAAATAAAAAATAAAAAAAAGACGGTAGTCGGATCTTGAACATGTTGTTAAGGCCCCATCCGACGGCCGGCCGGATGTTGGTTATCTCCGCCGGAGCTTCAACCGACATTTTCACAATATATTTCGTTAGGCGCTCTGGACCGCTCCTTTTGCGCCCTCTCATGGTTACTAGAAGCTTTGGTTTCAACAGAGCCGGTGGCGTGTGCTGGGTGACGGTTTCAGCTTTTTATAAGTGTGCGTGGGGTGTTCTAGAAGGTTTATGCGTGGGGTCGATCCGTTGATCATTATGGAGAATGAGATATTTGCCTTACGTTGTACGTGTCATTTTTACATTTGTTTAGTTTATCCAATATCATTTTCGTACACTTTTTAACGACTATCGATCTAAAAGATTCGGCGAGTCCCGCCCGCGCCCATGGTGCATCCTCGTCCGTGACATTGACAGTGTGCAATTTTGGTATCAAATGGAACGATTATGTTCAATACAAAATGAGAATTGTAACATTACCTGGCAAATGGACGTGATCCAATGCACGTCCTAAAGATGGATTTGGGATACCTACTACTAAATTTTAAAAATTGTAATGTTCAACTTTTTTAATTGCCCCAATCATCAATTTGCATGTACTTCTTTGCTATTTCTTGAAATTGGGGCTTGCAGCATTAATATAATAAATATACGAGGAAATACAATCTTCGAACATAGAGCATACGATTTAAATAACAACAGAAGTATTAGCTTTATTTAATGATGTGAAATATCTAATTTAAAGGTGACCATATAACAAGATACGTATAAAAGTAAATAAATTAAATATCATGATAAAATTAGTATAAAAAAACATAACACCTTTTGTAAATAAATTAACTAATATGATAAAATAGGAGCATCAAAGAATAATAGAATAGGTTGTGGAGGTCAAAATAAAATGTCTTGAAATTTATAAAGGAATTCTAAAAATAATGGAACATAAGGCATTCTAAAAATAATGGAATATAAGGCACTAAAATAAAGTTTCACCGTTCAGTTTAAAGGTCATCACGAACTGAGGTTAGATTTAATCTTGAAAGATCCAACGATGAGCACAGATAAAAACAAATTAGGAGCTCATACCGTGGAGTACCTTAATCATCGATACGAGGATCGAGGTACACTTTTTGACCTTCTCTAGTTCATGCAAAGAGATAAATATTTTTTGAACCACATTATTTATTCGTAAGTCCTTAAATTATATTTAATTATAATTTATTTTTCTCATATACATATTACATATAATGTGAAATTCATATCATTTATATAAAAAAAGTGGATTACGTTAAATTTAACTTAATATTTACATATAATGTGAAATTCATATCATTTATATAAAAAAAGTGGATTACGTTAAATTTAACTTAATATTTACTTATTTATTTATATTACTCAAGCAAAGTCATTATCAATCTGTCAGTGTATATTTTACCCCTTTATATATTAATAAAGGGAGACATTCTGATCAAAATTCATTTTTCAAAAAGCAACCCCACGCGTCGCCAATTTATTCGTTGCCCACTTACAATTGTCCAAAACCATGCTTCTATGCTCGCCTTATTATTTCCTTCCATCCTTAGACCCGATGGTTTCGTTCGATTTTGCAGCCATCTCCTGATCTCCACTTCACTTCTTAAATTTCTTCAGAAATTAGTCAATTTTTCACGATTAGCCTCAATTGACCGACTTTCTTCAAATTCAAAAAAATATCCACAAAGTATTAAGGTTACAACTTATAAGATCCGCCCTTATTTAAATCATGTTCGTAATATCCTTTTATACTTATATTCTGTATTTTTTTACTAGTTTCAAAATTATGTGATTCAATTTTTAATTAACCGTTATACGAACAAATATGAGGATTAAGTACAAAATGTGCCATAGTTTATCGATGTGTTCCTATTATCATATTATTATCATATTCTTTTCGCGGTGGCAACGGTTTCCTTCTTTTGGGTTCCTCTCTCAAATTGATACAAAAGTATTGATGCCTCTCTCTGTTAGTCTGAAATTGATCGAGAGTTTTTATATCTCTCTGTTAGCGTCTAGGGCATGAGAGAAACAAATAATATATTTCATTTTCTCTAAAACGCATGCCGAGCAGCGTACATTAGCTGTGAAAACTAAAACTGTTTGATAATAGGCTCGTACACTGTAGCCTGCAGCTGCGCGAACTGCATGCTCTGGCGGGTGGGCTCTAAGGACAGCGCTCTTTAATTTTTTATTCTAAAATTGAACGACCGTTGGATTACGATATAAGCAATCCAACGGCGGACAGATATTACGCAGGCAGTTATGAAAGGTAACTTTCATATAGGCCACCCTTATTTTAACTGAATTTCAAAATAATCTATTCAAATTAGAAAACTATCACAATTCCCCCTTCAACTTTGCACGTAAAATGTGTTTAAATTATGTAACTTCTAAGCTAATGAGGATAATATTTACATTAAAGTACATCATAAATTAATTGTATTATTTTTAATATACATTATAAGTTTTTCTCATTAAAAATTATTTAGAATATTTATTATTAATTGTACAACATTACAATGCAGTTCGAATGTCCAGACCCAAACTAAATCACTTATCTTACTCTTAAATATTTCAAAGAAAAAAAATCCCATAATGCAGATTGAGGAAATCCCTACTTGCCAACATAGAAAGTAAGATAATTTTCCTTCCAACTATTGGATAGTTCTCAAATAAATATATTATTCACAACACCAAGCTACAAAATTCCCAATAAAATATTATTCGTACTACCAACTAATATACTAATAGTGCAAATAAGTCATTTATTAACCAGCAATATAATATTGATATTTATCATATATATATATATATATATATATATATGTATGTATGTATGAGTTTAATTTTTAGCAATATATATACTAGTAGTCATAATTTGCATTATTAATTTTTTATCAATTAATATGAGTTTAATTTATTAATAAACAAAATTATTGCCGTCATCATTGTGCAATTCTTCATATATTACGCTTCTAGTGTTTACGTGGTTTTTAAATATCCCTCTATTGAAGGATTTTATAGAATCCCTACTCATGTTTCATGAAATTGATGCTAAAACTTGCTTAAATTAAAGTTCTCCCAAGTCCCAACAACACATGTAGATGGTAATTCAATTTGACTTCTTTTTTCATTACGTTTTACAATAGTTTTCAATATCAGTGAAGGTTATTTTTTTTAATAGTATGCTTATATAAAAAAAAATCAAAGAACTTACAAATATATAATTTATCAAACTTCCAGCTAGAAAATGGATGAGTTTGCTAGGCTTATATTTTTATTTGAAAGTAAAAGTCAGCGACACAATTTTTCATCTATTGACTGCATTTAAGCCAACAGCAAATAAAGTGGCTGAATCGGTGGTAATGTTACGTCCCCTTTTTTTTTTTTTTTTGATATTCACCATTTGATTGGTGAATTAGACCTATGAATGAGAATTTGTTTCATAATTTCAAATAAATAATAAATTTTAAGTGATGAGCATTTAGTATTTAAATATTTAATATCTACTTATATATTTACTGGTATTTTAATTGTTATTTTCGATTCATTAAATTATTTTATTGAACGGAAAATAATTAGATACTCGATATAAAGTGCACAAAAAAAAAAGGGAATCACTGTAGAAAAATCGGTTTTGGGAGCAACTGGCCAAATTCACACGTGGAATACAATTCAATTAGTTGCAAATCTAGATCATGCATGCACGTGAATGAATTAAAGAAATATGGAAACAGACGCTTGGCTGCTTAAAGTCGGTTAGCCAACTCAACTTCTAAAGGCTTTAGGATTTCATGCTAGCGGTGGCTCAGGAATTCAAATCAGAAAAGAATTAATCGCAAGATTCTACATAAAGGGAGCCAAGTTGAATGGAGCAGACATTCGCGAAGACAAGCGTTTGTCGCAGGAGCAGAAGATCAGGAACGAAGCACGGGCGAGATCAAGAACGAAGTACATCTACCCGACCCTCATTCAATGAAATAATTAACTTTTTTCTTTAATTATCGCCGTTCGTGTGATATTGATACACTGAATAATTATCCTTTCACTTTTAATAGTGGTAGATTCTGAAATCTAGTTTTAAAATTTTATTTGTTCAACTAAGTTAAGACTAATATTGATTTAGTTTTGGGGTTCTTTCGGTTGGAGTTTATTTATTACCGTTCACTGTTTTCTCTTTTCTTTAGCACTTTTTTTTTTCTTTTAAAGCATAGTGCAACAGCAAATTCACTATCCTCATGTGAAAATCACAGATAATATATCTACATGTTTCTTGCATTCTTTTTCTTACATTATGATGCAATTTCTGAATACGAATATGATTACAGATCAGTTGCAGATTATGGATCGAATATCGGAGTTGCCTATATATTGGAAAGAGAAAGATGAAGAATTACAAAAAGAATTTGACGAGTTGAATTTAATTGATAATAATCTGGTTCAGTTCCGCAATAAGCTTGAGTTAGGTATTCAGACGCGGATTCTGCTGGTACGCCTTACGGATGTTGAAGGATCTTCTTATCTTGTTAACAAATGGACAGGATTGGTCGTGGATGTTGAAGGATCTTCTTCTCTTGTTGATAAATGGATAGGATTGGCCGTAGAGAATGGTGTAAAAGAATTACACATTGTAGTCGAATCATCACCTCACGAGAGTGCCTACACTTTGCCTCAAGCAATCTACTCTGCTAAATTTTTAACCACTTTAGTTCTCATTGGCTGTCGATTGGACGAACCCTCGATTGCTATAAACCTAAGTTCTCTGAAAGACCTTTCTCTACAGAGAGTCTATGCAGATGAACAGATGGTCCATAAGCTTATTGCTGAATGCTCTTCACTTGAAGATTTGTGCCATTCCAGCTGTCCGGGTTTGAAGTTTTTTAGCGTCTCCAAAGCACGCAAACTGAGGAATATGGTAATTGGGGATTGCTCACGGCCAGGTGAACTTGGAAGTATTGTTGTTCCGAGTCTTCAACAGTTAACCCTGATGCGTGTCATTGTCGTGGCTACTTGCCCAAATTTGAAAAAGTTAAATCTATCTGAGATTGTTCTCGAAGACCAGGAGTTTCATGAACTTATTTCAAAATTTCCCTTGCTTGAGGATCTGTCAGTGGCTAGCTGTCGTTCCCTCGAAAGGGTTAAATTTTCAAGTAATTTGCTCAAGCGTTTAGAATTTTGTTTCTGTAACAATTTGAGGGCAGTGGACCTTGATACTCCCAATTTACTTTCTTTTACTTTTGAGAGTGTTCGAATTCCCACCATATCAATACGTACGTCTCATCAATGTCAGTGGAATGTATTCTTTGTATATAGACATGAAGTTGGAGATATTGACAGCTGGTACCTTAAGCTAAAAGAATTTCTTGGAGCATCTAATCCAATTGAAAAGCTGGTCATAAATCTACGTAGTGGAAATATCCGACAGGTACGTATGCATATTTATAATATGTTAGTGCTTGTGTACTTTTGACTGACATTATATTCCTAATTGTGCCTCTTTTTCTCATTGTTGTGATTTGTTTAGATGCCATTTGATTTAGAGGAATTCAAAAATCGCTCCCCCTCACTCCCTTTTCAAGTGGGGAATATGCAACTCATACTAGGTATGGAAGTGCCAATACAAGAGTACAAGAATTTGATGGATGGCATTTTTTGGATTTGCCGTCCCAAGAATTTATATCTGCCTAAACAATTCAATGCCAGTTCCCAGTTTATCGAGGTATGTTTAGCTTTATCAATAATTTGGCATATTCAATGTGTTATTAAAAAATATTAAAGAGACTGACTATTGAAATATGGTAAGATTGAGCCTAGTTTATCTTGTTTTTCAATTATATTTTAATTAACATGGTAAAATGGGTCCAGTCTTATTTTGTTTCTATTGACGTTCTATTAAATCTTGTTTTTCAATTATATTTTAATTAACATGGTAAATTAGATCGAGTCTTATCTTATTTCTATCAACTTTCTATTAAAATTTTCGATGTAAGCATCATTCTTCCGATTTATTTAAACTTTGTTGTTTGTTTTAGAGTTCACATTATAATACATACGCACGCCTAATTTTCGTTCAATTGCATGCAGTGGATTTTGGAACTACTATGGAATAGAAATGAGAAGTGTTGCAAATCTTGTCCTATCAAATGTTGGAGGCATTATTTAAAGAATATAAAGTCAGCGAGCTTCTTACCGAACGGAGATCCTAGGCCAATTAATATAGATAATTGGATGGACACACTGCGTATGCTTCCAGATGGATATTTGAGGGAGAGATTGCCTATGCTCCCAGATGGAGATTTTAAACTCAATCTTGAATGGTGTTTTCCTGAGCATGATCCACGATAAGTCTCGATCAGTTTTTCTCTCTGATGTAAGAACATATATTATAACAGGATAACGAATATGCTGAACCACATTGATAAATAATTAATTCTACATGTTCAAATGTGGGCTATCAATCTCAATATATCTTACATTTGAGCCAACATTCTTTCGTTTCAATATAGATGATTGAGCTAGTGGTTTGCAAGAATATTAAAATATTAGTACAATAAACATCATCACTAACAGGCATTTTAAAATATATTAGAGTTAATACAACAAAGTAATACATGTATGGTATATATAATTAAATTTAATATAACCGTCATTTACAAAGACATGCTACAACAAAATTGATTTATTACGGCAGTGGTTTTATAGCAAATTTCAATTAAATGCCATTAATTATTGTTAAAGACAGCATGCCTAATAACTATGTTATTATTCATTACCAGTAAGATCAATACTACGGCGGACTTTTAATATATGCTGTAAAAGGTATTAACAAATCTCATTTTAATGGCATAAGAACAAAATATGCTGTTGAAACATTTTTTTTATTGCACAAGACTTTATGCCACGAAGTGCAATTGTTTTAACAGCATACATACATTTGCCATGAACTATACAATATCTTTAGCAGCATAAAAATATATGTAGTCGATATAAATCAGATCCAATATATACGTGTATGTATATGCCTGTATGTGTGCCCACACACGTTATTTATCCATTGATTATCATATTAACTATTCAATCTAATCCTTTTATCTACATTTTTTTTCTGAAAATTTAAATCTCTTCTTGCAATTCAAGGGGGTTCTTTTAATTCGACGATGGAAAATACTTTAATGAAAATCATATTAGGTAAGCTGATATTCCATATATTGAATTGGGTGAATGACACAAATTTGGTCATAATGTCAGCAATTTGTTCTTCGCTAGGTATATAATGAATACTAAGTTCCCCTATAACTACTTTTTCTCTTACAAAATACATATCAATATCAATATGCTTTGTCCTTTAATGATAAACTAGATTTCTAGCCAACTCTATTGCACTAATGTTGTCACACCAAATGGTGGGCTTTTCTATACAAAATACTCCTAACTCAGAGAACAATGATTGCAGCCAAATTATCTCTGCATTTGCTGAAGCTAAAGGGGTCAATTTAATACTTTAAAGATTTAAATAAAATAGAAAAAGTATAAGAATTTTAATGAAATTTTATAATATATATAAATAGAAATATTTATAATAGTTACAAATAAGATATAAATAATCACAAATATTGGAGGCTGACTGAAATTATGCATAAAAAAATCTAATATTAATGTCTATTTTAGTTTCCCATATGATTTCACATTAATTTAGTAATGAATTCATCGAACTACATGTCATTAACACTATTCTAATATTAATGAAAGTTATTATTTAAGTAGTATACTTCCATATAAAACTCATAGAACTTAAAAATATGTAATTTATCAGCTCCTAACTAAAAAATGGATGAGTTTTGTTGGCTTCAATTTTTATTTGCAAGTAAAAAGTCTGTGAAACGAATTTTCATCTATTTATTGCATTCAAGCCAACGGCAAAGAGAGTAGATGAATTGGTGGTAATGTTACATCTTTATGACTTCATCTCTCCTTTTTTTTCTTTTTTTTTTCTTTTTGAATATTCACCGTTTGATTGGTGTATAACACCAATGAATAAGAATTTGCTTCGTAATTTTTAAATAAATAATAAATTTAAGCGATGAGCATATACTATTTAAATCGTTAATCTCTATGTTTATTAGTTATTTTAATTGTTATTTTCAATACATTAAATTATTATATTGAACAGAAAAACAATTAGATATTCCATATAAGGTGCACAAAATAATAGTAATAATAATAATAATAATAATTTGGGAATCACTGAAAAAAATTGGCTCTGGGAGCACTTGGCTTAATTCACACGTGGAATGCAAGGTGAGTAGGCAAAATTCAATTAGTTGCAAATCTTGATCATGCATGCACGCGAATGAATTAAAGAAATATGGAAACAGACGCTTGGCTCTTGAAGCTGGTTAGCCAACTCAACTTCTAAAGGCTTTAGGATTTCATGCTAGCGGTGGCTTAGGAATTCAAATCAGGAAAGGATTAACCGCAAGATTCTATATAGAGGGAGCCAAGTTGAGTGGAGCAGACATTCACGAAGACAAGCTTGATCGCAAGAGCAGAAGATCAAGAACGAAGCACGGGCAAGAGACCTTCTTGCCCTCCACTAATTACCGATTTGAAGATTATGGCTGAGACGGACGACGCTGTCGACAGAATCTCGGAGTTACCCCCATTCATCGTTCATCACATCATGTCCTACCTCTCTGCTGAAGCGGTGGCTCAAACTAGTATATTGTCAAAGAAATGGTATCATTTGCGGAAAACATTCCCCATCTTGGATTTTGACCAAACTTCGTTCATCAGAATAGGTTTCCATCCTAATACTTTTCCCTTTTGGCGGACGCAGAAAAGTTTCTGTGTAGAAGTAAAAAACTTCTTAAGATTTGTTGATGTTTCAGTTGATAGGTTATAAATTATTATCAATAATCCCTATGCTATTACACTTTATATCAATTATTATCGTGAAACAGTTTTCTTGTACCACTAACTAAATCTTTATGCCAATTATTCTTATTGAAGAATTTTTTTGAACCACTAGCTGAATCTTGACCAACATTCTCAAATTTGGTAATGTTGGGATCATTTGCCATTGACTCCACTAGATCATATAAATACCACAAGTAATGGAGCTTTATATATGCGTAGATCCATAATTAAAGTTTTTTTTCAATATTTAGTTATATATTTATGATAAATAATTTTTTTTAAACTAATGATACTGACACTATTACATAGAATTGATGTCGAAGATTCTAATGATATAGAATTTAATAATAACTGACACGGGTATAAAAGCATGACAGAGCCAACAATTGATGACGGCAATAATTTTGTTTATTAATAAATTAAACTCATATTAATTGATAAAAAATTAATAATGCAAATTATGACTACTAGTATCAGGCGGCAGATGCAAACAGAAAGTATACTAATAATTATAAATAAGGGACATGACATGTATAGCGATCACAATGAAGTGCAGAGCATATAAATAAAACATGAGCCGTTCGATAAGCTCCGTCCAAATCTAAGGGTTGAACTACATAAGACAAATTGGGAATGTCACGGACAAGGATGCACCATGGGGGCGGCCGCGACCCGCCGACTCTTTTAGATCGTAGCCGTTAAAAAGTGTACGAAAATGATATTGGATAAACTAAACAAATGGAAAAATGACACGTACAACGTAAGGCAAATATCTCATTCTCGATAATGATCAACGGATCGACCCCACCAATAAACCTTCTAGAACACCCCACGCACACTTATTAAAAGCTGAAACCGTCACCCAGCACACACTACCGGCACTGTTGAAACCGAAGCTTCTAGTAACCATGAGAGGCCGCAAAACGAGCGGTCCAGAGCGCCTAATGAAATATATTCTGAAAGTGTCGGTTGAAGCTCCGGCGGAGATAACCAACATCCGGGCGGCCATCGGATGGGGCCTTAACAACATGTTCAAGATCCGAGTACCGTCTTTTTTTTTTTTTTTTTGGGCTTCTTTTTTTTCTGACTGGTGGAGAGGTTTTACTAATTTTATTTGGCATTTAATTGTTGGTTGTCTCTAAGTTGCGGCATCTTTTTTGATTTATCAGCTCATTTGTGCTTACGACGGAAAAACCTTGGCTGACATCAGATTTGCTCTATTGCCACGTGCAACTGGAAAAAGACAACTGGGGTCTATTCCACGGCAAAGGTAAATAATCTTTTTAAATACTTGATTCCGTTTTTCATTCATTTGTCATTTTATAACCCTCTATTCTCTTTCTTTGAAGTGTGGAGCTTGCGGAAGATGGGGCGCTGTAAAGTTCCGTGGGTGAATCCACACCGATATTATCAACAGTCAACCGAAAAATGGAGTTGGTCAGAGTGGTGCAGTTCATATTTGTGAAGTCGTTAGGCTTGAGATATCTGGGGTTTGAGTTTGTTGGGGGGAGAAACCAAGTAACTTTTGTTCATCCAATCGTCGCTCAATAGGTAAAATTTTGTTATTAAAACGGAAATAGTATTTTGTATTGGTGGTAAAAAAGTAATTAATTTTTTTTTTTAGTTCTATTTTGTTTTATTTTGTGTTGTAGAAAAAGTATGGACAAAGTCCGCCATTTTTTATGACGAAAATGGTAATACTAGAAGAGGTGTTGGGAAGCGTTACTTTCAAGTATCTACCCGATAATGAGTTTACAATAGAAGGTGTTAACGTAGAATATGAATTAGATCGTTGAATTGAGCTATTGGAATGTCCAGTGTAAGTGCCAACGATCTAATTCATATTCCACGTTAACACCTTTTAACTATATTTATATCAAATATACATTTTAATATACATTTTAATTTAACACTCCACAGGACATTCTACTAGCTCAACTCAACCTTTTAACTATATTTATATCAAATATACATTTTAATATACATTTTAATTTAACACTCCACAGGACATTCTAATAGCTCAACTCAACGATTTAATTCATATTCCACGTTAACACTTTCTATTACAAACTCATTATCGGGCAGATCCTTGAAAGTAACGCTTCCCAACACCTCTTCTGGTATTGCCGTTTCCGTCATGAAAAATGGTTGACTTTGTCCATGTTTTTTCTACAACACAAAATAAAACAAAACAGAACAAAAAAAAAAGACTACTTTTTTACCATCAATACAAAATACTATTTACGTTTTAATTACAAAATTTTAACGATTCAGCGACCATGAGATGAACAAAAGTTACTTGGTTTCTCCCCCCAACAAACTCAAACCCCAGATATCTCAAGCCTAGCGACTTCACGGATCTGAACTGCACCACCCTGACCAACTCCATTTTCTGACTGACTGTTGATAATATCAGTGTGGGTCCACCCACTAGATCATATAAATACCACAAGTAATGGAGCTTTATATATGCGTAGATCCATAATTAAAGGTTTTTTTTCAATATTTAGTTATATATTTATGATAAATAAATTTTTTTAACTAATGATACTGACGCGTTTACTACTCTACTCTTAACAAAAAATAACAAAATAGAAAAGCTGTACCGGAATCTCCTTCATATCCATGCGGGGACGCAAAAATAAGCTCTCCCACAGCTCCCCACCGCAAGACCCGCATCGCAGCTGCATTTAAGACAAAACATTGAAAACAGATTAAAACAAAGATACTAATTAAAAGTAACTAATAAATAATTCCTTTTTATAACACATACTCAAAATCAGGACTTTCCATCCCTCCATTAGGATGCAGTTTCACTAAACGCTGGCCACAACACGTCGGTTGTGTGAGTTCCAAGGCGTAACACCTTGTCTCCATAAATCCCCGCGGCACCACGACAATTTCCTGCGGCAGCATGATTCTTCTTTTCGCGGTGGCAATGGTTTCCTTCTTTTCAGTTCCTCTCTCAAATTGATACAAAAGTATTGATACCTCTTTCTGGTAGTTTGGAATTGATCGGGAGTTTTTATATCTCTCTGTTAGCGTCTAGGGCATGAGAGAAACAAATAATATATTTCATTTTCTCTAAAACGCATGCCGAGAAGCGTGCATTAGCTGTGAAAACTAAAACTGTTTGATAATAGGCTCGTACACTGCAGTCTGCAGCTGCGCGAACTGCATGCTCTGGCAAGTGGGCTTTAAGGACAGCGCTCTTTAACTCTTTATTCTAAAATTGAATGACCGTTGGATTACGATATAAGCAATCCAACGGTGAACAGATATTACCCAGGCAGTTAGGAAAGATAATTTTCATATAGGACACCCTTATTTTTAACTGAATTTTAAAATAATCTATTCAAATTAGAAAACTATCACAATTCCCCTTCAACTTTGCACGTAAAATATGTTTAAATTATGTAACTTCTAAGCTAATGAGAATAATATTTACATTAAAGTACATCATAAATTAATTGTATTATTTTTAATATGCATTATAAGTTTTTCTCATTAAAAATTATTTAGAATATTTATTATTAATCGTATAATATTACAATGCAGTTCGAATGTCTAGACCCAAACTAAATCACGTATATTACTCTTAAATATTTCAAAGAAAAAATCCCATAATGCAGATTAAGGAAATCCCTACTCGCCAACATAGAAAGTAAGATAATTTTCCTTCCAACTATTGGATAGTTCTTAAATAAATATATTATTCACAACACCGAGCTACAAAATTCCCAATAAAATATTATTAGTACTACCAACTAATATGCTAATAGTGCAAATAGGTCATTTATGTAACTATCAATATAAAAAAATTCATTGGCCTATTACTTGATTCTTTTATGTGTGTGTCAATACAACATGTCAAATCTATGTGTTTGGGGTGTACACGAAATACTGAATTATAACAATGTTTGAGCTGTTTCAAATATTTTGTGAAAGCTGCTACCAGTTTTCTTATCTAGAGTTCTTGAATGCAATTCACTAATCCTTTCACTATATCAACCTTATAAATATTGTTAATTTGTTCCCAATATGTTTAATTCAATTGAAAAATTTTCAGTTTTTATTATACTTGGTTGATGAATTCTCGAATATATATATATATATATATATATATATATATATATATATATATATTTTTTTTTTTTTTTTACCTTGGAATAGTTTTTCCTACTGTATTCAGATGTTCAGTGTTATGACCTGTCATAACCATTGCAGAATTTTTTTTAATTATTATTATTGTTTTATTGTAGAGCATGGTGATTAATTATCAAGATTCTGCTATGTTACCGCAGTGGTGAAAATTTCATTTGTAAGCAAATCAATGAGTAGAACAAATGCCAAAAATCAATGAGTAGAAATTAGTTCAAGGTGAAAATTTGTTTAATTGCAGAGCATGTTGATTAATTGTCGTTGTACTATTATATGGTTCATTTGTAAATGACAACAAATCAACAAGTAGAAAAAAATTTTGAAAAGTGACAGGATTAGGTTTTGGAGTAATTCTTTTTTTTTTTCCCTCCATTTTCAATCCACGCAAATTGGCTTTTCCATTTGTTATGTAGAATGAATGCATCGTTGGCTGGACTTGAGGTAAATCTTTATTCTTAAGATTTTAGAGAGAAAAAGAAGCTGGATTTCTCAGCCTATATGTTTTTTAAATTTCCTCAATCTTGTATACGATTTTAGCTACGCCATATATAATTTTAGTGGGCGTTGGTGTTTTATTATTCTGATATGATTTTTTTTTTCTTTTCAGGACCATTGGGCATTATGTAAGTCAGGAGATAAAATATCTAGTTATTTCCTTTTGAAATATTTAGATTTTAGAGTATGGACGTGGAAGCTATTGCAATTCGGCTGCCAAGGCTCCTAATTTTTCCTCCTCTTTTTTTTTCTCTCTTTTCTTTCGTTGGTGAGGTTTTGTCCTTGACTTTACTTGAGATGGAAGCAATGGTTGAACTCTGTATTAGATAGAGTTGATCTATTAATTGTGGATTGATAAAGTTAAGTGCTTAATTCTAGATTTTTTTGTTGATTTGAATGTCATTTCAGTTGCAGTTCTTTATTTTGTATCACAAAATAATGGAATTTTTACTAAAATAAATCTGATTTTACTTTTAATAAAAAAATTATTAAATTTGACGAAGAGATTGTTATTATGGATTTTCAAAATTTATACTAGGGTTCTCACTACTCAAAAAATATTGGTAATCAATTTTAATTATTCAAATGATAACTGAGCATAATTATGTATGCTCAAAAGTTTGATCAAACATGCCAATATTATTATTGTTGTTGTTATTGTCATCATCATCATCATTATTATGATAATGATAATAACGAAAAATAAGTATAATTGAGTATATCATACATAAAAAGTTAAGTATAAACAAAATTAAGATCAGGAAATTTGATCAAGTGAAAAAAAAAAGATAGAGATGTTTTTCAATTATGATTAAAATAAGAAAAAGATAAGAATGATGAAAGAGTGACAAAAACCGAAGGAGGCCAAGGCGAAATAATTTCGTGGGTGATAGAAGAAAATAGCATATTAATAGATTAATCATATCAATAAATATTGTTACTAGAGTGTTATATTCTATTAATACCGTATTAGTTTAAATAAACTTTACAAACGATTCTTGTTAAGTCATGAAAATTTGAAGAACTTATTTTGTAAATTGAACACTATATACATATATTTTGGTACCAGACACACATACTTTTTAAAAAAAGAAGAATAATGCTCATTGCAAAAAAAAAAAAAAAGGCTATTAACTAATTATAATTTTTTTAAATGATAAATGAGCATAAATATGTAGAAAATCAAAAACTTAAGTATAGATGATCAGATCTCCTACCAAATCTCCTAAAGTAATGAACATAGATATCAATTAAAAAAAAAAAGTTATTGCAACACTAGATCTTAAGTTTTGTAAATTACATAATTTAGTAATGTAATGAAAATGTTATTAATATTTTAGTAATCTAACAATAGTTTAAAAATAGTGCAGGGCATATACATTCTTATTACATGTACCTATAAATCTCAGGGGTATAATGATGATGATAACAATAATTGTAGTAATAGTAAAAATAAATAATAGTAGTAGTAATAATAAAAATAAAATATTAGGCTTGTTTCGATTAACAAGAAATAATAATAATAATAATAATAATAATAATAATAATAATAATGATAATGATAATTGTATTTGAAAAGTAGAATTTTTTTTTGTGCTTATTTCGCACTACTAAACTAAATTTTGTTGTTAGCTTTACGTTTTTTCCTTTTTAAGTCATCTTGGGAAACTTTTTTTTCTTTTTTCAAAATTTTTGAATTAGAGAACATCACATCTCATTAAAAGACAATAGGCAACAATTCTCTTCATCCCTTAGGGATTATTTTATCTTTTTTCTCCAATGCTGCATAATTGAGTAATTCTTTTAAATATTGTTAATTTATAAATTGAGTTCTTATTCTACAAGTATTACATGATTTCTCCCTCTTGAAAGAGCAAGCAAGCATTAAAAAAGTTGAAATGAGAGATTTATTTTTGTTTCATTTTTTATTTTTTAGTATATGTAAAGGTTTAATTGTGCTATACGGATTCCGGTGAAATTATTAATGTGAAATTCTATAATCAAGCACAGACCAAAATCATATCAGCTAATATTATTACTTGTACCATAATGTTGTGTTGTAACACCATATTAATTGGAATATTCATCTAAATATATTAAGCTAAAAAAAATTAGCTACTAAGATAATTTCTTGTTAGGCTGTGAAAAATGATTAACTTATTTTGTTTGTACAAGGGATGATCGAATTCTTGATCATATCTCCTGAAGCAATTAATATTAATATTTAATTATCTTGATACTGCCAATTCTATAGATTATTTCTCTCTTTTCTGACTTTTCACCATTTTCAATTGGTGCCGCGTGTCTAATGACAAATGCAATAACAAAAAAATAATCAATGTCATTAATTTGAGATTTAGTATAAAAGACTCGTGTTAGTTACATGATTAAAATTCATTATTAAATCCGGTAAATTTTTAAATATCCTAATTGTAAAATAACATTTGTTATACATATCACTTTTGGGAAAAATATTCAATTTACAACCAAAGGCATTAATAATTAAGATTTTACTTTCTTAGATCACCTATATATCCCCCATTAGTATATCATGGAAACACACAACTCAATCATAATGGCCAATGCAACAACAAGAGAAATAATTATGTCATTAATTTGAGATTTAGCATGATTAAAAGGACACGTGTCGGTTACATGATTAAAATTTATCATTAAATCACAAATTTTTAAATATCCTAATTGTAAAACAGCATTTATTATACATACCACTTTTGGGGAAAAAAAAATATTCAATTTACAAACAAAGGTATTAATAATTAAGATTTCGCTTTCTATGATCGCCTATCCCCCCATTAGTATATATCATGGAAACACACAACTCAATTATAAACTTTCAACGACATCCAAGGCCTCCGTTGGATAACAATAATAAACAAAAAGAGGGTAAGGTACTAAATAGAATTTTGGTAGTGAATGTGAGCGGGGAGCATCACGATACTTCTTAATATTTTATGAATAAAAAAATATATATGGGGTTCAATCAAATTTAATATTAGTTAAATCACAAAGGACAATAGCTGAACCCTGTTTTTATTATGATATTGGCAGGAATGTGAAAACGTACGAGACATGGTATGATTGTAAAAACTTTTATTGTGGGCGTGCCGGATTCAGTAATTAGGCTCAGCTCCGGTCAGTTCCCCAACGGCTGCGGGGACTGTGTAATCGAAAAGTACCCATGTGGGCCCCACTAGCTGCTGGCGAACTTACACTCCTCTCCAAACAAAGCAATGAAAAACAGTTTTCGTAGTTCAATTTTCGTTGTTTTGTGTTTTGAAGAATGAAAAACACTTTTTGAAAACGTTCTCAAAATCGAGCAAAATCTGTTTCGGAAACTCGTGCATCAATTTTCCCTTTTTTTCCCTAACAAACGGCTTTTCAAGCCCTAAACCAATTTCTCACGCAACATTATCTAATATTTTTCGAATTCGTTATTGAATTTGAGGAATCCCACCCCTAGATTTGGCGACGTGACGGTGGTGCTATACTTGTGTTTGTTCGGAGAGTGAGAGATCGAGCGCCTTAGGCAAGTGAGGCCAATCCAAACTTCTTCTGGTTTTGTTAATTTGTTCATAATTTTAATTCCTATTTTATGAAATTTGCAATTTAAGAGTGCCTCATTTTGTTAAGCATTTTAGTGAAAGCTACTATAACGACCCCCTAATTCTCTTTAAGTTGCTGCTAACTGTAGGGGAGGTAATAATATGATGAAGCAGCATCATAAATTGACATTGTTTCTGTGCCTTACATGGACCATCGCTCTTCTTTATGGGGAGATGTTTGCATTTTGGATTCCCACTCTTTGCTCTTGTTCGTGGCCATCATCTTTATCGGTAATTTCATTTACAAAGAGTATCAATTTTTGACTTTCGTAATGCGTGAATTTTTTTTATGTGAATTTGTTCCTATAGTATTAATGTTTGTTGTAATTCTGAGTTTAGATGGATGGAGTTGATGGTTATGATAAAGTTGCCATTATTGCGGATCCACAGGTGACTAGTTTGCCCTTGCCATCTGTTGTTGCTGTGCTGGTAGTTCTTTTTTGAGTTACTAACATTATTTGTTAGCTTTAACAGATCATGGATAAAACCTCCCTCCATTTGCCTCCAAAATCACTTGCTCTAGAAGTTGCACAGTTATTTACGGATTTGTACATGCGCAGAGTATTCTTTGCTTCCATCCTGCCTTTTAAACCTGATGTGATTTTGTTTTTGGGTGATCATTTTGATGGGGGTCCTTATTTGTCTGATGAAGAGTAAGAGCGAGGCTTCGTGAAATTTTCCTTTTCTAATAAAGAATTCTGATCCAGGATTGTTTTTTAACATTTCTTTCACTGATTAGATGGCAGGAATCTTTAAGCCGTTTTAAGCATATATTTGGCTTAAAAAATCAAGAAAGATTCAGAGATACCCGAGTTTATTTTCTTGCTGGAAATCATGATAATGGTTATGCGGCTATGCTCTCTCATAAACCAGAGGTATTATGCCATTTCTATCTTAAAAAGTGCTCTTTTCTTGTTGAGATCGTCCGTGCTTCTGTGGGATATAATGTCAACGGATAAATTGCTAAGTTAGAGCTAGGTGAAGGAGATGTCCGCCATCAAATTTCATTTATTATGAAAAAGTATTGGCAACTTTTTATTGTAAATCTCAGCAATCCAAGTTTTATGAGATTTATTTGTGAATATTATTGTTGAAATGCAAAGTGTTTCTGAAGTCCAGTGTATGAGATGTATTGAATTGAGTAAAGTGAGTGGATTGTGTTATGTGTATTTTGAAAAAATTTCTTCTTCAATGCTCAATGGGAACATATGTGCTTTCTCAGACCTGAAATAAATTGTTTATTAAGTTATATTTTACATGCTTACAGATTGTTAGACGCTATGAAAAGGAATTTGGGAAGAGAAACTACCGATTCACAGTTGGAAAAGTTGAGTTCATTGCTGTTGATGCTCAAACTCTAGATGGTAAATTAAAGTGGCCAACTCTTCTTTAACATGGCATTAGTCCTATTGCTATAGAATATGTGTGTTTATTTTTCTAATGGCTCTGGAATCACTTCTTCTTTTTCATCCCCTCTTTTACATTGATCCTGTAATCTAAGAAATTATATTTTAACATCTTGACTTTTGGCAATACCTATAGTTGCCAACAGAATTCATTCTGTAGATTAACCATGTTTTGTTATTTTCTAATTTCTGTCAACATTGTTGGATATGACTGATATTAATAAAATATAAAACATTACAGACATTTGGAACCTTGCGGTACAACAGAAATTAGGATTTTATTTATTTGAAAGTGTTATCAAATGTTAGGTGCTGCATATTAATTGAAATAGATCAATTTGGGCATAAGGGTACAACAGCATGATTATGCCTATTTGTTTTATGACATCAAACTTCCTAATCTGTGCTGACATCAAAGCACTGCTGTTGTCCCCAACCTAACATTTTGTGTGTGTTTGGCTGAGGATCTGAATAGGATGGAAAAGATGTGGAAAAAAGATTTCATGATAAAATCAATTAATTTTGAAAGAGCAAACTGCTTTGAGGTAAAAGGCTGTTTTACAACCACTATTCGACGAAGTTGGTGTCTGCAGATGCTTCCCCCGGTAGAATTTCCTCAGAGTATGGATTGGAGGGACTAGATAGGACATTTTCGAAATCTCCAAGATATCGAAAATTGTTTCTCTGTGACAAAATCTTTATTTCTTGTAGCAAGAGGATGTCAATGCAATCTTTATGGTAGTCTAATACAGCATGTCTGCTTTTTGCTGCACTCTAAAAATAGTTTTGTGTTCCCTTTACACATCTGTGCTTTTGTATGATGGGGATTGGGGTTTGCTAATACTACCAGTTACACATAAATTTCTGCTGATTTTAGATAGAAATATTATTCCAGGTAATGAAGAATGGAAAAAGAATTGTAACTACTCATTGTTTCTTTCATCAATTGTATTATTTTGCTTTTCTTTGCTCTCTGTTTCATGTCTGTTTCTTTTTTCCGGTTAGAAATTGAAGTGCCATAATCAACCGGTAAGTTCCAGTAGATAATTTCAAGCCGTAAGAAAATCTGTAACCATAAGATGGTTCTCTAGCATTTTGAGAATAAAATACTTTTATTTCCTTGATTGTCTTTTGGAATGAAGCATTAAATATCATATGTGAAGTGTTTATTGAGGTTTGTTTCTGTAGAGATTCTGACCATTTGCACTCTTATTTCTGTTTTCATGCTTTAGAGTAATATTATTTGTGTAATAACTCTATGGTTTTACTTCTGTTATTATAGTACCTGTTGTTGACTGCTCAAACAGAGGAAGTAAATTCAAGCATAGTGTGCTCTGAATCTTTTAGGGATTTTATCTCTGAAGGAAAATGAAGTAGATGTATTGTTTATAGTGCAGTTGAAATAAGTCACTTCAAATGACATCTTTTAAATGAGTATATGTTGATGTCTCTTTGAATATCCTTAGAATTAGAATTTTCATAAATAATGCAAGTGCTAATGCCATGTACAGGACATCCTGAAGGGAACCTGGCTGCTGCAACTTGGGATTTTGTTAAAAATGTATCTGTAGGTATATATATTAACTTATTTTGCCTGATGGTGTTAATTACATAAGAATAGTGTATGTATATTCTTTCACATTCTTTCAGATTTTCAATTGCTTCCAAGGGTGTTATTGACACATATTCCACTGTATCGGAGGGATGAGACTCCCTGTGGCCCTCACCGTAGTTCACCAATTATCAATCAGGTACACTTCTTTATTTTCTGAGAAGTTAAATGTTAAAGCAAAACATGTTTTTTACAGTTACTGTTCCAGATACATTTTAGTGCATTGCTGTGATTTTCATGTTATTTTGAGGAATTTTCAATCACAATTCCTATACTTTTGTCAGCATTTGAACTTTAAATTGAATATTTTGCTTTAATGTCCAGCGGATCGTGCGTACTGGTCACAGCCAAGAAATATTGTAAGCTTATCCTTCCTTTTTTATGCAATGGATGACAGAATTGCTCTAAAATTTATTGGTGGTAGTAGAGCACCATTTGATAGTCTCTTAATACAGGTACCAAAATTACATCACTGAAGAATCATCAAACCGCTTGCTGGACTTGATTAAGCCTGGAAGTTCTCGTTACGATTATTTGTAGATCCAGTATGGTTATTTTGTGCTGATTCTGGTGTGGGAAACATGATAAAGACATCATCCATTATATGAGACCTCTAATGATGACTTCAATGCATGCTTGTCAAGGTTGATGCCATGCAAGTTTAGGCTGAGTGCTCAAGTTTTAGCAATCACACTCAAAATGATAGAAATATTTGAATTATACTGCTTTTTACCATCGTAGAAGTATCCCAGTGCATTGTGTTTTGAACAGCACTTTTGGAAATCACTTAAGAAAACGAAATTGTGCTTCTGATTTGGTATTTTCAAAATCTGATAATGTGGTGGGTATTTTTGGAGGTAAACTTCTTTTCTTATATTTTTTATATTTATGATCTGTGCAAATTGGACTTTATTTTAATCATTGATTCAGACTTTGTATAATAATTGATTATTGGAATAAATTTATATTTTATTCTCTCTCTAATTCTTCTAATTTTCTCTAATTTTTCTTTTTTATATATTGCTTTTGCACCAATCTGGTCATAGTAGTAGACCGCAACTCTGATTCGTATATTTTTGCAACTATTCGACATCAAGAAAATCCAAAATTTCAAAGCCTGAAACCCCTTTCACTTTTCCCGTCAGTTTTCAGTGACCAAACTCCACCAGTACTGCTTGTGAAACCAAAAATATCCCAACAGCAATGTTTTCCAGAAGAGCCATTGCCAACCAGCAAGTAAGCCTTTCTGTAACCACTAAAATACTTCCCAGCTTCCATTTTGTTGATATCCACTGTTGTTGAATCACACCCAGCCCTCACAGTGCACATAGACTTTGGTTTCTATTTTCTACTGTCGTGGATCGGCATGTCATTGTTTAAAAATTTGCTGGAGATTATGTGAAATTTGCCATAGTGGTTTTTTCCCATGTTATAAGTACTAGGGCTTGTCTGTAATTGACTGTAGTGCAGACTTCATTCTAGTCCCAAGTTCATATTTTGTCTTTTATTCAATGGCCTATATATATATATATTGGTTTGAAGTAATTGCATCAATCCATCTGCTTTGACTTTTTATACCTTTGGATTGTACAGGTCTCCTTTATATTTTAAGAAAACAAAATAAATTGGGCTGGTGTAAAAATAAGGGATAGGCCCTTAGTATTTGCGACATTTCACACCATTGCATGAATTGTGTCTATGACGCCAAGGCCAGTCCAATAATGATCTGAGTTTTGCAGGTGCTTGTTTTATCTGGTCATGATCATGACCAGTGTACGGTTTCCCATGAATCCAACCATGAGAATATAAAGGAGGTAAGCAGTTAGTATTTTGACTCTACAGATTTTACAGAGAGATTGAATATAATTGATGATAATATGCAGCACACTGTAGGGACAATAAGTTGGCAGCAGGGAAACTTGTATCCATCATTCATGGTATTATCTGCCAGTAATTCAGCTCTTTTAAACGTGTCCAATTTGGAAGAAGCAGTTTTTACTCATCTGTGTTTTCTTCCGATGCAAACATATATTTATATAGGGTAACTCTCTTGGGTGATGATTAAAAATGATCACTTTTGTCTTTAAGCTTATCAGTTAGGTATTGTTCAAATCTTTACCTGCTGGATTTGCTTACTCTTGTCAGGTATCTGTTGCTGTTCATAGTGACCCTTATTACTCTCCTCTTTTGGCCAACTGGTGGCGTGAATTTTGGGTGATGCTACAGCGATTTTTGGGCATATGGTAAACAGCTCTTTAAAGTTGGAATCAAAGAAAAGAATGAAGATGAGAATTGTGAGTACGAGATGGTATGGGATGCAGGAGGATCCATGCACCTTGTTCGAAAAGCCACAAATACTCCCGTTACTTGTTCAAATGACAGATCAGGGACAGCGGAAAGGTGCTTCAACCCTATATTCTCATTTACTGATACCATTTATTATAACAAGTGATACACTTTTATTGGTTACTAGTATATGTTCTTTTACGGTTATTAAATAATTAATTTTTGTGGTAGGGGTAATGCTGTGATGCGGCACACAGCTAAGAAAGGTAATTCTCAGGAGATAGAGATCTCTATGAATGTGGATGATCCCATGACAAATCGGCCACCTAGAACGAGTAAATCAACAACAAAGTTTATAATCCATAGATTGGTGCGAATGTTCCGAATGGTTACAGTTATTGCTGTAGTAAATGTTCCTCTCTACATGATGTTGCTGTTCAAGGATTGGATTGACCAATGATGTCGAATCTGAATATGTGCATGGAGATGATGGTTTGGCATGCTCAATCGAGAAACTGTAAACTCCATATTCAATTAGGATTAGGAATTACTACTCCGGAACCATCGAATCGTGTGGGCCTTCTATTCCAACCCTGACACTCAGTGTTTCCTTGGTGAATTTTGAAATGGAAATTTTCATTTTGCCCTTATATAGTTATACATACATTCAGTGAGTATGGTTACTTTCTTCGCCCAGTTGCATACATTCGATAGAACAATTATGCCTACATAATAATCTCCAATCAAGCTGCAAATTTATTGGACGTGAATAAACTTTTTTCCTCGTTCGATCAATTTCCTTCATTGCCTCAGTATCATTTCATAATATTAGACGACTCTTCTTCCTTCTTTAAGCCATTCCCTTCTTCTCTGACGCTGGTTCTGCTTTCGATGCAATGTCCATATGACCAACTACACAACAGAATATAGGAAACTAATAAAACTCATAAATATGGAAACAGACGCTTGGCTTCTTGAAGTTGGTTAGCCAACTCAACTTCTAAAGGCTTTAGGATTTCATGCTAGCGGTGGCTTTGGAATTCAAATCAGAAAAGGATTAACCGCAAGATTCTATATAGAGGGAGCCAAGTTGAGTGGAGCAGACATTCACGAAGACAAGCTTGATCGCAAGAGCGGAAGATCAAGAACGAAGCACGGGCAAGAGACCTTCTTGCCCTCCACTAATTACCGATTTGAAGATTATGGCTGAGACGGACGACGCTGTCGACAGAATCTCGGAGTTACCCCCATTCATCGTTCATCACATCATGTCTTACCTCTCTGCTGAAGCGGTGGCTCAAACTAGTGTATTGTCAAAGAAATGGTATCATTTGCGGACAACATTCCCCATCTTGGATTTTGACCAAACTTCGTTCATCAGAATAGGTTTCCATCCTAATACTTTTCTCTTTTGGCGGACGCAGAAAAGTTTCTGTGTAGAAGTAAAAAACTTCTTAAGATTTGTTGATGTTTCAGTTGATAGGTTCTACGAGCAGAAGATTCGTATGCATAAATTTCGGCTATTCATAAGTCTTCTTAAAGTCAGAAAATTATCTTCTTTTGTTGATAAATGGATATGTTTGGCCGTAACGAGTGGGGTGAAAGAGTTAGATATTAATGTCATTACTGATAAACAGAGGATGTACACTTTGCCTCAAACTTTTTTCTCTGCTAAATTAGTAACAGCTTTAAAGCTGGGCTACTGTAAGTTGGATGTACCATTAGAGACTATTGTAAGGTTCCATTCTCTCAGAAAGCTGACCCTGGAAGAAGTCTGTATAAATGAACAGACGGTCCAAAAGCTTACTTCCGGCTGCCCTTTGCTTGAAGATTTGTTTTTTAACCAGTGTTGGGGTCTGAAAAGCTATTGTATCTATGAAGCGTGTAACCTTGAGTTTCTAGAAATTGACTTATCTTTCCACCACAAAGATGTTGAGAGATTTGAAATTGTTGTTCCAAGTCTTCAGAAATTTTCGCTTCTCTCTGCCTTCTATAAAACGCCATTACTGATTGAAGTGGCTGGCTGTACAAATTTAAAAATTTTGGATTTATCGGCTCTCAGATTTAAGGACCAATATTTTCATAGCCTTATCTCAAAGTTCCCTTCGCTTGAGGAACTGTCTGTCGGTTCATGCCCTTCTCTGGAAACGGTTATAATTTCCAGTATCAGACTTAAGAAGTTGTGTTTGGTTTACTGTGAAAATTTGAAGGCCCTTGAGGTTGATGCTCCAAATTTACTTTCCTTTACTTTGGATAATCCAATTCCCCGTGGTTCGTTAAAGGCTCCATGTCCATGGGAAGTTATATTTTGGAATAATGGTGCTGTTGGTACTTCTTGGTACCTTGACATGAAGGAATTTCTTAGACAGTGCAATCATATTGAAGTTCTATCCCTAAATGTGTGTTCAGCGAAGGTGTGTGTATAAAGCTTTTGAAGTTGAATATCAACATTTCACTAAGTTTGATGCATCCGTTAATGATTTTCTAATTGCTCTTTTCCATTTTTTTTAGATCTCATTTAATCTAGATGAATTCAGAGAAAGGTCGCCTTCACTCCCTTTTGAAGTTGAGAAGCTGTGTGTATGTGTAAGGAATGAGCCGCCGTCAAGTGTCTCGGCTTTGTTTGATGGCATTTTCGCGATTTGTTATTTTAGGACTTTGTCTTTGAGAACGGACAACAAAGCCGTATGCAGCAAGTTCATAGAGGTATGTCCTGTGGCATGCTGAAGTGTAATTGGTGTTACTGATACAATTTTATTTACACGTTAGCATCATGTTCTTAACATCTGAGATCATAATCATAACTACTTTGTGTAGAATTATTATTACTTTTTTTTGCTTGATCAACAGTGGGTATATGAGGAACTGAAGAATGGAGATGCCAGTTGTTGCAATTCACATAGTGTCAAGTGTTGGCGACATTATCTAAAGGCTGTAAATATTGAGATCTCGGCATCAGCCAATGGTCAAAAGCCTCCTGATATATATAATTTGATGGATGCCTGGCCTGTCCATCTGAAAGGAACTCTTCAATGTCAACTGGGTTGGTGTTTAGATAGATATACAGGGTATATAAGTTGAGAATACTCAAGTTATTTTTGATTTACGAAGCTATTAAGTATATAGTTTCTGCATCATTAGAAATTTTTTTAAAAAAAATTTAGTTTCCCTTTAACCAGCGAGAATGCTTGTCCTTAATTTTACTTATTTGAATTCTACTTCATATTTGTACATACCTGAATAGATGAGAGAAATAATAGACAGACGATAAGATTAGATTTTTAATAGATACTGTTTTTGCATGGACTTTTACGAAAAAAACTTCTGTGAAGAGAGAATACGTCGCTCAATGTTGTAACGAAATTTTGCATAGATTTAGTAGTTAAAACAAAGAGGGAGTTTTATCAATGATAAACTTTTAGCCAAGTTCAAATATTTAACAAATTCCTCAATATTTCATTCCATTAACTAACAGAAGTGTAGGCAATAAATGGACAAAAATTCAAAAAAACACGAGAACTCTACATAAAAAATATATGACTTGAATATGGGAGTGAATAATGTAATTTTTTTTTATTAATTGATAATTAGATTGTCTTATTATAAAATAATTTAGGTTGTCAAACAGCTCAATAAAGTAATCTAGTAAGTATTTTTGATAGATTTAAAATATTAAATTGACCCATTTATTATTATATTTATAATCACCTACAACTAGAGTCGCAATTAATCAACTACAAAAAAAAAAGAATAAATTAAATAAAGTGTTACCAAATTTTTTTAAAAGGAAAAAAACAGTAACTTCAGAAACTTCACCCGCGCTTACGCCAACACTCACAATGAACAATACTTCGTTGCTCCTCACCGTCCACGTTCCCCAGCTCCTGCCGCCACGATGTTCGATCGCTCAGCCTACTAACGCCGCCATGCCGCCGAAGCCGATGCGGTCACCGACTCTCAGACACCAGGTCCATCTTCGGAGGACGACGAGTCAGGACGAAACGACAACACATTTCCCTCTTAGCCTCTAAGTACTTCTCCCGTTTCAGCCACGCGTCACCCTGTCTTATCATCTGTGTTTTGGTCTTGCTCGGCGCCGTTTCGTTGACATTTCATTATTCTCATAACCTAGTTTGTATTTCCCCCTACGATCCGCTCTCTCGATTCGGGCCCGGCCTTTACCGACTTGACGCCTTGGAGTCGGATGTTGGGTATCTCGGTGTTCCCTCGTGTATGTCTCTGATTAAAAATCAGATCTGCATTTAAATTTAATTTATTTTGAAATATTTATGAAATTATATGTATCGTTCCCTTGTACGATAAGAGTTTCTAAAGTCGCCAATTTCCTCTCTTTTTTTTTTTTTTGTTTTGAATGGGCTAGTTGGTGCAAATTTATAAAATGTTTGTGATTATTAAAATATTTGCGAATGGTAATATCTTCAATGTGGCTTTTCAAGATGAAAGTTTGAACATCAAGTGCATTGGCACATACAAATTGGCACTTGGTGGGGTGTCAAAGGGGAGATGCAAGATAACTTTAGCCACAGTAATAAGGCGTAAGCCAATCTCGTATGGCGAAGATTTTCAGAACAACCAATTTGGTGGTTCAATTTTGGATGTTTATTGGGAGCTCCCTCCGGTGGCAGGCCCTTCCCTCACTCATCGAACTCGTTATGATCCTGCTCGTGTATGCAGTCCAATTGTTGAAGATGGCCGCTATAGAATGTGACACTTAAAAAAATAATTATAATATGTGCATATAAAATGTAACACCTTAAGCAAAAAAAAAAAAAAAAAGGGAAAGGAACCATGGTAATCATTGTAATTATCTGCCAACATAAGGTTGAAAAATGAGCTAACAAGAATTCGAAGAGCTCGACCCAACGAAAAACTGAAACCATACTAATGATTGCAATTGTCTGTTGATACAGGATTGGAAAGATAGCCAACAAGACATTCGAAGAGCTCAACTCAACCCAAAAAAAAAAAATTGAAATCATACTAGTGACTGCAATTATTTACTAATATAATATTGAAAAAAGAGTTAACAGAACATTCCAATAGTTTAACTCAACGATCCAATTCATATTCCACCTTAATATTTTCTATTGTAAAATTTTTGCGGGGTAGATCTTTGAAAGTAAGGCTTCCCACCACCTCCTCTGGTATTGCCGTTTCCCTCAAGACAAATGGCTCACTTTGTCCATGCGTTTTCTACAACACAAAACAAAACAGAACCAAAAAAAAAAAGAGGTTAACTATTTTTTTATCACCAATACAAAATACTATTTACGTTTTAATAACAAAACTTTACCGATTCAGCAACCATTGGATGAACAAAAGTTACTTGGTTTGTCCCCCCAACAAACTCAAATCCCGATATCTCAAGCCTCGCGACTTCACAGATCTGAGCTGCATCGCCCTGACCAACTCCATTGTCCGGCTTACTGTTGACAATATTAGTGTGAGTCCACCCACAGAACTTCACAGCACCCCGTCTTCTGCAAGCTTCACACTTCAAAGAAAGAGAATACAGGGGTTATAAAATGACAAACGAATGAAAAACGCAATCAAGTATTTAAAAAGTTATTTAACTTTGCCGTGCAATGGACCCTAGTTGTCTTTTTCCAGTTGCACGTGGCAATAGGGTAAATCTGATGCCAGCCGAGGTTTTCTCCATCATAAGCACAAATGAGCTGATAAATCCAAAAAGATGCCGCAACTTAGAGACAACCAACAACTAAATGCCAAATAAAATTAGTAAAACCTCTCCACCAGTCAGAAAGAAAAGAAGCCAAAAAAAAAAAAAAAAAAAAGACGGTACTCGGATCTTGAACATGTTGTTAAGGCCCCATCCGACGGCCGGCCGGATGTTGGTTATCTCCGCCGGAGCTTCAACCGACATTTTCACAATATATTTCGTTAGGCGCTCTGGACCGCTCCTTTTGCGCCCTCTCATGGTTACTAGAAGCTTTGGTTTCAACAGAGCCGATGGCGTGTGCTGGGTGACGGTTTCAGCTTTTTATAAGTGTGCGTGGGGTGTTCTAGAAGGTTTATGGGTGGGGTCGATCCGCTGATCATTATGGAGAATGAGATATTTGCCTTGCGTTGTACGTGTCATTTTTCCATTTGTTTAGTTTATCCAATATCATTTTCGTACACTTTTTAACGACTACGATCTAAAAGATTCGGCGAGTCCCGCCCGCGCCCATGGTGCATCCTCGTCCGTGACATTGACAGTGTGCAATTTTGGTATCAAATGGAGCGATTACGTTCAATACAAAATGAGAATTGTAACATTACCTGGCAAATGGACGTGATCCAATGCACGTCCTAAAGATGGATTTGGGATAACTACTACTAAATTTTAAAAATTGTAATGTTCGACTTTTTTAATTGCCTCAATCATCAATTTGCATGTACTTCTTTGCTATTTCTTGAAATTGGGGCTTGCAGCATTAATATAATAAATATACGAGGAAATTCAATCTTCGAACATAGAGCATACGATTTAAATAACAACAGAAGTATTAGCTTTATTTAATGATGTGAAATATCTAATTTAAAGGTGACCATATAACAAGATACGTATAAAAGTAAATAAATTAAATATCATGATAAAATTAGTATAAAAAAACATAACACCTTTTGTAAATAAATTAACTAATATGATAAAATAGGAGCATCAAAGAATAATAGAATAGGTTGTAGAGGTCAAAACAAAATGTCTTGAAATTTATAAAGGAATTCTAAAAATAATGGAACATAAGGCATTCTAAAAATAATGGAATATAAGGCACTAAAATAAAATTTCATCGTTCAGTTTAAAGGTCATCACGAACTGAGGTTGGATTTAATATCGGAAGATCCAACGGTGAGCACAGATAAAAACAAATTAGGAGCTCATACCGTGGAGTACCTTAATCATCGATACGAGGATCGAGGTACACTTTTTGACCTTCTCTAGTTCATGCAAAGAGATAAATATTTTTTGAACCACATTATTTATTCGTAAGTCCTTAAATTATATTTAATTATAATTTATTTTTCTCATATAAATATTACATATGATGTGAAATTCATATCATTTATATAAAAAGAGTGGATTACGTTAAATTTAACTTAATATTTAACTTATTTATTTATATTACTCAAGCAAAGTCATTATCAAACTGTCAGTGTATATTTTACCCCTTTATATATTAATAAAGGTAGACATTGTGATCAAAATTCATTTTTCAAAAAGCAACCCCACGCGTCGCCAATTTATTCGTTGCCCACTTACAATTGTCCAAAACCATGCTTCTATGCTCGCCTTATTATTTCCTTCCATCCTTAGACCCGATGGTTTCGTTCTATTTTGCAGCCATCTCGTGATCTCCACTTCACTTCTTAAATTTCTTCAGAAATTAGTCAATTTTTCACGATTAGCCTCACTTGACCGACTTTCTTCAAATTCAAAAAAAAATCCACAAAGTATTAAGGTTACAACTTATAAGATCCGCCCTTAGTATTTAAATCATGTTCGTAAGATCCTTTTATACTTATATTCTGTATTTTTTTACTAGTTTTAAAATTATGTGATTCAATTTTTAATTAACCGTTATACGAACAAATATGAGGATTAAGTACAAAATGTGCCATAGTTTATCGATGTGTTCCTATTATCATATTATTATCATATTCTTTTCACGGTGGCAACGGTTTGCTTCTTCTCGGTTCCTCTCTCAAATTGATACAAAAGTATTGATGCCTCTCTCTGTTAGTCTGAAATTGATCGGGAGTTTTTATATCTCTTTGTTAGCGTCTAGGGCATGAGAGAAACAAATAATATATTTCCTTTTCTCTAAAACGCATGCCGAGTAGCGTGCATTAGCTGTGAAAACTAAAACTGTTTGATAATAGGCTCGTACACTGCAATCTGCAGCTGCGGGAATTGCATGCTCTGGCGGGTGGGCTTTAAGGACAGCTCTCTTTAACTTTTTATTCTAAAATTAAACGACCGCTGGATTACGATATAAGCAATCCAACGGCGGAGAGATATTACGCAGGCAGTTATGAAAGGTAATTTTCATATAGTGTATCTTTATTTTTAACTGAATTTCAAAATAATCTATTCAAATTAGAAAACTATCACAATTCCCCTTCAACTTTGCACGTAAAATATGTTTAAATTATGTAACTTCTAAGCTAATGAGGATAATATGTCATTAAAGTACATCATAAATTAATTGTATTATTTTTAATATGCATTATAAGTTTTTCTCATTAAAAATTATTTAGAATATTTATTATTAATTGTACAACATTACAATGCATTTCGAATGTCTGGACCCAAACTAAATCACTTATATTACTCTTAAATATTTCAAAGAAAAAAAATCCCATAATGCAGATTGAGGAAATCCCTACTCGCCAACATAGAAAGATAATTTTCCTTCCAACTATTGGATAGTTCTCAAATAAATATATTATTCACAACACCAAGCTACAAAATTCCCAATAAATAATTATTCGTACTACCAACTAATATACTAATAGTGCAAATAAGTCATTTATTAACCAGCAATATAATATTGATATTTATCATACATATATGTATGTATGTATGTTTGTTATCATATTCTTTTCGCGGTGGCAACGGTTTGCTTCTTTTGGGTTGCTCTCTCAAATTGATACAAAAGTATTGATGCCTCTCTCTGTTAGTCTGAAATTGATCGGGAGTTTTTATATCTCTCTGTTAGCGTCGAGGGCATGAGAGAAACAAATAATATATTTCCTTTTCTCTAAAACGCATGGCGAGCAGCGTGCATTAGCTGTGAAAACTAAAACTGTTTGATAATAGGCTCGTACACTGCAGTCTGCAGCTGCGTGAACTACATGCTCTGGCGGGTGGGCTTTAAGGACAGCTCTCTTTAACTTTTTATTCTAAAATTGAACGACCGCTGGATTACGATATAAGCAATCCAACGGCGGAGAGATATTACGCAGGCAGTTATAAAAGGTAATTTTCATATAGTGCATCTTTATTTTTAACTGAATTTCAAAATAATCTATTCAAATTAGAAAACTATCACAATTCCCCTTCAACTTTGCACGTAAAATATGTTTAAATTATGTAACTTCTAAGCTAATGAGGATAATATGTCATTAAAGCACATCATAAATTAATTGTATTATTTTTAATATGCATTATAAGTTTTTCTCATTAAAAATTATTTAGAATATTTATTATTAATTGTACAACATTACAATGTATTTCGAATGTCTGGACCCAAACTAAATCACTTATATTACTCTTAAATATTTCAAAGAAAAAAAATCCCATAATGCAGATTGAGGAAATCCCTACTCGCCAACATAGAAAGTAAGATAATTTTCCTTCCAACTATTGGATAGTTCTCAAATAAATATATTATTCACAACACCAAGCTACAAAATTCCCAATAAATAATTATTCGTACTACCAACTAATATACTAATAGTGCAAATAAGTCATTTATTAACCAGCAATATAATATTGATATTTATCATACATATATGTATGTATGTATGTTTATTATCATATTCTTTTTGCGGTGGCAACGGTTTGCTTCTTTTGGGTTCCTCTCTCAAATTGATACAAAAGTATTGATGCCTCTCTCTGTTAGTCTGAAATTGATCGGGAGTTTTTATATCTCTCTGTTAGCGTCGAGGGCATGAGAGAAACAAATAATATATTTCCTTTTCTCTAAAACGCATGGCGAGCAGCGTGAATTAGCTGTGAAAACTAAAACTGTTTGATAATAGGCTCGTACCCTGCAGTCTGCAGTTGCGAGAACTGCATGCTCTGGCGGGTGGGCTTTAAGGACAGCTCTCTTTAACTTTTTATTCTAAAATTGAACGACCGCTGGATTACGATATAAGCAATCCAACGGCGGAGAGATATTACGCAGGCAGTTATGAAAGGTAATTTTCATATAGTGTATCTTTATTTTTAACTGAATTTCAAAATAATCTATTCAAATTAGAAAACTATCACAATTCCCCTTCAAATTTGCACGTAAAATATGTTTAAATTATGTAACTTCTAAGCTAATGAGGATAATATGTCATTAAAGTACATCATAAATTAATTATATTATTTTTAATATGCATTATAAGTTTTTCTCATTAAAAATTATTTAGAATATTTATTATTAATTGTACAACATTACAATGCAGTTCGAATGTCTGGACCCAAACTAAATCACTTATAATACTCTTAAATATTTCAAAGAAAAAAAATCCCATAATGCAGATTGAGGAAATCCCTACTCGCCAACATAGAAAGTAAGATAATTTTCCTTCCAACTATTGGATAGTTCTCAAATAAATATATTATTCACAACACCAAGCTTCAAAATTCCCAATAAAAAATTATTCGTACTACCAACTAATATACTAATAGTGCAAATAAGTCATTTATTAACCAGCAATATAATATAGATATTTATCATATATATATATATATGTATGTATGTATGTATGTATGTTTATGAGTTTAATTTTTAGCAATATATATACTAGTGGTCATAATTTTGCATTATTAATTTTTTATCAATTAATATGAGTTTAATTTATTAATAAACAAAATTATTGCCGTCATCATTGTGCAATTCTTCATATATATACGCTTCTAGTGTTTACGTGGTTTTTAAATATCCCTCTATTGAAGGATTTTATAGAATCCCTACTCATGTCTCATGAAATTGATGCTAAAACTTGCTTAAATTAAAGTTCTCCCAAGTCCCAACAACACATGTAGATGGTAATTCAATTTGACTTCTTTTTTCATTACGTTTTACAATAGTTTTCAATATCAGTGAAGGTTATTTTTTTTAATAGTATGCTTATATAAAAAAAATCAAAGAACTTAAAAATATATAATTTATCAAACTTCCAGCTAGAAAATGGATGAGTTTGCTTGGCTTATATTTTTATTTGAAAGTAAAAGTCAGCGACACAATTTTTCATCTATTGACTGCATTTAAGCCAACAGCAAATAAAGTGGCTGAATCGGTGGTAATGTTACGTCCCTTTTTTTTTTTTTGTGATATTCACCATTTGATTGGTGAATTAGACCTATGAATGAGAATTTGTTTCATAATTTCAAATAAATAATAAATTTTAAGTGATGAGCATTTAGTATTTAAATATTTAATATCTACTTATTTATTTACTGGTATTTTAATTGTTATTTTCGATTCATTAAATTATTTTATTGAACGGAAAATAATTAGATACTCGATATAAAGTGCACAAAAAAAAAAGGGAATCACTGTAGAAAAATCGGTTTTGGGAGCAACTGGCCAAATTCACACGTGGAATACAATTCAATTAGTTGCAAATCTAGATCATGCATGCACGTGAATGAATTAAAGAAATATGGAAACAGACGCTTGGCTGCTTAAAGTCGGTTAGCCAACTCAACTTCTAAAGGCTTTAGGATTTCATGCTAGCGGTGGCTCAGGAATTCAAATCAGAAAAGAATTAATCGCAAGATTCTACATAAAGGGAGCCAAGTTGAATGGAGCAGACATTCGCGAAGACAAGCGTTTGTCGCAGGAGCAGAAGATCAGGAACGAAGCACGGGCGAGATCAAGAACGAAGTACATCTACCCGACCCTCATTCAATGAAATAATTAACTTTTTTCTTTAATTATCGCCGTTCGTGTGATATTGATACACTGAATAATTATCCTTTCACTTTCAATAGTGGTAGATTCTGAAATCTAGTTTTAAAATTTTATTTGTTCAACTAAGTTAAGACTAATATTGATTTAGTTTTGGGGTTCTTTCGGTTGGAGTTTATTTATTACCGTTCACTGTTTTCTCTTTTCTTTAGCACATTTTTTTTCTTTTAAAGCATAGTGCAACAGGAAATTCACTATCCTCATGTGAAAATCACAGATAATATATCTACATGTTTCTTGCATTCTTTTTCTTAGATTATGATGCAATTTCTGAATACGAATATGATTACAGATCAGTTGCAGATTATGGATCGAATATCGGAGTTGCCTATATATTGGAAAGAGAAAGATGAAGAATTACAAAAAGAATTTGACGAGTTGAATTTAATTGATAATAATCTGGTTCAGTTCCGCAATAAGCTTGAGTTAGGTATTCAGACGCGGATTCTGCTGGTACGCCTTACGGATGTTGAAGGATCTTCTTATCTTGTTAACAAATGGACAGGATTGGTCGTGGATGTTGAAGGATCTTCTTCTCTTGTTGATAAATGGATAGGATTGGCCGTAGAGAATGGTGTAAAAGAATTACACATTGTAGTCGAATCATCACCTCACGAGAGTGCCTACACTTTGCCTCAAGCAATCTACTCTGCTAAATTTTTAACCACTTTAGTTCTCATTGGCTGTCGATTGGACGAACCCTCGATTGCTATAAACCTAAGTTCTCTGAAAGACCTTTCTCTACAGAGAGTCTATGCAGATGAACAGATGGTCCATAAGCTTATTGCTGAATGCTCTTCACTTGAAGATTTGTGCCATTCCAGCTGTCCGGGTTTGAAGTTTTTTAGCGTCTCCAAAGCACGCAAACTGAGGAATATGGTAATTGGGGATTGCTCACGGCCAGGTGAACTTGGAAGTATTGTTGTTCCGAGTCTTCAACAGTTAACCCTGATGCGTGTCATTGTCGTGGCTACTTGCCCAAATTTGAAAAAGTTAAATCTATCTGAGATTGTTCTCGAAGACCAGGAGTTTCATGAACTTATTTCAAAATTTCCCTTGCTTGAGGATCTGTCAGTGGCTAGCTGTCGTTCCCTCGAAAGGGTTAAATTTTCAAGTAATTTGCTCAAGCGTTTAGAATTTTGTTTCTGTAACAATTTGAGGGCAGTGGACCTTGATACTCCCAATTTACTTTCTTTTACTTTTGAGAGTGTTCGAATTCCCACCATATCAATACGTACGTCTCATCAATGTCAGTGGAATGTATTCTTTGTATATAGACATGAAGTTGGAGATATTGACAGCTGGTACCTTAAGCTAAAAGAATTTCTTGGAGCATCTAATCCAATTGAAAAGCTGGTCATAAATCTACGTAGTGGAAATATCCGACAGGTACGTATGCATATTTATAATATGTTAGTGCTTGTGTACTTTTGACTGACATTATATTCCTAATTGTGCCTCTTTTTCTCATTGTTGTGATTTGTTTAGATGCCATTTGATTTAGAGGAATTCAAAAATCGCTCCCCCTCACTCCCTTTTCAAGTGGGGAATATGCAACTCATACTAGGTATGGAAGTGCCAATACAAGAGTACAAGAATTTGATGGATGGCATTTTTTGGATTTGCCGTCCCAAGAATTTATATCTGCCTAAACAATTCAATGCCAGTTCCCAGTTTATCGAGGTATGTTTAGCTTTATCAATAATTTGGCATATTCAATGTGTTATTAAAAAATATTAAAGAGACTGACTATTGAAATATGGTAAGATTGAGCCTAGTTTATCTTGTTTTTCAATTATATTTTAATTAACATGGTAAAATGGGTCCAGTCTTATTTTGTTTCTATTGACGTTCTATTAAATCTTGTTTTTCAATTATATTTTAATTAACATGGTAAATTAGATCGAGTCTTATCTTATTTCTATCAACTTTCTATTAAAATTTTCGATGTAAGCATCATTCTTCCGATTTATTTAAACTTTGTTGTTTGTTTTAGAGTTCACATTATAATACATACGCACGCCTAATTTTCGTTCAATTGCATGCAGTGGATTTTGGAACTACTATGGAATAGAAATGAGAAGTGTTGCAAATCTTGTCCTATCAAATGTTGGAGGCATTATTTAAAGAATATAAAGTCAGCGAGCTTCTTACCGAACGGAGATCCTAGGCCAATTAATATAGATAATTGGATGGACACACTGCGTATGCTTCCAGATGGATATTTGAGGGAGAGATTGCCTATGCTCCCAGATGGAGATTTTAAACTCAATCTTGAATGGTGTTTTCCTGAGCATGATCCACGATAAGTCTCGATCAGTTTTTCTCTCTGATGTAAGAACATATATTATAACAGGATAACGAATATGCTGAACCACATTGATAAATAATTAATTCTACATGTTCAAATGTGGGCTATCAATCTCAATATATCTTACATTTGAGCCAACATTCTTTCGTTTCAATATAGATGATTGAGCTAGTGGTTTGCAAGAATATTAAAATATTAGTACAATAAACATCATCACTAACAGGCATTTTAAAATATATTAGAGTTAATACAACAAAGTAATACATGTATGGTATATATAATTAAATTTAATATAACCGTCATTTACAAAGACATGCTACAACAAAATTGATTTATTACGGCAGTGGTTTTATAGCAAATTTCAATTAAATGCCATTAATTATTGTTAAAGACAGCATGCCTAATAACTATGTTATTATTCATTACCAGTAAGATCAATACTACGGCGGACTTTTAATATATGCTGTAAAAGGTATTACCAAATCTCATTTTAATGGCATAAGAAAAAAATATGCTGTTGAAACATTTTTTTTATTGCACAAGGCTTTATGCCATAAAATGCAATTGTCTTCTTAATGGCTGTGGAGAACAAATGAAATTCCAGACACCATCATGAAAATATAAGGCCGAAATTCTGGCCTTAGCATAGAGTTAAAAGTCCAAAACAAGTTAACAGATAACTAAGCAGCGCAAAGAGAGAATGTTTTAATAAAACCCTTGTAAGTGTTATTTAATAAACCTATGTTATAAATACAGTTTGAAAAGAGATTCTTTAGCTATGAATATTCAAGAAGAACCCATTTCTAATGAACTACTCGAAGTATCTCTCAAGAATGATCAGTTTCGATCTTATATGAGATTAGATTCACGGTAATTGAAAAATTTGCTAATGATGAAACAAAGAGAGGATGTAAAATTAAGAGAGGCAATCAGTTATAATTCCATTAGTGTTGGGAGAGTGCTAATCTTATGTGTGAGAATCATTCATTAGTTACTCCTAAATTCGTAGAAAGAGAGTCTCGTTCACAAGTCTAACAAAATATACAAATAAATGGTTAGTTGTCAAATTAAAAAAGGAAAAAAGAAAGAGCTTATTTAGAAAGTAATGAGTGGTTTGTTTAATATTAATGGGATACATTTAGCAGAATGGATTTATGAGAAGTTTAAAGAGATGCTAATAACTCCACTGGAAAAAAATGGCAAATAAACAACTTTGAACCATCGACTCAGAACCAGTGGAAATGGGCTTAGGTTTCGACCCAAGCCCATGCACTCGAACTTAATTAATATACGGTAGCAGAAAGCCAGAAACTGTGATCACGGAGGTGATATTGGTACCCCTCTAGAATCCAATAAATACACCACTTGAATAATTTTTTTAATGAAAATTTTAATCATCGAGTATAAAAACACATTCAATTCAACGTAAAAGTCTTTTGCATGTTCTCTGGGATTTGCAAGGTCTAAGGCCTATGAACAGACAGCATCAGCTCGTAAGCTTCATGCATATCTCCATGTTTGTTCAATTCAACATAAGTCTTTTGCTTCTTCTTTGGGATTTGCAAGGTCTAGGGCCTATAGACAGACAGCATCAGCGTGTAAGTTTCATACATATCTCTATTTTCGATGGTAGACTTCAGCTCAAAACTTGCATTCAAACCGTACAGGGCGAAAAAGAAAGTGGGTGTGTCGATAGCAATCTTGTAGCCGGTGAATTCATTTTCCTCATTGTGCACCTCTGTGAACGCGATCGTCCACACCATAACGAATGTCCCTGAAAACCCGAATAGGAGATGACGGCACGAAAGGAGTGCACTACAAAAGAAATATAGTTTCATTAGTAATTATTTTAGTTATTTAAAGTAGAAATTAAAAAAAAAAAAACACTAAAACACTACCGCGTGAAGCTCCCAACAAGTTTTAGTCATATCAAGTTTCAGCAGTTCGAATCCACGGCAACCGAGATTTATCAAGACAGCAGGAACTTGTTCGTTACCGAAACGATTGTCTTGAAGCGGACTTGAGTTGCGGTCATGGTATTGGAATACCCCCCCCCCCCCCCCCACTTACAATGCGAACACTAAAAATAGTCATAATACAAAACGCACCCTAAGATGGGCGGAAATAAAATGCATAGCGTTTACTGCTCTACTCTTAACAAAAATTAATAAAATAGAAAAGCTGTACCGGAATCTCCTTCATGTCCATGCGGGGACGCAAAAATAAGCTCTCCCACAGCTCCCCACCGCAAGACCCGCATCGCAGCTACATTTAAGACAAAACATGGAAAACAGATTAAATCAAAGATAGTAAGTAAAAAGAAATAATAAATAATTCCTTTTTATAACACATACCTGCACCCGATACTCAAAATCAGGACTTTCCAACCCTCCATTAGGCTGCAGTTTCACTAAACGCTGGCCACAACACGTCGTTTGTGTGAGTTTCAAGGCGTAACACCTTGTCTCCATAAATCCCCGCGGCACCACGACAATTTCCTGCGGCAACATGATTCTTCTTTTCGCGGTGGCAACGGTTTGCTTCTTTTGGGTTCCTCTCTCAAATCCATACAAAAATATTGATGCCTCTCTCTCTTAGTCTGAAATTGATCGGGAGTTTTTATATCTCTCTGTTAGCGTCTAGGGCATGAGAGAAACAAATAATATATTTCATTTTCTCTAAAACGCATGCCGAACAGCGTGCATTAGCTGTGAAAACTAAAACTGTTTGATAATAGGTTCGTACACTGCAGTTTGCAACTACGTGAACTGCATGCTCTGGCGGGTGGGCTTTAAGGACAGCTCTCTTTAACTTTTTATTCTAAAATTAAATGACCGCTGGATTACGATATAAGCAATCCAACGACGGAGAGATATTACGCAGGCAGCTATGAAAGGTAATTTTCATATAGTGCATCTTTATTTTTAACTGAATTTCAAAATAATCTATTCAAATTACAAAACTATCACAATTCCCCTTCAACTTTGCACATAAAATATGTTTAAATTATGTAACTTCTAAGCTAATGAGGATAATATGTCATTAAAGTACATCATAAATTAATTGTATTATTTTTAATATGCATTATAAGTTTTTCTCATTAAAAATTATTTAAAATATTTATTATTAATTGTACAACATTATAATGCAGTTTGAATGTCTAAACCCAAACTAAATCACTTATATTACTCTTAAATATTTCAAAGAAAAAAAAATCCCATAATGCAAATTGAGGAAATCCCTACGCGCCAACATAGAAAGTAAGATAATTTGCCTTCCAACTATTGGATAGTTCTCAAATAAATATATTATTCACAACACCAAGCTACAAAATTCCCAATAAAAAATTATTCGTACTACCAACTAATATACTAATAGTGCAAATAAGTCATTTATTAACCAGCAATATAATATTGATATTTATCATATATATATATATATATATGTATGTATGTTTATTATCATATTCTTTTCGCGGTGGCAACGGTTTGCTTCTTTTGGGTTCCTCTCAAATTGATACAAAAGTATTGATGCCTCTCTCTGTTAGTCTGAAATTGATCGGGAGTTTTTATATCTCTTTGTTAGCGTCTAGGGCATGAGAGAAACAAATAATATATTTCATTTTCTCTAAAACGCATGCCGAGCAGCGTGTATTAGCTGTGAAAACTAAAACTGTTTGATAATAGGCTCGTACACTGCAGTCTGCAGCTGCGTGAACTGCATGCTCTGGCGGGTGGGCTTTAAGGACAGCTCTCTTTAACTTTTTATTCTAAAATTGAACAACCGCTGGATTACGATATAACCAATCCAACGATGGAGAGATATTACGCAGGCAGCTATGAAAGGTAATTTTCATATAGTGCATCTTTATTTTTAACTGAATTTCAAAATAATCTATTCAAATTACAAAACTATCACAATTCCCCTTCAACTTTGCACGTAAAATATGTTTAATTATGTAACTTCTAAGCTAATGAGGATAATATGTCATTAAAGTACATCATAAATTAATTGTATTATTTTTAATATGCATTATAAGTTTTTCTCATTAAAAATTATTTAGAATATTTATTATTAATTGTACAACATTACAATGCAGTTCGAATGTCTAGACCCAAACTAAATCACTTATATTACTCTTAAATATTTCAAAGAAAAAAAATCCCATAATGCAGATTGAGAAAATCCCTACTCGCCAACATAGAAAGTAAGATAATTTTCGTTCCAACTATTGGATAGTTCTCAAATAAATATATTATTCACAACACCAAGCTACAAAATTCCCAATAAATAATTATTCGTACTACCAACTAATATACTAATAGTGCAAATAAGTCATTTATTAACCAGCAATATAATATTGATATACATACATACATATATATTACCAGTACTACCAGTGATCGTGGAAAGGTGTGTGAATGCTTTGGAATATCAAATTAATTATCTTTAATTAATTCAATTAATTGCTATTAGGAGTACCGTTGGCTTTAGTAGGATATTGGTACGTGGCGTTGTTAGCTAGGGAATGAGGTCACAGTACTACCAGTGATCGTGGGAAGGTGTGTGAATGCTTTGGAATGTCAAATTAATTATCTTTAATTAATTCAATTGATTGCTATTAGGAGTACCGTTGGCTTTAGTAGGATATTGGTACGTGGCGTTGTTAGCTAGGGAATGAGGTCCTGTCTAGCTATCTTTGGATAGATATTTAATCCTCCTTTAGACCAGTAGCCCGCATCCACTGAGGGTCCAGCCGATATACCAATAGAATTTAAATCTTTAAAATTTTAATTAATCAGTTTATTTTAAGCAAGCCTAGCAACAAGGTCTGCAGAAATAAACATACATTAAGGTTGGCTTTCTAAACAAACACAATACCCAGTCTGGATCCCAAAAAAGGTGCTCTGAGTGTGGAGGGAAGGAAGAAAATACAACTGAAGACAGAGATCCGGTCTCTTTGCTTTAGAGGCTAAGTAGCAGTTTTATGGCAGAACTGATACAGATCAGTCTGCAAGCATATATAAAATTTAAAAGCTTAAAAAATTTAAAACATACATTCTTAATCTATGCTTTAAAATTAAATTACAGATTAAAGAGTATGCTTTAAATGCTTTAAATAAAATTGAAATTAAATGCTTACATGTAATTACAGAGACTTTAATTCTTTAAAAAAAAAGAAGAAGAAGATTTCTGGAAAATGTCTGGAGTCAAGAGAATCTCTTTAACATCCAACTCTGATTTCCAATATTGAAATCTTTTGAGAGAAGGAAGAGAACTCAAGAGATAAGAGAGAAAATTCAAGTCCCCTCAACTGGAGGCTAATAGCAACTTATATAGCCAAAGACCCGTTGCTTTACAAAAGAAAATAATTACAAGTGATAAGGTCTTCACGTGGGTAGGACCTCGGTTAGTGAGAAAGTCCCCGGGAATCCCGTGAGTGGAGACAGCATCTTTGCTTTTATGGTCTTCAAAGTCTTTGTAGGACCCAAGAAAGGAATCCTATCCCCACAGTTTTTTTCCCGTGATGGGAATAGTGAATGAAGGGGGAAAATATCTAGTCAACAAAATACAAAAGAAAATAATTATTTTTGCCTCTTTTTTTTTTTACAAGTCAACAAAATACAAAAATAAACATAATTATTTACAATGCTTTACAGGTGGGAAGATGCCAAAACAATCATCTTCATTGTCATCTCCCAAAGATATGAATGGCTCTTCGTCTTCGGCATCCGAGGAGTCCTGTGCTGAAGGCTCGGATCTGGAGGCTAAGAGCTGTTCCATTACTTTGAAATATTCCTCTTCTGACTTGGCTGAGGCCAACAAAGATTGGGCCTTAGATTTTTGAGAGAGGAAAGTGGTCTGGGCTTTAGTTTCTTCAATAGTAGGAGTGAGGTATCCTGATGAGGAAAGCCATTTTTGAACGATGGCCTCGGTTAATTTTGACTCTTCGTCAAATTTTGACCATCATTTTACTTTGAAGGTTCTTTGTAAGAAAAGCTGGGCTTCCTGAGTGTGGAATTGAAGACCCCATATCCAGACCCATTGGAGGAAAAATTTTGTACAGAAACAAAGAAACGGAGTAAATCTTTTCTCTGATTCTAAGGGCTTATAATGGGCTTTGAACAAGTTTAAACAGGCTACAGCATTGGGGGTTAGAATTTCTTAGTTTGGCCCGAAATAACCCCACCACTGTTGAAACCAGTTTGGAAGGCTTTGTATGGTTATTTTTGAATTAAAGAAAAATAACCATGAATGAGATTTCTTTGGATTTTGTAAGAAAAATGTATTGAACCAAGTTTGTTGATAGTCCCAGTAAGAAAAGGACTAACAATGGTCAAAACGGCTTTGGAAGCTAATGGGGAAATCTTTGGTTTTATGAAGTGGGTCGCCCCATTGCTTTGGACTTAAGACATTTAGAATTGTGGCCGTGGAGTAGGCCGGTTCTTTGTGTTCTTTAGAAAGATAAAAATGTTTGAATTTCACTGAGTTAGTGAATTCAAGAATGCTTTGATAATAGGGCTGGGGTTTTGTTAAATCCCATGGTTTGAAAAACCAACCCTTAGGAAAAATCTTTAAAATGCTCTGAAATGGATCAGAGTGATAAAACCCATCTTCGATAACTAAAATATTTTGTCGATAGGCTTTATTAGTCCAATCCGATTTTTTCTTTAATTGAGAAACAACTACTGAAGAATAAGAGCTTTCAGTAGAAATGATGGCTTTACAATTTCTTTTAAAGTAGTTTTTTTTTTCTCCGGAAATTGAGAAAGAGGCTTTATATTCGAAATGCTTTGTAGAGTCATTAAGAGTTCAGGAGATTTTGAAATGGATTCAATCCATTCTTTTACCTGTTCTTGTGAGGCCAGAGCTTTAGATTCTTCATCCTGGACCATATCAATCCAAGACTTTGTAGGCATTGCTGAAGACAGTAATTTTTCTTTAGGAGGTGATTGGGCTTTAGGTGTTTGGGGCTGAGGGTCCTTCTGGACTCCTTTCTCTTTGCCTTTCTTTTTGGGCAGTATTTATCTGTTTTGAAGAAATTCTCTCGTTAGAAAATCTGGAACAGAATTTCTGTCACCTTTAATAAATTCAATTTTAAAATCGAAAACACTTAAAATGGCTTACCATCTTGCAAAAATTTGTTTAGATGCAATGTTTTGAACGTCTTTTTCTAAAACATGTTTTGCAGCTTTGCAATCAATTCTAAGTAAAAATTCACTACAACAAAAATAGGTAGTGCCGACCACCTTTTTCCGAGGGAACAAAAATTCCCTTGCTAAAAATATAATTTCCTAAGAAACTTTATTGTTCGTAGGTAATTAGATAAAAGTAAATATATTGTTATCTAGGGTTCCAATTCCCTCGGAAATAAGCAGAACATTCCCTCGCTAAAGATGTATACTTACAAGGGAATTTGGAATCCGTCGGCAAATGCTGGAAAAATGAATAATATTACCTACACTTTTTATCTCGTCGAAAAAATAAAAGACAATCCCTTGGTATTGTAATAATTTTTCGCGCGAAGTTATTGCGCCAAAATTTTTTACCGACGACATCAATATTTATTGGAATAAGTAGAAAAGTCCCTCGGAAATATTAAAATATTACCGAGGGTGTTTTAAATCTGTCGGTAATAAAAGAAAATATTTGTAGTATTTGCTATACTTGTTAATCCTCGGAAAAGTAGCACAATTCCCTCAGTAATATTTTGTGAACCAAAATTTTTTACCAATGATATCAATGTTTGTTGGAAATAAATAGAAGATTCCCTTGTTGAAGTTAAATATTTCCTAGGGAATTTGTCATCCGTTGGTAATTATAATAACCATATTAGCTAGAGTGGTTATCCCTCGGAAAAATAAAGAAGTCTCTCGGTAAAAGAGATCATATTTCCCGCGCATTAACGCGCCAAAAGTTTTACCAACAGATTCAAATATCCCTCGGAAATTATGGATTTTTTACAATAAGCTAGTTGATCTAATTTTATGAAAATTTAAAAAACCCCTCACTAATTCGTTGTCTCTTGAGCACACTACAACAAATATCATTTTTTATAACATGATATAGTATAATTTTTTTCCCGTATGGTTACATTTTCCCCAAAAAAGAATTAGTTTTCTAGGTAATAACATTTTTTTTTGTTGTACTATTCTTCAATTACGAGAAAATTCTAAATGCCTTATTAGATTATCTAATGTAGCACTTATAAAATGCTACAATAGGATCAAATGCTTAGAAAAATATTGTTACAAGTGGTAATATTTTTTTCATTTGACAAGTGATAGCAATTTATTATTTGTTGTTATAATTAATCTTCAATTAGTATCATATTTTAAATCCTATTTAAAAAATTAATTAATGCTGCACATTTTCAATGCCATAAAAAAACATTAATTTAATAGTAATATATAAATGCTTAAGAAAAAAAAAAGGTTCAAGATATTTTAGTATAGCGCCAACAAAAAGGAAAAAAGCGGGCAAAATCCTCTGGTCGTTCCCTCTGTATGTTTCACAGCTTGCCTATTTTGCCAAACGCCAAAAGCACAAAATCCTCCTTTTAAGCAAATCGGGTAAAAGCTAAAATTTTTCCTTTTCAAAATTTTCTTTTTCCCCAATAAGCCAGAAGCTGAAATTCTTCTTTTCTTTTGTTTCCCCCAAAATCAAATGAAGAAGAAAAATGTATGTGGGTCAGAGTTCCTACTTAGGTCAGCACCTTCAACTAATTTTGGTACTTCAAACTCATATTTCTTTTATTGCTACATCAATCTCTAGTTAAATAATCTTTTATTTTTTTTAGCTTTTCACTTGAATTTTTAAGATTTTGTTTAATTTCTTTAGGTTAATTAATTGAATTTTCAGTTCTTAGAACAAGATGAGAACATATTAGATGTCATAAATTATTTTCGTGATTTTCATGGTGTTCAAGGTGGACAAGTTTTGGATTTTTTGAGCCGTCGACAATCTCCTTGCTGATAAAATGCTTTACTTTAATAGTTTAAAGTTATTGTGAAAATTTTTGCTCTATAAATCTTACATTGGTTTTTTTCTTTTGTTTTTTTTTTTTTGGGCAGCTTATCAAGAACTGAAGTGAAATTTTAAAAAGCTTACTCCGATCATTCTTACAATGTGCTAGGAAAGCCTTTAATAGCTCAGGTATATGTCTTTCAATTGCTCATCTCTTATACAGAAATGTGTAATTATTTCGACAGTTTAATATTCAAAACTGCACAAGCATGATTTATTTTTGTAGTATGTTAACTCTAGAAACAATTGCTGTATCTACAGTTTGATAATTGCAGAAATAACTGTTGTATCTGCAGTTTTGAGCATTAGAAAAACATTTCTGCTGTTTTTGCATACACGCACAAAAAAATAGCTACTGTTTTTGCACTTTTAACAGTAAAAATAGCTGTTGTCTCTGCATTTTTAGACAGCAAAAACAGCAACTGTTTCTGTATTTTTTTCAACAAAAACAGCAGCTGTTTCTGCACTTTTTCCAGTGACATTGCTTGTTTTCGTATTTTTCCCAAAGAAAAAAACAGCTGCTGTTTTTTAACTTTTTTCCAGTAAAAACAGCTGTTGTTTCTGCACTTTTTCCCAACAAAAACAACTGCTGTTTCTGAAATTTTTCCTAGTAAAAACAGCTGTTGTTTTTGCATTTTTTGGGCAGAAAGATTAAACTTTTTCTATAGTTTTGTAGTAGAAAAAACAGCAAGCATATTCCTACTATTGTTTATGTAGTTTAGAGCACAAAATTGTAAAAACCAGCAATTGTTTCTACAGTTTTATAACCTTAATACAGTAAGCACATTTGCTCTGCTTGATTTTTTTGTCGAGGTGGAAATGTTTATAAAATGTTTATCTTAATTTCTTTGTCATGGTTATTAGTAAGATGTCACCAGATAAATCTTGGATGCAATTGCCAAGGTCAACAATGGGTTATTACAACGGAGTACCATCTTTTCTTGATTATGCATATCGTCATATTCAAGAAGAGGATATGAAAATATTATGTCCATGTGTCAAATGTAGTAATAGGTATAAAAGGGTTCGAAGTGAAGTACATAAGCATCTTTTAGAAGAAGGGATAAGGCGTGATTATACTACTTGGTATTGCCATGGGGAGAATGGTGATAGTGATAGTGACATTGATGGGAGTGCTAATGATTGGAATGAAAATTATGAGAATATTCAACAAAATGAGATGTATAACTTGATCCAAGAAAGTTTTTCTCAAGATCCTAATGAGGAGGCACAAAAGTTCTTTAACTTGGTGAAAGAGGTTGAACAACCTTTATATCCAAATTGTGAGAAGTACTCCAACTTATCCTTTATGGTCAAATTGATGCACATTAAATGCATCAATGGTTGGAGCAATAAATCTTTCAACATGTTGTTGGAGCTATTGAAAGATGTTTTTCCAATGTGTGAAAAAATGCCTACTTCTAACTATAAGGCAAAGAAAATTATAAATGATCTTGGTCTCCATTATGAGAAAATTGATGCATGTAAAAATGATTGTATCATTTATTATAAGGAAAATGCAAGACTATCTCAATGTCCGATTTGTGGGGTTTCTAGATGGAAACCTAAAGGAAAATGTGCTAAAAGATCTACCAAAAAGGTTCCATGAAAAATCTTGCGCTACTTTCCTATAACACCAAGACTTCAAAGGTTATTTATGTCATCTAAAACTGCTGCAGACATGAGATGGCACTTTGAAAATCGTGTAAAAGATGGGCTATTAAGGCATCCAGCAGATTGTGAGGCTTGGAAGGCTTTTGATAAAACACACGAGTCTTTTGCATCTGATCCACGAAATGTAAGGTTGGGATTAGCTACTGATGGGTTTAATCCTTTTGGAAACATGAATATTGGGCACAGTACTTGGCCGGTTCTTTTATTTCCATACAATCTTCCTCCTTGGATGTGTATGAAAGAATCATATATATTTATGTCATTACTTATCCCAGGACCCAAAGGCCCGGGAAATGATATTGATGTATATTTGAGGCCTTTAATTGAGGAGTTGAAAATATTATGGGAAAGTGGTGTAGATACATATGATGTCTCAAAAAGGCAAAATTTCCAAATGAAAGCAGTAGTTATGTGGACTGTTAATGACTTTCCAGCATATGCTAATCTGTCCGGTTGGAGTACAAAAGGAAAGTTAGCATGTCCATGTTGCACTAAAGAGACCTCATGTCATAGGCTGAAAAATGGTTCCAAACTGTGTTACATGGGTCATAGACGATTTTTACCTGAAGATCACTTGTGGAGGGATCAAAAGACACAATTTGATCGAAAAATAGATAAAAGGGCTGCACCAAAGCGTCAAGAAGGTGATGAAGTTTTAAATGAACTTGAAGGTTTGAGACCTATAACATTTGGAAAGGCTGAGAAAAAGCAAGTAATTGCTGGTTTTGGGAAAAATCATAATTGGAAGAAACATAGCATCTTTTTTCAATTGCCATATTGGAAAACATTATTGCTGCGTCATTGTTTAGATGTTATGCACATTGAGAAAAATGTGTGCGACAATGTGCTTGGCACTATTATGAACATTGAAGGAAAAAGCAAAGATTCTTTAAATGCTCGATTGGATTTAAAAGAAATGAGGATAAGGCAGGAACTTCACCCAATTGAGGTGGATGGAAAAATTTTGCTACCCCCTGCTTGTTATACTTTGACAGCCGATGAAAAGAAAAATGTCTTGCAGTGGTTGTCTGATATAAAAGTCCCGGATGGCTATTCTACTAATTTTTCACGATGTGTTAATGTGAAGGATGGTAAATTTTCCAACATGAAGACACATGACTGTCATATATTTTTAGAAAGGCTGTTACCATTACTAGTTTGTGATATTTTGCCTAAACATGTATGTGATGCATTAATTGAGCTAAGCAATTTTTTTAGAGAGTTGTGTGCTAAAGTATTAAAAGAAGATGAGCTAGATCAACTTGAAAGTCAAATTGCAGTGACTCTTTGCAAGTTAGAAAGGATTTTTCCTCCAGCCTTTTTTGATATAATGATATATTTACCGATTCACTTGGCTTGGGAAACAAAAGTTGCTGGTCCAGTACAATATAGGTGGATGTACCTGTTGAGTGTTAGAAAGTGTATATTTATAAAGGAGAAAATTGTCATTTTACACTTTAAATCTCACTAACATTGTTACTTTTATTTATTTAAGTATTTTGTTATTTAATTATATGTGTTTTATTATAATTGTGTATTTTATGTATTTTAGGGGTATCATAATCGTTTCACAATAAACGAGTGATCAGACAGCAAAACGGACGTCATATTTGGACTCAGGACGGTCGAAAACCTTAAGAGGAGCATTAAAGGAAAAAAGTCACACATTCACACATACACAGTGATTGTTCATACGCACAGTGATTTGTTCATGCATACTGATCTTATTCACGACACTATTCATGTATACAGACCGATGATGTGGCAACTACTTACGACGTGGCAGTATCTGATTGGACGAATTATGTGGATTGACTGCTTATGTGGCATTGATCGATGACGTGGCGTTGACCGATGATGTGTCACGATCTTATTGGACTAAATTTCTTATGTACTGTAGATCGATGACGTGGCAGCATCTCAGTGGAGTAGAAATCGGGTGTACAGTACATGCGCTTACATGGGATTATTTACTATTCAGGCGGCGTTACTGTACAAATGTTGACTGTTTGTTGTTTGTTGATTGTTATTGGATTGATCGATGACGTGGCGCAATCCTGAGCATCCGAATTGTTTTTAATCCGATGGTCACGATTCACTCAATGTATCTATAAAAAGGGGGCTCTCCCCCCTAATTTGGCACCCCTGAATCCATTTCTAAGCTTAGATTTCTGAAATTCCTTCTCCTTCTTGTAGTTTCTTTGTATTTTAATAAAATTTCCTTTTTATCCTTAGTTAAAATATGAGTGGCTAATTCCTTTTTAGCTTGGGTTGAAGGTGAAGTCTCAACATGTTCCATGGGCTTAATTTGGTAAATTTACTTTCTCTTCCCCTCTAATATTTGTGGTTGTTTTGACTTTTAGGTCGAAAAATAATAATAGTCTTGTCTAATTCTGTTGCAGTTAAAGTTAAGCAAGACCCTAGTACAAGGTTATTATTATTTGGCACGATAAACCCTTGGCACCATACTTATTGGAGAGTGGTTCATGAGGTGTGGAATCCCCCCTTATGATTTAATTGGTATTAATATGGAATATTTAGCCCATGGAGCATGTTGATGCGGATCCGGATACCCAAGTACTTTATTATAAGAGTTTCATTTTTAATCATTCCCGCCATTTTAATTCAACAATTTATGATAAAATCACCATAATTTAATTGTTTCCATTAAAAGAAAATTAATTCAGCACATAATTAAAATCAACCTCCTCGTGGGATCGACACTCGTCACCATTAATCTATTCTACAATAGATTCGTGCGCTTGCGAGTTCATTAAAATTTGCACAACAGTATCCAATTGAAAGGTAATATCTAATTTTTTTTACTGATTTTACATTAATAAAATCAGCTTACAATATAATTTAAACATTTCTAGGTTTTATATAAGCTTAAAGGATATGTTCGCAACAAAGCTCGTCCTGAAGGTTCCATTGCAGAAGGTTACTTGGCTGATGAGTGCTTAACCTTTTGCTCTCGCTACCTTCACTGTGTGGAAACTAAATTTAATAGACAAGAAAGAAATTATGATGGAGGTCAGCTCTCCACAGATACATTATCCATTTTTTCTACACCAGGGCGATCATATGGGAACTTACATGTGAGGGAATTGAGTTATGCTGCACACAATGCTGCAACATTTTATGTGATTCAAAATTATGATGGATGTCTCCCGTTTATTGAATAAGATGAAGTCTTAGGCTGATATTAATATTAATGTCATTATAAAACATTGTCTACTTTACTTTAAAAAGTTTATATGCTTACAGGGAACACAAAAATATGTTGCTACATTTAGATGTTAAAAATGTAGAAGAAATACATAGACAAGAATTTATTAGTTGGTTTAAAGAGAAGGTAAGTGCTATTTTTTTACATAATAATTGAAAGACTTGTGACTTTCAGCATAACTTGTAATTGTGACATCTTATTATGTCATTCTATTTGTAGATCTTAAAACTTTATAATGAAGGGCAAGCCAACAAGCATATACTTTCTTTAGCTCAAGGTCCTCGAAAAAGAGCAACATTTTGTTCGGGCTACAATATAAATGGATTTCGGTTTCACACAATACAACGTGATGAAACAAGAAAAACCCAAAACTATAGAGTTGTAGTGAGAAGTGATGATCAAAGTGTTGCAATGCCTTATTATGGAGTGTTGAAAGAAATTGTTGAACTTTATTATGATGAAGGGAATAAAGTTGTATTATTTAATTGTGACTGGTTTGATACAGTTCGACAAGGAATTGGATTTAAGAGAGATCGTTATGGTAAAATTATTCTTAACATGTCAAGAAAGCTGAGCACTCAAGAGCCATTTGTGTTAACATCCCAAGCACAACAAGCTTACTATGTGAGAGGGGTAAAAGATCCTACATGGAGTACTGTAATTAACACAAAGCCTCGTAACCTTTATGAGATGCCTAATAATGAAGGAGAACCATATCAGGAAGAAGAGATTTCAATGGCTGTTGGATGAATTAATTTTTTTTATTTTTTGCCCATTATAGATAAGTAAGTTAAAAAAAATTTCAGATATTAGCTGCTGTTCATTATAATTATTATTGTTGATTGTTTTATTTCTTTTGCTTGGAGCTGGTTATTAGTCACTTTTAATTTTTTCCTTTTTCATGTGAATGTTATTGTCTATTATTGTTCTTGTTGGCAATGACTTATATTTTGAAAATACAGATACTTGGCAATTATGGGCAAGAAAAGTAATGGATTAGTGACTGCTGGTAGCACTTTAGATCAGTATATGATCAACAATAACAATAATGATGATGTAAGAACTTCTCGGGCTGACAACATGGCATCGGATATTTTGCTTCCCGTATAACATCAAAATAGTGAGGCACGACAGCAAAATGGTAAAGCTTGTGTTTCTAGCATGGAATCTTCAAAAATGGCTGCGGGTAATTATTTAAATGAATTGAGAAAGACTATCATATAATGAAATATAAGATAACTGACTATTTCTAAACACCTAGTGTTTTTATTTTGTATTATTTTCAGTTAGAAATAAAAGGAAAGGCCGAGGGAAAGCTAAAGGTGTATCAAAAGGCAAAAATATAGAAGTGGAAATATATGCTGGCAGGTTATTCTACTTAAAATATATATTTACATGATCATATGCTGTTATTAGATTTATAAGCAAACTTTAATTTATTTTTATGCATAGTTAACGAACAACTATAATGGTTTAATGTGTTAGAATCATAACTACACAAGTCGTTCGAGAAATTTCTGTTATTTTTCATGAGTGTATCTCAGGACCTTGGATAACATTTTTTGAATATCCACAAGAAGCATTTGATAGATTGTTTGGAAATTTTAAGAATATGGGATTTACTTATACATGTACTGAGGAAGAACTTAAAGAAGCTGTCCAAAAATGTGTAAAATCTCGCTATCCAGATTGGATGTCAGAGTTGAGAAATGGTATTTTTGAGAAGTATAAATCACCTGGAGAGCGTTACGCTCATAATCCAGATTGCGTACCACCTACTGTGTGGAGACAAATGGTTGATAAGTGGATGAATGAGAATTGGAAGGTAATATGTAGAAGTTTTGTTTTTTTTTTTTTTTAGTTTTAACTATCATATAAGATATATCTTAATGGTTTTGTTATTGAATAACATGCAGAAAAAAAGTATGTTAAACAAGGGTAATCGATTATTGAAGCGCACTGCTCATACAACAGGTTCAGTTCCTATGGCTAAGTGTAGAAAAGATTTGGTAAAGTTTTTTATAAGTTTTCAACATTTAAAGACTATAAAAATGTATATGCATGTGTGCATGAGTTGGTGTCTATTTTATACCTTAATTTTTTTTATTTAATTTCAGTTAGATGAATCAGGAGTTGAACCTGATCCAATTGAATGCTTCAGAAAGTTTCATGTCAAAAGCAATGGTGATTGGGCAAGTGACCATGCAAAGGAATTACATGTACAAACTTTGTTCACTTGTAATTTATTTTTGTCTTTTTTAATTTTATGTATCAAAAATACATTATTATTTGAAAATTTTCAGGAGAACATGAAATCTTTGTATCAAAGTGAAGGTGCTGAAAAGTCCAGCTTGGCTATTTATCGTCAAGTAATGGGACCACTAAAGAAATGTCGAGTTGTGGGCTGGGGAGGTATTATTATAATTGAAATTGAGCCTTTTATTACAGTAAAAAATATAACTTCAAGTCAATAATATTATGTTGGTACTTAATTTGATCGGACTCCACTTGTACATTTTTTATTTGACACCAAATTTTATTTTCAATTGGGTATAGGTATGAAACCAAATGATGTTTACCGTTCTTTAGATGACGGAAGTCATAAAGACATTTATATGATACCAAGGAAAGAATTAGAGCTAAAAGTAGAGAAAATGGAAGAAGAATTAAGTGAGCTTAGAAATGTGAAAGAGCAAATGAAAAAAATGGAAGAGAAAATGAATTTTATTATGTCTCAATCGAGATTTCAGCAAGAGTTTAACAAGGTATGATTATTCTCTTTACCCCTCTCTTGCTCAAAAATTAAACTTGGTATCATGAATCTACTCTAGTATTGTTGTTTTACTTTCAAGGGCCCTTCATAATAATTGTTGGACTATGATATTCTAGTTGATAATGATATTTTCGTAATGTTATTAAAGAATGATGGTTGAAAAAGGTGGAAAACACATATTTGAGGGAATATATATGGCTTGATTTATTTCTAACATATGTGCATGGTAATGAAAGTTTGCAAATACATTAAGTGCACAATAGCTGATAAAAAAATGTTATATATAAATGGCTGGTTTTTCTAGAGTTCTCCAGGCGTAGTTTATAATAGAAGTGGGGGAGAACAAAGCACTATAGGAAAGAAAGAAAATTAATTTTTTGTTCCATGTATTTCACAATAATATAGTTTAAGTCTCTAAGCTAAGCCAAAGCTATAATCTTAATACTTGTGTTAAAAGCATACATGATTTCTTTTTTGTGCTTTTGGCTTCTCAGCTGTGTTTATTTTTGGAAAAAGATTATGTTTTTGGATCAATTTGGTCTACTTTATGATAGAAATATCAAGAATAGCTAATGGAGAAGAAAAAAGTGGTGAATTTTATGTGGTGTTGGGATTGAATAAGGAATGCATTGCAATAAAGCTAAAGAATGCTTATAAAAAACTTGCACTGACTAGAGTTAACAGCCTCCTCTTTCACTTTCATCTTTTCAATCAGTTGGGTGGTCTTGCTGTAATTTGGTTTTTGTTTTCAATTTGTCCATTTGATTTAATTTTAATACATGCTTGACCTTGTTTCTGAAATTAAACTTACACTGACTAGAGTTAACAGCCCCCTCTTTCACTTTCATCCTTTCAATCAGCTGGGTGATTTTGCTGCAATTTGGTTTTTGTTTTCAATTTGTCCATTTGATTTGATTTTAATACATGCTTGACTTTGTTTCGGAAATTAAACAATACAATGAGGTTTCAACTCTCAAATTAAATAGATGCCTTAGATTACTTTTAAATCTCAGATTTGAAAAGGCTATAATTGAATCATGTTAATGTCTTTTTCTTTCTTTAATTATTGTAGAGTAATAAAATGTGATTTTGAAATTATGCAAAATAATATTGGAAAAGATGAAGATGAAGAACAAACTACAAGTGGTGATTCAAATCCTTGATGGAATGTTAAAGAAGTAAGAATATGCAATGTAACCTTTTGTTCATTAATCCTGGCAACAATTGATGAAGATGCATCATTTTGTATATGGTTGAACAATGACTAAATTGTAGATGATTGTGTTAATATTATTATGATTTCCATTAAATTTATGTATATTCTTATCCAATTTAAGTATGAATGGCTTAATGAATGACAAAGGAAATAAATAATCTACTTTTAAAAATCATTTAATATTTAATCAATATCATGAAATTACATTTCCTAGGGAAAACAATAATTTCAGAGGGATTAATGTATATCTTCAATCACTTAATACCGAGGGTGATCAACCAACAAAATTCGTTGGTATTTAGGTTTGATGAGAATATATTTTTATCGACGTCAAAGTTTCCTTGGAAATATTTTATTACTGAGGGAAAAAATTTCTAGCTAATAAGTGCATCTACACATTTAGTTTTATTACCGAGGGAAAAATTCCCTCGTTAGTGCACATATAACCTACGGCTTTTATTCTCATTACCGACAAATTAGAACTTGTAGGTATATTATTTTACGACGGACTAATAGGGTTACCTACAAAATTTTTGTCGGCAATAAACTATTTCCGATAATATCTTCCCTAGGAAATATTTTTATCTCATCGTCCTAAAAATTATACCGACAAATCTTTTTCATGTTACCGAGGGACATTGTCCCTTGGTAAACAATAATTTTCCCGAAGGCTTATGGATTTTGCATCTTTAACGACAAGCGTTTTCACGACGGACTCCGACGGAAAATTTCCCTAGGAAATATTAATTACCGAGGGAAATCGTACGTTGCCTAGGGATTTATTCCCTCGGTAAAGGGCATTTTTGTTGTAGTGATTTTTGATTTAATAAGTCACTTTAAAACTTTGTAATGTATAAAACAATGGATAAAATTTCTTTTTTAATAGTAGAGTAATTCTTTTGACACTCATTCCAGTGTGCAAAGACATACTGTACTATTTGTTCTTTACCATTGTCTACTTGCTTTAGTATACCACCATATCCTAGGTCAGAGGCATCGGTCTCTACTACCTTAGGTAATGCGGGGTTTGTTAGATGCAGGCATGGTATGCTTTTAACAGACTGTTTTATCAGTCTGATGGCCCTAGTATGTTCATCAGTCCACTCAACAGGGGTTTTCTTTAACCTATCGTGTAGGGGTTTAGAAATCCTATTGATATTTGGACAAAAATCTAGACATAATTTAGGCTACTAAGAAACCTTTGCAGTTGGGTTTTGTCAAGTATCCTATCAGGAAACTTGTCAGTAAAGGCAAGAGATCTCTCAATAGGGGTGATGGTTCCCTTAGAAATATAATGTCCTAGGAACCTAATCCTTGTTTGGAACAAAAAAATCTTTGAACTAGAAATGGTTAATCCAGCTTTCCTAGTAACATAATAGAAAGTCTTTAAATGTTTGAAATGTTGATCAATCGAGTTTGAAGAGATCAACACATCATCTATATAAACTATACAGAAATCTGAGTAAGGGTTATAAATATCATTCATAATCCTTTGAAATTCAGAAGGCGCATTTTTTAAACCAAATGGCATAACAGTCCACTCGTACTATCCAATTGGAACAGTAAAAGCAGTTTTATACCGATCTTTAGGATGGATTTGGATTTGCCAAAATCCTAATTTCATATCAAATTTTGAGAATATGAAAGCAGAATGTAATTTTTGGGGCAAATCTTTCTTGTTAGGTATGGGGTACCTAATCCATTTTAGGGCTTTATTTAAAGGTTTGTAATTGATCACTAATCGAGGTGTTCCTCTCTCTATTTCACTATTTTTATTGACATAGAAAGCAGCACAAGACCATGGAGACCTTGATTTTACAATTAAGCCTTTAGTCTCTAAGTCTTTGATTTCATTTCTACAATGTTGTTCTAAGTCTATATTCATTTGAATGGGCCTAGCCTTGGTAGGAATTTGTCTTTCATCGAAATTGGGCTCATAGGGCAAATCTACCATATGTTGTTTCCTATCCCAGAAAGCAGATGGGAGATCAGCACAGATTTCATTCTCAATTTGGCTCTTGAAATTGGAAATCTTTTTCTTTACAAAATCATTTTGTAATTGTTTTCCAATTCTTTGTAAACTTAAATCTTTCTGTAAACAAACCAAATTACTCTGCTTTGCTTTTAGTAAAACATTAATCTGATTTTGATAAACAGAAGTGGCTTTAATTATATTTAAATTCCTTATTCTCGGCTTTTCAATAAAAGGAAAAACAAGTCTTTTTTCTTGGGCTTTAAAAGATATACCATCATATTTAACAGTATACGGGGTAATTAAGTTTATAAAAGGAGTTCCTAAAATGACAGCATGATGGATATCATTTGTCAAAATGAAAGAAGTCCTAAATTCAAAACCATCATTCAAAACAGAAGCATCAACTTTTGAAGTGATTCTTAATTTTGAATTATTAGCGGCAGAAAGCCTTTCTTTAGTTTTCTCTTGAAACTTTTTTGGAACAATTATTTCTTTAATACAATTCAGATAGGCACCAATGTCAAATAATGCAATAGTGTCAATTTGGAGTTCTTTGGAAAATTCTATTGTGACTTTAATTAAATACTTTCTTGTGGTGATTTGTTTTAAGGCAAATAAAAAATCATGGGGTAGAGACTCGATGTTTTCAAGTTTCTGTTCCTCATCCTCACCACCTTCTGAGTCTGATTTATTATCCGAATGTTGCTCCAATTGTTTCTGTAGCAATATTTGGATAGTGTCAGAATCAGTTTTTTGTTTTTGCTTTAAATCAGAAATTTCTAGTTTGATTTCTTTTATTTCTTTTTGAAGATCCTGGATAGAAGGAGAAGGCTTTTTAGTCTTTCTCTTATTTAAAATATCCGTGAGATCATAAGCATGCTTTTGTATAACAGGTGCTTTGGAGGTCTCAGGCTTTTCTCTATGCTCAAAGGTTTTTAAAAGTCTATCTAAATACTCTCTTTGTAAGGAAGGGTCAGAAATGTATTTGACTAATTCAAGAAAAGTTTCTTGTTCTTTAGTCAACACATTAATTTTCTTTAGGTATGATTCTGTGTCAGAATCAGTATCAGAAGATTTTGAAGTATCAGAGTCGATCAACTCATCAACTTGCAGAGACTCACTATCTTCCAAAATAGAAGATTCTGACTCTGAGGAGTCAACTAACAAAGGAGCTATTTGGGAAAATATTTCCTCACTAAGTCCTAGCTCATGAAGTCTTTTGGCCATTCTACAATATTTTGCAGTATGTCCTTTTTTTCCACACTTAAAACAAGTGGCTTCTTTATAGTTGAAATTCTTTGGTTTGGGCCTGTCTATTTCTTTCTTTTTAGAGGAATGCCTTTTATAAGGCTTTTTGGGCTTTCTATAAAAGGATTCTCTAAGTTCTGGAAAGGGTTTCCTATATTTCTTTAATTTGTGATGTTTCTTATAAGTCTTTGTGGAACAATTACCACCACAATCCTTAGAACTGGAGGTTTTAAAAGGGTCATAGTTAAATTGTTTACAAAAACTACCTAACTCTTGTTTAGATTTCTTAAGTTCCCACTTAAGTCGTTTCTGCAATTTTAAGTCTTGACATATCTTTAAACCTTCCCTATTGACATAACTAACTAATTCACCATAGGTGAGATTGTCATAAGGAATTTGGTTATCGTAAAGGGCTTTAATTGAATTCCTTACCTTTTCTCCTAATAGGGTAGATAATCCTGCAAGAATTTTTCTTTCCAAGTAACATGATTTGCATCATCTCTTAGAAAGAGTCTGGTAAAGAACGTGGCTTTATAACTTTGAAAATCACTAAGTTTTCCACACCTAAGGTTGTGTAGTAACTCGACATTTTTATCTCTAAGGTGAGATGGATCACCTATGAAGTGAAGGGATATTGTGACTATTAAAACTGAAACAGCATCTTGGACCAGATTATTAAATTCATCAAGAATGGGTGATCCTTCTTGATCAGTTTTGACAGCATTCAAGATTTCAAGATGTTGTTGATTTGTGAGGAGATGATCCCACCATCCTTTAAGTTGACCAGTAAAACCGACAATCAGAATTTATGCTATGGCTCTATCAACAGTTCCTGATTGGGTTTTATATGCATTAGCTGCCATGGTCATTTGTTGGAGTAGTCCAAGTATATTGTACTCAGACATTCCATCTATATTCCATTCATAGACTGAGGATGCATTAAACCTTGATTGGTTTATAGCACTTGGCCTGTTATCTATTGCTAGATCTGGTGGAGTACGAGAAGTAACAGGAAGTGCTAATTCCCAATGGACTTTATTGACTTTAGGCTCAGGTTCAAGTTCTTCTTGGAATGCTTCTAAGTCAGAAGAGGCTATGGAAGACTGATCCTGATCTAATACTCCTATTTTACTAGATTGGGGAGTATCAGGGACTATTTTTATTTTCTTAGATGAGAATGAAGAGGCTTCTATCCTATCTAATTGTTCTCTAATGGCTTTAGCAAAATCTGATTTCGAATCTTGAACAAGTTTTTGACTTGCCTTCGAAACCTGGAAAGGTTTAAAAATAGGCTCTTTGAGTCTTTTTTCAAGATCAGATTTTGTAATTGGCTTTGGAACAGTATGAGAAACAGTAATGGTCGACTTTTGGATTTGACTTTCTATTCTAGTCAATTGTTTTCCTATCGTGTTTAGATTAGTGTTACAAAAATTGTTTTGTTGAATAACACTATCTAAATTTTTGTCTATATCACCATTCCTATGGATCTTGTAGGGCGATGCTTTTACTTCTCTCGGAGGTTCACCATATTCAATGGTAATATTTCTTAATGGGGGATGTTCAAATTCTACCTTAGTTTGGTTATCTGAAAGCTTCCATTCAGAAACTGTCTTTCTAAAAATGGGATTTGAATTTTTGAAAGGATATAAAATGTTGTTATTGGAGGCATATATCTCAAACCAATCAAAAAACAAGATATGGGCTTTTTGCTCATTGACAAACTCGTAATAGGCATCTTGAATTTGTTTTCTCTGAGCCAAATGGTGTTTAAAAAACCAAATTCTTTTTTCTTTATTTAAATCAGAATAAAAATCATTGTGCAATAGTGTTTTGTTCAATTCGAAAGGCTTTTCTAAGACACTGATTACATTTTCTGTTACAACAGAAAATGTGGGAGATGTCGGAGGAGAGGGTTCCTTCTCCTCTTATCTTTGATCCTGTTGTGTACTAGTATATACAGGGTGAGGTATACTAGTAGTGTAATCAACAGAACGTATGGAACTATTAGGAATATCCGAGGTGGAAAACCTAGGTTGGTCTTTGTAAGGGGCATTTACTATAGAAGGTATCCTAGTAAATGTTCTATCTATAGAAGGAATACTAGAAACAGAACCTATGTCTGAAAATCTAGATGAGGTTGACCTTCTAAACGATAGTTTAACTTTACCATCAGAATACTGAGTCACATTTTGCAACTCTGTATTGGGCTCAAGTTATTTTGGAATCACTGGTTCAGTGGCTCCATCAAGGATCCATTCTTCAGGAAGATGGACATCTTTCCATTGGATAAGTCTTGATACGACAATATTGGCTCTGGATAGATCAGTTTGGAAAAGAATTGTTTCATTCTTTTTTGACTGAAATTTATGTTGCGTGTTAAACGCAGAATACATTGCCTTATAAGACATCTTAAAAATCAATGTAACAGGGATTGATCCTTCTATCATGTGATAGTTATGGGTTTTGATTTGAAGAATCATGCTTCTAAGAATATTTTTGTCTTTAATCGAGATTGTTATATTTGGATAACAATCAAACGATATTGGGCCTTTACAGAGACTTGATTCGATACTGCTAAGTAAAGAATTATCAAAAGAGATGAATCTGCCATCTCTCAAAACGGCTAATATGGAGGTGTCTAAACCTTCTTTGGTCAGAGGCTTAATTCCTACTTGGATTAAACCTACATGGACATATTTGAATTTTTTATCTTTTAAAATCTTTAAAGAGCTTTCTGAGAACAATTGGATTGTCTCAAAAGGCTTTGAAAGAGTGATGTCTTTTTCTTCAGTCTTTATAATGTAATCTGACTTTAAGAAATCTAGTTTCTTTGTCCTATAGATCATGTCTTTAGCTACTTTGGGTAATTCCCAACAATCTATGGCTTTATTAAAGTCCTCAATTATGAATTTCTCAGAATTCACAACATTCTTTGAACCACTAGTCCTCCCGGAGGAAGAGCTAGAGAAAGAGGATGCTCTACAGAGTAGAGAATCCATGTAGCCCTAAGTCTTTTCAACTAATACCTATATGTATGGCTACAGGTACGGTTTTACAGCCCTAAACGGATCTCAGTCGTAAACGGGTCTTACTACCGGTAAAGAATTCACCACACACACAAATACCAATTTAGAGAATTAAAATTACACGAATTCTTTTTCCCTATATTACACTCTTTTCCCCTTGGCTCTGATACCAGTACTACCATCGCCCCATTGCTTTGGACTTAAGACATTTAGAATTGTGGCCGTGGAGTAGGCCGGTTCTTTGTGTTCTTTAGAAAGATAAAAATGTTTGAATTTCACCAATATCCTACTAAAGCCAACGGTACTCCTAATAGCAATCAATTGACTTAATTAAAGATAATTAATTTGATATTCCAAAGTATTCACACACCTTCCCACGATCACTGGTAGTACTGGTATATATATATATATATATATATATATATATATATATATATAAATATGTATGTATGTATGTATGTTTATTATCATATTCTTTTCGCGGTGGCAACGGTTTCCTTATTTTGGGTTCCTCTCTCAAATTGATACAAAAGTATTGATGCCTCTCTCTGTTAGTCTGAAATTGATCGGGAGTTTTTATATCTCTCTGTTAGCGTCTAGGGCATGAGAGAAACAAATAATATATTTCATTTTCTCTGAAACGCATGCCAAGCAACGTGCATTAGCTGTGAAAACTAAAACTATTTGATAATAGGCTCGTACACTGCAGTCTACAGCTGCGTGAACTGCATGGCCTGGCGGGTGGGCTTTAAGGACAGCTCTCTTTAACTTTTTATTCTAAAATTGAACGACTGCTGGATTACGATATAAGCATTAGCTTTGATTTCTCCCTCTTGAAAGAGCAAGCAAGCATTAAAAAAGTTGAAATGAGAGATTTATTTTTGTTTTATTTTTTATTTTTTAGTATATGTAAAGGTTCAATTGTGTTGCACGAATTCCAGTGAAATTATTAATGTGAAATTCTGTAATCAAGCACAAACCAAAATCATATTAGTGAATGTTGTTACTTGTACCATAATATTGTGTTGTAACACCATATTAATTGAAATATCCATCTAAGTATATTAAGCTAAAAAAAATTAGCTACTAAGATAATTTTTTGTTAAGCTGTGAAAAATGATTAACGTATTTTGTTTGTACAAGGGATGATCGAATTCTTGATCATATCTTCTGAAGCAATTAATAATAATATTTAATTATCTTGATATGATCAATTCTGTATATTATTTCTCTCTTTTCTGACTTTTCACCATTTTCAATTGGTGCGGGGTGTCTAATGGCCAATGCAACAACAAAAGAAATAATTATGTCATTAATTTGAGATTTAGCATAAAAGACTCGTGTCGGTTATATGATTAAAATTTATCATTAAATCCGACAAATTTTTAAATATCCTAATTGTAAAACAGCATTTATTATACATACCACTTTTGAGAAAAAAAATATTCAATTTACAACCAAAGGCATTAATAATTAAGATTTTGCTTTCTTAGATCACCTATATATCCCCCATTAGTATATCATGGAAACACACAACTCAATTATAAACTTTCAACGACATCCAAGGCCTCCGTTAGATAACAATAATGAACAAAAAGAGGGTAAGGTAGTAAATAGAATTTTGGTAGTGAATGTAAGTGGGGAGCATCACGATACTTCTTAATATTTTATGAATAAAAAAAATATATGGGGTTCAATCAAATTTAATATTAGTTAAATCACAAAGGACAATAGCTGAACCCTGTTTTTATTATGATATTGGCAGGAATGTGAAAACGTACGAGACATGGTATGATTGTAAAAACTTTTATTGTGGGCGTGCCGGATTCAGTAATTAGGCTCAGCTCCGGTCAGTTCCCCAACGGCTGCGGGGACTGTGTAATCGAAAAGTATCCATGTGGGCCCCACTAGCTGCTGGCGAACTTACACTCCTCTCCAAACAAAGCAATGAAAAACAGTTTTCGTAGTTCAATTTTCGTTGTTTTGTGTTTTGAAGAATGAAAAACACTTTTTGAAAACGTTCTCAAAATCGACCAAAATCTGTTTCGGAAACTCGTGCATCAATTTTCCCTTTTTTTCCCTAACAAAAAGTCATCGCATCCCTGTTCGTACACAAAATCAACAAATTTGGGACCCCAGAAGCCTTCTAACGGCTTTTCAAGCCCTAAACCAATTTCTCACGCAACATTATCTAATATTTGTCGAATTCGTTATTGAATTTGAGGAATCCCACCCCTAGATTTGGCGACGTGACGGTGGTGCTATACTTGTGTTTGTTCGGAGAGTGAGAGATCGAGCGCCTTAGGCAAGTGAGGCCAATCCAAACTTCTCCTGGTTTTGTTAATTTGTTCATAATTTTAATTCCTATTTTATGAAATTTGCAATTTAAGAGTGCCTCATTTTGTTAAGCATTTTAGTGAAAGCTACTATAATGACCCCCTAATTCTCTTTAAGTTGCTGCTAACTGTAGGGGAGGTAATAATATGATGAAGCAGCATCATAAATTGACATTGTTTCTGTGCCTTACATGGACCATCGCTCTTCTTTATGGGGAGATGTTTGCATTTTGGATTCCCACTCTTTGCTCTTGTTCGTGGCCATCATCTTTATCGGTAATTTCATTTACAAAGAGTATCAATTTTTGACTTTCGTAATGCTTGAATTTTTTTTATGTGAATTTGTTCCTATAGTATTAATGTTTGTTGTAATTCTGAGTTTAGATGGATGGAGTTGATGGTTATGATAAAGTTGCCATTATTACGGATCCACAGGTGACTAGTTTGCCCTTGCCATCTGTTGTTGCTGTGCTGGTAGTTCTTTTTTGAGTTACTAACATTATTTGTTAGCTTTAACAGATCATGGATAAAACCTCCCTCCATTTGCCTCCAAAATCACTTGCTCTAGAAGTTGCACAGTTCTTTACGGATTTGTACATGCGCAGAGTATTCTTTGCTTCCATCCTGCCTTTTAAACCTGATGTGATTTTGTTTTTGGGTGATCATTTTGATGGGGGTCCTTATTTGTCTGATGAAGAGTAAGAGCGAGGCTTTGTGAAATTTTCCTTTTCTAATAAAGAATTCTGATCCAGGATTGCTTTTTAACATTTCTTTCACTGATTAGATGGCAGGAATCTTTAAGCCGTTTTAAGCATATATTTGGCTTAAAAAATCAAGAAAGATTCAGAGATACCCGAGTTTATTTTCTTGCTGGAAATCATGATAATGGTTATGCGGCTCTGCTCTCTCATAAACCAGAGGTATTATGCCATTTCTATCTTAAAAAGTGCTCTTTTCTTGTTGAGATCATCCGTGCTTCTGTGGGATATAATGTCAACGGATAAATTGCTAAGTTAGAGCTAGGTGAAGGAGATGTCCTCCATCAAATTTCAGTTATTATGAAAAAGTATTGGCAACTTTTTATTGTAAATCTCAGCAATCCAAGTTTTATGAGATTTATTTGTGAATATTATTGTTGAAATGCAAAGTGTTTCTGAAGTCCAGTGTATGAGATGTATTGAATTGAGTAAAGTGAGTGGATTGTGTTATGTGTATTTTGAAAAAATTTCTTCTTCAATGCTCAATGGTAACATATGTGCTTTCTCAGACCTGAAATAAATTGTTTATTAAGTTATATTTTACATGCTTACAGATTGTTAGACGCTATGAAAAGGAATTTGGGAAGAGAAACTACCGATTCACGGTTGGAAAAGTTGAGTTCATTGCTGTTGATGCTCAAACTCTAGATGGTAAATTAAAGTGGCCAACTCTTCTTTAACATGGCATTAGTCATATTGCTATAGAATATGTGTGTTGTTTATTTTTCTAATGGCTCTGGAATCACTTCTTCTTTTTCATCCCCTCTTTTACATTGATCCTGTAATCTAAGAAATTATATTTTAACATCTTGACTTTTGGCAATACCTATAGTTGCCAACAGAATTCATTCTGTAGATTAACCATGTTTTGTTATTTTCTAATTTCTGTCAACATTGTTGGATATGACTGTGATTAATAAAATATAAAACATTACAGACATTTGGAACCTTGCGGTACAACAGAAATTAGGATTTTATTTATTTGAAAGTGTTATCAAATGTTAGGTGCTGCATATTAATTGAAATAGATCAATTTGGGCATAAGGGTACAACAGCATGATTATGCCTATTTGTTTTATGACATCAAACTTCCTAATCTGTGCTGACATCAAAGCACTGCTGTTGTCCCCAACCTAACATTTTGTGTGTGTTTGGCTGAGGATCTGAATAGGATGGAAAAGATGTGGAAAAAAGATTTCATGATAAAATCAATTAATTTTGAAAGAGCAAACTGCTTTGAGGTAAAAAGCTGTTTTACAACCACTATTCGACGAAGTTGGTGTCTGCAGATGCTTCCCCCTGTAGAATTTCCTCAGAGTATGGATTGGAGGGACTAGATAGGACATTTTCGAAATCTCCAAGATATCGAAAATTGTTTCTCTGTGACAAAATCTTTATTTCTTGTAGCAAGAGGATGTCAATGCAATCTTTATGGTAGTCTAATACGGCATGTCTGCTTTTTGCTGCACTCTAAAAATAGTTTTGTGTTCCCTTTACACATCTGTGCTTTTGTATGATGGGGATTGGGGTTTGCTAATACTACCAGTTACACGTAAATTTCTGCTGATTTTAGATAGAAATATTATTCCAGGTAATGAAGAATGAAAAAAGAATTGTAACTACTCATTGTTTCTTTCATCAATTGTATTATTTTACTTTTCTTTGCTCTCTGTTTCATGTCTGTTTCTTTTTTCCAGTTAGAAATTGAATTGCCATAATCAACCGGTAAGTTCCAGTAGATAATTTCAAGCCGTAAGAAAATCTGTAACCATAAGATGGTTCTCTAGCATTTTGAGAATAAAATACTTTTATTTCCTTGATTGTCTTTTGGAATGAAGCGTTAAATATCATAAGTGAAGTGTTTATTGAGGTTTGTTTCTGTAGAGATTCTGACCATTTGCACTCTTATTTCTGTTTTCATGCTTTAGAGTAATATTATTTGTGTAATAACTCTATGGTTTTACTTCTGTTATTATAGTACCTGTTGTTGACTGCTCAAACAGAGGAAGTAAATTCAAGCATAGTGCGCTCTGAATCTTGTAGGGATTTTATCTCTGAAGGAAAATGAAGTAGATGTATTGTTTATAGTGCAGTTGAAATAAGTCACTTCAAATGACATCTTTTAAATAAGTATATGTTGATGTGTCTTCGAATATCCTTAGAATTTAGAATTTTCATAAATAATGCAAGTGCTAATGCCACGTACAGGACATCCAGAAGGGAACCTGGCTGCTGCAACTTGGGATTTTGTTAAAAATGTATCTGTAGGTATATATATTAACTTATTTTGCCTGATGGTGTTAATTACATAAGAATAGTTTATGTATATTTTTTCACATTCTTTCAGATTTTCAATTGCTTCCAAGGGTCTTATTGACACATATTCCATTGTATCGGAGGGATGAGACTCCTTGTGGCCCTCACCGTAGTTCTCCAATTATCAATCAGGTACACTTCTTTATTTTCTGAGAAGTTAAAAGTTCAAGCAAAACATGTTTTTTACAGTTACTGTTCCAGATACATTTTAGTGCATTGCTGTGATTTTCATGTTATTTTGAGGAATTTTCAATCACAATTCCTGTACTTTTGTCAGTATTTGAACTTCAAATTGAATATTTTGCTTTTAATGTCCAGCGGATTGTGGGTACTGGTCACAGCCGAGAAATATTGTAAGCTTATCCTTCCTTTTTTATGCAATGGATGACAGAATTGCTCTAAAATTTATTGGTGGTGGTAGAGCACTATTTGATAGTCCCTTAATACAGGTACCAAAATTACATCACTGAAGAATCATCAAACCGCTTGCTGGACTTGATTAAACCTGTAAGTTCTCTTTACCATTATTTGTAGATCCAGTGTATGGTTATTTTGTGCTGATTCTGGTGTGGGAAACATGATAAAGACATCATGCATTATATGAGACCTCTAATGATGACTTCAATGCATGCTTGTCAAGGTTGATGCCATGCAAGTTTAGGCTGAGTGCTCAAGTTTTAGCAATCACACTCAAAATGATAGAAATATTTGAATTATACTGCTTTTTACCATCGTAGAAGTATCCCAGTGCATTGTGTTTTGAACAGCACTTTTGGAAATCACTTAAGAAAACGAAATTGTGCTTCTGATTTGGTATTTTCAAAATCTGATAATGTGGTGGGTATTTTTGGAGGTAAGCTTCTTTTCTTATATTTTTTATATTTATGATCTGTGCAAATTGGACTTTATTTTAAGCATTGATTCAGACTTTGTATAATAATTGATTATTGGAATAAATTTATATTTTATTCTCTCTCTAATTCTTCTAATTTTCTCTAATTTTTCTTTTTTATATATTGCTTTTGCACCAATCTGGTCATAGTAGTAGACCGCAACTCTGATTCGTATATTTTTGCAACTATTAGACATCAAGAAAATCCAAAATTTCAAAGCCTGAAACCCCTTTCACTTTTCCCGTCAGTTTTCAGTGACCAAACTCCACCAGTACTGCTTGTGAAACCAAAAATATCCCAACAGCAATGTTTTCCAGAAGAGCCATTGCCAACCAGCAAGCCTTTCTGCAACCACCAAAATACTTCCCAGCTTCCATTTTGTTGATATCCACAGTTGTTGAATCACACCCAGCCCTCACAGTGCACATAGACCTTGGTTTCTACTTTCTACTGTCATGGATCGGCATGTCATTGTTTAAAAATTTGCTGGAGATTATGTGAAATCAGCCATAGTGGTTTTTTCCCATGTTATAAGTACTAGGGCTTATCTGTAATTGACTGTAGTACAGACTTCATTCCAGTCCCAAGTTCATATTTTGTCTTTTATTCAATGGCCTAAATATATATATATATATATATATATATATATATATATATATATTTTTGGTTTGAAGTAATTGCATCAATCCATGTGCTCTGCCTTTTTATAACTTTGGATTGTACAGGTCTCCTTTATATTTTAAGAAAACAAAATAAATTGGGCCGGTGTAAAAATAAGGGATAGGCCCTTAGTATTTTTGACATTTCACACCATTGCATGAATTGTGCCTATGATGCAGAGGCCAGTCCAATAATGATCTGAGTTTTGCAGGTGCTTGTTTTATCTGGTCATGATCATGACCAGTGTACGGTTTCCCATGAGTCCAACCATGAGAATATAAAGGAGGTAAGCAGTTAGTATATTGACTGTACAGATTTTACAGAGAGATTGAATATAATTGATGATAATATGCAGCACACTGTAGGGACAATAAGTTGGCAGCAGGGAAACTTGTATCCATCGTTCATGCTATTATCTGCCAGTAATTCCGCTCTTTTAAACATGTCCAATTCGGAAGAAGCAGTTTTTACTCGTCTGTGTTTTCTTCCGATGCAAACACATATTTATATAGGGTAACTCCCTTGGGTGATGATTAAAAATGATCACTTTTGTATTTAAGCTTATCAGTTAGGTATTGTTCAAATCTTTACCTGCTGGATTTGCTTACTCTTGTCAGGTATCTGTTGCTGTTCATAGTGACCCTTATTACTCTCCTTTTTTGGCCAACTGGTGGCGTGAATTTTGGGTACTGCTGCAGCGATTTTTGGGCATATGGTAAACAGCTCTTTAAAGTTGGAACCAAAGAAAAGAATGAAGATGAGAATTGTGAGTACGAGATGGTATGGGATGCAGAAGGATCCATGCACCTTGTTCGAAAAGCCACAAATACTCCCATCACTCGTTCAAATGACAGATCAGGGACAGTGGAAATGTGCTTCAACCCTATATTCTCATTTACTGATACCATTTATTATAACAAGTGATACACTTTTATTGGTTACTAGTATATGTTCTTTACGGTTATTAATTAATTAATTTTTGTGGCAGGGGTAATGCTGTGATGCGGCACACAGCTAAGAAAGGTAATTCTCAGGAGATAGAGATCTCTATGAATGTGGATGATCCCATGACCAATCTGCCACCTAGAACGAGTAAATCAACGACAAAGTTTATAATCCATAGATTGGTGCGAATGTTCCGAATGGTTACAGTTATTGCTTTAGTAAATGTTCCTCTCTACATGATGTTGCTGTTCAAGGATTGGATTGACCAATGATGTCGAATCTGAATATGCACACGGAGATGATGGTTTGGCATGCTCAATTGAGAAACTGTAAACTCCATATTCAATTAGGATTAGGAATTACTTCTCCGGAACCATCGAATCGTGTGGGCCTTCTATTCCAACCCTGAAACTGAGTGTTTCCTTGGTGAATTTTGAAATAGGAATTTTCATTTTGCCCTTGTACAGTTATACATACATTTAAGTATGGTTACTTTCTTCGCCCAGTTGCATACATTCGATAGAACAATTATGCCTATATAATAATCTCCAATCAAGCTGCAAATTTCTTGGACCTGAATAAGCTTTTTTCCTCGTTCAATCAATTTCCTTCATTGCCACAGTATCATTTCGTAATATGAGACCACTCTTCTTCCTCTAAGCCGTTCCCTTCTCCCCTGACGCTGGTTATGCTTTCGATGCAATGTCCATATGTCCCACTACACACAACAGAATATAGGAAACTAATAAAACTAATAAATCCATTTCTAAGTAAGGATTACGCGTATGATAAAAGCAATAACTGAGCACGTGCTAGAAGAGCCGGCTGGGATTTGGAAGCTTGAAGAAATGGAACCAGGTAGCAGCAATGGAAATGGGTTTCGGCTAATGTTTATTGACGTAATCATCCCTGTACACCACAATGGCGTAAGCTTTATGAGTGCTCTGGGCTCTTCTTCTTTAGGATTTCTAATGATGCAAGCTTTATTTAGAAATCCGGCAACGAACAAAAGCAAAAAACGGCTCATCAAACTCTCATATTAGAAAAATGTAGTTGGGCAAATGAGGCAGAGGCGGTGATAATAGTGTGTCACCTTAATCTGCCACTTGGCACAACGAGTAGCGAACCCTTAATGTTATATCAACTCCAGCTAGCATCTACCGGAAGAGGGGAAATTCTCTGTTCTTTTAAGCAACAGCCACCACTTACGCGAAGTCAGAGAATAAGCCCTTGCTTGCTTTCAGCTTGACGCATGAAGGAGAAGCAAGGGAAAACGAGAAACATGACAAGAGCATTAGGTTTGCAGGAACTGTGAGACCAAATTCCCGTCAAAGATGATCTTGAATGTAAACAATACCGGTGAAAGGTATCAAGGCAGCAAGAGCTGCGGAAGCATAGTACCAACCAAAGAACCTCTCCAAGACCATTTCATTCTTGGGGTTATCTTCGCTTATTTCTAATTGACCTTCTCCAAATGCTAAGGAATATGGCCTAATGCCACCAGCTCCAATGGACATGAGGGTGAATGTAGAGATTAGTAGGGTCTTTTGAGCAGTGCCTGGGAATTCACAGCGTTGGGATAAATGGTTACATGGGGTAAGCTTCACTTGTGGAATCATTGCTTTTAACCATCCCCTGTTACATTGAAAATTTAACATGATTTCTCTAACAAACTGCATATGTAAAAGTGGATTTGAAAACTCGTACCAGAAGACTGAAGAGGAAAGCGAAGCCAATGGTGCAAGAATCGACCCAGATAAGAATCAGAAAGAAAAGCACCCAAAAACAGGCATGAAATTCATAACAGCATTACATAAGGAAAAATTATTATTTCCTTGGCAACTCCTGCATGACATTGCCTCCCATCGAGTACAACATTACGTTTGGCCCCAGCCCATAGCTTGCCACCTTTCGCACGTGCCTCGTTTACATGCACCAAATTAGTCCAGATCGTACCTGTCTGGGATTAATGGCTGTCTGTGCCATACATATATTTTCATTTAAAAAAGTGCTCATCATGTTGATAATACCAAGAAATATTCAGTACTCATCCGATATAATCAGTGGTGGAACCAGAATTTTTGTTTAATACGGGCCATAATGAAATAATTATAAACTTGACTAGCTGTAGCAAAAATCTATAAAATTGAAGATGTAATGGATTAAGCATAAAATTTACTAGGCCACAACAGACTAATGTAAATATGAGGGGAAATTAAAGCATAAAATTTACGTTAATAAATTAATTTGAAATTTATTATTTTTTAAAAAATTCCCCTCATTTTTCTTTTTGACTTGGATACGTTTGATTATGGTTCCGCCTCTATGTATTAATTAAATGATTGTACTTAAGATAATATCCGGGATGTGATAACATATTAAATCATCCATTAGTTTAATTATTAAATTCGATTATCTTGTCTCTTTTAGAGATATTGAACTACATATTTCATGTGATATGTATTAAATTTATCTTCTATAAATCTTAGCTGCTGTTGAAATTGATTAATTTTCAATTGAATGTGTGTATTTAATAATGAAATAGATAAGTTTAATTTTCTCCAATAAGATTTTGGTCAGCCACGAGAATAACATTATATCACAGGATGAGAGTTTAGCCTTGGATTTGGACAGAATCAAGCAGCTAGTGACAGTTAGTTAGGAAGAGGATTGTTGGAATGCGAACTCACAATGGCCATTTTATCTTAAATAATAAATAATAGAGATCTAATTATAATAAAATAACTAAAAGAGGCCAAAATAATAATATATCTAATAATTGGGGTCAAATTTAAAAAATTGTTATTAATGGCAATTATGAAAAAAAAAATTTAGTATATTAAACCGTCTGATATTTTAAGATTACATTGTGCTTTGATTAATTTAAATTCAGGTAAAATAAAATTATAAAAACCTCTTGTGAAATGACTTTGCAAATGGCTCCTGTTTCCAGAAAATGCAACCTTCTATACTGACCTGAAGTCCTTAACAATTTTCTGTGGGTCCCACCTGGCCAGACAAGTCAGAAATGCCACATAAATATGTAACTATCTTAACTGATTTTGGCACCACAGAGCTTCACAGCTCTTTAGTACACTAATAGCCATACACGCAGAGGGTTAATGGGATATGGCCTCTTTTTCTGATTGGTTAGAAGGAAAATGAGAGGAAAAACTTTTTAAGTGAAAGATTTGTCCCATTAACAACGACGTAATGTGAAAGCAAGCACCGTTGATCGTAGTGTTGCTCCTATAACAGCACCTGCATATTTCTGGTCATATTTATGAAATTTAAATGAATATGGAGTCATATTTTTGATTAATTTGGCCAGTTTCACGTGTGCAAATTCGTCTACAAGAGGCAGCCTATCAAGGATGGTTACTGTCTTTTTAGGTAGAAAAGATGGTTGTAGAAGGAATCCCAGGTTGTGGGTTCCATTGAGAAAAGGACAGTAGAATGTGGACTAACAATACATGCGTTTGGTCCAGAGGAAAATGAGAAAGAAAATCTTCCAAAGATTTTCTTGCGGGAGAAAGTGAAAGGTTTGTCCCATTATTGAAATAATCCTAAAGCAACGCATTATTGTTCAATTCGTTGCGTATTACTAGCTGGAACTTTTAATAATGTCAATTATTGATTTCTAGGATCATATTAGTATATTAAATACGCCACGCATGTTGTAAGCTCCCTTACTTTTATGTCACACAAATATAAACCAAAGTTATTTATCAAACCATAGATATAAAACTCAAGTTAAAACACTGAACTTCATTGAAAAAACACATTGCAAATACATATATAGCAGTTGAAGAAGTATATGATAATTGCTATGTAAGAGACAATTTGTAGAGCAAACACCAGTCTACAAAGAGTTCATAAATCTATAATCCTAGTTACTTTCTTCACCCAGTCGCATATTTATACATGCATTCAGTAAAACAAATCATATCAAACCGATTCAATTCAAATCATGCTGCCCATTCCCCGGACTATGATAAACCTTCTTCCTTCTTTAAGCCGTTTCCTTCATTGCCAACTCGGCTATTTCCTAAATTAAGTAGCTCTTCTTCTTCATCCTTTATGTCATTCCCTTCATCTCCAACACTCGTTACACGATCGACGCAAGGTCCATATGCCCAACTACATACAAGGAAGTATACCAAATTAACAAGACTCATAATAGCAAGAAGCCAATAGTAATTGTCGTAACGACCTTTGTTGATATTGCTCGATACCCAGCTTTCTTTCCCTCCTTTTGAAGTGATATCATCCACGGCACTTACTATAGCACTAGCTAACAAGTTTGCCACAGCCATCCCTAGACCAAACAGAGAGGCAGCTATACTTGACATACTCTTTGGGAACTCTGAGTAAAAGAACTCTGTTTGTGCGATTGCATTGAATGCTTCTGCTAAGCCGTTCAAGCAATGTTGTGGCACAAGCCACATTGCTGACATTTCCAACACAGCTTGACCATTGTTCAAGTAACCTTCTTGGATAGCTTTTCTTCGTCTAATATTCTCAACAAGTCCTGAAACTACCATGCCCATGCATGAGAGAAATAGTCCAATTCCCATTCTTAGTTTAACACCAAGCCTCACTGGTTTACCCTTCAGCTTTGATGCCACTGGAATTAAAACACGATCATAGAGGACTACCCATACTGCTAAAGTAATGATTGTGAACGTGCCGAAAGAGCCTGCAGGAATCTGGAAGCTTGAAGTAACATGTCGATCCATGGAACTAGCTTGCAGCAATGGAAATGTATTTTGGCTAATGTTTATCGACATCATGATCCCTGTAGACCACAATGGCAAAACTTTAATGAGTGCTTTGAGCTCTTCTACTTGCTCTATTGTGCAAAGACTCCACGGATTTAAAGCTGATCCATCTGGAGCGATGTCTTGTTCTGGATTTCTAATGAGGCAAGCTTTATTCAAAAACCTGATGGCAAAAGCAAAAAAAGCTCATGAAATATTCTAACTGAAATTAAATAAATGACAATCAGGTAGTTAACATATTACCGCAATTTGCCAGTTGGCACAACGAGCAGAGAATCCTTCTGGCGATGGTAACACCAACTAGCATTTGGCGGTGGCAGGGCAAGTTTTCTGTTCTTGTAAGCAACAACTGCAACTTGTGCAAATCCAGTTAATAAGCTACTGCTTGCTTTCAGCTTGACATACAAGGGAGAAGCAATGAAGAACAGTAAAACAGACAACACCATAAGGATTGTAGGAACTCCGAAACCAACTTTCCATCCAAGATGATCTTGAATGTAAACGATGCCAGTCAAAGCAATCACGACAGCTATAGCTGATGTAGCGTAGTACCAACCAAAGAAGCTTTCTAAGACCCTCTCATTGTTGGGATTATCTTTTCTGTCCAGTTGATCAGCTCCGAATGCTATGGAACATGGCCTAATGCCACCAGCTCCAATGGATATGAAAAAAAATGAAGAGAATAGAAGAGTCATTTGAGCTGTGGTCGAGGATTCACAGCTTTGGGTTAATATGTTGCACCGTGAAGGTTTTACTTGCGGAATCATTGCTGTTAACCATAGGAGAAACATCCCCTGTGAAATTGAAAATTAGATAAGATTTCTCTTCATAAAAGCATAAGATAAAGCACTTCGAAACTATTTAGGCTGCCGATTTTAATTAGCACGACATTTTATCAAATATCAAAAACCACATCAATATTTCAGCTCCGTCTGCACAAAGCTATTTCTAGAATGAGCTAATACATTGGCGTGATTTCTATTTACTGACCGGACTCGATGAGTAAAGGATTAACTAAAATCCACTGCGTATGTAAATTGAGAAAGGAGATTCTTGTTTGTTTGTTTATCAAATTTGTTTGTCAAATAAACCGTTTTCTTCAGCTCCTAATCTCATTGAAACATGGGCAAGCACCCTAAAAGGGCAGTAATATTTTTCTACTACCATTGAAAATACGAAGGATTCCATAAGAGAACAAGGAAGAATCCCATTTGCAAACTTAAAAATGCTTTTACGCATATTTATCGTGGGACCAAGTGAAAATGACCGGCAAAACAATGAGATGATGATAATAATAAATTGAATGCTAATGCTTAAACAATTAAGATAAAACCTTAGTGAAAATGACTGTCGCCTTCGGCTAAAACCTTCGCCTCAATTATCAATTTAGGAATGGTCAAAGCTATGATTAGTGTTGTGAGTATAATGATAACAGAAATACTACAAGAAACAGTGAAATTGAAAAAGGGAAAAGAAGATTTAGTTACCAGGAGACTGCAGAAGGAAGCCAAGCCAATGGTGAGAAATCGACCCAGATAAGAATCAGAAAGAAAAGCACCCAAAATAGGCATGAAATTGGTAGCAGCGGTCCAGAAGAAGATCACATTTGTACCCTTGGCAACTGCGAAATGATAGTCTTTCATCAAGTACAGTATCATGTTTGTCACCAGCCCATAGCTTGCCACCTTCTCAAATGCCTCATTCGCTGCTCAGTGCTCAAAACATCACGTAACACAAAGTTAAAAGGTAAAAACAAAACCATTTAAAAACTCTGCATGCAGTTCAAGGACCACAGAAAAATCAGACAACCAAGCCCCCCCATGTGAAAGAGTTTAAAGAAAGTTCAAGAATATTAAGTCATGCACAGAAAAATACACAGAGTCAGAAACCCCATTTGAAATGTAAGATTTTTTTGTTTGTGCTTATAATGATGTGCAATTGTATGAACTTGCCTATAATAAATGGCATGGTAATGAGGCCACCCTTTCTTCTTCTCTGTTGAATATTATTAGCTGCTTCTTCTTGTTGCCTCATTTCTCTTTGATCCGAAACTGCCTCCTCCATTGTTGAAGCTTTAGCTTATAGCTTTAAGAGAGAAGCAGAGTCTAGCATGAAAAAGAGCTAGCCTTGGGAGATTTTATAGTAGCATGGGTTTCAGACGAAGATCTTCTTGTAATCTTATTGCGTGTCACAAATAGGAAACCCACTTTCTTGTTTCAGTCCAACACCGAAAAAGTGAACAAACAAATAATAATTAAATAATAATATTAAAAAACAAATAATTGAGGCGAGCGAAACATACCATGATGTTAGCGGCTTTTCTTGTAGTTCACATCACCTTAACTTTACATCATTCTTTTTTCTTTTATTTTTTAGAAAATAAGAAACAACTTTTGAAATAAAAAATAATCAGTAGGGAGGGAGAGTAGTACAACTAAAAATCATCAATCATCAAACTCCTTTTTTGGGATACGGTGTGGCAGGTCTCACGGTAATCCGATGGGCCACTTCTTCCTTTTGCTTTTCTTTTGTTACATCTCGAGTCAACATCGCCACAGTCATAGTTTATGGGCAGCTAAGCTAAAAAGGAGAAATCTAAATATCCAATGATATATATATGTATATATATATAAGTCGATGACCGAAGACCAATCTGAAAATTCGTGTGCATGCACGTGGGGTCGTGGGGTAGAGCTGATAATAATCACCATTAATTTATTTTTTGAAAGAATTAATTTTGATCGACGGGAAACAGTAGTGTTTTTTTAATATGTTTGTAAATTGAAATTTCAGATCAAGATTTCAAAGAACGACAAAAACAACCCACGAATTTTTCATGCATAAAGATTGTTGGCATGGGCTACACTTCACAGAGCAGAAAATTCTACTCAGAATCACTATGTATGTACAGATTTGCACTGGTGCATTTATCAAAGTGAAAAAAATATATATTTATTATTGTTTCATATTTACTGACTTTTCAGTCGTTGATTGATGGTTCATGATGCATCCAGAAGCTTTTCTTGATTTATGAATTTGTCAAGAATTTTATTAAACTACAGTAATTTATAATTTATTTAAAAATAACATAAATAGTATATATAATTATATTATTCATATGATTTTTAAATAAATTATAAATTATAATAATTATAATTTAATAATTCTCTTTATTTAAATACTTCATCAGTTGAGTAAAAAGTAGCCAGAAGTTGTTAGACATTTTCCTACTCTTTGTTTGCTCTCAGATTTGAAGTGAGTGAAGGGCTTTGAAGACATATAATGAGAGTAGAATGTCCTCTATTTAAGATGTTAGGTGAAGAGATATAATGTGGTAACTTTTTTCTTCTATCAAATTTTACGTACATAAACTAGTGAAATAGACAAGAGTTGGCATTGAAAGTTTTAATGGGTAGTTCAAAAATACCTAAAAATTTTAGGTTACGCAATTGAATTCTCGTAACAACTATGTGTTTAAATTCGGTAGTCCCAAAATGCAGTGAATAATACCAATAACATGTAACACATGCTTATTCTTGCTTTGAATGAATCAATGAGAGCACGATTTTCCTAATAAAAAGAATGTAGCACATGTATTAATTTTTTTTTTTTTAAAGTTACTCATTGCATAAATTTGACTATCGTAGATTGATGAATCTTGGGTTTTAATTGATAACGAACTTATTAGTCTTTATTATGGAGCAAGTATATCAATACTCTTTCTAAAACAAAACAAGACGTTATCAACTCCACAATCTATATAGAGAGAGCATTTGTCGTAGACATTATCTTACATAAAAAAATTAAAATACTATTCAGCGAAATAATAACAAAAATAATTTAATTAAAATCGTAATTTCACCGCTAAATATGGACTCAGCACATCTATAATTCAAATATTTACTTTAATAATTTCTTAGGACTTTATTCTTAGGACTTTACATCAATTTCATGCATCAGTTGAAATAATGAATACTGCGGCGTTAGGTTTGATTTGACTGCAATAAATCAATCCACACAGTCGCAAGGAAACAAATACCACTTGGGTTTTTTTCCCCCCTTTAAAAAATTAGAATACAAGCAGATATCACTAATTTTTATTTAGTTTTAATTAACTTATAACATTATTAGTGGATAAGAAGTAAGTGATAACATAATATCTTGAACAGTTACTACGTATTCCCTTTCATTTCTCCAGGGAGGGCATTGGTTTTTTCTTTGTGTTTTTATTCCAACTTCATGGAAAACTTTCTTTCATTTTCTTAATTAATTTGTCGGGGACTTGGATTTTCTCGTTGTCGTTACCCTTCTGAGTCAATCAGCTGAGACCAAGTTTCCTTTTCATAATTGATTTGAGATTATTGAATACTGTTGATACCAAAATTCGAACTTCCATGTTACCCCATTCAAATTATTCAAGATTTAGATACACCGCATCTCGATTGATTAAATTGACTCTAATTCTTTAATGTACTTTAATAATTTTGTGTTCCCAAAAAAGAAAAAATAGCCTATCATCTTGTGGCTTCCATTATCGCAAAATCAAGTTTTCTTCTTTTGCTTAGTGGTACTGTTGTTACAATATTACCTCGACCCTGAAGTACAAATATGAATGAAAACAACTTCTCGCTTGCTACTTCATATAAATTCTCATTATTTATTTGAGTAAATAACAACTGTCCTTGCTTTCAAAATTTATATAGAGTATTTATTTAGTGAGCAAAATCACTGCATGCAATGACATTGGCTGCTCCATGCAATTGTCTAGTTGATCCAAGGCTTTGAAAATTATGAACAGAAATTTACGCAGTTCAGTTCAATTACTTACTATATAGTTGGTGATGTTCTTTAGTGAATTCTCTCTTTATGCGTGTATTCTTCTTCTTAATTTAAACAAAAAAATAATTAAAAAATTTCTTACACATGATTTTTTAAAATTATCAAATCATAAAGGTGTTTGATGAACTCTAAAGGACGTATGTGATTATTATCAATTTTATAATAGTAATAATAATAATAATTAATTTTGAAACTAAACTAATAATCATTCATGACTTTAAATATCAATCAATTATTTTCATTTCATTTTTATCATATTAAAAGACAGACTCTCTTCTCTGTTGATACATAAGAGTGATTTCTCAATTATTGAAAATAGACATTTTCTATTTGAATTTAAGAATAAGGTCGCGATTTAACTATAGACACTTGATTTTTGATATAACATCAATAAAGCAAATGCTATATATTCCAAATAAATAATATTAAAACATTAATCTTAAATGAGGCGCCATAATATAATGGATGATAAAATGGTTCCATAAGTAATATTTTGAAATTAAAAAAAGAAAAAAAAAGAATCAACCGTCAAAGAAATGTTAGATAAGGATCTTCTTTTTATTTTTTATTTTTTCCTTACTTGCCTCCCCTTGTTTTCCTAATCAATAGAAAAAAAATTTAAAAAAAAAAGTTGGCTTAATTGATAGATCACATGTCAAGAAAAAAGAAACCGCGTTGCTGAATTTGCAAAATGTTACAATAAATCAAGGAGTGAGTTGAATCTGATAGCAGTCCCTAGGAAGGTCCCAAAGTTGGTAGGGTAAAATAGGTGGAGGACAAGACAATAAAGGACGAAATAGTGCCACCCTATTTTAGGTCTTGCGTGTTGCAATTTGTCCCTAAAGTTGACACTAAATAAGAATAACAAAAAATCCCCCCCCCCCCCCCCCTTCTCCCTTCTTTCTCTTTCTCATTTTTACCCCAAAAAAAAAAGTATTTTCAAACTCCAACGGCCTACTTCTATTAATATAATAACAGCTTCTTTTTTTGTAATTTTTTTATTTTTATTTTCTCTCTCATATGTGAAAAGTTGAACAGTGAATGTGTTGTGTGAGAACATGCTACTAAAATCTTTGGGGAAGGTAGGCCAAAGCAAGAAGAAAAAATCGCTTTATCATTTGGATCTTATCTTCAATAACATCAACATGTAAAGAGACACTTTATCTGTTTGGCAGGCTGTATTAGCATCGTCAAGAGAAAATGTTTGAGATTTGAGGATCTGTATCATTTTCAAGTGTATTTACAAGCTAATCATGGTATGAAAGCTGCAGTTTATGAATTATGAGGGGTTGTCCGGATCAGTAGGCCCATAGTTTGCACTCATGAAGTTTAGGGTTTGAACTCGTATGAATATTTCCCAAAATAAGCACAAATCCCTTCCTGTCCTTAAAATTTCAAGTCGCGTGTTACGTTCTCAAAATCTTTCACAAAATTTTAGATGCAAGCAAAATTTGAGAAATGCAATAGGAATTTTGGTGATGATGTGTGTGTTGACTAGGGAAGTGACCTTTATGAAATAAATTGAAGTTAGCTGTAAAATGACCTTTTCGAAGTGTTAGATGGTATTACTTTTTCCAAGAAATCATGTGTTTGGTTGGGAACACAATAAGATTCGGATGATTTGCTGTTGTTTTCATAATAGCAGAAGTTAGATTATCATTAACTCAAACAATAGATGTTGGTCCAATTTTGATGAATAAAAGGCAAGTCAATCTTCAATTCTGGCCAACTTTATGCAACCATGAAAAGTCGGAACTACCCCTATACCTACTGTAGAAAAGAAGCAATACAAGAAAAAAATTTCTATTGAAAGGAGAAGAAGAATCAAGTAATCAGCTATAGATTAAATCATAAGGAATCTCATCATTTATGATTTGGAAAAAGAATGTGCGGGCAGGGTCCCCGAGGGCCCATGCCCATGGGTAAGCCATCTGAAAAGCGGACTCATTTGGGTCCACCAACCCACTTGATTATTTGGGCCCCAAGCCGTCCGGCCAGTTTGATAATGATTCTTAAACTAAAGATGGAAAGGTTAAAGGAATTGAACGTAATGATAACAGCACATGGCTCGCTACACAACTGGCAGATTGGGCCTCTAGGCATTAGCCCATATCGCTTGTCTCTAGGCTCTAGCGATCTACCCTTTTCCACTAGGTTCAAACTTGAGAGTGTCACGGCGGCTATGAAAAGGTCAAAGACTGTTTCCATATTCTAATATGTAAATTTGCGGGAGAAGCATTTCAATTTTCCCACAGTGCATGTTTGTAACACTAATGCAAAAAGATGATTTTGTCACAGTCGCTGAATTAAAATATGTTAAGGCTGCTTTTAAGGTTTAAATTCATATTTTAAATTATCTATTTAGGTTTATTTTTAACAAATAAATATACAAAAAATAGAAGGGACGAATTTTCATATTATTTATGCACACGCCGTAAAAGTGACTAATTTCTAAAAATATGCCCCTCCGACTCTCACTTTCTATATTTTTTTCCCCTTAAAGATAAAGTGCTTCAATTCTTTTTTTTTTTTCAATAATGATTTATAGGATAATTTTTTGACATGCCACAATAGAGCAATGCAAAGGCAGCACAACTATGAAATGTGGGATGGGTTGTTATCGACTTGACAAGGTGGAGTTGCCAGTATTATCTTGGGCCACGTAATGCAGATGGTTGGGTACATTGATTACGGCTCTAAATCCATTATTTATAAGGGCATTTTAGAAATTTTATTGAAATATGGTCTTGTTTGTGAACATGGTTCCGTTGGTGCCATGTTTGTGAACTTCCTTGAATTTCCGTTCAAACGGGGCGGTTTAAGACCTGAGTGAGCTTGAGAGACGAGGGGAGTATTTTAATGAGCAGCCCTGCACCTAGGAGCATAGATCATATGCAGCACGTGCTACAGAATGCAGATAATATTCTCATTTTTGTATAAAAAAAGAAACAACTTGGTGAATTTTCAATGATTTTGGATCCTGAAAACACCAACTCATCACACAACAAATACATTCAAATAAAAATTAGTAAATAGACACAATTAATAAATATCAGGACTCCTTTACCTTATAATAAGACTCCCCTCACAATTACAGTACTGTAGATACCAACATATCACACAATAAATCCATTCAAACAAAAATTAGTAAATGAGCACAACTAATAAATATTAGGACTCCTCTACCTTACAACAAGACTCCCCTTACAGTTACAGTACTGTGGTGGAATTCATAATGCTGTAGCTGTGAGGAGACTGCTGCAAGTTAGGCATTTCCTAAATTATTATTAATATATCATTTGCTTTGTGTGTACAAAGTTAGATAATACAACTGCAGACGAATCAAGCATCGGCCTCAGCCTCAACAGACCATTCTTCTAAAGTTGGGGTTGCAATTTTCACCTTCTTCATGTCGTAAACGTTCGCTGATAAATAAATGGAAAAAAATTTAAAAAAAAAAAAACAAGCCCAAGTCAGCTACATGAATGGCATTTTGCTATGTGAGAGTCTTTGGAGAAAATAGTACAAAAATAACACATACCAGAATGAACTTCTGCTGTGAAAGCTGCAGTGGCATCAGAGATGACAGTAACAGACCGATAATCATGAGCTATTGCATCGAAAGCAGTCTGCCTTATGCAGTTTGGAGTTTGAACACCTACATAAGTACATAATGGCATTATGCAATAGGCAGGCATACATGTCTGGCCACTTAATAACATAACATTATTTGATTAATTAACCAAAATGATTATATATAATCTCATTGGCTTACCAGTAATGACTAAACTATCAACCCCTGCATCTTGAAGGAATGAGTGCAATGGGGTGGCAAAGAAGGCGCTGAACCGGGTCTTCGCCACCTTGCAGTCCCCTTGTTTGATCTCCAGGCCATCTACGAGTGCCGCACCTCGACTTCCCTTTATCACCGGACCAACTCTCCCGTTGGAGTACCAGTGCCGACGAAACAATTCAATATCCTTTCCTGACGGGTCGTGCTCACGAACAACCTTGAGTAAGTGCCGTATTTTTGTTTCCTCATTATACATCATCACCACACGAAAAAAAAAAATAAAAATGCACATATAAAGTACAAACACTACTATGATGATCATGATTGATTGATGCTCTCAATTATGGACCATTGTTTATTTCTTGCTAGACAAGGAAATCTGTTGAAGTTCAGATTGACATATAGCTATTTGTCTCTGGGATTTCAATCGGATAAAATTTAATTCCTAGCCATTGAAATGCTCGAGTGATTTTATGACAGTGAAATGAAAAGGCGTATGTCAATTGAAATTTACCCAGACTATGCGAATCCCACGCTGCCTAGCGATTTCAACAGCCTTGATAACATTAGGAAGTATGGCTTTGCCTCCATCCATTCTTGCCAATCCATCATCAGCTATAAAATCATTCTACAAAACACCAAGAAAAACTGTAAAAATAAGTATAAGCTGAAAAAAGAAGAAGTAATTAATTTGCATATAATATATATATATATATAAAGAGACCTGCATGCCAATAACTAAGAGAGCTGTGCTTTTCCATTTTTGATGGGCCATGTCAATAATGCTTTACGGAGTTGCTAATGCTCTTGAAGTGAAACTTGGTGTTTGTAGCTAGCTACACTGTAAGATAATTAATATATCCATTTACATGCTGAAAAAGAAAATGACTATTATTTTAAGTTTTGTTAAAAACCCGAAAAATTCTTCCATACATGTGTTTTTCTACAAAGGCCAGCGAACAGTCCCACCATTAAAATTTGTATGTTTTGTTTGTACACCGAGTTCGTGGAAATATTTAACTATTTGGAGTACATAGTTTGTATTACAATATATATATATATATAGATAATTCTTCCATACATGTGTTTTTCTACAAAGGCCAGCGAACAGCCCCACCATTAAAATTTGTTTGTTTTGTTTGTACACCGAGTTCGTGGAAATATTTAACTATTTGGAGTACATAGTTTGTATTATAATTGATATATATATATATATTAGCAAAAAATAATATTTGAAAAAGATACCACTAAAATAAAAATGATAATACTATAATATTAATAGTGTAATTTAATTATCAAACAATTTTTAGTTAGTGAGAACAACTCATTGGGTGGATGTAAGTTGTAATGTAACCACGCCCCTTTAAATATCATTTGATGCATATCCTTATTGTACTACATTAGAGCAATCTGGGCAATTACAAAGGACTGTGCGTTCCTTCCAACTTATGCTGATTTTGTAGTGACAAATCATGTATTCTCTGACATCATTTTGCTAAAGCATTTAGTTTATGGGAGGCGCTGCGTTATGATTTACCGTAACGTACGCATTTTTTGACGAACAGAAAAATTATTGTTGAAGATGTTATTATTTCAAGTATAATCTAGAAGTCTACCGAGACCAATTTACAAATTCATCCCTACTAATATTTAAAAAGAAAGATACCTAGCCTAAATTTATGCCTCCTCCTACCAGTAGGCCGAGGCCGTAGTGATCATTATCATACGACTCCAGTATGCTTATTTATAATTTTCAATATCAGCTGAAGTTTGAATTAATATGGAGTCAGCTGCACGCCAACGGGCCCTGCGAACCAATGGAAAATTTTTTCTCAAATTTTTAAAATGCCAACCACGTGATCGCGCATCCCAACGTTACATCTGCCATGAGCAGCTAAATTTGAAGATTATCTGTATCTATCTGTATATGTACTTCTTTTGCACGTAATTTGTTTTTAATAGGACAAAGGTTTTGTTCTTCTTTGTTTATTAACATATTTTCCGAATGGCTCTTTTAAATAGTGTAGATGGATAGATCCAAAATCTATATATAATGTTTAATTTCTTTTCTTGAAGTGTAGATATAATTTTTTAATTAATAAATTATTATTGTTTTTTGTTAGAAATATGAGTTGGTATTGCTTTCCAAATTCAATTGAATTATGAGTTTTACCTTAAGAATAAAACTCAAGAAAAATAGCCTCAGGTACTGTTCTAAAAATATTTTCTAATGCAATAAGAATACAAGTAATACAAATTAATTTGTAGGATTTAATGACAATACTGTTATGAGATTACATTTTAAATAACAGTATAAAATAAATAAAAAAATTATGAAGAAAAATATAAAATGGGAGAAGGGGTCAATTGAGAGTATTCCTTGAAGGCATTTTATATTTCCTTTATATTGAGAAACCTTCTATAATCATTTTCCTAATTTAAATTGAATTAGCAACCTACTTTTCTCATTAAATTTGAATTAATTATCTATGAGTCTCACAACTTAATTCAATTTGAATAATGCAAATAACATTTAGATTTGACTTATTCAATTATAATTTATAATTAAATCAAACACATGACTAATTTCAAATCAAATATAGAACTAATTGCTATCACTTCCCTACAACATAGGAAATTAGTATTTTGAAATACCAATAAATTTCAACAATCCCTCACATGTTTTAAAATACTTTAATTTCCTTCATCATAGAGTTTTTAATGCATATGAACAGATGCCTTTTAGGCTATGAACCAGCCATTGAACAACTAATCGTGTCTCATAAGAACATGGTGAAATTTATAATTTCTATGAATAAATATTCTTTTTATATAAGGCAAAGGACTAGAAGCTCACATTAAACTCTCTCAGTCTTTTTTTTTTTTTTTGTTATGAGATTTGGCACTTTAATGGCCTGTACCCTTGGATTCATGAGTACTCTAGAGAAGCCTGGCTAACTCTCATAAGAATCAACATAATTCCACACTGATATAGGTGAAATAAAGGGTGTCGTGAAATTTTGACACACCACTATATCCAAAATATAGGCTATGAAGTTCATTATGAGATCAATTACTCAACCTCAATCACTGCAATAGGCAACTATCTCACCATAGGGAATACTCAAACAAATAGATCGATAGCACCACAAGACAATATGTGATTTATTTTTATCCTTACGAAGCTACTCCATGGGATCTCCAATCAAATAAAGTAGGGTTACCATCGCTCTTATCTTTTGTTATAGACAAAAGTCTCATCTCCCTTGACATGATTGCCACTAACTTCATATAGTGGTTTATTAAAGAATTGGCCAAATTTGACTCTAACATTACAATTTAGATACACAAACTAAAATACTAGCAGCTACTCAGAGATATTATATTTTAAATGAATTTTTCTGCTTTTCCTATTATATATCATAACTCTTTGCCTTGGCCATAAGAGCTTAACAATCATAATATGATCATAAAATAGAAGGATAAATAATAATAGAAAGATCTGCTAAAAGGTTTCTTACTACTCAACCTAAGTTTTTTTTTTTTAAGTTAATTAGCTCGAACTCCATGGTAGAACAAGTTAAACACATTAGTTTGTATGAGTCCAAAGATACAACTTCTCCATCAAAGACAAATATATAACCACTAGTGGATTCAATTTTATCTTATCATAAAATTGAATTTACATCATTATACTCTTTTAATATAAATGGAAAGTTATTTTAGATAAATCAAGAATCAATAGTGCCTCTGAAATACTTTACAAGTTTGTATAAGGCAGTCAAACGATCCTTACTAGGATTTTAAGATAACTACTCAATCTACCTATAGTATATGTAACATTGGACTTTATACTATGCACCAAATATATTAGGCTATCAATGATTTAGGCATAACTCAATTTATTAACACTACGTTCTACATTTTTCTTAAGGTGGGTATTTACTTTATATGCTACAATAATTAATTTTTCTTCGTAATACCCAAACCTTCTTAATATTCTATTTTTAAGACAACACAAGACCATTACTAATCTTAGTGATTTTGATATTCAGTATAGCATCTGCCTCTTCTATATTCTTTAAATATAAGTTAAAAATAAGAATTCCTTTAGTATGCTTTACATATTCATTTGATATGGATATTTATCAAGCTTTTCAAGCCATTGGCCATTGTTTTAGTGCTTTTTTTAAGCTACATAATGACTTCACTAATTTGCATACCCTTTTGCTCAATACTCAGAACTGTTCAACTCTTTAGTTGTCTTATATAGATTTTTGTATCCAAGTTTATTTTTAAATAAGCACTTTTAAGATTCATTTAATAAATATGTCAAGTATGAATTGCAATTATGCCATCAAAATTCTAATAGATACAATCTGTGTCACAAGAGTATAGGTATTAAAATAATCTATATCCTTCTTTCATGAGAATCATTTGGCAACTAATCTTGTCTTTTAATGATCTACTGATCTTTTTACTCTCAGTTCTCTTTAATATATCATTTGCACCCAACAAGTTTTGTATTTAAGGCAAAACAACAACTTCTCATGCATGATTGCTTATGACGAAACTCTAATTCGTTGTTGATTGACTCTTTCCACTGAGGTGCATCTTGGGAGGCTATAACTTCCTTGAAAGTTTAAGGATCATTGTCAATAAGAAAAGCATAGAATTCTCCTCCAAAACTAATGGGTATTTTTATCATTTTACTTCTCTTTATATTCAACATTTGAATTCTCAAGAGGATTATTTAATTGAATTTTCAAGATAAATAACTAATATGAGCTTGCTTTAAAAAATAAAATCAAAGAATTCAATATTTTTAGACTTAATAAAGGTATTTGCCTTAAACAAAAATCCTTCATTTTTTAAGTACTAAGAATATGTAAGCAACACTGATCTTGACATACCTTATAAATAATAATCTATAGTTTAAAATTTCAATCTAATTCTTTTAGGATAAGATATAAAATCTCCACAAAGCACCCCCACATTTTGAGGTATGATAAATTAGACTTATAATCTCTTCATAACTTATAAGGTATCTTTCTTATTTTCTTATAGGATATTTTGTTCTAAATGTGGCTAGCTAACGATATAGCTTTCCCCTACAAGAAGGATTTTTCTTGTAAGTTCAAGAAGGATTTTTCTTTGATCAAGACTGGTGTGAACCGGAAGTCATCAAAGAAAAGAAATTCTTCTCCTTTCTTTACTAAAGTATAAACAACTATGTTTATCTCAAAGACAACCACAATAATAAAGTTATCCCCTTTGGCAAATTGGCTTATGAAGGATTTTGTTGTCTCTGTTCTGTTGAGCTTAATTACTATGTTGGCTAACATAGCACCTAAGTTTTATAAATACAATACAATTTCTTTTCCTTTAATAATGAGATTGAAATATTTTTTAGGATTTTTTATTCAGCTTTTTGTTGTGAGAAGCATAATTCTAAAAAAGATTTACCTTGAAATTTAATTCCTTAGTTCTTCTATTATATTAATTAAATTATATCTTAAAGAATCAAATCTCACTATCAATTCCTCAATAGAACAGATTTTAGCCTTTAAATTTTAATAATTTATTCCTTCATCAGAATAATCTAAAATTTTACATAGAGTACGTTGACATATAGGGCTCTCAGTAACAATATCGTCATAGCTTTACTCTATATAAAACAATTAAAACAATTTTCGTTTTAGACCTTAAGAAACCTGTCACACAATTTTTTGTTATGACCTCAATGAATTAAAAAAATTCAAAAAAAATTATTCTTTTATCATAAAATCATGAAAGTTTTCAGAATTATACTAGACATATGTAGGAAACAATTCTCCAAATTTTATGATTTTTGAAGAGTTTAGTTTTGGTAAAATATTATCGCAATTCATGGATTGTGCTGAAACCAGAAATTTTCAGCATAACAGACTTGAGTTCAAAAAATCATTATAAATTGAGTATTTTTCTGATTTTGTTGAAACAAGTTTCAAAAAATTTCTTTGGATATCTATTATATCATATAAAAATTTTAGATTCAAACTCAATCTGTATTAATTATGATAAATTTCGCAATAATTATCAGTATAAATTTCAGTAAAATCTTATGCAGCCAATGTTTATTATTTAATCATACTCAAAATATTAAAGCCATTAATGAAATATTTCTAAGATTTAGGACCTACTACCATATATATTTATAGAGAAAAAAATCCAAATCTTAAATTTCATTAGTAATATTATAAGTAATAAATTTGGCATACTTTTTGAAGTAATAATCAAACCTCATAAATTGGTCTTAAGATTGTTAGAAGTATGAGTTGATATTGCTTCAGTGAATTCAAATATAATTGAATCATGAGTTTTACCCAAAAAATAGAACTCCAGAAAAAATAGCCATAGGGTACTATGCACTCAGTATTATTCAATCAGCACTGTTCACGACATTGTTTATCTCATCACAATCATAAATTTGTCAAGACGTGCACGATACACTATCCTTAGGATCAATTTTAACTCTTTCAAGAAAATTTTTCAACGCAATAAAGACACAAGTAATGTAGAGGTACAACCAATTTCCGCTCTTCCAAGAAGATTTTCTGATGAGTATTGATTTTCAAAATTCAATGATACTACTGTTTTAATGTTGCACTCTAAATAACAGTATAAAACAATAAAAAAATTATAAAAGAAAATACAGAATGAGAGAAGAGGTTAATTGAGATTATTTCTTAAAGGTGTTTTTTGTCTCATTTATATAGAGAAATATTGTATAATACTTTTCCTAATTTAAATTGAATTAAGAATCCACTTCCCACATTTAATTTGCTTTAATCATCCATGAGTCTCACAACTTAATTTAATTTGAATAATTCAAATAACATTTAGAATTAATTAAAATATAGAACTAATTGCTCTTACTTTCCTACAATGTAGGAAATTAGTATTTTGAAATACTAATAAATTTCAATAGTTTTTACAAGAAAGGATTGTGGATAAAGTTTAAATCGATTCTTTTACACTTGGACCTCATTTTATTCTTCATTAATCACCAATTTAAATCAACTCTATTTATGGATGTGTACATGATAATAGGAAACAAGGGCTTTAGACAAGTTGTAAATTGGTCTCATGACGGTGTCTCTGATGATTAATGAAGCCAAGCATTAGAGACCCTCTCTGACCATTCTTGTAAGGTTGGTTCGCAATTCCAATATTTTTCATGTCGAGAATGTTTGCTCTGCAAAAGTAGAGAAAATTTATAAGTTGAAGTCAATCACGAATGACATAACTTTTCCATATAACACATAAGAAGAATCAATGTGACTAAAAACTACACCCTGGCATGAACATCAGGTGTAGTGGCAGCTGTGGCATTAACAACGAGAGTAACAGATTGATAATCCAGAGCTGTTGCATTAAAGGCAGTCTACTTTATACAATTAAGATTTTGAACACCTAGAAAAAGTACATTAATTAAGGTCTATCACACATAAAACATCAATCAAAGTGTATTCTAGTCTTGAAGTTTTATTTAATTACTAGTAATTACTAAACTATTAACCCTTCCACCTTGGAGGAATGGGTAGAGGTGTATAGAGAAGAAGGAACTGAAGTGCATCTTCACTAGCTTGTAGTCCCTTTCTCTGATCACAAGGCCATTGACTATCTCTGCTCCTTGACTTCCCTTTATTGTTGGGCCTACTTTGCCTAGAAAGTACCACTGCTGGCTAAAGAGCTCAAAATTTCTTCTTAGAGGGTCATGCTCGCGAACAACCTTTAAAATGCTATATTTTTCTCATCATCGTCACCACCACAAGTATATGCAACATAAAAACAAGATTTGATATTTTAATTTCAAAGAATTCAACATAAGATTGATTAAAATCAACAAAATATGGCTACAAGCAAACAACAGTTTTCTCGTTACACAAAGAAATAGGTAAACGAAGCAACCTTTAGTTTAATTCTATCATTGCTCTCAAAGTGTGTGCTCTTTACTCATGAAGTAATGCTGTGAAAATTTGAAATATCAAGTGATATGTATATATATATATATATATATATATTCTTAAGAAACAAACAGAGCAATAACAATTAATATTGTTTAGGAAATAAAATAAAGTAAGCAGGATCTTCTCAAATTAAAAAGAGAGCAAGTAATTACTAGGTCCAAGTGGTAATCCATGAGCAAGTCACCTCAATCAAGAGGTGATCCGTGAGCAAATCACCAAGAGGAAATTCAGAAGTAGATCACCTCAACTACAATGAGCAAATCATCTCGACTAAGAGATGACCCCTGAGCAAATTACCAAGAGGAGATCCATGAGCGGATCACCTAGACCAGCTAATAATTTATGAGACCACGAGCAGATGAGTTCGAACATATTAGAATCAGGAGTTGCAACTGAATCCTGGTAATTATTATGTAACCGGAGAATTAACTCATGATTATAATGGTATATTCAATCTAATAACGGCCTACCATTGAAGATGGTGCAATAAATTCATGTCCTTATAAATTCTTAAAAATCAAAAGTAAAGGAGGTGGAACTTTCTTTCTCAGTTTGGATTTTTATGTTTTATTTACTTAAGATTATTTATTAATAAAAGCTAGAAATTACACATTTGATCTTTTCTCTTAACCTGATCACTAACTTAAGTATCAAAAGGTTCTCGCTGAAAATCTGTACCCGTGATATTATTTTCTGTGATTATAGGTAAAAGGTTTTGAACATTTAAGTTGATGAGAGATCTATGTCGTAATAATAAGCTTGACTAGATTTCAACATCAACATGCCTGTGAGGATCGGGACAAGAAGCCAATTGTATTTATCAATTTTTGTATGGCCAAAGCAAAGGTAGAATATTATCATGTGCAAGTGGACAAGCTCACTCAAACAACAAAGCCAATCAAGGCTAGATGGGATGCTACCTACGCAGCTGGTCATCTTGCAAAACAAATCCATATTTAAGGTTTTGAAGCAAAAACCTTATATGAGAGTACTTTGAGAGCAGACATCTGAGGAAATTTAAATAGGTTGGAATTTATTTTTTAATTCACATGTAATTTTTTCATGAAAATTTAATTATTTCTCTAAGTCTAGCTATGTGAAATGAGGATAACTTGTATTTATTAAATTGATTTTAGTAATAGAAAAGGTTAATGGTATAACTCAATCAACTTGATTCCTAAGAACTTGCTTTAGCTAGGATGTAAAATCTTAAACTAACAAGAGTTGTTTAAAATTGCTTAAGCCAGTACAGGGTTAGAAGCGTTAAAGCCTATCCCAGGTAACATAAAAGACCTTAAGTTGAAACAAGTAGCTTTAAATTGCATAAGTTAGTTAAAGGTTAAAAGTCTCTAAACCTACAGTAGGCAAGACATAAAATCTTAATTTGATAAGAGCTATTTAAGGTTGTTTAAGTCAGTATAAGGTTAGAAGCCTTAAAGCCAATTATAGACAATGTGTAAGATTTTAAGCTGATAAGAGTAGCTGAAAATTACTTAAGTCAGTTAAAGGTTAAAAACCTTGAAACTTGCTCTAGCTAATCCATAAAATTTTAAATTGCCTTGCTCACCCTTGGCATAGTCAACTGAGGGAACAAAATAAGTTGCTTAAGGTTCTAGGTATGTAAAAGTTATAAACTTTATAGTTTCCAATCTTGATTCATGGTGTTTGAGGAATAAAATGGATTGACCATGATCTCCTCAAATTAAAAAGAAAATAGGTAATTACTAAGTGACCAGGTGGTAATCCATGAGCAAGTTACCTTGACCAAGACGTGATCCATGAGCAGATCATTATGGGGAGATCCATGAGCATATTACTAGAGGATCTATGAGCAGATCACTATGAGGAGATTCGTGAGTAGATTACCTTGACCACAATGAGCAAATTACCTCGACCAAGAGGTGACCCGTAAGCAAATCACCAGGAGGAGATCCATAAGTAGATCACCTGGATCAACTGGTGATTCTTGAAACCATGAGCAAATGAATTTGAATAGACCAAAATTGGGAGTTGTAACTGAAGTCCCATAATTATTATGTAACGGAGAAATTAATTTATGATTATAATGGTGCATTCAATCTAATAACGGCCACATATTTATGATGGTGCAATAAATCCAGATGCTTATAAATTCCTAAAGATCAAAGCAAAGAGAGTGGAACTTTCTTTTTCAATTTGGATTTTTATGTTTTATTTACTTAAAATTATTTATTCATAAAAGCTACAAATTACATATTTGATCTTTTCTCTTAACCTGATCATTGACTTGAGTGTCGAAAGGTTTTCATCGAAAATCCCAGCACCCCTGACATTATTTTTTGTGATTACAGGCAAAGGATTTTGAACATTTAAGTTGATGAGAGATCCAGTTCGTAATAATTAGCTCGGCCAGATTTCAGCGTCAACACATGAAAAACTAGGATTTTAACTCTCAACAGATCTTACGCATACAGCTATCAGTAAATTTGTACTATATTATATATAAAAAATAAACAATAAATTTTGCTCTAAATTTATATATCATATATGCAAGAGAGAGACCTGAAATTGTGCTCCATTGCTAACAAAAGAATAAACAAATAAATAAATTATGAAATCGTTTATGCATAAAAGAGCAAGAGAAACAGAGAGAGATCTGCATGTCTATAATTAACAGAGCTGTGTTTTTGGATCCGAGAAATGCCATTTGATTCATATGGTACAAAGATAACTAGTGGTATTTAATATCTATACATCTGAAATAGAAGATTTTGGGGTGAGTAATTACGCATTCTATCCGTAAGGTTTAAATACAGATTTTCTGGCAGCTAGAGCTCTGTATAACTTACTTAACAGCAGCATTGATATTTGCATACGCATAATTTGCTGTCGTTTCGGAAGCAGACTCAACTGCTGTCTACAACTCCATTTTCATTTCCAGAAATTTGGTGTTAATTTCTAGTACATATAATCTTATCCAAGCGTATTTTGAACAAGCAATTTTATGCCTCCTCTTAATAGTGACGAGAGAGTAACAATATGCTTCAGATTATAAATTAAAACTTATTTAATGTTCAACATGTTTTGTTTGAATGTTGAGTTGCAATCTAAATTCATTGTCAAATATGTAATGCAGTAGATGATGCTGACTAAGACATACTATTATAAATGCACACTTCACACCTTGTCATTTAAATTCGACATGATTCACATTTGATAAACAAATAATGTTTAAGTAAACAACTCAGATGAAAATCCAAAATGAATTATCAAAAGATTCGAAACCTAGAACTTAGGCTCAAACATCCAATAATTCAGCTGAGTTGCATTTCAATTCTATCACAGCTAAGATTTAAGTAAACAGAGTTTGGCAGAGGGGTCAATCCCAAATCTAGGTACAATGTTAGCTCAATTTCAGCCGGTACTGTTATTGGCCATGCTGATATTCCCACTGTTTTTGTTTCCTCAGAAACTCAATGAACTGATTATGGTGGGAAGTGACCAAAATTATTACACGGTACATCCATTCAAACAAAACAAGCATGTCTGTACATGTATATATACAATCTAACATGATTCAAGCAGTACATCCAGAGTTTGACAGAAGGGTCAATCGCAAATCTAGTTACAATGTTAACTCAATTTCTGTCAGTACTGTCAATAGCTATGCTGATAATCCCCCTGCTTTTTTTTTTTCCTCAGAAACTCAATGAACTGATTATGGTGGGAATTACACAGTACATCCATTCAAACAAAACAAGCATGTATGTACATGTACATATACAATCTAACATGATTCAAGCACCTCTGCGTAAGCTGCTGTAACACCAGATCAATCGACAATCACCAATCAGCCTTGGACCATTCTCGTAATGATGGGGCAGTAACTCCGACATTTTTCATGTCAAAAATATTGGCTGTTTCAGAAAATTTAGAAGTCATCATTAGTCATAACATTTTCCAATCTGAACTCTTTGAAGACAAGCATCAAAGCATAGTTTGATGCAATGCATGGGAGAGAAGAGAGCATATATTCATAAAATTTGCTATTTTATGGTAAGGTTTGAAGAGAATGAATTTGTCTAAAGTTCTTTCTGCCAAGTTTTTTTAAACGACTGGAAAAGACTACCAACTGATAACAGTGCTAAGTGATACTGAGGAAGAGGATTAAGGAAGAAACATGTGGATTTAAATGGGCAAAAGTGGCATTTATCTATTCAATCATCATGTTTCAAAAAATTGTTTATGTCATTCCAGCACTCTGAACATCACACCTTTCCCATTTCAAATGTGTGTACTTTCACTTAACAAGTAGTGCTAATGCAACCTAAGTTCATTTGCAATGGCTCAAAGCATATTTCACTTTGACTCATGCTCAAAGCATATTTCACTTTGACTAATGCTACACATCCCATGTAGTATCCCAACTGTTACCGTCCCAAGTGAGGCAGTATTCATTCACTGAATGGTGGAATGGGGCGATAAGTAATTCTACAACTTCAAAACTAATGATCCAATGGATGAGTGCCACATCAGCGCCTGGGATGGAGATACTGTGATCTTACTTGGGAAGTCTAGTATTATTCTTCATTAATCCAGCAAGTGAGTTTACTTAACAACTTTTGCTGGCAGCACAGAATTCAAGCAGAGCTCCTTCTTCTAAACATCTTATACCCCACTTAATGTATATGTCATAAGAAGTCTGTTTCTTGATGCCACACTTGCACTAAAGGCTTAAAGGCAGTATTGTTGACTGATAAATGCCCAAAAAATTGTTTTATGGAAACATACAAAGGCGACCAAAAGTAGCGCATTTCTTCATATCATAAACTTTTGCTTGCTGCATAATCATATTCTAGAACCAACCATAGGTCACCTTAGTATGCTAAACAGTGTCGAAATATTGGCAACAATGAAACAAATGGAAGCAGTGCAGTTTTCGCAAAATTCACTCGTGGATATATTTTATCATGCCTCATGCATTTTAGTTCACAATTAAAGATCCCCAGTGGAAGTAAAATGCTATATGAATAAGAATTCAGATGTGAAAAATGCTATTTTCATCAATGATTTTCATTGCAGTTGAGTCAAATATTCAAAAAGAAAAGAACCCAGGTGTCTGAAAATCAAGTACCAGCATGAATGTCAGGTGTGGCAGCAGCAGTGGCATCAACAATAACAGTAATGGATTTGTAATCCAGTTCTACCGCATCAAATACAGTCTGCCTGATGCAATTTGGAGTTTGAACACCTAGAAATAGAGATCAACGTGGATCACACAGCTATTCTCCATAAGAATGCTGCACAAAATCACATCAACAAGAGGGTCTTGAATTTTGAAATTTCACATACCAACAATCACTAAACTATCAATCCCTGCAGTTCGAAGGAATAAGTTGAGATGGGTGGCAAAAAAGGCACTAAAGCGCGTCTTCACCACCTTGTAATCACCTTCCTTGATTTCAAGGCCATCAACCAGTTCTGCACCAGGACTTCCCTTAGAGGTAGGTCCCACTGTCCCCGTAGAGTACAGGTGCCGACGAAAGAGTTCAACATCTCTTCCTTGTGGATCATGTTCACGAACAACCTTTAGCCAATATATCTCATCATAATTACCACAAATGCACCAAAACAATCATCATATTTTATTGACCATTAACATAAAAAAAAAGCCCCGTGATTGGCTTTATCTTTAGAATCAAACTGATAAGTGATAAGGCACAAAATAATGATTCCAGTAGATATAAGTAAGGTTCAGAGTACTAATAATTTCTCTCAAAAAATATAATAACAGCTACAAAATCAAACTTTGACTAACAACCCAACTAAATAGGCTATCCTTAAAAAGTATATTCAGCTAGCCTAAAGTTCAATTCCTCTCTTCAATCAAATTTGGAACTTTTGGTTGGTGGTTAAATTTTCATAGGAAACAAACAGAGCAATAAGAGTTCCAAAACTGGGAGTCGGAATGAAATGAAAGATAGGAATGGAGATTACCCAAACAACAAGAATGCCACGTTGCCTAGCGATTTCAACAGCCTTAATAACATTAGGAACTATGGCTTTGCCTCCATCCACTCTCATCAATCCATCATCAAGTATAAAATCATTCTACAAATTACAAACAAACCCATATAAGTTACCTGAATTTAAATGCAATTGGAGTGAAGAAATTTCCTTTTTGTGCACGTACGTATATCTGTGTGTATGTGTGTGTGTCTAGAGAGAGAGAGAGAGGGACCTGCATGTCAATGACTAGAAGAGCTGTGTTGTTGAATTTGGTATCTGCCATGTCAACTGAAAATCTTAGGACCTGAAACTGGACAGGAGTTTCTGTTCGGTCTTGAGTTTGGTAGGTTCAGCTCCGATGCGTTCTGTCCTTTCTTGGTTTTATTAATGTACTATTTTTTAAAATTTATTTCTCAAGAGGAAAAATTATAACTGATTATTGCTCTCATTATTCCAAGACAGCTAAAATAATTATTTAAAAATTATTCGACCAAATTTTTTGAGAAATATTTAAACAATGTCTTTATATTTTTATTTAATATATTTATGGACATTATCAGTTTAAAAACTTTATATAAAAATATTTATTATCCAATTGTAAGTTATAAATAATTAAATATTTGATTGAAGCTTTTAAATTTATAATTTTGACATCGCATCAAAAGCAGCGACTCCAAACACATTTTGCTGACACAGGAGAACACTATTGGTACACAATCATAAGTACTATTTGCAGCACATCATGTAATATTTTTCAATAATTTATTAAAAAAATATGTCTCAGTGATGTGATATTCATCATATATATTGTAACATAATAAAATGAAACTTGTTCAAGATTATTATTTCTTTAACGATTGGTTAAAGATTATTTGGCATAAATTTTGAGATGGCTATTTTTTACCATCAATTGCAACAGCTTTTATATAAGTTTGTGGGCAAGAATTAAAACCGTCGACTGATCCAAGTGGGCTTCTGGGCCTGGATAAACTACGTGGCGCTTGAAAATCAGGGCTTTTTCCTTTTCCCTTTGTTTAGGTCGAGAGGCCCATCAACCAAAACATAACAACCCTGAAAAAGAAAACAATTGTTAGAAAAGTTATCAGCCATCAATATAAAATAAAGAAACAGTATAAGATTAAAGAGTGAAATTAGAGAGTAATATATTATAAAGTGATTTTTATTTATTTTAATCTTATACAATATAAAGATATGAGTTCTTCCTTTATAACTACATAATTACTCCATACAATTAATTGAAACATTATGAATCATAATTTTTTGTGAGACAGTAGGAGTTATATAGAAACCAAAGGTTGTTAGTTGAAGATAGTAGAGAGGTTAAAACATATATGTTATGAATATTCACATTTATTTTAATAAATTTATAACAAGTTTTTTTGTTAGTTTAGCAGGAATAATTTTTTAAAGAAATTATTAAAATCTGCAAATATATATTATTTACCTGTTATCTAATGGGACATAATAATAATAATAATAATAATAATAATAATAATAATAATAATAATAATAATCAGTAGATATATTAATTTATAGTACAACCCAAGAGTCTACCGAGCTCTAACATGAAAATATGCTACGGGAATGTTTTAAAAAAAAAAAAGGAGTCTTAATAGGGCTCAAACTCATACCATCACTATTGAGGAAGTAAGTTTTACCACCGAATTGTGTAAGATTCAATATCTAGTGTGCGAGTACTAATTCAAAAATATATTTATCCTAATAATAATAGAAAGATATATATTCTATTCAAGTGTTAAAAAAGAAAATAAATTCTGATACGAGTCAAAGTCATGTCTTCAATGCTGAATTTTATCCATTGGCTGCAAGTTAGTAACGATAATGCGCGATTGTTAGGAACCAAATAACTTGAACAAATTAAACTATAATTAAGTAGGCAATAATGGACAATAGACATTACTTCATTCTTATGAGAAATAAGAATAGTGGGCAAAGCAAAAGTTAAACATGTATCACTCACTCACCCACGCTCCTTTCAAATAGCATGTTTAATAATAAGTAAACTATAGCAGCCATTACCAACAGCAAAATTAAATAATTAAAAATTCTGATGATGCAATATATAACGTCAGGATTACAAGGGCAACTAGTGAGGAGCGTGCAAGAGAAGAGAGTGGCCCATGATCACTCCACTCGATTGCAATCCGAAAAAGCAGTCTAGAAATACCCGAAATGGGGTCCATATTTGGCATATTCGGGTGGGTCATTGAGTGCCATGACCATGAATTTGCAGCAGATTATCATTATATTTATTATCATTATTATTATTTTCTTTTGAAGCCTTTGTCATTTTCAGATGCATATGGATTGCTAAGAAACAAATTTGGATTCGCTATATAAATCATGAGTACTCATGAGTCTTTTAAAAAAAAAAAAAAAATTGTAGCCCATAGATAGCGAACAAAAGAGTAAGTACATGATTGTATTGTTTTGTTCTTCCAGGCTTTTTGGCTTGTAAATGATTAATGTGAGATTCATATACATGGCTCTTTCTTACATTTCGCAGAAAAGATTTTGTGAGGGTGAAAGTGTGAAGCCCAATGCATGACCATTTTTTTCCATTAATTTTGTCAGAATTACATATAAGTTTTGTTTTTTCATGCGTGTATGTATATGCAATTCATTAGTTATGTGAATTAAATACGAGCATTGATGTAGTTCAGAATGTTAGATTTTTTGTTAAAGTTTGGAAAAATTATTACACTATATAATGTAATAATATTATATTTATTAACCTTAGATTTATCAATATTTAACAAGGCCTAGAATCCTGAATTAGATAACTTCTAGTTGAATATACATAATATTTAAGGAACTAAACCTTTTATTTGGAATTGTATTAATAGAGTCTTCTAAAAACACTGCCACTTGTGGATGTTTTGTACAATATTCTTCATGTTTCTCCGAAATAAAGAATGAAAATAAAAAGTGGCACGCTCTTAAATGGGCCAATTAATTAAGGTGGGATGATTATTATTATTATTATTATTATTATTATTATTATTATTATTATTATTATTATTATTATTATTATTATTATTATTATTATTATTATTATTACAACATTTAAAATTTTAAGCAAAAATTATTTGACCTTTAAATAACTTTTATAAGTATTGGAATTGTTGTGTGGATTCTTAGTTTCAAGTGTCAATTAATTTAGATGTTGAACATCAATTTCACCCATTAAATTTAAGCACTACATTTTCCATCATTTTGCTTACTTTTATAATGGTTCACTTCATGCACTCTCCAATATTGATGGCTCTGAAATAAAACAATAATTTCTAATATGGTGTCGAGTTCTTAATCAAGAGATATTGTTAATTATTAACCCTAGTTTCGTCATTGATACCATTGAATCCAATTCCCTTCTAACACCATTCAAGTACTTTTGGAAAACAAAAGCACTTCATCCTTCATAACAAATCCAAGAAAAACAATAGAGACACACGAAGATTAGTTTCCATTATTAAGCTATAATGAAGAAATGAGTACTAAAAGAATATTTTCATTATCAAGGTCATAGTTATTAAAGCATGATGAAAACCATTCAAGATATATATCTAGCATAAAATACAATAGCTAGCAATAATTTTTATAAGAGCTGCTCCATTAACTAAATAATGCAATCAAACTAGTATTATTAATCTCTGTAATTTAATTTGCATTGGCTAACCCGAAATTTTATATAATTATTTATTTATTTATAAGCACAACACAAATTATTATTATTATTATTATTATTATTATTATTATTATTATTATTATTATTATTATTATTATTATTATTATTGCCCTTATATTTCTTAGGATTTTAAACTTCAATGGTGAACCAAATAAAAATTACTCAAATTTTACATGATTTTTTTTAACCAACTATCTTAGTATTGGTTCTTCATCTATGCGTGGATGAGAATTTTGGATCAGAATCCTCTCAAGATGGTCTGATTTTCTTTTGAGTAAATTTTATTAATATGATTAGTGGTTACTAAATTAAAAAGTAAAGATAGTGAAAGTCTAATCGAACAATAACACTAAAATATAAGTGGCACAACATCTGTAAAACATCAAGAAATAATTAAGTTATGTAGTTATTCCATTTTATTGTGAATTTTCTCAAAAGCTGTCAACTAAATAATAGTTCATCTTAAATTAAGCTAAAGTGATGAATCTTTCTAAGCTTGTTCAAAAATTAATTGTGATGAGGATTAATGGAATGAAACATGAAAGATATATATAGATATATATATATATAAAGATAATATTACATATAAAGAGAATAGTAGCTAGATTTAAAGAAAGGGAGTCAAAATATTTCCATCCGCATTTTTCCTCCTTCATAAGTAAAAAGAGAGAAAATGCTACTTCCATTAAAGGTTAAAGCATTTGAACATGAATCGCAAAATAACTAATTATAGAACTTCATGGACATGAAGCTACAAGGGGTAATTAACGACACGCAATCTTGATTTGCTTAAGAGAGAGTTGCAATAAGAAGAATAAGCACATCTGATCTAACTGGCTAGATAGTTAGAATGCATAGCATCATGAGCAATCAGTCTTAATTTCAGCAGAGTGACTGCTCATGATGTTATACCATTCCCATGAAAATCTCCAAATATGCAGCCAAAGACAGCTCAAAACCCGCCACCGAGCGCCGGAGCCCAGAAATCAGCTCCGTTGTCACTCCCAACTTGCTGAGTGCAAGACACTGGAACCAAGCACAATCCTCTACTCCTCAAGTCCTTTGGCTTGCCTTGGCCATCCTAGTAAATAATTAATTAACAATAAAAATTAATTAATGCAAATTAATTAATGATCATAATCATGGAGATCATGATGATTCGTAAATCAATGTTATTAGTCAAATGGAAGAGAACAATTATTGTATAAATGAATAGAAAGATTGACTGACTGATTGCTATACCTGGTTAGGAGCTTCTTTTCTTTTGAGGCAGGTGTCATTCAACAGCTATACAAAAGAGAAAAAGGACATTACTACTACTTTAAATCTTTCTCAAACTCTCCTTTTTATTCAAAATTAATTTTCAGCTGTCCCCATATTCTGCTTTAGACAAACGTTTTCTTAAATAAAAGAGAGTCTAAAGTTGAGAAATGAGAACCTTGTCCTTTCAATGCTTTTTTTTTTTTTTTTTCATAATCAAATGTATAGATAGATGAATTAACTAGTGCATTCAAAAATCAAAGCCCTCTCCCTCTTAGCTTTTGAAAGAACAAGTGAGGTGATGGATAAAGCTTAATTTAATTACCTGACCTGGGGCTTCAGGAAATGCACCATTTATATCTCCATGAACCTGAAATAAATAAATTTTTTTTATATTAAAAAATAAATATATTAAAAAATGTGAGTTAGCTATCTAGGGTTCGCTTTGGGAAATGAAAATTTTATGGGTACTTACACAATGTTGGTTCCTCATGCTTGCCGAAGGAGAAGTACTCAAATAAGGGGAGCTCAGTGCCTGCATGCATTGGAAGAGAATAAATTTTGTAACTTGATGATAACTGAAGTTTATTGCTTTTAATTATTAGAAAAGGCATATGAATAAATGAATCTTTAACTGCATGCTCAGACCTTACAGAAATAGTATAAAAAATAGTATTAGGAAGAAATTAATTAACAGCATCACCTCAATTTGACCTTGAAGGAATCTAATATACCCAATAGCTTCTAACAAGACAGAAGCAGTGTCAGTCTGCAAAAGAGCAACAACAACATGCACATCGATCTCATCAACAACCCAACTTCCGTAATATATACATATTCTCATCATCTTTAAATGTTAAAAGTGAAAGCCAGAAGAAAAGAAGACAAAAGCTTTTTTTGATCAGTGTTCAAAATTAAAAATAATTAAAATAAATCTGATTATGGGTTTAATCTTAGAAAACAGAAGTGCTTTTGGAAATGATTCTTTGTGTTCAGTTTATTGTTTAATTATAAATTACCTTCCCAAATGGGGAAACTAGTTGGTGAAGGGCTGTAATTCTGTCTCCTAGCTTCTCCTTCCTCACCTGGCAAATTGGCAATAGATATATATACGTACCATAGATCAATATACAAATTATGGACATCATTTAATATTTTAATTTCGTTTTTTTTAATGATAAATTTTAATTCTGCCAAAGAATAACAATGTTGGCGGAAATGGACAATCAGGAAGGACATAACACCCCTTGACGGTCACAAATTAACAAAAAGACACACAGTGGCAGAGAGAAAATTTGTGTTACTTTCAACGGTGTTTGGCTTGAAGTGGTCTGAACCCTAGCTTTCTTGCTCACTCCTCTAGTTGCTGTGCTATTACACTGTGGAAGAAAGAAGAGAATAGGAAAAATGATATTATGCATTAAAAATTGGGAAAATTTTAATATATTTTTCTTCTATATATATCGTAAATTGAATTATGTACAACATGTTGCCTTAACCTAGATAACTGTTATAAAATAATTAAAAATATATAGATTGTCGGTTTTTCTCAGTCTTACCTCAGATGAATGATCAGGATGTTGCTGATTATTTTTCTTTTCTTCTGGTTTGTTGTGAGAGAAGTCTAACATGTTACTGCTTAAACTAGTGACACAAGACCTAGGGGAAAGTGGCATGATTTGGGGCCAATTGCTAGCAGCAGCGGTCTGAAATTCTCCAGCTCCATGAAGATACAAGTTGTTGGCTTGGGAAACTTCTTGCTTTACATCATCCATAACATCAACTACTCTTGATGAAGAATATGGATTTATGATTTGGAGATGATGATCTTCCCAACTTTCAAACTTTTTAGGCTGATGAAAATGACTAATTGGAGTACTATTAAAACTGTCGTCTTCGTTTGGCAGTCCACCCCTAAAATATAAACAATAACCGAATTAAAACCCACTAAACCTTTCATTGCAAGGTCTAAAAATAGTTAATATGATTTATAACATGCATGTCTAAATTCGGTAAGCATTACTAGAGAAAGAGAGGAGAAATTTTACAGTAGTAGCTGGCTCCATGACTGAGGATGTTGTTCTTGAGAATCGGGAAAAGAATTGAAAGGAAATGAAGAGGAAGATCCATGCCCATATTGAGATGGAAATAGAGATGCAGATGATGAAGAAGATAACTGATGAGAATTAGGTGGATGCATGCTCCACCAGCTAGGGTTTCCTGCCATCATTTGTTTTGTACAATCACACTCGTAACACACTGATAATTGATGATATCTAGTTTAGCTGGTTCATAAGCATGCCACTCAAAAGAACTCGAAAATGAATTCTCCTTTCTTTCTTTTCCCTTTTAATACTTTCACTTTTCTCTCTCCACTTGTTATGTATTTTCTTGTTTATGAATCCAAACAAAACTTTTGCTAAAGCTTTATTTGCTTTAGGAGGTTGAAGAAACTTGAGCCAATTTCTTCAAAGGAATTTTTATAGAGTTGTGGGGTAAGGGAGCTTTGCAAATGTACCCTTTCTTTTTTATTTTGTTTCATTTATTTAGTATTCTTTTTTTTATTCTATGCTTTTACTTTATTATAAAGTGGGGGCAAGAAAGCTGGTGTGATGTGTGTTTTCAGTCCATAAACAAATGCTTTGTAGGAGCCTTATTATTATTTTCCTTGATTTGGGGTAATAGGCTACATTGGGATTGTTTAGGAGTTAGGGTTTTGAGTATAATAGTATGTTATCATAATGCTTTCTCTACTCCTGTGCAATAATGCAAGTTTCAAACAAAAATATAGAATCTAAGTAGCCAGACACATTCAGTATAATATGAAAAAAAAGTGTTGAGCCCTAGCTGACTCGATTAATAGACCAATTCTTCCCTCTTTCTTTTTCACCTTGTTTATTTTTCATATAGTGGTTTTGTAATAATAGGAGGCAGCAAAGCCTATTATCCTCTCGTGATATGATTTTTGATCGGTATGTTTTTCTTCTGAATAAATATATATATGGATGATTGATGATTAATAAATAAAAAAATAAAGAATTTAAATAATTTTTATATACTATCATTAAAAAACACATGAAAAAAGATCTTTAAAATTAAGCTCATAAAAGCATTTGAATTCATTATCAACTTACTCTCACTTGACCTTAGCTAGCTAGCATATGAATAAATTGAGATAACCCATTTCATTATATTCTATTCTTTTGTTTTTACCCTTTTCTTTTTTGGGGCTAAAAGATAAACATGTGTGTAGTTAATTTATCCCTCCTTGGGGCTGTGTGTGTATAAAGTTTTGGTTGTGCATATTGATATTAAACCATATGAGGAGTCGAATTATTCGTTTGAATATTGGGTAATTATCATATAAAAGTTTAGTGTTAAATAACACTGAAGCTTAGGTGAAAGCTCATAAACCCATATTTGGAGTAGTAGAAGGTGATAATTATCACATAATTGACTGTTAGAGGGTATTGTTCTGTAATTACGTTGCACATGTAATAATAGTTTTACATACTTAAAATGACAAAAAGAAATAATAAAGCATAATGAGACACTATTTGACAGACTCATAACCTCCATGGTGCTGACATCGTGGGCCAAATCGTTGAAAGCAAAAGACTCTACAGTCTTCTTGGAGTTGAAAATACAGCGGTGGCGAAAATTATGGGATTGACAATTTTTTACTCAAGAATTATCTTCATCAAACAGTACGCAGATTCTGGCCGTGAATAATTAAGCTCAAAAGTGGGCCCACAAATTGGATTATAAAAAATAATAGTAGGGTGATTCTAAGATGTCGGAATAAAATTATCGGATTAATATCATAATTAAATATAAAATTTATAAATTTAATATAAAATTCATAAATTAACATTAAGTATAAAATAAAATATAAATTTTAAAAATTAAACATAAAATTTATAAATAAAAATAAAATTAATTAATATAAAATTAGTAAATTGATGTATTATTAGTAAATAAAATAAAAAATTTTCAATATAACTTAAAACTAGTAAATTAATATTAACTGTAAAATAAAATATAAATTTAAAAAATAAAGTAAAAGACTTACAAATAAAAGGTAAAACAAGAAAATTAGTATAAAAATAATAAATTGATATATTATTAGTAAATAAAATAAAAATTTATAAATATAATATAAAGCTAGTAAATCAATATTAAACACAAAATAAAATATAAATTTTAAAAATGGAGTATAAGACTTGTAAATGAAAGGTAAAACTAATAAATTAATATAAACTAGTAAATTAATATATTAATAGTAAACAAAACATAAACTTGTAAATATAACATAAAATCAATAAATTGATGGTAACTGTAAAATAAAACATAAATTTGAAAAATAAAATATAAAACTTGTAAAAGGAATATAAAATAAGTAAACTATTATAAAACTAGTAAATTAATATATTACTGGTAAATAAAAAAATTATAAATATAATATAAAATAAGTAAATCAACTTTAAATGTAAAATAAAACATAAACTTTATAGATTATTCATGAAACTTATGAATACAAGGTAAAATAATTAAATTAATATAAGAGTTGTTGCAAAATTAAAAAAAAATTCACAATTATAAAATAAAAACTCGTTATAATGTTAATTACCTCATGTATTTATTGATTTTTTATTTAATTTGAACCATGTTAGTTTTGCATTTATGTAATATATGTGATATTTTATTGAATATGAAATTTATGCTTAAAATAAAATTTTGAGAAAATATTATTTTAATATTTCATAGTTATTGTAGGATGAGGTCATTTTATATTTTTTTGCACTTTCTCAACAATAATCCTAAATGGTTTCTAAATACAAGTAAAAAGTTTGAAACTTCATAAAGTATAAAGTATGCATAAGACTCAAAATTTGATTTGATTTTATTGATATATCATATATGTGTCTAGCAATATAAAAATATTTTTTTAATTTTGTTTTACTTGCTCTACATCAAGATAAATAATTTTGCTTAATTAACACACATAACCAGTGATGTAGAAAATGGAAAAAATAAAGTATACAAATGTCATATAATAAATACAGAATTTATGATAACTAATTCAATAAAACTTATTCTATTTTTAGTGTAATTTTTTAATTAATGAGTAATTTTTTGTTTAATCAAAGAAAATATTTTTTAAATGAATAAAATATTTTTCACTAAAATTTTGTAGAAACAATGTTAATTTTTAAATAATTAAGTCTTGTATGAATTTACTGATTTTACTTTATATTTACTAGTTTTATGTGTGATTTACAATATTTATGTCTATTACGGTACTAATACCGTAATTTTTATTATGGCATTATAAAATTACCAATTTTTCCTACTTTGTAATCAACGTATATCACCTACTCTCTTATTATTTTTATAATAATCAATAACTCACCTGATAGTATAAATTTATAATATTATTCTTATTTTTAAAGATACTTTTATTTATATTATTATAAATTAAATAAATCATATGAATTAAAACTAAATAAAAAATAAGTATTGATGCAAGTGTCTGATGTGCTCGTTTGATACTAGCGTTCCTCCTCAACACTTGAAGTTATAGTTAGTAGGGGATGATCTCAGGTTGCTTTGCTCCTCGATGAGCTTAGATCTAAAACACAATTTTTCTCCTTTATAAGCTTCCACACACACAACAACCAGTTAAGGGGACGTTGTTGGTTTTTCGGCGTAAGCCCTCTAATGCTTAAATTAGCAATTTAGGTTTACTTAGAAAAAATTGCACCACTGATCTTGTGACTTTCCACTAATCCCCTGAACACTGAAATTACTCTTGTTATATCAATGATCCCTCTTCCAAAAAAAAAATAAAATTAAGTGTTTAACCTCTTTATCATCATTAAAGTCCAAGTTTAAAGCCTACTTGGGCATCTGGTTTCCCTTAGCCCATGTTCACCACTAAGCCAATCATGTTATCATTAACTGTTGCTAAGCGGGTTTTACACCGGAATCTCTCGAAAGAACTTATATGCTGATCAGCTGATAACTGTCGTCGACTAAGTCGTTGACTTTAGATCCTCATGATTCTCCTTGTACTCCATCCAACAGCTGCACCAGGTATCTCTTCACTTACGAGCATATAGTTCCTACACATAGACATCAAATAGCTCCTTACCTATAAGCACGAGCTCACTTAAAGATATCTTTTCCGGGTATTATACCCCAAACAATAAGAATTAAAAATAAAAAATATATGTTTTGATATAAAAAAAATTAATGATAAAATTTTTTTCTTATACTTTTTTATGTTATAAATATTTTTTTATAATAAATGTTTTATAATATTTTAAAATTAAATGTAAAAAATACAAGATAAATATTTTATTATTTATTTTACAATAATTTTTATTTATCAATCAAATTTTCTTATAATAATTTTTTTAACAATTTATAATAATTTTCTTATATATTTATTATAAGAAAATTTTTATAACACAAAAAATTATAAAAAAATTTTTTATTGTTAATTTTTTCACATCAAAACATATATTTCTTATTTTTAATACTTGATTTTTTTAGTTTTTATTCATATGATTTATTTAATTATTAATAAAATAAAAATATATTTAAAAATAAAAGTAATATTATAAATTTATACTATCAAAAAGTTATTGGCTATTCTAAAAATAGCAAGAGAATAAATAATATATATTAATTATAATAGAAAAAAAATAGACAATCTCCCAAATAATAATTTGCACATACACATAAGAGTTCTTGAGTCTTTTAAGAGTATTGAACGCACCTCTCATATTGTTGAACGAATATAATTTGTTAAAAAGCTTTTCATCTATTTCGACTGCGTAATTTAGTAAATAATAATGTCCATTATAAGTAATCATGACATCTGACAGCATCAAAAACATACCCGAATTTATTTTCTATTATGAATTATGTATGGCATCAAAAAGGGTTAGTTGAATTAGAATTTTCATAAATTTAAGGATAATTATATGTGAATAAAGTTTCATATCATTGTTTGAAAATAAAATATATGGTACTATATCCTTACAAGTGATTCGATTTTTAACCGATATTACTCTAATCATCTTTAAAAAATAGTAAAGGCCACTCTTAATGATGACAATTGGACATATCTCTCTTATATTTTTATTCTCATGTTTGGAATGAATACCCACTAGTTAGGACATCAAATTTGATAGTTTCAATTGGACATATCTCTCTTATATTTTTATTACTCTAATCATCTTTAAAAAATAGTAAAGGCCACTCTTAATGATGACAATTGGACATATCTCTCTTATATTTTTATTCCCATGTTTGGAATGAATACCCACTAGTTAGGACATCAAATTTGATAGTTTCAATTATTACCATCCACTGGTTTGTTATAATCTGAGATTGACTAAAAATTTACATAAATACATAAATGATAAAGCCTAGAGATCCGCTAAGCAGAGCTCAAAAATCAACTCCCATATCAATCTTTTGGAAAAATCCACACTTAATAACAGTTATTAAATATTGTTAGATTAAAGAAAAGGAATAAATGAATAGATATCCAAAAAAAAAATCATATTTATTTAAATATTTAATAACAATTATTCGGTTGAGTAGTTTTGATTATTTGATGAATTAAATACTTTTCATATTTCGCATGTGGGCTCACCTTTCAAGTTAGAGTTTAAGCTGCACCCTAAAGACCTCCTTCAAGTTAAAGCCAGGATAATAAAAGTTCAAGTTGGTGGAAGATAGTGACTGGCTTGACTTGTTTTAGTCCTCTCACATCTTTTTCTACAATCATTTTATGTCAATGAATGAAGAAAATGGGTCAATCTCTGGTTTAAGAATTTGGATTCATATTACATCATGTCCTTGGCATGAATCACAATGATTGGGGGCTTAGCCATATATTGACTAATTCAGAACATAATATTCAAAAAAGTTGTACCAATATTGACTGATAATGATTTCAGTTTCAACTCCACGAGCATTTCAAATGAATAATTTTCTGCGAGGGAAGCAGAAAATAGCCTGTTTAAATGACAGAATGATCATAAGGAATGAATGCCCATTTAATATTGGGGCAAAAATGTTTTGAACGGAAAGCCACAACGCTTGATTGATTTGTATGCCAAATCAGGCCCTTTTATACCGTAACACTAAGTTGATACAGCTTTTCTTCTTTATAACACAGTATTCATATCATTGACTTGAAATTTTTGGGTTGATTACACCATGCCGCTGCATGGCAATTACAGGTTCGTTGCATCTGGAACACCGGAATGATGGAGATGCACCACAGCGCGTCCTAAGGCAGTAATAACAGTACCTGTCAACAGGAAAGAATCACTAATTGTAAGCAGGGTCATACTGGCTTCTATATGTGAAAAAGAATGTGGAGCTGCGCCAAAGACAATTTTGAAAATAATTTTTTCACATTGAATGCACTAAGTTCTCAATAAAGTGAGAAAATCAGGCTGACAATAGGATGTTAACTTGGAATGATATTGTAATTGACAGAAAGAGCAGAAATTAAGTAATATACCTATGTTGACAGGGGAGGGCAAGAAATGGAGTGGTTGGACTAGCTTGGCAGATGGGACAAGTGGTGGCATCCTCTCCAGAGCTTGAAGATTTATCCTTTGAAAATGGGTGAAATAAGCCTTTGACAGTTGACGAGTTAAGAAGAGGAAGAAGTAACAATAGCATTTCCTGCAAATCATAGAAGAGGGAAAACTGAGTGAAAATAAACTACCTCATGTATTCATAGAATACCATTGCTCTAATCCCAATGTAAAAAAATCTTTTTCAACTTTCTCTCCTTCCAGAAGATAAACCCATTCTAAAAACATTTTGAAGAGCATACATACATGTATTAATCCATAACTGGACAAAATTTCTGCCACATTGATTGCCAACATGCAACCTGTTAACTGATTCTAGATCTTCTACTTTCAAATCCTTCCGATTGAGTAAATTGACTTGCAGATGATGAAAAATCAATTAAGAGAAGGGAAAACAATTACCGAAAACTCATTCCACACTAACTGGCGATTCATGTACTCGAAGCTAACAGCTCGATTCATATGAGGGGTCCCATAGACAAGCCTTGCTCTTAAAGCTCTTTCAATGAGGTTCCTATACCTGCAACAGAACGGACATGTTCAGCCATTCCAGAATTAGTACGTCATCTTAATACCCTAAACATGAGGCAAATAGGTGTAACAGGCTACAAAATTGTTTAGAAACCTGTGAATGGACTCTACAATTCACTATTTATTTTGATAGTCTTCTCCAAACCCCATTAAGTACATACATAATTAGCCATCCATGAGAATATATCCTATTTGACTATGGACTATGTTAGAATAAGGCTAACCATATATCCTCCCTTGAATTGCCAAGAGATGTGCTTGAAATATGTAATTCCTAACAGTAATATTATTCAAGCATATTCTATCTTGTCAGATCAGTTGACTATGTTCAATGATATCAGTATCCTTAATATCACCACTTATGTGAAAATAATGGAGACAGTCCAACAATCATAGTTCAGATTTCTCACTGAACATGTAATAAGTAATCGACAATCAATGACACGAAAAATACATCATTAATGGCACTATTGGAAATCCTTCTGTCAGTAAATATGTAAAGGGATATCAATAATCATTAATATGAAGAAATTACTGTTAAATCTGTCAACTCTAACTGGCGTTCTCTCTAGTATGTAATAGATAACTTCATCTCCATATTACTAAGTATATTGAGTATATTGATAAAATAATATATCATCTAAAGACATACCTTCCAGTGTAAAGAAATATGAGTAGGTTGCCAAATGAGGCAGCCTTGTAAAGTGCTTCAATCCGCTGTATTAAAATCCATGCTCGCCTTGCCAATGGCCTCTGAATAACATATAAAGAAAATCAGAAACCCATACCTCCACCATCATGCAAGTACCCATACAAATACACAAATCCTTCCTTCCAGGATAACAGAGGGTAGGTAAATTGCTAATATAAGCACTACCTGCTCAGAGTCTCCCCATCTGCGGAAAGCAGAGAATGATTGTAAACGAGCCCAGAGGTACTGTCCACCAACAGTGGCAATGCAATACGAAATCTTCTGGGCCATGGTAAGTCCAGGTCCCTCCAAACCAGTTCTGACTGTAAAAACAAGTTTGAACTTAGCATGTTAGGTAGCTTTAAAAATGAAGCTGAGCAAAAGATGCGACAAAATAAATGGTTATTGAGGAAACATAATTTTTCTGTTCTGGAATATGAAATCATGAAAGAAATCCTGGTTGTTATGATACCCACATACTGGGCCCCTACTGACTTTTTGATCTTGAAGAACCACTTTCTAGAACTAACAAAATATCATTTATATGTTCAGATGGCAAAAAGCTCATTTAGAAATGCATGTTTTAATTTTCAAATTTCCCATTTCAGCCCCAAGGATTGAAACAGATACTATTTTTCCAATAACTATAGTCTATTCTGAAAAAGTTCCAAAACAAACTATGAATAAAAGTTAACAGTCATATTCAATCATTTCATTTGTCTCAAGGGCATCTATAAGACTCAAAGGTTAGAGACATTCTTTGCGAATATATTTAAATCAACTAGCAATGAAGACCATCACAAGAAATTATAGGCAGGAAGCTTCATCTTCATTTAATCATCTCAAAACAGTGAATGAGACGAAAAACAACTGCACAACCATCCTTCCTCCTAATCCCTATAAATCAGTCCCAAAGTCATCAAACATCTCCAAACTAGGGTTGGCAAAATCCGGGTCCAGTCCGGGTATCGCTATGTCCAGACCTGGCTCGAATGTCAATTTTTAGACACCAAGGCTGGGTATTAATCCTGGTACCCGGATTTTATAGCTTTTAATATTAACTATGTGTATTTTTTATTTTTATTTTTATTTTTTTGTAATTTTATAATTTTTAAATTTATTTCAATGAAATTGAACATAAAAATATACACTCTAAATATTTAAAACTTTACTTATATGTAATAGATGAGTTAAACAAATATAAATATTTAAAATAATAAATATTTTGTAATATTTTTTTAATAAAATCCGGGTTTTGGATTTATCAAGTGATCCCCAAGACCAATCCGACTTCATACCGGGGCCGGGTATTACCTGGTTAACCGGGCCCACATCACCCAAGTCAGGTGCGGGTCCAGACCGCACCAAACTACTTAAAGTAGAAGTTTTGAAAAACGCAGGAATCTCAACTCTCAGCAAGAACTATCACATTACACAAAGAGCCAATTGTAGGTTCAGACCTTACCTTTTGCTCTTGTTTCCACAGCACGTTCATCCCTGTACCTCAAATTCATTAAAGCATTTCCAGGAGTCGGCTTATCCGCCCAAATTGAAAACCGCCAAATTAGAAACTCTAGAAAAGCATCGAGCTCAGGTTCATATTGAAATAACATTCCTGGCTAATCCCAATAAATTTAAGAAACATAATTAAGAAAATCGTCCAAGTGAACGCTAATTCAACAATACACAACAGGTTCCTTCAGTAACACAACAAAATACCTTCATCAGAGAGAAGACCTTAACCAACTGTTCTTTTAACATGGCCGACATTTCAATGTCCAATCTTCCAGCGTCAAACTGATTAACCCTCGATATTGAAATGGGTATAATTGTCTGTCCAGATAACACATACATGAAAACCAAATTGCAGGGTTAACCTACATACTCAATAATAAATTTCATAACGAAACATATGATTTCTCAGCTGCCCAGAAAGCAAAATCAACAAATTTAGTCTCTGATAACATGCAAATCGACATACAATTAGCATACTCAGTCTCGATACAAGTCAAATGTTTCAAACCTTGCTACAAAAAAATCCATCAGTTAATTCAATAAAGATAAATTACATTTCTAGGGGGACATTCACAGTGCATTTTAATTAAGCTGAGTCAAACTTATTTCATAATATTCATCAACCAAAAAAATTTCCCACCAAAATTTTCCTATAAATTCACCACCAGAGACATGAAACACATAAATGAACAAAGTACAAAGCCCTAAAACATAGGTGAGAGGTAGGAAAGGTTAAGGGAAATTAAATAAACTTGAACAACAAGAGCTCAAATTTAAAGGGCAAGTCATATTAAGAATACCTGTTGAGAAAGAGCAAGAGATTGCCAATGAGGAAGCAGTTTTTGATATGTATCGATCCATTCATGTTGTGGTGGAGGTATTGAAGCCATTTTTTTAGCTGGTCTTTCTGCAGATGATACAGATTGCTAGGGTTTCGTCTAAAGCTCTAATTTCTTATTGATGAATTTTGTGAAGAGATATATTAAGATTTGCTGGGTTCAAGTTCTGGTCACAAACAGAAACGGTTCAAGGGGTGACCGCACCGGTGAATTTGAACTAAGTTGCAAATTTTGATCCTTTTTTGTTTTTTTTTTTAATTTAATTTTAAAAATTCGACAAGCTATGGTGACTATGAGAGATACTGAGAGCAATTTTTGGCTTGATCGGAGGGTAGTTTGGTCTTCTAACGGGATCTTGATTCCCAGGATGATGACTTCAGTGTACAGGTTTTAGAGAATCTCAATGCTCTTGCTCGCTCAAGCCATCATTGGCTGTTTCTTTTTCGCGTCACAAAACCCATTTAACGAAGACTCTGTTTTACCGAGTTGGCCCAATGATACGGCCCAGCCCAATAAAATGTTTTGATAGTTTAGTGATTCGCAGCCAATTCGTTAATGCTTGTCTAAAATTCAAATAAACAAGAGGTTTGTACAAACCATCAATTGTATCTCTATTGTTTTTTCTTTCGTCACTTTTGTTGTTCACTATTTTTGCCGCTCAAGTTGCTTGACCAACATTGATTGCTATTTTCAATTATTTTTCAACGAACCCTAAATAACAATATCATAGAAAATCAAATGGGGACGCTAATGAGATAATGATACGACTAAAAGCGTGTAAGAATATGAACCGTATGCTGATGTCTCACCTTAACGTGATCCATATGATTGGAAAAGTTATTATTATTTCATAATTCATAATACTACTTGAATTTACTAATCAGACTTATATTTGATGTAATAACAAGCTTACACACTCAAATTCTCCAAACTGCCCCCAGGAACCCAACAAAATTCCCTCTCAACCTCACTAGCCAACTCTCCTTCACCAAACCCCCGCAACCCCTTACTCAAAACCTTACCCACGTACTCATCGACTTTCCAACTACGCCCCACCCCACTTCTTTTCATCAGCCCATAAATCCTGAGCGTGGATTCCCTGGACCCAGTCCCAACCACGGCCCTGACTACCCTCGACAGACCCCTCCCATCGCCACCGTCGAACTCCTCCAACTCGCCGATTAAACGGTCAACCTCCTCTATCAAACCGTTCTTCGCCAACGCATTTATCAAATCAGCGAGCAAGCCCAAGTCTTGCTGAGGGTACTCTCTTTGGATGGTGGAGAACACGTGGACCGCGACGGCACACTCGCCCTGGCGGATGAGCTCGCGGAGGGCGGCGAGGAGGTCGTGTTTGATGAGGCGGGAGAGGGATGGATGGGTCGGGTTCTGTGGGTTCTGTCTTTGGGCGCGTTTTAAGTATTGGACGGCTTGAATTGCTTCCGTGCTCAAGATTCTGCCTTTGACTAGAGGTCCGCGATTGCTGCGTGGGCCGCACCGTACGGGAAGACGATGATGAGTGGTGATGATTGGTGGTTTGTGTTTTGGAGAGTGGCGTGACGGGAGAAATGTGAGGTTTGAGTAAAGAGAGGTCGCCATTTTTGCAAAAATTTGGTAGCAGAAAAAGATATCATAATTAATTTAGACAGTCTGGTTAAATCTCTAAGCGGCCCCTTAACTGTCGTATCTTCTTGCAAGGGTGAGATAATTTCAAGACGGTCCCATTTCTTTTTGATAATTCGCTTTTGCCTTTAAACTTAGTGAGAAGAGTAATGTATAACATGGGAAAAAGACATGTTGTAAGTACGTCGACAGCAGGATTCGAACCTGCGCAGGTGAAGCCCAACGGATTTCGAGTCTGTCTCCTTAACCACTCGGACATATCGACTCACTATTTTTTAGCAAAATTAGTAATTTTTGTTAAATATTAATTATATTTTCTTTTTCTCCTTAAAATTGACAAAACTGGGCGCACTGCACAAATTGCAATGCGGCATTCATTTTGACATCTTTAATGAGGCCCATTTAAATTGGATTAAGAATCCACAAGTCACAGGAGACTAGCCCCATTTTCAGATTGAAATATTGGATTTAGAATTGGTCTTTTTGACACCGGTCACAAGTACTTATGATACCCCTTTCAATTGAAATTTTCTTAAATTACCTAACACAAATTAATCCGTTTTGAATGAATATTCAATTAAACACTTAGATGAATTATTCTTTTGATAAAATTTTTATACTCACCCAATTTCATAATATATATTTATATTTTAAATTTTAATTGAAATCTGTCTATATGAGTTCAGAGTTATGAAGATAAAAAAAATTATATAATAATAAAGAAAATTTAAGATAAATCTAATATTTAAGGATTTGTGCAAATTTAAAAAGAAAATTTTTTTTGGGGGGTAAAAATTTGTGAAAAGATGGTTAATTTTAATATATGGATGTGTATTTTATCAAATAAATTATTTTAGTAAATAATATTTAAAAGAAGCATTATAAAAATTTAGAGGGGTTTTCAACACTTCGCAAAGCAAAGTCATTAATATGGCAACATGTTAAAAGTATATATGCTCAAATTTATGTAATATTTTATAATTTATATATTGCTGATTACTAATTTTGTTGAAGTTCATATTTCTTCATTTTAGACACATTAATGATTGTGGGCTCTCTATTTTTGCGAACCATTTCACATATGGTTTTATCAGTGGGATGGTATTGAATATTTATGTGGAAAAGGTAGTAGTAAAAGAGCCTGGACCTTTGTTAGCTAGCACTTGAATTTGCGGACGCCGTTCTGGCAATAAATTAGGCGCTGCCTTCTTAGATAAAAATGGGGGAACAGTGGCCCAATTACAAGTTAAGGTCAATTTTTTTTGAAAACATGATAAGATCAACTGCACAATATAGAGCCTGGACAAAGAACTTCCAAAATGATTGGCTTCTCATACGGTTTTGTTGCCACAAACATCCATAGCTAGAATGTGAGATTTCTAAAATATCAGCCTTTTTTTCTTTTTTTCAACCCACAGAACAAATGAAATGCAACTGCAATTAATTAGATGCCTTTCGGTTCAGTTAATTAGGACCATTGTTATTTATCCAAATGATGACATTTTGAATGAGATGGGTTTATCTATCTAATTTATTCTGCTATAGTTATCACAACATTCTCATTAAAGACTATTTGGAGACAAACACTTGTCTAAATTCAATAGTGGTACTGGCAAGATTTGTGGTTTATTTTGCCTGGAATATACATGCCACAACTTCTGATACCCGTATGCAATTATTAGGTTTCCATCATTTTCGTAATTAATTGAAAAGGCATTAAGGTATAAACATGATTTCTCATTAAATATTACAACTACTACACACATATATTCCTTGACTGGCACTTTGGTTCATTATTGATTTGCCCACATAGAATGATCAGACAACCAACTATTAGTCTGGCCTAGATTCTGGATCTGCAAATTCTTTTTGACATATCATCAGCACCTTCCCTCTAGGTTTAAAAGCTTTACAGTGCTTGCTTTATTATAGCCCTAAATTTCCCAGTATCAAAAGGTGAAAAAGGTCATCTTGATATTGAAAAATCTTTCTTAATGTACACCTCTTATGATCATTTTAATAATTAACTTCTATAGCCTGATGTATAAGAGCATTAACGCGTAACATATTCTTGGACAGAAAAGACTTCTATACACTAGAGAGAAAAGAATTATACACACTATCGCTTTATGCCAATTATACATTCACTATACAATCTGTAGACAGGTATTCTTCAAGGTCTAGCACTTACATCAACATCAGATGCCAATAATTTAAAAGTGATCAGCAACTCATTTTCCAATTCTGCTAGTTAGATTGACATTCACCCAATTGTGTAACGACAAATTTGGTAATTCTTTTTTATGATATCGTTTCAGCTTTTGGGACTTCCTGTTAGGAAATTCCCACTGAGATGAGGATATTGATCATATGTTAACATGGTAGGAGAAGGAGATAGGATTTTGCTTTTATGGTAATTAAGAAATAATAATAACAACTAAAAACGCTAGCTTTTCGCATTTTGGGAGGACCCATTAAGCTATCGTAGCCAATGAGAGTGGAATTTGATTCATTTCAATAACATTTGATGTGTGATTAAGGATGCACTAAATGATATACAAGTGTGTGCATGGACAGAAATATGCATTCAAGATTCCAATCAAGTATGCAAAAAAGCTCAGATTGTATCCACCAAGAAAAGGAGAAATGACTGAAGTCTCATTTGAATTGACACCGCAATGGAAGATGAAAATTGTTTGTTAGAGTACCCGTGGTTCTGGGATTAGAATTGTACGCTTTTTCTTTTTTCGGAATATATTACCGACTGCTGATATTACAATCAGTGATCTATCCAAAATTTAAGTTCCGTCAATTACGTTGCTCGGAAATCTACCCCAAATAACAGCAAGATATCATCAGTTGTTTCGCATGCCATTATGTTCATTCTCCCGCTGCAACATAATTAGGTTTCCATCATTGTCCTTGAGCTTTTATGACAAAACATGCTCTTTCATTGATCAAAATGTGACTTGTGGTTCGAGAACTTGTGGTCAACTGATTCCACATTAAATCATTATCTTTGAGCTAATCACTCTCTTAACCTCTTAAATATGTTACTCGTTTAATTTGTAATGTGATGTATAGTTGAAATAATACAGCTGCAGCCATGATGAATCGTATCAAGATCTGCTCTCTGCAAAATTAAAATCCTAGGAGTATCATCCGGCTTAGCTCAAAAAGGAAAACGAGACGTTTGGTTATAAGCATGTCTGATACGTTTTTTTCTTATTTTTGAAAAAAAATGGCAGAAATATTTTAGATCTAACTCCATGGAAGCTAATTTCTTGGGACCTACCATTATTGGCGTCTCCGCAGATTCAGCTTCATCAATAATTCAATTCTAACTAACAGTGTCGTGCATATTGATCAATCACAAGCACATGGAGTATCGCCAGTCCTGTGGGCTTAAAGGGTACATGAATATTGAAAAAAAAGAAGCCAAGAAGCCAAGTGATATCGAACACAGAGTTGGCCAAAAATTTCAAACTTATTGTTCGGTAATGCTGTGGCCCTCTGTGCCTTGGTTCTTTGTCTGCATACCTTGTTCTGATAAGCTGTAATATGCTAATATTCATTTTGGACCCAGAATTTGCAAATTTACAAACTAGTGTTAATGTGCTCATAATAAACAGGCTTTACAAGTTTTACAAACTAGTCACACGTGCACGTACAAGTTTTACTAATGGCTAATACATGTTCATGCATAGGATATTAACAGCTCCAAGAAGCTTGGATTGATTATATTATCACTTTTATTATTATTCTGAGAATTGCATTCTTAAGCTCTGCAACTCCGACGAGTAGCGATCAGATAAAGAAGAAAAAATAGCATAATATCTTTTCTAACGTAGCTAATGTTTGTTTTAATTTTCAAAGTGACTTGAATAGGATCAATCAATCAATAGCGTGTTGGAGACGTTTTTTCAAACGAATTTGGAACGGTAATGGTTCCAACATTATTTAGGAGATATGTTAAATAATTTCCACATGTCTTTGAATCAGAATTTTGTCTGTCTTCATATTGTTCATTGATGGAAACAACTCGGAGAAAGCTTGAACACTCAGCAAAGCTACAAACGAGTCCATTGTTCCAACTTTGAATTGGAAATATGCTTTCCGGATTTTACCTTATCCTAACATTTTATAACTAATAATTCAAGGCGTCTTGCCTGTTTCGTTTGGGACATGTGAAAGTTTTTCCAAATCATTAAAACGACCTGCCAAATTAAATTCATTCATTTGGCCACCATGACCATCATGACGACAATTCTGCTCTATAATTCAAGTTGAACGTGTCGAATTCTAAACTTATACATATTTTTATCTATTAATATAAAATTCAATCTAAATCTCAGAATTTGAACCCAACCCATTAATTCTGTATTACATTTGCGTGCGTTTGATAAGTCGTGTCACAAATGACCGCGTCTATTGGCTGTTATATCTTTGTTTCACTGCTCTTTTAGCTAGGGTTTGATAGTGCTCCTTATCAACCACAACTTTTTTGACCTTTTTCATCTCAACAAAGTGAGAATGTTAGCTTAGCTTCACGACAAAACAGAATTTTTTAGATGGGGACATTGGAAAACAACTTGAATGATGAAATCTCTTTAATATCATCCAGTTAGATGCAACTTGTGCTCACTGTAGCATTGGTGGGCAGCAAGTGAGACCCACCAGAGCATATATATCAACACTTTAAACACATGATTTATAAAAAGAAAAACTGGAAAAAAAAAAGACTAAATTTTCCTCAGGTTTGAAAAAGTTTCTGATAAACTTTATTTCCTTTAAAATTCGCTACAAGAAGTTGCTTTAAATTTAACGTTAAGGAATGAGGATTAACGATTACGGGGGTTGTTTTTCTTGGGTAGGGTTGTCAGTCAGGGACACGTGCCCTTAATCGTGCTTAACCTTTTATGTGGGCCGATATCTCGTGTCTGGCACATTGCCACATGGGTCCAGGTCCATATCAACGGCAATCTTTATCTGACTTTACACTTGTCAAGTCAAACAAAGTTGCGATGAGAAAGTCTCTCTTAACAGGTGTTGTACAGTCAAATAACAATTAAATATTTCGCGTAAAAAATTAAATTCTTTTCATTTTAATGGGGTTCATTTCAGATTTACTGGGGACTTGGATAGCATTTATTTTTTTAATTTAAAATTTGAATAGATTTAAATTTTTTAAAATTATGAATAATTTTAAATATAAAAATTTAAATTACATATTTATTTTTTATTTTTTAAATTTAAATATAAATAATATCTTTTTTTATAAAAAAATATCTTAAATATGGTTCTTTGATATTTACGTCTTTATAAATTAAAATAAAAAAAAATTTATTTTATAGTTTATGAAATAAGTTATTTTATAAAGATATTTTTAGAATATAAAATTTACTTATCATTCATATCTTTTTTTTATTTAGATAAAAGTTATAAATTCTAACTTTTTCTATTTAGATGTAAATATCTAGAAATAAGACATGAGTTATAAAAATAAATAAGTAAATTTAAAAAAAATATATAAAATTTCAGACTTTAGACATTTAACAAATAACCTCTTTGTCTAAAATTTTAAAGTATTCAACTTAAAAGACTAATCTATAAAATAAAGTAATATATTCTCTTTATAAATTTAAGTATCTCTTATTTATTAGCTAATATGAGGCACAACTCAATAATTTTTCTGCTTGAAGGAAACTAATATTAGATCTCAGTTTTTTCATCCATATACTTAAGTTATTTCATCACCGCATTTTCAACTATGAGGATTTGGCTCTATTATCAATTGCTGGGGAGTTTGGTCTATGATTTCTAAGTATACAACTTAAAAGATTAGTTTATTAGGTAAGGTGACTTATTCTCTTTATAAACTTAAGTATCTTTCCTTTATTAACCAATATGAAACACAACTCATCGAGATTATCATTTGTGAAATCATATTTTTTAAATATTTTTAAATTATTATAAAATTTTTATCTTTTTTTAAGAAGATAAAATTGTTTTCATCAACTCACTTTTTTTTTCTCTTATTCACTTTTTATTTTTCTCTTATCTTTTGAAAAAAAAAATGTTGAAGATTACGGTAACTTTGAGAGTATTCTAAAAATTACTATATCACGAGCGGATAATTTAAAATTTATTCTTTTAATATTATAGTTAAATGAATCTATTTTTCAATTTTTTTTTAATCTTAAACATAACTGTTTAGATGAGATCAATTGCGTGTGGATTGCACTACTGTTCCCACAAGAAGTAATCCTCATGGAGGGACCAAGCTTTTATTCTTTGCAATTAAAGTGGAAGTAGGCCTATTCAACTTTTAAGCGAGGCGTGGGAGACAAATGGGACACCTTGCCCATTCATTAATTCAACTTATTAATGCTAATGCTTGTCTTTGCATAATTTAATCTCAACAAATAAAAATCATATGGATAAGAAAAGAAAAAAAGGAATCGATCAATAGCGAGGTTACAACTCACCAAGGACGAAATATTGCAGAAAAAGACACGATTAAAAGAAAATAACCCACAAATCAGAATCATATGTTATGAATATACGACATGTGATTATGGTAAACAACCTAATTTATGGGTTAAATATAATAATGTGAAGATTGAATTGATCCCGGTAAACTAGTTTGCTAAAAGAAACAAACCCTAGCAACCAAAGAAGGTTCTTGAAATACTCGACGGAAGAGATGAAAAGTTAGTCACAATTAATGGATATGAATGAAGTTCACAATAAGCCATGTGGGTAAATAAAAGCGAGATGTAAATCGGCATAAAATAATAATAATAATAATAACAATAAACGAGGTATTCTTTTGGCCATAATTTAATTTACATTTTCGATTTGTCTATGACATTCTCAATTTTTTATTTTTTTGAAATCTCTTAACTTGATCACAGGAATATTTGAAACTCTTTAAGTTAGTGGGACAAGATTTTCTTTTCTGCATATAATATCTCTCAAATAAACTAAAGAAAATTACTATATTAGAGTTGTTTTAAGTTAGACGATTCATTACAGTCATTAAATCTAAAATTTAAATAAATATTGAATCTTTTAACTTTATATTTAATAAATGTAACCGATACTTTAAATAAGAACATATCTAATATAATTACTCTAAATTAAAATATAAATATACACTTATAGATCAAAAGTCATTAATTATACGATGAATAGGTAAAGATAGTTAAATCTTAACAAGATTTATAGAGATATGCATGGCATCTAATTTTTTTTAATTAAATATATCTAGGTATGAGCAGGTTCTAATTGAACATCACTTTTAATACTGTTAACTACCAAAAGAGTTATCCGAACTAGGAAACCTCAAAACAAGCTTACTCGTCGCTGTTACTGCTTTGTCTTTTATATCAATTGACGGAGCTTCAAATTAAATATAAATTACCCTTTAAAGATAAGTGCTTAGTACCCTGGCAATCATTTGTTAAAGAACGAAGAGCATCCCAACAATGTATCATAGTTTAAGTGCTCAATTTGTCCATCTATTTTGTCAAGGGGGAATCAAAATTAACCCAAAAATTTATCCTGAGTAATCATATTTTAAAGTTATAGTTGAGAGACACTATCATATCAAGGTGATTATAAGCATGCTCAACTTAGGATTTTCCACGAATTTGATTGGCCCATTCTGATCTCACTTTTCTTGGTGGATGAGACAACATCTTGTATGTGGAGATTATGCGCAGTTTCTGATTTTAATACTTTAATATTCAGATTAGTCTTTAAAGGGTATTTATTACTTGCTAATACACTATTTAATTGAAGTAAAAAGTTTTCAACGATGCTATTATGTTATTCAAGAAGCAGCCCGTCAAAAAAAAAAAAAAAGGAATGAGAATGAACAATAATGATTCGTGCCTACCTACCAATTCAATTCCTCATCTTCTGCCATTGAGTGGGCGGCTTTCCAAGTGATGCAATGTACCACAAAAAGAGGGGGGGAGGGGGGTGGGAATTCTTGTCACTTCTTTTTTTTTATTTGTTTTCTTACCATACATTTATATCCAATAATGATTACATTTTGATCAAATATATTTGTAGGGCATATGAGATTATTTTATATAAAAAAAAATGTTACGAAATGTTTTCAAGAAGCATATTATTTTATTTGATGCATACTGTCGGTAAGAAACAATAAAAGGAAATCATGGAATAAAAAGTTTCAATGGTTTCAACTTTCACCAGTGTAATTACAACAGAATTAGTGGGGTGTAAATAAAATGTACACAATACGATGAGCATGCAAGTTATAAGGAGATTCTAAAGTTCATATATAACCTCACATAATCATACAGATCTTATTATTCAAGTATTTTTTTGTAACATAAACTATTAGGAATCATTTTAGACCCCGAAAGTTTCGATTCAAGAAATAGAAAAGAAAATTAGGAGAAAAAACAAAGACTTAAATAAAAAAATACGGGCAAAAGACTTCGTTAATTTTAGTTTTCGAAGACCAAAGAGTAAAAGGTCAAGTAACTGATTTACCACGGGGGTCAACGAGTCAACGAGTCAACGATCTAATCGTGTTCCGTTGAATTCTTTGAACACCACCAACGAAACGCCGTTATGTCCCCCAACTACCATGACGCGTGACGTGGAATAATCTTATCCGTTTATTTTAAGGCTCGTTATACACCGTTGGATTTGGCACGCGACCCCTCTTTTGGTTTGCGCAATTATTACAGTGGATACGAGCGTGGTAACAAAAGATTCACCCCGACAATTCGCTGCAACGCGACAGTAAAGAATGATAATTGTCTGATTAAAATAGAAAATGCCAAAAAATGAAAAAAAAAGAAAGAATTACGCACGTCAGTTTAATTAATTAAATTAAATTTAAGGTTCCTTTTTTTTTTAAAAAAGAAATCTTTCAATACATAAATAAATACGTGTGACAATTTATAAAATTTTCGGAATAATTTATTTTAACATTTGACTGTTGACCTGTCACTGCATTTTGATTATTCATTTTCAGCTTTTTGGCAATTTCCAATTTTGCAGATTTTTTGGCACCATCCTGTTTTTTATTCAATTTCGAAGTGGTGCCCACGGAAAAAAAAAATGAAAATAAAATTCATTAAAAAAACTTTAAAGGAAAATCCCAAAATAGAAGTAATCAAAACAGAGTGGAAATGTTTGGTTTCAACTTTAAAAAAAAGAAAAAAGACAAAACATTTGGTCATTTGTTCTAATTTTGCTTTTCTATTCCCATGCAATTGTTCTTCCTCGCTAACTTGAACGGGGATTCGGCGTAGGTTAGCAAGAGGCGTCTAATTGAAAAGGAATAAAATTGTGCCCGAAAGTAATAGTGAGACAAAGAACAGTGTGTAAAAGGTTGCCGGGAATACTCAGTAATGCGTCGGTGCAGTTGATTTTAAAAAGGTGGTACAACAACAACAACAGCAACAACAGAGCAAATCCAAAGCAAATACAGAAAGGCATATTTTTTTATGTACCATTTGTTGTTTATTATACAATAAACTTTTATATATATATCTAATAATTTTTAATATTAAATGAAAAAATAATTCCAACACAACCCAAAAAAATATTTTTTTACTTTTTTAATAATTAATTACATGAATAAAAATTTTATGTACTTTTTATAAAAGCTTAACCAAGCTCGGCTTTAGAATACCTCTTGATATACTTTTATTAGAAAACTAATTAGCTGTTTAATTTACCGAATAATCATTATTAACTTGGCTAAAATTTATGTACATTAAAAATTGCCGAAGATACTTTTGATGAGCTAACTTTAGATTTTCAAACAAAATAATAAAGTAAGTCATAAAGGTAAGTTTTTGCAGTCCAAAATTTAAAAAAAACAAAGAAAGAAAGAAAGAAAAGAAAAGAAAAGAAAAGAAAAAGAATGATTCTTTCAAGAAAATAGTAAGGCTGTACGAGCCATGAACAAGTAAGTGGCAGAGTAGCTACAGAAAGGCCAAGGAACCTTCTTTTATGCATCAAAAAGACCATCACTTGCATCTGTTGCATAAATCTCCTTAACTGTCTCCAGTGTTGTGTGTCTCGAAGTACTCTATTTCTCATATTAACAATCACAACGACAACTTCTTTCAAAGTCCTCTTCTTTGAAGCATTTTTTCTGGAAAAAAAAGAAAGAAAAGAAAAAAAAATTGGTTCTTTTATTTTAGTAACCTTTGATGTCTACTACACCACTTGAGCATGATTACATAGGCCTATCAGAGTCTTCTTCAATGCCAAGAAGCTCTGACAAGCTTTCCTTTTCTTCCTCTTCTTCTTCTTCTTCAGCTGAAGAAAACTACACGAGTAGCAACAAAGCATGTCTCAATTTCAAGGAGACTGAGCTGAGGCTTGGCTTGCCGGGGTCTCAGTCCCCAGAGAGGAAACCATCGCATGGGCTGTCCCTTTTCGGCAAAGATATTGAGAACAACGGCAACAGCAACGGCAACAACAACACTATTGGGTATGCCGCTCCTAGCCCTTTGAAAAGCTTAGTCTCTGGTGCTAAAAGGGGTTTCTCTGATGCCATTGATGGAGCGTCTGGCAACTGGGGTTTGTCCATTAATGGTAAATCTGATGCTGAGTTGGGTAAAGGTGCTGTCTTGTATTCTCCTAGAGGTGGGTTAGATGATAAGTGCAAGATCATGAAGGAAGTTGACGTGTTGCCTCTGTCTCCTAAGCCAGTTCAAGAGAAGAAGAATCAGGTCCCCGCTTTAAACGAAAATGAACCTACTAGTGCCCCTGCTGCAAAGTAAGCACATCTTCAATTTTCGTTTTCTTTCTTGGGCTGCTTTTGTTTATAGCTATTACTCTTTTTTCTCTCTTTTTTTTATTGGAGCTTGCCTCAAGGGATTGACTTTTATGGCAAAAAACTAAACCTTGATTTTTTTTTTGTTTTGTGTATGAAGTTCTGCTTTCCTTTATGTATCTTTTTTACATTTTGCATATTTTTAATTAATCTTGAGTGTATGTGTCTCGTTTCTTTAGTTTCGAATGTCTTGATCGATTGATGCTTGTTCAATGCTTACCTTTTTTTTTTTTTAACTTATTATGTCTTTACTTTGTGTATAATTTACTACCTCTTTTTGTCAATTTACACGTTCCTCCGCTGTTAGTCTATTCGGTTTAGTTAGTATTTTATAGAAGAATTTCACTGAGCTGCATATAGAATATCTTCAAATGGAATAATTGGTCCTTCTTTCTCAACTGGATCACAAATTTGTTTTGTGCTATTTATATTTGTTCCCTTTTCGCTATTTTTGCATTTTCTTCTTATATTGTATTCATAGATGTATGAGCATAGTTCATGCGGATGCATTATTGAGACAAATCTTTTCCTGACAGAGCACAGGTGGTGGGATGGCCACCAATTCGATCATTCCGGAAGAACACCATGGCCTCTAATTTGGTTAAGAACAATGATGCTGCTGAAGGCAAGTCGGGATCTGGATGTCTCTATGTAAAGGTTAGCATGGATGGTGCTCCATATCTAAGGAAGGTAGATCTGAAAATCTACTGCAACTACATGGAACTCTCTTCAGCTCTTGAGAAGATGTTCAGCTGCTTTACCATTGGTATACTCTCTGCCTCTTTTTTTCTCACATATATGTTTCTATTGGCGGTCACACACAGATAATAAGTCAATCTGTTGTGGAAACAATACTAGTGCTGTTGGATCTCCATTAGTTAGAGTAAACGCACTGCCTTCTTAGAAGTATATGATCATGTATTTACTTTTCTAGGCTGTGATGCAATGGGTTTAACTTATTTGTGATCTTCAATTTCATGTGTTCTTGGAATTTCTTTCTTTGAATTACTATTTGGATTAAATTTCCATCATAAATATGCTATGGTGGCCCACTTGAACTATTTTTGAGCAACTCTCTTGCCAATATTGACTTTTAAGGCATAAGCGTCAAAAATTGGCATTTTATGGTCAAAGAGCTCTAGAGAATATTCATAAATATTGTAAGATATCTTACATGGGTTTCGACTTATGTCTATGATTGGTTGTGAATCAGGGCAATGTGATTCTCATGGTCTTCCAGGGCGAGATGGCCTAAGTGAGAGTCATTTGATGGATCTTCTCCATGGTTCTGAATATGTGCTTACATATGAAGATAAGGACGGAGATTGGATGCTTGTTGGGGATGTCCCTTGGGAGTAAGTTCTTTTCATCACTCATGGAATTTTTATGAATTCATTCCAAAGTCCTTCAATAAGTTCATGGTTAGATTTGGCTTCTAATATTGAGTTATTAAGTTTGTGTCCATGAACTGGACTCTACAGTTAGTTGATGTAAACTTGCCTTATGATGAATTTGACACAGTTGCGAACCACCAATTTTGAAGTTTATGTTAATCTAGAACCATTTGGAAAGGGGTATTTTTTTGCCCAGGGAAGTGGAGAATTCACTTTGTTGCCCTTGCACCGAATATACAACTGGGCATTGCAAATGTCAAAGTTGGTTATTAAATTTGATCTAAATCTTCCAATGCGATGTAGTACAGTTGGTTATTAAATTTTATAATAAATGCATAGTTGTAAAAGTACTTCATTCTAAAGTTATTGTTGTTTGTTGTCACAGTATGTTCACTGAGACGTGTAGAAGACTTCGCATCATGAAAGGTTCAGAGGCTATTGGATTGGGTATGTATCACTCATTAATGTACAGAGTGACCTGCTTATCTTCGACAGTTAACTTCCAAGTCCCATTGCGCTTATTCTTTTGGAGTCTAATGGGTTCAGAATTCAAATTAAACTCTTTGCTTAATATTCTATAACTTCATTTAATTTTTTGCTAGTATTCTTGAATTTGACTCTAGTATCTTCTTTTTTGCAGCTCCAAGGGCCATGGAGAAGTGCAAGAACCGAACTTAGTGTCGCAAATATCTTGAAAGACTTGAAAAGGGAGAAAAATTGTTTTTGTCAGAATCCAAAGACTTGAAAAGATGTTAGGCATTTTGCTCAAGGACCATATTATTATATATATGTTATCAAATGTCATAAGTTTGCTGTATTTAATTAGTTAATATGGGGAAAGCATCCCTCTAGACAAAGATAGCACTGCAGACATCCAATCTTAAGTTTGTTCTAGTATATTATTTTGTTCCTCTTTACTTTTCTGTGTATTTTTTAGTTTGTGTATAAAATATAAACGAATTGCTTGTTGATTGCAACTATTGCTGCTTATAGACATTTGTGTACGTAGTTTCCTTATTTTAAGCAGTGAAGATCAATAATTTACTCGCCAGTCTTCTATAAGAATCAGAACGAGGTGAGAGAAGTGGACTTTAAAATAGACGTTGTTTCAGTGGTCTACAAGTTTAGAACCAAAGACTTTTGTGCTGATGAGTTGTCGGTATTAGTGAACAATTAATTACCTTGTAAGATTGTTACTTCACACGTCATTTGTTTTTTGGTTTTTTTTTTTTTTGTTTTTGGGGGGAGGGAGGGGGGGTGGTGTGTCGTGGGGGAGTTGAAGGAACGAAAAGAAAAGATACATTGGTAATTATGGTGGAAACTGGAAAGATTCGGATTTGGGCCTTGGATGTGTCTGTTCATAAAGTACTTTGTAATGTATTTACAACAATAAAACAATTGAAAAAAGAAAAGAACCGCGACCCTTCACTCCAATCCCTCAAAACTTAAAAGCTGTACCATCCCCAATCTGATTCGAATGGAATTGGATCCCGGGATCCTCTTTTGTGCATTTGCAGGAGACCTTTCTGCTTTAGTGAAGGTACTTGATAAAGGTCTGTCCTTGTTTGGACCTTCATCTTCCGAAGCAACCAACTCTTTAAGTTAAATAGCAAAAGCGATTTTCCGCTGCCCCCAATTCAGGAGATGGACTAATCTTCCTCATCCTCACCTGCTTCCGCATCTTCCTGATTCTCTGACTGCCCCTTGTCCCGTTGTTTCTTCTCACCGATAGGACCTGGAGAAATAAAAAAGAGAAACAAAAACGGAGATGAAACTTGTAAAGGACCAAAAAAATGTATCACAGAATCTCTGAGTTAAATACCAATGCAGGAGAAACGACAATAATTAGCACCAAGATATCAACAGTAACCAACCGGTGTTTTACGGAAGAAATGCAGTTAATGCCAACATGCACACAGTAACTCAGATGGCATCCCTCAACAAATCAGAGATGTTGCATTCTCAGTACTACGCTTGTCAACCGATATCTTTAAAAGTGAACTAATGAAGACCGTGCATGGATGGCTCATTAAATTTAAGGAAATACAACTTTTTAAGTTGGCCGCAAACACCATGGGAAAGGGTGGATTTCAATCAGTGAGCTTATGTACATTCTTGACCTTGGTTCTACTGTTAGTTCTCCGTAATCTGACTTATAATTAACATAGTTCAGATTACAGAGCGCTGTAATCAACCAAGAGATCTGCATTGTAGCCCCAACCTCCCGAAGCTTCAACTAATTCCCAACAGAATTATGGCACAAACTCACTTTGTCGTTTTGATTTAGTTTGAATTGACTTGAAGGAAAATATTGATGTAACTCGTATAAATGAGGACACTCGGTAACAAAAGCACTTTGTCACCCATTCACAAGCTCACTTTGTCATTTTATGCTAACAGCTTTATATTCAAGAACCAACATCAGTGGAAGACACGACACGGAAGATGAGAACAAAATTATAGTGAAATAATAATAATAATAATAATAATAATAATAATAATAAAAACAGTTACATATTATAATCAAATTTATATTAAGAAACCACTCATGCATGCCGCATAAGTAAACATATTTTGTGTTGATTGATGGCTTCAATTAGAAAATTAAAGCTTCCTGGTACATTTTCTAGATATCTAATAACCAATAAATAACATAACACTATTGACATTTTGACTTGGCTTGCTTTACCACCAAACAGAAAAGTAAAACTAAATAAACAAAAATTAAAATAAGAATTGCTTGCATTTCGAAAACGAGCTATGCCGTAGTAAGAAACTGAATGTGTCTATCAGAGCTATAAAGTTTCCAAATTGAGTAATTCTTTAATGATGTAAATAAATGTAAACAAGAGGATCGGCATTTAAAAGAAATCGTTTTGTTAGGCATAAATAGCAGAGGTTCAGGGTTTTAATGCGCTATTTATTGCATGAAACAATACTTACAGCTGATGAATTGGGTGAGAATTGAAGACTTCAAGCCTATTACTCGACGAGATTTGAAGAAAATTGAATAAAATTTTAAAGAAATTCAAGGGCTCTAACGAAAGGGGTGAGGGTTTAAGGGCTTATGAAAGTGTGCGGTCATGGCTACGGCTTTTGGCATGACAAATTGATAGATTAGTGCCACTTCTCCTCAGTTTAAACCGATTTGTTCAATCCGGTCGTTAAACTCGTATTACTCAACTAATTCAAATACAAAATGCTGAGATTACATATTACTAACATCCAACATAAATTACAGACATCACAATCGATTTTTGATAGGTTACATCTACGGGGATGGAAATAGTAACATAAAAGAGAAAAGGCAATCAACAAGCATGGTGGAATATGTTAAAAAGAACTGCTCTCAAAGTATGTGATTCAGTTAATTTAATGAACAAAATAAAAACAATAATTCATGATTATCTCTAATCTGAACAGCTACAGCAAAATACATGAATATTAACACATCTCAAATTTTTTATCTTGTGTAAAGCTAAAAAAGGCGCCATTCTCATCTATTCCTCCCAAGTTTTTATGAGTCTTGTTCTGAAATTTGCAGATACACCATCTGGGTATATCCATTAAATACAGAGGTCTCAAGCCTCCTTAAACCAAGCCGCTGGAACAAGCCATAGCGGCCATCTTCAACAATTGGACTAGGTGCACGAGCAGGGTCATATCGCGTTTGATGAGTGAGGGAAGGGCCAGCCACCGGAGGCAGCTCCCAATAAACCTCTAAAATTGATTCAACATACCGGCTGTTCTGAAAATGTTCAGCATAGGAGATAGGCTTATTACTGTGGTTAAAGTTATCTCGCATCTCCCCTTTGACACCCCACCAGGTTTCACCCGACCCACATAGTTCTTCTACATCTACTGCCTTCTCCCAGAATTTCTTCCTTCTTGCTCTGATCCTTGCTTCGTCGCTATCTCTGAAGCAGCTATGGCCACCTCCTGGGTACAATATATGCAAGTCGAAACAAGTTTAAATATACTAGTACTTATCTCAATCCATGAATGTGATCCATCTAGTACATAAGCCCAGTAATCGGGAGAAGGACAAAGGTCAAATGAAATAAAATTGTGGCACACTTGCATCACTAATAACTGTTCACTTTTTCTGATGGCATGTCCACCATTAAGAAAACTGAAAAGGGTAAGGATTAGTTCCAACTATGGGAAATATGTGGGGACATTCCAATCACAAAGTCAGCGTCAATCAAACTTATTGGTAGCACATCAGACAAGAACTGCAGGCAAAGGAGAGGGCTGTAATGCAGATTAGCCAATGCTTTTAGACATGCCATTTTTTCTGGGCCCATTGGCAATGCAAATACATCTTGGAGACAAAATATCATACACTCCTCAATGGATAAAATAATCATCAAAATTGTTTGTAAAGTTCAATTATGTCAAATTCACTTCCTTGGGAGAGTGCAAACAGCCAAAGGAGAGGACCATAATGCAGATTAGCCACTGCTTTGAGACATGCCATTTTTTCTAGGCCCATTGGCAATGCAGATACATCTTGCAGATAAAATATCATACACTTCTCAAAGGATAAAATAATCATCAAAATTGTTTGTAAAGTTCAATTATGTCAAATTCACTTTCCTTGGAAGAGTGCAAATTGCAATTTATAGTGCAAACAATTCTGTGGAAAAGGAAGGGAAATTCATCGAGTTTATAGATTATAAGGTAGATACGTAGGATTTGAGGCAAATATTCATATGTATCCCATAAAACATTAAACAAAGATGGAAGAGCATGCACCTCTTATATAGGACTGATCACATATCTGCCTCAACGAATAATGGTCCCCAGTTCCAGTATCATAATTATCCTCAAAAACAAGGTGTCGAAACCCTGCTTTCAGAGCCTGTTTCAGTCTGCATGAAAGCATGAATTAAGGCAAATCCATATTGAAAAAATTTGATGAAGCATGTGTAAAACCTACAATATGTACAACAAGGAAGTGCAGAGGTTTCTTAACATGACATAAGCCAGAAAGTGAGTAGTACCTTTTCAACTCATTCTGATGGTCATCAAAAAAGATAAGGACTCGGCTGAGATTGCTAATCCCATGTCTCTTCATGACAGACCCCCAATCCATACTACCAAAATCCACGAAATCTTTTCCAGCAAAATAAGTACAGTTCTCATCAACATAAGCAGGACCTTTCTGTAAGTACTTTGCAGGATGCCGGGGTGAAATTGAAATAATTGGTTTGTCTAGCATAGCCTGCCGCAAAACCCAAGTTGAATGTCCCTTGAAAGCACCACTCTCAATCATCAGATCCGGCTTCAGCCATCGAGCAGTGAACCAAAGCCCAAAGCTGTGATCAAAACCCATCCCATACATGTTGTTTTTGATTGGACGAGTTTCATATATCGGCACAAATTCTTCCAAACCCTTGATTAAATCCTTGGTTGTCCATTCAACTGTCTTTCCATGTTTCGATCTGCCTTTTGACAAGGATAATAATTAAATGACGTACAATCTTGAATCTTTGAACAAAATAAAACAAATGAACCAAAAAAAAAAAAAAGGTTTTTGAAGACAATACACAATCAACCAAATTTCATCATTTCAAGTTGAGTGACAACCAAGAAAGGAAGTAGAAGTTAACCTAAAATATACACATTCATTCAAAAACTAACAGTGAAAGTAGTCAGAGAAATTTGGTTGATTGTGTATATTTTAGGTTTTTGAATGAATGTCTATATTTCAGAAAATTACAACTTTATAAACTATCAACATGAAATGAAGCCAAATACAAATCAGTTAATAAATATACGCAAATTGAATATTAATTAAAGTGTAGATCTGAATTCATAAAAGCTTTTTGGGTTAGAGACTTACACCAGGGAACACCGAGGTAGCCAAAATCCGACTCGGCGGCGTCTGGTTGGTAAAGCCCAGGCCCGATCCGAGAGAGTGGATCGTAAGGAGAAATACAAACGAGGTTACGAGAATAGTGAAAGATAAACGAAACGACACCGAACAAGGCGAAAACACAGATGAGAAGATAGGGTGACACATGGCTGACGCGGGAGAGATACTTAGATGCCAAGAGAGAAATATGTTGTCGTTTCGTCTTGGACTCGTCGTCGTCGGAAGATGGATCCGGAGTCGGCGAGTCGGCCACAGCGTCAGACTCGGCGGCATGGCGGCGTGAGGAGACGGAGCGGTCGAGCATCGTGGTGGCCGGAGCGGAGGAGCGCGGAGAGTGAGGGTGACGAAGTAGTGCTGTTGTGTTGTTGTTCATAGTGAGCGAATGACTGGAGTGACCGCCGGTCAAGTTTTTATTGTCAGCTTTATTTTAATTCAAAAAGAAAAATAAAATGATTAATGCTGGTTTTAAATTAATTAAAACAGGGAGCTACTAAATTGGAGATGCAATAGAAAATTTGAAATTTTTTTTAAAAGTAACCTAAATAAGTTTAAATTATTTAAAACTAACCATCAAAATATTTATAGCATTATTGGCCAAATGATTTTTTAGGTGATCAAATTATCCCTCTTATCCTCGTCCATCTCCCTCTCAATAATTAAATAAACTTCTCCTTCTCTTTTGTCAGTACTTTTTACAGCCAACAAGATTTTTTTGTTAGTCTATTCTCACTTTTTTTCTTACAGTATTTTTCATTTTGTGTTTTATATTTTATTTTTTATTGTGTTGGTGTTGTAATGGTGATGGTGGTTGGTATTGTAGTGGTGATGGTGATGAAAATTGAAATATTTTGTTAATGTTGGTGTTGGTGGCCCTTGGCTTGGGAGTGGGATTAGTGTTGGTGGGGGAAAGATATAGTGCACAACAGCTGCACGCTTTGGCAATTATAGCGCGTGATAGCCGTGCATGCTGTTGTGCGTTACTGCACACGACAGATACATCTGTCGCACTTGTCGTGTTGTGCGTACTCACTGCCTGTTGCACCAAGTTACAATTTGTAATTTTTTTTATTTTCTTAGATTTTATTTTAAAATCTTTTAAATTTAATAAATATAACAATTATTTTGATATAAATGTACTATTATTATCTTATAATTTTTACAGATATATGGCGAAATCTAAATGTAACATAAATGAACTAAGCATGATGAAATTAGCTTATGCCGATCATTTTCCTGGACGTATTTCGAGTATGTGTAAGTTATCGACAGTTGTAAAAGATATTCATAAAAACTTAATAAAGCGGCAGTTGAAAATGTTCAAGCGTGACATATTTAGACATTTCTTAGAGTACCAAAGCTTTCCATTCAGTAGTGTTATATTGCACAATATGTTACTTAGGCAAGTGATCCATAGAAAATTATCGGATAAAGACTAGTTATGGTTTTAAAATGGTGAGCATTTGATACACTTATCAATTGAAGAATGATGCTTAGTCACAGGATTTTCCTATAGTATAGATACTGCATTAAAAAATGCACAAATGGTGTATAGGTTATTGAATATATTTTGATGATTTGTTTTGCAACTTAAGTGTTAAGCAATTCAAATTAAAATTTGAGAAGTCAGATTTTAGGGCTATGGATGACATTGATGCACTGAAGAAAAGCTTACTGTGAAATAAATTTCTCATTGCTTAACTAAGTTAATGATTTAAATTACTTTCAAAATCGTCCATGGGGTTGTTTATCGTAGAAAAGGATATACCATAACCTTAAAATGCATTGATCGATAAAGACAAGAAATTTAAGAAGTGTCGATTCGAAAATTCAAATCATAAAATTAAAAAGTATAATGTTTATAGCTTTATGTTCTAGTTCAGATGCATTATTTAATTTTATTTTGAAGTAATTCATTTGTTAATATTAAATATTTAATGGTAGTAAAAATAACTTTGTCATTTTTTTATGGTAGGCTTGGATTTTTGAAGCTATCGGAGGTCTACCATCAACATGGATTGTGAAAACGAAGAAGAGTGTTCCTCGCATTATGTAATGAAAGCCCATGGCTTCTTAATGAATAAATTTTATTGAAGTTTATTCCTTTTTTTATGATAATTCTCATCTTATAAGTTCAATTTATTGGTAGAAGTTTAATATTACTTTTTAAATTACAAAAAATAAGAAGAATTAGAATAATTATGACTCTTGTTTCCTCTCTCTCTAACATTAAGGCAAAAGCAATGCTAATAGTTCCCTTTAATTCCAAGCACTAAGCACAACTATATCTTTTCTTTTCTTTTTTCTTGTTCTTTTATCCCAGCCATCTAATAGGTTTTATAACTTTTAAAGCCAACTTCGCTAATGCATGAAAAATAACAATACGAGTTCTTGCTGTGTGTTGCACATTTGCATTATCACTTGATTCAGTACCTAGAATAATTTTTGGGCTTTAAAGATGGCTTAAAAAATTTTTGGCTTGCTACTTTTCTTGACACCACTTTTTGGCAATCCAATTCAACTATCAGTGGACCAAATGTAGCATTTTCTATAACTTTTGTTTTCCATTTTGCATAAGCTACATGTTGAGTGTTAGAAAATATATATTTATAAAGGAAAAAATCGTCATTTTATACTTTAAATCTCACTAACATTGTTATTTTTATTTATTTAAGTATTTCGTTATTTAATTATATGTGTTTTATTATAATGATGTATTTTATATATTTTAGGGGCATTACGATCGTTTCACAATGAACAAGTGATCAGACAGCAAAACGGACTTTATATTTGGACTCAGGACGGTCGAAAACCTTAAAAGGAGCATTAAAAGAAAAAGTCACTGTTTACATATATGGTACTGTTCATACGTACGGTATTGTTCATGATACTGTTTATATATACGGACAGATGATGTGGTAACTACCTATGACGTGATAGTATTTGATTGGACGAATTATGTAATATTGACTGCTTATGTGGCGTTGACCGATGATGTGTCACGATCTTATTGGGCTAAATTTCTTATGTACAGTACATGCGCATACATGAGATTATTTACTATTCAGACGGTGTTATTGTTCAAATGTTGACTGTTGACTATTGAATGTTGACTGTTGATTGATGACGTGGCGTAATCCTGAGTGTCCGAATTGTTTTTAATCCGATAGTCACGATTCACTCAATGTATCTATAAAAAAGGGACTCCCCCCTAATTTGATACCCCTGAATTCATTTTTAAACTTAGATTTCTGAAATTCCTTCTCCTTCTTGTAGTTTCTTTGTATTTTAATAAAATTTTCTTTTTATCCTTAGTTAAAATATGAGTAGCTAATTTTCTTTTAAGTTTGGGTTGAAGGTGAAGTCTCAATATATTCTATGAGCTTAATTTGGTAAATTTACTTTCTCTTCCCCTCTAATATTTGTGGTTATTTTGACTTTTTGTAGATAAATAATAATAGTCTTGTCTAGATACCGCCTTGGTTAAACCGACACCTTAGTACAAGGTTATTATTATTTGGCACGATAAGCCCTTGGCAACATACTTATTGGAGAGTGGTTCATGAGGTGTGGAATTCCCCCTTATGATTTAATTGGTATTAATATGGAATATTTAGCCCATAGAGCATGTTGATGCAGATCCGAATACCCAAGTGCTTTATTATAACAATTTTATTTTTAATTATTTCTGCCATTTTAATTCACAATTTAGGATAAAGTTACCATAATTTAATTGTTCCCATTAAAAAAAATTAATTTTACACATAATTAAAATCAACCTTCTCGTGAGATCGACACTCGTCACCATTAATCTATTTTACAATAGATTCGTGAGCTTGCGAGTTCAATAAAATTTGCATAACACTACACTGCCATTGTGACTTCTTCAATGTTGCAGCACTAAAAAGTCTCCTTTATGGTCTTTAATAATAACTCCTTACCCTATAGTTTGTTCTTTTGACTAGAGTGTTGCGTCAACATTCACTTTAGACCAACCTTCAAGAAGGAGTTTCCAAGTTTGCTTAGTTATAGATTAATGTCCTGAATTTGCTTGCATTCAAGAAACTCTTCTATATGACTCTATTGTTGCTTTAGCTCTAGCTACTAATACTTGATAATCTTTTTGTTTTAAAAAACGAGAAGATTCTTGGAATGACAATTTGCCCAAAAAATTACCACAATTAACTTTATGTCTCTTTTATTCCATCTCTCTATTAAACATTGTAGAGCAATCAACATATCTTGGTTTGCAAGGCATTTAAATTCTTCTTTAAATTTGTGAGCTTCCATATATTTTGAGATGTTTATATTCAATCATTATATGGCAAACATTTTCCCCCTTCCTGCCACAATTTTGAGAATAAGAATCTTGTAAATGTTTCTTCTCATTATGAAAATTCTTCTAGTGTTTTATGACTTTTATATGTTTTCTCCTGTTTTAAGATAAGTGAAAGTGATGAGTAATGGCAAAGCATTAGAAGGTTAGCTTTTAGTAACACGTTAGAAAATTATTAATTTAAGTTTTTATTAGAAAATAAGATGACATTACGTGACCTAATGCCCCAACTCCCCTACTTTTCCTCCCATTTTCGCAATTTATAAGACATCAAAAGAACACTATAATCTACATAAATCATTATGTAAAAAGATCGGGCATGTATACCATGCACTAACTCGAATATAAGTGCTTTACTAAGTTGAAATGATCTTACATGTAGAATTGCTGACATTCGTTGAATCATCTATTCAAGAATTCTAAAATCATTATCAAATAAAATGAACAATCATGCAAAATGTACACTATGCTAATTTCCATAAAAATGTTCCAATAAATTGAAATGAACTAATATCTATGTGACATTATTTGTAACTTCAGCAATTAATAGTTGCTGTAAAAACAAAAGTACGAGTATATTTAGTTAACATTTTGTTGTTTTATCCTTATGTTATAGAGAATGCATGGATTAAGTAAGCCATTTATAATGGTGGAAATAAAAATGCTAGAAAAGCATATAGGCCGATGAAATGTTTATGATTTAAGGTTTTGATGTTGAATATAAGTTAGATCGAGAATTAAGTTAAGCTCTTCCTCATGTAATTTCCTTTTAAATTGTTAACTCCTTTTTCACTCTTACTAAAACCAATAAGGCATGATCATTTTATAAAGTTAACTTAAATTTTGCTCTTTCTTTAATCATAAACATTTTATCGGGTAAATTCTTAAAATTGACTAGTCTTATTTGAATTTTTGGTGGTGTTGTTTTCACCATTGCAAATGACTTATTTACTTCATATACTCTTTATAACATAAGAAAAATGTGAACAAAACATTAACTAAACACATTTTACTTTTGTTTTTATTATAATCATTGGTGGCTAAACTAATTTCACATATGTATAAGTTCATCTCAACTTAACTAAACATTTTTAGGAATTAGCATATTGAATATTTTGTATGATTACTTATTTTGTTCATTTTAATTGATATTGATGCTAGAATTCTTTAATATATGATGGCAACAAATGTAAGTAATTTCTAAGGTCGGGTGTTTCCTAGTTCGGTTTAGTTCAGGATCAAAACCGAACCAAACCAAAACTGATTGGTTCTAAGAATTTCAAACCGAATGCAAACTGAATTTTAAAACCAAACCAAACCAAATTTCAGTTTGGTTTGTACATTTTCTTGAATTTTACAATTTTAATTTAATCTTGCTATATTGTACAGCTTTCATTGATTTTATTGAATTTTACAATTTACATCTACACTAACTACCAACTATTGAACTATGCTCTACATATATAGTAACACTAAAAATAAGTAACCAAATACAAAGTTTTCAAGTCAAAGCAAATAACAAAAGTCCCAATACAAAATAGTCGCAATTCATAAGCACATCTAAATTTAATATCTATTACAAATCATAAGTCCATAACAACAAAAGCAAAACACAACAAGTCTACAATACTACATCGACATTTGATAAAACACCACCATTATCCAAGTCACAACTATAGCTATTATCCATGTCACTTACATCAAAATTCAAAGTGAGCCAAAATACTCAATAATTAAATTGAATAAAAGAAAGTGATATTTAATAATTAACAATAAATATATATCAATTTAATGACCTAAAAATGGTTTATGCTCAACTGTAGTTTTTATATTGACCTACCAAATTAATCGGTTGTTGATATGGGAAATTCTACATAAAAAAAATGGACAAATTGAACAAGGTTAATATTACTTAAAAAATAAACGTAACTTAAAATTAAACAAATTGTATAAGGTTGATAATAAAAAGAAAATTAAAATTAAAATTAAAATTTTACAAAATATACCTTCCGTGAGTTGATCCATAAACTTATTGTCTTCAACTAATTTATTTAGATATGTTATTATATCCACAAAAAGAGAAATTCATAACCAATTTTGTAACAATATCAATGCTTCAACCATGTCTAGAGACAAAGAGCTTTTGTATTGATCTAGTATATGACCTTTAGCACTAACAGCGAACTCAGAGACAATAGTAGATGCTGGAATAGCAAGAACATCCGTTGTTATACTTGTCAAGATTGGATAATTGGCGTTATTCACCTTCTAACATAACAAAATATCAAATTTAGTGTTTAAATTACTTTTTGCAATTTTTAAGTCTTCTTCATCAAGTAAAGATCCAACTCATTTGACAACTCTAGTCTATCTTCACTAACCACACTATTTTACTGAATTTGGAGAAAGGATCCTTAATTATAATATCATAATCATTATTGAGTGTTAGAAAGTATATATTTATAAAGGAGAAAATTATCATTTTACACTTTAAGTCTCACTAACGTTGCTATTTTTATTTATTTAAGTATTTTGTTATTTAATTATATGTGTTTTATTATAATTATGTATTTTATGAGCATCATGATCGTTTCACAATGAACAAGTAATCAAACAGCAAAATGGACTTTATATTTGGACTTCAAACGATATTGTTCATACGCATTGTCATCGTTTCTGTTCATGGATCGCTTTCGTGATTGTTCATGGATCTTTATTCACACATTAATCGCTCATATACGCGACCGGACCGATGATGTGGCAACTACCTATGACGTGGCAGTATCTGATTGGACAAATTATGTAGTATTGACTGCTTATGTGGTATTGACCGATGACGTGGCATCGACCGATGATGTGTCACGATCTTATTGGGCTAAATTTCTTATGTACTGTAGATCGATGACGTGGCATCGACCGATGATGTGTCACGATCTTATTGCGCTAAATTTCTTATATACTGTAGATCGATGACGTGGCAGTATCTCAATAGAGTAAAAATCGTGTGTACAGTACATGCGCATACATGAGATTATTTACTATTCAGACAGTGTTACTATTCAAATATTGACTGTTGACTGTTGACTGATGACGTGGCGCAATCCTGAGTGTCCGAACTGTTTTTAATCCGATGGTTACGATTCACTCAATGTATCTACAAAAAGGGGGCTCTCCCCCCCTAATTTGACACCCCTGAATTCATTTTTAAACTTAGATTTCTGAAATTCCTTCTCCTTATTGTAGTTTCTTTGTATTTTAATAAAATTTCCTTTTTTATCCTTAGTTAAAATATGGGTGGCTAATTTTCTTTTAAACTTGTATTGAAGGTGAAGTCTCAACATGTTCCATGGGCTAAATTTGGTAAATTTATTTTTTTCTTTGATTTCTGTGGATGTTTTAACTTTTTATTAACAGATAGTAATAATAAAATTATTACTATGTGGCACGATAAGGATTTAGCACAATATTAATTAGAACATGGTTTATAAGGAGTGGACATCCTCTCATGATTTAACTGGCACTAATAAGGAATATTAAGCCCATAGTGTATGGTGATATAGATTTAGATACCTGAATACTTCATTATAATAGTTGTCACTTTAATTTATTCTCATCATTCCAATTTAAGTTTAAGATAGTTTAAACCGTTTTCACCACAAATCTGACTACCTATTTAAAATTTCTATATGCAATTAAAATCTACCTCCTCGTGGAATCGACACTCGTCACTAATAATCTATTTTACAATAAATTCATATACGTGTGAATTCAATAAAATTTACACAACAAATAATGATTAAATTCAATATGCTTGCACTACAATAAACATATAAATAATCCTCATTTAACACTTAGGCATCGTTCCTCTAAGCCTTTCTCTATCAATCAAGTATTAAGGGTACTTTCATTTGAATTTGCATTGTCAATAGTTATAGTAAACACTTGCTTGATACCCTAGTCAATCGAACATTTCTTAAGTTGCTTTCCAATTGTCTTCGATGAATGATTATTAACAGTGTTAAAACTAATAATATTTCTTTATAAGTTTCAATCTTTGTCGACAAAGTAAGCTGTGATGATCATGTAGTTAGTTGTTGTAATGAAAGTCTAAATATCAGTGGTCAAAGATACTTTCTACTTATTTGCAAAATGATTATTAACAGTGGTCAAAAACTAAATCGTCTTCGATGAATGATTAATAACGGTGTTAAAACTAATAATCTTTCTTTGTAAGTTTTAATCTTTGTCAATAAAGTAAGCTGTGATGATCGTGTAGTTAGCTGTTGTAATGAAAGTCTAAATATCAGTGGTCAAAGATATTCTCCGCTTATTTGCAGTCAATAAACTCTACAACTTAGTTTTTTGCTCTAAATATATCTCAAGCCTATCCCTAGTAATGGCTCTTTCTTAGGGAAGAAGATATCTCAGAAATGCAAAACTACAAAAATGTCTAAAGCTCGAATTCTCCATAACAGAAAAAGGCAATTTGTCAAGAATAATCATTTTCACAGTTGCTCATCTGCAAGCTTTTTAACTAAATCCTCTTACTACAATTTCATCACTACTAACATCTTCAGTTAAAGCTATTTGGTCTTTTTGAAAGTCCTTTATTTTTTAAATCTTTCTCACTTATCAGTCTTTAAAGTGATAGTCTCATACCCAATCTTCCCAAATGTAAATTCTTGACCACGACAGTTGCATTTACACTTTGTATCATTATCTGGAAGTCTAGTGAAATATTGACACATTATTGATCTTGGAGCCAACTTTTTCCTTAGTAATGGCGGTTTGGATGATGATGACTTTACTCGCTTATTTCCACTTATGAAAATTGTTGTCGAATCATTTTCATTATCATCAACTTGAAACTCAACCTCTCCTCAAAATTGTTGGCTGCATGATCAAGGTTGTCTTGAACTCTTAAATAATTAGACATCTAAAATGAATAAAATAAAAAGAAATTAGTAGTATTGATTCTTTAAATGATTTACTTTCAATGAAAAAATTTAAAAAACTTTAATTTGCTTCACAATTATGACAACTAAATATAAATTTATTCTTGATTTTTTTCTATACAGAAATATTTATTTACAATTGCATGATTATGACAATTTAAATTCAACAAATTAAAATGATAGTAGTGGGATATTTAAGTAACTTTAGCCATCAAACAATATATACTTTCAATTTTAAAAGTTTGTTTTTTTTTCTCATTCATTTTCAAACTAAACAGAACCTCAAAAAATCTTTGCATCAAAATTCCAAAAGTAATTAAGGGTGTTGATGATTTAATTTTTATATATTAATACTCTCGCGATATACAATTATACATTTGTTTCACTTACAGTGGCCATATCCAATTAGCCATTATATTTACTCATTGTACTACTCCAATAATCAATATACACCAACATCAGCACAAATTCGACCCGCATAAGGCTAACTTCGACCAAAAAGAAAACAAACACAAACACCACAACATAAATAAATAAATAAATAAACACTTGCAATAGTGAAGACTAAGGACCAAGGGCTGATGGTAGGAGCCACAAGGTTTGGACCAGTGAGAAGGAGACTATGAGGTGTGAGTGATGAGACGATGACTAGTAGTTGACTGTGAGGTGTAAAGACTAGAGATGATGGCTAACTAGGTGATGGGTTAGGAAATAGCGACTGTGAGGTGTGATTGTGAGAGACCGAGCTTGTAACAATGTCACTGCACTTAAGGGGCTATCTTTTCGCTAATCATAAGGCGAGGGTGAGATCGCAGGAGATAAATAGGGCAACAGAGACACCGAAAGGCAAGAGCTAAGAGATGATAATCGAATTTTAGACTTTGTTTTAAGAAATAAGGTTTTGAAATTAGGATTTAAAAAAGGGTATTTGGAAATTAAGTTTTTTATATTTTTGATAAAAAAAATTTAAATAATTGGTTTGAACAAATTAGTTTTTTGATTTAGTTCGATTTTAAACCAAACCAAACGTAAATCAATCGGTTCTCATATTTTCAAACCATTCAATTTTTAGCCATAGAATTGAATTAAAACGAAATAATTTTTTTTTGTTTAGTTGGTTTAGTTCAATTTGGTTCTACAAAAACCAAACCATTTGCCCACCACTAATAATTTCACATATAAGATCATTTCAACTAAGTGTAACACATATAAGTGAGTTATGCATGGTATACATGTCTGATTACTTTTTAAATAATAATTTATGTGGATTATAATATTCTTTGGATGTTGAAACATTTAGTCATTTGATGTCATCTTATTTTGTAATAAAACTTTAAAGTAACAATATTTTAATATGTTATCAAAAGGTAACCTACTTATGCTTTGCTACTACTTATCACTTTTACTTAACTTAAAACATAGGCCGCGGTTGGGGGGAGGGGGAACAAATTCATGAAAACACTTGAAGAATTTTCATAATGAGAGAATATTGTGAGAAGGAGACTTATTAAACCAACCACAAGATCTAATGTGTTACCTTTAACATTGTGCTTAAGGTGAGGTATACCTTACTATTTTTTGGTCATTTGACAACACCTTCATTCCAACTAATGCTCAGCTAATTTTTTATATTTCTTTTACACTAAAATTTATTTTAAAATACATATATTTCATCAACTAGTGAAATAAAATTTCAAAATTAGCATCAAGTTTATAATTGTACGAAAGAAATTACATTTTGTAAAAAATGCAAACAATTTTCTATAATTTGCTTTAAACTAAAGGCTACTTCAAAGCATATGTGTTTAACCAAATATTCAAGTTGATTTCAAGGAATTTAATTTAGGGAAATTATTATTCGTATATCTTAAATTTATACTTTTATAAAAAATACTATAAAGTTCACAAAATATATCTACTGTTCACTAAACCATTAGTTACTGTTTGAAAATTGATGGAACTATAGTGAATTGATAAATTTATCCTTGAAAATTATCACTTGCATACCCTTAAAATCTCTTATTATCACTTATATACTCTTAAATTATCACTTGTATTATTGAAAAAAATAAATTATCCTTCTGACGTTATTATATTTAAATGGCAACTAACGGTTTAATGGACGATAAATATATTTTGTTAACTTAAATTAAACGATTAATATACCTTAAAAGTATTTTAATAAATTTGATAATAGAGTAAATTAATAATATACGATTGCTAATTTCACTTTAATTTAATCTATTAAAATTATAATTTGCTCTTGATGTAACCATTTGGTTTTGCCTTTTCATTACACGCACGCTTTTTGCTCGAAGGCATTCTGCATATGGTTTGACATATCCGTTGGATAAAATAATCATTTGCCTTTTCATTTCACACTTTTTCTCAAGGTGTTTTGCATGTAGCCCCAACCTCTTTCACGTGTTCCTTTTTTTTTTTCAAATTGACCCTATAAAGTTTCTAAACAGGATTAAATATATATTTTTATTATTATAAATATAAAAACTCTCCTATCAAATTAAAAGGCTCATTGATCTTTATGGGCTCTTTAATAACAAGAGCTAAGGTTATTATTTATATATGATTGAGGTACGTATGTTTTTCACTTTTGCATTTGCCAATTTTTAAAAGAAAAATGGATGCAAGGAAAGATAAAGTGGCTTATAAGACTGTTGAGGTTGGGAAGAAAGCTCTATGTAAGTTTTAGCTTAGGACATAAATAAATCGTGCTAGTCGGCAACCCAGGATCCGATACAACTTAATAGCTCTAGTGATCAGCGATTCCACTGAAATCTGAGTTCTAGCTTTCAAATTGGAATCTGAAGAGCCCAACAACTTTACATTTTCTTTGTCACGATAGTAAGTAGGTCCAGCAACACTAGCAGATGATTTCTCCTTAGTTCCACTCTAATTTTGATAGACTGGAAGTCCATATGGAAGAGAAGGTAAACTGAAACAGCTAACTTTGTATTTTGTGTATTATTTGTGTCATTTGTATGGGATATTTTTTTCTTCACACTATAAATACGGCTGCAAAGGGATTATAAGGATCATTAGTGGACTGCATGGAACTATTTCGATTGATGCTGATAAGCTAATCAGACTTGGCTAGATCGAAGTATCTAGATTTGAATTGGTAATAGATGTTGTCATTGTATCTAGACTTGATCTCTTTGTCATTGATGTAAGTTTCTTCTCTTTTTATTAATGGTTACTTTTATCTTCTAAAATTCCTTTAAATCAAATAGAATACAAATAAATGCAAGCAACTTACTTCGTAGTTTTATTTAGCTTACATTCTTGATAGTTATAAACGATTCTAACATTCTCTATTGGTTAGTGGTTATTTTTATGTTTTAAAATTCCTTTAAATCTAATAGAATACGAAAAAAATCAAGCAACTTTGTAGTTTTATTAGGCTTACCTTCTCCATAATTATAAATGATTTTGACATTTCTACGAGCTTTCCAATTGATGACCTAATCTATAGGAAGTTTGATAGTATTTTGTATGCTTTCATTATTCCTAGCAAGTAACATAGGTTGTGTCTGCTGGATACAGTCAAATGTTAAGGGCTAGCTTACTTGGCATCGATGACATCATGTAAAAATATGACTTCTTCGAGATTCAGTTGGAAGCCCAAAACAGAGATGATAGAGAGTCTGTTCATTTACGTTAAATAGATCCTTGACAAAATAAACACAAAGTCTATATTGATTTTGTTCTTTTTGATGTATCCTGATGATCTAGTTCGGAGCCACAATTCTTTGACACGCCTATCAAAATTATTTTTTTTTAATGGGTTTTGTCGAGAATTTTGATAAGAAATATTTATAATTGGTATTCTTTTTATTTAGATATTGTTGGATACTGCTTTCATAATTTTTCTTTTCAATGATCCCCACCTAAATTAATATTTTAGGTTTTCCATTTTCTCTATGTATCCATGGCTGGTGTGGGTCTTTTTATTTCCTTTTTATGAAATATTTTTCACACGAATCCGGCTTATTTCATCACTCAATAAGTACAAATTAAAACTATCTATTATCAACGTACATAAATTTATTACAGATCTATTTGTGTTTACTTCATCGTTAATAATGATATGTACTTGATTAGCCTATTAGAGTAATATGTTATTTATGTAACATTTACCCCACTACCTTTTTTTCTTATTTTCTTTAAATTTTGTCGTACATTTTCATTGATCAATCTCCATCAAATAAGTTTAATTCTTATTACCGAATGTCTTCTTTATTTTGTATTTCGATCCACGACATTATAATGTTTTATTACAGGAACAGAATAAAATTGCTAATAAAGATAGTCCATTCTCTAAAACAAGAGACTCAATGCACTACTCGAAGAGATAGGTTTTGCTTCTCTTTCTTTTTCAAAAATGGAAAAACGGCGGGGACAGTTTTTTGGTTAATGTTTGTTGAACAACTCTAATTGCGATTTTAATTATATTTACAACAGTTGCAATTTCTTACAATCAAAATTGCAATTGCAATTGCAATAACTACATACAGCTTTTTATTATTAATTCCAAATTCAAAATTTATTATTATTATTATTATTTCCAAATTCAACTAAAGAAACCATTACAACTTTAATTTCAATTGTAATTCTAATTACAATAGTTACAATTACAATTAAAAAAATAATTAAAATAACAATTGCAATGCAATTCCATCAACAGTTACAATCGTTAGTATAATAATATTTAATAACAGTTACAATAGCAATAGCAATAACAAAATCGTAGTTGTAACAATAATTAAAATAGCCATTGTATTTACAATTTTCTTAAAGATACATTTGCAATAATAATTGCAATCACGATCACAGTTACAATGGTATTGTTGATTGTAACTAAATCTATAAATGCAGTTATAATTATACAAAAACGATTACAATGGCGGTGACAATTACAATTGCATCTTCTATTATATCGGTAATTACAACTCCAACTGCAATTGCAGTTCCTATTACAATTACGATTTTAATTTCAATTCCAATTCTAATTACAATTTCAATTAAAATTTCTATTACAATTATAATTATAATTACAATTACAATCCCAAATTTCCAACCACAATATCAACAACTATTCCAATTATATTTACAAATTCCATTTCAGTTCAATGACAATTACAACCATTGAGTATTTCCAATTTAAATAAGAATTTGTACTAAAATAATAATCACAATTCCTAGTACTATTGCAATTATGATTTTTTCTATGATACTATATGAATTTTTATATAATGGGATTATAACTCTTTTTTCTTCTTTTAATTTGTAAAAAAATCTTTTAAACCAATTTATTGATGGGTTACAATATTTTTAAAGGATTTATATCTCTTGTTAATATAAATATTTTATACCGCTAATCCAATCAAATGCTGCACATTTGTTATATTTAAACATTTTTGCTAGATTTCCTTAAATTATTAGATTGAACCAACTTCGTCATGTATAAATTTTTGGGTTTACCATTGTATTATACATTATATTTTTCCCTTAATGACCATGAGTCTATAAAAAGGATGAATTATAATTTAAAGTATAGCAATAAACTACCAAATCTCTAGATGTTGCTTAGTTTCTACTCCATCAAGCATCCATTTAGTTTTGGGGTCATTAAGACCTATGTTCGAATCTCAACAACTATATTTATTCTTTCAAAATGTATCTGATCATTTGTATAAAATTATCCATCCATTGAAAACTGAAAACCAAAAAGCAAAAATATAAATTTAACAATACTAAGATTCAACCATTCATTTACCATATAAAATAAGAAATAATATACCTAGAGCACTAAGGTATCTTCATTAACGCCAGGTTTTATGATACCTATTCCAAGTCTCTTGCACATGAAAAATTCTATAATACAATAGAGATAATTCAAATACTTAATACATGTATAATATGTGTATTTGAATTTTCTATAACCACCAACTCCATAATTATTATTCAAAATAAATACATACATTCCATAATATTATTTACTTATTATATTATTGATATAACACCTCAGAGATATTCTAAAATTTCTCCTTGCATCTATATATTACACTCTACAATCTCATACTCCACATGGTCCAAATTAATTTTATCTAAGGAACTGAAGACTAAAGATGTCAGTTATAAATTTCATAGTATCAAATGTTGGCCTCGTCATCTAAAACGTGTGTTATTTAAGAGCTTCATACCATTCGGAGATGAAAAGTCTCTTGATATAAATAGCTTGATGAAGGTGTGGCCTAACCTTCCAGGTGGATCTCTTCGGCTGCATTTGGAATGGTGTTTCGATGTACGTGTTGAGAAGGCTTAAGATTTATTTATTTATTTATTGGTTTTATGAAGCTATACAAGCATGAGAAGTTGTTGTTGGTTTGGGTGGAATTGGTACAAATTCAGCAGGACATGCCATGGATGCTGCAACTTGAGAAGAGATTTCTTTGATGATATGGAATTTGTATAGGCAGAGGCTATATTTACTGGGTCAGCTTATGCCGCAGCGACCTGGGTGGTTGAAATCTCCATGATGCGAACACCGTGACGATGCTGAAGAATATGCCCAATTGTTTGACTGTAATGATGTACCAATTTCTCACATACTTTAGATTCTCAATTTTTATTGTGAGTTAAGCCTAATTCTAAGTTTTCACCAATTCAGTTAGCATTGAACCAGTATTTGAGGCCCACATTGCATCAAATATAAGACGTTAGTAGATATAACTTAATCTAATTCAATCGGGTGTGGATAATCAGTCCAGTGAATTTTAAATCATTGAAGCCCGTCTTTTTTAACCCAAATCTATATGCCAGAATTCTTGAAGAGGATTTTAGATGATGTCTCCCAGTTGTTATAACAAACCCAAAATACGCTCACCAGTGTCGTATGGTGTCGTCGAGGCTTTATATAAAGCCTTAGCATATAGGGATTGGTTCATTCTGTAAGCCATTATAAACTCTGCAGATTGCTTTGTGTTTGCTGTTTCCTATTTGTTTCCTTAGATCTTTTGTTTGTTCTTGATTGATTATCAGAGTGTTGTTTGTGATCTTGGGAGGTCCGGATTGATCATCTATATCATCCGAGGGTGGAGTGATTTCTGGGGAAGCATAAATTGGAGACAAATGCGTATTTGAGTTTGTTACAACAATTTCATTTCCTTGAACATCAGTGATGGATGTATTCATTCTCATATCTTTGTTACTTCAGAGATATTAACACATTTCTAACCTCAGCAGTAGTTTAAAAAAATAAAAGGAAAAAAAAAACATGTGTTCAAGCATATTGCAATCACGAGTTAAAGTCTTTTGTCCATCCCATTCCTTCGTACACACTCCATAGATTTCCTCATTCTCTTACATTCTAGAGCCAATCCTTAACCATATTTTAGATTTTAGCGTCTGAGTTTGAGTTCTATGATTTGTTCAATCACCTCACCAACCTATCTTCTGTCTTGGACCTTCACTGTGACTAAATTGATCACGTCATTTCCGTCGGATTCAACGATCAGATGCGTTGAAACACCGAACCCAATGAAGCCGAGGAGTTACCTTGCGGAAGGATAGGCCGCCCATTCATCAAGCTATTCATATCTAGAGGCTTTGAGTTTTAGCTGTCATAAAGCTCTTAAATAAAAGAGGTTCCAGATGATGTCGCCAACAGTTGACACTAAAAAATTTACAACAATTGGCATCTGTGTTTTTCAGTTCTTTTTAAAGCCACTGTATTTCAAGCAAATGCGAAATAGATCGTTTGACAATAAGGGGCACATTCTGCGCATGTTGTATAAAAAGCAAATGTAAACATATTTAGGAAAAAGATAAGACTTAATCCTAAAGATAATTCCTGATCAGTATTACTTTGGTATTACATTAGCATTAGTTGAGCCAAAAGATATGGGCGAGACTATGGTATGCCAATGTAGACAATAATCAAGATATTGGACGACCATGCAAAGTCCAGCAAAATGATTGCTAAATAAAAGATCAAACTGACATAAGAAGATTTTTCTAACACATTTATTTCATCTCATATGGATCAAAGAGTAGCAATATCAACGCTTAAGGGCTTCCCCAGCTTTGACAAGGTCTTCAAGTGCCTTTGTGATCTGTGCCTCATTCAGACCATCCAAACCAATGCCCTTCTCAACGCCCATATCTGTGTAGATGTGAAAGGTCAATAGAGGAGATGACAACATAAAGTTCCAAGTAAAATGCAGAACACTAAAGTGGCAAGGGATAAAAATGGGACAGTGTAGTGCAAAAATAAAGAGGGAGCAATCTTAATCAGTAATGAAATGTAAGTTGCCTGGTATGATGTTTTAGACACATAAGACTAGAACGTTCATCCAAAAATAAAAATAAAAATAAGAAAAAACATAACCAGACTTGTGCCCCGCAAAACGAACTTAATATTTTTCGAAACACTAACTTGGATACTAGGGGCCAATATCGTAAAATGAATACAAAGAGTTGGGAAATGAAATCTAACTTGGTTAAAAACTTTTGGTCATTGTGCAACACAAAACAACTAAATAAGGAGCTGGATCTTTCAAATTCTTGAATGTGCATCAAAATTTAACTCGGCAAGCCTCCAGAGGTAGCAGGAAACAATGACCATGTGCAGCATCTTGATTTATTTAATCATTAAAACATAAGAATTTTGTTTTTGTTTTGTTTTCTTTTCAAATGCACTCTTTTTTCAAGAGGAAGTGGGTACAGAAATTATTTAATAACTTTGATTACCATTCGTACCTAAAGTAGGAAAGTCTTTGGTTTCCGGTGAATGGACTTATACATCAGACATGTTCTGACCATTAGCACTCATTTCATTTTAATGTTCGAAAAGTTATGAGAAGATGGATAACTAGGACACAGCATACAATAGCAGGAGGATTATCCAAAGGTAACAGTTTCTTAGCTATTGGAGATGGTTGGATATGTAGCATATGGTGATTGGGACAAAAATCAGGCCATGATACGTTTCTTTGGCATTAGAAGCTACAATATTGCAAAAGAAATAAACAGCCACATACACTAAAGATGGCTTATGGATGATTCCTATCTAACATTAACTATGTTTTCTTGTTCTAGAAGACTCACATCAACAATGTTTTATTGTCTTCGAAGACTCACACAGCCCAAAGAACACAAATACTCTACCAACCTACTCAGATCTCTAAGAAGGCTTTTTCATCTATAAGATATTGAAGCGCTTTTATTTGACAGATACTTTCTTCTGGTTGCCTTGCAGCAAAAACAAAAGAGTTCAAAATACAAAATCAATTTCAGGTCTGGGACCTCTTTCAGTTGCAGCGATGTACAAAAATCAAATGAATATCTGATTTCATACTGAATGAAAGGGAAAATAGTAACCATGTCTAACTTAATGAACACAACATCTACTCCTTTCATCTTTAAACATGTCACATAAATTCTATTGTTTCTTTTTGTTTTATTCTCAAATACACCAGCAGTTGTTTAGACATAGAAAGGCCAAAACAAATTAGTGGCAACATGGAGTACTTGTTTCTCTCTTTTCAACTTTTGTATAATACCCTACCGCACCCTATCCTCAGAGAACCAAAATCAGATCCAAGACCCCATATACATCCTTGGAGAAGTTAATAGTAGAAGTCACTAGGAGCACCTATGATATTGAAGCTCAATACCATATCAGTCTGACATTCAGAAACAATATTGTAGATAGGATATAATTAGGCTCTAGCCTACAAATATTGAGTGAACTTTCTATTGCAATATAAAATTTTCCAGCAGAGAGACATGACCATAAGGTTTTTGAAAAAGCAAAGCAGAGAGAGCAAAACAAGAAAGAAAAACAACCTTTGAATGCAAATGTATAATGGAGGAGAAAACAAAAAAGGACATGAAAAATACAAAGAGAAGAAAGAATAGATATACCATATCTAGCCCACAGCTGAGGCTCAATCCCACTGCACTCACGAATCAAGATAGGAAGTTTGGGGTTTAAAGTCTTCAACTCCTTGTAGTTCTTCTCCACAAATGATCTGCAATTTATTTTAAACTTATGAGAAAACTAATTAGTTTGTAGTAGTTCTTTCTCACGGATTGATTAGCAATTATTAAACAAGTTTATTGCTAATTATTACTCAAAAGTTATAGAGCTTCCAAAATTGGTTAACATTATTAAAACACCAAGCACAGAAATAGTGAGTTTCATTCAGTAAACCTTTGAGTATCCAATGCATAGACTGCCTTCATTCTCATTTTCGACTCCCATGAATATGATAACACACACAAACACACACACACACACACAAAGAGACCGAGGTATAAAATTAAATTTAACCCTTAATTCCAAATCCTTGGATATCCCACGAAATGCTACTGAAAACTAACAAACTAATCATAATACGAAGGTATCCCAATTCCAAAAATCGTTGATTTGAAGAAACTGAAATAATGCTAATTCATTTTTTCTATCAATCAAACAAATTCAAGAGTAAAGGGTACACGCATACCTAGTGGAGGAGCTTGAAGGAGAAGTCTGGCAGAGTAAGATCCTCAGTTCCTTCATGCTCCGAGATAATTGTCCTCTCCATGCCATCTCTCTCTCTCTCTCTCTCTCTCTCGCTCTCGCTTTCGCCTTGAAACGGACGAATAAATTAAAGGGTCTACAAATAGAATTTTTGTATTATTGGGCCTTGAATGAACCCGACCCAGATACGCGGCCCAAAAATGTTCTCAGGGTACTAAATATTCAAAGAATTTATTAGCTTTTACAAACAATTAACTTTTCACTAAATAATACCTTTCATGTTGCTTAAGACTTTTAGCAATATTTGATAGCTAAGGGTGTCTTAACAGAAACAATATATTTGAATACATTATTCTTGTAATATATACGGATTCTACTTGGTTAATTTTCAGTATCATTAATTCCTAATTAGGATATCCAAGTCCCACGGATTTAGAAATTATGGGGTAAAATATATTATGTATATTAGTATATTCAAGAATTTACTAGTTACCCTCTATAGTTTTTATAATAATATTCCATAACCCTTAATTGCAACTCTCATTGACAAAATCATTTCGATCACCAAACAAATATTTTCCATTGAAACTTTTAACATCAGGAGGTTAAGAGGAAGAATAATGATAATAACTTATAAAAAGTTAAAATTGCAGAATCAAAAGTACTTCTAGCAGCTAAGTAACATGCACATATCAGCTAACATTTACGTTAGGAACCCACCAAACTATGAAATTCATTATACCATAAATTATTAGACACCACCATATATATGCAACCAATTCTCTCTTCAAATTGCACTGGGAGAGAGACAAGAGAAGCAGCAGAGGGAGACAACAATGGCTTCTCTAGACTCTCCAAATCCATCTTTTGCCATAAGAGACACAGCAACAACTGCAACAGAACCAACAAGCACGTTCATGAGAAGCATCTCAACAAAAGAACCTTCATTCTCTACATTTCCATACTCACCACCTCGCTTTTCCTCTCCGATAAGCCTCCACACTTCTCCTCTTTCCTCTCCTTGCCACCCTTTCAACGCCACCGCTGGGGCGGCCAGCAGCAGCCCAGAAACCTCATCATCGTACCGTTGTACATCTTCTGTTCTCAAGAAAGACGGCCAGATACAGTGCATAGCTGCAGCAAATGGGTTTATTTACACGGGCTCTGACTCAAATGTGATAAGGATATGGAAGCTGCCGGAGTTTACTGAATGTGGGCGGCTGAAGGCGAAGACAAGTACGGTGGTTGCAATGGCGGTGAGCCATGATAGGGTTTATGCTGCTTATGGTGATGGCAAGATTAGGGTTTGGCGTAGAACTTGGGATAATGGGGTGAAGCATGTTAAGCTGGCAACGATTCCGAAGAAAGGTGGCGCTGTTCGGAGCTTCATCGTCGGCAAAGAAAAGATGGTAATGTGATGTTAGTTACTATATGAAACTTTTAATTGTTTTGCATTAATGGCATTATTTGTTTTGTCGTTGAAATACAATTGTTTGTGTGAAAGTGATGATGATCATGACCCGTATACTAAATAGTTTTCGGAAATTATAACACATGGTTTAGGATTTAATAATTACCTCTTGTTATAGCATATATATATGGATTTCCTTACTGTGATATAAGAACTAAAATTAACAACAACAACAATAATAATAATAATAATAAAATATTAATTAAAATAATTCCTTACTTAAACTAGTGTTTGTTTGAATCAAAATTTAAGTGTGAAAGAGAGTATTTTCACAAGAGAAGAAGCTAAAGCACTTTGACGAGAAAAGCGAAACTAGCTAGAAATATTATTAATTCATGAATATTGTGACAGGGAGAGATACCGGCCTTCGCACGTAATTTATTGAATGTCGATAGATGTTGGTAAGGTCCCTTGTGACCTATTAATGTCAACTTCCCAGACACAAAATCTTTAGTGAAATAATAACAGTAGAGTGGAAAAATAGTAAAATTTAGTGACGTGGCATAGTTGAAGTTAAATGCTTCTAGCAACTAATTGAAATAGAAATGAATATGGAGATATAAAGGCCTAAGCTTTTATTGGCTTTTGTTTACATAAATGATTCAGCGGCCCGTTGGAAGAAAATTTATTTGTGTTATGAGAGAAACAGTTCATAATTTCAATAATGGGGGACACGCACCAAGTTGTTATGTGACAGAAAAAGAGAAAAAAAGTTAAAAATCTTTCTTCATATTTAATATGTTTAGACAGAAATTGATTGAAAGTTGGAGTTATTGTGGCTTTTTCCGAGGCTTGGCTGAAACATGAAATAATACAGCCATGCAACTAATTTTTCAGTTTCTTGGTGGGCTCAGTGATGGGAAGAGATGCTTCCCATAGTTGCATTAATTCTCTTTGTTTTATTAATGGTATATAATATTTTAATAATCAGTTTATAGGTATTTAATTAATATTGCGCCAGCATTATATAAATTTTAAGCGACCAAGAATTGGATTATATTATGTTTTATACTAATGTATGTTTAGCAGATGAAGCATATGGGGCCAATAACCTCAATAGCAATCAACGTTTCTGATGATATCCTATATTCAGCTTCCCTTGATAAAACAATAAAAGTATGGCGGATAAGAGACTTCAAATGCATTGAGACCATCCAAGCACATTCAGAGCCAATCAATGCTCTAGTTGTGGCTGACGACGGAGTTCTTTACTCAGCCTCCGATGATGCCACTGTCAGAGTTTGGCGTCGTTATTTCTACAGTGAAAACCACCTCCACACGCTCTTTTTAACCCTAACAGCAAAGTATTCACCAGTAAAAGCCCTAACCCTAACCCTAGATGTTGGGTTGTTGTACGGTGGCTGCACCGATGGCTACATACATTACTGGCATAAGGGCTGGTTCTCGGGCCAACTGCAATACGGTGGTGCACTTCAAGGTCACACTCACGCGGTGATGTGCCTTGCTAGCGTGGCTAATTATGTGATCAGTGGCTCTGCTGACTCAACTAGTAGGGTCTGGGCTAGAGAACAAGATGGAAGACATACAATACTAGCAGTTTTGGTGGGACATAGAGGGCCAATTCGATGTGCCACTGCATTTTTAGGGCGTTTTGGGGAGGAGGCTGAGGATGAATATTGCACAATTTGCACTGGCAGCCTTGATGGAGTCCTTAAGACGTGGCGCGTGCGACGACCGAAAAGTTCTTGTGGGCATTTGAATAAGATTAATGGGCATGAGTATTTTGAGCTGCAAGAAGGTTAGCTTTAGTAATTAAATGCATATTGGTGGAAAGAAATTAGCGTAGATTAGCTTCAGTTTAGTTTAATTGTTTAAGTAGGGATTATGTAATTAATTATATGGTTTATATGTAATTAATTATGCTAGGAAGAATTAAAGTTAATTTTCCTTAATTTTCTCGTAAGCCAGATAGCTAGCACCTTTTAGATGAATATTTAGGAATTGAATTAATTATTCTTTGCAGTCTCTTTAATTTATTAGCAATATATAAGAATTATGTTACACATTCCAAATTTTATATCTTAAAAAATTATCTCAAATAAAGTGATATTCATTAATTGAACGATGAGAAAATATAATTAATTTACTTAAATATTTATATTATATTATTAACACCTAAATAAAAGACACATCATTGGAATGAAATTTAACTAACACACACGGACACAAACATACAAATGCGCCAACCCGTGGACACACGCACACACAAATAAACAATCTTCAATTCCTACTGTCACATCTCAACCATTAAAAGCTTCTTATTTCATGATTTTGATGCTTCATAATTTGAACAATTGTAAATTGAATTCGATTCTTTGGCTGATTGCCACACTTTGTGTGTAATTATTTTAAGGAAAAAGTTAATTACCTTGACTCTCTCCTTAAATTGCTCCCCAAAATGAAACGCACTGTTTCATTTAAAATGAAACGCAGCGTTTATCATTGTCAACTCACCAAATTGAAATCACACACACCAATTTGCAATCTCAGCCTCCCTCGAGTTCTTGGAAATCTCTCAACCCCAATTGTTCCACCTTGCTCAGAACCACTTTGTTCTTTTGAATTTAGTTATGATGACGTTGTTGTAAGGAATAAAATTTAAAAATATTTCTGGTGCATGTCGATAGCTAGATAAGTTACCTTATGCTAAAGCCCACGTACAAATTGAAACGAACCAGCTCAAGATTCTGTACTTATGGTACTGCAGGGAACAGATACAAGGTTAAAATATTTTAATTTGAAATGAACCAGCGTACTCGGGTTGGAAATGCTTCGACTAGAGCTCCATTTTTGTAGAAGTGGAAGAGAGGAACCGACTGCATCATTTCAAGGTTATGATACATTCAATGGAGGACAATCTAGTAAAAACAAACTCAGAAATGCTTTGCAGACTATTTTAGCTTTCAGGCATATTTCTTTCAAACAATGTTGAGAAGAAGCAGAAAACTTATAAAACGCAAAGGAAAAATTTTTGTGCAATAACCAGAAAAGAGTTTGTTAAAGGAGAATGACAGTGGGCAATTGAAAAGGATTGAAGGAGAACAAAGTTAATTTGATATCATTGAAATGCTAGTTATGCAATCTAAAAAAAGGGATGAATTGAGTTTCTAAAATTTAAATTAATCAAATCACAAAATAATTCAATCTAATACCTTAATGAAATTGAAAACAATGAATTCAATAATGCTAAAAAAAAAAAGTAGGGAAAGAGAGAGCAAACACATATATTTTTATGTGGTTTGACAAACCTCGCCTACGATCACACCTCCAAATAAATTAAACTTGAAAATTTTACTATCTAAACCTTCCAAGACTTGAAGTTTATTACAATTGATTTCAATGTGTTAATGAATCTTTATCCCTTTAGCCAAGTGCTTTCCATACTTATACACTCATAAGTTTCATAAAAATTAAAGATTACAATAAGCAAACTCTCTTCAAGAGTAAATGAACAAATTATAGTATAATAATAATTCAATCTATAATGATTTACAAATTGGAAGGTCAATCTATTATGTATAAACTTGTTTTGGCTTGTTGAAGATCTTAGAAAAAAATTTGATTTGAGTTTACATAGTTTTGACTCAAAAAATAATCATTATAGGCAAACTCTAGCGTCCAAGTGACTAGCCTCTATATTATGGTAGTTAGTAGCTTACTACAGTAAAATTACCGTTAAATTTGAATTTTACTACAGTAATACTATTCACAAAATTATAATTTTACTCTCAATTTTTTATAATTATACTATAGTCTAAAAACTCATAAAACTTTACAAAAATGTCTATTTTTGAAATAGTTTGAAGTTGCTACAGTACAATTGTTCACAAATTAAAATTTTACACAAAATATTCTATAATTATACTATAGCTCAAAATGTCAAAAATCTTTGTAAATAAGTCTAATTTTTGAATTTCTAAATAATACTTCTCACTCCCACAACTTTCTGAAAATTATGATATGGTCAAAAATATTTCTAATTTTGTAAATAAACCTAAATTCATATTTAAAATAATACTTATTAAAATTAAAGATTGCAAAACTTTTTCGTTTTAGTTTATATTTTGAAAATCAATTAATTTGTATAAAATACTTGATTTATGATTATAAAACTTTAGACTAATGAAAAATAATGATCAATTAATTAAAAGTTTGAGCTTTACAAATGCTAAATTAGGCATAAATTAAATCATACCGATTTTATAAAAATTATTTGTAATAATAAGTCTGTTGAGTTCTAAATTTTATTCTTGATTGAGCAGTTATTCGTTGAGTGTTATGAACTTTATTTCGTTTGCAGAAGTATTATCCTTCTAAGAACTAGTGAGTATGTGAAATACAATAATTATAAAATCAACTAAGAAGCATATTTGTTATCATTAAAATTACATAATATATAGTCCTTTAGACTAACAGTAATGTGCTTTGAAACAAATTGAAGGTTGAAGGAGATGACACCGTTTTGGCTGAAACATTTGCTGAAATTAGTCTTGCCGCTAAAATTAAAAAATTTTAAGTTTACAACAAAACAACGTCATTTAGGGCGTTTTCAGTGTTTGACTCAGGGTTTGACTTAGGAGAAATAGCAGTGCTATTATTTTAAATTACCAAATTACCATGTAAAATGTATTAAATTGTCTTAAAGTATAACCATGAAGACTGAAGCCAGCATACAACATCTCGATACATATGTGAAACTATCAAATAGCATGTGTTAAATAAGTAGCAAAAGCGAGTCTAGTGAAAATCAAAATCAATGTCCCGAACGCAGTCATTTTCATTGTTGGTGTTCCTAGGATTTGTCAAATAAGTCCCATGTGCTCAGCACGTGAGTCAATCATTTTGATAACAAAAAATAATACCGACAAAGGTAGCTATAGAGTTGAGAAAATTTGACACGAGTTGATTACCTAATACAAATACGACACGAATAAATGAGTGTAGATCATCAAATTTAATACAATTATTAATGGGTTTAGTTTGGATTAACATAATTTTTTTTCTTGTTGGGTCACAGATAAAGTTTTTTACCTATTTAATTAATCAATAACACAATTATATTTTCTATTTTAAAATAATTTACTAGTTTTTATTATCAAAATTCAAATATTAGAGATGATTTTTTCTTTTGTTTTTATTTTTTAAAAATATGAATATAATCACAATGTTTTATTTATAAAATTTTATATATATTGAGAGCTTTAATAATGTAAATGTGTAAAATATTCATAGATATGTATGTTTTATAATATCGATATATAATATTATTTACATACATATAATTAAAACTTCAATAGTGTAAATATGTTAAATATTGATAACATATATATTTTATAATATCAATATATAATATTATTTACATATATATAATTAAAACTTCAATAGTGTAAATGTGTAATATTTTGATAGATATGTATATTTTATAATATCGATAAATTATATATGTATATATGATAATGTATAAATATTTCATGTAAATTTTATTTAATATGCAGATATTAAAAGGTTATCAAGGAAACAATTATTTTTCCATGCTGGTTTTAAGTTTCAATACGTCGGCATGATTATTAAACGGGTAGGATTTAGATCGGTCAAAATTTGACGCGACGTGAAACTAACCGACACGAATACGATCTAATGACCCGTTTTGCCAGCTCTAGGCAGCTGCAGCTCGTCATTGTTATGGTTTTGTGAACAGAGCTTCATAAAGTTTAGCTGATCGACACCGGACTTCGTGAGGTAGATTCTAGACTGTAGAGAGAGAATTTGAGAGAGCTTTTCTTCTCGAAGTTTGTTCTCTGTAGCGTTGTAAACAATCTTGTAACCTTACAGCGACTATTAAATGAAGCAACAAAATTCTTTCTTGGATGAATGAAAGTCACATATTGACTGAACCATGTATTTCTAAGACTCATACTTGCTAATTAGAAATTGTATGCATATTCGGGAATTGGACTGGATCTTTATACTGAACCCGCAAAAACCTGAAGAATAATAAGTTAACAGAATAATTATAATCCATATAATCCATCTCACATAACTGAGAACACAGGTATCTATATATGCTTAAGTACTGATCAGGAGAACCAATTCACTTCTTCTAAAGTATTAAAGCTATATATTGTTCTAGAATAGAGGTGTAATTTCTGCCTCAAAATGAAAAAGAAACATATTTTGTTGTTGTCAAACAAACAAATAAGCTAGGCACATGTATACGTGCATGCATGCCTGAGCTTGCATTTCATGGCTTGATCACTAGCTAGTGCTGGCGCATTTCCAATCCATCATTTGAATCTTCATTTCGCTTAGAATTCTCCTTCTTCAACAAACGACAAATGGCATAATGAAGTAAACGCAAGCCGCAAAGAATGGCAATGATCACCAAAGCTGATACAACGTAGTCGTTGATTGAACGATGGGCACGTTCGCACCCGAAGAAAACTCCGAGCCACACCATGGCTGATCAAGTTGCAGTATTGCAGCAAGGCGTCTTACATGTTCAAGGAGATATATAATAAATGTACGAGAAGAATTTTGTCTCTTAAGGGCTTCTTTGTTTATTGTTCAAGTTTCTTTGGGTACTCTTCAATAGAGGGTAGCCGGCTTTATTTCTTTGTCTTTGAATGAGTCTTTTCTGTTCACTTCTTTGTCAAGTATGGTATAAGATAATGCCGAAGGCTTCTGGCTTCTGCACTAATTCCTATATGGGAAATTAAATTTAAACCCAGAAAAAAAAAGATTTATTCTTTTTCTTTTTTAGTTCCTTGAATCGATCTTAAATTTCCATTCAATTAATTTTACATAAATTGTAACATATTATTTGATGGATAGTGAAAACTGAGTAAGCGTGAGACAAATTATAAAACCAAATTGCGATATTATTATATATGGAAAGCGATTTCAAATTTTTTAATTTAATCAACGCATAAATTACTTGGGTAAATATTGTTATCTAATTAACCAATAAATTAAATGCTTTTTCTTGATGAAAAGTTATTTTTTTTAACAAATAATAAAAGTCATTTTGTTACAAAAAATAGAACTTAGTTGTAGCGTTAGTCTCAAAAAAAAAAAAAAAAAAAGAGTTGTAGTGTTTGATTGAAATGTTAATAAATGAGCTGCCCGGATTAAACGGAAGCCCAAGTAAATGGCCGCAAGCAAGCAAATAAATTAGCCATTCTGCTACGATGAGTCATCACCTTCACACGTGTGAAACAGTTCTTGTTTTCAAGCTTTCTCACTCCAGCGAGCAAGGGAGGGCGCTCAAATGTTAAATTGCGGTTGCAGGGCTCTCTCCCGGTACGCTCATCAGTTCTGTCCAGTTTCTTTGAACACCTCTAATCAACCAAAAATAATCTTTAAACACGTCTAATCAACCAAAAATAAACTATCATATATCTTTATTTTTCTTTTCTGGGTGTTTCTGGTTATTGAATTTTAGCTTACTGTGCTTGTACCATGCAGAATTGACCGGGTTGACCGTTTGCTGAAGTTTACCAGTACTTATGTGAACTCGAGGCCGCTTGATTATTCTCAGGTTTCAAATATTATTATTTCTGATTGTTAATTAATGTATTGCTTATATGTTACTTTATGAAGTTATATTACTTTTTTTTTCTGAGAAGTGAAGTGGTATTACCTTATTTTGTGAAGAATAATACTACAATTTATATAGATTATTAAATACCCTTTTCTAGTTTTTTGCTGTTTGGCCATGTTTGCTCTTTGATTTGTTGAAAGATTGACAGAAGAGAGATTATTTGATTATGTTTGCTCTTTTTTAGTACTTTAATTTCTAGAATCCATTCTTTTTTCAAAAATGACCCAAAAAAAAAACTTTTCAGTTTTCCTAGATAATTATTTTAATTTGTACATTCTTATTACCATTGCATGTAAGCATCTGAATTGGTGATTTAGAACCATATGCCTGTTGTTTTGCTCTTATGACAGGGAGGCTGTTCTTATTATAGTTTAAGCTGTGACTGGAAAATGGGTGGAGCGATAGATAATCATGGAGCTTTGTACAGGAACAAGAAGCAGAAAATAATTAACCCTGTGTGGAGGCCTGTGTCTACTCAAGCCAGTGTCAATGAAGGTCTTTGGTTTTATTCTTTCTTTTTTTGTCTTTATCAACGTGATCTATGATACTGTTTGCTATCATAGATGGATCATTTGTTGGATTCTTTTATCTGCTAATCCTTGTCTAATGGTCATAGCAATGCTGCACAACTACACAGTGCAAACAAACTAGCATGATTGTGGACTTTAAATGAGATTATACCTATAACCTGGTGACATATTTCTTGATTCTCAAACTGGAAATGGCTTCTTTTTCCTCTCATATTTCATTCTCCCTCTGCTTGTCAGTTTTTTTTTCCCTTTTTGTCCAGAAAAAGAGTTTGCAGAATTTCGGATATGACCTAAGTTCAAAACACTGACTGTTAACTCATAATCAAATTCCATGTGACCTGGTGAAAGAATTACTCGTTTTGTGATTTCTTTTTTTCTTTTGCTTTCTTAGTGCTTCAATTGCAATAAATATCCTGTCATTTTAATAGTTTTTTATTATCACTATACAATATTTATCTCCTTTTGCAACATTGGATGGTGTTCTGCAGATTGTGGATTGGCCTTTTATGTTAATGTACACTGGTCACATTGCAGATATCATATTTTATTTTGAACAGTTGATTTTTTGTACAGATCGACACTGAATTTTATATTTCACTCTCAAACAGGCAGTTGATTTAATAATGCGATTTTTGCTGGTTTAATAACACTTGATATTGCTGATGGGACCTTTGATGTCCATTTTTAGAAAGCTTGGTAAAGGACGTGTCTGAAGATGGAAGTCAAATTCAAGAAATGCACTGCAGTATATCAGGCAATGTTTCAGATGCTCAACTGGACATGGAGATTACTGAAGCAGTGAATGAAGGAACTGACTTGACTCCTAGTTCTAGTGCCTTGCTGGATGAGATCAAGGATGGAACTTTGGAAGGAGAGCCAGTGCCTTCAGTAGAAAAGCATTCACTTTCAGTTGAGGTATTATTTTAATTGTTGGGTTTTGGGGAAAAAAAAAAGTGGGAAAAAATTGGACTGTCAGTAATAAGCATCAAAATGAGACCCATCTGCTCAATGTCTGGATTTTGTCATTGTTCCTCTTGAGTATAATTCAGCTGGCCCTTTCCTTTCTGTTTTGCTATTTTTGTTAGGCATAACTGGCTTAGTATGAATGAACCACATGCTTTTAGAGATCTTCTAGGAAACCATTTTCATGTATTTATTATTTATCAATGATCTGTTTTTACCAAGACATGCTTGCTTACTCGAAATGGCAGCTGAATCTGCTGAATGTTGCCTTTGCTTAATTCAGCACATCTTCAAACAATTAGCATGATAGTAAAGGGTATTGCGAAGACCATGTATAGGATAATGTTAAACCAAAGTTCATAGCTTTGATCTCACTTTCTGTGCTTGATATGCAGGTTGGTGCTTCTGTAATTCGTTTTATTAAAGGAAAAGAGTAAGGAATTCTGCATCTAAAACTCTTTTAGGACTCAAATAACATGTAGGTTCCTTATTTCTTGAATCTTCCTCTTCCAGAGGATCTACACAGAAAAAAATTGAAAAGGAGATGGGAGTTAAGATTATATTGCCATCATCCAAAAAGGAGGACTCTATCAGTAAGTTTTCTTGGTCTTTGACAACAAATTTAAATCTAGTTAATATGTTGTTATTTAAACAATTTTTCACGATATATATTTTGAGTTTCAGGTATTCTAATTTGAAAATCTTTCTTTCGGTTTCTAAAGGATCTGATTGTTATCTGTATGCTATTGTATTGCATTTTTTACTTTTGTTGTAGTCATTGAAGGCAAGTCAACAGATAGCGTAGCTAGAGCTTCAGAAAAGATACAAGCTATAATTGCTGAGGTTAGTGACACATCTTTATGGTTTATTAAAGTTGTAACTGCTTGGTGTATATTATTTGTTGCTGAAAAAACTCAAGTACTAGTTTACTGGTTAACCTTTACTTTCGCATACTTTTTGTCAGTATTGAATTGTTCCATGCCTGTGGAAAATTGTATAATAGAGAGGGATGGGTAGCTAAGGTCAGTAATAATGCCTCAGCTATTGTTTATCAGGCAAGAAAAATATTTTATACTGGCAATAGAAGAATCCGGTTATTACTTTTGTCAGCTACTCAAGTATTCCAAAGGTCCTCTTAACTTCTTGCTAGGGATTTTTTCCCATTATTTAACATAAGCTTATTAAGAGATATTTCATAATATATAGAGCCTGTGATTATTTTACTTATTTTACTTTCCTATGTAAGTCCTACTAATTATTGTTTCTTCCTCTTTGATATCTTGCTATCAACAAGATCTTAACATTTCTCTTGTATCACAGGCAGTCAAAAGTCCAAGTCTTGACTACTCTCACTTTGTATCTCTCCCATTGGCTATACATCCTGAATTGGTTGATAGGCTTGTTAATTTTCAAAACAGCATATTGGGAATTACTGATGCATGTCTAGATGAGAATGTGGGTAGCGAATCAAATGAAGATGCCTCTGACAGTGAAGAAAAGGAGCAACAGGTAGACCAAGAACATAAAGTTGCAGTTGAACTTAAAATAGGCGACAACAGTGAACGTGTTAAAGTGGATATAACTAGCATACCTCTTGTTAGTTATGAAGCTAAAGCATCCAGGCCTTCCACTACTTCATCTGGTGAGAACCATTGTATGTTGTGATGCATTAATGCTTTAAATCTGCACAATCCTTTTTGTGGTATGTAGAATCTACAGTTAATCTGTGGGAAGCGGATATAGATTCGTATATGCTCAACTAGAATGGTTATACCAACAGAGTACTAAGAATTTTCGGTTTGTTGTTGGCTTCCCTTTTCAATGAATCGAAGGCACACACGATGTGATTTGCAGGTGCAAATGTCGCATGTTTGTGATGGGTTTATTCACATATGTAAATACTGTCTTCCTAAAAAATATATTGACTGTCATTTGCATTAGTACTTGTCAATGACATCAGTTCTCTCTCTTTCTTCAACTGACAAAAAATCTCACTGTTTGTGATTTCAAACAGACTTGGGAATTGACAAATCCATATTTATTAAACCAAAAACATTTCACTTAACTGTACTGATGTTGAAGTTGTGGAACAAAGACCGAGTTAATGCAGCTACTAGTGTCTTGAAGGTAAATTCTATTAAATTATATATTTATTAGTCAATAGTGGGATTCTTGATAGTCTAATTTCCTCTGTATTTTCCAGAGTATTTCCTCAAAGGTGATGGATGCCTTGGACAACCGTCCTCTCTTTGTAAGACTAAAGGGACTGGTGAGATTTTATTCCCTTTTGGATGCAGCTTGTAGAATTTGTTAAGTGCTTAATGCTTATTGAGTATGAGGTGTTAGAGGTGCTGTATCTGACTGTATTAATCTATGAGTCCTTAATTGTCAAAGTTTCTAATCCCTAAGCGTAATTTGCTTTGAGCTTTTTAATGATGGCATGGAATTGTATGATCTTCTGTCAAGAGGGAGAGTGGGATCAGTGTGTGGAACTGTCTTTTACCTGCACTGTGTGTGTTAGCTTCTTTCCTCAAGAGGGTTAAGGGAGGAAGCCACTTATTATTATTACAGTGTTACTTGTTTAGGATCAACCTTTATGTTTTTTCAGGATTTAATGAGAGGTTCCAAGGATAAAGCTCGTATACTCTATGCACCTGTGGAAGAAATTGGCGATGGTGATCGACTTCTCCGTGCATGTCGTATCCTGATTGTCTTTGTTTTATTAATTTTTTTCTCCACTGTGTGCTTCACTTATAATTAAAGTGAAACCATATTACATCGTTTCATTAAATTTAATTGTTATTTTTATTCAATGGAATCTTTTGAAATTTCTTGAACCATCGTAGAAGTCATCATTGATGCATTTAACGAAGCTGGACTTGTTTTCCGCAGAGATTATAACAAAAAGCTAAAGGTAGAGTATATGATCTTCTAAAATACTCACTTTTTGCCTCCAATATGTTTATCATGTGTGATTCTGAATTTTGGTATGTTATTATGTATTCGCAATTTTGAATTAATAATATCTTGATACTATATCTTTCTAGTTTCTACTACCTGTTCAGTTGAGTTAGTGCATATTGGTTGATGAAAATATTTCCTGAATGATTGCATGCTAGCTTACCTACGTAAATTGATTGTATCTGAATATTATAATTGATTGTATCTGAATTACATAAATTTTGCTTCAATTTCCCTTTATTTTGTATGGGTACTGTCACCATATCAATTTAAATTACGGTTTCTAAGAGTGATAATTAAACTTCTTTCTGTCCCAAAACTGTAAGCCAGTTTTAAAAATCCATATGCTGAAAGGGAATTATATTTTAAATGTATTTCTTACCATAATTAGTCCCTCAAATTGGCTACACATTGGATTTAGGCCTTTTCATTTTAATTGTTAGATTGCAGTTCGGTTTGAAGAAAATTATTGCTAACAGTTGGTTGTTTCTCAAATAGCAGCTGCATGCCACTTTGATGAATATAAGGCATAAGAAAAGGTAAGTCCCATTTTCCTCTCCTCTACCCCAAGCCCACGCGGCCCCTCCTTTTACTACTTATTAACCATTTGGTTTCTCTTTATATCTGGTTGGGCTGGTAAGTGATTCTTAACTGGATTGTGCAGGAGGAAAGGAACAAGAAGGGTTGATTACTTTGATGCACGAGATATTTTCAAGCAGTTCGGATCCGAGGAATGGGGAGAGTACCTCATTAAGGAAGCTCATCTTTCACAAAGATTTGTGTACGATGAAAGCGGTTTTTATCATTGTTGTGCTTCAATTCCATTTCCTGAAAACATGCAAGTAGACTGATTCATTTAAGTTGAAGCTTCACCAGTGGGATTCAGTCTGTAGATATTCTCTTAGGGCAATGAAGCCGATGTATTTAAGTTTTTGAGTTTAGCTTCTGAATTTGTGAACCTTGTGCTTCACATCATTTATATTACTGAATAAAACAGGCTTTGAACTTGCTCAGAGACAGCAATATTTACCTTTGATGCTCATTATAAGTAGTCCATTTTTGCGCCTACGCTTGTTGAATAAGATAATTTTTTGTTGTTACATTTGATAAAGTGAAAGTTGTAATCAATGTGTACTCTTGTTCAATTTGTTTCTTGAAAGATTCTTGCATCAAGTAATTGAGGAAAAATAGTCGCTCTTAACATTAAATCAAGGAGGAAAGCAGTTCAATAAAATCACTTTTGTCGGAAAATAATGAGGCTTGGGTTGGCACTTTTTAGACTTTCTGTGCTCTTCTCTGTCTGTGATCTCTTTTGTTATATCAAATACTTTCTCAAATAGCCCATGTGTCTTAATTTACCTGATTAGAGTGAAGTGAGAAGTGATGCAAATGCGTGCATCATTATGTTCCAGTTAATTAAGCTAAAACAAAGTAAGGGGGAAAAAAAAGTTCACAATCCCTCCACTAAGTGACCACCGATCCCAGTCCCACCACAACCGAAGGAAAAGTTATTATCAGTCACCCTCAAAAATGGAATTGCCATGATTTTATTGTCCCTTGATAATTAAAGATCTTGGACCCCAGCTGTGCCTTTAATAGTTTATTTATGTGGAAAAATTTGGATATGGTCAGTGCTCCAAGCACACAGCAGAACATGGGCGGTAAAAAAGGAATGAGAATTATTTGCAGCATCCAATGATAATGTTGAATCATACCAACATTCTCAAGGAACATCATTAAAAAACTCTCACACCAACGTAAATAGAGGAGGCAAAATTAGGTATGAAATGCATAAAGAGTGTAAAGTTTTTAGACTATTTCGTCATGTGGCAAATGCCATTTAATTTTTTTTTTTTTTTTTTGAAGGAGAAGCAATGTAATTCGGTATACAACATCCGATGCTTAAAACTCAGAGATTTGCACAAAGTAAAAAATTAAGCTTATTTCAAGATGGCAAATTCTCATTCATTTTGGTAGGTATTGCCATTAAGATGCGGAGACTAAATTTGGCATATGACAACCTCAAAAGACAAAAAATGAGAAATCAGCAGTGAAACTTTTGGCCAAGTGTCCAAATTTTATCAACCATTTGAAGTATTAATTATAGCCAATTCACTTTTTACAGCCACCAACCTTTTAGCCTGTCCAAAAAAGACGATAGAATCACATAGTGGATATACAAAACCTCTTTACAGGGAAGAAAAATTCCAATAAAGAATTAAAATCAAACAACCCAAATTTTTAAAATCATTGATGATGATACAATTCATCAAAACCACCTGTTTTTGCAAAGTTTTGCTTTGTAAACCACCAGACAAAAACCAGAAAAATTTCTTAAGATTCCTTGCTATCATCTCCATTTCAGCCGGCCACCTCCCTCATAATTCGAACCCGAAGCTCGAATAATTGTATCTTAATTCTTAAACCTCACTAATTTTTATCACCAAAGAATCCTATCCACTCATTTAGTCATTTTCAATCTGAAAGACCGATTTTGCTTATGGTCGGTGCATATATGTGGTCCAAATTAAATGGAGCCAGTGATGACTTCACTTGCCTCCATTTTAATGTCATTTTTTTATTTGGTTAATTGCTCACATGACCCCATCTCCCTCTGCTGCATTTCATCACTCTCTCTTTGGCTCACATGGAATTATAATTGATTTGCGTCTAGACATTTCCATTAAAGCACGTTATTGACAGCTAAGACTTCAGCGAGAATTTTGATTGGACATGCATGTATGGATGTTCTTGATCTCTTTCCATAAATGTTCTCCTTTGATGCCCATAACATGATACTATAAACAGTATTATATTATAACAACAACATACATGCAATTCTACAACAATAATACAGTATGAAACTTATGAACGTATTTAATAAGCACCTTATCTATCTAAATAACAATCTTATAAAACTCATGTCAGTTGTAGGTTTTATGGTAGTATATATATACAAGTGACCTAGAAAAGGGTTTTATGCTCTATCAAGATAAAAGCCTATCTTCTTGTTCTTTATCAAGACTCGAGAATCATCTTTTCTTTTCTTTTTTTCTCTAGCTCTTTCTTGATCAACAATGGCTATTGCCTTAGGCCGCTTCGATGATTCTTTCAGCTTAGGCTCCTTTAAGGCCTATCTTGCTGAGTTTATCTCAACTTTGCTCTTTGTTTTCGCCGGCGTTGGCTCGGCCATTGCTTTCAGTAATCTTCTAGCTTCATTTTCTCTTAAGCACTTAACAACTTAATTTATTTTATTCTAATATGAACCAACCCTAATTAAGTAATTATGATAACTAATATACGGCCATGCAAATTTGTTATTGTGATTTTGTTTTTTTTTTTTTGGGGTTTTTGACAGACAAGGTGACAGCAGATGCTGCACTTGATCCATCAGGGCTAGTAGCCGTAGCTATTTGCCATGGATTTGCTCTATTTGTTGCGGTTGCAATTGGTGCTAACATCTCAGGTGGCCATGTCAACCCAGCCGTCACCTTTGGACTGGCTCTTGGTGGCCAAATCACCATCCTGACTGGCATCTTCTACTGGATTGCCCAGCTTCTTGGCTCTATTGTTGCCTGCTTCCTCCTCAAAGTTGTCACTGGAGGCTTGGTATGCTTCAAAATTTATTCCACATTTATCTTTTTGGTTGCGTTATTATTTTCAAAACAATGCACTATTTTATTAATTAGAGTAATTTTCCCATTAATCACAAAGTCACCGGATTCCATCATATTAAAATGGATGATCTCTTCGTATTGAAAGAAGCAGAATTTAACTCGAAGAGGATGACAAATTTAAGTCGGTCGTATCATAAAAACTAAAACTTGGCGAGGCAAAACGCAAACGATCATAACTTTTTCTTTCGATCCCCCACGTTTTTCTTTTTGTCCCACGATTCTTTTAAAAATAATGCTACTTTGTTAGAGCAATTAAGGGAACCGTAATCTCGAAAGGGTGATAACATAAAAGGTAAATAAACTTGAGGGGGCAAGACTTAAACCATCATAACTTGATTTTTGTCACGTGGATTGCAGGCAGTTCCTACGCACAGCGTTGCTGCTGGAGTTGGAGCCATTGAAGGAGTTGTGATGGAGATCATCATCACATTTGGTTTGGTCTACACAGTCTATGCCACAGCAGCTGACCCCAAGAAGGGATCACTGGGCACCATTGCACCCATTGCCATTGGTTTCATCGTCGGCGCCAACATCCTCGCCGCCGGGCCATTCTCAGGTGGATCCATGAACCCGGCCCGTTCCTTCGGGCCTGCCGTTGCCAGCGGCGACTTCCACGACAACTGGATCTACTGGGTTGGCCCTCTCATTGGCGGTGGCCTTGCCGGGCTCATCTATGGCAATGTGTTCATGCCTTCCGAACATGTACCCTTATCTAACGACTTTTAATTAATTAAGCTTTGTTTGAAAGTTTAATTAAATTATTTGATCACCTGCTTTTGGCTCTTTCTTTTTGTAATAAAAGAAGGAAAAGCAGCTTTGGCTCTTTCTTCTTTTCTTCTTTTCCTTTTTAGCTTCCTTCTTGGCATCGTTCCTGTTAAATCATTTGTTTTGGAGGTTGTAAAAAGTCTTTGTTATGGTGGTCCATTGTGGCTTTTCTGATGATAATGAATGGATTGGGAGACATGCTTGAATGCCACTCTTTACTCTCTATCTTGCTGTCTATATATGGTTTGCTTTTTCTAAGCTTTTTTATTTTATCTTGGAGAGAATATTATATTTCACAAAATAAGTTCAACGGATATTCTTCCACAGGGCTTTTACGTGTGGCGGGGTGCACGAAAAGAATGATAGATTAAGAATATTACAAAATTTTTTAACGGGCTTTAACTTAGTGGAAGGGTTTGGTGAGAAAAAATGAAATGGGTCAAACACAAATATCGCCGCTCTTTAAAAATAGAAAATCTAACTTTAATGGATTGGTTTATATATGAAATTATGGTTCAAATCTAATTATTTTTTTTGTTTATTTAATTTTTAAAAAAAGCTACATGTCATCTATATATTCAATTTGTTAAAAAAATAGACCTTATTTTTCTGTAGATGATAAAATTTAATTTTTTATTGTATTACTATTAAGATTGAGTAAAATATATATGAGTGGTAGATAAGTAATTTTATGTATTATAAACTCATAATCAAATAGATAAATAACCCATAAGAATTGAGACATAAATTGAAACTCAAAGTAGGATTCACTCATTTTTTTTAATTCTTTTACAATTACAATTGCAAATGACTATACTTCCATACAACTATTAAAAAAACTTATTTATCAAAATTATGTGGAATTCAACATGGTAAATGACATATCACTTATCAGTAAATTCGATAAACATCATATCATCTACGTTCTTTATACATAAATGACATGTCGTTAACAATTGAAACATAAACAATCGATCATATATTACTTGCACAAATTAGTTATGTGAATGAATTAGATGATCTATCATTTATTATATATATATAGTAAGAAACGACACGTCATTCTCCATTAAAATTATAAACGATGACTCATCTATTATAAACATCTATGAATATAATTTATATAGTAGTGACAATTTTTTTAAGCCACCAAATGCTGCAAAGAGAAGATTATTATAGTTTATTTTCTTTTTAAAATAGATTTTTAAAAAATTTTTATGGACGGGGTGTATGGGCAAATGATAAATTAAAATTATTTTAAAATTTTCGGTAGTGTTCTAATGGCATGTTTAGAACTAAATAAGTGATTTTGTAAAAGCAGTTTGTCACAATTTAACATAAATCATGCATCTGATATAAGCAAAATATGCCTACCCTATCAAATGAAATGAATTAATGAAGGGACGCAATTCTTATGTGATTTAATGATCCACCTAAAAAAAGAGGGGACGTCATAATCAATGTCGCAGCGATCAACTCGTGGAGCCTCCGGATCTTGAAAAACTACAAGGGTGGAGAATCTTGAAGCCCGAAGAATTCAGTGGACAAATGGGCCAAAGGCCCATTTCAACGAGAGTGGAGTCTCAAACCCCCATTTTCGCAGGAAAAAAAAAATTAAAATTAATGAAATTTCTCAACTCAAAAAACCAGGACATCGTTCATCTCTCTTTTCCTGTCTCTCGATTCCTAGAATCAAATCTGTTATTATTGGTCTTTTCCCTTTACTCTCATGATGAAATCACATCGTTGTGGAAAATAACCCAAAGAGAGAAAGAACAAGAGTAAAAATTGTGGTGATTTCTTTTTCCTTAGAACATAATTTTGATGACTCAACATTATATTTGTGTTTTCTTTTCCAACAAAGACAAAACAAAAAATACAGCCATGAGCATAATAAGTGAGCTAGTTGAAACAAGTGGATAGAATTTGAGGACAAGGTAGCCTTTGCGGTAGCTGCTGAAGATATTTAGAATTTCCAAATGTAAGGATAAGGCAGACTTTGTTGTAAGAGACAGTAAACAAATATTAATTTTACCGGTCGGTCTTAGTAATTGTCATTGAAATGAGTAGAAGATTCCATTAATTTGAAACATAAGACGACTCATGAAAATGGAAGTACATTGATTGGGGGGGGGGGGGGGAGGGAAACTGAAACGTTTAAGTAGACAAAGAGTTTCACTCACGTCATTTTTGAAAATTAATCAATTTGACATTGTTGGATTTGAATCATTCAAAAGTCAAAACAAGAAGAAAAAATGGAAGGACACGTACCAAAGGAAACAAAAACAATTAGAAAGAGGGCGGAAAAGACGCTCACCCTCTACCTCTAGTATTTGAAGTGATTTGAGTTGTTATTGAAATCAATTATTATTGTTGTTGTTGACATGGAAATATATGAGTTTATTTGAATTACTTATCACACAATTTCAAAGCAATATAAAGAATAAAAAAAAATTCACAATTTATTACGAAATTTAATAAAATCCAACAACAAAAACTCACTGTATGCGGAAAGTGGTCGTGGATTGATGAAGATAGATGGTGCTAGTGACCTTGATGGTAAATTTAGTTGATGAAAATACGTAGGGGAAGGGGCTGATGGTGATTCTTGAGAGAGGAAGATGATGAGAAAGAGAATAAATTACATTAACTAATTTTTATTTTTATTTTTTTAAGAATAACTTTAGAATTAAATAATATGAAGCAAAATTGAAAGCTATTGAGATAAATAGAGGATCCACATATAATTATTTGAGAATTAATGGTCACTTGCTCAATTATATATGAAGAAAATATGGCGATAAATTAATTATATAAAATGAATATTTCCAAACAGAAAAAATAAAAGGAACAGGCCATAAAACTTTTTTTTAATTAGTTAATTACAAGAAACAAGCTGTCGAAGCCAAAACGGGAATTAGCAAAACTTCAAAAATGTACAACGGTTGGTGACTTGCTGGCGGGAGACAAACCCAAAGCTGCATTTGCAAGCAGCCACCTCCAGCTCCCCAATTCGATATTAATTCTTTACTCTCTCTCTCTCTCTGTGCCTCGATGACTACGCTTTACTTGTTAACTCGTTCGGTACTAACCAGCACTATTTATACTTTCAACAACTCATCCTCAGATCTTCTTCCTTTTCTCTTTCCATTTCCTTTGCCCCATTCATGGTTTTCCATTTGTCTCTCCGCCTGCCCGTCCTCTACTCGTAAGCTCTTCCTCCCAGTCTATGTATAAATACATATTGCGTTATTGGATGTGGGTTTGTTAAGATTTTAGTTTTTCATTTCAGTAATATTTGATTTTGATGTATTAATGATTGTGATTCTTGATTAGATTCATTTTTTTTTCTTTTTTACTGGAATATATTATAATTTAGAGCAAAAACTTGTGTGGGTTTGCTTTTTTACTTCTTCTAATTTATCCTTTTTAACTGTTTCATCTACATATCGTCTCGCTGTCTTTGTAAGAACAAGTGAGGTCAGGGGTCTCAAGTCTTTTTTTTTTTTTTTCATTTTGAAAATAAGGTTTTCAATGAGTATCTTTAAGGATACATACGTCATATTAGGCTGTGGGTGCCAGTTAGTTTAATACAGAAGAGTTTTGGGTTTCAAACGCTGCTGAATGGCTTTTGTTGTATTTAATGTTTGGTGAAATAAGGAAAAACTCTCTTACTAAGTAGACTTGACCTGACTTTACATTCATTTGAGCATGATTGGTAAGCAATATTCACTAAAGCTGATCATACTAAGGTCCCATTACACTGTTCCATTTTCAATTATACTGTTCCATTTTTCTTTGAATTCTAGATTTGTGAAGCTTGTGATTTAATTGCTTTCCTTGGTTTTGTTACAGTCAGTCTTTTGGATCAGAAATCAGACGCAATATAAATACAAATGTACTCAACTCATCTGGGTTTAATGGAAAGGAACAAGATAAATATCTCTTTTCAAAGAATAAGTCTTCACTTGAATTTTTGCTTAAATATTATACCACATCTAGTCATGTCTCATTGAAGGCGTTCTCATCTACAACTGCTTCTGCTTATGACCAAGCCAGTAATGAGAGTCATTCTCCTATAACTGAAGCTGAAGGTGATGAAATGGAATTTAATCGGGTGAATTGTCTTGTCTGGGTACTGCATGAATCTGCCAGGAGCTTTTCGCATGCAATTGAGTCACTTGAATTGGCTGGAAGCAGTGCGGAGCTTGCAATGGCTTGGAATGGGAAGGATGTCCATGAATGGCATAGACGTATAGCTTATAGAGTATGCACATACAACATTGCTACACTAACACTGTTTCTGTATCTTGCAAAATAAGAGTCCAAAGAATTGTGTCTATTTTACATAGAAGAGTCTTGATATCATTTGGTTGGTGTCCATACTCATCTTGGTAATCTATACATTTACATGTTTCTGCACATACCTCCCGTAATTTGCTTTGGACAACCATTACAGTGTTCTCTAAGTTGAGTTGAGGTGGAGCATTCTTTATCAATTATTAGAAGACATGAGAAAATGGAACAGGAATCATTGACTCGTATGGCTCTTCAGGTAGCGGTTTATGCTTTATTAAAAATGGCAATTGAAGTGGAGAATTTGCTCTCTCAAGATCGCCACAACATTCATGCTCCCGTTAAAGAGATGTGAGTGCTCAAGAACTGGAGAAAAATTAAATTAATTAAATTTGTTTTGGGTTGATATTTCATTTTTATGGATTATTATTTCCATGAGCAGCTTCATGGAATTGATCTAAATTGAGAACATATGTTTGCCTTGGCATTTAACTATAATGTCTTAGCACTTCTGGCAGTTATCATTTAAATGCTGATTATTAGTAACTATTTTTCCTATATTTTTGCTTCAGCTTGTCCCCTAAGATGATAGCGGCAGGAGAATTCATTGAAAATCAATTGAGCATGAGGCATTCAGAATTGGTAGAATGGTTTAGAATTGTGGAATTACCTCGTATTGCAGGATTTTTCAGTTCTTTATTAAAGAAGTGGTCTGTGGAATACGCAGGAAGGTTTGCTCAAAAACCTCAGCCTTTAGCATAAAACTTTTTGGTCCGTGAGATGATAACCTTCTTTCCAATCAATAACATACCTTTGCATATGCTGATGATATTTCAATATTTGTGCCTGTGCATGTGAGTTCATGTTTTTTCTGATGCTGTTCATTTATTATTCAACAATCAGGAATTTAAGCTGATCAGAAAAACATTCAGTGGTGTTGCAGGGATAATTGTTGCGATCAGCTGCTGTGCTGCAATAGGGAAACTGGGTCCTGGGCGTATTTCCTGTCCCATGTTTAAAATGTCAATTGAGGATGCATCAATAGAGCTAATGAATATTTCATATAGTTTTGTATCTGTGGACAAGCTGCATCAATTAGCAACTGAGGCAGGATTTGAACTGGACTTCCTCTCTCATTTTGGCAGAAAAGTCCTGCCCTGCAATAACATAGAGGAGCTAGAATTTTGGATTGGGTTGGCTCAAAAGAAACTCTTAGTCGCATTCCACAGAGAGAGTGTACTTCTAGAGACCAAAACTTTGCATGAAAAGGTTGGTTCTACTTTTTACTCATGTCTCTGCTTTTAAGGACTTTGCTAAGTGGTCAATTGGGTCTGTGTCTTGCATTTAATTGGAATTGCCTTCTCTCATATTCACACTTGTCAACCAGGATGTTATCGACATCAATTTGCATATTCTATATTTGATCATTTGATTTTGACAGGTTCAAGCGGATAGCTTGGTTACTTTAGGACTTTTTGCATATCTGGGAAGAAAGACTCGATATTTCTTGTTGAGTAACGGCATAAATGATCTTGATGAGATGGTTAAGGATTTCCTCAGGTAAAATAATTCATAAGTTTGTTGGATTTTAGATATTTTGGTGTATCTCTAAAACTAAGATGCATGAAAGTCAAATATTTGCCTACAGCTATTTGGAGTGTGGCAGTCTTTTCATTTACCCAGAATTCTCTTCCATATCAGTGTATCAACTCTTCGTGGAGGTAAAGCTTCCACCAATTTTATTGGAACTACAAAACGTAAATTATTTGAATGTTTTAAAAATTCAGTTTTACAGGTAGTAACTGATGAAATCGGGTGGCTAGACTTTTATGCTGCATTTCCTTCCTTCTGCAATCAGGAGAGAAGGTCCAAACATCACGCTATTCAAGCAGAGAAAGAAATTATTCTATCAAACGTTTTTACTGTTTGCTATGATGTGTTCTCTGGGTTTGCTCACTTCACTCGTTCTGCCCAACAGCCCTTGGAGGCTGAATTGTTAGCTTTCTTGCTCCGGAGGTAGCCAAAATATCTTGTTCACTTTGAGGCTTTACATGTTCTTAATCTTGCATTCAAGTGGCCCAATTATTTTCTAAGATATGGTGCTGTCTCTCTCATTTTTTTTCCCCCAGCCAAAGCCTGCTAACTGTTTGCCTTGATGACTACTGGGCTGCTTATGATATATCAAGGTATGTTGGTGCCTGAAGTGATGTTTTGTCTAATTGTTCAATGATTGAAGATTGGTAGTGATTGCATTTCTGTTGATGTTCTCTTGTAGCGGACTGCTAAAGAATTCAGAAACAGGGTCTTCTGATTGCATACCATCATTGGGAACTAAAAGCGAAAACAGGTTCTCTGCAGCTCTTCAAGCAAAAGAAAAACCAACTGAGTTGGTGACATGGGGAAATACAAACAATAAATCTCAACATCCATTTAAGTTGAGAAAGGTACGGCTAAATGGTAATGATAATTTATGTAGTTTATGCTAGGTTAGTATATTACTTTCACTAACCCAAGCATCCATGTGGAGGTGTGTTTTGGTTGCCAACATAAATTGGATGTTTCTTGAGGTAGCTGGAAATAATTTTTACTAAAAGTTGGGACAATCAACAGATGCCATCAGATCTAAAAATGAGGGAAGAATGAGAAAAACATGCACCATGCTTGGTTGTACTGGGACGATAAAGAAATTTGGTGTCCAAGTGATGTCTTCTTGAATCACTGTATTGTGAGAGAGAGGCAAACCAATTTGTGTTCGTCTTGTGTTTGCCTCATGCTCAGATTTGTAATGGCAGGACAACAGCTCAGCAGGAAGAGATGCGATAACCTTTGTCGAGGGGACCGACTCTGCCAAACCAAATGCCCAGCAAGAAGGTTTAATTAGGAAATACAGCATCAAACTGATGTCTACTAGCATGGTAAAGACTGTTTCCTTGCTTATAGTCATCTGATTTTTTTGTGAAAGTTCATATATTCACTGATCAGTTGTGCAATATGAATTGTTAAATAGGATGTATGGATGGGGAGCCACTTACTCTTTATAGATATCATCATGTGTGTGGAGCTACTTCTAAGGCAGTTGAAAGGTCACAAGATTACAAGGAGGGAAAGAAGGAAGATTAAAAGAACCGTAAATGATATTGCTACACTCATCCCAATCACAATTCTAATGCTACTTCCTGTAAGTGCTTATTTTATGCTCTCTTTATGATAATCTCCATAGTTACTCACCAATGACAAAGACAAAGTAACTAAACAAACATTGTTCCCTTTGTTTTGCCATAATGAATTGCAAAATGAACTGCTATCTGACTGTTCATGTAAGAATTTTTCACAGTCAAGCTGCCTTCGCTGGAAATGTATCATGTCTTAGTATATTTATAATAGGTTCAACATTTTTAGATTTGATGATATGTATAAACGGGGAGATGTTTTAGGAAACTTTACAAGAGACTCGTACTTGTCCCTATTTGCCTCATTCTGCAGAATCATCATGTCCCTAGTTATCATATCTCTTCTTTGCCTTGAAATAATTAAAGGATCCATTGAGGCACAAAGAGCAAGGATAATTTGTCCCCCAAGGAAATGATGTTATATTAACTAAATTTTTTATTCTATTTTAGTTTTTCCTTATTTTTTCTTTCCCTTTTGAGATGATAATCCTAGTACGTCATAAGAGCTATTGTTGGTCCTTTTTTATCTTTTCTTTCTAATTTTCTGGCTAAGTTGCAATTGGCCACACGGGCATGCAAAAGTATTGCAAGCATTAACAGGGAACTGCAGCCTTCAGTGAATTTAAAGCCAAAATTAAGGCCCTACTTTTCATTTGGCTGTGACTTCTTTCAATGATAGACACAAAGCAGGCTTATTAAAGTGTGATAGGTTGCATGTCTAGAAACTCACTTTTGTTGTTACATCATCTTGTTGTCTCATTTGCTTGAACATTTTTTTTTTATCCTTTTTCAAAATTTCCGTGCCTTGCCTCTGTATCTCTCTGAAAGACACATTTTGTGTTCTTGTCAATCCTTAAATTTGCGGCAGCTTCTATTATGAGGATATATTGAGAACGAGAGTCTATCACAGCATCAACAAAACAATTCTTGAATATCTGATTGCATCTTCTCTCCTTTTTCATGACTAGGTATCTGCCATAGGCCATGCTGCAATGCTAGCAGCTATCAAGAGGTATATGCCATCTATGGTAAGTCTTGTTCTCTTCCAGTTATGGAACTCTCTTTGGCTCTCTTTCTCTCCTCCTAATTCTGTTTCCACTGTCTGTTATTAGATCCCTTCTCCATATTCTACAGAGCGGCTGGATGTTGTGAAACAACTAGAGAGAACTAAGAAGATGGAAGTTCAGACATGGGGCAACCTGGAGGATCCACCAATGCCATGACTCCAAGTTTGTACAAAATCCTCTTTAATAAATTTGTGCAATTGCCGCTTATTCTTTGCAATTTGCACGGAATTATTGTAAGTTCCCGCTTTCAAATATTGTAAATATGTGGATGCATGCATAAATGCCGGGAAATGGAAATGCAACTTGGATGTACAGTTTGTCAAATCCATTTGAATACGCACTAAGCCATTGAAATTCGATAGTGCTGTCGGTAGATTATTATAAGTTCTTGCCAATAATAAGATGGATATACTTAAATGATCTTTTTCTCTCTCCAAGATTCATCGACAGAAAAAATCTTAGGACGGCAAACTGAGAGAATGCCGTTGAACAAAGCCTTATAATTTGATGGAGGAATTTCTACATAGGGAGAAATTCTCGATTTCACTAGGGAATTGGGCAAAGTTTCTCTGAACCCCTCCAATCTAAATGAAATATTGATAAACAAATTGTTCATAATAATAAAAGTTTTTTTTAACAGTAGTATAATGTTAATAATCGATTATAAAGAATTTGTAGACATACTTAGCCAGACTTGAGACATGCTTGAGATCTTCAATTCGATTGGAACGTGCATGAAATCCATTCACTTTTAAGGTACCAGAAAGTGTACACATTACCTTCTTCGTTGTAAACTTTGCAAGGACATGGACATGGAGCATGTACAAGAAAACAGGAATTGGATTATTCACGTAAGAAAAAGATAGTAAATTTGGAGCATCAATGTCAATGACCCGTTTGAGGAAATGACAGTCAAGCACAGACAGATTCTCGTGCAGACTAAGTTTCAAGAGAGGGGCATAAGACACGTAGTCCCTCAAAGCATAACTCTCCAATTTTAAAGTTCTTAAATATGCACATCTGTAATGCCAATGGCCTAGTGAGCTTTCTGAATCCAAGGGTAAATTATAGGTGGATGTAGGATACGCACACATTCCAGGCCCCAACTGCATGAAAAACACAAATCTTAAGCAAAGGGCATTCACTATTAAACTCCTGAACCATCCGTTCACTAATACCAACTCTGTCTAGAGTTAGCTTCTTGAGTGAAAGGAACCATACAGTATCAGAGGGTCTCGCTTCAACTAGATGTAGAGCGGTTACACTAATTTAGCAGAAAAAATGGCGTGAGGCAAACTGTATATTGAATTTCTATCCGTTACCGTGTTGAATTCCAACTCTTTTACCTTATTCTCAACAGCAAAACCCATCCGTTCACCAACAAGATAAGCTGATTTTTCAACATCAAGCGGACACATTGACGGCCTAAACTTTTGAAGCTGCGAATCAACATATCCTACAAATTTCTCTATACATTTCCGAAACATCTTTTCTTTGTCCATGTATGAACAATTAATATCTAGGATTCAAAGCTGTTCCCATGAAGTCAGTTGTATCGAAATCCAAGATTGCGTGTGATTTCTGCATAAATTCCATCTCTTCGATAGCATACAGGTTTGAGCTACCCCTTTTGGTGGGCGTGTGAGACATATTCATGTTGTCAAGAATACTATTAGCGGGCAACTCCGAGATTCGATCCGCACCATCAATTTTCTCATCCATCCATAATCTTCTTCAAATCTGTAACATGTTATACATTATCATCAAATTTAAGGCACACAATGGAGTATAAAACAAATGCCTTTGATCATACAATTTCACATCATTGCGAAAGAATGCTAAAACAAACAAGGAAATTAAAAAAAAAAAAAAACTGGTAGAAAATTGAAAAAGAAAAGGATCAAATTTTGCTTGTAACTTTAGTCTAGTTAGAATTTTCGGACCAAAGCTCAATTTCGGATTCACTGTAAAGCTTATAAAATAAATAAAGATAGCAAAGGATGATAGAAGAGAGTAAACAGAACCTTACCGGTAAAAGCCCTTCGTGGTCAGAGCATAAAAGGGGTTTAATTTTGGGAAGCGAATCTTCCAACCGAAAAAGTTCCGCCCTTTTCCGATTCGGACAAGGATTCTACTGACAAACAAGACACAAAAGTGGTACACTTGTGCACATGAAAAAGGTGACGTGTTAATTAAATATTTGTAGTACCAAGTATTGGGCCCGGCCCTGGGAAATACAGCCAAAGCCCGTTTCGAAGAACGGTGAAGGATCAACGTTCGTAAACGTGTGTTATGTGAATTAACCTTTCAATGTATAAATGAAATCGAATAATTATTGAAACTCTATGGTAATTTTGATTCTTTTTGGGAATAATTTTAAGAAGTCTTAAGAATAGAAAATTCCTTGTTACGAAAATAATAAGGGGGTTTGTTACTATTTTTGTTTGAAGTTCGCAAAATCATAATATATTTTAATATGTATTTTGGTAATAAATAAAAATAACAAGGTGGTTAATTATTATTTTATTCGAACTTTGCAAAATTATAATATGTTATATGTACATGTGGCTAGGTTACAAAATATTGTAACTCACATCAACCTAAAAATTATGATCAGTAATATAAAAATATTTAACAATTAAATTATAAATTTATTTAGGCAGTTGTACTACACACTTACTTCATTTAAAATAATTCTTAAATTGATGTATGTTATAATATTATGTAATTTAATCAGACTTATTTTATACATATTTTAGTGTTAATAATCTTAACATTTATTCTTAATTCAAATTCTAATATTATGGATCCATAAATTACACTAAATATAACTCAAACAAATTTTTTATTTATTACATAATAAACATAAAATTACTATTCTACAAGTAAATAAATATGCACCACATCATTTGATAGTTTCCCAAACCGTATCCTTTTTACTGAATCACTTCATTTTTACACGTATCACGCTTAAATTACGGCAGAAGAAAATATATAACTTAATTGACTATAAGCTATCAACCTTTTTTTTAATAATGGTTATTTTAAAAGATTATTAAAATAATAAAGCAAAATGATGACTAATAATAATTTTCTATAAAAGAAAAGAAGAATGCTAACGTGCGCAAGGTGCAGAACTGACCAAACACTCGAACCGAGGCCAGAAATGACACGTCGGTGAGTCATCCACCAAGCCATCTCCTCATCAGGCAGCTTCCTGTCTTCGATTCGCCGAAACTGTCTATATTCTCTCTTTCTTCTTCCGCTTTTATCAGTAACACACAATTTCTCTCGCTCGAATTTCCTTTCAATCAATTTAATCGAAGAAATCCCTTTTCAATTGATGACTAATAATAATTTTCTATAAAAGAAAAGAAGAATTTGACCAAACACCGATCGGTTGAAATGAAACGTCGGTGAGTCATCCACCAAGCCATCTCCTCATCAATTCATTCAAACTGTCTATATTCTCTCTTTCTTCTTCCGCTTTTATCAGTAACACACAATTTCTCTCGCTCGAATTTCCTTTCAATCAATTTAATCGAAGAAATCCCTTTTCAATTAATACTCAATCCATCGAATTTGCTCTATACCCGATCGGTTGAAGAAACTCGTGTCAATTCATCAAAGTGCTTCGTTTTGGCTTCGTTTGGGATAAAAATTACTGAATCCATCATACTGATTAATTCCCTTGACGACAAAGAGTGAAAAAACGGGGGAAGTCAAGCTTTATTTTGATTGATTTGGAGTCAAGTGAGATTCCAAGATTCAGGTGTTTTTTTTTTTTTATTTGGAGGTTCTTTTATTGTGGGTTTGCTTGAATTGGGGCTAATTGGATTTTGTTATTTGGATTGAAGTGGGTTTGATCGATAGTTTAGCCAAGCGGGTTTCCGAATCAAGGTCAGCTTTAAGTGGTTTTGTGAAATTGGGGTTTTCTAAAAAATGGATTCGAGTCGAAGAGCTGTGGAATCGTACTGGAGATCGAGGATGATTGATGGTGCCACGTCTGATGAAGACAAGGTGACGCCTGTGTATAAATTGGAAGAAATTTGTGAGCTTTTGAGATCATCTCATGTGAGTATTGTCAAGGAGGTCTCTGATTTTATCTTGAAGCGGCTCGAGCACAAGAGCCCCATTGTTAAGCAGAAGGTACATGTTTTATGTTGTATTTTATTGTGAATTCAAATAAGATTGAAGAAATATACAAATTGTCAAATGCATTGAATTTTTTGGTGAATTAAAATTATAATTATTGTGAATTCTCTGTTTGGTTGATAAACCATTTTTTCAAGTGTCTGGTTTGTGAAAATGTGAAGAGTATGGTTGTACTTCACTAGATGTGTCAACTAATTGAAATTTGTGTCATTTTCAATTTTTTTAAATATTGCATCCATTATCATTAATGAGTGCTTCTGGAGCGATAGACTGGTAGTTTCCAATTGCATGTTTATTTATCTTTATTGGCTTGGATTGGAGATTTATATTTTTTTGGAAATGGGAAGACCTTCTAATAGATATTGATATTCACCAACATGTTTGTAGGCACTGAGACTGATAAAATATTCAGTGGGGAAGTCTGGTGCCGAATTCAGGAGGGAAATGCAAAGACATTCAGCAGCTGTGCGTCAGTTGTTTCATTACAAGGGGCAATTGGATCCATTAAAGGGGGATGCACTGAACAAGGCCGTGCGGGACATGGCTCATGAAGCTATATCCGCTATCTTTTCTGAGGAAAATAAGCCAGCACCTGTAGAAGATCTTAATCTTAACAAACGAATACAAGGATTCGGGAATACAAACTTTGAAATGCCATCAGAAGACAAGAAATCATTTCTTAGTGAGGTGGTTGGTCTGGGAAGTGCATCTATCAAGCAGGGACTCAGTAGTTTTGCTCAAGGCAATTCATTTGCAAAGAATGAAAATGGAAGTTATAAAAGTCCAAATCTTCGAAGGTCGTTGACAATAGAGAATAATTACTCAGAGAGATATGAGCCGGTTGAATTACGCTATGAAACTCAGGGTGGTTATGGTATTTCAAAAAATGTGGCAAGTGGATCTTGGAACCAGGATTCAAGAGTCGTGAAAGATGACAGGTTAAATGGGGACTCTAGTGTAAGTTATACTGGGAGTAAGACACATGAAGAAAAGTTGTTGGAGACCATTGTGACTTCTGGTGGTGTACGTCTCCAACCAACTCGAGATGCCATTCAAGTTTTCCTTGTTGAGGCTGCTAAGCTGGATGCATTGGCTATGAGTCGGGCCCTCGAAGCAAAACTTCAATCTCCATTGTGGCAGGCATGCAGTTTCCTCTGATTCATTGGTGTTATGATATGAATGCCTATCCCACCTCACTAAATAAATGCATGCACCACTCACATTTTCTCTAATTTCTTTTTTTTTTTTTAAATGTTAATATTTCTATCTACAAGTTCTTAGATTTTTCTGGAATCTTTTCTTCAGGTTCGGATGAAAGCTGTCTGTGTCCTCGAGTCAATTTTAAGGAAAAAGGATGATGAAAAATTCTCAATTATTTCATCTTACTTTTGTGAGAATAGTGATGTCATTGTTAAATGTTCAGAGTCTCCTCAATCTTCTCTGAGGGAAAAGGCTAACAAGGTATGTGTTTCTTTTACCAATGAATTTAGTTTAATGTCCTCTTTTTAGTATCAGAGAGGGATTTCGGGCTTCAAAGAGATTAAGAAAGTGGTCTTTTGGTATAGAACCAGAACAAGAGTGGAGGGTGTTGTTTTCCAGTAGCTGGAATATCCTGGTTGAAGGGTATATAGACCCATAGAGGGTGGATGGCTGAGTAGTTTCTCAAATCCCGAGAAGGTTTGTGGCCTGGAAATAGATAAGCAGATGTATATCAATGTCTTAGTGCGTCTGGGTGTGTGTGGGTCTGGGTGTGTATTATAAGCAACTGAGGTTATCATTTGAGCACATTCTATTTTTCCGTCTTCATAATTATTAGTCTCTGCTGAACAGGTGTTGAGCCTTCTTGGTGGAGAGCAGGCAGGAGGCTTGGTGAGTGGCTCAGAGAGGTCAGTGAAAGCTGAAACAACTACTGTTGTTCAGATGCCTGACTTAATAGACACTGCTGATCCAGAAGATCACAGTGGAACATATAATTATGCAACAAATCCAACTGATCAAAACATAAGCAATCAGTCAACATCCTCAACCCCTCTAATTGATGATTTATTCACAGACAGTCTGGGCATTGGTGCCAGCAATAGTGAACAAAAAAATGCTGATGACCCATTTGCAGATGTCTTGTTTCACACCAGTGATGGTAAAGAGCATGTTGAAGATCTCTTTTCTGGGATGACTGTTGACAGTAAGCCAGTGGCCAGTGCAAATCTTCTGGCAGCGGATAAAAGTGGATCTGAATCATTTGATATTTTTGGGTCACACACTGAAATTCCGCCAAAGCAAGAAAACCAGAAAAACAATTTTAATGATTTAATGGCTGGTTTGTCCATTAATGAAGACCAGTTGAAGCCAGAAGGATCCTCTTCTGGGGTGCCATCTGAAAATATCTTTTTGGATTCAAGCAGTAACCCCAGCCAGCAGCTGTCTAGTGATGCTTTGAGGAGCCTACTTGGTTCTCAATCAGCAGGGATGAATGCCAACCCATTTCCATTCAGTACTATGCCATATAATATTCCAGCTGGTTTGATGTTAAATCCATCTATTGCATCTCAGCCAATAAATTATAGTGCAATGGGGAATTTATTTGCCCAGCAACAATTCCTTGCTGCAATGTCTAACCTTCAACATATTGGTAATCTGAATGTTCATAATTCTGGTGTTGCAAATTTGGTCGGAGGAAATGGAGGCTCACCACTTCCAGATATATTCCAATCAAACCTTTCAACTCAAGCTTCCATGCCTGCCCTGAACAATTCAAAGAAAGAGGACACAAGAGCATTCGATTTTATTTCAGTAAGTTTGAGTCCTGACTGCTAATCTAATTCTTATTTTTTGACAGTTACTATTACATGAGATTGAACTGTACCCTTGTGCCTCCAAAGCGGAACTTTTTTTTTTTTTAAATTAAAAGCTTCTTGATTAAAGTCTTTGCTTTATATCATTCTTATGGTGCATTTCTATATTACCTTTCATTATTTGCATCTATATTGTGGACATTTGTACCTGGAGGGAGTTTTTAACTGACACTTGTAATGTAATTTTTTGCTAAATTTTTCATGTTACAATTTTCTTGTCATGTGACGACTGTTTCTGTGCTTTTGACATATTTTCGTGTGAAAATGATCCCAACTTGAAGAAGTCCACATCCTCTAGTTATTTCTTTTGATTTGAGATGATAATTTATGATCATGTTGTGCATCTGTCTATCATGTAGGACCATCTTGCATCAGCTCGTGATTCCAAGAGGGTTGCTTAAATTTTGCTGTTTATTCTTGCTGAGGCTTTATTTATACGAGGCAAGTAGGTTGAGAGCAAGATACTAGTCTTAGTACTGAGATGGTTATCTACTTTCATCACATAAATGGAAGGGAAGTGTGGTTGAAGAACTGAGTGAAGCAGCTCCTTGGTTGTTGGTATATGAGATGGAAGACAAGAAATGGCCATGCAGTTAGCTTTTATATTCTTTTTTTTTTTTTTTCGGTCCCTCAAAATTTGTAGACTTTGGCAGTTGTCCTGTTGGTTCCTTTACGATGAATTTGTCAAGTCTTTTCTATTGTTTTTTTTTTCCCTGTGACTGAATAAAATGCATACCATGAGAAATGCTTCTTTGTTGGACAGTAGTAAATAATAGTCAATATATTGTCGTTCAAGCTAACATTCTACATAAGTGGAGTAATATAATGTTGTGAAATATAGTTTTTCTTTTCTTTTTTTTTTGAAGTCCTGTCATGAATTTTTTTTTTTTTTTTTGAATAAGATGCATACTTGGTTGATATATCAATCTCGCAAGAAGATGATGTTAATGTCCTTTTCCTTAGCTATTGATGTCTTTGTTATTGTGTATGCCAAGAGAATTACTGATATGAAAAATCATTGGAAACACGCAGCGCTTAAGAACGGTTAGATTTTTCAGAGGCCTGAATGATGCAAATGAATTTTTGAAACGTGGGAATTAAATACAGTTTAAGAGAGTCATAACACTTTTTTGATGGGATATGTAAAATAAGACACATCGATGTAAAATCAATTATTATTTACTAAGAAGCTGCACTTACAGCGTCAATTACATCATCCGACTCATCAACTGGCATCTCATCTTTAAACAGCAATTTAAAGTAGGGAAGAACTTTAGGAAGTACTCGCAAATCTGCTAAGTTAATGCTCATCAAGTCAAATGCAATGCATGTTTTATGCATGTGTGTCTCATCAACTACAGGAATTTTAGGGTATCTTTGGCTGAAGTGAGTGAGAATGATACGATAAACACCTGCAGAGGAACCCACGTCCATGGCTTCCTTAGTTGTGCTGTGGTTTTTCGCTATAGCCTCTTCCATCATGCCATCCTCGAAGGTCGCCTGCAATAAGTCAAAAAGAATCAGCAGTCATGTTTTCGCGCCACTGTATTCTTCCAAATTCCACCTCATTTTAAGAGCCTTAAAACTATGTCAGGTTTTAATTTTCTGAATCACCAAATCATCATTGTAGGAACATTTCTTATTTTGCAACATTACATTACTAACTAGAAACTTGAATTTGATTACACAACTTACCTCGTGTATGAGAACAGTTGCTCCTCGAGATGCCTCTACTAGTTCCGGGCAGGGCCTAGTGTCACCTGAATACACAATCTTCCACCCAGGTATCACTTTTCCAACACTATTGATTCTTTCTGCTGCCTTCAAAGCCAATCCAAATGCCTGTGGACAGTGCACAACGGGAAAACTAATCAGGGTCTCCAACCCTGCTTCATTTAGCACTTTCTTCAGGCTCTTTAGCAATGGGAAAGCCACATTGTTGTCTACTGGGATGCCAGGTCCTTTCCAGACACTCTGCATAAGGCTTCCTTTAGCAAACAAATTTGACTCAGTTTTATTGATCAGCCCCTCAGTACTAATTGGACTTCCAGGAGTTGATAGATTCTTAACTGGTTCACCATTGCCCTCAAAATCATTCCATGAAGCTTCTCCAGTGTACCTACAGTGAAGGAACTGCATGTCTAGATCTTCAAGTCTTTCGTATGCATCTAGGTACCTCTTAAGAGGCCCTGGGCCTACAACAAGCAATGGCTCATGTGGCACACCCTTCAACAAATCACGTCTAAGAGCAAGTATTCTTGCCAAACCCGCATGGTGATCAGCGTGAATGTGAGATATCCAAATACACCTTAGATTTCTAACTGCACTGTCAGCACCCTCTATGCCATATCTGTTCTCAAGAGGCACAAATCATTGTGTATTAGAAAGAATGAATAATATTCCTCACTGAAAAAACAAAATAAAAGGAAGAGGATGGAAAAATGTTGCAAAATAATTTTGTTTTTCTCATGCAGTTAACCCACCCTCAAATTTAACCCAAAAACCTCCTACCCCAAGTTGAGTGGGACTCAATTCCAAGATCTCTTGTACACTTAGATGCTTACAAGAGACTGTAGTAACTAAACCGGTTGATATAGAAAAAATAAGATATAATTAGAAGTCAAAAAAGTGATACCTTCTTTTCAGTTGACCCAGGGTTCCTTCACCACAATCTAGAAGCAAACTTCCTTTGGAGAAAAGATTAACATATATAGAACTAACATTCCGGTATTTAGAAGGCTGGGATGAACCAGTTCCCAGTAGAACAATCTCCAAGTCATCTCTCCTCACATTGTCCAAACAATTGGGAACTCTATTCTCATCCAACCATGGCTCTTCAAACATGACTTCATTATCTAGCATGGGACTGCCATCCTTTAACTCCATAGGCCCTTGCCAGAACTGGCTGATGCAATGTGCTGCATCTACAACTTCTGGAACTTCAGAAAGTAACTCATTTGTTATTTCTGAGGGCGCCTCCGGACTTGGGATATTAGTTCTGTCGATTCCAAGATTAGCAAGAGGTCGCAGAGTGAACTGATCAACAGAATCAAAAGTTCCTTGTTATTTAACCAAATGAGTAGTTGTTTTCAAAAAAGAAATTACTATTTACAGAAACAAATATTGATCATGCCAATTATGAAAGAAATCATTTCACATGGGTGCTACATTAGGATAACAAAGTCAGATTTCTTTAATTTTTTTCCTTTCACTTCTGAGATTACTACTTAACTGAAACCAAGGACATAAGTAATCATTCAGCCAGAGAAAATGAAAAAAAGTTATCATCAAAGTAAAACAGAGCACTGAATTAAGGGGGATTTTCACACTCAAAACGTGGAATGCTAAGCTTGAAGAAATCGAGATCTTTCTTACCTTGAGGAGATTCTCAGCACGAATGCTTGGAACAGGACCCTGGTATGATGAACAAAATCAGCAACTCGGTTACCCCAAATATTTCAAACAATAACTTTCAACTTCTGACAACAGAGAACTTATGACATTTAAACAAACCTTGCTCGCACTAGACTCTGCTGCTGAGATATTAATATCCGGAAGAGACCAAAAACCTGAAGCTGGAAACAACTGCGGACACAGGTAATTAAGCCGTGTTGTTATTCTTACACTTGATTTCAGAATTGGGATTTCGACATTCTTCCTAAAAAAAGCAAAATACAACAGGAGTCAGCAAAAGGAAATGCAGGAACAGCTATTGCTAATAAAGAAAAAGCAATGTCAAGAAAACTGTCTCACATTTCATGTCCAGCCATAATATGTTGGGCAGAACCAAATCTCTTCATCCACTTCTGGTAGTTGGAAGTGCCTGTTACAGAAACAGGACTTAAATGAATCATACAATTCACCGTCTTCGCACATTGTGGGTCACCCAAGAAATCCGCATAGTAACTATTGAGAGATTCTGTAGACAACAACTCCAATACATGAGATTCTGTTGGGCAGTCGACAAGGAGTACAATCGGACCGGGAAGAGAAGGCCCCAAAACATCACTCGGATGAACCTAAAATTTAAGACAATTAAACCTAGATGTTAGACCATACTGAGAGTAGCATATTTCACCATGAGCATTTAGAATAAATTCCCCTTCATAAAATAACTTTAAACTAACCATAATATCTAGGGTATCTGACTTCACCGATTTCCCAGATTGCAGCTCTCTATATTTTGGCCCAGGTTTTAGACCTAGAGCAGCAGCTTTTTTTGGGTCAAATTTTCCTGTAATTTCTGGCAATTCACAAACGTAAATCACGGATGTCTCCCCGGGCTTCACAGGAGACCCATATGAGCAACTTGGCTTCACGAGAATGGCTGATATTTTGGCCAACTCATTATCAACAAGAATAATGGGGTCAGCTGACTTTGCTGAATCAGGCAGAGGAGAAGCATCAGAGCATGTAGCTGGTCCGAAACACCGTGTATGAACCATGGCAGCATGTGGAATGAAAGACTTCATTGCATCAACTAAGTACTTGAGATCTGAGGGACCCCATACATTGACCTTCAAATTGAAGAGACTACAACTTTAGATAGAATGCATCAACAAGCAAATTAAATGTAAATAACAATTGCGGGAAGGAAGCCAATCACATATGAAGTCGAGCTGACACTCACAGACAATCCTTCATCTCCTATGCCAGCCAAAGTCAAAAGCAGACCTGCAATATAAAGTAATAACCCAAGGTGTTTTAACAACCACCTCTTTGCCTGAGCAGACCAGTTATAATATTTGTGCATGATACTAATGCTAAAAGCGCCCTATCTTTCTTGTGAATTCACCGAGTTCAAAACAGGAAACCACTGCCAACCCACAACCTACGGATTAAAGAAATTTCTGGGAAATAGCATCCCAAGTTGATCCTCTTAAGGGTTTTCAATTTCTAACCTCTTGGTTGGGAGACAATGATGTGATTTACCCTCCTGAATCCTAGGTGTTTCAAACCAAGTCTATGAGCATCTCTTTTGCTTTTAGAAAAAACTAAATCAAAGAGAAAAATTCATAAATAGAATCATTCTAAATGTTTTAAACCAAGTTTACAAGCATTTCTTTAGAAAATACAAAATGAAAGAGAAAATTCATAAATACAACACCATAGTTCTCCATGAAGGTACTGACCTGGCAGTCCACCCGCAGTCTCTGAGCAGACACGAGAAAGAAATATGTGGTCTACCTAAAATATGCTCCATAATATAAGTACATTATCTTCTACCAGATCATTTTCATGAATTCAAGATGAAGAAACTAGGAAGTACATATCATGAGGAGACAGAAATTAAAGGTTGCTTATGAATATTCTGTACCTTTGACAATTTAATCTTATGCTCTGTGCAAAACCGTTGCAGTCCCTGAAAAAAAAAAAGAAAAAAAAAATACAACAGATAAAGGCTAAATGAAAATCTTGGTAACGAACAACAGGGAATAATGAATATCTCATTCGCACTCACTGATGCTTACCTCTCCAGCATTGAAAATAAACCTTTGGTTGTCAAAGAACAGCAGGACTGAAGGTGAAGTATCCTGAGTATCCATGCCAGTCCCCAAAATCTGTGATAAATAAAATTGGAAAAGATATCAGTATATCACGAACCAATAAGCCAACTGAGAACATTTATTTGCAATACCAACACGAAATTCCAAACTCATCTCCATAAATTCAACCCATAGTCCAATTGCACCCATAAAACCAAAAAAAATAAAACAACCCCACTTCAAAAAATTCCATTATTAAACAAACTGAAACAACCAAGACCAATGATTTGAAAAGCCCCGAAATCCACAAACAAACAAATATAGCCTTAAAGTTGTATCAGTCATGCAATCAGAGACGTTAATCTCAAAAACTAAAACAAACCCCGTTCACAAAAAAAGAATTAGAAGTACCTCAGAATGCTTAAAAACTTACCTGAACATAAGAAAGTGTATTGATGGGATTAAGCTTGCGAACTTTCAGCTGAAGTTTCTTCTTATCGTGAACGTCCTTGTCCCTGCCCTCGGCCCTTCTTTTATTAAACCCGAAAGATGATTCTTTTGCGCTTTCTTCCATGGAATTATTCTCTTTATCTTTCTCGTTCTTGAATGTGCTTTTGTTTCGCCTCTGGGTCTGTCGGGGGAACGGAGTGGAACGCTGTCGTTTTGTGTAAGAGAGAATTGTAAAGAGGGAGCGGTGGGGTTTTGTGGGCTTGGTAGATAGTATCGGAACTCGGAGTTTAAGTGGAAAGAGGGAAGAAGCAGAAGAAGAGGAGGAGGAGAAAAGGAGGCGCAAATTTGGTGAAATAAAAGGCATTTTCCGTTCTGGTTTCTGTTGCTTATATTTGTTCTATTTGTCAGTCGAGGGTTTTAGGAGGGGAGAGCGTAGAGTCAGCAGAAAGCAGAAAGAAAGTGGTACCTTTTTTTTCCCTCTTCCTCTTAGGGGGCCAAATCCAAGTGGCCCGAAGCACTTTTGAATTCTTAAAAATGCTTTTATATTTGACTAATAATATTTTCATAAAAGACAATTTTACATTATAAGATTGTAAATATATTATTTTTGAGCATAACATTATACAATAGTTGATGTTCTTCATTATTTATTTACTTATTCACTTTCACTTCGCGTAAATTAGAAATGTTCAGTTCAGATTGGTACAAACCAAATTGATCCATCGTCTCGTATTTTATAAATTAATTTACCTTTTATTTTAACTCACGACTTTCTAGTTCTTTATATATTAAGAATTGTAATATTAAAATTCATGAACATTTTATGATTTTAAACTATGAATCTTCTGTTGTGTGTATATATACACATATGTTAAAAAGGAACTTCATAATTCATACACCAGAATAGGAAAATCGTGAATGTCAATAATGTCATAATTCATTAATTCCTAAGTTTCCTCTATTGAGTATTGACTGAAAAATAATATACAATTTATTATAAGTTAGTTAATATTACGACGCCCACTGACCCTGCTGGAGTAGCTCAGTCGGTTAGAGCGTGTGGCTGTTAACCACAAGGTCGAAGGTTCAACCCCTTCCTCTAGCGGCTCAACTTTTTCAGGTGGGCCCGGTTGGATTTTACCAGAATTTAAATGGGCTTCAATGGGCGTGTATTTCGGGCCACGACGAGGCTCACTGCAGCCCAAAATATTATTAGATAAGATGAAAAAAAGCCACCACACATGGCAGCAATTAAAAAACCCATGCAAGTATTTCTATTTGATTTTATGCAAAGGATGAAATTTCTTCTACAAACAATCTAATGGTTGTACAGAACTTTTTAGGGATCAAATATCAGAAAATGGGCAGTCTACAACTAAACTCTTACAGATTGGCTTCTTACTCACTACCTTACCACTTGGACTGCACTACCAACACTCACAAGAGCCTTAAATTCTATAAACGTGTTAGCTTCTCTAGAAGCAGAATCAGAGCCACTGCCACCATCCCAGAAAGTGATTCCCAAGCAAATGCAGCTGAAGAACCACCCGTAGTCAATTTTGCTTTTGTTCATGTAAGTCAAATATACTGAATATCAACTTTATAATTAATTACTTAAGGACAGAATTAATTTTACCTTAATACAAACGTCTCTGATTTAGTCAAGAAAATTTGGATGATCCTTGGTGACTGATATGTGTATTGTAATCTAATGGCACATTGTTTTGATTGTTTTAGTCAGTGTTACTCCCGGATGGAACTCCAGATATACATTTTCGGACGGCATGTGGAGGGCAGAAACTTAGGGATATAATGTTGAATTCTAATATTGATTTGTATGGCCCGTATGTAAGTTTTATTTTATTATTTTTTTTTTTTTGGGGGGGGGGGGGTGTTGGTAAACTCTCATTGATGCATAAACTATGTTCTGAGCATAAGTAAATTGAAGACTAATGAATATTACAAGATTATTTTTATGTTTCAATTGCAGGCTAGACCTTTGTCAAACTGTGCAGGAGGAGGAACCTGTGGTACTTGTATGGTGGAGGTGCGATAATCATATGGTTTTAAAAGACTTTTGTGTGCATGATTTTAAGGGTGATTTGATTTTTTCATATAATCTAGATCAGTAGCCAGCAGTACTGCTATTTCCAACTTGTTAGGTTTCAAGTTTTTTTGCCATTTTCAGCGCCCTTAATTGTCAGTCACACAGCATAAAGCTATGTTCTCTGGTCTGATCACTTACTAGTGATTAATCTTTCATCTACTGTAAGGTTATTGAAGGAAAGGAGCTGCTAGGCAGTCGAACAGACAAAGAGAGGGAAAAGCTTAAGCGGGTAAGTGTATATTTTAATGGCAGTACATGATACTCTCAATATGAGAGCATAAGTGCTGATGCTGAACCCGAGATTTAATGATATAATAATGTTTCCCAGACTTAAATTTATGACTCTATTGATAGTTATCAGCTGTGAGAGATACACAGAGGAATGTAACATACTTCTTGAAGATAAATAGACTACGATATTGATTTGAATGCAATGAGATGACCTTCAAAGATGAGACAGCTTCTCAATAATAAAAAAAATTCTTCTTGTGGAGAATTTGCTCTGTGCAATATGTTTTTACAGTGTGATTGCAAATGTATGTTGTGCATAGTGTACCTAAAAGTTTAGCGCTGAAGCTTATTTGTCGTATGCAGAAACCAAAAAATTGGAGATTGGCTTGCCAAACCACTGTTGGAACACCTGCTTCGACAGGGCTGGTGCGTGCGCACGTCTCTGTGTGTGTACTCTGTATACTGCAATTTTGTTGTTTCAGTGAAACTAAATTGAAATTTTGATATTGGATGCAGGTTGTCATCCAGCAATTGCCTGAGTGGAAAGGACATGAATGGAAATACGAAAAAACACCGACTTCAGAGTTCCCACAATGACAATTTTTTGTGTGCTATTAATTGTAAATCATTAACAGTTGTTTAAAATCTTAGTACTAAGATGGTGAGAGATCATCTTATACCAATGTCAGAAGAAGACCTATTAATTGTAAATCATTAACAGCTGTTTGAAATCTTAGTACCAAGATGGTGAGAGATCATCTTATACCAATGTTTAGAAGAAAACCTGCAGTATTGATTGCAATTAATGCTTGAAAATAACTAGTAAAATGAAGCATAGCAACAAAGCATTTATGGAGAATATAAACAGGAAGACAAAAATTTGACCATTGATTTCATACTTCAAACACATGGGGAGCATTTAATCCTGTGTTCGCAAGGAAACCATAGTTTGATGGAAGGTGTAAGGAGTTTTAGGATAAGTTGAAGGATAAATGTATCAGCATACACGCAAATTCAACACATCTGCACAGCTTCCAAATTTCCAATTGCAGGTAAAATATATTAGAATTGAAAAGGTCTTTGTTCTCCGTACTTATCCAAAATTGAACAGACTGTCCTACTCCTACCAATGGCCATCGTGTTCCAGTCCCATCATTCTTATACGATTATTTTTAACATAAGTATATACCATTCATGAAAAGGACCATACCCCAATAATCATCTATGTTAAAAAAGCGCTATTAACTTCAAAATTCTTCTTGTCTTTGATCCATGTCGATCAGCCTCCATTTTCAATCCTCCCATTGTTCTCTTCTCTCCGATTTTCCAAGTCCCCTCCATTTCTAAATCCAAGTTCACTCAAGTCTTGTTTTGCCATTAAGTTTCTGCAGAAGACCAATGAAAGATTATTGGGATTATGATATACAAAAATTCTATAGAGCTTGATGCGAATAAGTAAACAATTCATCAAACATCCTCTAATCCAGCAGTGCCCAGTAATGCCTTTGTTGACTCTTTCCCAGTGAACCAAACTATGCATCTGTTGGGCATTCCCATCCAACAACTTTTAAGGGATTAAGGTTATTTTGGATAATGTTGTGAATGGCATAGCGGTAGGGTAAACCACAGAAGTCACAAATTTCTGGAAGAAAGATTCAAAGTTTTGAGAAGATACCATCACCACCAAATAAATCATCCAAGCTGAATTGTAATTTGTTTTGCACACAAAAAGACAATTTCAGCCATCCTTGGATTTATTTCAACCTCTGAAATTGCTATCAAAACAATTAACAAATACATGAACAATGTTTGAACCTAAGGTAATTAATCTCTTTATGCAGCCACACAAGCCATCGGCAAATAAAATTAACTCCAACAAGATCTATAAATCAATACTACATGCTTATGAAACTAATCTATTTCAGTTCTAGGACTTAGCAAAAACAGCTGTGAGTTGAGAAAACAAATAAGACCCGGTTTCATAACAATAATGAAGATTGAACAAGTACAACCTTTATTGAAGCACTATATTGTTCTACAACTAGCAGTACGTTCTACAACATAACAAGCTAAAATCGAACTTTAGTCCAATTAGCAACGACAAGCCAATTTGCTAAATTTGAATAAGATTAAATAAAACTCACTTCGCCATACGGCATTCAAGATACTTCTTCGAGAAGATCCGACAATTTTCAGATTGGTGCCCAGAAGATTTAAGACAACCCAGGTAATCTTTCTTCTCCTAAAACACACAACAACAATGTTAAAACTAAGTAACTAGGCAAACCTAAGATAAAAATCATCACTTTATACATCCAAGAAAAAAAAACAAAGGCAAAGAAAATACCAGATCACATTGATGCATATGATCTAAAGGGAAGACTCCTTTCTCAGGAGGAACGGGCCTCGCTCCCCTGTTACCACCAAATGCTCCACCTGCCGAAAGTATTCAGTGTTTTTTCTTTTTTAATTTACTGCTAAAGCTCGCTAACTTTTTATTTATTTATTTATTTACAATATAAGTTATCTAGTAAAATCAAGACTGCAGTTTTATTGTTGGTTCGACTGCAGTCCCATAAGGAAACATGTGAAGCAATAACAGTAAATAGAATAAACAAATCATGGGTGGAGTTACCTGCGCTCATTTTATAAGGGTTTTAGTTGCTTCGCTTACTGAGATGACTGTGCTGATGTGCTTTAAAATTCTCGCAATTATCGGACTTGCAATAAGTGAAGACTAGAAGCTAGAGATGGCGCGTGGCGGGAAGAGAGATGTCTGTTTGTTGGCAGAAGCGAAAGCGACGGCGACAGCGACGGCAGCTTTCGGGATTTCCTCTGCAATTGGAGCCCCTTTTTTTCCCGCTTCACCCGAGTTGTTTTTGGGTGAGAGTGTGAGACTTTGTGATGGCAATGGAGCGGGCTCGGGGCGGGATTGTGAGACCGTGACAAGTGAAGGGCAGATTTCAAGCGGCCATTGTAATTTTGAAGTTTATTAAAGGATCAATTCGTAATTTTACTAAAATGCAATAATTTTCCACAATTCCTCCGCGAGCATCACAAAACCTGATTTTTCTTTTCTTTCTTTTAAAAATTTAAGTTATGATGATGATGCATTGTAGGTCTATTGAAATTAAAACATAACTCACAATTCAACAGATATACAATTATTAAAAGACTCAGAAAATGAAAACTGTTTAACTCCACACAAAGTTTATGAGTAAGACTCGTTTCCTGTACGACGGATGAAAGAATCTTGACCACTCGACTAATGACCGTGAGTGGCCTAAACAATAAACCTTTACTTGATGATTCTTGAGAATGATAATCTAGTCTGAAAAGTTCGTCTTACTAAAGAATTTCCAGAAATGATCAACTTCAAAATTGTAAAATTCAAAATAGAGAGCTTTCCTCTCTTGTAATTAATACACGGAGGGCCAAAGAGGAATAGACACTCGATCTTCTGCCAAAAGTCCTATCCTACAAGCTATAGAGAATAGTTAATACAAATGTTTAAATGAGTGAACACACTCCATAAAAAGGGAAGAATATACAGTTTTGATGGATTGATTGAATATTTTTAATACATATGCCGTCGATTCTAGCCTGAGTGAATGAATGTTCACCCTTCTGTATTCTTTAAGCCCCAAAAAAAAAATTGTGTATATAAGATAATTTGTTGCCCGCCTCTTGCATCCACAAATGGATGCAGGCAACCAAATTGCAGAAAACCTATTCCGTCCACTGCTGTACTTGTATAACTCTTCTACTAACATAAAATCTGTACTTGGAGTTCGAAGCATAAATAGGAAGCTACACCAGCGATGAGCTTGGAGACAGTGAAGTGGTTGAACTTAGCCGATGCGCATTTGGATGCTGAATTATTACTAAGACAGACTCTTTTGAGCTTTTCTCATGAGAACAAGACGTCGGCTGCATGAGCACAAAATGGCGAGTAAATAGACATGCTGACTGATGTAATGGTTTTGAAGGGTAATAAAAGTTGATGGAACAGGAAAACAGTTACAATAATCAATTCACTGAAGCAAGCTTGAGTTTAAAATACTTACCACCCCAATGTGCCACTCATGACGACTGAAATCTTTGAATGCTGCTGCGTCCATTTCCTGCAGTTAGATGAATCAGCATTACGAAACTGAATGCTGCAGAGTAAATTTTTTTTTGGGAGAAAAAAAAAAATACACTCCCGCAGTTTAAGTGTCTCGCATGTATGTTTATGCTATGTATATTAAAATCAAACTCAGAGAATATCTTTTTGAAGAGATCGAACGTGAACATGAAACTTACAATACTATAGATGGGAGGCACCATTGTATCTCCTTTCAATTTTGTAGTTGGCATAACAGAGAAACGGGGTGCCGGGTCTTGTGACCTAAATGTCCACCTGAGAGAAGCCAATAAAAAGGCAGTTACTGCATTGAAGTAGAAGAATGGTAAAAATCAAGGAATATGTAATGATTTCTTGTAATTTTGAACTAGTCCAAGAATCCACATAATTTTTAAAACTTCATATGTCTTAGGAACAAACACGCGTGTAATTGAGATACAGAAACATACCCAATGTACAGAAAAATGCAGAACTGAGCCCATTCTCGAACTAACAGGCGAAGCCAGTAATTTTCAGAAGAGTCATCCACATTAAGGTATATCTGGCATTCAAATAATTAAAAAAATCTCAAAATTCATGTCCGCATTTGTTGCATTAAAGCCTATAACTTTAGTAAAGAGGGTCAAACCAATATATTCCTACCACAGTTTCTGCCATAGCTACTATCTGCATTGCTCCCTGAAATTTTCTGCACAATTCAAGAGAAACGGGCACCTCAAGTTCAACAAATTTTTCTCCTTGCATTTCTTTGGCGGAGAGTGGACTATTTAAAGATAAGAATGCATGTTGTCAACATATTCAAACATTTCAGAACACGTACTTGAACATAATGTACTTTGTATATACAGCATCATGCATTGCCTGAACATCCTCATCCTCTATGAAAGCCAACTGCTCTCGCAACACAGAGAGATTTTGAGAAATATGGTGGAAAATCACATAGAAAGAAATTAAATAATTAAGCAGAAGCAGAACCTGCACAGCAGAAAATTTAAGGAATCAGTATGCTGTCTTAAGGAGATAGTTTAATGCCACTGAGAAGTTCATGAAATCAGAAAAATGTTGGAGATTGATGCCACTTTGACAGCCTAATGTATTAAGTAAATAAGAAACTCACTGTGAAGTAAGGTACAGAAGCTCTGTACCCAACAAGAGTCAAGTAAAAGACACACCCAAGTGCAGCTGTAGAGCGGCGCTCGGTTACTGATAGACGCTCACACATGATGCAGTAACCATGAGAGATTAACAAGAATGACACAAAAGAAGCTGTCTGAAAGAGTATTCCAGTAACATACACACCAAAGGACATCCACAGAGAGCATATCTGAAGATGAAAACATGAATACCTGCAAGAACGATGGCTCAAATTTAAACAATCGTCTTCCTAGAAAAGAAAAAAAAAATTAGATGGCTAGAATTTCGGGAAGATAGAAACAAGGGCACACATTCTCTCAAAACTGTTAACTTCACAACTCTCTTCCTTCTGTTTTATAAAACACTCATTTATTTCCTATCAAATCACATATACAAACAATGTTGGATTATTATACCCACTTTGTTAATATATGGTTCAATAGATGCTTTCAAGATGTTGTATGTAGTAGAGCCACAAATATGGATAATCTCATTAAAAGCATAGAAAATTATGTAGAGCTCCCTTACCATTAGTTACCCATTTAACATGATACGTCATGACTATGCAAGTAGATGCCCATCATACTTTAATCTGCCGTATAATTAAACAGGTTCCAAAATATTTAACCTCCTCCATTTGATAAACTACGTATGCTCATAAAATGTCTATGTATTTTATGATTCCCATAGGGACCTCACAATTTGATTAGACAATTCAACATCGTACCCCAAATATGGTATTCTCTGAACCCTAAGAAATTACAGTCCTCTTCTGGTTATACCTACCACCTTCCTCTAAAAGAAATGCAACCCATTTGATCTTAACTCTACTAAAAAGGCAGATCACAGTGAAGAAATCAAAACAGCGAAAGATGACAAACAATATAAATGCACAACTGTCTAAGAACTCACATAACGCCTGACATGAGTAAAAGCATTCCATAAGATTGCCCAAAAGAGCTAAAGCCACTTGCAGTTTCTCTTTGTTTGGACGATAGACACTATTATTATACACTTTGGTTGTCTATAGTTATTATATACTTCGGTTACAGAACATACCAGAACAGGAAGGATAGAGTAAGCTGCAATGCTTTAATCAACGGAACAGACGCCAGCGTCCACTGCAAATTATTTGCCTGCTCTAGTATAACAATAACACAATTCAAAACATATCAACAAATGCAAAAGCTAAACCAGTCAAATCATCATCTAAAGCACAACACAAGTTCACAAAACTCAATGATCCATAATACGCAAAATCACAATAAAAGAAAACAAACCCATAAATTAAAAAAAAAATTTCATTTTTAACTCTCACAGTAAGATCCACAAACCAAAAAGCTAACAAATTAAACACTGAAAAAAGAAACCAGCACCAACCCATCTAATCAAATCACTCTAAATTACGGGAAAATTTTACTTTTCAGATAAAATCAAATATAATCACCCGAAAATGGCGGTTTTTGTATGTGTTAATGGTCCAAGAACAAGCAGAGAGGAACCAGATCGACAAGAAAGCCAAGTACAGCGAAGGGAGAGGTCGAAACGACTCATCAAGCCCGACATGAACAGTTTTTGGTTCCATTTCGACGTTTAAGAAGCGAAGCTTCGTCAGTTTTAATGAATTTAAACAAACGTTAACTCAGTTTTTCAAGTAGTTGCAGTTTCTGTTTCTGTTCTTTATATACGAGGGAAGCTCCGAACGTTGCCCTGTTCTTTATTTTTATTTTAATAATTTTTTTGGGTTAATTTATTCAATAACTGTTTGAAGAATAAAAAAATGAGTATTTGGTCAGTGAGTTTCATATTCCAAAAAAATTACAATGAAGTTATCAGGAATTATTATTATTTTTTTTTGCATCGTTTTTCGTTATCAGGAATTATTATAAGGGTAGGGATTAGTGCTTATCTTATTTTTATATTTATTCTTCGATAAATATATTTAAGATTCTAATATTTGAATATCATTTTTAATTTTAATTTTACAGTCACTTATTTATTAAACGATGAATATAGAATTATTTATTATTTTATTATATCATTTAATAGATGAATATTATATTAATATTACTTATTTTTTAAAAAAAATTATGATAACATATCATTATAAATACACATGAATAATAATTATTAAAATATCAATACTAAAAAGAATATATTTAAATGTTCATTTAAATAATGTAAGTGTTACGAAGATAATGAAAAATTTTTCCTAACTATTGCTGCCTATGTAATATTCATGATTTTTTTGTATCAGAAAATGAAAAATGAATGTAAAGAAGATGGACCATTTTTTGGGGGAAATGAAGTTAGTGGATAAAAATGCATGACGCTGTCACACAACAAAACCACTCTTCCAAGTCCTCATAATTAGGCCTGAATTGGGTGGATCAACTCGAATCATCAAAAGCTCGTTGAATTTGCTAAGCGTATTTTACATTCGGGGCACAACGTGGAATCCACACACGTATCATTGTTGAGGATTTATTTATAGCTCCATTAATATTTGTGATTTACACGACTCTTTGAGAGCCTTTCAATGGGATTGCCATTGATTTCATAAAAACAATTGATACGAACCATCAACTTTTCCTCGTAACTCACAAATTTCTTTCAAAATTGGGTGGGGCGGGTTATTACTTATTAATTTGCGTAAAACGACGATGCCCAGGAAAGGATGTGGCTTTTAGAATTTGGTATGCACGACCAACAACCAAGCTAGTTTAGGCAACTGGCTTTGACATTCTCAGAGGCTTGGCATATAAAAGCCACATTAAGAAAGGAATATTTGGGCAGCTAGGATTTTATGTGGCGCATTAGTTTAAGTTATACAGCCATCACGACATGCAACGTTTAGGTGAACAAACTCACTAACAAAGCTAGTTTCCTTCTATCCCACTCCATTTTGGAAACAAGACGATAGATTGACGATCAGTTGATCGTAATCGGTTCGTGTTTAGGTTAATAATTGTCTTGTTGGGCCATAACTTTAAGCTAATTGAATGGAGAAGCTTGACTGGAAACCGGGGTTTATTTTCCCCTTATGCGATTAGGCATGCAGTATATCGACCATTCATTACAGATATTTGTTGTGAGATGAGACGAGACAAATATGTAGCTCATGACTAAAGATGACAAAAATTTGCTTGGGGTTACAGCAGGCTGATCCGTCCCATTCAGGTTCAAGATTCAAGCACATTTTTATGTTCCTGAAAGCTAAGCAAATTGGGATCAAACATTTCCATTTTGGGTCATATCAAATTCAAGGATGACAATCATAACTTGCTGCCCTCTTCATCACTATGATAAAATTTTCTGTTTGGACCACAATGACCTGACTCGTTCGAGCCCTGTTTGAATCTTTATATTTCTGTGAAGAACTGAGAGATCAATTGAGGAAAGATAATCTTTTTTTTTTTTTGGGAATTTTTGTCCCTTTTTCCACTTTTACCGTCATAGGTGGTTGCACGCTACTTGTGACATGGGTCATAGGAGTTTAGAACTAAAAGCTGTGATTTGGGCTGACGTGGGAATACAGATGAAAGTTTTTCAAAGCCATCTAGGGTTCCCATCTTGCATAATCCAATGAAATTGGGCTGAATGGACCGGCATTTTACAAATTCCTATGCTGAAAATCAAACGCCCACTTGCATCAAATCAAATGATATAATTTTGAAGTGCACGAAACACTTTTAAGTTTGCTCAAGTTCATTTTAACTCAAAAAAGTAACAAAAGGTTAGCGAATGTATTATAACAAAAAGCCACTCATGAAGTCAAATTTCTAATTATCAATATTTTGGCTGTGCTCTTTAAATAAAACTTGGCGCACAGCTATACAACTATTTTTCTTTTTTTAAAAAATAGAACTGTATTTTATTTATTTATTACACATGCTTTATAATTTCCTTATTATCAAATAATAATAATAATAATGTTCATAAGAGGGAATGACTATGATGTCTCTTGACATTGCTCTGAGAAACCAAATTGACTAGGTTTGAATCGGCTCATCGAACATTTTTGAAATGAATTCGGAACGTGAGATACAACTGAAAAGTTATGCCTAACATAAAATATATATCATATTTGTAACATAAAACTTAAAAACTTGTAATGAGACCATTACAAACTTGAGTTGCAACATCAAACTTCATGCTTTGCATAACAAATCGCTCGTATAATACTAAAAGTCTTACAACGTTCTTGTGTTAATACAATCTTGATAACAATTCATAATTTTGAATACGAATATTAACTTTTTATATAAAAAAAATTTCTTTATACTTTTTAGATTGTTTATCTTTATTTTTTTCTTTTAATTTTAACTGTATTGTTACCATTGGTTATTGAAGTGACGTACACTATTAAAATATATAAAATAAATCTTCTAAAAAGTAAATTATTTTAATTAGTGGCCAATTCAATCATAAGTAAATTCGAATCACCATACTTTAATAATCCAACAATGGGATGTTGGAAAAGAAATTAAAAAGTCAAAGAAAAATACAAAGATATTTTCACCTTTTGATTTTTCCAAAAGTTACAACCCCATTTTGATCACCGCGTGACGGGGGGTGACCAATAATTTAGAGTGTAAGAACGGTCCATTTCTGACAAAATTACAAGCAAATTGTTTCTATTTTAACATTCCTTAATTAACACCCTTTTGTTTGCACAAACTTCGAAGACTCTGAAAAATATATATACGCGGGGGAGTTCGTGTTCTGTTAGATTCAATCTTTCAGCTTCGGAGTCTGTGAAAGGTGACTTGGAATTAAGTCACGTTTGAAATATGAATAGAAATAAAGGTTTGCTTACGTTACCACACTTGCGGTAACGCAGCGGGATCTTAAAAATAATTATAATAAAGTGAGTTTGAAAAATAATGAGTTTACAAAATTTCACTTGATATTATTTTTGTCAGTTGTAAATTATTTCATTCAATTTTCTCTACTGCCCAGATTTAGAAAACAAATAAAACATATGTATTGATTAAACTTCTCTCTAAATATAAAATCCGACTTAATTGATTAAGGGAACATAGTTTTCCCTCTCTCTCTCTCTCTCTTTTTGTTTTTGTTGGTTAATTTCTTTCTCTCACCCCTTTAAAGGAATTGTTTGGTCAGTCGGCGATTCTAGTCAATTTTATGGTCCCAAAATATCACAAATATTTTAAATGAGAAGAGACAAGGAAAATTCGAGAAATCATAAAATAAATTTTCTGATCCCACAAAATTAAAAAATTAAGATATGATAAGATTGTGGAACTGTAGCACACACAATACAAAACAAAATTGTACTTTAGTTATTTTTATTGAGGTGAATCAAACAAGATCCTACATTGTGCAGCGCAACCAGTTTGGAGTATCTACAACTTCCAAAATTTTTCCTTATAATTTTTTTTTTTTAAAATCAATTCATCAGCTTCATGAAAGAAAAATTAAACATTTTATGGGTCAGGATTATGTTAGATCAGGATGAAAGGCAGCTGCTAACTTTAATATAACTTATAATTAACCTAAGATTAGTTTATCACTACCAGTGAATCATTCTAGTGCCAACAACTTAAAATGTATTATAAAAATAAAAAGCATTTTTAAGTTGTATGTTATAGTTAATGTAACATAATAAGATCTTTAATCAAAATATATTAAGATAACAGTTAAAATTTTATGAAATCAAATTTTATTATTCATACTCATAATTATATCATTATAAGGGGACAAGATATCAATATCGGTTTGCGTTAAAAAAATAAAAATAAAAATAAAATAATTTACAGAATGGATGGACCCATTTGAATTTTGATGAAACCTCTAATTTGTTGTTTATATACGTGTTGCGTTGAAATCAATGCAATTCTTGAGCTCTGGGCCACATGTAGACATTTACAATGTGCCCAATTTCTTATCTGTCCTTGTTTTCAATCACTTTTAAAATCATCATTCTTTTCTCTTTTCATTTTCTTCACTGTGGGGAAAAAAAAAAGGAACTCTACCTTATGGGTAAAGTTAATAAATAAGCCCGATACATATTTTGAGGATCCAAGTAAAAAAAAAAAAAAAAGAAGAAGAAGAAATTAGATTAATATTGACCTCCTCCGCAATGGATTAATGGTAAAAGTAAGATAGGGATCATAAAATTTTTTATCCTAAATTTTATTAAAAAATTATATGTTATTTATTGAGTGATTAATAATTTTTTATAATATTTAAATAAATAAATAATATTATTATTATTAACCAATTGATGAACATCTCGTAATATGAGATAATTTTTGGATGAAAAAAATTTAAGATATATGACAATTCTCCACAAGGATAATACATATAAATCATTGAAAGGGAATTTGAATTTATCTACTTCGCAGTCTACGTACAAAGCTGTCAATAAAAATGTTTAAAACATGTTTTGTGATGCCTCTTAGTTAATAAGTTTCCTTTTTAAAACTGTTTGTCTTTGAATCAGTGACTTTAATATTCATGATTCACACACATATATAAAGAAGGCAATTCAGTTGACGACGGTCTAAAACTAAGAGCAAACTGATGCTAATTGTATTTGGTGCTTTATTCGGAAAGCCCTGCTTGAAAATAATTGATCTTCAAAATTGTGCTACTTTTTCATTTAGTAAACTTTTGACGCTCTTTTAAAAAGACGATGACGATGATAACATTAAAGTGATGAGAGAAGGCTAATATTTGTCCAATCAAAAGGCTATCCTAAAATTCAACACAACCGTTAGCTGCATCCTGCCAATTAAGCAAATTCAGATACAACTTTGAAAATCAACTCATCTTAAATCTCATTTTGAATGAAGGCCCTAAATTTCAAAGGCTTAAAAAAGTTCCTATTATAAAAGTGTTCTCCCTCAAATGGGATCGAACTTCCACTAAAATTAAGCAATAATTGTTATAATATAAATGGTGTTGATCAAGGCAGAGTAAATGGTATGGTATTGTCTTTCATAAAACAGACAAATGAACAATCCTTAACGGACAAATATAACTAGAAGAGATAAACATGGTGTGGGCACGGGAGAAAGAGAATGCATTTTAAATTTTAGTTGAACGTTTGGTCGATGGAGACCATGGTCCCAAAGAAAAATGACCCATTAACCCAAGTATCCAACCTTCTATTGTCCTTTTGCTTTTTCTTTTTTTTTTTTTCTCCTTAATTATTATCATTATTATTACCATATTTTGGTTAACTTTGCTGTTGGGGTATGTTGTGAACTGTAGAAGCATCTTAGAATAGTGTTTGATTTTTTTTTTTTAAAGCTTAAAAATTAGGGTAAAGTCATTAGTTCATTTTCATTGGTCAGAACATTTTTTTTTTGCATTAAATTACTAACTTATTTTTAACCATATAAAAACATAATTATATCCAGGATTTAGTTGATTTCAATTTTCTGTATTTTTTTGTCTATCTCTTATTTTGTTCCACTTTCCTTCGTTTTCTCACTTGCCAAACAATACGGTTTTTAGATTTGTATCGTTTCGAGAATTCGTTTCGTTGAGTGGAATTAAATTATGTTATGAAATTAGATATAATTTGTGTCTACAAACATTGAAAAGCAATAATTTATTGCTGAAAATTCCACGTGGAGCCCTTCGGCATATTATCCACAAAAAGTTTTTCATTTCCATTTCAATCTCAACTACTCAAAACATCAAATCCCTTTAATTATTAATCCGGTTCGAACCACAATTCACGAGTGGCATTTGGGCAAAATTAATCGCCCTGCATCTAATCGCCAAAACTTTACATCACAGCAAACATATGCACAAAACAAGTTAACAACCTATCAAAACAAAAAGCTACTTGCTACATGTCATCGTGAATCCTTAATTGCTATTGTTTTTCCTTTGCATGGGAAAATCACGAGCTTCCCAAAACAAATAAAACAAAATTAAAAAAAATAATAATAAGGGCTTGGGTTATGTTGAACAATGCGATGGGATTCTCTGTACCAATCAAGTTAAAAGATTTAGATGTTGTAATAGGTGTGTGGTAAGTGAGAAAAATAAGAGATGATATGGAGAGAGTAGACTCCGACCGACTGAATAAAAAATATAAAAGAGAATAATGTATAGTATTTTCAATAATTACTCTTATTTTTTATTCAATTCTTTTACGTCACATAAACTGTCAATTAAGTTCGTATAAGGATGTTATTTGTGGTTGTATCATCAATTGAAAAAAGTTATTAATAATGTGAAAAATATTTCAAAACAACAATGGTTGTTCTATCCCAAAAGATGAAGTTGTTCTTTTTTTTTTTTTTTATAAACTGAAGTGTGAACACGACTTATCGGTGGATATTTTCACTTGTTTGCTTTCTTGACTTAAGAAAATTTATTTTCTTTTTTCCTTCCTTATGAAACGAAAAGAAAAAACTGTTTTTGACTTTTACTAAAATGCATAAAGAACTAAATAAACATGTAAAAGCAATTTCAGCATTATTCATTCTAAAACATACACGTACTTGTACCTCTTGCTTTGTGTTTTTGTTCTTTTTCCGCAAACACAGTTGTACTTTTTACCATTAAGTGTAAGCGCGCGCCCACACACACGCGCACACTTGGTTTTTATTAATTAATTTTGATTAAAACTCTCTGTTAGTAAGTATTTGTCAATAGTGAAAACAAATGAAACGAACGGTAGGTTGAGGGTCACTTTGAAAAGAAATTAAAGGAGCGTATTCTCCTTCACTCTTCCCTACAAAAACCCTCCCATTACTCTTCTTCCTCTACATAACTCTCTCTCTCTCTCTCTTCTCTCTTCTCTCTTCCGTCTCTCTCCTTCCCTTAAACAAATTTAAATGGCCTCATCATCAGAATTATCAAACATTTCATCAGAAGAAGCTGAAAGTTCCAGCACTAACTCCTCCGCTAATAATTCACTGTCACAGCAGCGCAGCAGAAGCGATTCCACATGTCGTTCTCCTGGAACTTCCAGGCCTAAAAGAAAAAGAGAGAGCGAGTCCGGGACCAAGCACCCGGTTTACAGAGGAGTAAGAATGAGAAGCTGGGGCAAATGGGTGTCCGAAATTCGCGAGCCCAGGAAAAAATCTCGGATTTGGCTCGGTACTTTCTGTACTCCGGAAATGGCAGCACGTGCTCACGATGTAGCGGCTCTTAGCATCAAAGGCGACTCCGCCGTGCTCAATTTTCCGGAGCTTGTTGAATTACTGCCGAGGCCAGTCTCTTCGCTGCCGCGAGACATTCAAACGGCGGCCACCAAGGCAGCTTCCATGATCATCGATCCTTCCTCATCAACATCCGACGAAGTCTCCGCCGAGCCTCATCAGGACGAGGCCGAGTTGGGGGAGATTGTTCAGTTGCCTAACATTGAAGGGAGCTTTGATTTTGACTCGGCCGAGTCACACAACGACTTGAACATTCCTATTGATGATGCTTTGTTTGATGGGTGGATTTACCCCCCAGTTGTACAGGATTTTTGCGCAGAATTTCCTGAGCATATTTTGGCTGCTGAGTCTTTGATTCCAGGCGACTTTGAAGCTTCCTCGGTGTGGGATTAATTGTCTAGCTAATTAAAATGCAGGTGTGATTTTTCAATTTTTTTTTTTGGGTTTCTTTAATAAGTTAGTTGTTTGCTACTTTGTAATATATATAATTCATATATTTTAGTGCTAGTATATTATAGTATATTATAGGGAGCTGTTAAGTTACAGTTGTTGTAATTTACAGTCAATTCAAAATTACGTGAATAATACAATTAATGTATATTGTTCACGCAATTTTTAAATTTATTGTAAATTACAACTATTGTAACTTAACAAAATCCGTATATTATATACATAATTTTTTTTCCTTTTTTTTGTTTTTTAATGTATACACCCACTAGCTAGGTAGTAGATTGTACAATATGCTGATTCAAAAAAGGAAAACTGTGGAATATTATTGTTATTATTATATTGAGAGAGCGCAGCCCCTACCTGTTACTGCAACCATTGTTTCATTGTTGTTGCAAGATATTATTATGATTAATGATATTTAGACAGAAAAAAATTTTACAGAACGACAGCCGAAATTACTGTTACAATTAACTGGGGCTACCGCTATTATTATTGATTGAAAAACTAAACAAAAAAATAAAATAAAACTTGAAAAAACAAATTAACCCTCGGCGGTCACCGTTTTTTTTGTCGACGTAAGGCGTCAGAATCTTTATGATCTTTGTACGATTGCTATTATTAGAGGTTTCTCGGTGAGTATTAAAGAGAACAAAATTGCTGAAAACATTGAACCTGGAGAACGTTGCTGAAAAATATGTGACATGTGCAAAATGTACCGTTGCAAAGTTTTGAACTGGAGAGAGAGACGGGAGGGAAGAAAGAGGACATCAGAGCCGACAAATTTAAAGAAACTTTAGAGTGGAACACTTACATGGAAATAAAAGCATACTGCTTTATCGAAGAAATTTTGATCTATTTTTCCTACCCAGCGGAGTGGTGCTTTCTTAGAAGATTCCCCCAGATATATATATATATATATATATATTAAAAAAAAAGCAAATGGCTACCTTTTCAGCCTCTAAAGCTTTCAATTTTTAACACTACAAACCCCAATTGGGAAAATAATTTCTGAAAAAAAAAATTTGAAAGAAGAGGGAGGAAAAAAAAAATCAAAGAATGATTCTTTTCACATATAATAACGAGATCAATATCTTTTCGGATTATTGTATTAAAAAGGACCCGTTAACTATAAGATAATCCATTGTATTTTTTTTTTCAGAAAAAAATGTACTTTATATAAAAAAAATAAAATAAAACAAAAGTGATTAGGAAAATGACCTCACAAACCACTCATTTTCCTAAAGGACATGGAAAAACAAAACCCTTTTGGCAAACACTACCGCAGTTGCTCTCATATCCAAACGGCATTGTATTTAAGGCTATTAAGTTAAATTTTTACAATATTGTTTTTTTTTTTGTCAAATCTAGTCAAAAAAAAAAAAAAGATAACTTGTGGTGTTTGATTGAACGTACTTACGAGAAAATTTTAAATTTTGAATGAATCAAACCTACGGTCACCTTGTCACAAAAGTGACATAAGCACTGCGTTCGCCGTGATCCTTGTGGGAAGTGGCCACTGGCCGCCAATCAACATTTGAGCGTCCGCAACATTTAATGGAGGCTCATTATTTTTCCCAAATGAGCCTTTTTTCCTCTTCCTAATTCGTTAATCATATCATAATCCAAAAACAAAAAACAAAAAACCAAAAAGAAAAATGTCAATCATACTGCGCGTAACCTAAACTAGATCAATAAAGTGGACGAAAAATATATTCAACTTCGACATTTTATACAATCACCCATAATCGATCATTATCTATTGCATTGTAGTACATAATTTGAACTCAGAGCGTCTGATTTGAAGGTTGCTATTGCTGGATCATACGGAACATGCCACATTTTTTTGAATTCCTTTTTTTCTTTTTTGAATTACACCAATTGAGGTACATCATCTTTAAGCCTCGACCACACATCATTGAGCTTAAATTTGTTGAGCACGAGTCGCCATCGCGAAGCATAGCCCTAAAATTTGGGTTTACTTTATGGAGACAGTGAGCCATTATTGAGTAATTGACATTTGTGAATGTGACTTCTCCTGTAGGTGTATTGAAAATGACGTGCTAATTTATAATTATCGCTTTGGGTCTGAGTTTGCATGATTTTGTTCTTGAATCCCACTAAAAATTAAAAGTCCCTAATGTTTGAAAAATGACCCCGATTGATCATGTGAGCGTAGTAACCATTTCGAACCATGTGATGTGGAAATTGTGACGCTCTCGGCCTTGCGTGTTCCACTCTTACTAAATTTAACATATATAACTTCTTTTTGAGTAGCAGTAGCCTTGCTGTTGTTTAAAAATTCTGCATCAGCCCGCAGTTACTCGGTCAATTCTTTTGCAATCAAGTTGCTAAACTAAGTTCATGTTGGTTTTGTTTAATTGCATAAAATAATCATAACAAGAGTAGTCTTTGTTTGCATTGGTTATAAACGTTTACAATTGTAGTCTTTGTTTATAACTTTACATCATAATAATAATAATAATAACGACAACAATAACTTCTACGACCCTCTATCTCTCTCAATATATATATATATATTGGTGAGATCAATAAATGTTAATTGTTCAATTCAAAAGGGCAAGCTTTTATTATATAATGTATTTCTCGTATCCCCAATCCAACTGTATGGGGATTATATGGGATTCTTGGTTTTGTTAGGAGGTAACAAATAAAAATTTAATCCACCAACCGGAGCCGATCAAACCTGTTGGCTGAATATTAATTGAATTTTTGGGTCAAATTCAATAAGTCCATTGGAAAACGATCAAAATGTATATACATAGGTATTAAAAATAAAAAAATAAAAAAAAAATCATTTACCAACTAATTAATCTGTTTTTTCCATCCACAGGTAAATCGAGATTTAATTGAAAGCAGCTCTAGACTACAGCGAGCAAAGCAAGTTTAACTTTATGTGATCGTCTCTTCTTGTGAGTTGCTTAATTTAATTATGTATAATCAGAAGCAATCGAGCATTAATGATTGAGAACTGTGAGATTCATAATCTACTTTCTTCGTAATGATTCGAAATTATCTGGACGCAAATGAATAAATCAAATCGACCCGACCCCATTTGTTGAATTTGCCTTTGGCTGCTTTGAACTTCGGGGATTGCCAATCTAAAATAATCACATTAATGATTTATTGGAGTGATTTTGAAGTAGTTTTGTTTAATTAACCATCTGTGTTTGAGTTTATTTATTTATTAATCCAAATCATAGAATAACAAAAAAGCTTTGAACAGATTAATCTTTTTCATTGTATACAAAAATCCAAAATTCTTCACCAGTAGCAATGCAGTACTTGAGAATTTCTTTTACTCTTCATACTCTTGACTTTACGAGTTCGACGATGGAGTAATTACTCTAATCATTCTCATAAAAAGTCTGATGTTTAGCTGTTTCATTGCTGTGGGGACACTCTTAATTATCAACTGTTGCAATTGGTCCAAAATTATTCTTATTAATAAAATATATAATCTGAGTTTTGGTTGCTAAGATGGTTTAATCATTGGCCGGTGATTCTAGAGCTTGTATAATTAATTAATTAGCTGGAATTAGACTATTGATGACTTCCATTTTAGGGTTATTAGGATTTGGGAAGTCGATGATATGACATGTTGTATAATTATTTTTAGTTTTCTAACAAAAATGAAGATCAATTTATGCATATGATTCATTTTTAAAAGGATAAATGTATCTATCTCTAGATGAGTAACAAATAATGCGATGATTATGTATACAAATTATAATAACATTGTTAATAATACAATCTTATTTTAGTTTACAACACAATATATAATTTATTAAAATTTTTGGTTAAATATAAATGTGTATCTATTCTCTAATTAAGGATTTAAACTTTCTTATAATATGAGAAAACTGTTAATGATATACCCTAATAACTTTTTCAAATTTTAAGTTTTTTCTATAATGTTTTATTCAATGACATGATAAGCTTGTTCTACACAAGATTTTATCTGGTAATCAAACAATCGAACAGAAACAAACCCATAATGTAGACAATAATAAAGTTTGCTGTTGATCAAAGACATTAAATGATATAAATAAGTTTTGAATACAATATTGCAAAGCACAAGCGCCCATGGCCTAATGGATAAGGCGCTTGACTTCTAATCAAGCGATTGTGGGTTCGAGTCCCACTGGGCGTGCGCGGTAACTGTATTTTAAAATTAGTATTATAATTTTGTAATCTGTTTAGTTTAATGAATGAAAATTGATCTTATAATGCCAAACAATGTTCTTAAATACCTTCCAAAACATATATTTTATAATATTGAAATATTTCAGCCAACCGATTTTTAATAATTCCACAAAGGTCGTAAGTTGTGCGGAAGGGCCTCGTGTTTCTTAATACTACTTTTGTAAATATCAATTCACGTGTCATAATAATAAAAATGATTCATTATCTCTCAAAAACAAAAATCTTCAATTGGAGATTTCGTGACTTTGCTTTTCATCATGGGGTAACCTTTTTTTTTATTTTGATTTTCTTTTTAGTGTGACAACTCAATCTAGAAAAAGAAGAAAGAGGATAATTGTGCTCATGATAGGCTGCCATTTTGCCAACAATATTGCGTGTTCTTTTTCAAGATGCCGCTTTTCCTAGTGCAAGGAGAAGAGGAGTGCCGGCCACCTGTAAATTTGCTATAAACAGTCTTTATATGCGGGCGCCGCACGGGCTTTTAACTTAATGTCGTTTCAACGCGTGGGTTTAGAGTTTAGACATTTTTTTTTTTAACTAACCATGCGTGCATTTTTAATTCGGCCAACGTTAAGTTATATTTATTATAATTTACAAAAAATAATTTACCGCACATATGAAAATAGGCGTGAATTATAATAAGAGCAGCTACTGATTATAACTTAGCAGTTTCTTTTTATTTTTTTTTGTTTCTTTTATCAAAATTACCTATATAACTAAATAAACCCTCTGAATAATTAATTTAGAGTTTCTTTTATAAAATTATGCGATAGATTATCTTTTGATTACATAGAAGTAGAAGAAGAATTAATAGCAAGCTATCAAATCAAATATTCAAGAATCAAATTTGGTTTATTTTACATTGCCTTCGATCTAAATCTATGACTCTCCTCTAATAACAACAATACTTAACTTGTGGGGTTTATTTTAATTTTTTAAAATAGTTAAAAGAAATGCCAATATTTAATAACATTAATTTTTAAAAAAATATATATGAAAGCATGAATGTTTATTAAAAAAATTTCCTTTAGATATCCCCAAAAAAAAAAAATTATTTTGCATGCAACTTGCCACTAACACATACCAGACAAATTGACGCAATTATACATACAATCAGATCTCAAACTTTTAATTTCATCTCGTCAATATATGCAAGTACAGCTGTACACATGGAATTGAAACAAATTAAAGGACCTATAAAAAAATATTTATTTTTGCATGCATGGATATTATCGGCTCAATTAGCCAAACCAGCTAATTAATTAAGTAGTTGGTAAGGTGTATTATCATGATTGAGTTCCTTTTGCTTCAAGTTGTTAATTTTGGGTTAATTGTACATATATGCCTCCAAGAAAAATGAATTTGTGTAGTTTCTTGCCTGTGGATATGATGAGACTTTATAAAATTGGGCCTGTAACAAGATAATTGCGATTGTCATAATGATACTTCACCTCAAAATGATTTATTGAAAATGACCCATTTTTGCTACAAGCCACCATGATAATCCTATTTATTTTTTTATTAATTATTTTTTCAATTTGTTTACCAATCATTCGAATTGAAATCACCATCATGTGTGTGTGTGTGAAAAGACATGCTATATATTTTTTGGATTAATTTTTGAGAGCTTCAATTGGTTAATGATTGAGTTCTTATTCCTCTTTCCCCCATTTTATAATAAAAAGATGGTGGTACAAAAAGTATTGAAAAAAAATTAAATAATAAGAACAAAATTTGCAACATGAATGTTGGCCGTGTACCTGTCTATTACGAAAAGATTAAAGAGAAATCATGAAAAAAGTTACAAGCTTTCTTTTGGGTTCGATTCGATTGCAATCTTAAAATACATTGTTATTAAAAGCAGTGGGTTCTTCTTATGATTGTACTTTGTACACAATTTTTTTTATTAATTTATTCATTAAATTTGTTTAGATCATTATGATTACAGAAAGACGTCAGAGTGAGGTGGACAATATAAGAAAAATTAATTTTAAATATCATCTCAAAATAAACGTCAAGCTAAACAAAAGAAAAATAGGTATTTATCAAATATTTATGTGTCGTGCTTTTGAAGTTAAGTGGCAGCACATAAGTTACACAAACATGTCACACAACCCAATTTCATTGGATATATTGCTTGTCAGTTGTTATAAATGTTGCATGACAAGAATCGGATCAAATAAATTGTCCATGTTTTCACAAAAGAAAGATAACGTTTTCACAAGACAAGATTATCATTGGAAGTTATACTCGAGCGAAAAAGTTTGTGTGCCGGCTAGAATGCACACATAAAAACATGTCCACATGAACACATCGATCCTTTTGATAATGATTCCTTCGTAGTTAGAATTGCCATTTTCTTTTTTTTTTTGTTGGGGAAAGCTGTTACTGTAAAACAACAATGAAAGCTATAAGGATCCGATTGATAGTGACCGGTAAACTTTGTGTTTCTGGAAAACCGTTCTGTGAAACAACATTAAAAAATAATCATCTCATGTTTACAAGATATTGGTACTTTGGAGAAGTAAATTAAATAACAAAATAAGTTAGCATGCGTTTAAGCTTCTGATTCATTCTACACCTTGGCCTTCAAAGTTAAACAATGGAGTATTGGAAAAGAGTAGAAGCTAAGACTGAACAATAGAGAATGATGCAACCCTTTACTTATATCGTTTGATAAAACTCTCTGTCTTCCTTTACAAGTAAATGATCCTACGTACAAGCACAGCTATAGTAAATGATCCTACGTACGGCTGTTGATAACTTCATCCTGAGATTATGAGCTACTGCGGTTAATTTGCAAGATCAATGCTCACTCTTCAGAGCAAGTCAGCAGTGCTTCCGGCTGTAGATATTCATTGGGGAATTTTATCAAACTCTTTGTTCATTTCATCAAACATTTGATTCTGTTCAAACACTGAATCAGCAAGAGAATTCTAGCAAGCAGTGTATGTCTGCAAGACAGAATGAAGTATTTTGTACGATATCTAACGAACTTCACCGGGATAGAGCAGCTCTTTTGATGTGCAACAACTTTGCTGATGGCAAAGACCTGGGTTTCAGCAGCTTTCCTGGAGCCAAAATTCAATCCCACCACCTCGTGATTGGAAAGAGGAGAAACAAATTTTCCGGATAGAGCAGGATAGGAGTTTTGTCCTTCACTACTTCCCGTCCCATAAGATGATATCGCATAGCCATACGGGTTGCTGTAAACAGTCTTCATGTTCACATTTGCCTCAACAAGCTCGGCGTGGAGTGCATCCACAACCTAATTACATGCAAAACCAAAGACGGTCGATCAATCAACTTAAATATAGATTACATAGAAAAATCATGAAGAAGATGATATTCAACCCAAAACTAATAGTATAGAAAAATTTACAGCAGAACAAGAGGCAGGCAAGTTAAAAAGAAGATGAGGGAAGTTTTTAGACTTAACTGCCAGTGAGGATGGCGCTGAAGAACGTGAAATCTATTACCCATTGAGTGTCGGCAGAAATATGCCTGGGAAGCAACAAAAGATGTGGCAGTCAAATAAGATGACATTTTCTTCCCAGAACCTAAAACTTTAAATAATTAGCAATATTTTATTATTATTATTAATTTTTTTTTTTTTTTTGTGGGCACAGAAGACCATACAGCATACAGATTCCTAAGTCCTACCCTTCACATATCAACATAACATATCAGTCCTGCTTGAGAAGACAAGCTTTGGAAAATTTGGAAACTGATTAAACAAATATAGAAAGCAGGACTTAGGACTGGAATATAATTTGATTCATAATTCTTTAGAAAAAGGAGTAGGAGAAGAGATTACCTGAGGGTTGCAAAAATAGCAGCCATTTGATTTGAGAACATTAAGTCATATTTACCCCCTTATTTCACGAAAACTCCAATCAAGGTCATATATATCAATCTTAGGAATTCTTGCTGTTGTTTTCCATCTTGTTCACCAGCATCAAATGTATCCTTGTTGGTGTCAACTTCCATTGCATGTGACAAGAGGGCGCATGCACTACCAACCACATTACCTTTCTCCAGTACCGCCTGAGAAAGGTTTTTATATAATGAATAAGACTGCAACTTCAAATATGATGATGGAATTCACAGAAGTTGTATAACCAAAAAACAAGAATACCAGTGTTGCATTTGTAGCAATCCCAACCCTTAATTTCTTTTCCGTAAGACTGTTTCTCTTTGTTTTCCTACCTAGATATGCACCTAAGATATCCTTTGACAACGATGCAAATTGATTAATTACATTAAATCAGAACCCGTACACAGCGAAAGCAACCAAACAAAGAATTACCTGAATCACAGCAACAACACTGGAAAGTTTTGCAATTCTTTCATTAAGTTTCTCTTGGTCATAGTCCTGCTCTGCTGCCTGTAATATGAAGCAATTGATTACCAGAGAGTAGCAACCCAATGATGAAGATCAGTAGAGGGAAAATTTCACGAAAAGCAACTCAAGAAGGTTCCTGATCCTTGCAACTCTTTTGTTCATGCCATCACTTATAATATAGTCAATTCCTTGTTGAGCACTACTTCAAAACGCAAGCCCAGGATGACTTTGCGTTTCTCAGTGAAACTCCAACCTCATCCCTTGGTGCATTTAATAATGAAGAAAGCTTTACAGAAGAACAAGAAGCAGGCAAGTTTTCAAAAGTTCCAAGTGTAATTGTCTTTAACATATAGCCACTAGATTTCCATGCCTTTTCAAGCTCAATGCCGTTTCAACGATATCTGCTCCAACCTAACAATTATTCACCAGAAGTCATATTAAGAATCACGTTAGAATGATAAATGAATAATAAAGATTTAGCAATGCATGCATTTACAGCCTATTTGCCCATTATTATCAAGAGTATCTTTGATGGCATCGACTTTCACTACAAGCAGCCCCAGGGTACATGCACCACCAGCTACAATAACTTTCTCTATACATTATTATTCTGAATGAGCGCACGAGTTACACAACTTCAAATATGATGACAAATGGTAGAATACCCGTGTTTGCATTAATAGCATTTCCCACCCTCAATTTCTTTTCCATAAGCTCTGTTTCTCTTTGCAAATCTAGATATGCAAGTGCAATTTAGCGGATACCCATTGAAAGCAATGGAAAATTGTAATTCTGTAGATCAGAACCTGTAATCCTCGAAAACAAGCAAAAAAAGAACTCCTTCAATCACAGCAAAGCTGCCCACCATCCGAAAGTTGTGCAATTTTTTCAATAAGCTTCTCTTTCTCATGGTCCTGCTCTGCTGCCTCAATTGATCGTATGCATTGATTACCAAATAGTAGCAAGTTAAAGGATGAAGATATGAGGAAGGAAGGTTTTAACTAAAATCACCTTTAAAAGGTGAATGATCTGTGTAAATCATTTATTTACCTGCATCGCCTACCCTGCTTGTTGTTTCCTTGGTGAGCACTTCTTTGGCAGCCTGTCCCGGGACCTTTCCCTCAGCTTTCTTCAGGGTATATTTCCCAGTCACTACCATTCAGTTGTAAGGGATAAATCTTGATTTCGAGGCAAAACTTACTACCATTCAATTGTAAGTTTCGCACTGTCTGTTGTCTGAACTCTTTCCGTGCCGACGAATCACCATTCAACACTTATATTCTTACTCAACACCAAATCTTTTTCCTGCACTAACTGCAGCCACATTTGCTGGCTCACAGCTTTGATCAGAAAAATATTGAACCATTGCATAATCGGTCGTTCCAAATCGGTAAATGTTGAAAAGCTATAACTCAGATACAATCTACAGTCTTAGCCATCATAAAAGGTCAAACAATAATGTAAACATCAAAGTAAGTCCAGGCACTGGAGCTATAGTGGTTTGGGCATAATCGAGCGGCCCGTGACGATCCTCTCCCACCTATGCTCGCGGCGTCCTCGTCGCCACCTCATGCTTATAGTTTTAGACATGCTCCACGAACTGCCATGGGTCATCTTCATGTTCCCACATTGCTTCACTCTCAGGGAGGTTCCTCCATTTCACCAAGTACTCATTGTAGGCTGGTATACCTCGTCTTTGAATGACTCAATTAGTAAAGATGTACTCTATGTCCTTGTTGTATGCAGTGACAATGGCGATTGGGGTATGTTTTGACTTGTCTTGGTTTGAGTCTTTAGTGTCTCCGTGGTAAGGCTTGAGCAAGTTCACATGGAAAATTAGATAGATTTTGAGTCTTGACGGAAGTTGGAGTTGGTATGAGAAATTGCCAACACATCGTACTATCTCAAAAGGCCCCTCATATCGCCTAACTAACCCCTTATGTACTCTCCGTAAAGTCTTGAATTGCTGGGGTAGGAGTTTCACCATTACTCGATCGTCTTTCTTGTATTTGATGTGGCTTCTGTTGGAATCAACCGATTTCTTCATCCATTGTATGGGCTTGTCAAGGTATGCTCATGTGATATTCACTTTCTCATACCACTCATAGGTGAGTTTGTAAGTCGCTAGGCTTTTTCCTCTATAAGTAGAGGCTATGGCAGTGGGCATCATATGCTTATGACGATCTCGAACGGACTCTTGCTCATAGCCTCATTCTGTTAGAGATTGTACGAGAATTGAGCAACGTCTACTAACTTGGCCTAATCTCGTCGGTGAGTGCTCACGTAATACTTTAAGTACATCTCAAGTAAGGCTGTTAATGTACATTGTTTGCCCATCCGTTTGTGGATGAAAATTTATCAAGAACTTGAGGTTAGTTCTCAACAATTGAAGAACTCCGTCCAAAAATGGGCTATGAACCGTGGGTCTCGGTCACTCACGATACTCTTTGAAACTTCCCATAACTTTATGATGTGCTCAATGAATAAATGGACATCTTCATCCTATATGTCGGTGCAGTGATGAAAGTTACATATTTGCTGTAGCGGTCGACCACGACCATAATGCTCCCGCACCCTTCGGACTTGGGTAAGGCTGAGACAAAGTCTATGGTGACGCTTTCTCATGGCCTCGATGCTATTGGTAAAGATTTCAGCAGTCCGGCCGGAGGTTAGCAGTCAGTCTTGTCTTGTTGGCACACAAGGCATGTCCGCACACATGCGTCGATATTATCCCTCATGTGCGGTAAAAAATATAAGGTTTGAACGAGTGCGGTTGTACACTTTATGCTGGAGTGGGTAGCCTATTTAGAATCGTGGCATTTCATGATCACTTTTTTCTATAGATTTCCGTATTTAGGCACGAAAAGTTAGTCTCCTTTAGTGAAGATGATACATTCTTTTTGCTAAAATCATCTTGTTTTGTCTTCGAGTATTTTCCCTAAAAAGTCTTTCACTAGCGAGTCTTGCTGGAGACCTTCTTTGATCCCCTCGACAAGATCGGACTTTGGTTGGCTCATACTAAACGTTGTCAATTCTGCTTTGTGACTTATAGGTCTGTAATAATGTTGGCTTTTCTAGGCTTGTATTTGAGCCGATAGTTGAATTATGTAAGGAAATATTGCCATCTTGCTTGCTTAGGGCTCAGCTTCTTTTGTGTCTGGAAATAGCTTATGGCTATATTGTCACCTTGAGACCTAGGCACTTGGCCTCATCTTTGAAAATAAAATTGTGCATTACTCTGGTGTCGAGCAAAGTATGAAGGGCATATCTATTGATGTTCGCACTCACATACATAAGCTCTTTCTTAAAGGCCATAGATGGTCGGGGTTGAGTACGTTGAGGTGTTAGAGGGTACCCATGCTGTATTGGGGTTCCTCTGTTGGCAGTGTAGAGTGGCCCTTGAGCATTGAGTAACTTTTTCTCTGAATAGTCGCATACCTAATTAGGGCTGTTGCATATGAAGCATGAGCTCTGAAGTTTGCGTGACTGTTGTTTCTTTAATTTTTCTTACCTGCTTTTACCAATCAAAGGCTTTTTCTGCCCTCACTCCTTTCAGTTTTTGCCCTTGTCCTTCTAGCCCTTTTTCTCACCTTTACCATGGTTAGACTTCTTATCTTTGGGCTTGTCGGAGTAATAGAAAAGTGATTTTACAGTGGTAATAGCATTATCGAGAGTTTACACGTCAAACATGTCGAGTTCTGGTTTGGCCTAATCCTTGAGGCTATTTTGGAAGTAGAAGAGAGTCATTATCAAACATGTCGGTTATCTCAAGCATTAGGCTAGTGAAATCATTAATATAGTTACGGACGCTACATGTTTACTTAAGCTGATGGAACGGCACACGGGCTTTTTTCTTTACTTTGCTTGGGACAAAGTGTTTGCAGAGTTTTCTTTAGAACTCAGCCCACATGTTGATAACACAAATGCCTTTACCTATCTCACCATACTTTCGCCGCCACCATAATTATGCAGCACCTCAAAAAAATGTAGGCGCGGTGCCTACTTTTGATGCCTCATCATAAACACCTATGACATCTAAGTATTGTTCTAGCACAAATAAGAAGTTGTCCACCGTAGTGGTGTTACGTATGCCATCATAGGTGTCGGGCTTTGGTACATCGATTCGGCGTGCATCACTCGTTCTTGTAAAAACCGATCTAAAGGTGAGTGTGCGCTTGTGCCAAGCCCGATTCAAGCAGACTTCATTGACCTTTGCACGAATTGCTCACAACTCATTTTACACAAAGCTATGCAAATTTAGCAAATCATCATGTAGTACTCGAAATTCCCCTCGAAAAGAGTTGGTTTGGCCTTGCATGAGGGCCTTGGTGGCTATCGTGAACTTATCATATTCAACCTTAAGGCCGTCGACCCGAACCTCTAAATTATCAAGGGTGTCTTGGACATCGAATATTGAGGTTTTTGAGTATGGCAATGCGAGGCTCCAAGGCATCTATGGAATCGGTCTTGGACTTGTTGTGAGACTTAGCTTATGTGCGTCCCTCCTCGCGGCCACAGACTAACTTCAAAATCTCCACACCAACTATGTCCTCTTGTGTATTAGGAGGATTGGTCATTGCTTAAGAGCTAGTTCACGTATGGGCAAACCTTAGCTCTGGTATCACTTGTCACAAGATAAGAGTTTTTACGCAACAATCCCCTACGGCACTTGGCAACTTCTAGTACTTAAGTAGTTACGTAAGCCTAGAATACTTCTCAAACTAAATTAAGCTAGAATGCTTGTTGGAAATGCTAGAGAAGTGAGAGCAATGTTGGTAAAAAATAATTTATATTGCACACTAAGATAATAATTTGCAAGAGAGTTATTTTATAAGATTTTGAGAGCTTTTGTGTGTGTTATATATGCTGGAATGTGCTAGTGTGGTGAGCAAAAATGGCAAGGGTGATGAGATATTTATAGGCTTGGATGGTTGGTTTTAGAGCTCACTATATAAATTGGTAACTTGCACAAAAATCTGCTAAACATAAATGCAATGTGTTGGCAACTTCTAGGTTATTTATAATTAAAGAAAAGTCTAGAATTCAGACCGGACTTGACTAAGCGTTAAGCGTACCATAGCTAGCAGCTTGTATTAGGCGGCTCATCTCTAAGTACAACCATTGCTAAGTACATTCCGTCTCTAAGTGTACTTCGCCTCCATTACTAAATGCATCCCGCTTGTAAGTGCATACCACGTTTAGGTGAATTTTTACTAAGCGCAACCGTGCGCGTGAAATTAGCCTATGATTCTAGCATAATCAAGCGGCCCGTGACATGCTACTACCACCTGAATGATAGCGGAATAAATAGATAAGCAACTATATATTTGCCAAACTTTATTAACAGCAACTACCAACTGCCAACTTACCTGTAGCCTCTTAATAGCATCACCATCACCGTTGAACTGGAATTTCTTGATGATTGACTCAATCTTTGTATAGCATATTTTCTAAATATTAACCACTGGTCCCCTACTTTTGACAATATTAACTATTGCATATAAGAAGTGATAACAATGGAAACTAGTAATTATATTTATAGATTTTTGTATAGAACATAAATATTAAATTATGTTACAAATTTCAAGTTTATATTTATAGATTTTCATTTATGCTAGACTCATTGCCATCAGATTAATGTTTGGCGGAATTTTATGATTTTTAATTAACATAAATGTCATGTAAGTAAATTTCATATATTTCTATTAAATTCAACATTAGGCTTGGCAATTTGTCGAGTCGGGCCAGGGTTTGGTCAAGCCCGAACCTGACCCGAAAAATATTTTCTAAGATCTGACCCGATTAAAACCCGAATATTTATAATTCGGGCCAGGTCAGACCCGACCCGAGATTGACCCGATTCGGGTCGGGCCCAACCCGACCCTCTAGGAATTATTGTAATAAAAATTAATAATTTGGACTCAAAATTTAAATTTATTAATACCTTATAATTTTATAACTACATACTAAATTCATTCATATTATTTTTTATTTTTATTCTCTTCTAATTACAATTTTATGAATATAAAACAAAAAATAATTTTTGATTTAAAATAATTAACAACATACAAGTAAAATATATAATACAATTAATCATAAAATAATTTTTAAAACAATTGATTGATAATAATAATATTTTACAATTCAATTCCACAATCAACATTAAGAAGTAAAAACATATAATTAAATTAAAAAATACAATATAATTCTATAACTATTTCAACCTCACACAATTTAGTTATAAAATTCAACATTAAAAACACACAATGCAATTAAATTAAAAATATACAATGCAATACAAATAAAAACACACAATTCAATTCAACAACCCAAGTTAAAAAAAAAAAAAAAGGCTCATGTCTTATACAAATAAAAACACACAATTCAATTTTACAATCCAACATAAAAAAAAAAAGCCTTATCCAAATAAAGATTTATAATTCAATTCCACAACCAAACATTTATTAAAAAAAAAAAAGAGACTACTCCAATACTTGTGGGTCACTTTCATCTTCATCTACATATTCTTCTCCAGTAAAAATTTCACTTTCAAGAATTTTACCTATAAAAAAACAAAAGTGAGAAAATAATTTAAGTTTTTGTAATTATTATTAAACTAATTTTATGCATATTTTATACATTATTTGCATTCATACCTTTAGAGTTCGCCCATAGCCAATGTTGAGTGCACATAAGTGCTTCTAACGTTATAGGATGAAGTCGACTCCGATGCGGAGTCAAGACTCTACCTCCAGTGCTAAATGCGGATTCAGAAGCAACGGTTGTCACAGGAATGGCTAAGATATCCTTGGTTATTTGAGCCAAGATAGGGTATTTGGCTTGATTCACTTTCCACCAATTCAAAATATCAAAGTCCGAAGTGGATTTGACTAAAGGCTCTTCTAAGTATCTCTCAAGATCGGACTTTGATACCATGGTCTCACTATTTTGGTTTGCAAATGCCTCAAACTTCCTTATATCAAAAAATTTACGGCCAACTCCTACATTGAAATTAAAGCGAACATCGACTGAAGAAGATTCACCAATAACCACATCACTCACATTCTCATTTTTACTTTCATAAAACTTAATCAAAGTATTACTTAAATTACGCACCCTTTGAATCTCATTTGCCGCACCTTCACCATAAAGTTGTGGAAAATAATAGTTAAACTAATTGCATCTTAAACCTTGGATCAAGAATAACCGCCATCACTAAAATCCCATGAATTTGAGCCCAATATTTATCAAATTTCATAATCATAAAACTAGCTATTTCTCTAACCACAGGCACATCAGAAAGTTCCCATTCATCCAAATTAATTCTCATTTCACATATCATTGGAAAGAAAAGGTTAGATGTGGGATATTGTGTACCTGAAAATAACTCTGTCATAGAGTAAAACGGTAGCAAATATTCTAACATCTTTTCAGCCATCTCCCATTCCCCATCTGTTGGCAAAGAGGTGTAGTGCTTATCACGCTGCTGCAGTCTAGAAAAGACATTTTTATATTTCACGGCAACATCAAGCATAAGATATGTAGAATTCCATCTTGTTATACAATCAAGCACCAATTTTTTCTCACACTTAACTTGTAATTGTCGTGCAGTCATTTCAAAAGTTTCTACTCTCTTTGGTGTGCTCGTCCAATAAGCCACACTCTCCCTAATCTTTTTAATCTACTCTTCAATTACTTTCATCCCATCTTTCACAATTAGATTTAAAATATGAGCTACACACCTTATATGAAAAAAATCCCCACCCATTAACATAGAATCAACCGGAATCAATTCCATTAACCTATCAACTATAGCATCATTGGTGGAACAATTATCTAAAGTTACAACTGATATCTTTCTATCCACATTCCAATCCAATATATATTTAAAAAGTGCTTCAGAAAGAAATTCTACTGTATGTGGAGCCGGTAAATATATAAACCTATTCATTACAAAAAAATTGAATTTTAGAATTAATTAACTTAAATTATAAAATTGTAAATACAATATCAAGTTATCACCTTTGCAAATATATTAAAAATAAATAAGAATAACATTGACTTTACAAATATATTAGTATATTCATTACCAAAAAATTAAAATTCTAAATTAATTAAATTGAATTAAAAATAAGTATCAATTAATAAGAAAACTATCTTAAAATTCGACTTTGTAACCTCTAAGATTTGTCCACAAAATGTCCTGTAACAACCAAGTACCCTTTCTTTTGATTACTTGCAGTCCACATGTCGGTAGTAATTGCCACTCTACTATTATTATTCTCCAACAAAGCCATTGCTTTTGATTTTTCAACTTGATACAATTTAAGGATCTCACTCTTTAAAGTGTTCCGACTTAAATTCTTCACCAAAGGATTAACATAAGACATCAAATCCCTAAATGCATCATATTCCACAAAATTAAGTGGGAGTTCATGCTTGACAACCAATGTTGCTATCTTTTGTCGAGCAATAATAGGATCAAATTCTTTTGCCTCAACACAACTTGTTCCATCATCTTTTCTTGTCACACTTAGAGTTTTTTGCAGGCTATCAGAAATTGAAGGAACACCCTTTCCCTTACATCTTTTCAAGTGCCTATCCAAATGTGAAGTTCCATTACTACTAGATGCTACCAACTTAGCTCGACAATAATTACATTTTGCCTTTAATTCACCATCAATGGTTATCTTGGTGAAGTGTCCCCAAACATGAGAAAGTTCTCGCACACCTCGCTTTTTTTTGTTACTACTTTGTTGCGCTCCATCATCATCACGAGATGCCTCTTCAACTTCTTCAACTTTTTGGATCCCTTCGACCTCTTGAATGATATCATTTATATTCTCTTCACCAATATGAAAATCATTGAGTGAATTTGATTTCCGTATATCCGAATTTGACATTGCGACCTAAATTAAATGTGTAACAAGTTTAAATTAATTTACAAATTCAAAATATGATTAAATATAATTTACAAATATAATAATTAATATTTATGAACTTATACGAGAATATGTTTATCTAAAATATAATATTTACAGTAACTACATAATTAATTAATTAATAATTATCATAATATTTATAGTAACTATATAATCAATTAATTAACTACATAATTAATTAATTATCATGAATATGATAACATAATCAATTAATTAAATACATAATTAATTGACCCAAATGGAACAAAATTCATCATAAAATTAATCAATTAATTAATTGTATAATCAATTAATTATCATGAATATGATAATTACTCAATTAAATAACTACATAATTAATTAATTATCATGACAACTAACCAAATGCATACAAGCTCAAAATTAAATTGAAGGATAAAATTGTTGGTTATCTTAACAAGTGAGTTTCACTCTCTTCGAAGTTGTGTGACAAACACCAAGAATTGGATAATTAAAAGCTAAATCAACAATTTAGAAGTGCAAGGCAATGCATGCCAAAGATCAAGGAAATTCCAGTGAACCACCTAAGCACTAGTATCCAAGCTATTAACATTTCAGTCATAGTAACGCATTATTAAGCATTTCCACATTAATTCCTCCATCTTGAAGTCAAAGAATCATTAAAAAACTATGCACAACCGAACCAATAATGCAGCTTGGTAATAACAAAATTTCAAGTGAGGATTGACACCTGGGATACCTGGCTCGTTCCCACACAGAAAAAGAAAAAAGATCTGGTCCTAGTCTGTCTGATGTTTCCTGATATTTATTTCTTGCAGTCCGGGCCCCAGTGCTATTTGATACCTCGAAGATATTTGATCAAGACTCTAACAAAAGCATGACTTGTTAAAAGATGAAGTGCAGCTAGATGATTGTTGCAGGCTGCAGGCTGCTGGGTTTTGTTGGTTGTTCGGTGGTGGGTGGCGGCAGACTTAGGGTTAGGTTTTGTTGAGTATTGACTGTGAAATTGTGATTTGTGAATGACTGAATGTGATTTTCATTTTCCCATGTGCGTGTGTGGTTCTGAATCAGCGTGCGTGTGTTGTGTGGGCTGGCGCCTGGCTTGGCAAATGGTAGCGTGCTTGTGTTTTTTTTTTTTTAACATCGGGTCGGGTCGAGTCGGGTTGATATGTAATCCGACCCTAACCCGAATTTTGATCGGGCTTTAATTTTTAGACCCGAGCTCGATTTGAAACCCAAATATTCGGACTAAAATTTAACAAATTCGAGCCAGGTTAATCGGATTAAAATTCGGATCGGGTTAAATTAACAAGCCTATTCAACATGCATAATTTATTATGACGTATTATTATTTTTTTTAAGAAATTGTCTCACAAATTAACCAAAAAATAATAACATGCCATATGTGTAAACTTATGAAAGAACGACCCAATGGCTAAGATATCAAAATACTTATGACCTATTATCTCCATTTACTAGTTTGTTTTAATATGTTGCACTCATTTCTTAAAAAATAAAAAAACAGTCAATTTTTCTTTGTTCTTTTTAAGCCTGCTAGTATTATACTTAATTTGTCATCACGAGCATATAATCTTCTCTTGACTTCAAATAATGACTTAAAATTTTAATGTATTGGATCCATGCAATCTAATGGTGGATGGATAAAAACTTAAATGCTACACTAATATTCTTTCCCAAAACAAGAATCAGCAAGAAAGCTGATGGAAGCGTAACGCAAGAGAATGGAAAAAAAAGGAAAACAAAATTCCAGAAAGTAATATTAGAAGGAAGATCCGGCTCAATGCTGCTATGGGGAAATACGAACATTCACGCAGAGAATAATCAAAATTTGAGTAAAGCTCCTATTGTCCCATGCTGTCGAGCCGAACTTTTGGCCTACAGCTGACCCTGGATCACTGATACATTTTTCATTCTCATATTAGCTCAAAGCACCAAATTTCAGGCCATTCAATGTCAGAGAGGATGAAGCAAATGTGATCAATAATCAAAAAACAGAAAAGTACTCTTTATGATGACCCGGTAGCAAGCATGGACAAAGTTCACCAGCATTTTACACCTTATACAATATACAAAGGGGGTCGGGCAATAGATCAAATACTACTACTTTCTACAGGAGTGACAAAGATTTCCAACTACGTTTCAGGGTTTTGCAAACACAACATTGATGACCTCTTTCAAGTTCTTGCAGCCGATAAATTCCATCCGCTCAAAACCCAGAGTTGCTAGAGATTTCTCTGCTGATTTGGGAACTATACATTTTTTGTATCCTAGTTTTGCTACTGTACTGACCCTTTTCTCCATTCTGGATACCTATAGCATTGCAAGAGCGAAAAAAAATCATCATAAAGAGTACAAAATGAAACCAGCTGTACCAACCAAAAAACAGAGAGAGAGAGAGAGAGAGAGAGAGAGAGAGGGAGGGAGGGAGGGGGGGAGGGAGATGTTAAAAAAGGATTTCCTCGATTTTTGACACTGAACAATCAAAATAACTTCAATTTTACTAACTTGATCAACATACTCACCATGCGAAGCTCGCCACCGAGACCAATTTCACCAATGAATGCAATGCCACTAGGAATAGGGAACTCCAAGAAACTGAATAAGAAAAGGTATTGTAATAAGCAGGTGTTGGCTAAACTGAAAAGTATACAAAGTTAAGGGACCCGTACAAAGCTTATATACAAAGAAATCATTAATAGTTCAAGAGGCCAAATACCTGCTACAGATAGCTGCTGCTACAGCAAGATCCCCAGCAGTCTCTGTTAGCGCCACTCCACTAACCACGTTTAAAAAAATGGCCTGGTATTGAAAAAATATAACAAAGGAAAATGTCAAATATAAAGTAAATACAAGCATTAACCAACAATAACGATCCAGTAATTAGAATATAAAAACAACATTAAATCGTTTACCATAGGAAACATAAAAATAGCCAGTGAAAGTTTTTTAGGTCTCCACTTAAAATAGGCAATGCACTTAAGGACAAAAAAAAAAAAAGGTAAAAAGATCAATACAATTATTGAATCTATGGACATATAGCATGAATATAAAGTTCCATCTAAAACTGTAAAGTATGCATACTGAAACATACTTATCAAAACAAAGGAAATTAAATCTCCACTATGTCACCACACTCATCATGAGAAACTTCCACTACATTCTCAAACACAGAAACTGGAAAATAGGATATATCTTCTACTTGAGGATCATTGTTAAGCAACAAATGGTTTTATCACAAAAAATAAAGACCATGACTATATGAACTTATTTTACAAAACTATATAAATGTCAACATCGGTTATCACTCCAATATTGCAATTTGTACAAACTATCTGCAGAAGGATGTCTGAAGCGATGCCTCTTCCATTAATTATAATAGGGGACTTGTTTTCACTACCAAACAAAATCCATCAATCATATTTTTACCATATATTGATAATTCCAAAAGTTGTTGAATAATCTACACAACCATTCCCCACTAATATGAGTGGTCATGCATTTTCTATCTCGAAATCCGAGAATGTATTAACTAGATCTGCATGACACTTGCGAACAAAAGCTTTAAATTACCATTCTCTTAATATTTTGCAAAATCCAATTTGCATCTCTCTAGTACATTTGGAAAATCTCCTTTTTATCTCTTTTCTTGTCAGAAGGAAATTTTTTATCCCCGTCAACAGAAAAAAAAATCAAAAATCAAAAATCAAAATGAAGTGTAGAAGACCCAACTGTGTCACAGACTTTTTGAAAAGGTAGGGGAGATAAGAAAGAGCAAATAATGAAGTAGAAAGAATAGTAGTATGTAGACACTCACGTACATTCTCTTGAAGTTTCAGACCAGCTTGCTTCATGAGAACCTATACATTCAGAGAAAAATGGTAGAAAAATGGTAAAGTTACAGATTTTTAAATGTACTATGCTAAAGATTACTGATATAGGAGATCATATGCGATTCCACAACGTCCTCATTATGGGAATTTAAGCTAATCAAAGCCTGAGACTAGAAATGCAACAATTACAACATGCATGTGAAATACTAAAACAGACTAGCCAATACTTACTGAAATAATCATGTCAGCTCTGCTTGCTTGGATTCCATTTACATGTCTTGAAACTGTTGAGCCTGACACACATAAAGCCTGCATGGAAATTCTGAAAGTCCATCAAAACACTTCAGTGGACAAGGGAATGATATAGTACATGCCAGGAATTTTAAGCCACAAAGAACTCTTAGGACGTTTGCTGTTTGAAATGTCAAATTACATAATTGTCGATTACAAATCCTGAATGCGGCCTAATTATGTAATAAGAACTGTAGTCACTGAACTTTAGAAATTCCCTCAAAAGCATTTGAACATACTGGAAATAAAAACATAACTCAAATGAATAAACTTAAATCCATAGTTCAAAGGAAGCCATATCGCTTCCATTAAGTAACCTATGAATACAGGATTACAAAGTAATAACCATAGACCTCTCCAGTATATATGGAATCAATACAAGGGTTTTTTCTGGTTGCGTGAGGGTTTTTTATCCTCCCAAATATCCTCCTAAGGAAAGAAAGTAACATGCATCTAGACTACTATACTGATATTTAGCCAAAACCACATCAGAATGCGAGGAAAGCATTCACTATCTCATCCAACAATTATGCAGTGTACATGCATACCATGATAAGTAAAATACATCTAACATGTGTTTCTGCTTGAAATCATAACTGGCCCATTTTTAACAGAAAGAACCACACTGCAACAGACATTTGAGCCAAGTTTCTCCACAAAGAAAGAAAATAATAATAATAAGTGCAGCATCAGTAATACGCAAAGAGAGGTGGAAATAACAATTTTAATACATCAATCATCATGTGATTGAGATATCTGGTTATCCTAAAAATGATTTTATTCTGTAATAGATTTTATAACTTACCAATTTTATTCATTAAATAGGACCATACCATTCAGTATCAAAATGTTACAAACAACAAAATGTATACCTGAATCTCAATTAGGAAAGACCGAGATCCGTCCATGATAACAGCAACAGCAAGTCCAGCTAAAAACTCTGAATCTGAGTGCTGCTCACTTAGAAAGATCTTACTGGGGTTTGAGACAGCTTGCAGTCCTGATTGGGACATTTCAAATACACCAAGCTGACAGTAACAGTAGATCCTCAGTAATGAGAAAGAAAAACAATAAACTCCATTTATTAATGACGTCATTAAAACAATAAAATAACCAGCATCATATAGCACCTGTTATAAAGGGCTTTGAGCCTCAGCCAACATCAAAAAAGCCTAAATAAAGGGCCACTGGATAGATCTGAGTACATCTAGCCCAACTATCATAATTCATATCGATAGACATGAAAGGTTGGACAAAATTTTAAACAAGACCATTGCATACCTCATCAGTAGACCCAAAACGATTTTTCACAGATCTAAGCAAACGATAAGATGAGTACTTCTCCCCCTGAGATTTACATTAAAAAGAACAATCTCAGAATTTATTTATGGCAAGGAGGCTATTATATTATTTTACATGAAGTTAAATATATCAGATGTAGTGCTTCTGACCCCCAACAAACAATTAGCACAAAAGTCATTAGCAAATATTAAAATAATTTCTAAAAGAAGCAAGCCAAGGATTAGACCATCGTCTTTTCTATTAAATATTCAAACTTCCTTTATGAACATGAAGGGGAAGAAAGATTCTTTTCATCATTTATAATATGAAATCATTAAAATGGAGATATTAATTGATAATAGACCAAGATGGAGCGAATAGGAAAAATGTAGTTCACATGGCCAACCGCAGTGTATAGAGAACATTCTCAACTAATAACAAAAAGAAAGAAAGTCAATTAGCTCAAAATGAAACAAGCTCCATGTGATAATCTAAACCTCATTAATAAATTAGTTGAAAAAAAAAAAAAAGTATGGCAGTTTCAGAAAAATTGCATATCAAAGGGCACATCTATTCCAGTAATGAAGAAAGATGAAGGAGAAATCAAATTTTGAAATGTCAGACACAATTTCGATATCTGCAGCTACATAATTGAATGAAGTCCAGGACCATATACGATCCTAGCTCCAGCCACATTCATCAGGGTAAGAAGCAACTTATGGTAAACTGCATGCCCAAGGAAAAACAAGATAAATTACAATGGGAACCTAAATATGTGAATCACCTATGAAGACAGACCAAAAGAAAAGATTTGTTCTAAGGTACCAACTTCCATGTATAAGACAGCATCAACAATGTGCTCCAAGACACGAGGCCCAGCTATGTCTCCAGATTTTGTCACATGCCCAGCCTTAAAAACACCATTTAAGAGAGAGAAGATAGCAAAAGTACAAGAGATCAGCAAACTATAGTGTCAACAAATGTTGGTTGAACATGTTAAAAAACAATAGTCAACAGTAATAAAGATCTATAAGCAGTCTGTCAATGTAAACCACTTTTTTGGGATAAAAAGAAAGCATAAATATACATGTTAAAGGGAAAGGGGAGAAAAATAGAAAAGCCTGTGGAATAGAAAGAAAAGATCATTTTAATACCTTTGAAGAAAAACAAAGGTGATCTAGAGTTGCACATCAAAATTGAAAATTATGATGAAATCAAAAGGTCATAAATGGGAAATTTAAAACTTATGAACCATTTTATCAAATATATAAGGGGAAAATTAGCCAATATTTTAGAACATCTGACCAATTGATTGAGCACTTATGTAGGCAAACCAGGAATTTAATAACTAGTAAATCCCGTTTGTCCCCAGCTATGTATTAATAATTTTAACTTCTTTAACCCATGAAGAATTCCATTAAAGCTCTCCCCTAGCCAATCTAGTTCTGCACTTTGACAAGGAAATCCAAAAAAGTACTATAATAAAATTCAATGTAAATTACAAAAATTCTTCAAACTACAAACTCAAGACTGTATTCTCACCAAAAGAACTGGGATGTTAGTCTTCTTTGCAAAACGTAGCAAGGCAGATGTGCATTCCTTTACCTGTAACAGATCAGAGCAGTGTTATACCAAGCAAATATGCAATCATTCTACAATATTACTCTAAAAGTAAAATTATGATACTAACCAGGCAAATCAGAACATTTTACAGACATTTGCAAGTAGATATAGGTAGTTACAATGAAAACAAAGCAAGAGATCCTTAGGCTAAAAGCATGTAAAAATCCCACCTGCATGAGCCCTCCAGCACTTCCAGCAACTCCCTTTAAGTACACTGTTTGAATTGAATCAATTATTAGTGCCCGGGGAGAAAGGGGCTGAACTTTTTCTACTATGTCCTGTAAAAAGACAAAAAGAAAAATTATTTTAGGCTTCCCACCAGTGAACCTTTCCTAAAAGAACAAAAGTAACCTGATCAAGATGGTAAGACAAATCAAAATTTAATAACAAACATCTTGATGCCAATAGAGATGAAGTTGCATGAGAAAAAGAATATTTGAGGCCAACCAGGCAATAATGCAAGGATGGATGGATATATAGAAGATATTGCTTCCTAACACTCACAAAGGAAACATGTTGACATGTAACTAAAATATTACAAGAAGGACAATTTTCAATAAAGGGTTTATTGAATCAGTTGAGTCACAGGGATCTTAAATTTTTAATACAATATAGTGAGAGGACAAGAAAAAGAATGATCCTTTGCGAGATAAACAGGAATAAAATCACATGCCTCAATATCAGTACTTGAATACAAGAAAAGCTCCTCTGTTGCAATCATCATGCGATCAGCTCTATTTCCAATTTGTTCAACACTCTGCCATAAGAAAGAAGCAAAACTGAGAAATGTAATACTCTAATTCTTAAAGAAACAGATATAGTTCTGCATGCCCATAGCGAAACCATAATTGCAAATTTTAACAGCAAGAAACAGCAAGATTGACTATCTATCTGCTAGATGGTTAGCTTCCAGAGACTACCCTAGATTCAGTCAAGTTTAGCCTAGTGTTCATATCATTTCAATAATGTTTCCCATTTGATGAAGTTGTCTGCAAAAAGTAAAGTAAGAAATTAACATAACCGTAAAAATCCTATACATAAATTTAAAAAAGAGTTGAGAAAAAAAAATGTTTGACAAATGAAACCATGCAACAAATATTCTATCAAAGGTCCTATCTAAGTAGGAGTTTGTTTATTCTAAGGTGAAGCCTAGCAGTCACCTAACAAATAGAGAAGAGTGTACGTTTCACCAAAATTAGAAAATAACTAAGAAATCAATACAACATAGGCAGTCAAGCTCTGAAAGAAAGCATAATATATCATCCTGAGAACAAACCTCTTCACCAGAGACATATACAACTGGAGAAGGTTCTCCAAGATCATGTCCTTCAGCAATTATTGAAGCCATCTGCCATTTCAATCATGAAAATTGACAAGAGAAGACAGTTAGTGACAGATGAAAATGCGTCATGCAAATCAAGGAGACAAACCAATTTTTCTATGCAAATTGACAGAAAATTTATATGTAAGGCTATAAGTAAATTATACAGAGACCAAAGTTAATCCCTGTGGAAAATTCACACCTGCAACAACAGTGTACTCTTGCCAACACCAGGATCTCCACCAATCAAAACTAAAGAGCCTGCACCAAGAAAGATAAATGATAAGAGAAAATACTATAAAAAAAGACTTATTTCCATCAAAGTTAAGAAATCAAACCCCATTCAAGTTATTGAAGTAAATATACAAAAGCCTAGATCTCAAAATAATAAAAATCTCAGCTATATAGACTGTGCCTCATTTTGACAATCCATTAGTTCATCCAGAGCAAATTCAGTAGCAAATCATACAATATTTTAGCTGAGAAAGTACAGTACATAAAAGTAAAGTGAAGAATGATATCTCCTGCAATTCAACAATATAAAAACATATAAACTGGACTTCAAGCTTTGAAGCATAGACATAATTAATATGCCTCCAACAACTATAACAAATAAATATTAGCCTGAACAAAGTAAAAGATAAAGACATTAATTTCAACAATTAACCCAAGAAAGAACAGAAAAGAAAATTGGACCAAACCTGGTACAAGACCACCACCAAGCACCCGAGCAACTTCATTTCCAAAAAGTCCAGATCTAGATATCAAGAGACCCCAAAAAAAAAAATGTAATGTAATTGGAATCACAGATATCCTTTTTATATGTTACATAGAGTCCGCAAGAACATGATTGAAGTTGAGGTAGTTTTCACCAACGTTCTGACATAATCCTAATAATAAAACACCTCCATACAATAGAATAATCCCTAAAAAAATATCCACTCAATGAGGCCTAATAACTAAGGATATTTTTGCAATTGAGTTGACGTGGCTTTGAATCCACAATTGCAGTGGAATAGTATCACTAACTATCAAGTATAAGCGAGGGGCTGATCGGCAAGCATTAATTGAAAAATAAAAGTGGTTATTTGTCAACAATTTGCTGCTAAGCTGGCAGAATTAAGCAGAAGCAAAAAAATTACACACCTGCGTGTATAAATGAATACCATTACTAGGATTGAATAAAACGAGAGACTTACAAAGGAATTCGCCAGTCCAACTGCTTAATCCCCTTGTTCACCTCCGGCAACCGCATAGGCTGCACCTCCTCGGGTTTTTGCGGCAGCCAAGTTCTTTGCACCACAGGTCCCTCCTCACTCTCCTCTACACTGTACCTCTTCATAGTCCCCACGCTCTCGCACGCGCGGCACATGCCCCACCACTGCCCATCCGTATACCCGCAATCTGAGCAGACCCAATTGGTTCTACTGGCCTTTCCTTTCTTCCTAGTTCCCACTAGGTCTCCAAGGCCCAGGTTGGTCTTCCTCTTCACTTGGGGTTTCTCAAAATCGCTCGAACTTTGACTACTGGCGTTTCCACTTGACGCAGGCACTTCATTGGTGATTGAAGAACCGTAAATGCTCCAAACGGGAGGGGATTTTTGGGATTCTCCGGCGGAGGATAGACGGAGGGTCGTGGAGTGAAATTGGCGGGAAAATCGGGGAAATTGACGGGAAAGGAAATGGGTGCGGTTGAATAGAGGGAGGAATTGTTTCGGAGAATAGAAGAACCTGGCTGCTGATTTCATTTCTGGGAATTGCATGAACGTCAGGCAAAGTATTAGGATTCTGTTAGGGTTTTGCAGGTGAATAGCCCGCCAAAGTTTTGAAAATGAAAGGAGGGTTGCGCTTGCGCATTCGTCGGTGTTTCTGTGTGTGGATTTTAACGTACTCAATTGATAACAACAGATCATATGTTCACTGTTAATTACATTATTGTACGTGCCACTTGATTATTATTGATTAACAAATTCAATAATTGAATTAATAATAAAGTGATATGCGAATTTTTACGTAATAACATATAACAAGATGCATTATAATCTATATCAATCATTGATCTTAATGGATTGGGTTTATTTTTTATCATTTAATAATTTTTTACACAGCGCACTTAAATTTTTTTAATTAAAATGTGGAAAGTTTAAATTAAATTTTAATCTCATAAAATTCGAAGATAGACTGTTGAGATTCTAAAAATTTAAAATTTAAAAATTGTGTTATTACAGTTTTTATAACTTTCTTATAAGTTGGGGGAAGAGAATATTTTACAGCAGTTACATGATACAAAATTGTTGTTAAAAAATTACAAGTTCTTTAATTAATTAAAAACGATAAAGACAGACTCAGTACACAAAATATTGGACTTACTGATCCTTGATTACTTGTAACAACTTCTCTGTATATAACCTGATGTAAGATTTAGTAATAAGGTGGATCACAAAAATTTTTCTATCCTCAAAAAAATAATAATAATAATAATAAATAAATAAATAAATAAAATTTTCCAATTAAGAAAAGTCGTGAGGATTTTCACATGATTTCTGTTTAAATCATATTTGACCAATTCTTCTTTCACTTTATAAAGAATTAAAATTTCAGAGCAAAACTACAAAATTTAACCGCCACACCTTCGTGCTGCACGCACACACACGTTCTCCTTAACGGTCGATAACTACCTAAAACCGCCACAACCCACTCTCTTGATTGTCTATCGTGTATATATATTCATCTTCGGTCATGTGTTACAAGTTATTGCCATTATTGTTGCTTTGAAGTCTGTCACAGGAAAATTAAAGAAAATGAAGCAGACAGAAATGGGGTCATCACTTTTGGGTTTCAATGGTGCTCGTGTGCTCTTATTATTGTTATTAATATTAGTCTCCATGAATGATGGGTCTGGCGTTGAAGCAGTGAAGAATTTTAAAGTGGGTGACGACTTAGGCTGGCAAGAGCCTGGCCACAACAATACCGCTATGTATTCTCAGTGGGCTACAAGAAATAGGTTTCATGTTGGTGACTCTCTTTGTAAGTTATTTTTCTGTTTCTTCTGTTGATCATATTTTATATTCGAGTATGAATTAACAGCGCTCAAGTTAATTCTATTGGGGGAAACTGTTCAGCTTTTGTGTACAAGAATGATTCGGTACTTGAAGTGGACAAATGGGGCTATTACCACTGCAATTCAAGCAAGGCGACAATTGCATTCGACAACGGCAAGAGTACGTTCAAGCTTGACAGGCCAGGGCCTTTCTACTTCATTAGCGGCAAACTCGATCACTGCAAAAACGGCCAGCGACTGCTCGTTGAAGTGATGGGTCTGCACCCAATCTCGCAATCGCCGCCGGCAATTGCTGTCCCTCCGGACTCATACTTAGCACCGGGCCCGCTTCCAAGTTCAGGATCACTTGTCTCGGTGACATTCCTATATCCAGTCCTTGTGTCTCTTATTATTGTTACCCTAACCTAGCTATATAATCATATATATGTTATATGATCTCACCATGACATTTGTTATTTGGTTTTATTTCTATTATTAGATTAATTCCAGCTGTTGGAACCATTTGTTTGAGAATTTATGATATCCTTGTATTTTGAATATTTTGTTGGTTTACGGGTATAATATTGAGAATTTCTTTATATATATGTCTGATTTATAAGTTCCGAGTGGAGACTTCCATTGATCGTGCTGATGTTGTTCACTTATTATCAACAATTAATTTCTTATAAATAATTGCTTGCATAACATGTACGCTACATATCCAGCTGCCTTTCATTCAAGTTACCTTCAGTTTCCGTAGATGATAATTCATCATCGGATCAATATTCAACTCATATGAGATTTATTTTTTAAAAAACATTGCATAACTGCAATTCAAAATTGCCCCAACTTATGTGAAGGGGTTATTAGAGTCAAAAGAAAATTTATCGGTTGAACCAATTAATATCCACAAAATTATTTTAAAAAAATTAACTATTTTAAATATGCCTAAATCTAGTAGTGACCACTTTATTGGAGCTTAAATTCTCAAAGTAAAATTATAGTATTATAGCAAGTAATTAAGCAAAAATTGCGGGCAGGGAAAAAATAAAGCTGAAGTTCATCATGAAAACATACAGGAGAGACCAGACTAATTAATTTTTACATATTCCGCACATCCACAATTAAAAAAAGAAAAAGAAATAGGCACTCAAAGCTAGGTTGTCACATACATATAAAACGATTACGGAAAAATTAGGTGCAATATTCTGCAATAGAATTCCCAGTCCAATTCAATATTTATCAGAATTTTCCTTGAACATGTTGAGAATATTAAATATATATAATTGGAAAGCGTATATGAATCTGTTAAAGTCAACAAGTTCGCAATATTGAGATAGTAGTGTCTAAGAAAAATTATTTCTTCATCCTTATACTGCTTACCTGCTTCCTAAGCCTTGTGGAATAAACTCAAACACGTTCACAAGTCAATCATTCCTTCTTCATCCTTATTGTCTTTCCAGAAATCCCCTAATTGACAACTTTCAATTGCAGGTAGATAATATTATATAGAACTCTGGCCGTCTGGTCAGATTTGTGTTAAAACAATCTTATTATTAATACTGAGAGATGACACAGAGAAATTCACTCAATTAATTATAGGAAATGAAGAAAATCCGGGGGCAGAGAACCGCTTCCCTGAGCACAGTATTACACATTGCTGCCAAGTATGGAAGCATCAAATTGGTGAAAGAAATTATCAAGTTGCAGCCCCAGATGGTCTCGTCTGAGAATAAGCACTGTGAGACTCCATTGCATGAAGATTGTCACAGCGGGAAGGCCGAGGTTGTAATTCTGCTAATGGACACTGATCCATGGGTGTCTTGCAAGTTGAACTCCGAAAGGCTAAGTGCATTACTCATCGCCTGCTATCATGGCCTTTTAAAAATAGTGAAGGTTTTGTTGAATCAGCCCTGGTTGCTGCGATTGGAAGAAGAAAATGTGGATCAAAGTTCTCTACATGCAGCAGTTTCTAAAGGGCAAGCAGATACGTACATATTAAAATCACATGTTGTGTTGTTGAAGGAAATAGGACAGCGACAACCTCTGTGAGAAATACATAACTTGTTTTTGGACAATTTTTCGAGGTCTATATATGTGACCATTACTGAACATAATAAGGGTATGTGCAATCATTAATTCCTGAAAATAAGGGATTTCTAGTCTCCCTAACAATTTTTCCAAATCACAAAAGCGTTAATATCTATCTTCCTCATCCAATCGCAAACTCTTTTTGTTAGTATTTATTCTTTTATAACTTTTATCCTTGCCGTGGAGCAGGTGGGGTTGAGAGTTTATTGAAGGTGCGACCAATCATGGCTGAAAAGCCTGACAAAAATGGTAATTCTTTCTTGCATTATGCCTGTATGAAAAGACATTTGGCGATGGTAAAGGCGCTTCTGAGGTTGGAATCGGACGTTGCCATGCAATTTGATAACTTTGGTTACTCCCTGTTGCATTTTGCTGCTATGAATGTAGATATTGCAATCCTTCAGGAATTTGGTGGCTTCAGCCCGCCCATCGTTTCTGGTGCTCACATAGTACGATTTGGAAACGGGGTTTCATCTTGTTGTAGGATTTAATCAATATCATGCTTTTACATATGCTTGGCAGAGGTTTTCGGTAACAACCATCTCCGCCATCTATCAAACAGAAATGGTAACACAATCTAACATGTTCTAATCTCCAGGAGAAACTATCAAGTATGTCAATCAATCAATCTCTCTCTCTCTCTCTCTCTCTCTCTCCGCGTATTTGTGTATAGGGAATAACACTTTATTACCTCTTTAAAATATACACACACACGACTTAGGTTCCCAATAAGTTTTTTTTTTTTTTTTTCATTTCTTGTGTGAGCTTTATGTCAATATAACTTTTCAAACAGACCAAATTTTTAAATTTTTATTATACATAAAATGAGTAAAATATTACTCTAAAATAAAATAAAAATATTTTAAATTATTTAACTATTTAAAAAATACCTAATAGTTTTATTTCTAAAAGTATAAAATTTTAATTTTTTAAGATAGAGACAAAATAGATTTTTTTTTAATCTCCAATAGCTCAATTCAAGTTACAATCAAACAACATAATAAGAATGAATCAAACAACATAATAAAAATGAATAAATAAAAGGAACTTTTTATAATCAAAAAAATAATATTTTTGTCCATTAAATAAGTTGAACCAAAGTAAGGCGCCAATAATTTTCGATTCTAGCAATTTGTTTTTTCATCTAGCGATTATTTGCGCAACAAGTCATGATCAAAATTTTCGATTCCTGACTGAACATGCTTGCTTTAGATAGCAGAATATATACTGAAGAAGACGAAAATCGAAATTAATCATCAGAACAATAAAGGGTCATCCTCAACCAGGCAGCAGCTGGAAACCCTTCAGGAAATAATCAAAACTATCTTAAAGAGCAGATAAGGAAAGCCGGAGGTAATACAGGCTACGAATTTGAGTATGAAGTTGAAATGACTCCAAAAACTGAAAATCCTCTTGTTAACGCGCAAGCAGAGTCTATGGACAATCCTCTGAACAAGAGCACAACACAGAACTTGCCTACAATGAATGCACGAACGCCCCCAAGGGAAGCTGATGAAGTTCAGGATGAAAAAAGAGATTATTCATCTGAACCTGAGTCATTAAACGTGAATTCCCAAATTATTTTGCATGAACAGAAGCATGAGACTAATGGGCAAACAAAGTCTCTAGGCGATGCATTGAATGACAGCACAACATAGAACTTGTTCCACGACGAATGCACAAACTATACTCCAGGTGAAGCTGATGAATTCCAGAATGAACAAAGAGAGAATTCATCAGAACCTCAGTCATTAAACATTAATTCCCGAATTATCTTGCATGAGCAGAAGCATCAGGGTCGGAAACACAGGCGAGAGCTAATTGAGATGCACAAGTTTCGGCACAATAAACAGCATGATGCTCACTGAATACCACTTCAAAATGCCGGAACATTACACAGGTGGCCATTTTGATTGCCACCAAGCGGCATCTGTCAGGAAGGACCATTAAAATGAAAGTCAACGGGGGCAAGAACGACAGCATTTAGGGTGCTTAAAACTAAGCAACATCACCGCGTGAAAATCAACAGTGCCAAGAACGACAGCATTTAAAGTGTTTACGACTAAGCAACATCATCGCATTGTTCACATCTTTATGCATTCTTATCGTTCTGCGAGGTGTAATCCCATTTCAGAGGAAATCATTGATAAGGCTGCTAATGCTTTCTCACAAAGCTATGTGGCTCGCTGTAGCATTCACGGCAACGGCTTATGTTACCAGGACAAAGGTGATCATGGCAGATGGGTGGGCATTTGAGGCTGTAGCGTCCATTTGCAGTGGGCCTGTGGGATCTCTATTTATCCGTTTAGGGGTTTTGTTGAGTCGTCACTGGTTGATTGGAAAAGAGACCAGCAGTGTAAAGCCAGGGACGAAGAGAACGGGGAAGAGGAAGTGGAAAACAAAATGAGGAAGATGATGAGTATCGGGAGCCTATCAACTCTGATGCAAAGAGTTTTTCGTCCAAAGGAATTGGGCGTCATGTCACTTGAACCATTTGTCAAAATTGAATAAAAATAATCCAAAAAAGTACTATGTTGATTATATCCCTGCATGCCACATAAGCTATCTAACTCATTTTCTACAAGCGTGTTAGTAAAACAAATGGTGGTGGCTTAGTAAAACAAATGGTGGTGGCTTGCATCATTAACCTTCACAAATAAGTTGCAACTGCCAATTACAACATGGAAAATACAAATTATTTTTATACAGGTTGCCGAATCTTCAAAATTGCTTCGGAAATCTATCCATGCCCATGGCCTTTTACCATGACTATTGCACTCGCTCATCACAGCCACTGAGAGAATTTTTGGGCGTTCAGCATTATATCACAACCGCTCTTCAAACAGCCAACAGCCAAGTCAAATGCTGCTGCTTCTCTCTAGGTCAAGGATCAGGCAACGGTCACATGATTTATCTCTGCATTGGCTCATGCATTGCTATTTATCTCTGCGTTGGCTCATGCATTGCTCCCTACAGATTTCACATTCTGATTGGTCATAATTTCTTGAAACTCCGCACGTCTGGCAGCTCTGATGTCAACTATACTAGGTGGCATGGGTTCAAGGGAGCCATATAACTCAACCAGATGAAAGAATTCTTGTTTGGTCAAACTTTTCTTCCCAACAAGTTCATTGACCACAGCATCCAGAAGGTTTCGGTTCCGCTGCAGGATCTGATATGGATGAAATACAATTCTTTAAACAGATATGGGTACAAAAATGTAGCAACAAAGAGCTTCTCTTAAGAAGTTATAAGATTTACGAATTACCTCTTTTGCACGTTCATAACATAAGTTCAGAATCCGCAATGCCTCGGTATCAATTTCCTGAAAATTAAATGTCATGCAGCATTAATATTATACACAGAGGAATTAACTGTCTAAGCCCTCTTTAGCAATTATGAGGCATTCATGTATTTGAACTGCATTTGATATTTTAGAACAACAATAGTCTTCAATATTAATAGCAGGGGCGGCAAGATTTCATTTCCACTAGTAATAGCTACATATCCACTTTCAAACTATTGGACCGTAAAGTACATATGCCGAAGCTTATGAGTCCATTTCGGGAAGCAGCACATCATAGGTACCTTTTCACACTTAAAAAATTACTCATTAAAAGTTTTTGGTTAAATTCAAACCCAAGTGCTTATCAAATTTATAACAACCTCAGTTGTTGCTTAAAATAATAGTGGGATACAAAAAAGATTTACCAAAGAAAATTTTGAAGTAAATAGCGATAGTGCAACTGGCACCAAAAGAAGAGGCTACAAGGTTAAAACCTTTTGAGTACAAAAGAAAGAAGAATGTAACATACATTAATTCGATCTGCCACCCAGAAGTTAGACAACCCAAAATGCTTGTCAGAAAGTCCACCAAGAACAAAGGTCCGTGCTGCTGACCTAGCATTGTCTGCTGTTTCTGCCCATATTGTACTCAGCTGGAATGATCCAACAAAGCAGAGAATTTCAAGTTTTAGCTTAGGGAAGTGGACCAGAATTGATAATGATACTACATCTACAAAACACTTTGTCATAGAAAAGTATAAACATAACCCAATAGAGATACATTTGAAGCAACACAACGCATCATAAGAAAGCCCGTGCCCCTACGAGCCAATTTGACATTCCCCACAAAGCAGGGGATGTTGAAAACTTTTCCTTACCTGGCCCTCACCATACCAAAGCTCATCAGCTGCACGTGGTGCTAGTTGAACAGTGATATGATCCAACAAGGATTGCCGACTGCGCTACCAAGAAATAAGTTGTATTAAAAGAGGAGACACCAAAAGCCAAACTGATTTCATATGCAACTACAATAAACAACTTATCCACACAATGGAAAACTGTAATTACAGAGGACAGGCAAGATTTATGAGATCTTTTCAAAATGATGCACTGTGATACTCTTCACAGTAACAAGACATGCTCACTCTTTTTTTTCCCCCCAAATTTTTTATAGCCCTGATAACAATCTTTCAAAAATATGAAGAAACAACGGGTTTAAGTAAGACATACCTTAGCATACCCTCCTTAAATTTCATGTGGTCCATCTTCATACGAACATAACCCAATTCCCTACCAGCTCGAGGAGCAATCGTTACCTGCCAAAAATTAAGAGACCATAACTGCTTTTTGAATTTCTGAACAACAAATGAAGACAAATTTGGATAAGGAACAAATAGATATTCAATGAGTCAGTTAATAGTTGTCGATCAACACAAAAATGTCAATTGAAGGAAACTGTACTGAATAATAATTTTGGAACTGCATCCAGAATTGCTAGTAAACTTAAAATTCTTCTTGCTAACTGTTTGCCATATGAAAACTACATTTTAATTACCCTCAAGCTAAAATAATATGAAAGCAAAAGCTCAAAAAGCAGACAACTGAAAGAAGTTGGATATGTTTATCAATTGATGCCACACAGAATTGACAGGCAAGTGCTTCTCAAAAAATAAAGAAAATAAGCAAGTGACAGTATATGCGAGAACACATGAAAAAGGAATAAAGGGTGAAGACCATACAAACTCAATATTTTTAAGGTCAGGAAAGTTCACAGCTACAACAGCCATTGCTGCTTCATTGATTGCAACTTGTCTCCATGTCTCAGGGCTCCTCTCCTTTCTATCTAGCATTCCCCTCTCTTCTATTTGCGCAGCTTGAAGCAAGTCATCCGTTGTAATCTATTAAAATGAAAATGGATTCTTTCTAAGAAGAAACAGAGAAAGATAAATCAAATGGAAATAAAAGGGGTAAAAAAGAAAAAAAGAAAAAAAAAGGAGTGAGAAGAGATGCAGAGGTGGGAACATCCAAAAGGATGGACTAAAAGAAGAAAACAGAGAAGGGGAAGGGCAAGGGGAGACAATCTGTACAATCCACCTGTAGAAAGGACCCATTCCCTTCCCAATTGAGAATTGAGATTATAAAGAAGAATGAACTGACTTGATAATGCTTTGGTTACTAACACATTTGCATTCCAGAGGGCAATTATCTGTCAAAAAAAAAAAACTGAAAGGTACAAAAACAAATGAACTACGCACATTGAAAGAGGGATGTGTTTTAATGTTACCATTAAGAAATATACTTTTGCACCCAGGATAAATTATTTAGTTTGGAAAATAGAAATTATAAGAGATACAAGAACAATAAAAGCAATTAATCCCATTACTGCAAAGTCTTTATCATCATATAGTCCCATTCATTATATTGTATACAATATTTATCAGCAGCCAAGTTCCTAGTTCTCATTTCTCACATCTATTTCGGTTAAGCCCCTAATTCCTCAAAGTCTTTCACAAAATTGCAGATATATAGAAATATAGCATAATTAACCAAAACGTTACAATGTCTGCAAGAGCAGCTACTACCTCAGTCCTTCCATCACGCATCATGTTAATAGCAGCAACTTCAACTATATTTGCTAGTTCTGCACCAACCATTCCATCAGTCATACTAGCAACAGCCAGATAGTCTACATCATCAGCCATTGGCTTCTTACGAGCATGGACCTAAAATAGATGAAAGAAAATATAAAAATGAAGAGTTGGCAACCTTGGCAACCTAAACAAAAGGAATCTACAAAGGGTGTTGTACAATGAGATTTATCACAATGATGTCAACATCAGCATATATTACAAAAATGCAAATACGAATGGTTACCTTCAGAATTTCCATACGACCAATAAGACCAGGTTTAGGGATAAAAATTTTACGGTCAAACCGTCCAGGTCTCACAAGGGCTGGATCTAGAATGTCGGGTCTATTTGTGGAAGCTATAGTGATCACGTTCCCTCTTCCTTCAAACCCATCCAAGCAGACAAGAAGCTACAGGGCATCAGCAACATTTCATATCAATTTACAGGGACAGTCTTAAAAGTCACTCAATACAAAGGTTGAAGTTTACTTAAAAAATCATAATCAATATTGTACCAACTAACCTGATTAAGAGTAGCATCACGCTCTTGTCCGCCTGAACCCTTAATTAAACCACGCTCCCTCCCAACAGCATCCAACTCATCAATGAATACAACTGATGGGGCCTACACAGATCAACAACAAGCGATGGAAGATCATAATTTCAGATTTCTAATTAAAATGTTAGAATCCCCAAGATGTTCGCAAATTTTTATGAGTAACAAAAAGATGAAGACGAACAGACAACGTATGAGAAAGGCAGGACATTCTAAAACAAGATGTGTTCCAGTCTGAAAGAAACATAAAAGCCACAGTTGATATTTGTTATGGAGTTAAATTGTCAAAATCAGGCGGAACTAGACCAAAAGAATCTTTTTTTATAGAACCATTTCTATGGAAAAGAAGCAAGAAATAGCACTTACATTGTCCTTTGCCTCCTGGTAAAGTGAGCGAACACGAGAAGCACCAACCCCAACATAAATTTCCACAAACTGAGAAGCAGAAATGGAGAAGAAATTCACACCAGCCTCACCAGCCACAGCTTTTGCAAGTAGTGTCTTCCCCACACCAGGAGGGCCACAGAGAAGTATGCCACCTGATTAAGAATAGAATGTGAAGGGCTGTGTTTTTCACTAGTAGATTTCAGAAGGGAAAAAAATTATTAGAAAAGCTATACTCTTCAGGCGTTGACATCAGTTAAGCAAATATAACTTGACCAGAGATTAAGCACTGACAGTCCATTGGAGCATGGACTGCTTGTAATTTTGTAGCAAATATTTGGAGAGCAAAATAATATAGGGTTGAAGAATCTGACCTGGTATTCTCACTCCTCTCCTCCGATACATCTCCCCATGGGTGAAAAACTTGACAATCTCCTCAAGCTCAAGACGTATCTTCCCTAGACCAGCGACATCTGAGAACTTCACATCTACGCCTCTCTCCAAATACTGTGGCAGCCCTTTACCATATGCACGTCGAACACGTGCCCCTGACTTCATGAACTGCATAGCCATTTTCAAATGCGGATTCTGCTCAGCTTCTCCTTTCTCAATCTCATCATCAGCACCCTCAAGCCCCTCCAACTCCCTCTCCAACTGCCTCAACCTCTTCCTCTCTTCTCTCTCAGCCTTTTCAATCTTCAACCTATCTTCATAATCCTTCTTCTGCCTCCTATAACTAAGAACAACTGTTCGATAAAATATCACAAAAAACACAATCCCTAGTCCAGTTGCCACATTAGTATCTTTTGCTAAATTTTCCCATATATTTGCCATATACCGATAATTGTCCCTTGCATCTTGCAGTGACTCCTCATACTTTTTCATCCTAATCTCCCTCTTCCTCCTCCTCTCTTCCTGTTTCTTTTGCATCCTCATAGCCTTCTCCATCATTTCGCTCTCTTCTTTCATTTTCTCCAGTTCTTCCTTCCTTTGCGTCTTAAACTCTTCCCTTTTTCTCCTAATCTCTGCAGCCCTTTTTGATTCTTTCTTAGGCTTAAAAATCGACAACATAGAGACAGGCACTCTCCATAAAAAACCCAAATACGGGTTAGGCACCTCTGGTTTCTTAAGCGGCGGCGTATACGCATTAACACACAGAGAATCTATTTTTAGCTCATCCCAAGATTCCCAAAACTTCCTATTACTATCCAGAGATGGTAAAACAGTTCTTAAAACTCTAGAGTCCTCCAAAACTACCAAAACAGGCTCTGCTTTTTGCCTTAAACTACCACTAGGTGATTTAATCACATGTTTAAGCCTACCCTCATCTTTCAAGCTAAAAATTTCAGTATAGGCAATCCTATCTGACACAATAGGCAAGTCTTTTGACCATTTTTTCAGCTGCTCCGGGGTTAATGCTTCTTGAGTTTTTTTCTGAGATTTTTTCTTTTTATCTGAGGCCACTTTTGTAGCAGCAAAAGCAGGATTTTGTGCAAGTGAGGTGGAGATTATAGTAAGCGTTACAGGAATTGTTAGAAGACTCAAATGGGGTCTCTTTGAATTTTGGCTTTTATTTCTATCTTCGTTCTCAGTGTTAAAGTTTTGATTTTTGCATGAAAGTGGAGTGCAAAATTGAACCTTTTGTCGGTTCCTAGGGTTTTTGGATTTGGTTTTCGTGGGAAGAATATCAAGTGATAGCGAAGAAGCAAAAGAGAAGTAACAAGCCATGAAATGTACGGACTTTAATTTAACAAAAGGTGAAAAGGAGTACTTTTTTAAGAGATAATTAAAGGGAATGAAATGAATTTAAAGACTTACATTGCGAAATAAGAGTTCTGTGACAGCTTAGGTTGAATCGACAATTCGACATCGAAGAGGAATAAAGCTTCAGAGTCCGGTGACAGGTTGTAGGTAGAAGAAGGCCCAAGTGGTACACGGCATCGTTTTGATCAACAACAGAGAGCAGACGATAATTTTTGTAGACGAGATCGTTTTTGGTCACCATTAGAATGATTTCGGGCGCTGGTTTGCGCCCAATTACTTGATTATTCTTTAAACGCTCTCTCAAAAGCTTTATTTACTGACGATTATCATTTTCATTAAAAAAATTTTAATTTTGTAATTTTTTTTCTAATATGGTACAATTCAACTCATATATTTATAATTACAATTTAATTAAATTTAATTAGGATTCACTCAGATCAATATTGCACAAATCATAATTCAACCCTTACAAATTTAGAAGAAAGTAACACCTTCGCCCCCAAACTAGCGAAAGAAAAAATCAACCATCAATCTAGCACCTAGGTATGACAAAAATATTTAGATTCAGCTTAGATCTTCAAAGATTCGGAAGATCCGAATCAAAAAAGTTTGGATCCATATTTTTTATATAGTTCCTAAAATTTAAAATTCGTGTGAATTTGAATTCGAATCCTGATGCAGATACATCTAAAAAATTGAATATCTAAATATATGTTATTAATTTATTATTTAATTAAATTATTTATTAAACTAAAATTAAATAAAAATATATAAATTAAATAAAAATAATAAGATTAATAAAAAAATATATAAGTTATATTAAATTAAGAAATATATTGGGATCATTTTGATCCATGTGGATTTGTGGTGGTGCTAGTCTTGAATTTATGTTATTCTTGATGTTTGACTTATATTCTGATGTGTTTTATTTGTGATTTTATAATGTTGTATGTTATCTTAAGTGAATTGTTGATTGGTGAATTATGATTGGATTTTATTTGATATTATTAATAAATTGTTTAATTTATATTTTAAATTATTAAATTTTAATTTATATAGATTTAGATATCCACATATAATTCGTGCAGATATTACTCGTATCCAAATTTTTATTTTTATTTTTTACAGATCCAAATGTCAATGTGGATGCATCTACATTTAGATTCAAATTCATATTTTACCATTTTTACTCTCACCCAATTATATATATAATTAGAAGAACAACGAAATGTTTAGATTTGAATCTAAGTTTCTAAAATTCATCATTTTGAATATTGTGTTATTAAGATTCAAATATGTCAATAGCTCTTTTATTGATTTATTTGATATCTTCTCCTTATTTTTATTTACAAAATGAAAGGTTTTGAGTATCTCATAATTGTAGAAAATTGAAAAAAAAAAAGTCAAAGAATATATATAGTTGTTGGGATAGGGATGGCAAAAAACAGGCTTAAGTGATGCTTTAAGATAAATATGAGGGTTGGGCCTGAATTGAGCCCATTGTAGGCCTAAGTCGAGCTTAAGTTGGGCTTGGATTTTATTGATTTTAAAAATTTTTTAAATTATTATAAATTTAAAATAAATTAATAATTAATAAATTATTATAATCATAAATAAATGAAAGAAAATAAATATTTAAAAGTGAAATAATAAAAAATTAAATAAAAGCTTAGAATTTTTTTTAATACTAAATTCTCTAATTTAAACACTCTTTTAATTAAGTAACACATAATAGAGTTTAATATTATAATTTTAGCTTTTTTGAACTATTATTGATTTATAAATCAATAATTTAATTTTTTATGTTATTTTTTAATTTTAATTTATAAATTTATTTTTTAAAAACAGTGGCAGCTCGGGCTTTTAATTATAAATTTATTTTTTTTATTTTATGTTATTTTAATTTTAATTATATTATTCTAATTTATAAAATCAATTTTAAAAAAATAACGGCCCTAGGCCTAGCCTAGGCATTTTTTCTCAAGCTTTTATCTAGGCCCTCGTATGGAAGAACTAGGTTGAAGTCTATAGACATAGGTACATAGCTCAGCTCAGCCCAAACTTTTTTATCAACGTATATTGGGCAGTAAACTCATCCCCTTTTATAGAAACCCGAAAACTCATTTGTTCCATATCCAAAAGTTTAGATATGGTAGATATATTTCTCAAAAATTACTAAAAGTGAATTTTCTATTAATTTCGTATTATATATATGTAGAATCCTAGTAGACTTAGGGGTTATTTGTTTTTTTGACCTAATAAATTAATTAACTTAATTTTAATTAGTTAAGTTATTAAGTTTATTTATTTTTTCAACTTAATGAAAAATTTCAGCCATTAAGATATTAAGCTAATTTTTTTATCTTTACACTTAATCTAAAAAATCTAAATGATATCATTAAGATATTTTCTGAATATCTCTATCTAATTGATTAATTAATTTTTATTAATATCTAAATAGAATTTAATAATTAACATTATTATCCATCTCTCTATACCTTATGATAATATATATGGTAGAATATTATTATTTTTATCTTTTTATTTTCTTCAAATTAACATTTTTTATCTTTATAAATTTTATGAATATTTTCATATGAAAACATCATAAACTATAACAAAATTGATTAACATATATAAATTTAAAATATTAAAGAGTTGTATTCAATTGAATATAATTTATGTTATTTGTATTCTTTGAGATATTTATTATTTGTTTAATATTTATAATTTTTAATGGCATAAATATCAAAATATTAGTTTTTAGATTTTTTTAAGTTAAAAAATTATTTATATTTATTTTTAGCAATTCAAACAAAAAAAATCATTTAGATTTAAATATTTAGATTTATTTAGAATTCAAACTAACTCAGTTTTATTCAAATTTTAGACCAAAAAAAAATGCAATTAGCTTAATCTTTTTTAACCCATCAAGTAAAGCTAGTGATAAAAATAAACAAAAGTTTAAATGTGAAGCGAGTATTGGTGGTAAGATAGAGTATGGGTTCTACTGATTAGGCTGAAATGCTGGAGGATAATAGTTAAATGTGTGTGTGTGTGTTCATGCTTAAATGCAAAATTTCATACAAAAAATTCATGCTGATGGAGCAAAAAGATAAAACACGTGAGCCCCCGTGTGAGCACCATGACACACACACACGCTAATTAAGATATTCTACTTTTAATAAAATAAGAATGTTATTATTAAACAAAAAACAGAGTCTTTAATATATTGAATTTTTTTTTATATTTTACTAATATCCTCACTTTAATAAGGTGAAAATGTCTTCATTTGATAAGAGCTCTCTTCTCTTTCTATAGCATATACATCTTTAAATTCAAATGTCGAAGTCCATTGTGAGATTTAAAAACTCTAGGGGGCTAGTTGCACCCGGAGTTAATATTTAGCATGACCAAAATGATGGCTATGACTTTAATATATATTTTTTTTCTTTTGTTAACTATGAATTTCTAAGGCCTCAAATAGATGTTTTGGATCTACCATAAACAAATGTTCATCTTATTGTGCATGCATGCTTTAAATTCAACGGAAGAAATTGTTAAATTTAAAAAATAAAATTGAAAACCTTAGATCGAACGTTGAAAGATTGATGTTAAGAAATTAAAGTTGAAGAAATCACTAGTCATTGTACCATTCTAAGCCGAGAGATTGAAGTTAAAATAAAAGCTGAGGCTGAGAAATCAAGGCCAAAATCGAGCTGAGACCGAAGAGATTGAAGCTATAAGGAACATGTTAGAGACTGAGGGAGAGAGATAGAGTGAGAGAGAGAGACGATCACCGGTGAAATTACCGACGCTGTTTATCACTGGTGACAGTCACCGAAAGTTGAGAAAGAGAGAGAGAGAGAGGATCCTCCAATTTTGAGTGACGGTTGTGATGGTAGGATTAGGGTTTTTCTATTTAAATTTATTTAAGGGTAAAATTGAAAAATCAAAATTAAATAAGAAAATTCAGGAAATAAGACCTTTTCATGAGTTGGAAATCAAATTTTCCTATATTTCAATATAGAAATTGAATTCCTCAAATATCAAAAATTAGAGATACAACAAAATTTAATTTCTAATTTACTTTTACCAATAGAACAAAGGAAATCATGTGGGAAAGGAAAAGTCTCTCCTCTCCTTCCTTAATTTCCTGGAACCGAACATGGCCTCAATGTTGTTGCCGCTTGAAAAGATTACCCCAAGTAAGTGTCACGGACCGGTTTGTTTCCTCGCGATACCGTGCGGCCTTAGGCGCCAAACTCACACACTCTTGGCCCTAAGTCAGCCTCAAACTCAAATCCGCTACTGGATTCGAAGACCGGAAAGTGGATTCCACTCGGAGACACTCAAGATTGGAGGAAAGGACTTGTATTACTTGAGAAAGCTTACAAAGCTACAATGTTTCTTGGATTTTTAGATGTCTTGAGCCAAATGAGGCTCCTCCTATTTATAGGGTACAAAGAAGCATTTAATATATGCCAACTACCATCTACCACCTACCTCATTAATATTTACACAAGTCTCTAGAGTTTCTAGAACCCTCCACGGGCCGGGCCATGAGAAAAGACGCGGACCGTGACATTCTCCCCCACCTATTCCGGAGACGTCCTCGTCGAATCGCTGTGGAATGCTTTGATTTTGTCTCGGAATTGCCACAAATCGTTGGCGGGCTCCCAACTTGCTTCGCTCTCGGATAAACCTTTCCATTTGATGAAATACTCTTGGCTTGGCGGATAGCCCTTCTTCCGCATAATCCGATCCGCCAAAATTTCCTCCACTTCCTTGTCGTATACTTTTGTGTTGCCGAATGGCGGCCGCTTGCATCCGCTCCGTGATGGATCCTCCGCATCATTGTGATATGGCTTCAAGCAACTAACATGGAACACCGGATGTAGTCTAAGCGAGGAGGGTAACTCAAGCTTGTACGACACATTTCCGACCCTCTTGATCACTGGAAATGGCCCCTCATACTTCCGAACTAGGCCCTTGTGCAGCGGACGTGTAGACTTGTGTTGGGACGAAAGGATCTTGACTAGCACCATGTCTCCCACATTGAACTCCAAGTGTCTACGCTTACCGTCCGCCCATTTCTTTATTCGCTTGGCCGCTTTGTCAAGGTGTGCTCGAGCTATGTCCGCTTGCTCATGCCAAGACTTGGCCACCTTGTCTCGCATTAGCGGCTCCTTGATTTTCCTCCGCAACTCCTCTAATTTCGGTGGAGACATGCGATATGGTGCCCGCGCAGGCGGTATGGCCCCCGGCTCCATCTCAATCTTGTGATCCACCTCCCGACGTGGCGGCAAACGCTTTGGCAACTCGGGTGGCATCACGTCCGCATACTCCTCGAGGACTTGAGCTACCGACTCCGGTATGGCCTCCGTGGCCTTGGTCCCATCTCCGACCTCATGGATGGTGGCGAGAAAAGTGTCCTCGCACCGTTTGACACCCTTGCTGACTTGTATCGTGGAAAGTTGGCCTAGCGGTGCGGCCTTGGTCACCGTCGGAACCATGCATGGAGTGCCCTCCAAAATACACACTGAGTTGAATTTCGGAAGCGGAACCGCATTGAACTGACGCAAGAACTCCATGCCCAGCACTAGCATGAAGTCATCAAGCGGAACCACGGAAAAATTCGCCTTGCCTCGCCAAGCCCCCAAGTGCAACTCCACATTGCGCGCAACTTCGGTCAACGGCTTGCCCTCTGAATTCACCGTCTTGAGCCAGCCCTCCGACTTCTCAACTTTGAGTCCCAGCCGCATGGCCTCATCTACCTTGATGAAATTGTGCGATGCCCCGGTGTCAATCAAGGCTTGCACTCTCTTCCCGTTGATCACGGTCTCCACGTGCATGAGTGATTTGTCTTGCACCTTGGCTGGAATTTGCTTCGCCTTCAACGCGTTAAAGAGTTGAAGACAGCCCATGTTAGCGGCGTCAGCCGTTGGTGACTCCGGTTGCTTGTCCCTGGTCTCGCTAAACATGGCGTTGAAAGCCTTCTTCTTTGGGCAATCCCGCACCCAATGGTCTCCGTCACAAAGGAAGCAATTGTGCTTGCGTTTGGCATCCTTCGCGCCATCCCTTAGACCGTCCCTCGGACCATCCCTCTTTTGCGGCTTATCTTTACCGTCATGGTGCGGCGGCCTATCGCCCTTCGCTCCCCCACTTTTGCCATGTTGGGGCCTCTCATCCTTCTTCGGCTTCGAAGATTCACCCTTCCGAAACTCCACAAGTGTGTCCGCCTCGGTGAGGGCCGTGGATATGTCATTCACTTGGCGTCGTTGCAACTCTCGTTGCGCCCACGGTTGGAGTCCCTCCATGAAGTTGAACAGCAAGTCGTCCGTGTTCATGTTGTCGATTTGAAGCATGAGCTTCGAGAATTCATTGACATACTTCGAGATAGACACCGTATGCTTCAGCTCCCTTATTCTCTTGCGAGCCTCGTACGCTACATTCCCCGGATAGAATTGCTTCTTAAGCTCACATTTCAGCAACTCCCATGTGTTGATAATGCACGTCCCGCGCATAATCTCAGCATGCTTCCGCTGCCACCAAGCGGTCGCGTGATCCTCAAGGTACCCGGTTGCGGTATTCACCCGTTCTTGGTCACCATGGACGTTGGTGGCCTCGAAGTACCTCTCCATGGACCACAAGAAGTTCTCGATCTCTTGGGCATCCCTCTTGCCCCCGTACCTCCTTGGCCTCGGAACCTCGACCCTCATAGGAAGTGCGGCACCGGTGTTGAGCACTCCGCTCGTCACCGCTCTCTTACAAAGCGCCCAATCGGACTTAGTTTCCTTAAGGCCAGCCTGCAGCTCCTCAACTTGAGCCCGCAGCGCCTCGATAGAGTTTAGGACCACAGCCTAGAACTCCTCAAGACTTTGGCGTTGCGCCAACACGTCCTGACTCAAATCGACCACCCGCCCTCCAAGGCCATCAACCTCCTCCATCTTCTCCTCAAAGACTTCGAGGTGCTCCTTGATTTCGGCAATGGCGATCTCACCACGGATAACCCAGTTCTCCATGGCGTTGAGCAAGTCAACCGACTTCTCCTTGTTGTTCTTCCCCTTCTTCGCATTGGGGTTGGGTTCCCTCCCCCTTTGGTCATCATGAGTGACATCCGACATTCTTCCTTCCGAATACGCAGCAACACACGAGTGTTATCGGCTCTGATACCAACTGTCACGGACCGGTTTGTTTCCTCGCGATACCGTGCGGCCTTAGGCGCTAAACTCACACACTCTTGGCCCTAAGTCAGCCTCAAACTCAAATCCGCTACTGGATTCGAAGACTGGAAAGTGGATTCCACTCGGAGACACTCAAGATTGGAGGAAAGGACTTGTATTACTTGAGAAAGCTTACAAAGCTACAATGTTTCTTGGATTTTTGGATGTCTTGAGCCAAATAAGGCTCCTCCTATTTATAGGGTATAAAGAAACATTTAATATATGCCAACTACCATCTACCACCTACCTCATTAATATTTACACAAGTCTCTAGAGTTTCTAGAACCCTCCACGGGCCGGGCCATGAGAAAAGACGCGGACCGTGACATAAGGCATGTAAGTGAATCTAAGGCATTTTACATTTGACGTTGGTGGAATTGAGTGCATGCCAAAAGGATTTGAGAGATTAACTTGTCTGCGGACATTAAGAGAGTTCATTGTGAGTCGTGATACGTGTAACCTTGAAGGTCTGAGACACATGAATCACCTCCGAGGATCTTTTATCATTCGTGAGTTGGGGAGGTGTGACAGATGTTGACGAGGTTACAAATACACAACTTTAGAAAAAGACGAATCTAGTGGATTTGAGATAAATTTTTTATAAGGAAAAAGAAGGAGAAGAAGAGGCAAACCATCAAGCAATTAGCGAATTGAAACCACCTGAAAATGTAGAGCGTTCATTGATCGCTCACCATGGCCATGTAGGCAAGACTTTGTTTCCCGATTGGATGATGCCATTAAACAAGCTGAAGAGCTTAGTTCTCCAGGATTCCAAAAAGTGAGAGAGTTTGCCTCCGTTGGGAAAATTTGCCATCCCCTGAAACACAGGAAATAAAGGTACGGGCAGCGTGAAAATAATCGGTGATGAATTTTTAGAAATACCAAGTGATGAGGATCACGCCTCACTTCATCAGTTATAGTCGCCTGTACGAAATTGAAACATCTCAAACTTGGGAAATTGGAACGATGGGAATAGCGGGATTTTGGTATTACAAGAATAATTATGCCACAGCTAAATTCGTTGTAATTTAGTTGGTGTGCCAAATTGAAATCGCTGCCAGACCAATTTATTCGGACCACAACACTGGAACATTTGGTCATCTAATGCTCTGATTTTTCACGAGAGCATTTCCAAAAGGAGGCTGGTGTGGACTTAGGGATAACAACTAAATCCGGACTCGGTCCGGACCCAAACTGAATCTAAAAAATACAGGCTGGGTTTAATTTGTACCAGATCGATTTTTATCCAAATCTAGATGGTATTTTGAGAATCCGCATAACTTCGGGTTCGAATCCGGGTTTAGGTAAATCCGCAAATCTAAAATCCTAATTCGGATTTTTTATTTTGATATTAATTTTTAAAAAATTATTTAATAGAAATAGAAAAATTAAAAAAACAAAAAGAAACCCTAGCTAACACTCTTACTCTTGTAAACTCTCAACAATTATTTCTTGAAAATTAAAGGAAATGTACATTACATGCTTAAACATGTCTAAATTATAACAAATTTGATATAAGGCATGTATCTTCAAGAAAATTCAAAAACTTGAAAATCCAAAGATAATAAAGAGATGCTCTTTCATTTAATAACTAGCTAATTCTAAGTAGTTGACCTATAAGCAAAGTTTTAGCATTGTCATATGTATGTTTAATTAATGGTTGAAAGCAACTATTTGTTTATTTTGAAGCAATCAATATTTTCTGGAGATATAATATTACCAATAACAAAGATAAACATAAAGAATTGATGGCTAAGTACAACCCAGCGTCAATGTTTCGCTTCAATATTATATTAATGCTGATTAAGAACTACTTAGAAAAAGACTTAACATTAGTCTATTTCACATCTATGATACATCTTATAATATTCCGTCACAACTATTTTACATGCAATCAATAAAAAGGAAAGGTGGGGTACTTATCAATTAATTTGTGGGCTTATTGTATTTCAATGAAAGAACGAATTTTTCATTATTGTAATCGAGTTACATAGTCAAGAAGACTCAAGTGATGGGTACTAATGCTTTAGGTAGTTAAAGTTCAATAAGAAAATAAGAAGAGAATAATGGTAGATATTTTAAATTTTTTTATCTTAAATTTTAACTTAAATAATAGATCATTAATTGAGTGATTGATAACTTTTTATAAGATTTAAATATATTAGTTGTATTATTTTATTAATTACTTGATAAATATTAAATTATTTAAGATAAATTTTTGAGAAAATTTAAAATGTACAGTGTTATTAAAAAAGAAAGTGATTTTTTTTTTTTATTATTGGATAGGATTCTTGCCGGCATTCATAACCGGAAAGAGTACGGCTTTCAGGCGATATTATATTTTCAGAGTAACTCTTCAAGTCTTTCTTCTTTGTGTCATTCAATATTCAACCTCGTTCGTCAGAGTGGCCGATGCTACCGTTTCCGCTGTGGTGGAGCAACCGGTTTCAACAGCTGTTGGAGAGGCAGAAGAACAAGTGAGGCTTGTTGTGGGTGTCGAACAAGAAGTGGAGAAGCTTAAACGCAATTTCCGAGCCATCCAAGTTGTGCTGGTCGATGCAGAGCAAAAGCAAGTGAAGGATGAAACTGTCAGACTTTGGTTGGATCAGCTCAAAGACGCATCTTATGACATGGAAGATGTGTTGGATGAGTGGATCACTGCCAGGCTCAAACTGCAAATAGAGGGTGCTCCTCATCATAAAAAGAAGAAGGTATGTTCCTTGCTTTCGCGTCAAACAAGTCTTTCTGCGCCGTGACATTGCTCTCAAGATAAAAGCAATTAACGAAAGACTAGATGAAATTGCTCAACAGACAGATATGTATAAGTTTAATACGAATGTTATTAAGAGCACTGAGACGCCCGGGAGAGTTCAGAGTGTCTCCTTTATTAATGAGGATGGGGTATGTGGTAGAGATGATGAGAAGAATGAACTCGTAAGGAAGTTGTTGTCTGAGAGCAGTGAAGAACAAAAAGCCGTACAAACCATCTCTGTTGTTGGTATGTTGGTATGGGCTGTACAAGGAAGACAACTCTTGCTCAGATGGCCTAAAATGATCCTGATGTGATGAATCATTTTAAGATAAGGACGTGGGTGTGCGTATCTGACCCTTTTGACGAGTTTAGTGTTGCCAAATCTATCATCGAGAGTTTAGAAGGTGAAACCTAAAATTTAGGTTCACTGCAATCATATCTCCAATGCATATATGAAGCTGTTGTGTGAAAAAAAAATTCTTGTCTCAGGTGATGCGTGGAATGATTTTCGCACTAAATGGGAACCATTCAATCATTGTCTAATGAATGGCCAACTTGGAAGTAAGATTCTGGTTACCACTCGGAGGGAGACAGTCTCCAGAATGATGGAGTCAACTAATGTTATGTTTATTGAGGAACTCTCTGAAAGTGAATGTTGGTGGTTGTTCCAACAATTAGCATTTTTTGGTAGGTCTCCCGAAGAGTGTGAAATCTTAGAGGAAATTGGAAAAAAAATTGTACTCAAGTGTGAGGGTTTGCCTCTTGCTGCAAAAACTATTGGGAGTCTTTTGTGCTTTAAAAGAACTGGAGAAGATCGGCAAAGTATTTTAGATAGTGAGCTGTGGAAGGTTTGAAAATGATCTTTTCGGCCCATTACTCATGGGTTATAATGACTTGCCGTCTAGGATAAAATGGTGTTTTGTGCTGTCTTTCCAAAAGACTGGGATATCAGAAAAGATGAATTGATTAAATTAGGGATGACCCAAGGTTAAATAGCACCAAAATAAAATAAAGAGATGGAAATAATTGGTGAAGAGTATTTTGATTACTCAGCCACCGGGTCTTTCTTCCGAGACTTTGTCAAACATGGTATGAATATTGTCCGAAAATGTAAAATGCATGATGTACACATGATTTTGCACAATTTCTCAGTAAAAATGAACCTTTTTTTATAGGAGTTGATGATCCTGAAGAATACACTTCTATGGAGAAACTTCGTCATTTCCTGTTGGTGCTTGGCAAAAGGGTTGCATTTCCTGTTTCTATATTTAAAGCCAAAAAGTTGTGGAGTCTTTTAATTGTTGGCCCAATCTGTGAAATTCCAAGCGAGATAGAAAATTTTATGTACCTAAGATTCCTTAAATTTTTTAAGGTAGAGAGAGTAGAGCTACCCGAGACATGGTGTGAGTTATTAAATTTGCAAACTTTAGATATGGAAGATTGTCGCAACTTGAAAAGATTACTTCAAGAAATAGGAAAGTTAGTTAATTTGAGGTATTTGATGTATAATGATAGTTATTTACATTACTTGCCAAGAGGGATAGGGAGATTAACTCGTCTTCGGACATTAAGTGAATTTTTTGTGAGTCATAATGATAGCAAATATGGCAGTGAAGCAAGTAATCTTGGAGGTCTGAGACACTTGAATCACATCCGAGGGTTTCTTGCAATTCCTAGGCCGTGAAATGTAAAAGTTGTTGGTGAGGCTAAGAATGCAGAGCTCAAGAAAAAGAAAAATCTCTTTTGTTTGGAGTTATGGTTTAATGAGGAGGAAGAAGAAGAAGAGGAAGAATCGTTGGAGGAAAATGAAGCAAACCAAGGGGCAATTAGTGAAGCCTCACGACCACCTCCGAATCCAGAGTTGTTAGAAATATGGGAATACAGAGGCAAGGGTGTGTTTGAGACCTGGATAGTGTCATTCAACAAGCTGAAGGAGTTATTTCTCATAAACTGCTATAACTGTGAGATTATGCCTCGTTTGGGAAAATTGCCATTACTTGAGAGCCTCGAAATACGGAATATGAATGTCGAAAAGGTGGGTGGTGAATTTTTGGGAATAAAAATTAATCATAGCAGTGGCCATACTATTGCCTTTCCTAAGCTAAAACATTTGAAATTTATGAAGATGAATAAATAGGAAGAGTGGGATTATGGCATTACAAGGAGCGGAAAAGAAGAAATTACAATCATGCCCCAACTGAACTCGCTAGAGATTATACTATGTGCCAAATTAAAGTCACCGCCAGACCAACTTCTTCAGAGAACAAAACTGAACTTGAAGATTTCTCTCTGTCCTATCCTGTTTTAGAAGGAAATTTCTATGTATGAGGACAGGGAAGGACAGGATATGTGCAAGGAGGCAGCAATTATCACTGCCCGACAGGTAAATTTTTTATGATATCCTCTTACTTTTTAATTAATAAGTAGTTGCTTGTAATCCAACAGTTTTAATTTAAATTTTTTCTTATGATACAGTATTCAGACATATAGCATTTGTATAAATTAGCAACAGTGGCAGCTTACTTTCAAATTTCTGGATTGTTGTTGTATGTTAATAGTTCACTACTCTTATGACAATATAAGAAGCTCAAATTAATGTTAGCCTTTCTCAAAATTAAAGTTCTACCTTATCATTATTGTAATTTGTAGTGTGATATAAAAATTGTTCAAAATAACAAGCAAGCATGAATTTCTTATAGGTAGTATTTATTGTCTTCATACATATGCTTTGTATCATTAACATGAACTCAGTTTTATAACAGGGTAAAGAGCGCCTTCTTCACTTGGCAACACTGAAGAAATTGAAGATTTTGGATTGTCCTGAGCTCGAAACATGTTACATCAAGGGAACAGGAATTATTGTCTGGCCAATTGAAGATATCCCACATTCCAAAATTCTAATTATATAAGTGAAAGTAGACAGATGTTGAATTCTCAGCACCTTCAGGTAATTTCTTCTCTGCCTTCTTCATTAGTACATAGTTTTCTGTAATCTATTGAGATAGAGAAAATATTTTGAATCAAATTATGCCATGTTCAAGAATATGCAACAACTTCTAATCTTTCAGTATTAACTGGAGAGCAAATATTTTCTTTTCTCAGTGCAGTGTTTGAGTGTGTGGAAGTATACTTTGAAGATCATTAGACAACCAACCAGAGATGGAGAGAAGAAGCTGTTTGATTGATGAGTCTTCATAACATTGGAAATTGGAATTTTTAATTGCAGTCGTTTGCAGAAAATTGAAGCCATAAGTGTACTAGAGAGGATTCAAAATGTCAAACGGCTTGTATCTCATGCCTAAATTATCAAATTTGTTCGTTAGGTTTTCTCAATGCTTTGTATAAGTCATCATTTCATTTCTTGTTATTCAACAAAAAGGGCATCACAGCAATGTTTGATTGCTTAAGTTGTTGTTGTTTTGTTTTTTAGTATGCAGAACTGGTTTTGTTACTCATGCTAGCTATGCTGGGAATTTAAAATCCGGTTACTGATCTGCAGTTAAGGGCAAAGCACACATGCACAAATGTGTTGAATGGAACAAGTGATCATTGTTTGTCAAGGCTCCTGTATTCAATAGGGAGCCCGCCGCAAATGAAGAAATGTAATCAAGGGAAAGTGGTAACTCACAACAAGTGCCCGGACAAATATGCCAGATATGTCTCTCAAGTATTTCCAACTGCATTGGTAAATTCTTAAAGTAGGCTCTTATGTCATGGATTCTTAGACCGTTGCAATTCCTAGCAAACCCTGGTAATTTATTTTCTTTCATCTTTTTGTTACGTGTCACTCTTTATCTGATAATTTGCAGAAAATATTTTGAATCAAATTCTGCATTATATTATATTGTCAAGAACATGCATCATCTCTTAATACTTTTCATTTCAGATTGAAATAACCAGTCACCTAACGATTTTTTCATTACAGTAATTACTGAATTATTGTATTATTTTTGGGCCAAGTCTATTTGAATTCATCTTCATATGATTTTTTGACAATGTTCTTTTTGTATTTAAAGAAAATAAATATTTGTTTAATTATGCTACAGGGTTTCCAAGTGCAGCAGAAATTTGTATCATGATGCCCGGTTCTCTGGAACCCAGTATCGACACATGCATGTCTTTAATATGAGAAATATGGACAAGGTCTCTGCTTTGGGATAACTTACTCTTACCTATTTCTGCACAGGTAGAATCTTCATCACAATGCCTAGTTTTGTATCATTTCAAGGTGACTTGCTAACTGTGTCATGAATAAATCTTACAGCAATAGGCAATAGTGAGTTGCGTTATACATGGAACAACTGTGGAATGTGATAATAAGTTTGCTTCAGGTGATAACAATTTTCGATCTGTTACTTTTCGGAGTTATGGTTTGCCTTTTCTTCCCTTCAGCTCTCTGCTTTATTAATCTTCTGTTTGTTGTTTTATCAGCTCTGAAATAATGCTAGAAAAGATTTAAAACGCTGGTTTTAATTGGCTGATTATGCTTGCTATGCGAAGAATTTAAAATCTTGTCACTGATCATAGGCCAAAGTATGCATGGACAAATGTGATTGATGAAACAAGTGATCATGGGCTATCAAGGTGCCTCATAATCAATAGGGGAGTCTGCTGTAGATGAAGAAATGCAATCAAGTGAAATTGTGATTCCTAACAAGTCCATGGACCAATAACGCAACTAGTTATACGCCGTTTCACATCTGTATAAGTTTCAGTAAAATTTGTTTGTTGACGGATCTACAATTAGAGAATGCAAATAGCTGTTTCTTTCCGTTGAAATAATGACGAGCAGGATAATTTCAGACTCACGGTGTCACCACCTTAGGCTGAATGGGCCGAATGTCGTGGCTTGGCTTGTGGCCTTGTGCCAAATCTTGGTGACAAGTGGAGCGTGCTGATGGTGGGCACGAAAGCAATGCAAGTTGACGCATGGGCTGTGGCGCGGCAGCGAGTGTACGCTGTGGAATAAGAGCGAGGGCGCGCGACAACAGCGGACACAGCAGCGGGGGTGGGTGACGCACGCAACATCTCGCAAGCAATGCAGACGCATGGGCGCACGGGCGCTAGGCATTGCATACACAAGTGCAAGGCGCGAGGACGCGGGCCGCTCGGGCATGCAGGGCTCACCGGCACTGGGCGCAGCAGCGTGAGAGTGTGGCATTGTGGTGCACAAGCATGGGGCACTGCAGTGCGAGGCATGTGTGCTGACCAGCTGCGGAATGGGCCCTAACAACAAGCATGAGTGGGAGACATGGCCTTGGAACGCATGGCTAGGAAAATGGGGGCATGGTTATAGTAGGCAGTGCCAGTTATGTAACAAGAGAGTGGTCAGCGGCGGTTATGCCCACAACCTCGTTATTTTTAGGTTTATGGTAGCGGTTACCTTATTCCTTGGTGAAGTGGGAATGTGTTTCCTCATAGATGCTTAGTGAATGCCTAGTTTTGTGCGAAATGAATTGATAGCCCTCACGCCACCTTGCCTAGCAAATGGGGGTGTCATTTGCATGTGTATATCTAGTGGAAGTGGGCGTGTGCTTTGGGTTGTAACTTTTGTTATTGAGGGAAAATAGAAAAGTTGGGAGGTCGTTGTCTTTGTAAAACTAACTGATGGGTGCGTTGGTTTCTCTTTGTTGAGGCGAAAAATTCTTGGGGTGCACTTCTCACACATAAGCTCCATTGAGGTTGAGTGTCTGGTCGAGCAAGGCTTGACACCATCATAGGCTTGCTACATCTTGAGAAAAGCCGTGTGACACACGGCATGATTGCGTTCATGGACCAAAATTCCAATTACCCACAAGCTTTGTAATATCTTCATCAGGATTATTAAAACACATCCCAACCATAGACTCGGTAATTTTTTCCTCTAATTACTCATTATCTTCTTCAAAATCAGCCCCCTCTGATACCTTCGAATGTACGTCTGAAAACGATGCATCACAAAGAGACTACTTCTGCAAACGATGGATCAAGTAAATGAATGGGCTGGTTTGTTCAAAATCTGCTTTCGCTTTTGCAATTTTACTCAGCTTTTGCTTTTACTTTTGCTTATTAAAACATTAAAACTAACCACAGTGCAAAAGTTGAACCTTGAAATTAAAAAAAAAAAAAATTAATCAAAACGGTGCCGTATTCGGGGTTTGACTCGGAGGAATTAGCGGCACTGTACGGTTTGGAGTGTCTGAAATAACTTTGTTAAGTGAAGGATGAATGTTCAAGCATTAAAAATTCTTTTACAAATGCAGATTATTACAAAATTTATGGATCGAGATTGGAACCTTTAACTTCATTGGGAGTCAATTCATGGGTAGTTGTCATTCTGGAGATTCACAGAATTCTGCCGCTCAGTTTTTAAACAGGGAAGAATGTACCTGAACATAGTCATCAAATGCCATAATGGTCATAAGTCCTGTGGATATGATACATTGACAAAGTCATACGTAAACACAATGGCTTATTATCCAATAATCTCACGACACATCCAACAATTTTTGAATTTTAAAAATTACAAATGATTCATGACTTGAAGTTATGGTCATAAAATGATCAGCCCGGACCATTACCAATAAAGAAACAAAGAAGCCGTCTTACTCTTTACAAAGGCATCATAAACTCTGATGACTCAATAAGTGATGTGAAATAACTACAAAGCGCGGATACAATCCACAGTCATAACACTAATTAATAGGCTACATATAGTGGCAGAAGTTAGGCGGCTACGAATTTCAGCACTTGGATATCCAAATGACATCCTGAAGCGCAGATGCAGCAAGCACAAGGCAACCGAAGAAAGTGAAGGTTATTGAGACAGCAACATGATCACAAAAGCTATGCAACGCCTTGCAGAAATTCGGTAGAGCAGTATGCTTCACTCCCGTCCGATTCAGGTTGCTGATCCCAGCTGCAGCCGAACCAGCACTCATCATTGCATATGCAAAAATCTGCAAAACTGAATGTTAGGGCCATCTTGGAGAACTCATCAATGCTTAGCGTATATATATTTATGCCCTCGTAATATACCTGATATCGCATTACCTGATCCACAGCAAATATAAGCCAAGCTTGTCTTCTTGAGGAGATAACTGCAGCTTTCCTCAGTAGTCTTGATCCATTAAGAAGCAACTGCAGCAAGGAGTAAGCAGCAGCAGCTGCAGAAACTCCCACCAGATACCTGCTCATCAGCACAAAACCACAGACTTTAAACAAGTTGGATCATTGAAATCACACTTTTGATCTTCATTATGACCTGGGACTATCGATTCGAAATATCCAATTATTTGCAGTGTTTTCTACATAACAATATCGGCCACTCAAATCAATATTTACATTAACCATGTAACTGGGCACTTAAAATTTCTTAAAATATGAGCTTAATATAATTTTCCCTCATTTAACCGATGTATCAAAAAGGGACTATAAGCTCGGCTGGACTGCTTCCGGAACCTGTTTTGCATTTTACAATTAAAAAAAAATTAAATAAATAAAAGATAAAGAAAGATACTCAGTATCACGTTCCATGTTTAGAAAAGGACTTAAAATTCCTCGTACAATTCCCAACTTCACTGGGCAGTTGTTTTTGTTTCTAAAACTGTCATATTGGGAAAGACAATTCTGAATTATACAGTTCCCAAGTCCTCAAATCCTGAAATAAAAATTCGATTGCCGTTCTCCTTTCTTGTATAAAATTTTTAACAACAATGCCATCATCGAATCAATGGTTGAAACAAACCTAGTAACCAAGCAGGACCAAAAAGTGACAGTTTCTTATTCAACAGAACACAGAGAGTCGGGAACGCGCACTTAAAAAAAAAAATTAAAAAAAGGAAAAAAAATGACTCACGGGTCTGATTCTGTTCATTCATTTGCAATGGAAGGAGAGAATAGTTTGTTGATTATACAAAAAGCACCGAAATCAGGCGAAATTTCAGCGATTCCAAGAGTGAATAATTTGAACACTCACAACATGACAAACAAACCCAGACAAAGGCCCCACGCTGGCCCGCCAATTTGGTATCACAACCCATCAAAAGTATGATATAAAAGTCCACTGCGCTCTGTTTAGTCGGCAAGAAAATCTAGGAAAGACAAAAGAGTTACTTGAAAAATATTTCACTCTACAGTCTCCGAAAACCAAACTCCGAAAACAACTCGACCATCAACATTTGATTTTGTTTTCTTTTCTTCACTTTTGACTTCTCTGTGTTACTAAACTGAAAACATTTTACTCGTTTTTCCTTCACTTTCTCAATAACCAAACAACACTGACACTATACATGCTAGTTTTATTCAACTGATAAAATCTATGCTCTGATACAGGATGTCTGGCTCCAAATCCTAGTTAAAGAATTCACTAACAAGAAAGAACTGTAAATGTAAATTCCGATTTTCTCTTCATTTCCTTCAATTTCTTATCAACCAAACCGAAGAATCAAACTGAACCCAGTAAGCAAACCAACAACTAACGTGAAGAAAATATATAAAAGAAATATTCTAAAAAATGATCCGAAACACTTACTCAAAAGCGTAAGAGTAAGACCACTTGGAACGAACAGTAAGCGGAAAGCCGTAGACAGAAACTACACCGTTCTGACGAGCTGTCACCATGAATGACATGGCCACTACCGATGCCACCAAGCTCAGTAGCCTTAATATCACCTGCACCACTCCATCTCTCTTGCTTATACCTTTCCCTATTCCCTCCTCTGCTTTCTGACCGTTCATCATCATCATCACCATTACTACAGATATCGAGAATCAATAACACTTTCTTTATATAGTGTTTTCAAGCGTTGCTGCTTTTATGAATGTTGAGAACAAAGATACATACATATAGAGAGAGAGAGAGAGAGAGAGAAACAGAGAGAGAGAGAGAGGGGTGATAAACATCAGTATGTTTGTTCGTAATATAATCTACTCATTACTTGTTACTCAACTAGAAATAGAAAGTGATGTTTTATTAGGAATTCAAAACTCCGTGCCTGCTACGCGACTGCGTGTGTCCCATCGTGATGACTTCATTTTTGGGTAACAAGGCATCCATAGTTGTTTAGTTCGGCCTCTCACATGCTTGCTGAAAGTCTCTAGTTTGTCATTATTCACATTGCTAAATTTATGATAATGTTCATCGTATTAAGGCTCATCATGCTGTCTTTAAAAAATAGTTATTACAACATCACTCGCTTTTTTTTACTAAACATTAAGGAGTGTTTTTTAAAAGAAGCCTATGTAGTTTTGTACAAGAGACAAAACATTCAAAGCATCAAGTCTAATTAGTAGGACAAAGATTAAAGAAGAGCTTAGTCCTATCATCTCAAAGGAAGTACTTTTAAAAGTCTTAATGTGTTCCAAAAATTTGACCAACATGAAACCAAGAAATAAATACAATCGTGATTGGCTCTGCACCTTATGATGAGTGATAGGCGGCCTTTTAATCATGAGGCCCAGGACAGATCCGGACAGAACCCTTGAGCTCTACAGCCGATAACAAATACCAGGAAGAATGCTCTGTTTCCTTCTGTCACAGGGCTTATCGTGCTGCCATTCTCACCATCTACAATACCCATTCTGATTTTGCCACGTTCTCTGCCCCAACTGTACCATTTAGTAATCGCTAGCCAATCCTTCGTTATTCATTAATTATTACTATTTTTCTTTTCAAGCTAGCTACTTCTCGGGTAGTTGAATGACCAGGTTAAAATGGTTGATGGTAATTTAATATATGAAGTGTGTAAATATTAGCTCCAAACAGTAGAAGACTTGAATTGCCTTGCCTTATCATCGTCAAAATAAATGGCAACATCAATATAGTTCAACTACTTTGTACTATCCTTAAAAAATAAAAAATAAAAACTGCTCAATACAACATTTTTATTGCAGCCATGGAATCACAGCAACCGCAATTTATGGTATATACTATGTGCTCTGAAATGTAGACAATGAATGTGGTTCACCTTCACCCTTAAGAAAAGCATAAACCAAAACTGCTTACCTAATACATTGAAGTTCTGAACCTCAAGTCTGAAGATGGCACACATCATAGACTTCAGAGCAAATCTTGGGAAAGGCATCTAGATATTTAAAAAAAAAACTCGGAGCAGGAAATGCATCGGAGCACATATAGACACATTGGATGATCTAATTGTTCATAGAAGAACCAGTATAGGCAGGCATCACATGTTGCATTAATATGCATGCCAAGAAGACAAAGTCCTTTGTTATAATTGAGGTCATTGGGCTCTAAAATTCCTGAATTTGGATCCAAGCTTATTACAGTAAGATCTTGGAAACCTAAATACAATCAGATGTTGATAACTTCTAAGTTTTGACGTAAATCTTTTATGTGCTGTTCCTGGAGAATGAAAGCTCAACCTGTACCAACTTCAGAAGTGACGTCAACAGTAAGGTATAATTATTTTTTCAGATAAATATTAAGTTACAATTTACTATAACTATTATTCTTATCATGTGCTACAGTATTGCGTGAATCCCTTATTTTTCAATGAGGTGCAGTTATTTTCTATTGCAAGCATGCCGGCGCCTGCAAAGCCAAAGTGAAAAGGAATCCATGCCAGCCGTTGATTCACAGCTCATATTGCTTATCGTCAAGGGAAAATCACATCATCAGTAAAGCCATTCTGAATTTTGGATGCCGTTCGTCAAGGATCACAAAGCAAAAGAGCATATCACAAGAACTTGTACAGCCAATAAAACCCCGAAACAAGCTATCATTTCTCAAATTTGAAGGGGTACTACATTGTAGTCTTGTACAAACAATTTAGTGACAATATGCGCTATAATGTTCCCAAACCCGGTAAAATTGCTGATTCAAGCTACAAAGGACATTTGCAGATACTCTCAATTATATATTTGAATTGCTTCATACATTTGTTTATAATAAGAAAATAGAAATCTAGTGGGTGACTCTATCCTAAATGCCAAACATCAAATCCACGATTTTAGAAACCATCGACTTGGCAGGCGAAGCAATGGCACCTCCTGACTGTCCTGTGCTTGTATTTCCATTCTGAAGATAATATGGGCGCGGGGATGCTCTAAATGAGTTCAGCTCTGAGGTTCTGCTGGACGGAGGGGGCAGAGTCATAAATCCTTGACTATTAACTCTTTCATTCAAAGCTTGGCGTTGCATTGGATCCAATGGTTTCACACCAACAATTAGGACTCCATTGATTTGCATCCCATTCTTGCTGAGAGCCTTTTGAGCATCATAACGATTCTGCACAGCCAACAAGTACAACAATCAAAATTACCGGTTATCACTATATTCCCACTACTTTCACTCACAATTAAACCATCAAAAATAACTGGGATAGAATGAGATCAGATTAAATTTTCTAAGCAAATAAAAAGAAATTTTTAAACACAGGTACCGTACATGGAGTTACATATCCTAACAAATCAGCATTTGATGAAGTTCAATGCCTTACACCCCAATGATAACAGGCAGCACATTCCTAAAATAAGCACTGCAAATGCTGTAACTTTAAACTTTCTGATTTTCATGTTTTTACCTATTTCGTTTTTCTTTTGAACTTTGATTATTCTTTTAATTACGCCCCAATGGGATTAGTGTTGGATCATCATCCCAAAGCCTTAATCCACATTTAAATTATGGAAACGATGAAGAGATTGCTGCTCAAAAGAAACAGGCAAGAACATATCAGATTGCAGTTCGTAGAAACGAAGCAAGCACCTGATATAGAATGTGCATCCAGTTAGCATCTCTTGGACCAGGAACATGTTTCAAGATCACACCACACTTCTCAAATTCTCGCAAAACCAAATTGGTATCAGCTGGAGGAAATCTGAAGGAAACGATCAGAAAGCTTGACATTAGTTTCATAAATACGAAATACAATTAGTCACTCACACAGTAAATATTCAAGGTAATTTATAATTTCTAACTTATTATTCCAAGGTTAAACCTTGCATAAACACTAGACACTTTAAAACAATCATAGAACGAGCAATCAGCCTGGTGGCTTAATAATGATGCTTTATGGATGCCGCAGGAAATGAAATCTCTACATTCAGTTCCCAATAGCATGCATAGTAACATTTGATCACTTTTACAAAATGTTATTACAAGACAGTGTCAGTAGTGGAAAATGATAGATTAGAGAATATACAGAGATCACCACCTTATTACAACTCACTACATTTCACACATATATTAAAAGTAGAAGCGAACTAACAATGGATTGAATCAATTCCACCTAGCACCAAAGTGCCCCCTTAAGTTCCAAAAAGCTCCTTGTTCAAGTCAGTTGCCCAACACAGTAAAACATCCCTATCAAAATTTCACAAAGAGATGACGAGCAGCCAGCAATGGAGCACCAAACACGGGGACAACATACTAGAGATTAAGGGGCAACATATAAATGAACACAAATACAATTAAAAAGTTAAAATCATACCCATAAACTGTAACCCATTCTTCTTCATAGAGGTTCCCTGCAGGTAAGGTATTCCTCTGTATCTCTGGCCTTGCAACTTCTCTTGGTGGAGGAAGTGTAATCAAGGCACCAGGCTGAACCACACCCTCTACAGGAGAACCCCTGCCCTTATCTTCTTGATCACTATTACTAGCCTTGTTTGGTGACCACCAACTCAAGCCCACTGAAGCCTGTTGATTCTGCTGCCCTCCTAGCACAGCAGCAGAAGTGCTTGCCTCAGATTTTCCCTTCGCCGGAGTTGCCGAGAAGTCTCGACCAGAACTTTGGATAGGAGTCCTCAGGTCGGACTTCATTTCTGGAGATACTGGGTAATCAGAAATTCCAGACTCAGGAGAAAAATCCGAGCGATCCTCCAAAGTGTACATGGGAGGTGGTGGAAGATCTGAACCCCCAAAATTCTCACGCCATAGTGCAGACACTGCTGCTGCCTGACCTGGGTTTGAGAATTTTCCTCTACGGGAGGAAACAGGAGAGGCTAAATCTTGGAAAAACAATGACTGCCTTCCAGATTTGGGAGTTCTATGCACAGTCGCACTCATTTTAACAACTCCTCCAAATAAAAGAGTGTCCCTGCAACAATTGACAAACCATATAATCAATCCTCTCTTTTTTATGCAAATATAGATAAATATTCATTAATTTAAACCAAATCCCGACTAAGCATGGAAACCGATACCTCTGGCAACAACTCAACAGGCTTTACCAATCGAACTTGTATAAGAAAAGGAAAAATGGAACAAGGTATGTGAAGTTCAAATAGACCAATTTCTTGACTTGTATATAAAGTTTTCAATCCGCAAAACAGAACTAATATATAATCCTTTTCTCATCTTTTGAAAACCGAAAATCCTCAGCCCACTTGCATGAGCATGGGGATTACCAATGGGAACTACTGCCAGACCTCACAACACATAAACCCTAAAAGTTAAAAAATGTTAACTCTTTTTTTCCCCCCAGTATATTCTCAACAAAAAAAGAGAGCTTAAAAACACCAAAAACAAAAGAGCACAACACATACAGACACTCGACACAAACCAAGCTATACATAACAACGTGACAAGATTGGAAGACTGAAAATAATATAATGTCTTCCGATTATATCATCCCAAGTCAGTTTGCACGGATTGTTTTGTATAACTAACCTGGAATAAACACCGAATGCTAAAATTGATTGAAATAGTAAATTGTCTGATTAGGAAATGCACAAATCCAGCCGAAGAAGCTAAAGTTTTCCACTATTGTATAAATAAATAAATAAATAACATCCAAAACCCAAAATAAAATATATATTACAATTACAAATTGCAACACCGTATTACATAACAGAAACAAAATCAAACAAGCAATCAACGAATCCATTCTTGGCCTCCGACACTACATTTCATCTTCATCAATTTTCTAACCATAAATAAGTACATGGGATGAAAGTGAAAGTACCAGTGGGTTTTGGGTCCTTTTGTGCACTCTCTTTATTCTATTTTTCTGTCAAGAGCTATTGGATCGAATGGAGCTCTGAAATGTACAGAAAATTGTTTCAAATCAAAACCCTAAGCTGCAGATCGAAATTTGAATTTGGTGCTCGCTTCGGGTTTTGGGTTTCAATCGAAATGACGAAAACGACCTTTTAACGTAACAAAATATAATAATGTTGCTCGCAGTGATTGGTGAACTTTTGGCGCTCAGCCTTAATGATTTGCCGTACGGCCGGTCTATATTTGTCATTACACCTTTTAAAATTATAAAATCATTATTTGATGTAAAAAAAAAACACAACAACAAATCTGAATTTCCCAATGGCTAATTTATAATCTAAATCAATTTTATTCTGTCGTAGTCCACATAAATCTATCCTCACTATAATATTGATTGATGTATGACTCTCGAAAGCCCAAACGGCCGTTGACAAATTTGAATGCTAAAAGAAAATAAATTCATCCTTAACAATCACGCATTAGATTATTCAAGAGTTTTAACATGATACCAGTGGTACAGGGTCGTAATCTCAAAACTCTATTACAGTAAATGCAGAGTTATTGCATCCGAGCATCAGCAGTGGCAACGAAGAGGCATGAAAGCATGTACTCAAGAAATATCAATACCCTCTCGAATCTGGTATTTATTTATTTCAAATCCCAACCCCATTGATTATTTGCTTATCTATTTGCTGGGCCAATCCGATGGTATTTATTGTTAATGAAAATGAGAATCTTTGATGGAATAATGTCTCAGAAAGGAGCGGACAAGGGCTCTTTAAGATTAATTTGATCAGGAGAATCTGCATGAACATTCATCAATGAACATTGGCAGGGTGGTTTAATTATTGGATTCATCATCTTCGGATCATCGGCAACATTGCATTCAACGGCATTCGGAAATTGCTGTCCCTTGTGAGTTCGCTCTTTCTCCTCCACTCCAACAGCTTCCAAGCCCTGGAAAAATTAGCGCCACGTAATTAATCACGAGCACCAATAAACAAAAAGTTTGATTAGGCAAGAATAACGGTGAATTATATATATATTGTTGTTAACACACCTTGATGAGAGTAACTGATGCTTCCTTTGGTTCCATATTTTGAACTGCATCTGCAGCCACCTCCTGCTTCCCACACCAGGGGAGAAAAAAAAAAAGAATCTTGACATATATGTTTTACCCTCCGGCTTGAATGTATTCGCATTTTAATAAATGTAAATTTGTACATTATTTGTTCTATAATACAAGATTGACAAAACACACCACTTATTGATGTACTCTTTCATTCAACTATCAAGCAAATGACCCAAAAAAAAAATTATGACAAAAAATCCCCAACAGGAAAATTCCAAAAAAAAAAAAAGAAGAAAATTGAGGAAGAAAAGGACAAAAAAGAACTTACTCTGGCAAGGTTGAGTTGCCCTTCGCTCAATGTTTTGGGCTCCATTTCAATGGAGCAACACGTGTTAATGTCGGCCATAAAAACACAAACTTATCCCAAATGTATCATCCAAATCCAGTTGGCTGCAGCCCATCACCACAACCACAACTGTGTTCTAACTTACAATTTCACGCTGTCATGCAAATTCTTGCCTATAAATAGCCGGAGGAACATGACTGATAGTTAGTCATTACGGTCACGGGCTCACTGACTTGAGACTCTGGCCATTCAATTCACATCCATCCCGTGCCAAAATATATGGTACCAGATACTAAGCTTGAACTCTCACTTCACGGATCACGGGTTACTTACTTTTGTTCAATAATTTTCTTTTATTGTCCCATTTATGTTATGGTGGGTATTAAATCTATGTGATTGAATTGATTTTTCCTCGAAAATTATTGCCTGGATAATTGGATATGAGCTGTAAACGTGACGTAGTGCTGCCTTTACAGCAATTTTCCATGAAAATGTTGTTTAAATGGAAAATGGAGCTCCAAACCCATGTCTGTTGTATCCTTTAAAAACTGCAGCCTGCTTAGTCGTAGGTCGCAAAGTAAATAATCTAGACACCGCAATTTCTTTCTAAGTACAGTCACAACGATAGAACACAACCTTTTTTCTAATTCATTCGCAGGTGGGCACGCGTCAATCACTCCTGGGCCTGATAACTGAGATCGAAAGATGTAACCCTTTGGATATGTGATGCATTGAGATAAGTCCTGAACATGATAGCCGGTATGTACTAAATTCAAGCCGAACCTTAAATTACATAATATTTACTGGTCAATACGTACAGTAACAGAGCCTTTCAAAATGCAATAGCGTTGAATGTTTCATTGCATTTGCATTCAAAAAGTGCAGCATACATAATTAAGATGCCGCAGAAGTAGACAAGGGCTAAGAACTGGAAATCGACGAGGAACAAAGATAACACAACCGGCCTTTGGTCATAGCCATGTGCTTAACTAATGTAGGTGGTCCAAGAAAAATAAAAATGAAAAAAAAAGGCCATTTATGAGGATATTTTTATGTGTTTTTCTATGTCTTTATATATGTACGAGTTTACAACATTTGATCAAGTAATCAGTCGTCCAAGCAATCAAAGAGTACATGCCCGATGGAAAGTGTGGCCAGTTGCTTGATTTTTATAGCTTAATTTTGCAATAACTTTGTCATTTTCTTCTCCAACCTCTGTCTTATTTGGATTTATGCAATAATCATGACATTCCTAGTACACAAAAATAACTTTAAATTAATGATTGTATTCTTCCCTTCCTTCCCATGTTGGTCAAAGCTGGAATTTTATAGGTCAAGAAGTAGCTATATAAGCCTCTCATGGATTACAGTTGGTTTCCTTTCATCACTAGCCTCTAATTAAAATATAACTTAGCCTACTTTTTTACTATCTTAATTAATCATTTGGTATGAATACTAAGAACATTACTAGAAAACTCTTCAAATGAGATTCTACCACTTATTTGAAAAGCTACATTAATTAAAAAGAGTTCCAAAAGACTCTTTATATGAAATTTTTCAAACAACACCTATCCCTCTATTTCTTTGATATCAAAGGGAGAAAAATATTATCTCATTTAAAGAATCTTATTTGGAGAGTATAATGGCTATTGTTTTGGTAGAGGAAGAAGTTTGACTAAAACAATATAAATTTATTTTTATTTGAAATTTTTTTTGAGAAATGACTTATTTCTCACTTTCTATTTACCACATATATGAGTAAATAAGTATATATTTAAAAAGTTAAATTAGAAGCGTTCTTTGGTGATGTTATAACTAATCACACTCTCATATGCTATTAGTTTATCTTTTTGTTAGGATAGTCAAGGACATATGTAAATGATGTTCTCAAAAATTATAAGTATTTTATAACATTTCTAATTTACTGCTACAAAATAAATAGCCAAATTACATATATTTTGTCAGGATGTAAGAGGCCGTGTCATTGGCGAAGATTTTTCTCAATTATTTGATAATAAATTTGCTCGTATTGGGAAGTCCTCTTTCATAAGTTTTGAACTTTTTTTCCTTTAACTAGCACTAATAACGTATCACTTTAATAGTTTAACTATTGAAAAAAAAAAAGTAAGCGGTGTTAAAAAAAGAAATATAAAGATGCCAATCTTGTAACTTCACCAAAAAAAAAAAAAAAAAACTAATGCAGTTAAAGTATCTTTTTAATTACGTGAAAGGAAACTTAGATGACAACACAGATGAATTTCGTGTGTACTTTTATGATAATTGTTCTGAAAAAAAGAATCGGTTAGGTCATTAAGTCTCATGTTTGCCCATTAACACTTATAACTTCACATGTGTTTATCTTCACGTTGAAATAATGAAAATATATTAATTGGAGTCCATGTGGGTTTCTTTGATACCAAGATATGGTTCATCATATCCATAAGCCTTCTCCTTTAAGAAAGGTCCAATTCTTGAATAAATATGTATATTTGTGGTGGAATAAGAACTTAAACTTCTGTGCATTATCAATTCGATTTCGAGCATTAATAATGCATCACTTTAAGAGTTTAACCATTGGGGGGGGGGGGGGAAGTAAGCAATGTAAAAAATACGAAATATAAATATAAAGATGGCAAGTTTTTAACTCCAAAAAAAAAATTACACTAACGGGGTGGTTCAAGTATCTATTTTCACTTACTTGAAAGAAAATTAAATGACAGTAAAGATAAAATATTAAGTCCCATGTCTGCCCATTAACATTTATAACTTCACATGTGTTTATCTTCAGGTTGAAATAATCAAAATATGTTAATTGCGGTCCACGTGGGTTTCTTTGCATTTGTGCCTAATCGAGATATCAAGGTACGTTCCATTATATCCATAAGCCTTCTGGTTTAAGAAAGGTTCAATTCTTAAATATGCACGTACATGTATGGTAGAGTAAGAACTTTAAGAGCTTAGTGCATTATTAATTCGATTTTGAGTTTTGCGGAGGTTGTGACTACCATACCTTAAATTTTTAGGGCATAGTTATACTAGCTTATTATATTCGCCTGACCACCGCACTTTCAAGGTACCATAATTTATTGTCTGCACACACACAGTGCATCATTAGATGATTAAAAATTCAAACAAAATCATTAAAATTTGAAAAATTTCAAACTGTAGGTACAACGCTCTTGTAGTAATGCAGTGAGACCTCTTTCCCTAAATAATAATAATAGTCATCAACAATGGCTTATCATTTATCAGTATTTTGAGCAAAATTTAATTATTAGGGGTTGAAATCATTCGTTTCAGCTGCTATTTGATACAAATGTTAAGATTGACGTATCAAAATTATTAGATGACCATTCGACCAACATGTTAAGTAGTAATTGTTAAAATGTTCGAGCGTAGGATTTCGGGTTATATTATTACTGGTATGTACAATATTATCTTTTGATGACACAAATTTAACGTATGTTTTTATATCGTAATTATTACTGTCCTCCAATGTCATTTCCAGCAATAAATTATTGAAGGAGTTAAGGAGTAACGAGAAACCAAAAAAGTCATGTAATGAATAGTGAATGTGGGGCGTTGCGGAGGGACAAGAACCCTATCATCTTTATAGCAAATAACATGGAAAGATCCCTAGACATTGGGCAGCAGGAAGAAACCCCCAATTGTGAATTTTTCTTTTTCTTTTTTTTCAGGAAAAATATTTATATATCCTTTACTTTATTATGTATAACTAAACAAACAATTTACAGAGAAGCACAGAAGCAGTAGTCACGCACGTCACGTACTCCATGCATGTGCCGATCATTGATTTCCACATGCATGTCGACGCTCACCGCTCACATGTTGTTTATTCTTTTTATTGTATATTTTTGCTTTATATTCATGCATGCATATATTTAATAATACAAAATGGGATGCTGCCTAAAAAAAATAATAAATTTATGTACATACGGTGTACTTTTTTTTGTACTGTTTCTGGTATTCTGCGGCCTTTAATTTCTTGGAATCGAAAAAGTTGCTAGCAGCTTGCGTGTGTCATCCGCATTGGAATTGCATTTTACATGCAATGTTCAGGCTACTTGCATGAATTATTCCCAATGGCTTTGCTTTGCAATTTGCATGTTGAGCCAGTCGCGCAGGCCATTTATATTACATATATACTTAAATTTTGGAATAAAGTCGTCTGAGGATACCACGTATTATTATTAATTTAATACTGCATACAGAAATTATATAATATGATCCTAAGTAGAAATAGCTGTTAAGTTTTTTTTTTTTAAAAAAAAAGTATACAGAGGCGTTTCTCTTTTTGAATGTGAGCAATGTTAATGTGCTCAATATTTAAGTACTACATATTAATTCATGTCAAGCGAGGGCATTTTTGACTTTTCGCTGTTGCCTAAAATTGTTAACATTATTGTTTTGTTTCGTTGCTAAGTGAAAAAAATCGTGAGGCATTTCCGTCATTTCGTAATTTAGAGCAATTTTGAATATTTATACCCAAAGAATGAAAGTTGACGTTCATTTATTGGGTATTGTTCAATTTCATAAAATTGGTAAACTTACTTATAATTCAATCCTATCATTCAATTGACTTGATAAACAATGTTGGGACGATACTTCAAAAGTGTATTATTATTCTCTAATTCACTAATAAAAGGTTGTAATTAAATACAAAGTAATTCATTATTCCCGTGCACCCTCATTTTATGAAGGTTTATTTAAGAAAAATAAAATGAAAATAAAATTTATTTCCGGATTTAACCATAATATTGAAGTTATCCTTCACTTTTATACTCAACAATTATTTTCACCATCTCAATAAATTAATGTTCGAATGCAATACAATGTATAAAGATTTTCATTTGACCGTCCTAATACAGCTTAACGACCAATTGAATGCGGCTTAATACAAAAGATGGCTTAGAAGCAAGAAAATGAACTAAGAGGAGGTTGCCAAAAATGGCTTAACCTACATATGTCCATGCACCAAACGTGACCGGTGAGGACTAAAGCTCACCCCTTTTTGTTACACAAAACCATCCTAGGGCCAGTTGGATTTTTCATTTTTTTAGACTCAAAGGTGATTTTAAAAAATTAAAAATTAATTTAATGTTTGGTAATTTTTTTAAAAAATATTTTTACTAAAATCATCTCATTTTACGGTAGATTTTAAAAAATAAAAAAGAAACAACTTTTTAAAATATAATTTTAAGAACTAACTTTATACTTAATATAATTCTATATATATCTTCACATATGTAATAAAAATATAATATTATCCTTGTTTAGTTAGAAATAAAATCATTAAATTTACATTGAGAAAACAAAATACTAAATATTCAGCATTATATTTATTTCAGTCATTTATATTTTTATAATAATTTAATAATAAGATTTACCAAACCTATGTAACAACTTTTAAACTTATAATATTTTCAAAAATAAATTTCACTTAATATTATCTACTAATGACTTTTACAAATGATTATTTTTTCAGCACAATTAATAATAATCATTTAAAAAATTACAATATTAACAAACTGGTTCCTAACCACCTAACTGTGTTAGGGTAAAAATAATAATAAAAATAATAATAAAATAACCATGACCCACTCCCGCAGTGTCACAATCTAGGAAGAATAATACTGATTTTGACTCATAATCATACACAATTAAAGTGGACCCAAAATGGAAGATTAAATGTCCAAAGTATGGTGGACAATCACATAAACCATCCCAATGAGAAACACCTAAATCTTCTTAATTAATTAATTAATTAACATCACCTGCTTGCACATGACTTTGTTCACCATTTTACAAGCTAACCAGCAGCTACTTGTGCTTCTGCCAAAGTCTCTTTGAATGAAAGCTTTTCCTGGGTTCTCTCACCTATTTTTTTCCTTTTTAATTCTCTTTATTGGTTTCTCCCCCACATTGATTTCGCCACTTGGGTTTTAACAGACATATATAAGTACGTGCAAAGGACGATGTTTAATTGCTTGGCTGGTAGAAATTCCAGTTGACAATTCCTCGCTGAAATCCATGCGACCCCCTCGTAGTAATATTGGTCCTCGGGTTGCTTAAACAAAAGCACTTTAATCTCTTATTGGAGTAATCATTATCGTGAAAGTGCTTATTGGAAGGAAGGACTTTTCTTTTATTTGCAGCCAGATTGAATAATTGATTCACATTTGAATTCAAAAGAAAGGAACCAAAACAAATTGGCTGATAAAAAGGCATGATTTGAGTAAATGGACCAACCAGCTTGTCATGTGCAATTGTTGTATTTTAGGTATGGGCCAGCATTAGAGCAAGCATTCCCATACTAATATGCTGGTCCTTTGGTCTCGTCAAAGTGTTGCACCATTTGCTACAGTCACAACACTCTTGCATCGTTGTAAATTTTTTTCCTTCTTAACTCATTTAAATTTTCTCTCTTTTTACGAATGTAAAAATCATCTCTAACGTTATTGTCTCCCTTCTACCCCCGAATATAATTTTTTAAAAATCAAAATTATACAATTTCTGCTCAGCGAAAAGCTACAAAATCGAAGTCTGGGGGAAGCAAAAAAAAAAAAATAGCGAACTACAATTGATTGTTAAACACTTGAATTTCAACCTAAATCATATGCCTAAAATCAGGTCCGCTGGGATGATGAATCAAGTAATCATCAGCACCGTTCGACACACCGAAAATCGAACGTTGACTAAGAAATTGTTGCTGCTGTGCCCTTTGCATTTCCTTCTGCCTCCTGAGTTCCATCACCTTCCTATGTGAATTTGAATGCTTCGCTGACACAAATGTGGGACTAGCGGCGGGTCGATATTCGGGTACCAACCGACCCGACTTATAGCGGACTCCACATGCGTTGCACAAAGTTTTCGGACCCATTGGCCCGGTCCGCCATTGCGGAGTCTTCTCTGACGCACAGTGCAAACATTTTCGAACCGAATCACCCGACTGCGCATTCATCACAGGATTCGGACTCTCACCCTTCGTGGACGGTTCCTTCGGCGACACGTGGAGGAGACGGGTGGACCAATCACAAGGCGCTGCACGTGACCGCTTGGACCGGGCTTTACCGGGCAGCGGAGTCTCGGGGAGGAAAACCGGGTTACCGGCTTTCGGGCTGACGGGCTCAAATCGGGTTGATGATGAAGAGGATTCGGGTGTGAGTGATTTGTGTCCGGATAAAAACTCAAGGTTACTCTTTTGTAATGGTTGGTCCATTGAGAACGAGTCCTCAACAAAATTTGAAAGCCATTCTAACTCTGCCAAGTCATCGTACTGTTACGGCATTTCAAAAAGATAATTAGAATTAAAAGAAAAAATTCAATAAAAATGACAATCCATAAATTTCACGTAATATTCAAATTTCCGAAATTTATTTCAAACGAAAAGGAAAAGGAAAAGGAAAATCACCGGAACGCATAATTCACCGCAGAACTGAGAGTCAGCGAAGCTGTTGCTGCTACGACAACCGGAGATATTGGCCGGGAAGTTGTTTTCGCCGCCGGAGACGGCGGAATTGGACGTGACGGTGGACGAATCAGTGGAGTTAGCGGCGACATTTTCGAAAAAGCCGTCGTCGTTGGAGAAGTCGAGTAGGTCTTCAACGGTGAAGTTGAAGTTCTCGCCTGGTTTTTGGTCGGCAGCGACGACCATTCGCTTCTCCGACGAGAAGTTGTTCGTCGACGCGGCGCTGAAGTAACCTCCGATGTAGAATTCCGGTGTCTCCATTAAGAGAGTCTCGCTGTTTGTGAGAAGAGTAAACTGCCGAGAAATTGAGAGATTCTGAGAGAGAATGTGCGAAGTTCTGGAGAAATTTGAGCTAAGTGATGAAATTCGTTCTGTTCGGATAGAAGGAAAGTGAGAGAAATATGAGAGAACTTTTGTTTACTGAGCGAGTGGAGGGGGGAGGGAGGGGGTTTTGAGGAGCAGGGGAAGGGTAAAGTGGTAAATAAGTGGAACTCCGAGTGCCTTTTATTAATGGAATTTTCTAATGGGAAGTGACTTGCAAGTTCTGCGTTAGCCTTCTTCTATTTTTTTTTTCTCCCCTTTTTGCTGTTTTTGGCATGTTAATGCATTTTTTTTTTTTTAAAGGTGTGTCAATACATTTGATTTAATTAATTAAGCAGAACTAATACTGTATGATAAATTTAAAATTCAAATTTATTTTTTTAATTTTTAAATATTTGCAGGTTTACCGTATCTTGATTGGCGCTTATGAAGAGATGAGCTGGCAATGGTGGTAACCTCTGACCCATAAAGGTCGAGTTGTAATTGTTTTTGCTTTAAACAAAGGTAAAGTCTCCTCATTTATTAAAAAAAAAAAAAAATTCCACACACACACACACCGGTAAAGTGGTGAATCATTTTGCCAAGAGGATAATGAAGCAATTAAGACAAGTTGTAAAGAAGGTAAATAAATAATTGAGAATCTTAATAATGTCAAGTTTTTTATTAGGATACAACTTTTTATTATATTGATGAGAATAGATTGAATTGGTAGTTTAATAGTTTGTGTAACAGGTAAATATACTAATATTTATGAATTTAAATTCCTTAAATTCAAATAAAAATATTCCGATTGTGTTATCACAAAGTTAATTAACTAGATAAAATTTTAACATATTTGTTACGTAATGCATGTAAAATTATCTAAATTTTAATTAATATTTATAATTTAAGGGTCGTGTTATGAATAAAATTATTTAATCTCATTGAAATTGTGGTGGAGCATATTCAATATAATAGTATACGATGAATGAAATGGAAAATTACAAGAAATTTTTTTTTCCCAAATGAAGAATTCATTGACAAAGATTAAAAATTTGGAAGACACAACTTGAAAAGTTTAGTATGTGGAAATGGTTTAATCATGTTAGTTACAGCCAGAACATTATATATTGTATCTTGGTTAGCGTGCGAATTGGTAATTAATTGTGGTAGACTGATTGTGAGCAATTTGTCACATTACTCCGGTGAGTACATGCTTTTAATTCTGCTTCTCCATCATATGACTCTTTACCAAACATTAAAATTTTAAGCAATATTTACTCAAATGATATACAATAACATCTAAGTTTGATTAACAAATATAACTAACGTATATTAATGTTAAGCATCAATTTCTTGCCTTAAATTTTGTATTACACCCAATATTAACAATGTTATGTATTAATTTTTAGTTCCAACTGTTATATTGTTAATGAGATGCCATAAATTTTAATTCACAAATTTGTGTAATCAAAATAATAAATTGTACATTGAGTAGGATGTTTTTCAATTGCTTAAAAAAAAAATTAAATCGCGACCCAAAAACCGAGCCCAAAAAAAAAAAAAAAGAAAGAAAAAGGAGTGGATGGTGTGCAATTGAAAACAAAGTTTCATCGAATAACATGCCATCATAGGATAAACAATGTACCAATTAATTACAATCAACTCTAAAAATAATCAAATTTAACAAAATTCAACCACAATAAGAAATTGAAAATCGATCTATGCGTAGCAGGTTTTGTCGCTGTGATTCGTTTCATTAGCGTCCAAGTTTACAGCCGGATTCCTACGCCATTAATAATTTTCCATTGGGAAATGTGCCTTTTTTTTTCCTTCTTTAATTTAATCTTAATTTATTTCTGCTTCTGATTTCCTAGCATTTTTAACTTTAATTGATTGTATCTTCTCGCCCAATTCTCATTTATCATTACACCTTGCCATATTCCCTTGCCACGTTGAAGCACGATGGTAACAGCTCAGCTTTAACCTAAATAACGGTCGTGATCTCGTCCACGTGGCTCTTTTGTTTTTTCCCTCACTTTGATCTTTTAACCCCACTACGGTTAATTGAAATGAGTTTTACAAAAGGCTTTACGTAAATTAATGTTCTAATAAAAAGTTTTTATTATATTATACCATATAATATATATGATTATGTATTAGTCATTGAATAAAAATTTAATTATTATAAAAATATAATTATTTTATTATTTTATATTTTTATAATTATTAAATTTTTATCCAATAACTGCTTACATAATGATTTTGTAACATATTAATTTTCCTAATAAAAAATCTCTGAAAGAGCAAAAACCATGTGTAATGTGCTTGCGTGTCCGATTAATCATTTTTCACAAACCCCAAAGTCAAGTCAGATGGGCTCAGACGCTCAGTTATGTTCTACACTAATCCCGATGTTAGTGTTAAGAAACCTGGGTAATTGGATAAGGTTAGTTTTTACAGTTATTTGATTCATTTACTGCCACCAATTAGCTTTCCTTCTTTAACTATTATTTACAAATTTGTATTTTATTATTTCAAAAGACAAGTAACATTTGTTTTTCTTTTTCAATTTGTATTCCAACTAAAAATAAGATTAGCTGCGATGCTAAGTTTTTCACTAGTTGATATAAGTATATACAGTAAAATATATATAATTTAATCTTTGATAAATTAATAATTTTTATTATATAATAATTTTTTCACAATTTCAATTTGAGCCAAATGGTTAGATTAATAATTTTGATAAATTAATAAGATAACACATTTTTTAAAATTCTGATACATCTTTATGGTTTTATTCATATCACAGGTTAATAATTTAATGAAAATTACAAATATAATTGTTATTATATTTTATTAAATCAAAATGAGACTCTGTTGTTACTTTATTTTCATGAAATTTAATATGTTGAATCTCATCTTCAATTTTACTAATTCATTCTAAAAACACCAAGGTTGAATTATGAACTTGCAATTTTTTTGTTAACTTAATTTATATTTGGTGGATTAATTCATTTTTTATTGATTATATTAGTAAAATACAATAAAATTTTACTTGATTAAAATGTATATTCATTGAATTGTATATATGCCAAGTAAATTAATAAATTATAAATTTATCAATTAATTAATACATCTTTAAATTAATAAGTTTATGTAATCCTGAAATTATTAATTTATAAAGATTTGACTATATATACTAACCTAGCCAACATACACAATAGCGTTTTTATGGCTAAAATCATAAAACTCTACAATAGGCTACATAATCTAAACCCTCCTCATCTTCATTATTAACTTTTCTTTTAAATTATTTTGTTTTCAATTACAAACTTAAAGTTCTACTGTTATAAACCGGTGGGCTCAGTGAAACAACTTTCATTCCAGCATAAGAGTAGGGTTTGGATCCTTTTATTTATGTTATAAATTATCATAGGAAGATTTTAATTAACTTAAATTATGTTATAATTATATAAGGTTGATCTTTTCAAATTTTAATTATAGTGCTAATAATTGTAACATAATTTTGAAAAAAATTGTACTTTCTAGAGGGAAATTGCAATAGTACAATTGCTATAAACTAACAAAACCCAATTACAGATTTTTTTTTAGCATTTTTCTAAATAAATTATGATGTCTCCTTTACCTCATAATGGCTGAGCACAGACCAAAACATTAGATTAGTAAATGTGAGCTTTGTTAATGCTTTCTTTCTATTTGTAAATTAAATTTACTTAATATGCTTTCGTGGGGCCACGAAGCACGTGACAAAGGTGGTGATGTTGTCAGCAATCATGTGAGGTCTTTCAGTTTTAAAAGCTCAACCAATGGGGTGGGTCAAACTCCACGTGGCTGGAATCAATTGAGTGTTCATACCCACTTTCCTTTCATGCTTCCTCACACGTGGGTTGTGCTTGCTATGTCCCAGCTGATGATCATGGTAGCACGCGTTGGGGAGTCACGTGCATCGCACGCTCTCTCCGCACGTGCCTTTCACCTTGTTATTAGGCTTGGACCGCGTAGTTGGCTGATGTTTAACCTCAATTATTGAGATTCTAAGTTCACTAAATGCTTACTTGCATAATTAATCAACACTATCTTTTCTTTAAAAAAAAAAAAAAAAGTAAAAAATCAATACTTATCAACATCAGAGAATCCAATAATATGATGATAAATTCTTTTTAAGGTATGCATTGTTTGAGTCTTTTAACTTACACCAATGAAATTTGGTTTTCTTTTAAATATCAAGAAATAAATTATTTTCAAGATAGATCTTCTTTGATTCTCTACGTGTCTTTTTAAATTAAAAATATTTAAATTGTGGTATCACTTAAATCTAAAAAGCTTAGGTAGATATGTAGATGTAGAATATAAATAAATTTGTTTAGTAATTTTTTTCCTAAATAGTACTCACTGACATTAGCCAAATTCCCTGTAGGAAAAATAAATTTTAGGCAAGTGATTTATCTATAGATATTTTTATTTTTGGGATTTAACTATTGAAATCAAATTTCATTTGGAGATTGATTAGCAAAACCTCCTCCCAAAAAAGTAAGGACAGAACAATGTTTTGAAAATCCAATATAGATGTGATCTCATATAAATTCAAAAACCAATCAACTCAACCAATCGAGAAACTATTTCAATTGACAGAGTGATGTTACATTAGTTCATGACAAAGCCTCCATGTTTAAGTTGCGCATCAAGTTAAAGTAGTTCTTAAAAAAATACAAATATTTTGCATTTGTTGCATGTTTCTGGATAGACATGAATCATGAATTCAGCTGAATACAGACTCGAAATGAGAGTACTAACAGAAAAGTGTCAACATCTAAGTCAGACCACCCAACATGAATGGGGGACACATTGTTGTATCAAGATTTGACCAATAACTTGGGTCAACTACAGTTCAGCCCAAATTTTAAGCCCAAAATAAATGAAAAAAAAATTATATATGAGACCCATAATTCACATCTATATTTGTAGGACAATTCCCATGCTACTTGGGAGGATCCTTGTTTGTACGACCTGCATTAAGAATCAAAGGACCCAATTCTGATGATTACCCTGAAAATTTGAAGCAAAGGAGTTGTGAAAAACGGACATAATATGTGATTTAACCAGTTGGACACCTCAGAAACCAAGCAACCTACACCGAAGAAAAGCTTTTCACTCCAATTGAAATCCATGCTGCCAAAATGTACCCAAAGATTCCAAGCATACTAGTTTACAAAAATAGAACTGCGTATTGGTATTGAAGCTAAAGTTAAGAGATTTAGGGTTCAGATATACTCATCAAAGATGCTCAGCTATGCAGTGACATAAAAAGAGTGGGGATTGTCGTTTAGGGTCCTAGAAAAAAATTATCTGAAATGCGGTCCTGTATTTCATGATAAAAATTTGAAAAACTTAAAAGAGTCCTATGGCTCAACTGCAGTCACCTGTCGCCACTCTCCATCCACTGCTTCTTCCCACAATGTTACATTGTTGTTTCCATCAGCCACAGCCAATACATTTCCAGTCAATGACCAGCTGACTCTATAAACAGGGATCTTGAAGTCATGCAGCACCTTACCTTCCCATTGATCTCCTTCCCTGGCCACAGTCCATATAATAACTTTCCCATCGTCCGAAGCACTTGCAATAGTAGATTTTGGAAGCCCCAAGTTGGGAGCCCAAGCAACATCTCTAACCCAATCAGTATGCATTTGAAGAGCTGGAAAGCAGTCCATCTTCCAAATTCCATTGTACAGCTTCCACACCTTCACGGTATTATCACAACCACCTGAACAAAGCTTCTGAAGAGGGTCAAGAAAACCAGAACCCACAAGTGCACCAGGAGCTGTTGAGGGAGCCCATGAAACTGAAGTCACACCAAGTGGATGAGCTTGGTCAATCCTAGATGTCTCCCAGCTGCCATCAGCTCTAGCCGTAAAGACTGATATGTTCCCATCTGAGGAACCACAAGCCAAACATAGACCGAGCTCATGAGGCGCCCAATCAATCGAATTGACTGATGATTTGTGGTCCTCAAAAACATGATCTTTGATCCACTCATTACTGTTACCCTCCTTCCATATTATGACAGTCCCATCAAAAGAACAGGATGCGAGTATAGACCCAAATTTTGGGTGAGCCCAAGCCACCTCCCAAACAGCACCTTTATGACCAGTAAGCTTTGCTAGATGCTGAGAGGTGTTATTGCCCACACCAATGATCTTAATTGAGTAATCCGAAGATGCCGTGGCAAGGCGCTTGCCATAGTAATCCATCACCACATCATGTACTGTGTCCTCATGACCAGTTTCAATCTTTTGAGGTGGCATTTTCTCTAGTGCTTACACCAGGGGCCCCTACAACAGAGCAAAAATACCTAAAAAATCAGACTACAAAAACCAACGTTTTCATTTTCCTTCTTCACAAACATTGCCACCGGGTACTTGCAAAGCCATGCAGAAAAAATCTTTGGAACCAAATAATACATAACTAAAATTCAGAAAACACCATTATCCTTCTCCCCCTATCTGCAATGTTCTGTTTGGTTGCTGAGAAAATGCAAGACAAAGAAAATTATGTTTCCAATAGATTTTTTGTAACTCTTCAGGCATGAATAATATTTATTTTAAAATTCGACATATTAATTTTCGTTTCGTTTTCTCAGCAACAACAAAATAAGAAGAAAAAAAGGGAGGAAAAACACACACACACACAAATAAATATATAGTATTGAACACAAAATAGGGGAAGGAAAATCAATTAAATCGTATAATTAGAACAATTCTACATTGAACCCAATTACATCAGAACCAATCAAGCGAAATAAAATCGAGTGGCGATTTCATTTATACGAATTGAAAAATCGATGGATGGATGGATGGATCAAGCAATACCGAATCAAATTATATTAACCCTAAAAGATGACATTTCCCGAATAGATTGAGACTAAAGATCAGACCTTGTGAAACGACAGCGTTCGCGATCTGCAGAAGATGTCTCGAGTTGTGTTAAGTTAACGAGGAGGCAACCGACGACCGTTTCGTCGAATTGAAAATTAAATAGAAATTAAGGTTTAAGAGGAGGGTAAACATTGAAACAAAATAAATTAGAATGGGCCATATTGCGGTTTCAATGGACTGGATAAGCCCGAAGGAAGACTGAACAGGCCCAATTGACAAATAGAAGTTTTAACCCACATGGCAATCCTAGACCGGCACAAAAAACAGTGTGACACCGTTTTGTCCTTAAAATAGGGACATGTACATAGATGGGGCATGTCTTTCTTAATTCTTTTTTTTTTAAATAAATAAATAAATAAGAAAATAAATCATAATCTATATCATTTTACAAATCTCTTGCTGTAAACCATTACAAGATAAAGAAATGATAATACACAAACCTACAAAGTTCGTCGACACGTAACCAGCAAATCTGTCCCGACAAGCATGCTGGAACAAAAATCAATTTTTGGTCAACTTGATGAGGGCGACCCTGAACGCGATCGGAAAATGCAGCTAGACTAATCGTTGTTGCTGCATCACCAGGACAGAACATTTGTCACCAAAATCTTTTGAAGCAAGCAGGTCTCCCAGGACTCCAAGCTCAGGGAATTCACTCCACTGTTGGAGACAAGATGTTTGCTGACATTCCAGATTGTACCTCCTTCCCACAATGATAAGATCATACTCGTTCACCATCGAATGGACAATTTCAACTGTATCAGCTCCGTTCTGTACCATATGCTTCTCATATCTCATGTACTCGCTTTTCCTAATATCCCTCAAAACCTCAGAATCAAGTATTGTCTCCCAATCCACATCCCCATCGTCAGTTGCTGCTATAAAATGCACTACCGTCAGCCTAACCTTGTCGTCCCGTACCATCCTTTTCGCGAAGGTTAGGGCCTCTCTATCATCGTTACCCCCCAAGAATAACAATGCAACTTTGGAGAATGAATCTGCTGATGAATCCATATGCGTAACAGGACGCTTTAGATTGCCGTGGTCAATAAGGATCCCCACTGAACAAGGTGCTTTTTCCAGGATACGCATGTTTAGATTCCTCACGGATTGGTCATCGGATTCAACGGAGCCATCAATGTACCATGTCCGATGAAACGGGAGTATGACGAGAGATGCAAGTTTGTCTAGTGCGAGCGTGCATATATCGTCGTGCATTAAGTCCGGCGGAGAAATAGCTGTGAAGGTGTTTATGGAGACAGCCCCCCAGCGGAGTCCTCCAAATTTCTTGAAAGACACAATAACATTTTCTGAGTAGCTGTAAGCAGAGATATTTTTCTTCTTCTTTTGATGGGAGACGAAGATTGAGGTTGCCTGGTCACTAAGTTTGATGAGGTGAAGTGCATTGACAACAGTCGGGCATTCGTTTCTAGGACAAGAAATGCTCAGAAGATTGATCGCGGAGCTGATATTACTCGGTATGTAAATACAACAAACTATCTGTAGCTCTGATTCAGGTTTGCAATCCACTAGCTTCTTTATCTGATAGCCTGCATATTTTCGCGAAGGATCGTACAACTTTCGCACGAAAATAGGCACAATGCTGCCCATCACAATGATAATACCGAGCATAAAACGGAACATATTTGGAGGTACATACTGCACGAGAAAAATGCAAGAGTGTCACAAATTTAATTCTTGTGAAAAAATTTCGATGAGCAAGAGAAATTATAATGTCACATATAGTAGAAGAAGGTTTAATCAAGTACCCTTCCATCACTTGCAAAAGTGTAGAATGCCATCTCAACAATGCCTTTGGAATTCATTATGAGAGCAAGAGCCATTGCATCATTTTTATGCATCTTCCAATAGAGCAGCAGCAACGAACAAGCCCCAAATTTGACCAACACTATCCAAGCTATTGTAAATATATTTTGCAATATGAAGATGTTGAAACTATGGAGCCTCAAATCATGTACCCTCATAGCAGATGTTGTGACAAATATTGGCAAAAAGAAACCAGAAACCAAGCAATCAAACTTGTTCACCAGAGCGGATCCCAACGGTGGTCCGTGAGGGACTGCTAAACCAAGAATATAAAGCCCCGCCACTGTTAGTTCACTATAAAACGCACGAGCAAAGCTCAGAAACAAAAGCAAAATTAGTACGACAAGATATAAGCCTGTTTGGCCTACTTCTTTTCCCTCTGGTGTCATTCTCACGATCAATAACATTGCTGGTCTCACAACAACCATAACCATAGTAATGAAGAAAACAACATAACCTAATGTTCGAAATGCCTGCGCCGGAGAAGAGGATGCCACTTGCGATAATGTGAGAAACAGGACAGTAGCATAGCTCAAAAAATCGGCAACAATAGCTGATGATTGTGCTAGTCGACCAAGTTCTGAATTCAGGATCTTCAAATGAGTAAGAAGGCAAAAGATGACCGGAAAAGATGTCATGTAATACAGCGGTGTAATAAAGAACCCACTCGGCCCTGTACCGCTCGGGACCATGAATGTTGGGATCAGAGCAACCAATGGTGCTATCACAGATAGAATGCCAATATACAAAGCCTTCCTTCCAACTTTGGAGACCATGCTTATGTCCATTTTCACCCCACTTTGAAATATGAAGAGCGCAATGCCAATGTTCCCCATTGAACCTATCAGTTGCACATGTTCCGGTGTAATTATTTTATTTGCCAATTTTAGAACCTGTAATGCTGGTCGAGATAGCAAAATCCCAGCCTGTGCACACAAAATTATGACAAATGTGATTCGGGTTCGTCCTTTGTCCCGTGTGCGCTTAGTACGCATGTTATTAACCAATACATAATTAAAAAGAAAATATATACATATATATCATCAAAAGTGAAAATGCTTACAAAAGTCTGTGAGACGAATATTGGAATTCCAAAACGTTTGAGCACAGAATGAAAAACTTGGGAAATGGTAAACATGGTGGCTAGCAGCAACATGATTCTTGGAGTTGTATAATCCAGCCAATCGTACTCCTTAACACCATCTTCGAATTGCATTGCCAAGCCAGCAGAGTTCACCTCCGGTGGGAGGTTAATGCACGTAGTTATAGAAACCGACCCATTTCTAGGCCGTAAATTCTGGCCTCTTCCGAAAAACATTGCCAGATAAGTAATTAGAACAAATACAAAGATCGAAAGAAAATAACCCAGACGAAGGTATTAGATTACTGAGTGAATAAAGATTGCTAATGGCGGCAAAGGCTAATATCAATGAATTGCTGAGTACGCAAGGCTCCCGATATATATTTTTCATTTGCTTGTTAATAATATTCATATGGCCAGGCTCAATCAGCTGATTACTGACTCAGTGACCCGTCGTGGCAGCATCCGCACCAATCTGCATGCATATAAAATTAGCTGTTACTAAACATCTAGAGAAGGTAACTGAGGAAGTTGTGGTTTGTTTAGTTTGTTAAGGATATGTGATTTTAGGAGAGTGGCATATGTCCACTATAACAATTATTGTTTTTTCTGGTAATTCAACGGAAGTAGTTGTTCGGGATGCAACTCTATTGGCTGATTCAGAAGAATGTTATTGCACACTTACCCACATCGGTAGTTTTGTGGCAGTTCAGTAGATTGAGGGAGGATAAGTATCGGATGCTGGCAGTTCAGTAGATCTAACCTTCTTTATTCATCATATGGTCAAATATCACATAAATGGTCAAAAGAAAATGATTTTCTGGTGGCTAATCTCAATTTGAGAATAATTTGAAAGATTTTCAAAATAAGATAGAATAGTATTAACTTGCAATTCCTAAAATGAGTTTTTAAAATATGTATTGAAAGTTTGGATTTGAAAATGACATTCAAGTAGCTTGCGCAAGGATAGTTGAAAGAAACAGAAGCTAAGTATTGGATAACAATGAAAAATGGAAAAACGACCCACATTTTCAAGATGGTTTAAATGGTCACGTCTACTTTCTTAGTTTTATAAATAGTCACACACACACACATACATACATATTTATATAATTATATTCTTCGATCACAACAATTATGGGCTTTAAATAAATTTTTAAAATAAATATACGTATGCATTAAAGTAATAAAAAATATAAAATAAGATAAAATTTATAAACTATTTTGAATATTAGAAAAATTATTTTTACATTATTAACAAGATCTATTTGACAAGTTAATAATATTAAAATAATTATACTTAACAATCATAGTAATTTACAAAGTTTGTACTATTTTATTTATAATATCTTTTTTATTATGTCTATATTAATACAAATCTTAAAAGTTAATTTTTAGATTAATAAATTTTAGTATTAATAGAAATTGTCGAATAGATTGATAATAGCTTAATATTAAAAATAATTCCCATATATGTTATTTTATTAATTAAACATATATCAAATGAGGTTTATTATTATTTTTATCTTATTACTATATGAGCAATTATCTATTGACCAGCTGTTTGGTTGGACTTTTTCAAGAATATACGAACATTTTTTTCACTATGCCACATGAAGTTAACCTTCTATTGCACTCATTCACTTCCGCCTTATCTCAGTTAATAGATTTAATAGAATATTAGCTAAATGAACTTTTTTTTCTCCTCAAATGTAAAATACAATTCTAATAGAAGTTATAAAAAAAATAAATAATTGTCAAATAAAAATCGATCCTAATAATCTGGATTCAATCTATTCATTTGCAAATCTTCTCCTCTTTAATCATCAAAGAGAAAAGAAAAATGTCCTACTATGATGGAAATTGTTGTTGTAGCTTTTGCTGCAAGCGCGGCAGCAACTGCAACGGATGTGGCATGTGCCCTGACTAGAGCTACTCTAAGAGCACCACCACCACCAGCATTAGAGCTTCGTCCTCAATGTTGCTCCTGTTAAGGTGCACTATGAGTTGTCTAAAATGGGTTTCGAAGTTGGGCGCAATTGCAATTGCAGATCAGACATGCCCAAGATTGTAACATGTATTAAAAAGAACTGTATATGGTTTTTGGTTGGCCTGTTGGTGTCTTTTTGTAAGCTTTTGTTTGTATCTTTGAAAAAAAAAAAAAAAAAAACCATGGTTGCATATTCGAATCTTTAACTAGGTTTATCGTAAAGTCATGGCTAATTGATTTGGGTATGTTTTGTATTTTTATCTCAATTTTTTTAAGTTTGGTTTCAGTATTAGAGGCAGCAGCAACACGAACAACATCAATGGTGGTTGTTTTTGTTGGGGGAATATAACATCGTCTTTATGTGTTCATTCAAATGACAATTTTTAACGCTTTGATGGCTGCAATATTCTGACGATGTTACGACAAGATGGAGCAATGATACACTTTGTGAAATTTAGGTGATGAGCTAAAAAAAGTGTTTGTGTACTGTTGAAAAATTCTGAACAAATAGATGGTTGGTGGATAATTCTTTTTTTATATTTATATTTATTTGGGTTGTTATAATAAAAATGTATAGTCGTAAAAAAAAAGGCTATGTGTCACCATTTGTCAGATCAATAAAGTATGTGTGATCATTTAAGTAAATATTATGGGTGTGGATGACTTTTTTTTTTATTAAAATAAAATAGAATTAATTAAAAATAAGAGTTGATGAGACCGCTTAAAAGTATCAAATAAGACTATTTGGTATCAAATAATTAAATGGATAGATCAATTTAAAAAAAGATTCGATCAGTCTAGTTAGAAACTCAATATTTACAATTACTGACATATTTACTTCTTGGATTAAAGAATCAGAATCTAGAGTCAGAATCATTAACATTATTTATTTCATAAAATAAGAGCAAAAATCAAAATCAAAACTGTTGTGCCCATCTCAAAATGAGGATAAGGAGTGGAGATTAATTTCTAAAATAGTGGAAGATTGATTCCGGAATGGGTGAGAATGAGTCTTTCTTCCTAGGAGTGATGATTTTGCCTAATTAACATTTCAAAATTTTGAAAATGCTTTCTCTGTATATATAGAAACAGGAAAGCAGCCAAACAATCACTACCAAATCAAGTTTTTTGTCATTGTTGGCTGTGGAGTGTCAATATTTTCTCTATTTAGGTTGTTTTCAAGTAATAATAGCAATCACAATCTAGCATTAGCAACCATCATCGATGATGAAATTGGTGATGATGATGAAGATGTTGCAATCCAACAACAGTAGTTGGTCTGATTCTAACTTGCTGTTGTCACTGTTCATGCCATTGTTGTTGTTCGTAGAATTATTACAATTAATTAATATAATAATGTTAATAAAATATTATCATTAGTAATAACAATTATTCACAATAACATTTTTTAATAATAATAATTAAAATACAAATTAAATAACTATGACAATAACTAACTAAAGAATTTTTAGTAATTCATAATAATCAAACTCATTCTGATTTTAAGACAAAATAAATACATTAATGACAATATAGCTCATTCTAATTTCGATTCTTATCACTAAAAGTAAACAATTTATTTTTATTTCTATTCCTCATTTCGACTCCAACTTCTTCCCATTTCATCCTATTCTGATTCCTATTTTGTTGACACGCCATAAATTGTATTATTCTATATAAGGTTTCACATTTCCATCATATATAATTTGTTGCTTTTTATTAATTATTTATTTTGCAAGGTCTGAGTGGAAATGAAAATCCTTACCCTCTAAGCGTTGAATTTTACCCATTGTTACTAATAATTTTAAAGGTCTGGTGACTGTAATTTTTTATTAATTAAATAAGTTGTCATTGCTAATTTTTGCTGTTAGTTATTGACTATAAAGAGGGGTGAAGCCAAACATTTTTTAGGACTAAGCAGATCCATCACCCAAGTGATTGATGTTTGATGATAATCTAAACTGGTGGTTAAATCCTTAGACATAACAATCAAAAGCTTCACTCTGAAGTTGTCTAGGCAAAAATTCTTTTAGTTAAGGTGTTATTTATGATTTTTTTTTTTTTGGTTAGAATTGAAACTCAACGAAAGAAGACACAACTCCAAGAAATATTCAAAGATCCATGAACTCTATCTATTAAAATTTGTACTCTAAAAAAAAAAAAAAGTACATGGTCATGAATTATTAAATCAAAATGAAATAATGAAAAGTGAAGTTGATATGAACACATTTTTAGTGAAATTCTTTATTTGAGAAGAATAATAACGAATTCATGCTTCTAATACTATTTTTTTTTTTTTGGTCAACAAAATTTTGAGTTTAAAGAATGAGATGCTAAGATAGAAAGAATGGAATTGGTGTTGAGATAGACAAATTGAATGGTATAAAACAAAGAGACAAATATTATTAATTTACATAACGATTAATCGTAACATTATAAATATATCTAATAATTAAGAAGAGGCCATGCCAAAAGACTTGGATGCACTAGAAACCATTTTATCCTAACAAATAGGCAGCATTAGTTGTTGTTTTTTCTTAATCTAAAATTTAAATAAGTTTAAATTTTTTTAAAGTGTAAATATAAATATTTGAATGATTTTTTTGGGATAAATCTGAATGGAATTGATTTTTTTAATAAAAAAAATCTTTGAGATATTTATGTCCTTTTAAATCAAAACAAAAGAAGATTATTTTTATATTTTAGAAAATAAGTATATTTTAATAAATATATTTTTCATATATAAATATTTACTTTTCATTCGTACACTTTTCTAATAAGATAATAATTACAAAAAATCACATTTTTTATTCAATGCAAATGCAGATGTTTGAACTCAAGGGGGGGTTTTTTTTGGGGGCGGGGGGGGGGGGGGTTAGGGGGAAGGCAAATTATTGTACATGTGATCAGCACGACTAAAATCTTTCATGGTCCAGCGCAATAGCGCTCAGTCCACGAAGAGAATGTGCTGAATCGCTGTGACCAAGAGCATGATCGAATTGAGCTAAACTAATTCTTCTTTCGTTGCTGTTGCATAACCAAGACAGAATATTTCCCACCTAGATCTTTTGAAGCAAGCAGGTCTCCCAGAATTCCCAGCTCAGGAAACTCACTCCATTGTTTGAGACAAGATGTTTGTGGACTTCCCAAATTGTATCTCCTTCCCACAATGATGAGTTCGAATTCACTCACAATTGAATGAACAATTCTCACCGTTTCAGCTCCATCGTTTACAACATGCCTCACATACCTTATGTCCTCACTATTCTTAACACCCCTCAAAACCTCAGAATCAAGTATTGTCTCCCAATCTACTTCCCCATTATCACTCGCCGCGATAAATTGCACTACTGTCAGCCTAACCTTGTTGTCCCGTACTATCCTTTTCGCGAAAGTTAAGGCCTCCCGATCATCGTTACCCCCTAAGAATAACATTGCTACATTGGATAATGAATCTGCTGATGATGAGTTCGTATGCGCAACAGGGCGCTTTAGATTGCCATGGTCAATGAGGATCCCTACTGAACAAGGTGCTTTTTCTAAGACGCTCAGGTTTAGGTTCCTTATAGTTTGGTCTTCGGATTCAAGGGAGCCATCAATGTACCATGTTCGATGAAATGGGAGTATAACAAGAGAGGCAAGCTTGTCTAGGGCGAGTGTGCATATATCATCGTGCATTAAATCCGGTGGAGAAATAGCTGTGAAGGCGTTTATGGATACAGCTCCCCAGTGGAGTCCCCCAAACTTCTTGAAAGAAAGAATGACATTTTCTGAGTAGCAATAAGTATAGATATTTTTCTTTTTACTCTGATGGGAGACAAAGATTGAGGTTGCTTGGCCATTGAGCTTGATGAGATGCAGCACATTGACAACGATAGGGCTTTCGTTTGTAGGACTAGAAATGCTCAAAAGATTGACGGCAGAAATTATATTACTTGGCACGTGAATACAAGAAACTATTTGCAACTCTGATTCAGGTTTGCAATCCACTAGCTTCTTTATCTGATAGCCTGCATATTTCCTCGAAGGATCGTACAATTTTCTCACTAAAATTGGCACAACGCTTCCCGTCATAATGACGACACCAAGCATGAATCGGAACATATTTGGAGACACATACTGCATAAGAAAGATGGACAGGTGTCATGAATTTAATTTCTGTGAAAAAAAAATGAATAAGAAGAACAAATGACGATGACACATATGGTAGAAGAAGGTTGAATCAAGTACCCTTCCATCACTTGCAAAGCTGTAGAATGCCATCTCAACAATGCCTTTAGAATTCATTATGATAGCAAGAGCCATTGCATCATTTTTATGCATTTTCCAGTACAGCAGCAGCAACGCACATGCCCCAAATTTGACCAATGCTGCCCAACCTGCTAGTGCTATATTATGCCATATCAGCGAAGTGAAAGTATGGAGCCTCAAATCATGTACCCTCATAGCAGACGTTGTGACAAATACTGGCAGAAAGAAGCCAGAAATCATGCCATCAAATTTGTTCACCAGAGCAGATCCCAGTGGTGGTCCATGAGGGACTGCTAAACCAAGAATATAAAGCCCCAACACAGTAAATTCACTAAAAAACAGACGAGCGAAGCTCAGAAACAAGAGCAAAATCAGTACGACGACGTACAAGCCCGTTCGGCTTACTTCCTTTCCTTCTGGTGTCATTTTCGCTATCAGTAACATTGCTGGTCTCACAACAACCATAACGATAACAATGAAGGAAAGAATATATACACTTATTTGAATTGCCGCCACCGGAGAAGAGTATGCTATTTGTGACAATGTGAGAAACAGGACAGTAGCATAGCTCAAGAAATCGGCAACGATAGCTGATGATTGTGCTAGTCTACCAAGTTCGGAATTCAGGATCTTCAAATGAGTCAGAAGGCAAAAGATGACCGGATAAGCTGTCATGTAATACAGTGGTGTAATAAAGAGCCCAGTCGCAGTCCCTAAATCGTTCGGGATTATAAATGTTGGGATCAGAGCAGCCAATGGCGCTACCACAGATAGAATGCCAATATACCAAGCCTTTCTTCCAACTTTGGCGACCATGCTTATATCCATTTTCACCCCACTTTGAAATATGAAAAATGCAAAGCCAATGTTCCCTATTGAACCAATCAGTCTTATATTTTCTGGCGTAATTATTTTGTCTGCCACTTTTATAACCTGTAAAGCTGGTCGCGATAGTAGTAGGCCAGCCTGTGACACAAATTATGACAAAAATGATTCAGGTTCGTTCTTTATCCAATGTGCGCTTGGGGCACAGGTTAACTAACACAATTAAAAATTCAAAAAAAAAAAAAAGAAAGAATAACAAGAGTGAAAATGCTGGTACCACATTTAGGTTAAAATGAAAATTTTAAAAAAATTGATGTAATTTAGTGGACCTTAAAGGTAGGGCGGCAAGTAATTGGGGGCATGAATGTATCTGTATACCAGGCTTGTTACACGTGAACTCACAAGAGTACAGAAGATTAATATGCTCAAGGGCTCTTCGCAGAAGAATCGAAGGCCTAGCATGAGAGACAAGACGCTGTCAGCTTTGCCAAGGAGACTGCCTGGCAACCAAACGAAAGGGATTCTAGCAGCTGCTTTAATTCGTAACACTTGGTAATATTGCAAGCTGCATGCAAGTCATCCTAGGCTACCAAACAATACTCTTATCTTCGTGTAAAACCTCCCATCTTGATTAATCTTACGACATAATATTTTCCTAATTAAGCAACAAAAAGAAAAAGAAAAAAAAAAGCAGCAAGAGAGAAAATGCTTACAACAATCTGTGAGATGAAAATTGGAATTCCAAAGCGTTTGAGCACAGAATGGAACGCTTGGGAAATGGTCAACATGGTGGCTATCAGAAACATGATTCTCGGAGCTCTGTGGTCCAGCCATTTGTAATCCTTAACACCACCTTCAAATTGCATTAGCAAGCCGGCAGAATTTACCTCCGGTGGAAGGTTAATGCACGCAGTTATTGAAACTGACCCATTTGTAGGCCTTATATTCTGGCCTCTTCCAAAAAACATTGCTCGATAGACTATTAAAACAAATAAAAATATTGAAAGGAAATAACCCAGATGAGGATATTAAACTAATGAGTGAATAAAGACTGCCAATGGAAGCAAAGGCTAAATAGCAATGAACACTTGGCTGCGCACCAATGTGTTAGTAACTTATTTTGCTGTTAATAAGATAAAACTTTTAATTGACAATATTTATGGTGTGAAAGCAGGAGGTGTAGGTATAGCAGGGTGAGGTTCGAAGGTCACTCATATGGAAGAAGAGACAATTAGGCTACCATTGGAATATAAGTTGAAAAAAGAAGGATCAACAACTCATCACTTTTTGTGGCAGAATCCAGAACAATATTTGTGCTTTTCTTAGCTGTCGGTATCCATTAAGAGAAGGTAACATAAAACTAATGGGAGGCAGTTATGGTTTGTTTAATTTGTTAAGGATAAGTGACTTTAGGAAGGTTACACATGTTATAGCAATTATTGGTTTTTCTGGCACTTCAATGGAAGAAGTTGTTCGAGATGCAATTTTAGAACTGTTGGCTGATCCAAAGAATATTACTGTAACACAAAACAAATTGAGACATATAATTTTTTGGTGGGGGAGCTCTTTGCACACATTAGTGCTCAGAAGTATCTTTTGCTCAGGTCGCGCATTTCATAAATTTTAAAAATTTCACTTTCATTGATCTCCCCCAAAAAATACGAAAATTATCCCCAAATTAAATTTATGTTATTTTGCATTTTGTTGTTTCTACATAGATCATATTCTTAAATTAATTGTTACATCCAGCAATTTGGTTCAAGTGATTGCGAAACTTGCTAGATTAATAAATGCAATATTTTTTTTTTCAGAAAATAGCTAAACTTGTTCATTTGAATTAATTTTCATATAATGTCTCTTTGAACAGCGACGAGTGGCGATACACTGCCCGTGGCTATTGGTGCCCAGCAGCCCATCGGCAACCATTATATTTTATTGACAAATTAATTCTATATTAATTTCATAATAAATATCAACATAAGATATTAAAATATATAGTTCTATGTATAATACATCAAAATTATACCATATTAAATCTTATTAGATTGCATTACACTCTAGATCGTACTGCATATAAACATTATACTTTTTAATCTTAATCGCATTACATTATAAAACAGACTAATCCATCTAATTTTATACCGGTTGCAGTCTGATACAGCCCACCAAAGGCTCTCAAATGGGTATAATTGATCAAGCCTTGCTTATTACATATAGAGGGCATTGGCCTATATTAAATTGCATAAAACAAAAATATTGTACCTCATTAGCTAGAAGTAGCCAAATTAAGCCAGGTATCAGTCAAATTATGCTTTAGTCCTTAACAGTTAGATTAATTACTCAAGAGTAATTATATAGTTATAAACTCTTTTATAAATTTTTTTTGTACAAACTAATGTGATATGATTTAATTGGTTTTATTCGATTTCTCTTTATCCACATAATTTGTTTTAGTTATTTTATATTTTTATTTAACCAATAAGTGAACGTCGCATCAATTTATATAAAATAAATTTATACAAGAGTTTATAACTATATTATCACTCGTTACCAATTAATCTTTATATTTTTGAAATTATCTAAACTATTCATGCTAATGTTGCTTCTATAATTGTCGGGTTTAACTTTTTAAAGGTATGATAGGATTCGTTTGATAAAACTACACCTTTGAACAAATCAAATTGACGTGTAACAAGTGAAAATAAAGAATACTTAGATTATATCGGAATAAATAAGCAAGAGGAACATTTTGAATGATTATTAGAACTGTAGGAACTCATTAGATAATTTACTCAATCCAAGGGATAAAAGTAGCATTTCCCACTGTGCAACAAACCATAATCAGCAACGACGACTTTCTGTTTAAATTTTCTCACCGCCCGTCCCGGATTTTGGTTCATGAACACTAAATTTTCTTTGTATAGATGGTGATCTAAAACTGGGACAGATCATCAACAATATTGTTTCATCAAGTGAAGAATTAGAAACACTAAAATCAATTTCATCTTTAACCTTAAGTCAACGAGTAAAAGATGTAATGCACAGAAATGGTAAAATCTTATCATTATAAACAAATGAGTTAAACCGAAAAAAAAAAAATCAACAATCAAGAGAAACTGAAAAAAAAAAAAAACAATCTGCAACCACCTTTAATCGTCTAATTGCTAACCTTCACTAGATACCAATAAATAATCATCTCCAACACATATAATAAGTATCTTTGATACTTGTTTTTTAAATTCATTGTACTTTCTTGAAATCGTTTTCCTCTTTTTATCGAGTCTCTCTTCCTTGAAGAAACAAATTAATTAAAACAAGCAAATATGAATAGCTTATCAGTGAAAAATGTGACGCGGGTTTGCCTTAAATGACCGTCCAAAGTATAATCTCAAGGCTTGTGGAATCGATTTTCAAGTTTTAATTATAATTGGCTCGAATTTTCACCGCCAAGATTTGAGTTGAACGTAGCCTTGATCTTCATCATCACTCAGTCTTTGCATTCCATTCCGAAGCGCTTTGGATTTCTATTGTTCACCTCACAGCTTCTCGTAAGCGCCTTTTTCCTTTTTCTGATTACATTTTCTTCTTTCAATTTGTAATTGTTTCGCTAGTTATAATGACTTTAATGCATGCATATGTGTAAGACCAAGATGTTTTTTTTCCTACAATGCAGTCTGAACTTGTAAAAGTTTTAAAAGCTTCAAAGATTCACATAAAAAGAGAATCCTTATCATAAAAACATGTTTAACTCCTGAATAAATTTTTAAAGAAGTATGAAAGATGGAGTCACCTTCCAATAATATAATTTGACTAGAGCCTAACTAAAGATCTTTTCTTAACGTGTTTGGTTGAGAAACAAAATGAGGAAAATTTATGCAACGTACCCCATACATTTCAAAGAGTACAATTTTGTATATTAATGCGTATATATATATATTTTTTCCCTCTCTTGATTAACTAGGCTGGCTCGCTTCTTTCACCAGCAATACTCTGGAAACAAGTTATGGATAAGATGATGGCTGAGACAAATGTACAAGTTGTTGGAACAATAGGCTCATTTGGGTAATTTGCTTTCTTTCTCTCCTAAATGGGAGTGAAAATGGATCCAACCATGATAACAATGGTTTAGTAAAAGAGCCTTATATGTTGGCCTTCTTGCTGTAGCGGCTCCTCTAGTTGCCGTCTCACTAATCCCTGCGGTTTTTAACCCCATGCAGCTCGATGGAAGAAGTTATACATTTCTCCCGGTTACACAGCAAGTTCATTTTTCTCCATCAGCTGCCTTCTCAATGATTTAAGGATAACAAATTCTGAACTTGGACGCACAGTTCTTTCCTCAGCAATCGTCAGCGATCTTCTGGACATAGTTCTATCGTTGCTTTCAGTTTGGTAAGAGAAGCGGTTCAAGTTATCATCAAAGTTTTTGTTAAACACCTATTTTATGTCAGCGTGTTTCTTGTCTTTGTTTTTTCTGTCATTAGACCAGCAATGAAATTGGTAATATAGTACACACCAGAGGGCAAGCCTGTGCATCCAGTCGTCATCATAATCCTCACCGTGTTGTTCCACTAGAGTGTTTGTGTAATCAAATGGTTCCCTCAATTCGAGGTCTTGGCACCTTATGTTCTGGGCTTGACTGTGCCGCATGGACCGCCTTTCGGGTCAGCTTTGGTCGAGAAATTTGAAGGCATGGTTGATCATTTGCTTTTGCCATTGTTTGTGACTGCGTGCATGTGGGACGAGAGTGAGCACATTTAATTTCTTCAGTACCAAGAACACATTAACAAACTGCAGTGCGCTGATCGCGGCTTTAGTTGCGGTGGTTAAATTTGTTCTGTGTTCGTTGCCACCTTTGTATAATGAGATGCCTACAAAAGATTCAATTGCACTCGCTTGCATAACGAGCTCTAAAGGTGTTTTAGAGCTCGCCGGCTTCAACAATCTCTCAGAAGAAAGGGTATAAGTTTTAACTGTTATTATTTTATTTTATGCGTACAATTGAGGTTGGATTAAGGGATCATCTGATTTTTATCTATCCCTGTCCCCCCAAAGATCTCTAGCAGTCCTCCTGTCAAAAGAATGACTCTCGCTTTGCTATATGTATACATATGTATATAAATATACACCAAAATTAGACTACTTTCATAACATATTCCTGAATTTTTTTTTTAATTTTTAAACTAAAATGCAGCTCACAGAGCCAGACTTGTACTCTTATATGTTTTTCCTAATCATTTATGCGGCAAGCATTGTTCCCTTACTAGTCAAAGCCCTCGACGACCCCTCGAGAAAATATGCAGGCTATTAATTATAGACGAAATATCACGGATGCCAAGCTCAATTCAGAGCTACAAATCGTTGCATCTATTCATGTTCCAGACAATGTAACAGCAGTTATCAATTTTTTAGACATCTCATGTCCTGCAAAAGACCACCCCATGGTGGTTAATGTGTTCCTACGGTCAAGCTTAGAGGCCAAGTAACCCCAATCTTCATTGCCCACCAAAAGAAAAGAAAACCTTTTGTTACTTGCTCTTATTCAGAAAACGTCATCGTTTCTTTCAATAAATATGAAGCAACTAACTGGGGAGCACTAACTGTTAATACCTTCGCTGCAGTATGTCCTCCAAGTCTAATGCAAGATGATATATGCACACTTGCATTAGACGAGCTTGCTTCCTTGATTATCCTGCCGTTTCATCGTAGATGGTACAGTGATGGGTCCATAGAATCAGACGATGAAAGCGTCAGGAATTTAAATTCCACGGTTCTTGAAAAAGCGCCTTGCTTGGTAGGAATCCTTATTGATCCTGGTAATATGATGCATCAAATTCAAGATACATCAACACAACAGACATACAATGTTGCTGTGATCTTCCAGGGCGGCGACGACGACCGAGAAGCCTTAACTCTTGGCAAAAGGATGGCACAAGAATCTAGGGTTCGCCTCACCGTGGTACATTTAACAGCTGCTGACTATGAGAAGTTGAAGGTTGGGCAAAGTGCTTGATTCCGTGAGGTTAAGGAATGTTAAAACTAACGGGTATACGACTTACATTCAGAAGAAAGTGAATGGTGGGCCTGAACCAACGATGATTATTAGATCAATGGTGAATGAATTTGATTTGATTCTTGCTGGGAGAAGATATAATTTTGGAGTCACAACAAACCTCAGGATTGAAAGAATGGAGTGAATTTCCTGAGCTTGGTGTTCTTGGTGACTTGCTTGCATCAGTAGAATTTAGTGGCAGATGCTCGACCTCGGTTGTTCAGCAACAACAAATTAGAAAAGCTACTTCGTTAAAATAATTTATATATAAGCGAGGCTTGCGATTTAATCTTTAATAGAATTATATCCTTTTTTGGCTAGACACAGAGGATGCGTCACTTCCTTTTAGTGAGATTAATTTGCATATAAGCAAGGCTTGTGAGTTATTCTTTAATAGAATTATATCCTTTTTTGGTTAGACATAGAGTATGTATCATAATTATTTGCCGTGGTGAAGAAGCCGGAATATTGATGCGGGAACAAGAGACATTGAGACTTCTAAAATTTATTTAAACAGTTATTAGGTTTCTTCAATTCTAGAGTTAGTCAGGCATGCCCTTTATTTACTATTTAAGATTTTACTTAAAATAATCACAAAAACCTTCTGCTCCGTGCGGTCATTTTATGGTAAATAATAACCAACAATTAGGAGCTAAAAGCATACCAATGGCTATTTTAAATGTTAGATTCATATTAGTTAGGAAGTTATTTTCTAATAAATTATTACTGATTTTCAGAATAATACTTTCTTATTCTAAATATATTTTCAGAAGATATATGTATATATTAAATAAATGTAGACTGCCTGCTCAATTTCCTTTTATGTTTTTTTTTTAATCGTCACTTATTGCTTGTAATTGCTTACAGTAACTTGTTACCTCGTTAAAATCAAAACTTCAAAGAGAGAGAGAGAGAGAGAGAGAGAGAGAGAAAAGAAAAAAGAATTTGTGTACGTACTATATATATGGGGTCAAAGTTTTGACGTCAAACGATTTGACTACAAATAACATCAAACTGTAGAAGCGTACGTAGTGAATGTAAGAAATACCAGGGAAGAGTGGAAATATCTTCTATCCTCACAATTCTAAAATATTTGACTGACATCAATTAAATAAAGGAAATAAATGTTTGAACTTCAGCAATAAATAGCTTGTGGCTCTAATATTACTTCTTCTTCTTCTTCTTCTTCTTCTTCTTTAGCCTAACCACCATTAACAATACTACTTAAATCATTATATCTCCAAACTTTCTTTAAATCAATATTTTTAATGATTTTGTTTTCCCCTTCCACCTGCCTCTCCCTACCCGTAATTTTAGCGTATGTCCTTGACGAAAAACTCAAACAAGCTAGTTAGTCAAACTAACTAGTTGCTCAATTCGTTGGTCTAATGAAATCTTTAGGTTTCTTGAATACTCAGATTTGTTTGAAATTAAGGATTGTGGTTTTAATCTTGAATAGTTTTGAGGATTGGCCTCTTTCTAGATGTTTCATTATTTGCATATAACGGTTGTTCTCTCTGTACTGTATATGAAACATATGCATTAACATTGTTCTTATTTTTAAAAAAAAATCATTAGTGATTTTGTCTTAAAAAAAAAATTGAATATATCCTCTGCGCTGCTCTTTCTATGATGAGGATTGTAATTGACATAGTTCATAAAGAAGAAGTAAATTGCAACTAATAATTTGATAAGATTCCTATTCTTGATTAGAGCCACAACCCGAACCGTTTTCTTTCACGAGTAATTTCCAACATATTAAAGCCATGTATGAATAATATGAGAAATGATAAGTAAAAAATTGTTTTATTTTTTGAAGTAACGTAAAAGTTTTTCTTTTTAATTGAATTTAGGTGTTATTTAAAATTGAGATGGTGTAATTTTTAAATTATAATCTATCGTAAGAAAATTATAATTATAATATAAAAATTAATAATATATAATAAATATAAATTTTAAATAATATTTTTATAAAATTATTTAAAATATAATAAATTTATTATTATATAAATAAAAAAATTACATTAATACAATTTTTATTACTTTTATTTTACAGTTATCAAACTTCAATTATAAATGCATACTTAACCAAATATTTGATTAATTTGATTTTAAAATCTTTTACAAATTTCATTTTTTTAAAAAAAATCAAATTTCTTTGATTTAAACTTTTTTTTTTTTGAAATACGAGTCATCATCCCCTTCCACTTTTGGGAGACAAACATTGGGTACCGCAAATTTTTTTTTTTTCTAACATTAGACTTATGGTGAAAGTAAAAATAAATAAACAAACGAAAAAATAAATGATACGATGATGCATGCCAGGGCACGCTCCCTTTCAAAACACGCTATAGGTTTTGCACGTTAGTCTGCAGGCCCGGTGCCGCCGCCGAGTAAATCGTCCAATTAATGAAACAAATCATCACGTACGCCACGTCAACTGCCAGCTCATCACCATTTCTCCATCTCCCTTAGATATCATACCATTGGACCCCATGAATTTCCCCCCATTATCGTGGGCCATACCTGTCCTGTCCGTCGAACCCGACTATGCCCACTAATCGATGATGGTAGTCAGCGGTATGTCACGTGACGGTATCGAGTGTCCATGGCCGTGCATGTATGTACATGCAAGGCCCTAAATGAAAAAGAAAAAAAAAAAACGGACAAAAGATGCTGTTTTGGGAAATTCTGTAGAGTACATACATCATACGCATGCTATGGGAGTGATATTTCCGTTCCGATGATGACACGAAGTACTCTGTAATCCTGAGGGGTAGGGCCTGATGGAGTGGTTGATCTAAGGATTTTCAGCGTTATGGACGGCTGATATTATTACAAAGACCCCAAATCTTGAGAGAGTTGTGGGCCAATTTTGAAAGATGTATATAAACTGTAAAGATGCAATCATCGCGCGATGCATGGGCCGCGTGGGGCATGCATCATGCTCATGCATGCAACCGCATCAATTTTCTTGAATCTAATGGCAGTGGTGATTCCCCCCCCCCCCCCTTTTCAAAAACTAGGCACATGTATACTTTTAGTTGGGAGGGATGATGTATGGTATAATGTACGTATCTACGTATCAATATCACGTGCTCGAAAATCTGATGGCTGCAAATATTCTGATCACATGATTCCCTCAGATATAGGGTACGATATTGATATGTGTACCAGATAGAGAGAGACACTCACGTTATCCCCACTATGATAAGGCCTGCTAACACCCGATATGTCCCCACCCATATTACATCACAACCACCATCCATCGTCTTGCATAGAATGACACATGTCTTGTCATGTCATGTCATCGCTGTCTTGTCCCGTCATCATTCCACGTATTGGATTTAGTTAAGATTTTCTTCCAAATACATTACTTTTTAGGATTCTCGAACTCTATCTCCATTTTTTTTTTATTTTGACATTAAATATAGTGTCCATTCAATTTAATTCAAACGTAGCATTACCATACTAAGCCCAGAAAAATACAAAGATAATCCATTATAATAATCAGTCAGCGAAGTAATTATTGTCCCTAAGAAATACTTGATGATATATCTCCATGAAAAGAGTATGTGCACGCACAGTAATTAACTTCGTTCTACACCTAATTAACCCTTTTGAATAGTCTCTAACCACTAGATTTGGTTACTTTAACTGATACAAGCATATATATTTTTACACGAAATATTATATCTTCCAATTCATGCGAAAGTAAAATGATGAGGCATCAATAAAGGCCGCCCGTGCTAAGTATTTATATATTTGACTTGAAGTGGTTATATACTTATATATATATGTTAAAAAGTGATTTTATTCCTAAACTCAAAGCATATACAATATATGCACGTGATAATTTTGTGCGAATATCGAAGGGATTATATGGGATGAGCTACGTATTACCTCGCGCAGTCTATCGAGTAAAATTCAACATTTTTATCATTTATGTATGTATTTCGGGTGGTAGACTATAATATCTCGAGTGTATACCATATCTATTCCACAATTTAGTTGCCGCTAAATGATTAAAAGTGAACTATTTAGGGGTGTCTATACTATAGGGTGCTAGCAATATTGTTATTCACTTAAAAGGTTTAACAAGGGGCGAGAGAATATTTTTTAAAAGTGAAATGAAAAATAAAATAAATAGTATTTATTATTTAACTTTTTAAAATTATTATCGTCTCATTTAGGATTGAGGTTAAAATTTAATAAGTTACTTATTTAAATAATGTTTGATAATAATAATAATATTTGGTAAATTTTATAAAATTTACTTATTTGATTTTTTTTCTATTTTGATGACAATTTTTAAAAATAAGTAGAGGGTTACATCTCATAAATATGATTTTAGATGGAACTACAACCTTAATTAATTTGAAACATGAAGAATACACATTACTACTTGGTATGAAAGAATTTACCCAAATGACAGACTCCCAAACTCAAAAGCCAACTTAGATAATAACTAATGAGCCTTAATATTATAGAATCTAGGAGTAAATTGAACTTTACACTCTAGTGAACTTATAAATTTAATGTTGAATCTTATGTATTAGTATGAATTTTTATTATATTTTATGTAATAGATAATAAAGTGCATTAGATTTTATTTAATTGATTTTCTTCACTTTTTGTAATTTTATGTGTTTTATAAAGAAAAAAGCATTTCAAAGCATATTAAACATACTCCAAAAAGATAAAAAGTAATTTAAATTTATGTTTATTTTTATCATTATATAATAAAATAATATTTTTATCGTCAAATTGCCAAACACTTATTCATTATCAGCAATTATAACAATATATTTTACCGAACATAAAGCTATTTTTTTAATTAACAACATATTTCAATTGCACAATAAAAACAACTTATTTAATCAATTAATACAATCCCATATTGGCCTAAGGATATTTTTTAGTAGACTTAACAAGCTTTTCTCATGCAACTCAAAAACAAAAAATAATAAATAATTGCTCTTAATTTACATTTTTACTCAGGACTCAAATAAAATTTTATGACTATAAAGAAAAAAAAACACTTTTCACCGAGAACTTAAGTCCTTACTAGCCATCCGATAAGTCCGCCCATAAACGTGAGAGAATAAAAATATTTAAAATAAATTACATAATTTAATTAAATAATTTAACTAAAATTGTTCAAGTCTTTTTTCATGAATATCTCGTTCTTCTTTTAAACCATTCATAAATTTCACGTTATTTTAATACCACGCTATTTGTAATATTATCAATTAAAAGAGAAATTATCTAACGCCTTGCAAGAGTCCGCCATATCGCTCATCATCTAGGCAAAATTTTCATTCACTAAAGTGCGAAGCCTACTTGAGATTTAGTTCAATTTCCACGAGTTATATACATATTTCAGTCTAGACAGACTTTTAATTGTAATTTGCTATAATTGTAATACGTTACAATTGTCATATGTTACATAATAAAGTCACGCGACCCTAACCCTATTAATAGCGGTTGCCAAACCTGAAACCCGGAGTATAGAATCATGAATGCACAGCAATTATATATACGGATTGTTCTCTTTGCAGTGTCTTTTGGCTCTGACATGAATATGATGACAGTGACGGTGCAGTGCATCCTCATTAGCCATTAAAATATATAAAGATACCATTCTTTTGTTCTGTTTTTTTTTCAAATTAAAAAAAAAACAAAAATAAAAATGAACGTTTCAGCCTTAAAATGAAGACGCATGCAAAAACCTCATCATGGTGTCCTCTGTGTCCCACGCAGACCTCTCACTCATGCCTTTAGTATTTTATAAGCTTCTGATTCTCTTCTCTTTTCCCTTCCATCGATGCCCCTCCCACTTCCCCCTTAATTACTCTCCACTGCCATTGTCACGTAATCATAAATGACCGTTATATATTTTATTGATGAATTAACCTCGCTGGCCTGGTTAGGTATATATATTTCATTGATGAATTTACCACCCATGAAACTCTAAATTACATAATCATAAACGACCGTTATAATTTTCTAAAAACAGGGAATTAATTGTGTTATGTAATCATATTTTTAATAGTAATTAAAAATAATAAAATTTAATAATTATTTATCACTTAGATTAAGTCATGACGCATTATTTAAAAATTGGATCGACTGGAGGGGTAATTCAGGAAACTTGATGAAAATTTTCAAATTTCACCACCAAAGGGCATTTTCGTCATCAGGCACCCTCACCAATTTTTTGAAAAAAAATTCCGAAAAAGAAAACTCAGCACTGCCATTTTCCCTCCACAGTGAAGGGTGGAAGACCAGCTGAGAGTAGGAGGAGAGAGAGAGAGAGAGAGAGAGAGGCAAAAAAGTGAAGAACCAATGAAACGACAACAAACTCAAAACAAATTAAAAAATAAATACAAACAAAACAAAAGTAAAAACAAAAACATTAACCTCAAGTAGATGAATGCAAAAACCAAACACACGGCGCAACAACAAATCTGCTTCAACAACAACATCAACAACGAAAGTATTTCCCTTTGCTTTATTATTTTTATTTTTTTTTCCCCTCTTACAACTACAACCACCACTACTTTTGTTGTTTTCTTTTTATTTTATTTTTTGTTTTTCACTCATCACTCTCTGAGAAATTGAGAAGCACCATCTTTATTCCTTTTCCAGAACAGCAAAGGACACCCAGATGTTGTACTGTAAACACGAGGTTAGGGCGTTTCGTGAATATGGAGGTTGTTGAAACGTTTCGGTCCGTTTCTTCCCTCTAGGCGGGAGATCTTGCAAAGGTTTTTTTTTTTCTTTTTCTTTTTTGTTTGGCTTGGAAGTTGATGAGTATGAAAATGGGTGATTAGTTCAGTGGAATCGGTTACTCGTTCGTGGTCAGTGGAGGAAGGCGGAAGTGGAGAAACCATTGAATCACTGGAAGCGTATGGTTCCAAACGTTTCGATGTTTTCGGGGTTTTCCTTCTGGAGTCGGAGAACCGGCTGAGCGGAATCGGTGGCTGAAACAAGTCATCTCTTTGGCGCGAAACGTTTCGTTGGGTTTTGTTGTTTTTTTCATGCTTTGGAAAACGGTGGAAATGTTTTTCTGAAACAGATCGTTGGGTATTGAGAGCTCTGATCTCGAAAGATTTATGCTTTATTGTGTTTGGGGCTGTCTCATAGTAACAAAACGAGAATAACTACGTGCAAAACCAGGATATTCTGGCCTGTCGGTTATCTCTATCCTTAAATCACGCAGTTAGCATTAACCAATACATGAGTGTGAAAGTTTTATACTTAATTTATGGAGTATGTGCATTTTGGTGAAATCCCATTTGTGTTTGTTCGGTGCTTTTGAGCCTTGAAGTGTCTGGATGAAGTATAAGTGCTGTAGTTTAGTTTAGTATAGTTTGTGCTTGGCTTTTTGGTATTTTGAAGAGTACTAAGTGCTTGAGATTGTGTTTCAAAGAAGATAAAGTACTTGAATAAGAACTTCCAAAGGTTGTAAACTTGTGGTTGGGTTTAGTATTTGGTGGATAATGCTAGTTTGAGGCTCCCATTTGGGTTTCTAATGCTTTAGATTTCAAGAAAATAATTGAAATCGAGACAACAGAAGAGCAGCTGCTTGTTGTCTGTGTGAGCTTGTGAAGTTTGGGGGTGAATTTGAAGATGGCAATGTCCTGCAAGGATGGTAAGGCTGGGAGCTTGGATAATGGCAAGTACGTAAGATACACACCTGAGCAGGTTGAGGCTCTTGAGAGGCTCTATCATGAATGCCCCAAACCCAGTTCAATTCGACGCCAACAGCTAATTAGGGAGTGCCCAATTCTCTCTAACATTGAGCCAAAGCAAATCAAAGTTTGGTTCCAGAACAGAAGGTATGCTTCATTCAAGGTTGATGTTGTGCAGTTACTTGAGTGTAATGATTCTTTAGCTTACTTATGGATTCTTTCTTTCCAAAAAATTATCTTTGTTTTGAAAAGTAGGTAAATTGAATGATGAAGTTTAACTTAACTGTAAGGCAATTTCTCCTGTGTTTTTTGTTGGTGAATAATGTGCAGAAACAACTGGAAAATGAAATGTTGAATTCTATGTGAGATATTATTTTTACTAAGAAGTGGAAACCTACTTTTTTCTTGTATAATGGATAACTTTTATTGAAAAGATTTGAATCTTTTGCCAATTTGTTGTTACAATATATTTGTTTTTCTGCTTTCATTACTCCAGGTGCAGAGAAAAGCAAAGGAAAGAAGCTTCCCGCCTTCAAGCTGTGAATAGAAAGCTGACGGCGATGAACAAACTTTTGATGGAGGAGAATGATAGGTTGCAGAAGCAAGTGTCACAGCTGGTGTATGAGAATGGATACTTTCGCCAACATACCCAGAGTGTAAGAATTTTTACTTTTTGCTGTGCAATATTTCTCACTTTGAATAATAGTCAATTTGGTTTCCTGTGGATATGTAGGGAAGAAATCATTACTTGGAATTTAAATTACTGTTGATTGCAGTTCTTTTCATACAATTCCCAGGAACCCCCTTAACCCAATCCCACTTTTTTAATTTCTCTTTGTTTGAGGTCAATAATTAGGTAAACTATTGAGTCATGTGGAAACTGAAAGCTGAGGGTTGCTTTCTTGCAGACAACGCTTGCAACCAAAGATACAAGCTGTGAATCGGTGGTGACCAGCGGTCAACACCATTTGACACCTCAGCATCCTCCAAGGGATGCTAGTCCTGCAGGGTTAGTGGGGATATTGTTGTTGGGTCATTTTCTGTCATCGTGTAATGTGACCCTTTTTGTTGTATTTGCTGGTTAGTGGGTTATGAATTCATCAATGCAGGCTTTTTGTATGGTTTCAGGCTTTTGTCCATTGCAGAAGAGACTTTAACAGAGTTTCTTTCAAAGGCCACTGGAACTGCTGTTGAGTGGGTCCAAATGCCTGGAATGAAGGTATCTTTTGACCTTTCTTTATTTTTATTTTAAGAAAAAGGTTCAGTAGGTGCTTCCTAATTGTCTAATAAAGGAAAGGGAAACAATGACCAAGGAGAAAACTAAACTTGTAATTCCAATAAATATAGACTAAAAAATTTGATGCATGTTATATCACTGAATGTTACGCTCCTATTTGTTATACTACTTACATCTGTCTATTTCTTTGTATTGTAATTATCATTTTGGATTTGGGATTAAAGAATGTTGGGGAATTCTTTAGGTGGGGACTAATGTTGTAAAGAAACTAGAAGTTAATCTATTTCTTCCGTTCCCCCTTTGTTTTATACCCTTTCCTTTTTTTCCCCCCATGAATAGCCTGGTCCGGATTCCGTTGGAATCGTTGCTATTTCTCATGGTTGCTCTGGAGTGGCAGCACGAGCCTGCGGCCTGGTGGGTTTAGAGCCTACTAGGGTAAGTGCACTTGGTTCCTCTTGTCTGATATTCTCTTAATTCGAATTTTGAGACTCCTAAAAGGCTATGTTCACTTCAGGTCGCAGAAATCCTTAAAGATCGGCCTTCGTGGTTCCGCGATTGCCGAGCTGTGGAAGTGCTGAATGTGCTGCCAACAGCTAATGGTGGAACCATTGAGTTGCTGTACATGCAGGTAAGAAAGAACTATTAAGTATTTATCATGTTTATTTTGTGAATTGTATTGTGCAATTGTCTGCTGATGTCCTCATTTTGTTGAAAATTTAGCTCTATGCACTGACAACATTGGCACCAGCTCGCGACTTCTGGTTGTTGCGCTATACTTCTGTTTTAGAAGATGGCAGCCTTGTGGTATGTAATTCCATAGTGTGCAACCATACATTTTCTTATTTTGGCTGAATAGGCACTTTGAGAAGCACACTCTAATTCCTGTAAAGCTACTCTCCTTTCCTTTAGTCTAAACTTTGTTTAATAGCATGCATCTCTTAAGTCATTTAAATAATGTGGTTTAATGCTCCTAGGTCTGTGAGAGATCACTCAAGAATATACAAAATGGCCCCACCATGCCACCAGTGCAGCATTTTGTGAGAGCAGAAATGCTGCCAAGTGGGTACCTTATCCGACCTTGCGAAGGTGGTGGTTCAATCATACACATTGTTGATCATATGGATTTAGAGGTAACTTTTATTTTATTTGGAAGAATTTATTTGGCATTGTTGGTTAAATTTGGACACTCTTTTCTAGTGCAAATGAGAAATTAATTCTGTATACTTGCTTAATTGTATAGCCATGGAGTGTTCCGGAAGTGTTGCGTCCACTCTATGAATCATCCACAGTTCTTGCTCAAAAGACAACAATGGCGGTGAGATTATCAATTCACTCTTAACATGGTTTTATTGTTTCTATGAACATTTAGGTTCTTGAAGGAGATACCGCATGTTTACTTCAAAATGATGCAAGTATTGGTTTTCAATGGTGTTTTCACTATTTCTATTCAGGCTCTGCGCCAGCTTAGGCAGATGGCTCAGGAGGTTTCTCAGTCTAGTGTCAATGGCTGGGGAAGACGACCTGCTGCTCTACGAGCACTTAGCCAGCGGTTGAGCAGGCAAGTATATTTAGGTGTTTGACAAAATCTTGAATCAATTTGTTGATGTCTGCCTGGAATTCAGATCTGATAGATGAGGGATAACAGGGGTTTTAATGAAGCTGTCAATGGATTTACTGATGAGGGTTGGACAGTGATGGGGAATGATGGCATGGATGATGTTACTGTCCTTGTGAACTCATCTCCTGACAAGTTAATGGGTTTAAACCTTTCCTTTGCTAATGGATTTCCTGCTGTTAGCAATGCAGTCTTATGTGCTAAGGCATCTATGCTTTTACAGGTTGGTTTGCTGAAAATTTTTGTTCTTGTTTCCTTTGGTGGCCTTTTTGTCGGCAAGGCTAAGAGTATTGTCATAAATGAAAGGCACATCATGGCAAGTTTTTTGAATTATTCCGCCTGTTTGTCGATAAAGGCTCAAGGGTTTCACGTATACGAAATAACCAGCATGACCATGACTATTCATTGCACTCACAACTTTTATTTCGATATTGTACATGTTTGTATGCCTCTGGCCTCAACTGCATAGATCATTGTGTATTTTATTCTTTTCACTATCTACACTCTGATTGCAACTTCAATTATGTAATAACATAACAAATATGTTTTTTGATTTGTTCAGTTCTGTTAAGTTTTACATGCCATATCTTATGTATTTATAAATTTGAAGTGATCATAATTGCACAAAAATTTTATTTAACGGGCATTGAAAATAATGAGAAGGATGAACATAAGCCTTTTGCTTGGAACATAGTTGCAAAACTTTTTTCTAGATTGGCTTCAGCTTCTTATTGGTGGTTTGTCAAAGTTTTTTTTTTTTTTTTTCAATATCCATTCTGTTGTGCACTTTTTCTTTTCAGAATGTGCCTCCCGCTATTCTTCTTCGATTTTTGCGAGAGCACAGGTCAGAGTGGGCAGACAACAACATTGATGTTTACTCAGCTGCAGCTATTAAGGTTGGTCCCTGTAGCTTACCAGGGTCTCGAGTTGGAACTTTTGGGAGCCAAGTTATTCTCCCACTGGCTCACACTATTGAACATGAAGAGGTAAGCAACTTGACATTTACATCTATAATTATGCTTAGTGAATAACAAGAGTTCTAATTTTTTTCCCAAAGTTTCACGTGTTTTATATCTTTCTAACATGATTTCCATTTCCTTCTCTTAATAGTTCATGGAAGTTATTAAGTTGGAAGGTGTTGGCCATTCTCCTGAAGATGCAATAATGCCAAGAGACATGTTTCTCTTGCAAGTGAGCGTCACTGATTTATATTGCTTTTTCTCTATCTTCTTCTTTAAGTTAATATTTATGCATCAATATGGAATGCTTCGGCTGATTTCATTTGCTAAATTTGTAAAAGAATAATACATGTCTGACCTGAGAGGAGTCATGTTAATGATGGAAAAAGGTTTGTGTTAACATCTGTTCTATGAGTTATGTAAGAAATGCATTGCTACCGGGTTTCTGTAATATTACTACATTGATATTGTCACATAATTATCTTATTATTGGCTCTCTTGGTAAATTTTGCTTTCTCTATTTTTTTATAGCTCTGCAGTGGGATGGATGAGAATGCTGTGGGTACCTGTGCTGAACTTATATTTGCTCCCATAGATGCTTCTTTTGCTGATGATGCACCTCTTCTGCCATCTGGTTTTCGCATTATTCCTCTCGATTCTGGAAAGGTTGTCCCTAATTGTCATAGTGCATGAATTATAGCAATTTAGTTTAATTCATATTTATTGAACTTTCCTAATTGATGCTTTGCAATATGTTTCAGGAAACCTCAAGTCCAAATCGCACCTTAGACCTTGCTTCTGCTCTTGAGATTGGCCCAGCTGGAAATAGAGCTACAAATAATTACTCTACTAATTCGACCTGTATGAGATCAGTGATGACTATAGCATTTGAATTTGCATTTGAAAGTCACATGCAAGAGCATGTGGCAACCATGGCTCGGCAATATGTTCGCAGCATTATATCATCTGTTCAGAGGGTGGCATTAGCCCTATCTCCTTCTAATATAAGTTCACAAGCTGGTCTTCGTACACCATTAGGTACTCCAGAAGCACTAACACTTGCTCGTTGGATCTGTCACAGTTACAGGTAAAACAATTTTTTTTCCCTGTTTCTGAAAGTAAGTAAACAATTTTTTTCCCTGCCCTCCCCCCCCCCCCCCCATACCAAAAAAAAAAAAAAAAAAAGGTTCTGCTCATGCTAGGAAGTGTAGTTTTGATGTCACATTGATGAAGGAGAACCACTGGCCATGTTTGATTCTTTGTCGCAGAGTTCATATTTTGTTACCAACTTTTGCAGGTGTTACTTGGGTGTGGATCTGCTTAAATCCAGCAGTGAAGGAAGCGAATCTGTTCTCAAAAACCTTTGGCATCACACAGATGCTGTCATGTGCTGCTCGCTAAAGGTCAACATGGCAACTGTTCTACTGCCCCCATCCCTTTTGTATTTTTTTTTATTTATTTATTTTTTGGGGCTTGGTGTCAGACATGAATGGTGAATTACCTTATTTTTGTCCATACTTTTCTGGAGTTGATGACTAATTTGCTTCTTTATCTCCATCACTGTTAAACCACACTAACACTTAAAATAAGTAGAAGCTAAATTTTGCTAGAATTGGCATAATGAATTTAAGATTCAACTCTTGGCATTTCATTTTCTCTACCAACAGAGTTATCTGTCAATAAGACATTAAATTATCCTGGAATCTTATTATTGTTATTCTTAAATATAATTCTTCATCATAAGATGAGTGCATTGATGCATTCAGACAATTCTTCTTTACGTCCGTACCACGTTGACATGTTAAATGCTTCATGTATAGTATGTGAAGTTGAGCAAGTATTTTAGCCCATTTCCTAATGCTTTTTAATTCTTTTGAGTTGGGCTTATGACAAATTTTATACCTGTGTGGTTTTCACACCCCCTTTTTTTAACTATATTACCAGGTTCTGTTCTTACTTACCTAGATTGCTTTGTCAATTCTATCTAAAATCGGATAATTTATGCAGGCATTGCCTGTATTCACTTTTGCAAACCAAGCGGGACTTGATATGCTTGAGACGACCTTGGTCGCGCTGCAAGACATAACCTTGGAGAAGATATTTGATGACCATGGGCGAAAGGCTCTCTTCGCAGAGTTCCCCCAGATAATGCAACAGGTTTGGAATTTCTGTGTAATTATGACTTAAGAAATGACACATAATCCTGTAGTACCATGAAAAAAGATTTTACTTATAATTTATATGCTATTGGAAAATTGAGAATCTGCTTTTGATGTAATTTACAAATAATAAAAGGTATTTATTTTCCTCGGTGCAGTTATAGATACAATAACTTTTTTCCCCTTTAATTAACTCTATTTTCTCCAGCGGATGACAGTTCAAAGCTAATTATCTTAAAATGTTTAACAGATCAGATACTGTGCCAATCTCTATAAAATTGATTGATTCGTACAACTTGTTCTGATTTTGATGAAGAAATTCTCGTGGCAGGGCTTCGCTTGTCTTCAAGGTGGCATCTGTTTGTCAAGCATGGGCAGACCGGTTTCTTATGAGAGGGCTGTGGCTTGGAAGGTACTTAATGAAGAAGAGACTGCTCATTGCATCTGCTTTATGTTCATCAACTGGTCATTTGTGTAAAATGCTTTGGACCCGAGAAGGTCTGTATTTTGTTGGATTGTATTATCTTTTGGCCATGGAAACCTTGGATACTTAGGACGGATAAGGTTGTTAGGCCTATTTTGCTTCTCTCTAAACTGCTTTGTGTTTGTGTTGCTTGGAAGTTATGCTACTAGCCTATAATCAGCCAATAGACGTGTGAAACTTAAGCCATTTACTTCCCCTTTTTTTTCAATAAAAGCGCTAGTGCAAATTATACCAATAAATTTCGACCCTAAGTAGGTAATTTTTTTTGTCGATTCATTAATACAGAAAGGTAGCATGTATTCCATTAAAACGATTAGAACAGCAAATTTATTACACGAAACTTGGTTAACTTCGGGTTGTGATTGCAAATAAGGACCTTGAAGTCAGAATTGAAAGACATAATGATGGATGATACAAATACAAGCTTTCAACATCCAACAACTAACCCTTTTTACGCAGACTCGACAATACACATTGATATTCTATAAGTAAAGCTCAAACGAGGTTACTATTGTTACTTCCAAATAAGCCACTTCACGTAGAACTCGGAAAAAGGGTTGGGTTGAATGGCAACCTAGTTATGGATCCACCTAAAAACCCGTGGAGGGTGGTACATAAGGTGGAGAATTTAATCAACCAAGGAAATAAAAATTGTCCTTGGGTAAAAATAAGGTGCCCAAAATACCCTTCGGCGGTAGTTAATTAATTTGCTTAAACAAGACCATGAAAGATTAGTAAGGTATTGTATGCTTATAGGGAGAGGTGTTTTCGGTTTGCTGAAAGCGCCCTTTGAAAGTAACAAAAGCACTTCCAGGCACAGCTTCAGTTTTTGATGGCAAGATCAGTCATCTCCCTTGTAATAGCTGGTATGCAACTCGAACTCCTTGCAATCCCGCCTTTGTTTTGCCGTCCTCCTTTATTGTCCCTAGGGCTAATAGATTTGGCCCTAAGACCCCGTGCACTATTCTTCTTCAACATTTCTCTCATGGCCTCAGCTTGGAACAAAACAGGATAAGCTCTTCCAAACTTGTTAAACCTAGCGCATGCATTTATGTGTGCACTAAGAGCTTGATCTCTGCTTTTTCCTCCATCTTTCTCCATCTCTTCCTTCACTGCCTCGGCACACAACCCGCATATCCACTTCCCGGAGAACTTGTCACGAACTCGCTCAATGTACTCCGGTGTGCACTCCTCAGACATGCCGCAGCACTCACACTTGGCATCTTCAACCTCAGAGATTGGTGGAAGTGTTTCTCTATCATCTATGGCCTCTTTGCTCATAAGCTCAAATGAGATATCAGATACCGTGCGTTGCAAGCTATCATTTGAGAGCCTCGGTGGCTTCGAGTTGGAGAAGTTGCTGCTGCCCCTTGTTGCAAAAGTGCTTGCAATAGCCTCTCCATGTGGTGCCATCTTCGTCATAAAGAAAAATAAGCAAGAGATATGGAAGGCAGAGTGAGTTCAATGATTATATGATCTCTTGTGATGATTGAATAGCAAGTGCATGCACTCTTATTTATAATAGTTTCTGTCACATATTTCAGAATCTAAGCAGTGAATTTATGCGGATGTTGTAGGTTCACATGTGAAAAAAAACGTGAACATGCTCGATTTTTCAAGAAAGATTTCATATGAAAAGCAAATTATTTCGGCTTTATAATATAGTTGCATCAATTTTTTTCTTCAAAATATATCATTTTCAGTTACAATCTCAACAGTTATTTGTCCCTGTAGAGGTATACAAATGCAATGTCATCAAGTTATGGGATTCACGTGTGGGTCTGCAGTAACCATAAAAACCTGAGCCATGCCTGCGCCAGCAGCCAGGAGCCAAGCAATTTTTTGTATTTGTTGAATGCAACAACACGAGTGAAAATGATGATGACAATCAAAGAGATTAATTAATAATAAACTGCCCACAAGGCCACAACCACAACTCTATGGATTCACGAGCTGCTAAATCAGCCCCACATGATTTTTAGACTCGTAGTTGAAACAAGCTGGATGCTGCTGGAGAGTAAGCACTGCATTTATTGGACACAGGTTATGAAATTTTAGAGATTTGCTACAGTTCAACTGTCAGCGTCATCACATCAAGAAAGGTTCTTTTTATGTAACGTCATACTTGTAATATAAAACATAGCACTATGTTAGAAGTTATGTATTATTAGGAGTTCGACCTGGGGTAGTACTATATGTATGGTGAATTATGTTGCCAATGGTTGCTTATTTGCTTACATATATTTGTATTAATGTTGAGTGTTAGTGGCTAGGGTAGCCTGAGTAGGAGACTCGAAATGTTTTTAATGCTTGTATCTTTAAAGTGAGTCGGAAGTGAGACTTTGCATGGGTGGCTTTCATTGGGCAGCCATTTAAGAGGAGACACTAATTACCAACTGTGTTAACACTGACGGCTTGTGGTGGGGCTGCTGCTTTTGTTCTCGTGCTCGTCATTTCTTGAGTGAAAATATGCTCATGTGGCTGACAATGCATGGACGAGAAAATATCTTCGTTTTTTGCAGCCTGATCATTGGTTACTGATGAGTGGTGGACCATTTTCGGGCCAACTTGCATTTTTGACGGGCCTGTGATCTCCAAGGCCTGAGCCCAGAGAGGTAATGTTTAGGCCTTTTGTCCAGGTTAGGTTTAACTGTAGATAACTTACAAATGGGTACAAAAACATACCGTACTGTTCGAAAACTCAGTGGGCCGCATGAGAGCCCATGTCTTGTGGAACAATCAGGATTAAATGAATCTTGAGTGATGGCAGCTTCCCCCTCCTTTCGCAATGTTTTAGTGAGCGTCTTCACCGACTGAATAGAAAGCAACCACACATGAATAACAAAATACGTTCATTCATTGAATAGTATTAAAAATTAGGAGTCAAACAACATCGTATGATATTATCGCTCAGAAGAATATTATGTAATAACGATAATCACGCGTTCATACTTATTACATTTTACTACTATGACAGAAGTTTTTTGTCGATGAAAGACTAAGAAGTAAAACTAGATTAAAATTTCAGTACATTAACATGTTTTATGTGGATATATGATAGTGATTGTGGTCCTTTGAATGCAGTCAAATGCACTTTTTTTTGACAAGCTCAATAAGAACTATTACTTAACGATGAAGACATGAATATATATATATATTTGCTCACCATAATAAAGCCAATAAATAATTGAGAAAAACAATTTTGTACTTAGGCAGCAAATATAGAAAGTGAACTTGCAAATGGATCATATGATATCCGCCAGCATATGACCCTTTTAATTTATTACAAGCATTACCCGAATAGCCTTTCGTAGGCACTAATTAAAGGATTCAAAGCCAAAGGTCCTCAATTAGTTTGATGGATTTTGAATATTTTTTATGCTAAATGAGCACGTTTTCTGAATCTTTCCCGGGGAGAAAAGTAATAACAATATGGGAAAGCTAGCTGTGCTGTGCTATTTCATTTAGTTGTGCTGTACTATTTCATTTTTCTCTCTTAAGTAAATTATAAGATGCATGTATACTTTTCAACATTACCCCACAAGAATGGAAACCATCATAGGATCAAACGCTCTTACACACCCGATCACAACTCCACCAATAATGCATGATTGCATTCATTAAAATAAACACTAAAGTAATCCAAAATATCCATGCTAATCTAAAATGAAGCACTTCTCTTCTTTTAAATACCGTCATTCCCCTTCATTTCTTCTCATCATGTGTTGACCTTAAACCCTTCTCTCTCTCTCTCTCTGTGAACTAAAACAAAATACAAACTAAAAAGGAAATAGATGGAGCAAAGCCAAAACTTACAAGTAATAAGCAAAAGAATATGGAGTGTTGTACGTGTACTATTTTTCATGCTAAGAAAGGGCCTGTGCAAGAGAAAGCTCTTGGTTGATCTCAACATGATGCTCAAACGCGGCAAGATTGCCGGGGGCAAAGCCCTTAACAATCTCATTCACCACCACCACCACGGCAGCCACGTATCGTCATTCCGCATGGCAACACAGCGAGAGTACGAGTTCAGCTGCAGCAACACACCAAACTACACTTTCCCCTACTTCCATAATGCCAACAGCAACAAGAGATCAAAGAACAACTTCTTGTTCGGGTGTGCGCACGCGCCGGAGACCCTCGACGACAACGACGCCGCGGCCGTCAACGCCGTTAAGGTGGTCTTGGAGATGCTGAACAATGACAGGGTGGTGGAGGCTTCCCCGGCACTGCCCGGGTTCGGAAGGAGCCCGTTTGTGAGGCCCTTAAGGATAACGGACTCACCGTTTCCGCTGAAGGATACCGATGATGACAATGGGTATGTGGACAAAGCAGCCGAGGAGTTTATTCAGAAGTTTTATAAGGAGTTGAGGAACCAGAAGAAATCAATTGCTGATGAGTGGTGTTAATTGATTAATTAATTAGGCTTTTGTTTTAATTTTGTCATGGACATTTTTCGAGTTTTATTTTTGTCGTTGATATTTTGAGAATAAATTTGCATGAAAATTTCACTACTATGGGGATTGGGATCTTGAAAGTTGGCATGACGTGAGAATTCTGTTTACTAGTTACATTACAATTTAAAAATTGAATCGACCGGCACCTCCCATCGTTTCGATAAATTAAATTTCCGGATACAAAACTTCAGATCAAAATTAGCATGTGAAATTTGAATATGGAGTAAATATTTATTATATGAACCGCGTTTTAAAGACTTCAAATAAGTTTAATTTGAATTATAACATATGTCAAACAAAAGAGTATCTATGTTGAGAAATTTAAATCTCAACCTATTAGGGTATCTTCCCTTGGGATACTGATTGAGTACTGATTCTTTTTTTCTTTTTCTTTTTTCTTGATTCTGTTGTAAGTATTTTCGATAACAATAAACTTTCATAACAATGACCAATTCGGTGGTACAAAATTATATTTGCTTTCCCTTTACTTTTTCCTAGACACGAAAAAAATTGAAGGGTAGTTAAAACCCTAACTTTTTTTTTTTTTTTTCCTTGAATGTGGAATTGGCTTTAACAGCCTCCAAAGCACTTTCATTCCACTAATTTATCATGGTTCTACATAGCATGTCCTGATGTGATTCCACTCAGTTAAAGCCAGAGCCACTTTTTGCTTTTTCTTTTTTTCACTATTTTATTTCGAAAGTAGAATAAGAAACTCACTCTCGTGTTTTGATAGATATCAATTGGTTACTTTTGAAGATTGAATTCATAGTCACATACAAATTGAAATGATAATTGGTAGTAAAAGTAATTAAAGGTTGTAAAGAGCAGCCGTCTCTGCCCAAAAAATAAATTAAATTAAATTAAAGCTCTTCCGACATGAGTGTATATCTGCCATTGCTTGAGTCAATGATGGTGGTCTCTGGTTTTAATTTGATTTTAAGTGCAAAAGTAGGGAAAAGAAATTGAGGAAATTGCAGTTACTTTTGTAGTTTTTATGAAGGAAAAAGAAAATAGGATATTTCTCACTTCACATGCTAATTGTTAAATTCAATAGCTTAAATCATATATTCATAGAATTTGCAAGTGCTGAGTTAAATTGTGTTTACCTTTTTAAAAATTTCCGTCATATGTACAATAATAACAAGTCACAATTAATCATTTCATTACTTTAACTTAACATTGAATCTAAATCGATATTCATAAATCGTGGACAATTGCTAAGTTAGATTAATGTCAAGAAAATATATATTATATATATGATAATAGCTAGTCAAATAATATATATTTACAAATCAAAACAAATAATTGATGCCTAGCCATCCATTTTATACAAGCAATCGTTCATGCATGATTTGTAACTTTAATGTTTAAACTTCGCATGGGATATGGACATGTGTAAATCTAGTATTACTCGACTACAAAATAGTTGAATAATTTCCTGTATCAAAGTCAAAATATCTAGATGGAGATTGGAACTTCTAACGTACTTGTGATAACGTATCTGCATATCGGTCCATATTGACGGACATTTCATTAAAATAGAAATTAAGAGTTGATAATTTTGATTTACACAAATAAATTAGCTGATAACGATGTTTAGTCCATTAGAATTTTGTTAAGTACCTAAATTGTTGGAAGCTTTAACCAAGAAAGACTGGCTACAAGCATAAAACAGAAACCAATCATTTATTATTATTATTGTTATTATTATTATTACTATTATGTTTAACTCTAAGCTTTTTATCATTTTACCATTGTCTAAGAACTAATTACGTAGTACTTCGATCGATATGGATTAGGTATGGAAGATCAAAGCTAAAGAATTGGCTGCAGCTGCGGAGTCTTGACCAATTTCTTTTTAATAAATTGTAGAATTAAAAAAAAAAAGAACTTTTTTGGTGAGCTACTCCCTACTATGGATAGTATGTGTTTTACATACTTTGTCTGTAATTTGCTACATAACCTGTCAAAATCTGCTTCACTTTTCACAAAAGTCATTACTTTCGCTATGAAATTACAAGTGTTTTTAACATTTAGAAAGCTTTATGAAATAATGAAAAGCGACATACATTCAATTCATTTAGTTTACTTTCAATATGGATGAAAAAAAAAAACCTAGCAAAATAGCATAATTCTAATGCATACCCTGGGATGCTTGTATGAAAAAAAGTTTAGGAAATGTTTTTTTATCACTTTCTTTTAATTTAAAAATGTCACATACATCTTAAAGATTTGTTTGTGAACAATTAGACTCCACTGTTTTAGAAGAAGAGAAATCTATATCCAAACTCTCTTCTATAAGTTAATTTCGTTGATTTTAATAGAACTAATTAGGGCATGTATAATAGAACACCTTTAGTGGACAAGGCGATACATTAATATTCTTATATGAACTCATGATTCACTAAGGGCTTGTTTGGTTGAAGGATTAAAAGTGGAGATTCAACTCTTTTTTAAAATTTTATCCTAATCTCATGTTTGGTGCTGTCAAGAGTGTTAGAATATAGTTATCCTGTGCCCACAAGATAATCTCAATTTTGTAAACGAAATTATCCCAAGGGAGTCCAAGGGATTAGTTAGTATTATACTATATTGATAACTCAATTAAATATAATAGTTGATAAATATTACAATTATAGTAATATGTGATAAATTTAATAAAAATATTAATTTTAATAATGTAAATAATAAATTATACTAAAAAGTTATTTATTTCATATTTTATTTAAATTCTATTTAATTTATTTAATTATTAAATATTTTTATAATTTCAAATTTACATTATAAATTATAATTAAATTAATATTAAAAATGTAAAATTTTATAAAATAATAGATTATTAGATAAAAATATCATAAATATATTTAACAGAATAAAAATAAAAATGATTTAAATTATGATTTATATTTCATTAATGTGATTGAGGTTTATTTATGTAATTAATGACATAAAATTTTAGTTTATAATAATATTAATACTATTAATAACTTGTAAATTGTAATATTATAATATAAGACATAATTAATGTTAGTCCAATCTAATATTACACCAAACACAATATAGTATTATATATGATTTAGTATTTTAGAATAGTAAAAATCTAGGTGCTCATTTTTAAAATGTTGGGAAGTCTAGCTGTCTATAAGAGCAAATCTCAAAGGTCTTAATGTCTTTTTTCCTTATGGCCTTATTATTGAAATAGTATTATTGAAAAATCTTGCTCGGAAAACCAAACGGGGAACATTGAAAGCAACCCAAATAGAATTGACAACAATAATTCTGTAATAATATGACAATGAGCTGGATTGTTATTTCTTGCGGGCAAGATCTTTGATATTAAATATTGGTTTAATTTTAACTCTATGTTTTAGTATTACTGCTTTTTCCTTATTATATGGCTAAAGCCTTAAAGGTGGCTGTACACTTTGTAAAGCCAAAAGGTTTAGGTAATATGTTAGGTGAAGTGTGTGAAACTGAGGCAAATGCGGCACAGATGTCACTATTTAAACTTACCCTTGAACATGCTTCACGTGTAAATACTTAAATAATAATAATAATAATAATAATAATAATAATAATAATAATAATAATGTTAGGGCTATTTCCTCTTTAATAAATACTTTAGACAATTTATTTTTAATAAAATATTATATTTGTTATTTTTTCTCAATGGCATTTAGTATGAAGCACAATTTAATATATTTCTTTATAAAATGTGATATCTCTTAACACCCGTATTAAATGTCTTTGTTCTTAATATTAGGAAGCATATATATTTTAACAGATTAATCATTTGGAAATTCCAATTTAGTTATAAATTTTGTTGAGTACATGCAAGTTAATTTGCAAGTGTAGCACAAAAATTGGGTCGATTTTTTTTCCCCTGGTAATTAACCAAAAAATCATCGTACTGTTATCACCACAAAAGGTCTCTTTCGTTTTTGGGGAAATAAGCATTTAACAACAGCCCACGCATAGATTTTAATTCTCATACTAAGATAGAGAAAAAAAAAACAAAAAAAAAATCATGTACAAGCAAATTCGATCCAAAAAAAAAAAAAGAGAGAGGATATATACAAACTTTTATTTATCTATCATTATTTTTGAAAGGCTAGCATTTCTTGTCCTTAGTTATGCTGAATATTTTTATGCGTATTAATAAAGATAATTAATTCAAAATATTTAAGTAAAAAGAATTTTTAACATTTGAAGGAGTAGTGAAAATAATATCTATTTTCTGAAATTTTAGCGATGAGTGCATATAGTAAGAGAGTATTTAAAATAATTTTTAGAGTAAAAATAACCCCACCCAAACAAGAAACATTTCAAATTAAATTTTTAAAACCAAAGTTAAACAAGAATTTAGAATTCGAGAAGATTCATTTGATGTTGATATTTTTATTTAGTGCACGCAATTACAAAATGTATATCTCAAAGAAGCCATGTCTAACATTTATACAATCATTAAAAAAAAAATTATTTACATGATTATTGCGGTTCAATTATTGGACCTCATTAATCATTGATTTATATTTAGATAACTTATAAACATGCTTTTTTGCTTGAAAATTTTTCGTTCAATTATGTTGTCACTTTCTTTTTAGAAGTAGATGACTAGTCAAAATCGCCCCAAATAAATACTCTTTAGCAAGCCGAATTCTCCGCACAAAGTTGATTTCCATGCATGTAAGCTGTTTTTTTAATGCTGTCTCTCTTGCAATGTTTTGTTGTTTTTGATTTAGACGTGACAAAATCAACAAGTTTGCATGATTTTTCTTTTCTCCCCCCCCCCCCCCTTCGCTTTTTCTTCTTGTGGGGACCAAGTCTTAAAATTGTTAATATTATTTGTAATATTTCAATACGAATGTCCCCGTCATGTGAAATACGTAGAAATGTCAGCTTAAAAGCAAAATTGATTGTATGTATTATTTATTTATTTTCAATTTGGCTTCAATAATGTTCTGTGAAATTAGGCTATGACTACAATGTGTCTGGAATACTACATCTTATGTTGAACACATTAAATGATTAAATTTTATTAATTTGTATTGACATTATGATCATAGTGTCCAAACTGCTATGTGATACAATATTCCAAAATTACCTTAGTCGTTCCTAAAAAATTAGTACTTGAAAGAATTGGTCGTGACAAAAGCCATTTTCCAAAATTAAATTTTGGGACGAATTTGCACATATGTTGGGTATAAAGTTCTCTGGATACTAAATTCCGTATTTATGATCTAATACGCATATTCCAACACTCAAATTTCTAGGTAGTTCCATAATCCATATGTCGAGATACATAATTAAGGGAGGAAAAAAAAAAATCATTCGATCAATAATCTTTTTCAAAACTAAGTTAAGCCATGACTCGATCATAAACTCCTTCCATGCAACTTCGCTAAGTTGAGCCCTAAGAGTTTGATAAGTAAAACATCATCATCATCATTATTTCTGTAACTAATATGAATTCAATTAAAAATTTTAAAGAATATTTTAAAAAAAATATATTGTCAATCTACTTACTACCCGTGTGAGGTAGGTTCGCACCTCATATCTCTTATTTCAATATAGTAAACTATGCCATCTCAACTATAGAACCTACAAAAAAATAAACCATTGTTCGATTTATCTCTTGATTATTCTTATACGATACAATTTAATATGCATGGTAAATGAATAATTAGGTTAGATATTTTCACCTTACCTATCATCATATCATTAATTTACTTCACTTTCTCTCACGACAGATATTTAAAAAAACAAAAAGATATAAAGAAACAATAATGCCAATATATACAGTTATTGAAAACTTTAAGCGAGGAAAAAACAAGGTGCCAAATACTATTAGCTAGATTACAAGGAAACCATGAGCTTGAAAAGGAATGGCTATTTAATACAATAGACATAGAAGCAGTTGGGAAAGATAGCAAATTAAAAGGAAGCTTGATTTCTTAAAAGTTCAATTTCTTTCATGCAAAGCTTTCTCCAATTTCTCCACTAAGAAAAGTGATAGCAATTCATATAACTAAAGTTATAATAATGTTCAAAAAGCAAAGCAATTCTTCGCTTACTTCCAAACCAAATTGCACGCCGTCTTGCACGTGCAAATTTGTTGTTAAAAATGATGCAAGAATGCACATACATAAGGTTATGGCTTGATGCAATTTTGATTTCATGATAATGCTACGTATCAAAATTTGAAGCTTGTCATCAAGATTTAACATAAAGATTGATATTGGATTTAATCAAAACGACATGTTAGAAACAACATCAATTTCATGACAATCAGAACTAGAGTTGTTTTCCTTTTCCTCCGTTGCATTTATATTTTATTTTGTTTTTTAATTTCTAAATCAGTGCTTATTTGAAAAATGTTGCCTTATTACTTTTAGTTTTCCAAGTTCAGATGCCACAAAATTTCATGTTAATTCTTTAAAAATAATAAACAATAATAATTAAAGAGGTTTCTTCTCATGTTTATAGTTTCTTCTCATGTTTATCTCCTTACTTGGAACTTATTAATATATAATTTTGGGAATGTAATCATATGAATGGATTTTGTTGCATATTATGCAAAAGCAAATTGGATTATTCATATGGGTTATGTTGCTTTTGTGTTAGCAATTAGGCTGGAAGTAGAATATAATAACAACTTTGTTAGATTATAGATCTTTCATAAAGCAGTATTGAAAACGACCTCAAAGTGAAGAGTGGGTGAGAGTCTGCCACAACAATGAGCTAGCTTATATAGCTTAGTGCTCCATAATTGAATTCTTCATCACTTGTGTGCCCTAAGAATATTAATAAGCCAGCAACATACCAGCCACTATTTTGTGCCCATTCCAGCTATTGTAATTTATTAAGAAATATTGGTAATCGCTGCATGCATGGCAGACAGGAATGAATAGTCTGAACAATTGAGTTAGTGACGCGTGGCTCCAAAATTTGGAATTTCATGCAATATATAATGAATTTATCAAAGACAAGTACCATCAAGAAATCGACCGGGCTCCATACACGCATACCATATTCGAATATTATAATCTACAAAAGAAAGACATTTTAATTTTATGTGCTATAAAGTTATAAATTGGGTCGATAAAAAATAACAAATAATTCATTAATTAATTTTTTGCCTTTACGTTATGGATAGATATTCTTCGCTTGGTTGGTTGCCGAGGAGGACAAGTGTATGAACGTCTATGTGATTGTGCCAAATTATTGGGAGAAAGTTTAGATTAACAAAAAAAGTTGCTTTGCCTTTTTTTCCCCTTTTTTAAATTTCATGTCAAAAGCACTTTTTAAAACTTCATGCTTTTTTTGAAGCGCTTAGAGTAAGTTACTGGTTGCTCTGTAAAAGCTAAATACGATTAGACAGTTCCCTAAATGTTTTTACTTGCATTTGTTAAACGATTTTTTTCCCCATTACGACAATGGTTATGTTATAGAAGTGAATCATCTTTCGTAACAACATAATTAAAATTAATAAATAATAAAAATATATTATTATTTTAATTATATAATTATGAAATCGTGCTCTAATTTAAAGCAACGCTAAAATAGTTAGACCTATTTTATAATGGTCGTTGAAGACGACTGTTGGTGTTAGAGGTGACATTTATGAATCCATACATATATATAATTTAATAATTAATTTAAAACAAATCTCATAAAGAGATCAATAAGATGTAATTCTTTTGTGTAAGAAATCTGATTGTTGTTAATAAACTTGAAGTTTTAGATTATTCTTATTTCCTAACAATATTAATCAATTAGATATATTTAATAAAGCGTGTCATACTAAATTGTAAAAAGTCCAAAAGCTTACCCAAAAAAAAAAAAGTAAAAAGCAATGTAAGTTTGCTTTCCATAAGAATAACCTATGTATTTAAAAAATATTTATTTAAGGGCAAAAATAGATAAAATATTTAAGGACATAATCACACAAATGTAACTACGGTCTTTTTCAACGAGAACGACCTAAATATTTAGAAAAGATTCTAAATAAATTGTTCAAAGGTAAGAATTGACAAAATGCCAAAGTGTATGATTCTACAAGAATAATCTAAGTGAATTTTGTAAAATAATAACCTCGGAAAATAGAAAATATTTTGCATGAAGAGCCTAAGGGTAAACATATATTTTGCGGAATTAGCCTATAGGACAGCAAACATACAAAATGCGCCTACCATCAAGTGTTCTACAAATGCGCTCCGAAATGATTTTATAGAATGAGCCTGCGAGTAAACATATATTTTTCAAAATGAAATGATCCTAAGGGCAAATACTATTGCGTAGAACCCCTACGGGCAAACATTTTAAGAAAAATGCCCGCGCAGAGACTTTTACAGAGATCGCAACGACAAATCTTGATGAGAAAATGCCACAGGCCCATTCTCCACAAGAATGGATTAAGGGCATTACCAATCCTAAGGGCCGAAGTAAAGCCCAAGCCCATTAAAGATGAAGAGCGACATTGAACGTTGAACTAGGAACGTAGAACGTTGGCTGGCAACAACGGACAAGGAATGGAATTGAACTGATTCAAGATTCCGTAGTGAAAAAGGACTTAATGATCATTTGCCGGTTTAACGAAGTTTTGTTTTCTAAGTCGGGCCCAAAAGTTATAATGGGTTCATAAAAGTCAATAGCGAGGGAAACGAACGCCAAACAAAACAAAAAAGATCACAAACTTTGTGTTTAAAGGCTAATACTTATCTGCAGATAGAGTCAGAGAGAAACGCTCGGTCCTTTTTACACCCCTTTAAAATTCTATTAAAACCCAAATTTATAATTGTATTTCTATTATTAGAATAAATTGCTTAAAAGATCAACCAATTTAACTAAATTAACATATTCTTACACTTTCAAATCATGAACCCTCCTATGTTTTACTGGTATAAATAATTTTGAGGTAATGACAAGATTTTTATTATAAAAAAATTATGTTTAATATTTAATTAAACTCTATTGGAAGCTTTTATCATTTTCTGTAATTGATCAGAAGGAGAGCAATACATAATTGCGAAGTACGGGTTTCTTAAGAATAATGGGCCCAAAACAAGAAGCCCATTACCTAAAAGTTTCTGCAGTAAAATGCAAAATCGCCCACCGTGGGGCTCGAACCCACGACCACAAGGTTAAGAGCCTTGCGCTCTACCGACTGAGCTAGACGGGCAACTGCTGGAATTGCTGCCCCGACAAATAATCTATTATTAATTTTTTAGGTTTTTTCATTCACCGCCGATTGTAAACTCAACCCAGTGTGTCCTATCCAAGGGTTCTGATAAACTCAACCGCACCACAAAGGCACAAACTCGCATGTACCGTGAATCCATTCTCTGCATTGCAACGCTTGTACCTTCTTGCACTCATCTATGGCTACGTTTTGTCAGAGCAATTGACCAAGAACTCCAACCCCCTTTTCGTCATTTCACCACTTTCCTATTTCGTCCAATTTATACAAGAAACCAAAAATTTCACCACCGTGCGTTTCCTCCGCATCAACGACACACATCCCTCCACGCAATAAATTAAATTCCTTGAAAATTTACAAATAATTACAATTCATCCTTAGTTTCTTCTTTTCTCTTAGTACTCCTGTCTCTCTCTCTTTCTCTCTCCAGATTCTCTTCTAAACAGATCCCTAAATCACTAACCCTAATTTCTCTGACTGTGATCACTGATCCGTGAATTCTCAGTCAAGATTCAAGGTTAATAGCCTTTTGAGCTTCGCAGTGTGAAGGATTTCAATCTGTCGTTGGAAATTTAAAAAATTTGTCACCTTTTTCCATCGTGTCTTAGTCCCGATTGATTGCGTGAAAATTAAGGTTTTTGTTTCGCAATTTTTTTACGGCAAATAGTGATTATGTACATTGAAGGATGAACGATGCCGGTGATGCGTAGCGGAGTGCGCAGAGGCCGGGCAGCAGCAGCAGCGAAGGCGGAAGAGAAACAAAATCGGACTACTCCGATCGTCGCGGCGGCGGCGGACGAAGCGGCGGGAGGGGCGATTGCGACACGCACGAGGCGGAGGCGAGCAGCGGCGGCGGCAGCAGCAGCGGCTGTGCCAGCACCAGTGCCGGTGCCGTTGCCTGATAATAATAATAATAGTAATAAGGTGAAAGTTGATGAGAGAGTAGTGGTTGAGGCGAAAGAATCGGAGGAGAATAAGGCTGCGGAGGAGGTTGGGGAGAAGAATATGGATGAGTTTGGTACCGGTGGTCCGAGCAATGATAAGGCCAATGCTGGTGGCGAAGACGAGGGAAGCACTGCTCCGCTTCCCGAAAAGGTTTGATTTTTATCTATTTCTAAATTTTAGACATTTGTGTTGCACATACATTAATTTGATTGTTTGAATTGTTTGTGACTGGATTTTGTTTGTGGGGTTGTTTGGAATTGACATGCTGTGACCTTTTATGAGCCTCTGTGGCTGTGGGAAGGAATCAGTATTGGTCATGAATAAGTGAGTGGTTGAATATTTTAGCAGCCTAGTAAAAGTGGGTAGCTACTCTTTTAAATTCATGCAGTAGCACGGTAGTTAAGAATATATCCTTAAGTTTTGGTTTTATTCCATCCAAAGATGGTTTGCAGGGGTTAGGTTTATCTAATTACCGTGATATAGTGGCTGTAAGATGGGGAATTTATGATCTGTTGCTAGAAGTTAATGTTCTGGACTATTTTGAGTAGTTGAATACCTAATATGGATGCTGGTTTAATGTAGAGAGAACATGCAAGATTCTAAACTGTTATAGTTACAATTTATTTTGTTTTATTTTATACTACTTTTCAAGTATAGAAGTGCACACTGTTTTAATGTAGAGAGAATATGCAGGGTTCTAAATCATTACTAAATCATTTTAATTATGATTTATTTGTTCTCTTCGATACTACTTTTCAGGTATAGATATGCTTTTTTTTTGTGCTTCTTATTAGTGTTTAGTTTCACCTATATTCTAGGAATATGAATATGATTTCCACGTGGCTTAATTATTTCCTCATTTCATTCTCATATGAATATTTGTCTTCTCTGGCTGCTTTCTGAGATAGTGGATGTTTAACTGAAATGTGACCGATTAATTATCAATAACGACAGTAAAGTAATTATATCATTTAAAGCATCATTTGTTAGTGTTATTTTAACTGTGGTCATTATAAACTTGTAGCCATCTGTGTATTAACCACGTCCTTCATTTGTTCTTCACTGGTTACTACCAAATTGGTCATTGATATAGTTCTACATTTTTTTCCCTGTTTCTGTGTGGTATGCTCTCTGTTAATTATGAAATAAAAATTTTCAAATTTCAGCTCAGGGAATTATTAGCCTGCAACGATACTGAGTTGTAGATTGGGAGTAACTGGGATATAGAGTGGGCATAACCAGTGTATTTGTTCATAGTATCCTGTTATACAAGCTACTCTTTGCATCTACGTAAAATATATATATATATATATGACATCAAAATATTGCCTTATATGTCTTTCTTCTCCTTACTTGCTTAATGTTACCTCCCTTTATGCTGGTCATTATAATAGCTTAATTAGTCTATAGTTCTCTCTAATATTCACAATTTTTTGATCGGGAAGGATTCAGCTTGACAGTCTAGTGGGAATTTCAGATATATGTTAATCAGTCAGCATTTAGAAAACCACTTGTGATGGAAATTTTGATGTCATATCTATAATTTTTTGGTTTTTTTTTTTTCTTGTGCAAGCTTCTTTTCTCTTTTAAAATTGCATAATGATGCCTTGTAGTCAATAATTTTAAGCATTATTATAGTCGAGTTACTTAGAAAATTAGCAGCCATATTGGTGGATTGGGAAATTTTGTTGGTGATTTAAGTATAACGTTAAAAGTTTAAAATTAATCACTTTGCACAGGTTTGGAAGGAAAATTTGATCTAGTCTGCTGAGTGCTTGGTTATATGTAATTTATGTGCAGATTAATGAGCATTATCTTTTTCACCCTGTATCTCCTAAAATGAGTTTGATTGCTTGGTTGTCTCAGATTGCGGTTGGTGGTTCCCCAATGTATAGACTAGAAAGAAAACTGGGCAAGGGTGGCTTTGGCCAAGTGTATGTTGGTCGGCGAGTTTCTCCTGTAAATGCTAATGAGAGAACTGGTCCTGGAGCTGTAGAGGTATAACATTTACTATTTGCATTTTTGAGTTATTGAGTTAATTTGCTTTTCATCATCTTTTCCTACTTATAACTTCAAATCATCTTGGCATTTAGGTGGCATTGAAATTTGAGCATAGAAGTAGCAAAGGATGCAACTATGGACCACCATATGAGTGGCAAGTATACAAGTGAGTGGTTGGATCTGTTGTGTTCTTTCTTGTGGTCATTGGACTTCAATCGTACTTATGCATCTGTGAACCTTTCTTTTTGGGTTTTTGCAGCACCCTTGGCGGAAGTCATGGTGTACCGCGAGTACACTTCAAGGGCAGGCAAGGTGACTATTACGTCATGGTATGCTATCTTTGAACTCTGATTTGATTTTTCATTTCTTAGTTCCGCTGCTTCTACGTGGTTTTTAGAGTGGGTTTGTCAAATATTAATTCTTTTAGGTAATGGATATGCTGGGGCCAAGCTTGTGGGATGTATGGAATAATAACTCGCATACGTAAGTTTGATGAAATTTGGTTCAAATGCATTAAGCTTTTTGCTGTTAAGAGTTGCACTCTCTCTTTTCTGCTGTTTCATTTGCTTAAGCATGCTGTTGTTAATTACAGAATGTCCATTGAAATGGTTGCCTGCATTGCCATCGAAGCAATATCAATATTGGAGAAGATGCACTCCAAAGGGTAAGATCTTTACAGTTCTGAACCTTGTTTTATGCTTCTCGCAATGGTTGTTTTCACTGTCTGTAAACTGCTTTTCTACTTCTTGATATATTTCCATGAGATGAAATTATTGGTATGTAAGCAGTTAGCTCTATGTTTCTTTTGTTCTTGGCATGTTCATTTAGATAAATTTTATCCATTGGTCACCTATTTGTCCTGAAGAGGCCCTAATGAGCTCATATTCTACCATCTATTTTTGGAATTTATAAAATAATGCAAGCTACAAACAAGGAGGCTGATTGTCCTAAACCTAAAAACATTTGTTTGCAATACTTGCTGACCTCTATTTCACAGGTATGTGCATGGAGATGTGAAGCCTGAAAATTTTTTGCTCGGTCCTCCTGGAACACCTGATGAGAAGAAATTATTCCTTGTTGACCTTGGACTAGGTACTTTGTGGATCTCATTGTTTCTAACATTGACCTTTTATTGCACAACAATGTTTTGCAACTTATGTATATCTTGATTTGGGGTATCAGCTACTAAATGGCGAGACAGCACAACTGCTATGCATGTCGAATATGACCAAAGGCCTGATGTTTTCAGGTATTTCCATTGATTTGGTTTTGGTTTGTATTTTTCTTTAAAAAAAAAATTCATGTAAGTTTTGTTTTCTCGGTGTTTGTATTCCCTAACTTGTAGGATTATTCTTATCTTGCAGGGGAACAGTCCGTTATGCTAGCGTACATGCGCATTTAGGTAGAACTGGAAGTAGGAGAGATGATCTAGAATCGCTTGCTTATACACTCATTTTCCTTCTCCGAGGTCGTTTGCCTTGGCAAGGGTACCAGGTCAGTTTTGTCAGCTTGTGAAAGGGTTTGTGCTTAATGGAAAAGTATTCAAGATTACTGCTTAATCTAGTGCTTAACATTTTAAAATGATCTTCTCAGGGAGAAAACAAAGGATTTCTTGTTTGCAAGAAGAAGATGGCCACATCCCCAGACAGTCTTTGTTGCTTCTGCCCAGCACCCTTCAGACAGTTCGTTGAATATGTAGTGAACTTAAAGTTTGATGAAGAACCTAATTATGCAAAGTATATTTCCCTCTTTGATGGGATTGTTGGTCCAAATCCCGATATCAGGCCAATTAGCACGGAAGGAGCACAAAAGGTATGCTCTTTTTTTTTGCCTTTTTGAGATGAACTTTTTAAATTTGTTAATTAAATGTGTCAATATGTCCAGAATAACTACTATATACTAATCTTTGTGGATCTGAATTTTCTTTAAAAATTTTGGTGCATCTAATATGTCCTTTACATTCTCTGAAGCTTATTTACCAAGTTGGTCATAAGAGAGGCCGTCTCACAATGGAGGACGAAGAAGATGAACAACCAAAGAAGAAGATTCGTATGGGAATGCCGGCTACACAATGGATTAGTGTTTACAATGCCCGTCGACCAATGAAGCAAAGGTATGAATGTGCTTTAATTAATTTCTTAGTGATTTCAAGATTTGGTTTTAGAGTCTGTTTTAATTGATTTTATCATTGTTTTTATCTGACAGGGCTTTTATTTTTTTTGAGATCTTTTGTTGATAATATCCATTTAGCCATCTAGTCTATATCGTTCACATAGTTGAGTTGTTATCAGTTGTGCATTCGTCTTTGGCATCCTTTTTACTCTGCTGTTCTTTCCTCTTTGTTGTCCTTTTTTATCTCTACATTTTTATCATCGATAAGTTTATTCAATAAATGTAGTGTGATCAAATTGCGATGCTTCTGTAGGTATCACTATAATGTGGCAGATGCAAGGCTTGCCCAACACATTGAGAAAGGAAATGAGGATGGGCTATTTATCAGCAGTGTGGCTTCGTGCCAAAATCTGTGGGCCCTTATTATGGATGCTGGTACTGGCTTCTCTGCACAAGTGTATGAACTATCCCCATATTTTCTTCATAAGGTACATAATTGCATATTTTTGACCAATTTGCCCTGTCCTTTTACCCTGTTGTATCCTTAAGGATTGCTATTTTATACAGTAGGCTTATTGTATATCTTCTCAGGAAAAGTAGTCTCAGGGAATGTGTTAACAATTTATTTATTTTTTTGTGTGCAAAGGAATGGATAATGGAGCAGTGGGAGAAGAACTACTATATTAGTGCTATAGCCGGAGCTACCAACGGGAGCTCATTAGTAGTCATGTCAAAAGGTTAGACTATGATGTCTCAATATTTGGTTATGGAGGCAGAGAGTATATGGATTTCTATTTCACTAAATTTTATTTGTTATATTCAGGGACACAGTATTTGCAGCAATCTTACAAAGTTAGTGATGCATTTCCCTTTAAGTGGATTAACAAAAAATGGAGGGAGGGTTTTTATGTTACAGCAATGGCCACCTCTGGGGGTCGATGGGGAGTTGTGATGTCTCGAGGGGCTGGATTTTCTGATCAGGTCATTTCTTGGGTTCCCAATAATCCTGCCAATTTTTAAGTGGTAGAAGTGTAAACCATTAGCGACTGATTCTGTCTGGTTATTTCAGGTAGTTGAACTTGATTTTCTTTACCCTAGTGAAGGCATTCACCGTCGTTGGGATAGTGGATATCGCATTACAGCCACTGCAGCAACTTTGGATCAGGCTGCTTTTGTTCTTAGCGTCCCAAGGAGAAAACCTGCTGATGAAACCCAAGAAACTCTTCGAACTTCAGCTTTTCCTAGTGCACATGTCAAGGTCTAATATATTATTTTCATATATTATTTGGTTCCACTTCAAATCTGTTTATTGGGTCTAAAAGTCTGTGATTGATCTCGCAGGAGAAATGGGCAAAGAATCTTTATATTGCCTCCGTATGTTACGGACGAACGGTTTCATAGACTCTCACATTCTTTGTTTGGCATCCGAAAATCCTTGTGAGTACTAGTAGTGGTGCAATGTCAGCTCTCACCACTTAAGGTATCCAGCTGTGAAGCTAGAAAATTGGGATTTTCTGAAGCGTCCCTTATCTTGGCTCCAAGAAATTTTGATGAGTACGGCCTTTAATTAATTGTAATCAGAGTATAGAAGTTCAGTGAATCTGCGCTTTGTGCCCGTCAGCTGTGCGAAATTACCTCGGCAAGTGTCCGCGATCGAAGATGGGATGATGGCTCTTTTAACTTTGTATAGTCTTCAAAAATAAGAACTTCTCTAGGCCTTCTAATTTGCGAAAGCAAAAAAGAGTTCGTGAAATTGTTGCGTTATGTATATTGGTAGCTTTTATCTTATATCTCATAGATGGTATTTGTATCTTGGTGGGGATGCATATAGTCATTGCCTCAATCTTATTAATAATTTAATCTTGTGAATCATTGAATTAAAACAGAATTAGAATTTCATATGAGAAAGGTGGTTAAAAGTTTTATCATCAAATCCAAAAAATATAATATAAGTTGTAAACCAGACAACCACGTCGATTGGGCCTGCCCCGCCTATGGCTCGTTGGCGGACGTTTTAATTCTACAACAAATGATACAACGAAGGATGGACTTTTAACATGATCAATAAATTCAAGGCAAAGTATAATCCGACCACTATCAACATCGGGATGTTTTATTCTTTTAAATCACTGTATCAAGATAGAAGAATGAAGAATTGTCGCCGGGTCACTCTGCGTAAATAACAAGAATGTTAATTAGGATGACTTGTTTATTGAGGTTAAAAAGGGTTATTTTTTAATGCCTCCCCTGAGGTTTGGCCTCGCTATGCTTAGAGAGAATCTATCCACATACCAATTATCATCCCCTGGCCGCATACGACGGTTATGATGCGGTTTGGTAGTTGAGGTCAGTAACGTAATTGCGAAAATTTACAGGTTTCGAATCTGAAAAGATGCAGTGACTGAGTAACCAAATTAGTACGCTTTTCAGAGTGTACAGTGATAGATTGAGCAAGTCACTTTTCAGTTAGAATCCACAGCAACACAAAGCTACTGAGGACGAGATAAAGATCCTCGTCCTCCAAACTTTTTTTTTTTTTTTTTTTGGGGTCACGCCTGAAAAAGGAAAACAAAACAAAAGAGAATAGAAAACAAAGAAAGCAAAGAAAATAGAGGTTCATGCTTGGACTAAAAAGATAGCCAAACCAACCACCGTGAAGTTGATTCCAACGACAACGGCCTCCACCATCATCAGCAACAGGTCCTGTTTGTTGGGGCAGCCGAAGGCTATCCAGATCTAGCCTCCATGCAGACGACACCATTTCTGCTTCCGGTCGAAGAAGCTGAGCACCTTCTCTAACATTTTTAATGGACTTGTACATGCCATTTTGGCCATGCCCATGCTCATCTTCATGTTCGTGTTCACTCATTTTTTTTCTTCTCAAATAAGTGCTTTTGAAAACTTTTAAAAAAATTGGTAAAAAGAAAGAGGATTGGTTTGTGTAGAGAGAATTAGAGAGTCCAAAATTCTGACTCAAAATCGCCTACAAGAGTGTGAAATAAAACTTCTTCTTCCTTAAATTTTGTGGAGTTTAAATTCTTACATATGTGCTTCTACTTTTATTTTGGTCTTCTATACTATTGTATATGTGTGTGCATACACGTGGCTTTTTTGTACAATAAAATGGGAAAAACAACCAAGGATCCAATTTTGCTGCAAGAATATGTACGTTCCTGTTTTGTTGAGAAGAGCCATTATATCGAAAACACACGTATAACGTGAGCTTATGCACATCCTATTTCGTTTATAATGATAAATTAAAAAAAAAAAGATTAACATTTTTTTAAAAAATATTGATATAAATTCACGACAACCTAAAATAATTAAGATACTCGGTCTTGGTAAGAGCTTTCTGTCAGGTGTCTATTTAATTTGTCACATTTCTAATATTCATCTTTTCATTTAGGTATATACCATTCCTGTTAAGCTGAGTGATATAATTCGAGTGTGGGAACAATTCCATGAGGGGTACTTTGGTCCTTTCACTACTAAGTACATTTTGTCTAATTATCGTTCGCCCAATGTCAAATCCACCCACAAAGGCTATAATGGTCTTTTCGGTGATCTTATGCGTTTGGCGCCACGAGCCTTGAGACATGGTCTGCAGTGCAAAATGTTAAGTCAGTTCTTACCTCCACCTTCAGACTAAAGGACTGAGCAACGCTCATACACGTCCAGCGGGGGGATATGTCAATGTATGGATGAATTCTCTCTAAGTGTAGTAAGGCCAAACCTCAGGGGAGGTATCCAAAAATTACCCAGGTTAATTGCAATCAAATAATTTACGGCACAAAGTCTCACTTCTCATCCTAATACAATTGCTCCTTATTGACAAGTTCAGGCTGCCTGAGACTTTCAAAGGGTAGGCCTGCAACATAATCTCTTCACTTTAACTTGTTCCTGTTATAAGCACGTGAGATTAATGGTCAGGCAGCAATTGCACAACCAAGAAGGTCTTGGATTTGAAGAACAAATATAAAACCATAATCCTATTTGCTTCACCTGTGCACAAGCAGTACAATGGCGAATGAGAAAAAGATGGAATGACAGAGTTTTGCAAATTAACCTCGGAGTAGTCATGGTCATAGCGGACCAGAAAGACGCATTGGCAGCCTTCTTTATCGTGTACACGTCTCTGGATATCCAAAACATGTGCATCATAGTAGACTGCTTGATCTTCTCTTTTCTGTAAACCAGCCATAAAGAATAAAAGTTTATCCAATAGAATATTAAATGTTATGTCTATTATCATATTTAAGAAGCCCTTTGGGGTCAACATCAAAAGGATATTTTTAATATTTTTAATCTTTCTTTCTTCTCTTCATTTTGTTGATAATTTCTTAAATAAAAATCAATACCTGGTAGCACAGAACAAGATCTCCAGTGTTGACCTTGACACACTCCGACTGTTCTAAAGGAATAGACCGCTCACGAACAGCTTCTTTCACATTCACCCATTCATCTTCTGTATTATTAAACCCAGAAAATCGCACACGTACTTCCTGCAAAGCATAACACTATTCGTCATCTTAGTGCAGGTAGGAATGCTGAAATAAGGTTGGATATAAAATTGTATAAACAGAGAGCGGGAAGTGCTACATCCCAGACAGCAAGGAAGAATTATCAATCAAGTGGCAGTATGAAATCTAAAATGGATATGTCTTTGAAGGAGGTTGGGTGTACTTGACAAATTCAATTTATAATCACGTTGCAAACTGAATCTTATATCAAAATCTTGGCTCACTATTAAAGGTTCTACATATATTCTTTTTTTTCTGAAGTTAAGATCATTTTTTGCAGAAAACACAATTTGCCTACTTCAGGTTGTACAAACAAGCATAGTTTTCCATATTGAGCAGGCAGTCCCATATGGCAGAATATCAAGTCTTAGGCCTAATTGAGCTGGCACCCCTATATGCTAAACTATCAAGCTTTAGGCCTAATTGGACAATGTTTGCTTATTCAGCAAGCTGCAGCCAGCAATATATAGATAAGGAAGGAGGTCTGCTGGCATCTAGAATTGAAACTATTACAAAGTGCTCTCCCGCATCTTGTTGCAGGATCAAATGAGGTCACACAAATAATATAGAGAAAATGCAAATAATCACACAAGCAAGAAAACCATTGCATTGCTCATTTATGGATATTATATTCAAAGTAATTACTATTTCAAATGCTGCCACAGCTATGAGGGGATACACAAATTCATTATAGAAGACTCCTACCAGTTCACCAACACATGTAACTCTGTATGTAAGGAATGAAGCAACATCGTACCTGGAAGCCAAAGAAATGTTAGGTATAGTATATGCTACTTCTATTCAGAAGAATATTGATCAAAACCAAGGTGGCAAGTGACAACAGTCACGATTTTTGTCTTGGTCATGACCAAAACAACATATTGCAGTTTCCAAAAAATTTATGATTTGTTTTGACAGGGACCATTGTCTTGAATCGACAAGCTAACACTATGAGTTATTACTGTTCATTATAATTCTAAAATATTGATAATTCATTTCTAATATACATGCATTTCAATTAAAATTTACTGCAGCTTTAATATAGCTAATCACTGCCTCCCAAGTCCCAACTCCTACCAAAAAAAAAAAAATGCACCCTAAATTTTTTTGGGGCTCTGAGACCCTGAAGGAATATAATCATTCCAAATTTATTTAATGATGTGAATTTGAAGCACAACCCTATATTAATGATGGAGCTATACGAACAAGAATGAAGTCGTTGTAGTGAACAGATAAATAAATAAATAAAATTAAACGCTTAATGCTTATCATTAATTAACTTCTTAATCTAAAATGCTACATTATGTACCAAACGTACAAATTCTGAATCTACAGGAAGCAACAAAAATACATTTCAAACCATATGCCAAATACATGGGGGCGGTTTCTATACATGCACATTGAAGATACAGCATTTTGAAACAAATTTCTGTATTCCTCATCTAGTTCTTACCATGCACCATCTTTTGATGATCTAGCTTCAAATGCCAGTTCCTTAAGTTCAGAGTTCCCACTGCCTGCAAAGAAATTGACATTGAAAATTAAGTTATAACTGCATTTCCAGTTTTAGGATTACGGAAAAAATACTTTTATCATCCATGAATGATAAGTTGCAGTGGTTGAATATCAAAATTAAAGTTCCGTTGAGGAGCTTGATATGAGAGCAAGATAGGAATTTCAAATCAACTTCAAATTAAGTGAAACTATGTCAGACTGCTCACAGTCCTCATAAACCCATCTAAGATATCACTGAGAGGTAAAAGCTGTTCTAAGGATCCAAAGCACGACAATAGAACAATCAATGATGTAGATGAAAGCAAGAAAAAGAAATGAAGAGCTAACTGGAAGACCAGGAAAAGAAAATACTAGAAGATGAGTGATGCTATGCTCAAACTTAAGTAAAACTTCAGTGACATCAAGTTATTTAAAAACTCCACTTCCCAAGTGCAAATTCACAAGAGTTACACTTTAGAATACGTAGTAGGTAAATTTTCATAGTAGGATAGTTGCATGTGATGAATTAAACCAAAAAGACATTCTCCAATAATTACCAAGCAGACCGCTAGAAAACAAACCTAAATGTCAAAATCATGTTGAAGGACCATAAAACCGAAAATAATTCCACAACTCCATTCACGGTACCTATTGGCTTATCTGACATCTCAGGTTCATTGCTTGAAACACTTTCACCACGAAGATGAATAGATAACTTGAGATCCTTAGGTGAAATCTTAGCTTTTGCTTGTGACTTTTGTTGTTTATCCCGGAACCAACTTTGAACCTAAAACAGAATCAGAACAAGACAAGAGTTATGAAGGGACCTAATATGAGGAAGATCAAGTTTTCAGGACAGGGACGATAACAACCTGATGCCAAGTAATGGCAGGTCTTGCAGCATGAATTGCTGAGAAACTGCCAAATATATAGAGGCAAAGAATTACAAAAGAATGTTCAATCAAGACTCATCTTTGTTTGATAAAGCACATTATAATAATTGAGCAGAAAAAGAGATCGTCTATCAAAACAAAAAAGGGTAACATTAAAGATTTTCCAGGAAGGTACTCAACCTAAAACTGGTCGCGAGCGCTTTGCAACACTCCTGAGTCAATGATGCTTCACCTAGCTCCTTGTAAATGTTCTCCATTTCCTTAATCTGTCGAAAAACGACAACAATATACATGTGTATTCATGTTAGATGATAAATATGCAGACTTAATAATAACAATAGTTAATATATAATGCATATAACAGCTAGAAACATGTTAAACGATCACATCATCATGTTAAGCAGCCTTCAATACGTTAAAAATATCGTTTTCCATATAAAAAAAATCCAAAAATGCAAATAAGTTTTAATAATGTTAACCAACATTCTCATGTAAGAGCACTATTACCATCAAAATACATTAACATAAGCATTTTCAGAATTAAGAAAATAAAAACTAGAACTTTTTCATTCCAATTTCACAAACCTCTTAATCAAAACAATTCAGACCCTAGAAACATTTTAAACAGGAAACAAAAGTGAAAGCTTAGTTAAGCGGATAGTTTCAGCTAAATACATGGAAATTTTAGCACACCCAGATGATAAAATCAAGAACCCATTGAAAAAGAAATGCTAACGAAGTGATTTTTATTTTTATTTATTACCTCAGCTAATGTAAAATCAAGCCATGACCATGAGTCTTCGTCATCCATGCCTTAAAACTCTGCCAAAAGAGATTTAAGTGAGAATCTTAGCCTCTTAGCGAGTTTCTCTTTTCAGGGGTTTTGTGTCAGAACTGAGGTTTTACGCGTGTACGCTGTTTTCATTTGTTCGCTCCGCGACGTTAACGGTGGTAGAATACGGAAGGCAATCAACATCTGTCACGTCATATGATTGTTCGTGAGAGGTTAAAAATGGTATTCTGTTTAGGTCTACTATTGCAAAAAGAGCAATGAAATTAGTCTGTTCTTTTTTTAATTTTTTCTTCAGATAGAGCATGCCGAAGAAAGGAAAGGACATTTATTGTTTTATTAAAGTTTATTTTATTCCACAAAAACATTATTTTTGCTTTTCGTTAAATAAATGCTGCATTTTTTTTCATTTTTAGTGGAACGTTACTATAATTTTCTTCTTTTAAAAAACATAATTAAAAATAAAAATACTAAATAGAGAGAATATTAAAATAAATTAAAATAAATAACAAAAAAATAATATAAAGAATGGTTGGATAGAAAAAGAAAGAATTAACTTCTCTTTTTTTTTCTCTCAATTTTCTCTCTACTTAACACCACTCTTAAAAATATTTTATCAATAATATTAGCGTACAATTGTTTAATAGTAGTGCATTACTAATTCTTTAATAGACTTGATTAGGACCTCATTTTTTTTATTTTTTTAACCCCGATCAATGAATAATTGTAGTCTTTTAATTTTTTTTTTATCATTGGGATTTAATTATATATTTAGTGTTGACTTTAATTTTATATGCCTATTTGTATGCTGTACATATTATTAAAAAAAAAAGAATAATACTTTTCACACGCCTTTAATATCTGTATATTATCCTCAGTTTTGCAATCATAGTTCTATTATTAGTAGAAATTACATAAAAGCATACATATGAATTTAGTTAAATTAAAATGTCATTACTAATTATGGACTCTAACTATATTTTAATTCTATTATTTGATATAATTAATTTTATTGATGAAATCAAAATAATCGTAATACAATGAAGAAATAAATTATCTAATAACAATAATTTTATAATGAGAAAAGTATGTTTGCAAATTTATTCTAAAAATAATGCAATTTAATTAAAATTCTATTGTAATTTTATGTTTTTTTTAGAATTTCATAAAATAAAAAGTGGGCTTTTTTAAAGAACTTAAAGGGGTGTGTTTCAAGTTTTAGTTCAAAAAGAAAGGGGGAGGGGGGGGGGGGGACAAATAGACAATGTAGATCATGAGTGATAGCTGTGAATGTGTGTGATTTTCGACAATTGAAGGAAACAAAAGTCTTGACAGAATCAGAATTTTTTGTAAACATAAACCAAAAAGTGATACAAAAGAGTTAAAAATATTGCAATCATAAATTGTTGGCCAAGGGAAATAGTTTTTCCCTTTTCAGGAGTGTAGCTGCTGCCGCTGCTGCTGGCGATGCTTGGAGGTGAATACAGAATTGCCATTGAAATGCAATCTTCTCTCTGGTCAGTTTTAAATATCGGCCTTCCTATTACATGCTTCAACTGCCCACCACTCAATGCCTGTGCCCAAAAAAGGTTAAATAATTAAATAAAATCGTCATTTTGTCCATTTAGTTGACAAGCAAATATGCTTTAATATGATTACACAAGTCTCATCACAGCTGTCAAACGTAAAGGAAATATGCTTATTCCAGTTGTAAAGAACAAAAGATCATTGTTATATCGCAGGGCAACGTTTATGCATAATCATTTTGTCCTATAAAGGGCTGGAAGGCTGCTTCTGCCTTTTAATCACCAAAAACCAACACAGAGACTGTTATCAACCAGTCAGCTCAAATTCCCTACTAGGCCTCGACACAGTGTATAATTGCAGTCGTTTAGAACTGTGGTATTAATCTCAAGAAAAAATTGAAGGATGTTTAGCAGGTTATGCGAAATAATCTACTACTAACACTGAAAAATTAATAACATATAGAGTCTCAGTGATCTTACCATAGCAAAGACTATAACGTAACAAAATGGAAGGAGCAACAATCGATATTATGAAAGTTATTCACTTTTTAAGTATTGGTACCTGAATTTGATCCCCAGCTGTTATGACAATGGCATCTTTATCCGGAGCAAAGGAGACCCAACCTTTCTTGGAGTAAACATGAAACTCCGAAGCCCCATCACAAACATGCAAACACAAAGCATGTGAAAAATCAACTCCCCTTATCAGCATTCTGATCACATCATACCTCAGGGAGCTCGAATCCGCCGGAACATCTCGGCAATGCTTGTACAGATAACAAACAGAACCAACATTTTCCTGCTCCTGATCCGTGCAGTTTCCATTCATTGATTTTCTCTCCGAATTTTCCCTCACAACTTGTAAAATTTTCTCGGCCACCTTTTCCATATCTGACATAAGGGTCTCAATTTTTTCACTGCGCATTACAGGAAAATTAGCACTAGATTTCTAAGACTTTAATAAACACATCCATAAGCTGAAGAGGAGGCAGTTATTTACCTGAATTTTGAATATCCAAGTGGCCAAATTCCCTCCATTTCCTGCTTCAAACTTTCATCTCTACACCAAACAAACTCTTCACTAAATTCACTCTCCTCCTCATCACCATGAACTTCCTCAAACCCGTAAGGCTTCTCCGGTGACCTCGTTACGGCCGCCCTTTTCTCCGATGACACCCCGAAAACTCCGGCGGCCGTAGCCATAATAGAATTTATGAACTCATTTGGAACACCATAGTTCACTAGCTGAAAACACCCAATGGTGGCAACAGAATCCAACAACTTGGAAACAGCATCACTTTGCATGGACTTCAATGATTGAAAGTCAATCCTTGGAGGGTTTTCAATAAACTTTTGTCTGGGGAAGACCTTATCCGGTAAAATCAAATCCGGCACACGCAATGAATGCTCAAGGAATTCTGTGAGCACGTCATCATTAGTGACACAAGAGCGGCGGCCAGAGGCGATTGGCGATGGCGGCGGGGCACGAAAATCGAGGGGCTTTTCGGGCAGGGATTCAGGTGACACTGCCATTGATAGAAAGCTCGATTCTTGTAAATCTGATCAAACTGATTGCTGTCGTTTTCTTTTTGGTAGTCTTAAAGAAAAAGAGCACAGAGATTAATGATGGCAGGGCATCAACCTTGCCTACATTTAGAGGATCATCACAGCATTTTGTTTATTTTTTAATTTTCTTTGGTTTGCTTTTTGTACAACTTTTACTTTTATTCATCTTCTATTCGAGCATTGCCACCACAACGGTTACCTTTTTTTTTTTTTTTTTTAACTCAAAACAATAGCTGTACACACACCTAATAAGCTTTAAAGTACAATTTTTTTTTTAAATTTTTCATAACTTGCATTATGAAATGTTACACTTATAACATTTAACGTTAACTTATGACGATATATAACTTGAGATATAAATATTGCAAGTTCACGACTTTATGTTGTAAATCAGATGGTTTTGTAACGTGGCGGGATTTCTACATTCCTACTTCATGTGATTAAATTTAAATAAGTTTTTTAAGGACAGCTTAGTGAAAAACAAATAAATTAAGCATGCTAAGCCTGCTCGAGACTTATGGGGGTCCAATTAGGGCCACATTGTCTAAGCTTTATGAAGTTGAGCTTGAGCTGCACAATGATTATTCTTGATCCCCACCATTTGCGAAAGGAAATTCCAATTATTTATTTAATACTTCATGGAGCAATTAAAGTACCAATATATAATATTGGGCTCAACCCCAAGGGATCTATGTGAAACGGAGAAGAAACCAACAAATTTATTGGCTTAGTTGGGGAGTGGAGTGGGCTTGATAGGGCAGTTGATGGGCTCAGTTAATTGGGCTCCAGAATGGAAATTAAAGATTGGACAAGAAGTGGCAACTTCGTTGTCATTTGGACCCACATTTTCCAGCCTATTGAATTTTTATTTTGACCGCGGTCTGTGCCGGCGTCTCACGCCACACTCGCTGGTCCTCACCAGCTGTCAGTCGCCGCCTCGCTTATACGCCTATATGATCACATCGCTTGTAGTCTTCTCTTAATCAAACTTTAAAGAAAATTTAAAAATGTAATTAACACCATTAGCCTGTTACATCATTTTGCATTTGAAAATATCCCTTTTTTCTACTGACAAATAAAATAATATAAAAAATTTTCTTTGAAATTATTCCTCGAGAGCACCTAGGTATGACTAAGAGAGTACTTAAAAAGGAATACGTGTTTCCGTTTTTTGTTTAATAAGTTTGGTTAATGTGAAAATTTGAGTGAAATTAGCATACCATTCTCCTTTTTTACAATTTCATATAAAAGGTCATGTGAATTTAAATTTATTGATTAATAAAGCTAATTAGGTATTCCTTAACCCTTATTCCATTGTCGCTGCAAGTGGTCCATATTGAGTCGATCAGTCAAACAGATCTCAACAACTTGATTTTTTAACAACACATTTGTGCTGCTTTGTCTGCATTTGGATTTTGGACCTTTCGTGAATTTTTGTTTGATTGCCTCGCAATGTTTTATTTTCTTTCTCGTCCAATAATTAAATAAAATTACACAAATCTACAAAATTCAATACTCTTCGTTGAGTATTTGGGAATCTTGTGTTTATTAATTAATTGTTTTTTATAATTTTTTTTTTAAATTTGCAGCTACTTCAGAATCGTTGATGATCTTTTGAAACCAAAAAAATTCAAAGCACTTTGTGATTAAAAAAATAAAACAAAAAATAATAATAATAATAAATGAGCAAATAAACCGTCGGTTTAAAAATCTCTAAAATGCACTTGTTATGAATTATGCTTGGCTTATTTATGGGTTCGAATTCCTTGACTGATTCCGTCAAAATTATTAAAAAGAGCTCGATCTAATTAATATATAATTAATTTTTCTAAAAAAATAAAAAAATAATAAAAAAATCAATTTTGGTTCAAATTACATGTCTCGGGGTCTTATGAATATTCTTTCTCTTAAACAGTTCAGATTAATTCTTTCTTTGTTTACCGAACAGCGTCCTTGTAATCTCAGAAAAGCGTTTGTATTATAAACTTAAACGAACACAGGTTCCTAATATTTCTCATTTTACTATTTAAGTTTTTGAATTTTTTTTTTAATACTCAATCTATCTCCAGTGTTACTATGTTAATGCTTAAACCTTATTTTAACATCAAGATCCTTCACATATTCTAAAAAATACATACATATTAACTGACAGTAACCTTATAATAATAAAATAAATTAAAAAGTATCTTTTATGTTATAATTTTAATATCAAGGATGTAATAACCTACTAGATAATATTATTTATAAAATTAAGTGGTAATAGTGGAGCACAATAGAGACATAATTTCCCTAACGTGTCTCGTTATAATAATTTTTATTCACGGCGTTGGTTTGAATTTATTGGTGATGCAGTAAAGATCATCTGATGAGCGAAGACCCTATGAAAGAATAAAACAAACCCTTTAGTCATCGATACATCATCAATGACTCCCATAATTAATTGTATCTAGAAATCTTTCCTCCGTCTACAACTAGAGCTACAAACTTTCAAGTAATCAAGACTTTGTGACACAGCAGGAGCCATATTACCAGGGTCGGTTAATTAACTTTGCTGACATAAGCAAAACGACATTAATTAGGTGGTCGTCCAATCTTAGACCACATGTGTTATATGCATATTCACATACATGTTCACATTATCTTTCAACCAAGAGGAGCCAACGACCCAACGCTTTCCTTTTCCGTGATAATCCATTTTGGAGCCTGTTATTCACCCACTCCGAAGAAAATTTCAAAGTTCTTGAAAGGGAATTTAATTATAAAACTCCAAGCTTCGAATAATTGCATACGGTACAATTTAGTGCGTCCCCATCATGGCAAGTGTGTTAAGGGATTGACATGGAGATGGAAGTTCATATATTCAAGATGTGAAGAAGTCAATTTTGATTAGTTTTTATAGTCCCTGAAAGTTACTTCTTGTTTAACTAACAACATAAAAACACTACGACTTAAGATCCAATTAATTAATTAATTAACATTCCGGATAGAACATATGTGGCCACCAAATTTTCACTTGGCTGTCAAAGGAAGAGAAAGTTTGTATGGTTACCACAAGGCTAAAAATTAAAATCACCATCCACTGTCAATCATGTTATCTTCATCAAGCTTTGAAAATTTCTTAACGAAAGCTCCATTTTAAGAAATACCAACCGTTTGCACGTAACCAAATGATGGGTTTTTGTCCTGGAGAAAACGGGTATTAAGATTTGAATTAATCCATCAATTTTTATACCACGAATAAAATTTAAATATAATTCTCAATAAAAGCTTTTTTAAACAAAATAGAAGAATGGTATTGAAGTTTACACTTTATCGTTTTTAACATAATAACATTTATCGTTTTTATATATCTTTAATGATATGGTTTAAACTTTACAGTTAAATAATAAATGAATCTTTTTATTAACATTTAATTCTCTTCTTATATTTCTATAAACACGTCTTATTTATTTGACAACAAAGTGATAAATATCAAGGATATAACGTGAAAGGACATTTGTTATTATTTTTTTAATATTATTTTTTCTTGACATAACTTATAATTCAAATAAATCTGAAATCCATCGTTAGTTAAAGTTAAAAGATAATTAGACATATATAACATTTTATTTAATTTTTAAAAATATAAAGACTATTGAATGATTAGTTCAAATTATAAAATTAAAATAGTATTTATCAAAAAAATTAAAAAAAAGGAAAAAAAACACTTTTAGTGTCATGATGAGATAAGTTTAGGTGTTTAGGTACATAATAAAAGAAATATTCCAATGAGGAGTTTGTTGAGAATTGACACCATCAAGTCTCCTAGTTATTTCCAAGAAGAAAACCACAAGTGCCGTGACTGAAAGCACATCCAAAAGCACTTTTTGATGAATGGAAGAAATGGACGAATCAAATTCCTTCAAATCTTCAAAAAGAGAAAGCAGAGCCTAATGCATTCACAGTCATGACTTTCACAAGATGGTGAATAACACATAGATCAAGTGAACAGTTGTTATATACGTGTCTCTATTGACTTAATATCTTAGAAAGTTCTAACGTTGTCAACCATTAGCATAATTATGAGACAGTTCATTATCTTTCACGAATGACAACACAAGATTGTTGTTGGTAATAAGAATTATATTCGTCAAACGGTATAAGAGTTTGTTTATCGATACACATTAGATAAAAAAGTTATTCACTAGTATATGTATACTTATTCTATAAATATTTCTTGAACTTTAATTCAGGTGGAAGATCAACTCTTACCAATCGTGTTCATAATCAATGCTTGAATAGTCCATTAAACAACTCCCACTCTAAAGAGTCATATGTATTGTTTGATTTTTTTTATTTTTTTTAATGGGTGGGTTGGATAGCCGATATCAATTGAAGGCTATTTATGCTCAATATATTAACATGGAAGGTGATAGATTGCAAGTGGCAAGTGACAGTAATTACGCATATCGTTAATTGTATTCTTAGATTAAAATAAGTAATCCACTCCGCATGTAGTAGAATGTTTCCTTAAGATAAATTTATTGAGAGGAAATTAAATGCCCGTATGTCAATGAAGTAGGTGAAGGGTTGTTTAATTTAATCATTATTTTCTATGAAACTGTGAAATAAAGATAAGAGCTTCAATTATGATATCAATTAGCAGTTGGTATCTAGCATGTAGAATTTTTTTTTTTTAAAAAAAAGATTTTGCCTAGGTTTGTGGATCTTTGACTGTCTCCAACAATACGCAAGTAGCATAATTTATAGATTTAAAAAATAAAAAAGAATTTTATGGGTTCGTAAGTAGGAACGAAAAGGTTTCGAGCAGCTCATTAAAAATAATTTCAATAGTTTTGAAATAAAAAAAAAAAAACAAACAAAAACAAACACACACACACACGAAACGACAATAACGAATACGGTATCTTTGAGTTGGAATTATCGAAAAGGGAAAACTTTTGAACATGGAAATTAAAACTTCTATATAATTTTTTTCACTCACCACGAGTCTTGGAGATTTTTTATTTTGATGACATATATATATATATATATATATACACACACACATATATATAGTTGATCAACCTCATCCATAACACTAACAAATGTGTATATGCGACCAAAATATGCGACTTAAATGTGTGTGTGTGTGTGTGTTGTCAATACGTTTAAGACTTGAATTATAGTTGACTGATTAGACACCAAAGCTACCACCAAGGAGTTTGGTAGGCGAATAAGAAAACTCAATCTATGCATGTAATCTATTGCATGAACAAAAAATACACATTGTATTTTTTCAAAGGAAAGATTCATTGCATGGGATGGAAGCAGTAGCTTAGTCCACCTACCACTGCTTATCTTAGCCAATAAATTAATCTTGAATAAATTTTCTTTAATCTCTAGAATAAAGTATCAACTTCAAGTCGATCATCATTTTTTAAAAGTGATCATCAGGACATTTATATGGTTACTTGTGCTAGAATCAGATGAATATTTTTTTTTTTTGGGAGCAAAAAATTATTTTTACTACTCTTGGGATTTCCATGAAAAATTGGGTTTATTAATCTTGACTAATTAATTGTAACGTAATCATCTTTCCTTGATAACTAAGGTTCATAACTTGCTTTTACTTGGGTTGAATTATTTGCTTTTACTGTATCTTAGGCTACAGTACTTGCACCCGTTGATCGACAAATTCCAATTTATTCGAGAATTGATGATATTTAATCATCCAATAACATAAAAACATCAAATCAAAATCTCCCAATTCAGTTCATCTAGCAAGTTATTCCAACTCATCGAGAAGAAAATCATGGGGAACTTAAATTAATCAGCAATGAAAATAAATGCACGGACTTGTCATGTTAATTTTGCGTTGAAGCAATCATCAATTCGTCGTGCTTCCTAATCCATCTAATATTTTACATATACTATTTTGTCATATACAGTTACAGAGGCACAATTCTTCGTGTGATTCTCATTAATTAATAAGAATCACAATGACATTATGATCGTTTTCTTCGTTCTCTCCGTATAACATATACACAATCATACATGTATATAGCAATAATACATATCATTATGTCGTTAGGTCCATGTAATTAAACATGGAAACTTAATCCATGGGACCAAAACCATGCATTTATTTATATAAATATATGGATATGAATGCGAAATTAGTATTGATATTTGACCTTTTTTAAACAAAATGTCATTTATCCACTTGTCTTGCGACTCTTGCCTAACCGGATACCTCGTGTATGATTTTCTTTGAAAATCACAAGATATATATCGAAATTTAAGACCCCACAAAATTAATTATACTACATTATTTGTGCAATCAAATTGCAAGGAGACCACGGCCATCATATTGATCCAAACCCATATTGAATACCAATTTACCAATGATCGATATATTTCTTTTTAATTTTTAATTCATACTCTCTGCTACAATAGGCAAGATGGCTGGTGTTTGTGTGTATATATATAGATACTCAAACCTTCTCTTTACAAAGCGCTAGTCTCTTTCTTTCTCTCTGTTTTTATTTTGGACAAGGAAAAAAAATGAAAGCGCACCGCTAGCATTTGACACTTTTTCAAAAATCTTTGGAGAAAGCAAGGAAAAAGTTTCAAAACTCCACCAAACCTCATCTCCACTTCTTCTTCTTCTTCTTCTTCTTCTTCTTAATTTGTGTCAGCGACTAGAGAGAGCTTCATTTCTATTCACTCCTTTTTTTTAAAAAAAAAACACAAAAAATCCAACAAAGTAAGTAATTTCTTTTTCAATTTTCTTCCCTTTGTTTGGTAGATGAAAAAAATGAACAAGACTAAAATCACTGGAGCTTGATTGGATATTGTTATTTAATATTGCTAAACATATGGTTTCACTAGGTATTAATTTTCATTGCATTAAAAAACCTTATATTGCGCTAACAATATTGCCTGTTCCATATTATCATTTACCTGATGTGTCGTATTAAATTATAACTTCTTTTTAAATAATTGTCTTTGAACACAAAAATTCAGGAAGCTAAAGGGAAGTTAATTAGGAAAATGGAGCATTATGACATGGAAAAGGCGATGATGAGAAATTCAGGGAGAGGCAATCCAATGACCAGCAGCATAAGCAGGAGCTTAAGCAGGACGAGTTGGAGCATGGAGGAAGTATTTTCCGGAGGGAGGCAATCAAGAAGAAGCAGCCGCGCCGTCGACGAAGACGAAGAAGCTCTCAAGTGGGCTGCCATTGAGAAGCTTCCAACTTATGACAGATTGAGAACAAGTATCATGCAAACTTTTGTTGAGACCGAGCAGCAGCAGATTCCCCAAAGTAATGCTAACAAAGCAGTGCTGCATAAAGAAGTTGATGTCAGAAAGCTTGATATGAATGATAGACAAAAGTTCATGGACAAGCTCTTCAAGGTTGCTGAAGAAGATAACGAGAAGTACTTGAAGAAGTTTAGACATAGAATCGACAAGTAAGTTATCTTCTTCTTTTTTTTTCTTCATTCACTAACTAAAAAAAAAAAATCATTGTTTATTAATATTCATAATACTCGTTACTTATTGATGGCAAATTTTTTTTTTTTTTGTTTAAAGGATTGTTTTGGGACCAAAATAGGTTTTCATGAAAGTATTTTCAATGTAGAGGAAGTAACATATGTTATGAAAACTATGAGGGAGCTAATTGTGAAACTGTAGGTGGTGGGCTGGAGTTGTTAATCATGTTACTATCTCACAGTGTCGTCTTGTTTTGGTTAATTACTTTTTGTCTCTATCGTTTTCGCATTAGAGACAAGCAAAGTATTAAAATCAAGAGAATAAGTTCCATATGCGTTGTTTTGCTTCGCAAGCGAAAATAGCCGAGAGTGACTAGAGTTTCATTCTCCCCCACATTGTTTATTAGACCTCGATCAAACTAGTTAATTAAATATTACTCTTATCTTCTTTAAATAAATATGTTGTTAATAGTTAATGAAGTTTTGGACTGTGTTTAACAACTAATGATGTGATAATACTGTAATTATAGGGTTGGAATTAAGCTTCCTACAGTTGAAGTTAGGTTTGATCATTTAACAATCGAGGCCAATTGCTACATTGGAAATAGAGCTCTTCCCACTCTTCCAAATGCTGCTAGAAACATAGCTGAATCCATTCTTGGTTTGTTTGGGATTCAAATGGCCAAGAGAACAAAACTCACCATCCTTAAAGAAGCCACAGGGATCGTTAAACCGTCGAGGTAACTTCACTAATATGACCCGAAACGTAAAATTTACATCATAAAAAATGTATTAAAGAGTCAATTTTACGTGACCTAATATATACATTTTGTGGTTTCAGAATGACACTTTTATTGGGGCCACCGTCATCCGGAAAAACGACCCTTTTGTTGGCATTGGCCGGAAAGTTGGACCGGGACTTAAAGGTCGGTAATGAAAATTTTGATTAGGTTTGAGTGTAAACGGGTAATTAGGTAAAAGTATATAGTAACTTTTCCTTGTTATGCGAAATTTTTCAGGTCAGAGGAGAAATTACCTACAATGGTTACCGGTTCAATGAATTTGTTCCACAAAAGACATCAGCATACATTAGTCAAAATGACGTTCATGTTGGAGAAATGACCGTGAAAGAAACTCTTGATTTTTCTGCAAGATGCCTCGGTGTTGGCACCCGATACGGTAACTGGCTAATAACTACACTAAAATTGAGAAAACAAAATGACCTCCTTTAATTTTAATTTTGAATCTGTCAATTAAATTAGTTGTTTGTGTTATATAGATCTCTTAAGTGAGCTTGCTAGAAGAGAAAAGGACGCCGGCATATTTCCCGAAGCTGAAATTGACCTTTTCATGAAGGTAGTTTGGAAATAATATTACAAGAAGTACTTATAAATACATAAAAAAAAAAAAAGTTTCCAAGAATACACCCCAAAATTAGAATTGTTGTAATTCTCTTAATTAACTCATACATGTGTATTTTTTTTTTGTTTTTAATATTTTGTTCAGGCAACTGCCATGAAAGGAGTTGAGAGCAGTCTCATTACTGACTACACCCTCAAGGTAAGTTATTGGTTTCCTAAGGCAAATTTAGAGAAGGACTAAAATTATATACATGTTGGTTCCTGACGCACAAAATTAGAACTTGGCAATCAAATGCTTGGGAGTATAATTAGAAACTAAAAGTTTCTTTTTTCAAGAAAATAAAAACATTGTATCTGATAAAATGACTGTATTGTAATTGTAGACACACGCTGACAATAAATAATAATTGAGAAGGGGAAGTTCAACGCCATTAATTAATTAAGAAATCAAATTCTAACTCCTCAAAATTCAACAAAGTCATCCATGGCTAGCTCCACCACCCACGTTAGTTTTCTTTTTGCTTCCCACTGTCACCTACTTGTGTGGTGAGTTGCTGTTTGCTGTCCAACCAAAGTATTTGCGGATAATGGGGTCCCCCTTAGAAGCAGATTCTTTTGTATTTTGTTTCCAGTTTTCAGTAACTTTTCGGCTGTGTTGGTGATCAACAAAGTTTCAACTTGTCGGTTCAACTCCCATTCCATTTATTAATTGTTAACTATACCCTCGTAAAATTAATATATTTGTATACTTCATCTGATTATTTAATCATTAATGTACTTAATTATTTTTATTATGTTACGTGCGTAAAACAGATTTTAGGGCTTGATATATGCAAAGACACCATTGTTGGAGATGATATGAATCGAGGGATTTCTGGCGGACAAAAAAAGAGAGTGACTACAGGTTCCTAATCTTACATTGATTACTATATTAGTTCTTTAAGTAGTTCTGTTAACTTATAGTCACATAAATTATACCCAAAATAGCATCTAACTAAATAAGTTTCTTAAAGATTCAAAGTTTGGCCATATTATGTGTCTACATGACCAAGATCATTAGAAAAGAAAAAAAAAAAAAAGTCCCACCAACCCACACGCTTCCATTAAGGATTAAGGCAGTGAATTTTAGTATCGTTAACATATATTTTTCTATACCTAACTTAGTATTATATGGCTTTTTTCATCATCTTTCACACTTGAAGTATCGCAGGCAAAAGAGTTGATAATAAATATAAATGCTAAATGGTGCTACTGACTTTTACGTATTGCTCTGCTGGAAAATAATAATTTTTGTATTCATTCTTGAAACCTGTATTGCAGAAAACTAGTTAGGTGATTACTGGCATATTTTGCTTGGCTCTAATTAAAATATCTAATTATGCAATAATATGATCGATTTATATAGGAGAGATGATTGTTGGCCCCACCAAGACATTGTTTATGGATGAAATATCAACGGGTCTAGATAGCTCCACCACATATCAAATAGTAAAGTGTTTGCAGCAAGTTGTGCATCTTACGGAGGCCACAATCTTGATGTCCCTACTCCAGCCTGCGCCTGAGACGTTTGATCTTTTTGATGACATCATTCTCTTATCAGAGGGCCAGATTGTTTATCAGGGCCCACGGGAGCACATCCTTGAATTCTTTGAAAGCTGTGGGTTTCGCTGCCCTGAGAGAAAGGGCACCGCTGATTTCTTGCAAGAGGTAACCCAATCATGATTGCATGACTTTAAAATACGGTTAACTTGTGTCGCACCTTCTATTAACTCTAAAGGGGCTACGGCCCATCTGAATGTTTCGGAGCTTTGTTAATAAAACCCATGTGGTTATGGGCTTACGGTGTGTCACTCATCGAATGCTCAATGGTTGAGGTGAGCGTGGAAGTGCTTTCATAAAAAGTGCTCTTCTCGTAGAAAGTGCTTCTGCGTTTTGGGATGCATACTTTCAAATTTTGGTCGCTTAGTTGCAATATTTCTACATAGTTTGACACGTTTGAAAGACCTATATGATAAAACCCCTTTTAATCTCGAAAGCACTTATTAAGTATACTTCAGAAAAAGCATTTTTGTCTATTTCAGTTTACATTACGAAATAAATAAACAAGCACTTTTGTCTACTTCCAACATTGTAATCTGCCTAGCAATTTAGGACATATTGTACAAAATGTGAGCCTAAACACTTTTAACTTGTTTAATTGTCACAGGTTACCTCCAGGAAAGACCAAGAACAATACTGGGCAGATAGAACCAAACCATACAGATACATTTCAGTCACGGAATTTGCAAACAGATTCAAGAGATTCCACATTGGGATGCATTTGGAGAACCAGCTATCAGTGCCTTTTGATAAATCTCAAGGCCACAGAGCAGCTCTAGTTTTTCAAAAGTACACAGTCCCGAAGATGGAACTTCTCAAAGCTTGTTGGGACAAAGAATGGCTACTGATCAAGAGAAATTCATTTGTCTATGTTTCCAAAACAGTCCAGCTTATCATTGTTGCCATCATTGCATCAACTGTGTTTTTAAGGACTAGAATGCACACAAGGAATGAAAACGATGGGGCATTGTTTATTGGTGCATTGTTATTCTCAATGATCAGTAACATGTTCAATGGGTTTGCCGAGCTCTCAATGACGATTCAAAGATTTCCAGTGTTTTTCAAGCAGAGAGACCTTATGTTCCATCCTGTATGGACCTTCACATTGCCAACATTCCTGCTCAGGATTCCGATATCAGTTTTTGAATCTGTTGTTTGGATTGTTGTCACATATTACACAATAGGATTAGCCCCTGAAGCTAGCAGGTAACTCTAGTCACTCGAAGTTTTAAACTGCTTAAACACGGAAATCCAGATGACTGTAGGAGTACTAAACAGCAGCTTATTGATTGCACATTTGCAGGTTTTTTAAGCACTTTCTGCTGGTATTTCTGACTCAACAAATGGCTGCTGCGATCTTTAGGCTTATTGCTGGAGTTTGCAGGACAATGATCATTGCCAACACTGGCGGCGCACTCACTCTACTACTAGTTTTCTTACTAGGAGGCTTCATCGTTCCTAAAAGTAACACAAAGTCTATAAAAAACTAAGTCATATAAATGAAATGGATGAAAGACCATAAATCATAATGGATTAACATTGAGATGATTTTATTGGGTTACAGGCCAAATTCCAAATTGGTGGGAGTGGGGTTACTGGGTGTCACCTTTGACATACAGTTACAATGCCTTTACTGTGAACGAAATGCGTGCTCCAAGGTGGATGAACAGATTGGTAGGTAGTCCAAATGATAGTCTTATACTTTATATCATCAGTTTTGGAAATGTTAACCAATTTTTTTATTGAATACAGGCCTCAGACAACGTTACTAAATTAGGAGTGGCAGTGCTCAATAATTTTGATATTCCTACTGATAGAGACTGGTATTGGATTGGTGCAGCAGCCCTTTTCGGATTCGTTGTTCTATTCAATGTTCTGTTTACCTTCACGCTAATGTACCTCAATCGTAAGTTTTAGCAATATGTTTTAAGCTGATCATCCTTTGTTTGGAAATTTTGTTATCTTCATTTTTATTGGTATTTAATTATCTTCTTTATTCTAGCCCTTGGGAAACCACAAGCAGTATTGTCTGAGGAATCAGCAGCGGAAATGGTGGCTGAACAGGACGAATCAAAAGAAGAACCAAGACTAGTAAGGCCGCAATCGAAGAAAGATTCATACCCAAGATCATTGTCTTCTTCTGATGCAAACAATTCAAGTAAGAAATTAGAAAAAAAAAAAAAAGAGTCATTCAAATCTGTTCATACTCAAGTTTCCTGAATGTACTTGAATCTTTGTAGGAGAAATGGCAATCCAAAGAATGTGCAGCCGGTCCAACCCAAATAGACTCAGTAGAAATAGTGATTCTAATCTTGAGGCTGCTAACGGAGTTGCCCCAAAAAGAGGAATGATTCTGCCTTTCACTCCTCTTGCAATGTCTTTTGATAGTGTTAATTACTATGTGGATATGCCTCCGGTACGAATCTTTATCTCTTCTGTCTTTACATTTTTCTAGTGTACGAATAATCCTTTGTTGGAGCCCAAATTCACTGTCTATGTTCATAATTTTGGTACCTGTAACAGGGAATGAAGGAACAAGGAGTGGCAGAGGACAGGTTGCGGCTGCTTAATGAAGTGACAGGTGCATTTAGGCCTGGAGTTTTGACAGCACTAATGGGAGTCAGTGGAGCTGGAAAGACAACATTGATGGATGTTTTGGCAGGAAGAAAGACCGGTGGTTACATTGAAGGCGACATTAGAATCTCCGGATTCCCGAAGAAACAAGAAACCTTTGCCAGAATTTCAGGCTATTGTGAACAAAATGATATTCACTCTCCCCAAGTCACAGTCAAAGAATCCTTGATTTATTCAGCTTTCCTTCGGCTACCTAAAGAAGTCAGCAAAGAGGACAAGATTGTAAGAACAATAACTTGCGTATTGCATCTCTAGGCCATAGCATGTGACAAAGTTTGCAGTGCTAAAAGATGTTCATTTTTTTTTTCAGACTTTTGTCGAAGAAGTTATGGACTTGGTAGAGCTAGAATCCCTCAAGGATGCTATAGTAGGGTTGCCAGGAGTTACAGGGCTGTCAACAGAGCAGAGAAAGAGACTGACAATAGCAGTGGAGCTTGTAGCTAATCCCTCAATCATTTTCATGGATGAACCAACATCTGGTCTTGATGCAAGGGCAGCTGCTATTGTTATGAGGACTGTGAGAAACACCGTGGATACAGGTAGAACTGTTGTCTGCACAATTCATCAACCGAGCATTGATATCTTTGAAGCCTTTGATGAACTGCTGCTTTTGAAAAGAGGAGGACAAGTAATCTACTCAGGACCACTTGGTCGAAATTCTCACAAGGTCATTGAATATTTTGAGGTAACTTTGACTTTTCTGAAACTTTCTTCGTCTAATTTTTTCAAGAGAATATTGCATTACCTGATTTTCGTACCATCTACAATCACAGGCTATTCCTGGAGTGCCAAAAATAAAGGAAAAGTACAATCCTGCAACATGGATGCTAGAAGTGAGCTCAGTAGCAGCTGAAGTTCGACTTGGCATGGACTTTGCTGACGCCTACAAATCATCATCATTATACCAGTAAGCAAAGCTTTAAGTCACAGCAACATTATCGTTTATGGGATACCCGATTTTCTGACCTTAATAAATGTGTCTATGAGCAGGCGAAACAAGGCGCTGGTTAACGAGTTAAGCACGCCACCACCCGGAGCTAAAGACCTCTATTTTGCCACTCAGTATTCTCAGTCGACATGGGGGCAATTCAAATCTTGTCTTTGGAAACAATGGTGGACCTATTGGAGAAGCCCTGATTATAATCTTGTTAGATACTGTTTCACTTTGGCTTGTGCTCTCATGATTGGGACTGTTTTTTGGAAAGTTGGTGCCAAAAGGTCTGTGCATACTTCCTTATTTAGAAAATCCAAGCTCTCATTGAATTGAACAGGCAACATAATGTGATTTTCTATTTAAAATACTAACATATTCTATGTTCCGTATGTTCAGGGAGAACACAACTGATCTGACTATGATCATCGGAGCAATGTATGCTGCTGTCGTTTTCGTTGGTATTAACAATTGCTCGACAGTTCAGCCTGTAGTAGCCGTTGAAAGAACAGTATTCTATCGAGAGAGAGCTGCTGGAATGTATTCTGCATTACCCTATGCAATTGCACAGGTCAGTTCACAGCTTGTAATTTGTATATTCATACATGCCCTTAATTTAAGTTTTTTAAATCTCTGAGTTTGATCATTTCAAATTGCTCAACTCTTCAATCGATAAAATGCTCTTTTGAGTCGAGTCGATGGTATGTTGCAATGCAGGTGATTGTTGAGTTACCATACGTGCTTTTCCAAACAACATATTATACACTCATTGTGTACGCCATGGTGAGGTTTGAATGGACGGCGGCGAAGTTCTGGTGGTTCTTCTTTGTCACATTCTTCTCCTTCCTTTACTTCACATACTACGGAATGATGACTGTCTCCATCACACCAAACCACCAAGTAGCAGCCATCTTTGCCGCAGCATTCTATGCGGTCTTCAATCTTTTCTCCGGCTTCTTCATCCCAAGACCGGTATGTTAAACCTCAAACTCTTCACAGTAGAACCACTTTACATTCATGCATTTTGATACGCGCTTGCAAATTTCAGAAAATTCCCAAGTGGTGGATTTGGTACTACTGGATCTGCCCTGTAGCATGGACAGTTTATGGATTAATCGTGTCACAATATGGAGATGTGGAAGATCCCATTAGAGTACCTGGACTGGCGCAAACACCAACTGTAAAAGCATATATCGAAGATTATTTCGGATATGAACCAGATTTCATGGGACCAGTTGCTGCAGTTTTGGTGGGCTTCACAGTCTTGTTTGCCTTCATGTTTGCGTTCTGCATCAAGACACTCAACTTCCAAACGAGATAGAAGGAACAATTCCTCTTCTAGCTAGTTTGCGTTACCACAGCCAAGATAATCATTATAAATGTATATCCAAAAAATAGAAGCCATATCCAAAATTACAGTATGGTTGCAACTATACACATATATTGAGGCCTGTAATTAGAACATTAAGATGTTATTACCATATAGATGATAATAAGCAGTGAGTTTAGCCTGTCAACAAATGCTGGATGTCATTCATTTTTTAAGAAATTAATGTGCGCTGAGAAATAATCCTAGCGGGAGTGCTTTGAGAAGGATATGGATTTGATCGAACCTATATTACATTTTAGTGATTGCAGGATAAATAAATGAAGTAGAAAAAAAAAAATCTCACCTAAGAATTAATCCAAATCTTGAAAGGTTTTACCCTTAGCTATAGACTAAATAGGGTTTAATAAAAGACAAAGATCGATTTCAATGATATTCCAATAATTAACCTTCGACGGATTGAGATATTATGTTTTAACATTAAAGAATGAGATTATAGTTTTGCAAACAAAAGGTTCTATAAATATTTTTAAAAAAATTAGAGAAAATTTTTGTAAATAATAATCGTCCCGGAAGTTTCATTAATTGGCAATAGACGTAAATGAACACTTGGAAACTTGGAACCTCAATTGATGAATGAAAAAAAAAAAAAAAAACTCCTAAGTTTTTATATTTTAAGACAAATAATCATAATAACCATATCGAAGTTTCGTCAAATAGTGAATAGATCTAATTGAATATTTGGAAGCTCTTCGGACATGATCGATGATTCAAACAAACTTATATAATCTCATTACTTGAAGAAACCATGCAAGATTAATAAGCATTAAGCAACAACTCTATTAATAAGCTGCTTCTGTGAATGAATTGTGATGATTTAAGTTTTGTTTATTGGATTCTTCTTCTAAATCAAATTGGTGTATTTATTGGTGGATTATATTTTTGATGGACTGGAACATAAGGAAAAAATAATAATATCAACAACATTTAAAATTATAGGTCCCAATCATTCTAATCTTATCAACTTAAAAGTTTCAACAGTTTGTTTTATATTTTATCAAAAATACGATTGATTTATTTTGAATTGGTATTGTTTTTTATTTTTGTTTTTATTTTATATTTGTTATAAAATGTGTATGATTGGTTTTTATAGAACATGAAAAACATGTTTGATAGTTTGTTATAAAAATAATATTTAAAATAAATCTAACAAAAATGTGTTGGGTATATTGTTAAGAAAAAATTACAATATATATATACACGCAATCCCATCATTTTTTGTTTTATGCACATTTGTATGGAAACAAAATAACAAGGAAGAACATGTGGCTCGATGATAAGTCCATGATAATTTTAGACAAATAAAATAAAATAAAATCATTTTCCAAAACATAAAAAAAAAGTACCTTTAAAATTTATCTTTTACTCATTTTCGCCCCTTGTGAAAGCTGTCCTCTTTTTCAGTGAACTTAAAAATGAATCTAAAAGGGGTTTGTTTTTGTGATTTAATGACTTGATTGATTTAATTCTAACCGGTCAAATAATTGAGTTGTCTACTTTTTGAATTTAGTGAAATTTTTAGTTATTAAGTCGTTAAGTTATTAAATTTTTAAAATTTTTTATTTAGGTGGCTTTTTTTATTTGTAAAATCTGAATAAACCATAATTAATTTAAATTTTATATAGAATTGAACTTCTAAATCTGGATGATATTTTTTGAATTTCTCAAAATAAATATGATTTTTTTCAATTTAAAGAATATGAAGCCCAATATATTTAAATTTTTTCCCTTATAAAATTTTAATGTTAAATAAATAATAAACATCTTCAAGAATATTAAGATAGTATTTTATTGTGACATAAATTATGTTCTAGTGAATACAATAGTATTTTATCGTAATATAAATCATGCTTGGTGAATACAATCCTTTTAATTTTCTAAATTAGAATATGTTTATCAATTTTATTATAGTTTATTGTAGTTTATGAGATTCCAGATAAAAAATATTCATGAAAAATTGTAAAGGGAAATAATGCAAAATTGAAGACAATAAAGATATGAAAATAATTATAATTATAATTATAATTATATTATCAGAAGTGTTAGAAATAAATAATAATGCGAATAAACTCCCATATAGTTGAATAGCAAAATCAGATGTAAGATAACTTATAAACTCCCATATATACTCCAAAGCCAACAAATACAAAACGAATAAATCAGTCCCTTGATTCCTTTAATTTCTTTCATGTTTGACCATAAAAATAAAAAATGAAGAAACAAAATAATCCATTTGACACAACCATCATTTTCTTTTGTTCTCTCATTTACATGTTTCGCCTTTTATTATTATTATTATTATTATTATTATTATTTGGCCCCCAAAAAAAATCTATTTCAACATGTTTACTATCTACAAAAAAAAAAAAATTATTGCCATTTAATGAAAGTTGATTATTATCTACAATAATCCCACATGTTTTTGGCATGCATTTCACAAATCCACCTTCCCCACGTAGGCAATTTATTTATTATCTGTATAAATTCAAACCAATTCATTCTACATAATTCTAAATCAATCCGATCATATTTTATGTGCGAAAAATTTATAATTTTTTTCCCTCCTCTCAACCAATTAGAATTAACTCTCCTCTCATGCTTCTGAAGAACCTCCTTGACATTACAATATCAAATAATTTGATGCACTTTTTAAAAAGGCAAAATTGATTTCTATTGTATTAGATAAATTTGATGGTTGAAAAATTAATAGACATTAACATTATTGTAACCCTTATTCATTTTTCTATAAACTACAATCAACATTGTAAGTTACAAAAATTAAGAGCTTACTTAATCTAATTCTGCTGGAACATTTTTTTTTCTCTCTTTTTGATCTTCTTGATTTCGTGACATTTCTTAAACTCAACTTATTTATACTTGAGTTTTGATCATTATAGATATATCTATTTATTATTTCAAATTAATTGTACTCATTTTTTTCCAAAAATAAATTTTTTAATCTCTCATTATTTCAACCAAAATTTCATTTTGACAATTGCATATGCAATTTGAGCAGCTCAAATTTTTATATCTCAATTGTTTATGATAATATAAATTATTTATTTACTAAATGATTATCCCCTGAACAGTGAAAACTAATTTTTATATTGAAATTTTAAGATTTACACATTGGTATTTATTTGAACCCAATTGGGCTGAGTCAATATTTATTTATCTTTAATTAATGCTTGATGCACAATAAATGCAATTCAAATTTAAAGGGTATTTTGTAAAAAAAAAATCACATTGGAAAATCAACGCAATCAAGAAAAAAAAAGAGAATATATTAAAACACTAATTTTTCTTTCTAAATTAAATATTGAAAGGAAAGTTTTCTTTTATAGGTAATCTCTCATTATAATTTAACAATGATGTTGACTGCTATTTTTAAACTATTTATTTATTGCTCTAACTTGCAATAATTTTTTATAAGTCATAAAATTAAATTTATTTAACAATATACTTATATAGTTGCATACATAATTTATAACTTAACTGATTTTGCTTTATTTTCAATTGTTATATTTTGGTGATAGTTTTATCTTATTGTAAAATATAGTTTTATCTTATTGTAACTACTGGTGTAATAAATTTGTAACAATTGATTGTGCATCATATTTTGCATCGATTACTAGACAAATTATATAATATCTATTTATAAGTGAGTATTACTCAAATTAATATTATATACTTTAAAATTTTAATTATCATGTTTAAATCATATGATCATTTATGCAATCAAGTGTAAATTATGAAAATTTCACTTTCCAACGTTTGGATAAATGATCATGGAAATCCCTAAATTTTCACTAAGGGATACTAATACCTTTTTTGATACAGTATCTTTTGACTTATTGATTCAAAAAAACCGACTCAAATGTTGAAGAACCAATAGAAATATAATATAAAATATATACATTTTAAAATAATTTCAACATATAAAAATATATTTTAATATTTTACAATCTTATATTATATTAAACTAAATTTTTTAATATACAAAAATTTATAGTAAAATAGTTATTTAAAAATTTAAATAATTTTCAGTACTATAAAATAATTTTAATATAATAATGCATGAAATATATTTTATTAATTATAAAATCCATTTAACCTAAAGATTTAATTATGACAAATACAAGTATATTATTAAAATAAATATCATAATTTATACTTTAAAACTTTTTAATATATTGAAAATATTTTAAATATTATTAATTTACTAGACAAATTAAACTCTTTAAATTATATTTGTATTTATTACGAATTTTGAGGTCTATTTTTTAATTAACAAAGTCAAATTATACTATAGTCAAAATAACACCCTTAATGAAATCATGGGGGATGATCATTTTTCTAGATCTTGAAGTTGTAAGTATTTTTTGGCTAAATTATTTAATTCTAGGTGTTGCACTAAAATTATAATTGTCTAGTTACATCGTTAAATTAATTAATGATACAACACAATGTCAACAACAATTATTGTAATAATATCTAAAAAACTTATGCTTTATATTATTAAAAATTTAACTTTTAAAAAATTGTCCCTTGTTGATTTGTCCGAGCATTTTTCAAGCAAGGTTAAAAAATAAAATTGGATTATATACACTGTAAAAAAAATTAATTAGACTATATATACATAAACATTATCAAAACTTTTATTACCATAAAAAAAGTATCATATAGACTATATATACATCTCATAAAAATATATAATATCATAAAAAATATCAAAGCTGAATTTAGTTCAATCCTAGTCATAATAACTATAATGATAGTTATTAATAGTATGAAAAGATGAAGATACCCCCTGTTGTCTAGTTGTCTAGGGAACATAAAAATCCTCTCATATTTTAAAATAAATCCACACTCCCTACGATTATAATGGTCTAAGTTTTATATATCATTATACTATTCTAAGCATAATCTTGATGTAAGCCATAAAATTTAAGTATTTTTAAAATATAAAATGAAATAACTTATATAGCCTAATGATTAAATAAATTTAATAATAAATTATAAATTATAAAGAAAAATTACTTAACACACACATACACAAGGAGAAATTTATGTGGGTGCTCTAATGGTTATAGGTAACCAAATGTTATTCCAATTGAAATGAATAATTTACAACTGTTAGGAATATTTATGATATTTCCCGTGCATGTAATTTTTCTCTATAATTTATAATTCATTATAAAATAAAATTTGATTATAAGTTGTTTTACTTGATTTGTATTTTTGAAATATTTAAAGTTTGTGGCTAACATTAAGATTAGGATGGAATAGTAAAATGATATATAAAGCAAACCTTGTTATAACTTTATAGGATTTAGATATACCTTGAAATATAAGACGGGTGCTAGAAGGTAATTCACATTTTTTCTTACCATTAACTATAGTACTAGTAATAACACAAGAAGGAATATGTTACATACAATAATTTAATAAATTTATGATAAATTCGTGTGAAGTAATTCGTGTAAGCGGATCTTTGTGAGTATAATCTAAAAGTCAAATATATGGTACATTATACATGCCTTGTATAGAATTTAGATTCATACGATTAATATTTGTCACTAGTACAACTAATATTGAAAATAACAATATTTGATGATTAATTATGATAATTGCTACACGAAATAATTATAATTATTTGAAAACTATCCAAGTTACATGAAAAATAAATAAATAAATATATATATATATATATATATATATATATATTGATTAAAATTTTAGGAGCACCTTTGGTATTAATTGGTACGTGGCGTTGTCTATACCTGGTCGATACAGGAGTCAAGTTCTGCCTTAAGGCCCAAGTTCGGATTTATTTTAACCGAACAATTATCAGCCCGCACGTCCTAGTTTCCAACCGATATACCAATAAAGTTAAAACTTTAAAATTTTAATCAATTTCTTTATACCAGTTTATTTCTCATTCAATTTCTTTATATATATATATATATATATTCTCATTAATACATATTTATTTATCTATATATTTACCCGAACATAAATATTATTCTCATTAATACAAACATTATATACTTTAAAGTAATTTTTCCTACTGTAAGAAAATGCAAACTTTTTATGTTAAGGAGGGTATATGGTAATTGCCACTAATATTTGCCAATTCCAACTTCTAATTCTTTCATTCGACAGTTGATTTCTGCGTAAAATTAGAGATGGCCAATGGGCCGGATGGCACGAGGCATAGCACGACATGGGCATGGCACGGCCACAGTATATGTTCCTCTAATATGGTATGACACGAGCACGTTTCGGTAGAGCATGTGGCATGACAAAGCATACATGTAGACCGAACCAGGCTTCGGATTCTAGATATGTGCGTTGCACCTAATTTTTTTTTGTTAGGCTCAGGCTAGTACACATGCTGTGCCCACTCATACTATGCTGCTGTACATGTGGTGTCATGTTGTCCCATGCCTAAGAAAAAAGAAACATAATGCACTTTTTCTTTAAAAAAAAAAATTAAGAAGGCACATCATTTTTTTAAGCCTATTGGGTGCATATGCCTCTAAATTCAATAGCATCAAAAATTCAAAACTTAAGTGCATATTTAATAATGATAAACTAATAATAGTAAGAGAATTAATATTAATTCAAAGACATAACTTACAGTATTAGAATTCCTTTTTAATATTTAACAGCAATAATAATAAATTTTTTCTTAGGAATTAACTTAATTGTTAATTTAAACTTATATAGAGTCATAGATTATAGTCTACTAGTAGCATCAATGCATATTTATAAAATCATAGTATTTATAATTTTATCTATTAAAATCATGATATCAATTATTCATTAATAAATTGTAAATATAAATCAATTAAAAATTTTTTAATTAAGAATTAAATAAATTTATAAAACTTATACTAATAAAATATATTAAAAGATTCAATTTCACGTAATATGTAAAATCATAAAATTTTAAGTTTTCTTTCATTTAAAAGTGAAAATGTGCTTCTTGCAAGCTTTTTTTATGTGTTATATTTTAGTCAACTTGAATGATGTCGTCTTTTTAAGGTCTACATACTTAAAACTCTAACTTAACATAGTGCGCTGGATATGTCATGTGACGTCATGTCGTTCTAATGTTGTGTCACATGTTACCTAGCCCATTGACCATCTTTATCATAGTGTGACAAACTACTAGTTAATGATCAATATTTCAACTATCATTAAAAATTTTTCTTTTAATATTTGTTATAAAATATGTATGGTTAGTTTTTTTAATGAACATGAAAACATATTTGATCGCTGGTTTTAAAAATAATATTTAAAATAAATATAGTAAAAATGTGTTTGGTATATTGTTGAAAAAAATTACGAAAGAAAATATACATAGTTCCATCATTTTTGTTTTATGCACATTTTATTGAAATAAAAAAAAAACTGAAAACATATAGGCCTATGGTAATTTTAATCAAATAAAATAAAATAAAAAGATATATGGGTTAGATATGTTTTACACTTCTATCAAAAATAATAAATTTTGTTTCCGACCTTTATTCATGCAAAGTAAAAAAATCATTATTTACCAAAAAAGATATACTGAAAAATCACTATTTACCAAAAATGCTACCTTTATTCATTTTAGTAAAAAAAATCCAATGCAATTTGGCCAAAATGAAGAACTAAATACATTGATTTATAGCCACGAGTCTTCATTTTTTGGATTCCAGTATTCAAATTATCATAAAAAGTCCAAGTCAAGCCAAGTTACCAAAGAGTCTACTTTTAAATTTTTAAGTCAGTTTTTGTAGCTCAACCAATTTATTTGTGCTAAGCTGTGACTTTCGTGGAAAAACAATTGAGAATTTTGTTAGTTGTTGAAGGGATGGAGTCAAGACCATACAATAGATAATACTCAAATTTGTATGTTACAATGTAGAATGAATTTGAAAAATAATGATCATAAGTTTTGATTTTCTTTCTTTCTCTTTATCTTTCTTTATGATGTACTACTTCGAGTTGCAATAGCCATGGATATCTCAATGTAATTGATGAGCCTAATGGTCAATCTCTAATCATTAGGAATTACTATCAACATATCTCTACTCCACTTATGTATCTATGATGTCCATATATTGAACTGATCTTCTTTTCATTTACTAGAAGAAATTAGGAGGTCTTATCACTAAGTTATCTAACTACCTTAATTTTTTTTTTCCCTTTGTAGTGTTGTTTTCCATTTGCTAAAAACCTTATAAATGACACAATACATGGCAATAAATAGGTTTAAACATGTGACTTGAACGAACTTTTAATATTAATCTTTTGTTTTCCTAGTGAAACCTCTGTCACTTAATTTTTAATTTTTTGGGATTATATTAGCCAATGAATTAGTTGTTGCTTTGTTTTTTTCAGTACCTTTAGTGATTCTTATGCGTCTTATGTTCCTTCAATTTTCTAAACATCTTAATTTTGTAAAGTAAATAAATAAAATAGAGCTGGATAGATTGAATATTGTAAATTTATTCTTCTTTTCACAATATTTACCTACGCATCATTTGTACATATGTGACAAAAAAAAATTAACACACCTACTGATTTCTTCTACATATCATTTGTACATTCAAGGCATAATCTTTGAAAAAAATGTAATTTTTAATAACCTAGTGCATCATGAACAGTTAACAAGCACTGAGTAGTTTTTCTTTAATGTAATTGTTTGCAAATTGATTGCAAGTACGTGTGTGATAATGGCACAAATTGAAAGTTCAAATTGAGGATCCGGAATTATCCCACCACGTGCAGTTCGAACATCCTAAGTTGGGCCTTCAAGTTGGGCTCGGGTTTGGCATTTACCAATTAGGCATGCGCCAGACACACGTGACACGTCATGTTCATTAACTGATATGCAAAGGAAACGTACAAGCATCAATGCTGAGTAATGCGCGGGGCCAAGTTGCGGCAACTCGAGGTACAATCAGACAAGCATCCTGAGATTTATCTCAAATAAAATATTGTGCAAATAATAATAATAATAATGGGAAAAAAAAAAAACGGCTAGTTTCGGCTTTTGTGCGTGAATTCACTCACTCGCCCAGTCAATCATTCGACGTCGTGTCCTAGCATCCGCGGAGCGCCAGGATACACGTGTCGCTTAGATCAAAAGTCTGCAAAAATATACTAACAATTTATATTATTCACATAATTTTAAATTAATCATAAATTACAATAATTATAATTTAACAATTTTTTATATATTAATATATTAAATATATTTACTATACTAACCCTACAAAAGTTACAAATTTTTTTCACCAACTAAATTTGTGTTCGTGAGTCGTGTTGTGTGTATATTTGTTTCATTTAAAAAAAAAAAAAGAATGGGAAAAAGCCTCCACCAGATACACCCGCGTCATTTGCTCTTCGAAAAGAAAAATTTATTATCGTTTTCAACGTCTGGCTTTTGTGGCCTCCAATGTGGTTTGGACCAAAACAAAGAATCCTAAATTGATTTGTGGCCGCAAGTATCCGCTTTCTGGAGGATCCCAGCGTTCAAATAATCAGAAGAAAAAGTCCAAGTCAAGCGGCCGAGTCAGCAAAGAGTATGCTTTGAAGTCACAATTTTGTGGCTCAACTAACTTGTTTTGCGTTCAATAGCTGCATAATTTGGTTAGAAGATTAAATGCAAGTCCTCACCAAACAAATTTTTTTTCGCATGCAGAGTTGCAAGCAGTGCAAAATAAAAAAATAAAATGGCAAGAAACCGTCGAATCTTAACTATTGTTTAATTTTCAGGTACGCCCCGCCCCGTAAACATGTTAAAACGAATAAAATTTTTTACTAATATGAATTACATATTATGTAAATTATTTTTAACATCAACCCCATATTGTTAAAGCAAAACGCACATTAAAGCACTATCTTTCCCTATATTGTATAGAGAGTCTAATTGAATGATTACATGTAAGATGGATTATAAACTCCCATGTACTCCAAATCCAACAAATATAAAAACAATTAAACATACCCCTTGGTTGCTTTAACTTCTTTCGTGTTTGACCATAAAAAATAAAAAAATAAAAAACGAAGAAACAAAATAATCCATTTGGCACGGCCATTGATTTCTTCTACGAATGCATGATGCGTGTATCATTTGAGTCAAAGGAATGTGATTTTAAATAAGCTATTGCTAATACATTAATTGCAATTGACAAGCAAAAAGTGGTTTGGTCATTTACGGGTAAATTGTTTGCAAAATGAGTGTTAAGAAGACTAATGCTGCCCAGGTGCATGTATTGATATTTACCTAGTCAGATCAATTTTTTTTTTTTTTGACTTTTTATAAAACAAACAGATCCTTATGAGAACGTTCGATCGCAAACGCCTACAAGTTGAAAATCAAATTGGGGTTCCGAAATTATTCCCGTTCATTTCTTTTGTTGGAAACAATTAATCGGGTTACAACATTAACGCACATCCTTTTCATGACGAAAAGACAGAAAATTAAAGTGAGATTATTAAATTAATGGTTACCAGCATTTTTAAGGCTGGCGGCACTTTTATTTATTTTAATTTATTATTTTTTGGCCCCCCCCCCCCAAAAAAAAAATAATAATCTATGTTCAACTAACATGGTTGTAACAATCCCACGTGCTTTCGTCGTGCATTTCACCTGACTCCACCTGGGCAATTCATTTATTGTCTTTATAAATTTAAGCCGATTCATGCATAATTCTAAATGAATTGGATCGGATTTTACGTGGGAAAAATTTCTAATTTTTTTTCTCCTCAAAATTAATTAAGAATTAACCCTCCTCTCTCTCATATTCACCAAAAGAGCCTCCTCGATGTTACAATATTAAATAATTCAATGCATTCTCTAAAAAGCAAAATTGGTTTTTATGTTTTAAGAACCAAAATGAGCTTTAGTAGATTTTAATACATCAAGAGAAAATTAATAATTAATTTCTATCAATTAGAAGAGAGGTTTTGATTTTTTTTTTTTACATTTACCTATTTATATCTTATATTTTAATAATCTATGTAATTTTTTTATTAATAATACTAATACTCAGACCACAACTCATATTATATGATAATATAATTAATATTTACAAATCAAATTATTACTAAAATTTAAAATTAATTATATAAACAATTATCTAGATTTTTAATCTCATTAAATATTTATTTCACTCATATTTAATAAAAAAATATTATTTTTATTTAATTATATATTATAACTAAAGAAAAAAATTACTCTTATAACGTGTTTGTTCGAATTAATGTATTTGTAGAAATTTGAACTGTTATATCCAATTAGGGCAGCAGCCCTAACCCTATCCATATGGGCAAAGGCCTCCCCCTAATAATCTATGTAATTAGCTCAATTGATAAATTTTTTTTTTTTTTTTGAGTTTTGCTATTGCTATTGTATTCATCAATTTTTGAGATAGCACCAATAATGATCAATGGAGGTAGGGCAGCCCTTTTATGACAAAATGACAGGAGCGGCAGCGACAGCAAGTGGTTGTCGTGTTACTGTTCGCGGTAGTTGGCTGGTGCCTGGTTATTCTTATGCTTATGTTCGTGCTTGCGCTTGTGGTGGCATCAAATTCCAAATGGAAGTGGAGCACTCCACAAGATGTATATCCCTTTTTTTCATCTATACCCCACGTTTATTTCCAAGTAAATAATAAAAATAATAAATAATACGTCTTGTTATTTGTTTAGGTTATAAGAAGTTGATTATTAAATGAGTTGGTGTTGTCTCTAGGACGTCTCGCCGTTACCTTTTAGGATAAAAAAATAAAAATAAAATTAATTTTTGTCATAAAAATGAAAAAGAAAATAAGACAACCTCTAATTAAAAAAAAAATAGAATTATTCTAACTTCCAAAGTTATTGGACAAACTTCTTGTCATTAGCTTCAGTAGTACAAATTAAAAAGGTCGCATTCGGAGGAACAGGCAGCCATTAAATCTCTTGATGGAGAATTTTATGTTAAAAATTTGCAATCAAGACAATTCCCAATGTCAATCTCAAGAAATTAACCCTAATGAATACAGCAAAAAAAAAAAAAAATCTCCAAAAAATTTAAAATGTGCTTTATTCTCTCCTTTTCCTCATCTAACCTTTGGATCCCAAGGGCACATCATGCTTGTCCCCATTGATACGTGTCCTCGTCTTCACCGATCAGGGTTCGCGGCCAAATTCAGAGCTATAAACAGTAAACCCACTGAACTGGGCCGCACCGACGGCGATCGGGTGGTTGAGTTTACACATGTTCATAAAGGGACCCCGCTTTTGCATGATGTAATCGGCCCCAAAAAAAAAAAAAAAATCAAGATCCGTCACAGCCATGATTAGAAAACAACACGACACGGTACCCACTCAGTGATTCACAGCTTGTTTATTAGCGAAACCGCGGCGGTGCTAGCAGTCCCAAGATTGTTAAATATTAAAATTATTTATGAGTTCGTTGTAAAATTGTGCAACTCTTCTATTAAGAAAAATATTAAATACCAGCCAAACTCTTTACTAAAAATATATAAAATTTCAAGCACGTAACTCGCATCAGAATATCCATTTCGCGTCGTTTTCGAAATTTACTATATTCTTGAATAATGCGTGGGTTGTGCATCAAATTTTATTTTTACAATTTGTGATTTAAATTTAAAAGTATGTGGCATGGGGTTAAGCATTGCCAAGATGCTAATCACACTTGCAAGGTCGAATGGCTAAGAATATCTTCTCAAAATAAACGTGATTAATCAAAACCGACGGTTGTGGGACCCACAGATCGCCAAACTAGAAAGGTTTATAGGAGGCTGGGCAGTTGTCACTTTAGACAGAGGAAAGAGGGGAAGGGAGTTAAAAAAAAAAAAAGGCAAATAGCATCCCGGTACCCTCTTATTTGATAGAATAACTACTGAATCCCAATAAGCTTAGAAATTTCAAACATTGTTCGTAAATCATATGTCAGGCCTGTGATAGTTAAATATGAATGGAGTTAAAGGGTAAGAACGAGAACATAAATTCAACGCTTAACAACAGAAATTGGTGTGAGCAGCCATCTATAGCCTAATGAAAAATTGATTTTTTTTTTAAAATTAATCAATAAACTCACCTTGGAATAAAATTCTCTCATGACAGTTTAAATTTTATTACTTAGGCATTTACTTTTAAGTTTAATTTTCTAACCTAAGTAATTTTAACAATGTAGTACCTTGTGATTTTAAACTTTTGATCTCAAATCTATTTAAAATATTACAATTGACACATCGTTAAATGAAATAGTATTAAATTCACATGTAAGATTCATTAGACTCGAAAAAGATGTGACCTTAAATCAGTCTTTCATATGAGAGAAAGAATGCCAGATATTAATATTAAAAAGTCCTTCTTGATTAAAATATAAATTTTTAAAACATTTAAATAAATAACAACAAAAGCTCACACTTTACAAAAATTTCAATAATCATAATAAAAGGATAATAGCTAGCAATTTTACTGTTAGAATTACAAAAAATACATATAGAGAGAGAGAGAGATTCAAAATATTTTAAGAAAAATGGTATAGATTAAATATTTTCAAATGCAACATTCCTCTCAAATTTGTATTTTCTAAACATACTATACATATTTTAACTAACATATACTTTTGAATTTGTATGATTACCCCATCATACTTGGAAACTTATTAGGGTTATGGTCTACGTTATGCATGAAACTTGCTCTAAACCAAAATAATAATAATAATAATAGAAAAATAATGCGGTTGGCAGGAGTAAAAAAGCAATTACAGCAAGGTGAAAAGGTCCAATGGAGTAAAAATGAAATTATAGAAAAGTATGAGGCTCTTGCTATAATTATTATGTTAAGGAAAATTAAAAAAGAAATAAAAACCAGGCACGTTTAAAGCTACTTCTTCGACATTTCTTCTGGTCTCTTCTTTCTCTTTCTCTGATTTTCTCTCCGTGTGCGGAAGAAACCAAACAGAAGAGAGAGAAAAAGGGAAAGAGGGAAGAAGGGGAGAGAGACAGAAAGCAAAGCTTTAAGACTTCAAAGCTCTGATAAGAAGACCCGAAAGACTCTCCCTTCTCTTCTCATTTCCTCTGCCATTTTTTTTTTCATTTTTTACTTCTCCACTCATTTTTAATCAGCGGAAGACTCTCTCTTCACACATTTCTTTCGCCATGTTTTCGTTAAACAGAAGCGCTTTTCTGGTAATATAAATCTTGCCCATTTCTCTTTTTTTTTTAATATCATTATCTTTTTCATTCCAAAAATTAATTTTTTCTTCTATTTTGAATTCTTTCTGATTGAAAATTTATCTTTTTAATCATTTTTTTTCTTTTTCTTTCTTTGGGTGAATTTTCATTTGATTAGTGTTTATGCCTAATCAGTTTTGAGGTCATTATTCTCTGTTCCTGCATAATATTTTCATCTTCTCTGACATTCTTGAAATTTCAAGTTTTTTTTTTAATCTTTTCTAGTCCATTTTAGCTGATTTGTACATCTGAGTATAAACAAACTCAAAATTCACATTTACTTCCTGAGAAAAAAAAAATCTTTGTTCATGTATAGTTCTGTTCATAGTAGCTCTTAATCGCAAGCAAAATTTCAATTTTAGCTTAACCCAAAAAAAAATGGTATAAGAAAATCCGTATTTGGGTTATTTTTTTCCCTAAGCATCCACATTCAAAAAATTTAAAAGTTTTTAAAATTTTTAGCTCCTTCTTGATATTTCATATGAAGATATTAATTTTTTTTTTTTTGTGGGTGTTGATCAGAGTAATCCTGCGAGCATATCAGGCTCGTTCCCTGATAAGCAGAGAAGAATACTGCCTACAAGAGTGGTGGTTGCGGGCTCGTCTAACAGAGATAAGAGTAACGGCAGTCTCCTAATGGCAACCGATGAAAGCACAGCTACATTAAAAGAAATGAGAGATGGCTATGCCGAAGTTGTGGACCCCAAGTCCGGCGTCAGCGGTGGGGTCCGAGACGTTTATGGTGAGGATACCGCCACCGAAGACCAGCCTGTCACCCCTTGGTCTGTCTCAGTTGCTAGGTAATTATCTCACCGTTCATTAATGATCAGGAATTTGTTCGTTTGTGTGAGATTAAATTGAATTTAGAGTTATTTATATACACGTTTGATATTTCGTGTGTTGCTTGATGGAGTTAATTCTGTTGTGATTCATTTGTAAAGTCATGTAATGTTACACTCAAATGCATATGCTTTTGCGTAGTGTTATTTAGTTAAAGAGAGAGTAAAACTTTTTTGGTTAAACGGCTCGATGACTTTTTTCATGGGAATCATGCCATCAATCCCACCATTGGGTCAACTCCAATTTCAATTAATGCAAATTATGTCATGTAAACAAGTTTCTTTTTCATTTTAACACAATTTCAATTGGATTGCCCAACGTGATGGGTGCCATGATTTTGATAAGAGTAATGAAATTCCAATGGTTTGATTTTGTGATTTAATGACAATTGGTGGAAATTTTCTCGACTTAAATCGCCAGATGAGTACTTCAAGAATATGATTAATTATCTGGACCTTCGAGATTACTATTTTTGACATCTCTCATTATTCTTGGAGGTAGGTATGGTTCATTTCCAGCTGTGACCGGTAATGATGTAGATGTAATGTGCTATTGTTGATGCGATAACTCCATACGAAGGGTTTCTTACATTATTTTTAATTTGCTATTGAAGAATGATATGTAATTTTACCTTCATTTAATATTTTTTTTAAAATTGTTTTCCTCTGTGTTAGTGGGTATTCGTTGTTGAGAGATCCACACCACAACAAAGGGCTTGCCTTCTCTGAAAAAGAAAGGGATTCACATTACTTGCGTGGTCTTCTCCCCCCTACAGTTATATCCCAAGAACTCCAGGTTACCTATCCAGCATTTACTTACTTTTCTTTTTTCTTTTTCCATAGTTAATCTTTATTCCCATTTTCTGTTTTGCTGGACCTGTGTGATATTTGATTAACCTTGCTGCTTCCCTTGCCAGGTGAAGAAAATGTTGCATAATATTCGGCAGTACCAAGTTCCACTCCAGAAGTACATGGCCATGATGGATCTTCAGGTACCATTCTGACAATTCTTTCTGATGTTGATCTCATCCAGTCAAAATCTTAGAAAGTTTCTAATATAATTGGTTCTTTTTGGATCACAGGAGAGAAATCAGAGACTGTTCTATAAGCTTCTTATTGATAATGTTGAGGAGTTACTCCCGATTGTCTATACTCCAACTGTTGGAGAAGCTTGCCAGAAGTACGGGAGCATCTATAGTCGTCCCCAGGGTGTTTTTATCAGTTTGAAGGATAAGTATGTTTTTTGGCATTAAATTGTAGTTCCCCTTCTTTTTTATTTGCTTGTAGCTTTGATGTAATGCTTGTTTGATTCTTGTGTTCATACTGATAAGCATCTCTTCGCAGGGGCAAGGTTCTTGAGGTACTGAGGAACTGGCCTGAGAAGAATATTCAAGTCATTGTTGTCACTGATGGGGAGCGAATTCTAGGACTAGGAGATCTTGGCTGTCATGGAATGGGAATACCTGTTGGCAAGCTTTCTTTATACACAGCACTTGGAGGAATTCGTCCTTCCGCTGTAAGTATCACATGATAGCAATTAATGTTTTAGGTCAAAACCCACGTCTCTCGTTCAATATTTCTATCTGTTCAATGAAGTTACTGCTTCACTAAATTGACAACCTATTTCAACTCTCTTACACTAGCTATCTATAGAACTTTACATTCTTAAAAGTATCTCACTTGGAGAGTGATTCCACCATATATAGTTGCTATCATGAATAAGTTACTGATGTTTTGTAATTCACATGGTTGCTGTTGTTTTGCTTTCTTGGTACAACTAATAAAGGTGTTACCATTGCTGCCGGTTGTTTCAGTGCTTGCCGGTAACCATTGATGTGGGGACAAACAATGAGAAGTTGTTGGATGATGAGTTCTACATTGGGCTCAGGCAAAAGAGGGCTATTGGACAGGTTCTTTATTTTTTTTTTTTTGGGAAATTCACTGATCTTTTATTATTCATTTGAGTTGAGTTCATTTATAGGAACTTTCTACCTTTAGTTCTGCTTAACTGATTATCTCTTCCTTGTGCTAGGAATATGCTGAACTGCTACATGAATTCATGACAGCTGTGAAGCAGATTTATGGGGAGAGAATTCTCATTCAGGTATTTTAGTATGGGCTAAAGACAGATTAAGCATTTTAAACTTAAGACTTTTCCTCCATATCATCTAAACCTGGTTGTTGTGTTTTGCAGTTTGAAGACTTTGCAAACCACAATGCTTTTGATCTGCTTGAAAAATATGGCACTACCCATCTTGTTTTCAACGATGATATTCAGGTCATTAATTTTTTTCCAGTTGTGATATTTGGGATTACTGATGAATTGATCTCTGAAATTAGTTTAATTTTTCAGGGGACAGCATCTGTGGTCCTTGCAGGTCTTATTTCGGCGATGAAATTTCTTGGAGGAAGCTTAGCTGACCAAACATTTTTATTCCTTGGTGCAGGGGAGGTGAGTTCGCATTTTTCCTATGCAGATGCCTTTAATCTGCTTTTTGATTATTTTTCCAACTTGCTCTATAAAGGGGAAACCCTAAACAGGTTCTGGGGTTTGTAGACGATGAATAGGAACGTGGGAGGGAAATGAATAAATTCATGTGTTTCAAACTTATGAATTATATGCTTTCGTACAAATGACTGCTCATTCTGTATCAGGGCCTTCTGTTGAAGCCCTTTTGACTTATACATACAACTGCTTTCTTGCTGCATCTCACTTCCATTGTTTGGAAAAAAACAGGCTGGCACTGGAATAGCAGAACTTATAGCTCTTGAGATATCTAAACAGGTTTGTGACCTATTAGCATAAAATTCTTCTACATATTTTATCTTGGATTTTGATGGAAACCATGTAAAAGAAATCTAAAGGCAAGTAATACGTTATTCTCTGTGTAGACAAATATGCCACTAGAAGAAAGCCGCAAGAAGATTTGGCTTGTGGACTCAAAGGTAGATAATTTGATCTTGTTTCTTGCATTGTGAAGTAGTTAGTTGATTCTGTGTCCCTGTTTGTTTTCTGCCTAGTCATTAGGCTTTTGTGGGCTTCTTTTTTTTATTTCACCCCCACACTAATCCCCCAACTGTTGCAGGGATTGATTGTCAGTTCCCGTTTAGAATCTCTCCAACATTTCAAAAAGCCGTGGGCTCATGAACATGAACCTGTTAAGGAGCTAGTAGATGCCGTTAATGTGTGGACTCTCTCTCTCTCTCTCTCTCTCTCTTTCCATATATATATATATATATATATATCACCTGATTTTTTATCTTACTATATGGACTTTCTTTTGTATTTTGTCAGGAAATCAAGCCAACAATTCTGATTGGAACATCAGGACAAGGTCGAACATTTACTAAAGAAGTTGTTCAGACTATGGCCTCCTTGAATGAGGTATGTTGTAAGAATTTTTTTTTTTAATTGAAAAGGGGAAAAAAAATGCATTTGCTAATGAAGAAGCTAACTCAAGTTTCTTGTGTATGACTGCCTGCAGAAACCCATTATTTTTTCTCTTTCCAACCCAACTTCACAATCTGAATGCACTGCCGAAGAAGCTTATACGTGGAGCCAGGTAATCCACAGCATATATCTTGTCATCAGTGGCATCATGTCTGCACCCCAGTTTGTTCATTTCACGATGTTTTTGTTCTACATAGTATAAAAATAATCCTTCACTTCTCTTTTTCTTTTGTTACTTGCAGGGCCGAGCCATTTTTGCAAGTGGGAGTCCATTTGACCCTTTCAAATATGGGGACAATGTTTTTGTGCCTGGCCAGGTCTGACCTTTACAATTTAAAAAGCATGCCTACGTCTAAATACACGAGTCGTCTAGGACTGAACTTATTTTTATCTTTATTTAACCTTTTATTTGTTTTTGGTTATTCAGGCCAATAATGCATACATTTTCCCTGGACTTGGTTTGGGGTTGATAATGTCTGGTGCAATCCGTGTTCACGATGATATGCTTCTGGCAGCAGGTGAGTCCACCTTATTTTGAATAATTGAGATTTCACCTGAAGTTGCTGGATGTAATGGGTGAGGAAATTTACTGTAGACAAAATTAATGCTGATAGACTAACCACCAAAATTCTTCCCCGCTTTTCATAGAAGTTCTGTTTTTGGTTTTCCTATATTATCATGATAACCAGACTAATCTGCTAGAGGAAACTTAATTAAATCTTAGCAATTGGTGGGATAGAACTTTCTCTATTAATCGATATGTTTTGCTCCTCTCTCTCTCTCTCTCTCTCTCTCTCTCTCTCTCTCTCTCTCTCTCTCTCTCTCTCGTGTTCAATAGGATTGAAATTTAATTTTCATTTTGATAGTACGACAAAATCAGCTTAACTTTTCCAAGCTGCGTCCTGATAAATTGGTAGATAGTAGTAGAACCTCTTTTGAGATGTTTTACCAATAATTATTGTGCCATGAAAAACTTTCTGACATGTTTCACCAAAGGATGTTGTTCTTAGTAAAATGGTCCTTTATGAGTTTGAATATCACTCAAGGAAAACATATCCCCGGAATTTAAGTGATGACTCATTTACATTTTCTTGGTACAGCGGAAGCATTGGCTGGACAAGTAACGCAGGAAAACTTTGACAAGGGACTCCTCTACCCACCATTTAAGAGCATCAGAAAGATTTCAGCTCATATTGCTGCAGAGGTAGCTGCAAAGTCATATGAACTTGGTGAGTTCCCCCTTCTAATGATTCGGCTACCTATTTTACGATATCATCATTTCATCATTGTTGTAGGCAACTAGTACCATGCTTATGATTCTGCAATTGGGTTTCTAGGTTTGGCGACTCGCCTCCCTCCGCCAAAGGACCTGGTGAAGTATGCTGAGAGCTGCATGTACAGCCCTGCTTATCGAACCTACCGGTGAAATATGAGGAATTCGATACAATTGCTGTTTTGGAGTTAATGTTACTCATAATACTAGCCTGTTCTTTTATTTTTTTACCTTGGGCTCCGCTTTTTTAAAAAATTGTACTCTCTCTTCCTCCTTTCTTCTGTGAAGTCACATAAGTTACCCGGTGGTTAAGGAGCAGAATGGTGGGTAATGGTAGTTGCATCTAGCAAGTCAAAAATATAGCATGAAAATTGATGTTATTGTGGACTTGGAAATGTTACATGGAATGAAATTTAGGCTAACAAGCCATCTCGTTTCTGTGACTCTCAATTGCATTTTTCTGGATTTGGGATTTTTGAAGACTCTCGTAAGTAACTTATCTCCAACGGTGAAATAGGAAATCAAACTCAAAGCACAATTGCTTTGTTTTGCTTTAATATTCCATAAAATTAAATCTCTCCCTAGTCCTGGCGTGAGCAGGATCTTTTACTAATCGAAACAACCGGTGCCCACAATTTCATATTTTCATGCGGTTGCAATTGCTGGCGGCATATAACGTAGAAGCATTTCGCAAAAAGTGAATGGGAGGAATGATTAAAATTTCATCATGGCAACAATTCACCATATTAACTATTATTAATGAATGATTTTTTTTTTTCAATTTACTTCTAAGACTATCTAAGTAACGAACCTTCTTCGTGGACGACGTGTCTTGAGGACAGCTTTGGTGAAAGTTTTCAACATACTTTAAACCGAATATCTTTAAAGGCATTAGTGTCAAATCTACAAGTAATAGAAAAATTTAATTCAAAAATGAGGTTTTCGAACGGAGTCAATTAAGTATCACGTCATTTTCTTTTTCTTGAGAATAGTATCGCGTCATTTTCTAAACCTTCTTTACCCAACCTTTTTTGACTCCGCAAAAGAGTCTTAGAAGAAGAGGTCAATTACTTGGTCTGCAAAAACTCTTCGATGGCATTGCATTGCTTCTTCCTTTTCTTTGCCCTTCAATCATTTTCGTGGTCAGAAGAAACTTGCAACTTGGATTTAACCTAAAGAAAACACAATACCAAATTCGTGTTTAAAAAAATTGCAAATTGGGATCATTAGCAAAAAGACATAAATCTTTGCACTTAATTGTGGGCGGGTTTTGCTTTACGCTTTCACTCGTGGATAAAGAACAGTAGCAGACCGCCAGACCCAATAATTGCGAGAGCAGCTCATCTTTCTTTGCTACTTGAATGACAATGACCGAATGGTATGTTAATTGGTTTAGTCTTTCTTCGACACTGAAGATGCAAAACTTGTTTAATCTGAAACATAGGAACTCCAAATGTGACACATGAAAAATAAATGCAACTTTGGTGCGCTAATAACTCTTTTTTTTTTTTTTCTTGGTTTCCGGAAGTTTGCAGAAAGGTTTTGAAATCAATTCATTTATTCCTGCCCCCATATAAAATTAATTAATTAGATGGTCATTCTTTTGCCTCTCGAATTGCAAAGAATGTCTCACATCTACCTGATTTGGGCATGAAACATTATCCTAGATGTTGTAGGCTATCAAAATATAGTAGGTGAAAGATTTCTTCTATAGTTCCACTCAAGTCTCCTGGTGGTGGTCCTCACACCCCCCCCCCCCCCGGGTCCAAGAAAAAAGAAAAAGAAAAAAAGAGAATGTTTGTTTAAATTCACATTGTTTTTTCCATAAGAAATCCACAAGAAAATCTAATACAAAAATCCGTAGTTAAATCCCAATAGAGCCCACCATGGAAACCCACGGGAAATCACAATAAGTAGACTCCCAAACTCAAAAATCTTCCATCTTAAGACTAAATAGACTGAGACACCAACTAATTCAATCAAATGATTGTTTATATTTATATTTTTGCACAAATCAATGCAGGGAAGTTTGCTCACACTGTTAATATTTTTTAATATTATGTAGTATATGACTCAATATTTAAGCCCACAAAAAATGTTTAATAAAGCCTAATATGAAGCCTTCAGTTAAATCACAAATAGTCATTATAAAGCCCTATAATGATAGGCCTTTGGTTTAGTGTGAGAGTCCTCGCACTTACAATATTGAGTGTAAGAATTTGAGATTTTATAAAAAAAATTAAAAAAATTAGTTTTAGTTCTTCTTTAATTATCTAATAATTGAGTTAAAATAATCTCTTTCTCACGAAATATGAGTGCTGTAAGCATTACTCGAATATTAGAGAATTTTTATAAATTATCTAATAATTGAGTTGAGACAATCTCTTTCTCACGAAATGTGAATACAGCAAATACTATTCAAATATTAGATGTGTTTCAGTAGATCAATTTATGATAGTGGTCTCAATTATATAGTTTGATGTAATGTAACTAATAATTTCAGCATAAAAGAATTTAAAAAAAAAGCCCAACACAGAAAATAAAAAAATTAATTAATTTTTTTTACCACCTTTTAATTAGTCTTTTTATGTTATATCAATTCCTATATATTTACTTATACAAAATTCTTTGTACTTTTCTCATTATTGTAAATTTTAAACACAATAAAATATGTTTTTTCTTTTTCTTTTAATTTACATGCGAATGTGATCTACATCCTTGCCAAACTAATCAAAACAAACTTACTCACAATACAAACCCATCAAATTTTTTTCAAGTTGAGCTTTGTTTAATAAAGCATTTTGTATGAAAATTTCCTTCTGATTCATTAAAAAAAAAAAAAAAACCCCCCGGTTTAAATGCCAACCTCCTGATAAGAAGACTACATGAATACAAATGCTCTGTCCTGGCCCGGCCCCAACTATAGAAGAAAGAATGTCCCATTTTCCAAATCCACTTTCTCCTCGTTATTAAAAAAAGAAAAAATCAACTTTATTAAACGCCCGCCAATAATTTATGTGTATATTATTTGGCCAAATTGTTTCAGAAGCAGCAAATGTGTTCGCTCTCTGAGATCTTGATTTGATTAATTTTTATCTTACGATAAACTATTTTTCCTTTTCTTCTTTTATCATAGATTCCCGGAAATTCACTCGTAGAATAACTTTTTTTTTTTTTGGCCTCACTTTCATTGAAAACTGAAAAGATTGAAGAAAACGAAATGTTATCCTTTCCTAGATAATTAAATTAAATTAAACAAAAGTCTGCCAAATCCTTGACTTTAGCTTTGCTTTTGCTTCGTCCATTAAATAATAATTATTATTATTACAAAAGCTGCTGTTGCCACGTGGCTCCGCATTCACCTGTCTCCCCCAATCAACTTTTGATCTTTGTCTTAAGATCTCAGGGTCATGTTTATACGATTATCTCGAGATTATTATTATTTATCGTTTTACACTGTTATAATAATAGTAATGATAATAATAATAATAATAATATCTTCTCGCAGGAACAATGAATTTGGTCAATAAAATCATCCGGTTGCGGCTTTTGGATCTCGGGACTTTCATCTTTTTTTTATTTTTTTTCTAATTTTTTAAATTTCAGATTGAGATTAGAATCCTCTTAATTAATACAGTAATCAATACTATATATATATATATATATATTTTTTTTTTTTTAATTGTGCATGAGGCGACCATTTTTTGGGTAACTTATTATCGTAACGTCTCTCGACGTGTATTTTTAGAGCGGAGTGCATGCTCTAACTAAGGAATATAAATATTAAGCGCAAACAATACGTTATGTAATCAAATTATATATCTGAATTTCGATCTAAGAACGATACACGGGACACGAACCATCTCTCATTTTACTATCATAGAAATATTCGAAAATGGGATAAGTCAAACGAAGATGATGAGGTCGTCTTAAGTGAAATAAATATTAAGGATAATATAGAATAAATGATTGTTGCTATCATCCTCAGGGATAAGGTTAAAACTAGTAACTTATGAATGAGAATCCAACTTTTTTACGTATTATAATGATGATATCTTTTGTTACAAGTTGACGATGGATGTGCCCAACAACTTTAATTAAAATATACAAAATTTGAAACGTCTTGAGCGATCGGCAGCGCCGCATGAGTGTTTATTTAACATTATTGGATGGTTCAAAGAGTAACGAGATATCATCGGTTAACAGCAATCAAATTATTGGGTAAGATACCCTTAGGTAATGCAGTCACCAGCCGAAAGCGACCGCGCTCGCCGAGAATTTTATCAGCATTTTCCACTCCGTGTTCTCGTTTAAATAAGAATAAGGATTTGCTTAAAATTCAAGGAAAGCAAGACCCATTGACTGGCTACTGCTGCCCGTACACGTGTACCCTAATCCACCGGCAAACACCTTATCCGCTACCCCACGGAGTATTATCGTCGGTCCAAGCGCTTCCACGTGGCGTCATGGGATTGGTCAAGCGCATCATCCACCAGCCTTCCGAGAGTTTTGTTTGATTTGAAACACCTCCGCGTGGCAACCCTCTTCATGGCGAGGCTCATTAAGCACGTCGTCCGAAAGGGCAGTTTGGTCATAAAAATAGAACACGTTGCAGCGTTTCGGACAGGAACTGAGAACCGAGAAGTCTTAAAAGTCCTCCAAAGTTTTCGTACGATTTGGATAATGTTTGGGTGTCGGGATGAATTGCTGACCGTTCGTTTCACTTATATTAGTACGCCAATACAAGGATCTTTCAGGTTTTGTACTCCTCGATCGGGATTGTTTCCCAACTTTAGCACTAATAACGTTTTCTTTTTTTTCTTCTTTCTCTTTTTAAGGTCAATTTAATGAACCTCTCCAATTCTTTTTTTGAATTCATATTCCTATATTTTTCAAACTGGCTAAATTAAAAATAGATCTATTATAGACTTGCAAATTTGGGTAAAATACATTTTTTTCCTTTTTTTTGGGGTCCATTTAATGAGCCGTCTCTATTTTGTATCCTAAATAAGAAAAAAATCGTTAATTGAATAAGTACATAGTAATGGCCGATAAAGCAATTTGAAAATGTGTTTGAGAAATGATAATATAAAAATGTAACCATTTGATTTTCAGTTTCTTGTTGCGAGCCATTGTCAATGGTTTTTTTTCCTTTTTCTAATTTTTTGTCTCATATTGACCAAAGATTTGAGGAGTCAATGCATAACAATATTTGTTTAATGAAATGTCATATCGACTTAAAGTCAATTTTTTTTTTCCCTAAACCAAACGCCCATCCACGTCTATATTTTTTCAAATAGACGGTATTGAAGATATTTATTATTATTATTATGTAGATTGTGTTGTCGTATATACACTAAAGATAAAATATACATATTTACGAGCATAAAAATAATTTCAATAGGAAATTACATTTTAAATATATTTATAATCAGCCATTTTTTATTTATTTAAGGGTATTTAAATATTTAGATAGCTACCGATATCTTCTTATTGAAAATTGATTATCTTTTATTTTCTTATCTATTTTAGTAAAGTCATAATAAAAATTCCAATCACCTTCCTAAAAAAAAAAATCTTTAAAACATTATAACCTATATCTAATTTAGCTTTATTTTTTTGGGTTATCCGCAGCATCTATAACTTGGAAAACATTTATCACATGACCCAAAATAACCCCCAAAAAAAAAAGAGGATAAACGCTGTTTCTCACCTCAATTTCCATCTTATCCAAACAGGCATGAAAATTATTATTTATCATATATTCGGCATGCATGTAATTTTTTCCTTCACCCAAGTAGAAAATGAAGAAAATAATTATCTGTTTACCGAAATAACAGGAAGCACGAAAGCAAAAACAGAAATCGAAAACCCAAAGCATAACAGCCAAGTCAAGTCATGGACGTTATCTTCATTCCAAGGGTAAAATCGTCAGCAAGATTTATCTCTAACGAATGTTCCACCGCAAATCTCTATCTCCTTCTCCGTAACTATGTTATCAAAATACCAAACTTACCCCTGATCCACTAATAAATTCCCCTCCTCTTCTCTCTCATTCCCTCTCTCGTTCCATGCAAAGCAAACTCACACGCACACGCTCGCTCGCTCTTCCGTCAAATTTTCCAAATTAATTATAATTTAAATATTTAATTTAATTTAAATAATTTATTATAGATAGCTGAATTCAATCGGCTCCCGGCGGGGGTACCCGGCGATGACGCGGCGGTGCTCACATTGCAGCAACAACGGGCACAACTCGCGAACGTGTCCCACGCGGGGCGGCGGCTCTTCGCCTGGCGTAGGCGGCCTGAAGTTGTTTGGCGTCCGGCTTACGGATGGCTCGATAATCAAGAAGAGCGCAAGTATGGGGAACTTATCGGCGCTGCACTACCATAGCTCGTCGTCGGCAGCTGCTTCGCCGAATCCTGACTCCCCGTTATCGGATCACGTGCGCGACCCGACGCACTTGACCGACGGTTACTTGTCGGATGACCCGGCGCACGGGTCCGGTTCATCGAATCGGCGTTGCGAGAGAAAGAAAGGTGATCACTTTTTTTTTTCATTTATTTTTCTGAAATGAATGGAATGGCAGTTTCGTAATTTTGGAGCTCCTGTTTGGTTGTTCTGGGTTTGAAAATTTGATGTTTTTGAGGTTTTTGTTTGTTAATGATGATGATGTTATGTCTTGATAAATTTTCCTTTTTTTCTTTTTTCTTTAAATGTTGTGTTTTATTATTATTTTTTAATGCGCTTGAGCTAATTTCTTGAAATAAGTTTGATTTTTATTTTGTGAATTAATTGAATTTTGTTAACGAAGATTAATCTTGGTTTTCAACATATCAGCCACTTGTTTTGGATTATTTATTTATTTTCAGCAGAATCGCTCTTACTATCTTTGTTCTTATAATTCTCTGCAATCTCTGGTTTATTTCCAAAGTTTCATACTTTTTTTTCCTTTTAAAAATGCAGCTTTAATTCCTTTTTAAACCACTTGTCAATTATTTGATCTCGTGATTAGAGTTTCACTTTAATTTTCAAAATTTTTCTGCTTAACTATTCAGTCTATTCTTATTTGCCTGAAGGTTTGTATTGTATTTGCTGGTTGTGAAATTTGGGATATGAAAGAGAGCCTTGGTGTTTCTTCATTCTCAAAAGCATATTGGAAAACTCAATCTAGATTTTAAAAAATAAAAATAAAATAACAATTTTCTTTGATTTGATTAATGACTATGTTTTGACCTGGACTTCCAGTACCTTTTTTCTTGGAATTGGACTTGCAAGTACTTAATAAATCTTTGAATTTTGGAAACCTTTTACTGTTTATTGCAATTTCATGACCTCTGAGTTTTGACTCCACTTGCTACTTGTACTGAAGAAGCTGATTGTGTGACAGTGAAGAGCCTTAAGAACAAAAAGTTTGTCTTTGACGTATATTGCTGTGGCTTGTTTGGTTTTGATGTTTGTTACTACTCTTGATTTCTTGACAAGTGGCCTAACTTCTATCTTAAAATTATGTCTTATCTAGGAGATCACCACCTTATAGAGGTCTAGTCATATTTTGGTAGAAAGTGTTAAAAACACAGTTCTTTCTTTCTTGGTTTTATTTGCTTAGAAGTTAATGTGGTATCATAGTCTGCATAAGTAATATCGCAATTTATTTACTTAATTATCGGCAGACAGTAGGGGTTATTATATATAAGCTCTGCATTTTTAAGGTTATTTTGCTTGAATGGTCCCATGCTTGTTAGCTCGTTCTGCCTGTTAGGCAACTAGCGATAATTAATGTATCCAATCTAGCATCACAAGTTCCAAACATCTTGGCCATTTGCTTTGATCAACAGAGCTGTAGTTGACAAGTACCTCATAAATTTGGTTAGGGTCACTGATCTTGTGGATTGTGACAAAAAGATGGAGAATAAGTTGCTTCATCCCCCACCCCCCCCCCCCCCCAACCCCCCTCTTTCTTTTCTAACTGAATTACTTTGTTTATCAATTTTCACTTCATTGTTATGTAAATTGGTGTTTGCTGCATGATACCTTCAGTGTATAACCAGGACAACAGCCCTGTATGTTGAATTACTCTTGGTTTATCCATCTCACTAATTTGTAGTTCACAAAGCATGACTAAGATTTTGTATCTGTAGCAATTGGAGATTTATTTTATGCGAACTGGGTTTGTCTTACAGGTGTCCCATGGACAGAAGACGAGCATCGCCTGTTTCTAATTGGCCTTCAGAAATTAGGGAAGGGAGACTGGCGTGGCATAGCACGAAATTATGTTGTGTCAAGGACTCCAACCCAGGTGGCAAGTCATGCGCAGAAGTATTTTATCCGGCAGAGTAATGCTACTCGAAGAAAGAGGCGCTCCAGTCTTTTTGACATGGTTGCAGATGATATGGTTAGTCTTGCTTCATCATATTATTTTTGCATGATGCATATGCTTGGAGACAAGTGGTGTTACCGGTAGCGAAGATGCATCTACCTTTTATGTTGGCCTTGTTGCCAGTTTCATGATGCATCATTACTTTGCAGAATATCAGTATGGAAGAACACCTCTTAGATGATGATCGCAAGAGGTTTTAGAATTGTGCCTGTATTGATATCCTGAGATAAATGCTTTGTCTTTCTGGTCATTGTAAGAGATGAATTTCACCTACCATCATATGAGCTAAATAAATGTTATTTCTGATTCCAGGCCACAGATACCCCACCGGTGCCAGAAGAACAAGTAATGCTCCCATCTCCTCTTGCAAGAGAATCTGACAACACAAGCTCACAACCTTCTCTAAATCTTTCTCTGAATACTGAATTTGAACCCATGGAAACCATATGTAAAGAAACAGAGAAGGATTCTGAAGAACCCGTGATTGATTCGATTGAGTTCACCCCAATGGTTTCCAGTTTCTTCCCAGCATATTTATCAGTCCCTTACACGTATTGGCCACATAATGCAGCCACTGGGGAAGAAGATAAGAATGCAGGGACTTCTCATAATCATCCAATTCTTAAGCCAATTCCGATCCTTCCTAAAGAACCCGTCAATGTAGATCAACTAGTTAACATGTCTCAACTGAGTATCGGAGAGACTGAAAGAGGCCTCAGAGAGCCTTCACCTCTTTCCTTGAAACTCCTAGGAGAGCCATCGAGGCAGTCAGCTTTCCATGCAAATGCCCCAGTCAGCGGGTCGGATTTAAGCAAGCGCAAGACGACCCCAATACAAGCAGTTTGAATTGTTGGGAATGATCTGTTTCTGTACAATTATATTTTGTCCAATGGAATCTTGCCATTTTCTTTTCTCTCTCCTTTTTTTTTTTTTTTGGCCGCCACGTTAGTTTAAAAGTTTTGCTTGCTTCTCTTTCCTCCTCTCGTAGGTTAAAATTAATGCTAAATATTCTCTCAAATGGCATAGCAGGTAAGATTGACATAATTCAATGGAATTGCTAAAGAGAACTCTCAACTTACTTCGTGCTACTGGTTTAAATATATTTTTCTGCGGTACAAAGGTGAATCTATAAGTTCATTTTCGGGTTGGATTTTCAAAAGTTTGCCCACAGCTACTTTAGAAAGATAAATTTATTGTATAATGGTGGTTTTTAGATATTTCGAATAACCACTAGTCGTCGGATTTTACCGGGGTCATCTTTGGCACCTGCCGAATCTTTTCATCGGAGTTATGAGACCATACATGCATGGCTAGTGATTGAGCTTTAAAGTTTCGGCCGCCACAAGTCACCGTCGTTGAATAGTGGCAAGCTCACCAACATTTCTCTGAACGCGACTGTGGTGGCAGTGTCTCTCAATTTCGCTTCTGTTTATACAATTGAGTTGTGGCGGTAGGTAAAAATTTTAAATTAGCATATTTAGCTATGAACATTATGATAATACTAAATTTGACTCTAATAAATATTGAAACGTGTGAATAGTATTTTTATAGTGGCTGTTTTCTCTTTTTTTTAATTAAAAATATTATTAATATAATAAAATATTAAGATGTCATCCTTGAATTGCTTATTAAGGCGATATATACATTACAATCTGTTCAAATGCATTTAATTTTACACAGTCCAACGCGGACACTCAAGATGAATTAAGCCCTCATCTTCGTGCAAAAAAAATCGATGAATTGAACAGCGACTGTGGTGGTTGACATTTTATTAAATTTGGTTACTCTGTCGCCAATTCTGAAGATGAAAACAACAATCATACCTATTCTTGGCTAAATAATTAATTGCGTTTATTTTCAGGGTAAAGAAGAGATAAGATGGTGTATTTTAGAGGTCATGAAAAGAGATAAGTTTGCTCTTTCACTGGATTTTGAGTCGTCGAAGAGGTAATTTGCATGAAAGCCATTTGTTTTTTGAAACAAAGACAAGTGCACAACAAAACAAAATTGCTCTCATTTCTTTTGCCAAATGTTAGAAGAAAAGAAAATTAATCTAATGAAATTCACTAAAATTTAAGATAAATTTTAGAATGTATCATATTAATTATATAATAAATAAATAATGTTACAACACCTATTTATTTTTATTTAAAAGAAATCTTTAGAATGACAAATCGATGTTGGCAACGGTTTCTTGTTTTCTTCCAAACTCTTTCCTCAAACGGCATAGGATATTTGATATTTTATAATAATCTGAATATAATATACTTTAATTTAGTAATTCTGCAAAATCCCACCTTTTTGTTCCCCGACTCGTCCCTCTAAGAATCGATTATTTTTTTTGCAAATGTGGCATTGACGGAGTTGAATTGTACGAACGATAGTTCCTATCGTGACCAGCACCAGCCTAGCCCATAATCCCACCAATCTAGAAACGCCACTAGCAAAAACTGACCAAATGACAAAAAAGAGGAGCAAAAGAAAAGAGACTAATTGGACTGTCACCTTAAAGGCCGCACCTTCCCAGTGACTTTAACACACGGTCGTGCGACGTAGAGTTCGATATTTGAGTGCCAAATGTATACTTCATTCTAGGTTCCACGCGTTGGTGCAAAAATGGAATCCCCTTCTACATACGATTTTGATTCGCAATTTCGACTTCACTCTCTACGTTTTATCCCTCTCACTCTCCCTATAGCTAGCTAATTAAGCTTCTGTCTTCAACCTCTTCAATGGCAACCACTCTCAGCCAACAAGAACCCCTCCCTCCAACCCCCGCCGTTGAGAGCACCCCTAAAGCCACGGACATGGATGCGAAGACTGAAAACATGGACAACTCCGGAAACAACTCCGCCACTATCAATGGGGCATCTGATTTTAATGATGACAAACAAGCGAAGGACAATGGGAATACTGCGACCGAGGCTGCGAAAGAAAGTGACAAAGGGGTTGTGATGATGAGGTGCGTGGGGAGGACTAATAGGCTTGTGACATGGGGGGCATTTTCGAGTCAGGGAAGGAGACAAACAATGGAGGACAACGTTCGGATTTTCCCCGGTTTGTTGCATCTTACTTGCAACCAATTCGGCGGGTGCACGGCTCCGGAGTGTAAGTTTGCGGCCGTGGAGTCGCCGGTGCATTACTTCGGTTTGTTTGATGGGCATGGAGGTAATCAGGTGAGTTAATACTTAATGCATAGCAATATATATATATATATATCATAGACGTTATAGTTCATAATAGTTTTATGATATTATGCTATGCACGCATGCATGCAACTGGATTGATGTTTGAATGTGAGTATCATGCTCATCATCTTTGATCTTAAATCTATGATTGAGTTGCTCGAATGAATTGTTTGTATATAGTTGTGTTAATTTGGCGATCGTAAGTCTGGATTTTGTTTATGCTTTTTTTTTTTTTAATTTTGGGGTCATTGTCGTTGATTTTACCTGTTTGTTCTGGGCTCTAAGCCATACATTATATATGATATATGCATGAGCTTCTCGAGCAAAAAACTCAAGAGAAGTCATACAAATGTGAACTATTTTCTGATTATCGAGTAATTAAACTCGATTAATTACAGTATTTCAATGCATGTATTTTATTTTATATATATGTGTGTATATATATAATTATTAAGAAAACTGCTGAATTGTGACCAAATTATATTTTTTTTTCCTGCCTAAAATATTTTAACAAAATAAATAAAACCCAAGCGGAGTGTGCTGTAGTGTCTCAATGATAGTTGTTCTCACGCCTTAAACGTGGCATCTACTCCGACCTGTCAGTTAATATTGGTGACAGATCAACATTTGTCTTCCATGTGTACAAGTGCGTGAAAGCGTGAGCGAGAGTGAGAGTGAGAGTGAATACAACCAGGGGTCTTTTGGAATTTGGTGGGAGCCACCTTTCCGTTGTTTTTGTTCCAAATTGGTTATCAGGGCCCCACAGTAGCCATTTCAAATGCCATTGGATCATTGCCTGGTGGGGCTCACTGTCCACTGTGATTTAGTCGTGTTGACTTGTTGTCTTATATAGGAGGCAGAGGTGATGTCATCATGTGAGCGCTTTCTTTGGACTGAGATACAAGAAAGTGACGTTAGGTTTTTAATACTGCGCCTAGCCTAGACCAAGCCCGGCAGGAGCTGTACACAAGCCACTGGAAAGACAAATAAAAAAAACATTGGGCCCTAATGGTCTGTTTTGGGCTCAGTTTGTTGCAATATGGTTCAGCCTCTGGTGGCTGACACATCAGCAAATCTAAGAGAATTTATTCATTTAAGAAAATAAAAGAAAATTCAACAATTGAACTAGTGGAGATGCTGATCAAAATAAAAAATCAATAATCATAGGTGAGAATCGATTGAGTTTCATTTAATATTCTCTAAAAGTTATGTCCAACCAACACTTGACAATGGGGATGCAACATTAGATTAGCACTCAATCCAACCCAATTCGACTTGTTTAAAAATTGAAAACTAATTTCAGCTGAAAATTATAGGTTGAGTTTGTTCCTAAACGGTCTATTTTCCTTTTTTTTTGTTTAAAACAAGAAATATTTTAAAATAAAAATAATTTAAAATGCATAATTAATTGTTACATCTAAAAATAAGAGACAAACAATAGTGATGTAGCAAGCTTTATATCCAACACACTATGTTCAAAGTCTCAAACTAATTGACGATAAAATAGAATATTAACAGAAAATTTAATATTTTATTTTCTTATTTGCAATTTTATATCTGTAAAATTTAAATGTTTGTATCTTTTATACTATATATATAAAAGTTTCAGTTGCGTTAAAATAACTCTAATAAAATAAAGTAGTTTTCAGAGCCGTTGGATATATGTTGCTACAATTGTTATAAAATCAGCTACAGTTATGGTTCTGGATAACATACTGCTTTTACCTCGAGAGGGCGGGGGATGGCGGGCTCAGTTAACATAATTCAATTGTATTAGTATAATACTTTTTTCCAGCTGACACAAATCGAGCCGCTGGTTGGCCGGGTTAACCGGCTTGGCATCCACCGGCCACCTCCCTTCTATTCGTCTTTTTGATAACCGGAATCGGATCGCCCAAAACTCAACACAAAAGTCCAGTAAACAAATCCTAAAATCCCGTTTGGGTTCTTAGAAAGCAAGGGAAAGCGAAGCAGCCAACCAAACTGAAAAAAATGGTGAAACAGAAATCAAAGTTATGTCCTTTTCTAGAAAATGGAAAGCCCCAGAGACCAAAAAGGTACTTTCAGTCTTGCACATGGATTGAAACGATTACACATTTAGAGTTTACAAATTCATTTGTAAGCATTTATTTTCTAGACTGTAGTTTTATGAAATGTAGCTCAAATAGGATGAAAATATCTGTTTTCGGTCTAGATTTTTTTATGTTATTAGTAAAGTGTGTTTGTTGCCTATAATTTGTTCATTTTATTATGCCTTCTTGCCCATGTTTAATTTTTATTTGTTTAATTGCTGATTGAGATTTGTTATTAATTTTGTCTTAGTGATGGTAATTAGCAACACCGGCTTATCACTTGTAGATTTTTATTGCCTTTATTTAATATAGGATTTCTAGTTTTCCCTTAACGGATCAAGTTACTTTATCAGAGCGCGCGCACACACACAGGCTATACTTGCATCATGATGATGCAAGTATAGTTTGTTTTGAAGGGAAATTTTGACACAAGGCTTCTATACAAGCTTAAAATTGGGGTATGAAAGGACTATCTTTTCTACGCCAGTATTTTTGTGTCCTTCCTTCACATTCATTGCTGTAATTTAAGCTCTTAAGTCGTTGAAGGAGTTTTGCATCTGCTGTGTTCAAGCCTTATGAAGATGGACTGCAACATTGGGATCAACCAGATGTCATGGGAAGCCTTTGTTGCTGAATGTCCTATCAGTAGAGTAATGCTTCACGCTGCCACCAATGAGATCCTGGATGAGATGCTAAGGATGCATTAACTGTTTGTAATAAATGAATCAGAAAGCCTTTTGTTAACTCACCTAGGCAATGTCATGCTTAGCCATTCAATGTATTTTTATTTTTTACTTTGTTATGTTAGAATATTCCACGAAATAAGCAAAAATAGAAGCATATTTATTTATGCTCGTATCCCTTTAAATAATTTTTTAATTAACTTTTTAATTGGAAAATGTATTTCATTTAGTAGTTCGTAGAGATAGCCTAATGTACTCCTGGAATTGGTAATCATAATAAGGTTTAGAACTATGCCTTACAATCAGTTTTTTGTGAAATACTCAGAAAGATGTAATATTCTTGATGATTTACAGCTTAGGTAATCCTTTGTTAAGTAAACTATTGGGAGTGAGAGAAAATATCCTTTTCAAGCATGGATGTGAGATGGGATGTATTGCAACTTTGGACTATCAATACTTTTAACTTGGATTTTTAGGATGTTGGATACAAGAAGAAAAGAAGTGTAATGACGAGGAAGATAGAATAATGAAAAGAAGAATAGGAAAGCCATTTGTAGGAAAAATGAAAAAGAAAGAGAGGCAAAAGAACTATTATGAGTAAGACATGAGGTTCAATCACAATTATGTCTTCTCTCTATCTTGGAGTAATAGACTTGCATGCTGAACTTGTCGAGCAATCGCTTTTAATTTTCATTTTTTGTTCCTGGTGATTTTTTCAAGTTCTAGACTAAATAGGGCAGTCTTTTTTCCATCTTAAATAGCTCCAAAGTTTCCTTCTATCCTTTTGATTCTCTTCAAAGAGCAAGATTTGACAAGAAACAAGGTTTGAAGTATAGGTGGCCTATGCTATTCTTTAATGTTTCTTAATCTCTCAGACATGGATTTGAAGCAAAGAAAACCCAAGCTTTGATATAAAGGTCAAGGGATTTGATAAACTAGAAAAAGGTAGCTAGCAATAGCTTTCATGGCATTTTTAAGCTTTCGTCAAACCTTGCTTGCTAGGGTATGAAAGTCAAAACACATAATTGATGGAGTTACACTGTATCTTTTAACCCACCACATTTTGCAGAAGACCTTGTTTTGTCATCTTTAGCAATAACCGTCATTTCTTCCTAGGATAATGTTAGAAAGTAATGAAGAGGTTGGTTGAATTATAAATAACTTGTTTCCAGCCAAATGTGTGAGTTTTAAATTCTCTTGGTGGCATTAACCTTATAAAGATCTAAAGATTTAAATTCTCTTGCTAGAATCTTTGGTTTCAAATCCTATAAGTGAGTCTAGAGGATTCTTGGGTATTAGAAGAGTAATAAAGTAAAAGCGCCATATGGTGGACAACAGAAGAAGAGCTTAGCATGGTGAAAATTATGTACTGTGGAGTTTGATCGATAAAACAAAAATAGTTACTCTGGAGTCCTTGCCAAATCTAAGTTGAAAGTTGATTTCGTCAAAGGATGTTACGTCAAAGGCTGTTACCCATGATTAAAAAAGGAAAAATAACTTTAGAAACATTAGAAGAACTGAATTTACAAGAGCATAATTTACATATGAGAGCATCCAGTTAAAGCAAAAGTGTTAAAGGCTAGGAGCATCATTGAAATCCCATTTGAGATTATTCTTTGGCGGGGTCAACATTAATTCTTAGGATATTACCTCCTCAACATTATAAGCCTTATAAGCTAGCTAAATCGCTCTACCCCATGATAAAGAGAAGAAGCTAATGATGAGGGCAGGCCGAATGACAAGTTCTTTGTTTTTTACCGAAAAGATATAAGCTTTAAATTCTCTTAGGTCACTTATCTTCTAAACATTGTAAGTTTTGGTGGTAATCAGTGATTTTGAATCCTATACACATGCAAGTGAGGTTTGAGGATTTTGGTGTTAAAAATGGACGAACTGCTTAATTTTAAATTAGGGGTGTCATGAAAAAAAAAAAAGAATAAAATAAAATAAAGTTGGAGTCCTTCCAGATCTAAGCTGGAAGTTGTATTAAGATATTGTTTATTTTGTTTAATTTGAGGAAAATATTGAAGTTTATTGACTTCCAAATGTAATGTAAATACTAAATGTTTTATTTATCTCCCATAAGGTGATTGTGGGCTATGCTTGGTGCTTATAAGTTGTACATTGATAAATTTCAACCGTAGGCGAGTGTTCGAATATAAATAAGATTTTTAAAAATTTTCATTTAATCACGAGTATGCTGAAAGCAAGAGTGTAAAAGGCTAGGAGCATTACTGAACTCTCCTTCGAGATTCTTCTTTTGGGGTAGAAACATTAACTCTTAAGACATTCCCACTGAGGTTGTGAGCCTTGTGAACTACTAAATTGCTTTATCTGACAATGAAAAGGAGACTAATGAACAAAAAACATTTGAATGCACCTCTAATGAATGAACAACATTTGAAAGCATCCTTCTTCCACACATGTACAAATAGAATAGCTTTATCACCCATAATGGTTAGGATCCCTTTATCTGATCATAAACCTTGGAAACAAATAAGACAAAAAAAGGGTTTTATCCCTACCTACTTGATCTTGTGGCAATCATGGACCGTTTATAGATGTATCCAAACTCCTCATATTTAGCTCTCAGCCTTTCAGTCAAAAAACGACGTCGTATGTGTAGGTGTACTATTACCCATTGCAAATTGAAATTTTCCTAGAGTTTCCTTTTATAACTCAACAACGGATCCGTTCCGTGTTCTAGTCACTTAGATTAGTAACATAGAGTACTTGTAAACTTCTACATAGACAAGAGGCAAAAAGAATTCTTGTTTTGGGATCCTTAATATCTCCCATTTATCAATTATGATTTTGGCACCCGATGTTATTCATTCCATTTTGCTTGTTTATTTTCAAATCGATTTTTAACAGAGATTTTGTAATAATTGCTATCCGAACAGGCTCAAACAAAGTTAAGGATGCAATTCTATGATCACTAGTTTGAAAACATTTTCCTTGTTGAGATAATTGGATAACAAAAAAGGAAAAAGAAATCCCAAATAAATGTCCCAGCTGAGTAAAGCCACTATTTATTGTTTGCAGCAAGTATGCTATGTAGGCTAGTCCTAGGTGTCCCATATCAGTCAAGTATGGGCTTGGTCTAGGATTTATAAATTCCTTACACTTTTAACTTTCATGCCAGGGTTCAAGGACGAGTTGTATTCCACAGAATTTTGGATATTAATCAATGAAAATATTTGAAGTTAACTTATTTATTGCATCTTGCCTTTGTTTCAAGCATTTTTGTTATTGTCGTGCAGACGTGAAGCTCTTTGATAATATCTTTGAATAATTACGAAACATCATAATATCTTCATTCCGCCATCAAATTATGTTAGTTGATTCTCATTACCTTGAATTCTCATAAGAATTCTCCCATTCCTTATTTAATTCATTTCGCCATTTGATTAAACATTGGTTTTCGTTATATATAGTAGATCATCTATGATTGTTTTTCAACTAAATACGTCATCAAAGGTGAAAAATGGGTTCTTAATTGAATGTTTACAGCTTTTATTATTTCTGATCAATTAGAACCTCACGACAAAAAATTAATTACTACATTATAGCTTTTAATGTTTACTTTTGATTCGAGATATTGTGTTTATAGTTAAATATTTATATTTTCCTTAGACGTCTAATCCTGCGTTTTTAATGCAAATTTTAGCACCACAAAGATGTTTGTTATATTTTTGAGGAAAATATGAGTGCTTGTATAGAAAAGTAGTGCATCTAGGGGTAAATCATGGTGACCTTGGGTCTTGGAGCACATAAGAACCACTGTCAATATTGGTCTTTATGAGTATTGTGTTGTCAGCATGTCTCACTCACTGATAGGCCATTGTCAATAAGCAAGGGGGACAAAACTTATATCGAATTTTGATTATTTAAATAGAAACCGTTTTTAAAGGGAAAAAAATAGTTTTAGTAGTGAGGAATAAATGCAGATGCACAGGAGTTTATGTGGATCATTCTCATTTTTTTGGATGGTAATTTGCAGATAAGTAAATATTGTGCAAATGAGCTTCATTTAATGGTAGCAGAAGAATGGGGGAGAGAAGCTGGTAATGATGGATGGAGTAGGAGGTGGGAGGCTGCACTCTGCAGGTCTTATGAGAGGGCAGATGATGTTTTCAAGGACAATTCATTAGCACCATACTCAGTTGGAACAACTTCTTTGGTGGCAATTCTGTCACCCTGCCAGATCATTGCATCCAATTGTGGTGACTCCAGAGTTGTTCTTTCTCGCGGGAAGCAAGCAATCCCCTTGTCTGTTGATCACAAGGTTTTTAACTAATTCTGATTTTATAACTCCTCTTTTCCGTAGATTAATTTAAAATTGACTGATATTATTTTCATGCCATGGTATATGCCATTAGAAATTACCATTAGACATTGTTGATTACTCAGATCTGAGCATTGCAAAGTAGTTGTACCTTCGTAATGACTCTTTGCCTCTGTGCAGCTTGATAGGGAAGATGAAGTAGCAAGAATTACCAATGGAGGTGGGCAGATTATCAACTGGGGTGGTCTAAGGGTGGAGGGGATTCTTAATATGACAAGAGCAATAGGTTTTTCCTTTTCCTTGAACTTCAAATTTGCATGGTATGGCCAATTGGTTTCTCTTAATTATTATTATATTCTTTGCGTTTGAATAAATTCTATAGCTCATTTGTATTCACGTGAAACCTTTTATTTAGTTGTGAATGATAGATCTTATCATGAAAACTTCAAAAAATTACAGCACAATTGAGCAAATTCCTCTAAAGAAAGCCCTTAGGCGAACCAAACTACAATGGAATGTAAGATAGTTGATAATGTCTGCATTGTCTTGCCAAAAATGTTGCTTTCTTGAGTTCCTGTTTAGATTTAGACCAGTGCCACTTTACTGTCAGTGCCTTTAAGATCAGATTAACAATCTAAACATGTTGGTTCTTAAAGAAGCAAGGAAATATGGAATATTCTGTCTACTGGATGGTTTAATTTAGTTTAGTATTTTGAAATTATATACATATTTGCTAGATCCACTCATTCGTTTATATTGCAGTTTTTTCAAGAAGGCAAATACTATAAATGGTCTACAAAGTTTTTCCTTCTGGCCTTAATCTTCTCATTGTTTTAGTTATTTCTAATTATCAGCATAAATTCATAGAAAGAGTATGTTCTGCATAACTATTTTGAGGCATTTTATTTATACTTCAAATTTCCACTGATTTTTCAGTCTCTCTCATGGCTTGTTTGGTGTGAATTCCTCTTTTCCTGTTTTCTTGACATCTACTTTTCTGGTTCACCATCTAATTGGTCTTCCACAGCAGTTCAAAGCACATTGATCTTCGACATCACTTTATCAGAGACTTTTAATGCTAATAGCTTTGATATTGTTTCTCTCTCTCTCTCTCTCTCTCTCTTTTTTGGTAGGCAAAGCCATATCTCTGATAGTGTAATTCTGACCTTTTTTTGTTTTTTCCTCTCTTGTCCTTATGTGTTTTTTCATGATTTACTAAGGGTTAAAGTAGTGCTTTATTATATTCCAGTTCACTATCAGCGGAAGTAACTTTTGTTCTAATTGAAATTGAGGAGGTTGCAGTATTTTAGTCTAATGGTTTTGTTTCCTTCTTTTTCTTTTGTTTGTTACTTAATTCTTTAACAGAATTACTAATTTGCATCCAATTTTTTTATGTCTGAGTTTCAGGTGATCATGATTTGAAACCATGGGTTATTGCAGAGCCTGAAGTAACTTTCACGACCAGGAGTGAAGATGATGAATTTATGATTTTGGCAAGTGATGGGCTATGGGATGTCATGTCTAGTGATGACGCGGTAAAGTTGGCTCGCTATGAACTGAGAAAACGACGTAGGCTGCCAGAAAAGGGTGATACACCCTCCTCTCCAGCTTGTAGTGCTGCTGAAGAACTCGTTAAGATAGCTTATGATGCATTCAGTACTGACAACATCTCTGTTGTTATTGTTGACCTGAAAGCTCCTAGGATTAGGTCCCTGCAGAACACTGAAAAAAGGTCCTCTCTCCCCTCCTCTCTTGCCCAGTATAAAAGAACTAATATGATCGGTGCTAAAAATAACAAATTAGTGCTAGCGTAGGCAATAGATGGCTTTAGCGAGACAAGATTTAGGCTCTATAAAAGCTGAAAATCAGGAAATACATGTACGTATCTTAGAGAGAAAATTGCTTAATTAGCCTACATTAACTTATAATGTTGTAGTTTCTATTTTGAATATTCAAGATGATAACAACTGATTTATTTTAAGTCCACGTGAGCTGGTCAAGGTAATGAAGTTTTGCATGTAAGATAAATTTCATATATACTGTTAGTTCTTCACTTGGTTATGGGCCAATTTTCTTTCTTAACAGGGATGAAAAACAAAAGTAGACTGCTTCTACTTGCTAGGGAAAGAAGAGGATCCCTGTTGCTGACATCGAGTATCAGTTCGCCAGTAAAGACAGGTTGTTTTTATACCAAAGTTGTGTATAACCTTAAACAAAGCTCGTTCATTTTCCTACAGTAGAAACTTTAAAAGGCAATTACATACCGAAAACCGTATTAAATAAATGACAGTAATTGGCTGTCTTTCTTGTTGAACATATATTTTGTCTCTATGGATTTTACCGTTGAAAACTCTTTACCTTCTATATTTAGTATTTAAACATGCCAGTGTAGTTTATAGCTACTAGATACTTTCTTAATTCTTATGCTTGTTTTAGTTAGCTTCGACTTTGATTATATGAGCCACTTAAACAATCTGAAGGATGGAGAATGTGGCCTATCGATTTGGACTGTTAAATTGTCTTTAGCTTGAGGTCCTGCACCGACTGTTACTGCTGATTTTGACTCGGAATTTTTTTCCACTTTCCATGAACCATGCACAAGAAATGAATGAAAAGAAATAAGAAACGAGAGTATCATTTCTGAGCTAGACTTAGGTCTTATTTGGAATTGAAAAGCTGTAATTTTTAAGGTATAGCTGAAATGGAAAAAAAAGCTATAATTATGAACGATAATTAATAATATATAATAAATATAGATTTTAAATAATAATATTAATAAAATTATTAAAGATATAATAGATTTTTTATCATGCAAATAAAAAAATCATATGAATATAACTTGTAAGGTATAATGTGTAGTGTTTATTAGATATTTTAATGCGGCTCAACCTTAATTTCAATTGGACATTACCTCTAGCTTATGAATTATTAAGGTATATCTACAATACAAAGCTGTCTGGAACAATGCTTCTTATAGTCCGTGCCTCGAATTTTCCGTTCATCTCCAGGTTTTCTGTTGGTTAGTGGATCAATAACGGAAAGCTTGGGAGGTGTTATACCAAACAATGCGATATTCTAGTCCTAGAAAAAAATCAATCAAGTTGTGGATCTCTGGTTGATGTCAAAAATGGATCTGGTTGTAAATTGGAGCAATCTCGCGACCTTTAATTAGCTCCTCGAGATGAAAAAACAAGGAGCATTGTAGATCTGCAAGCCATTGGCAATATTTTCAATTGTCGGCATGATATTTCATGAGATCGTACAAGTTAAATCTTCTTCCTCTAATTCATTTAAAATTAATCCACCCCATTATGCGAAAAGGCTTGAAATTTTGTAATTCAAGATTATCAGGTTAATTAGTATCCGTCACCCTTTAACTCAGCATCCTAATACAAGCTAGGGGGATTAGAAGTTTTGCACATCGTAGGTAAAGAAATTAATTACATAGACATCGAAAATTAAATTAGTTAACATGTTCATATATCCTGGCCAGTGCACATAATATTCTCAGCCTCATGCATTTTAAGTTCACGTTTGCTTGACCGTTGGTTCTTCTTTAATTTTTTGACACAACGTGCTTAGCTACGTGTATTGCACTATTTCTCTTTATGCATGTCTCCTAAAATACAGACACCTTAGTGCCTTTCTTTGATCATACGTGTCCATAATTATTCTGTGCATGCATGTTGCTATATATGTCGTTGTCAAGAATTATTACTTTTTCTTGTGGCTGCCCTACGATCACAAACTCTGTCGGCTCTACATTCACTCAACGGGGTTCTTGCTTCTTGGGAATTTTGCTGGGAAGATCTCTCGTTCAGTTTGTTTGGATAAAAATTTGAAGGATGAAAAGAAGGCTAAGTAATAATTAGATGATGACGAGCAGAATTGATGCTGCAAGGAAAGGAATATAATATCTATGTAAAAAGGATATTTAGAAAGCAGCCTTAAAGGCTAAAGTTCATTCTCTATGTGATTGCATCTATGCTCACAAGTTTAGTTTATTCGCATAAGCACATTCTTGATGAAAGATGTTTTCACCCCCTTCCAGCACCAGCAGCTCGTCACTAATTTACTTCCTTTTAAGCAAATTTATAGAATACCAAACAATTAGCAACCCTTATGCTATCCGAAGAAGACAAACCTTATTCCTTTCTTGTCATTGAATCCACTGGACAAGCTTTCATTTTTTTGCTAGAGCCAATTGATGCAACATTGATTTTTTTAAAAAAATTTTTGGGGCTTTTGTTAAATATTATGTGAACATTATTCAACGTAGGCACTTCGTGTAGCATAGCAAAGTTGTATAATCTGAAATCTGTGGAAAATTTAAATTTTATATATTTTATAATTTAGTCTACAGATCTACTAAGCATGAATAAGAAATCTATATATAATAAAATATGACAATTTTTAATTTTAATATTAAAATATATCTATTTCTACCTATTAACTATAAAGAGAAAATTAAGTTGAATCTTTAAATAGGGATTTAAAATTACCACTAGGCCGAAGACTTGAATAAGAATCTTAACTTTAATATTGGAAGATATCTACCACTACCTATTAACTATAAAAAGATAATTAAGTTGAATTTCTAAGTGAAAGACTTAAAGATACCACTTCACTGAAGATACGAGTGGCTAGAGTTGTTTAGATTTTACCGAACTGGTTATTTCTTTCAAGAAAACCATAAGCTACCTCAATTAAATTCCAACTCCTCAAATGTCTATACCAGTACCGCACATGTTCAAATGAGATACAGATTGAAGTTTGGATGTTGTGTCTAGAATTGGAACAGATCAGAAAACTGGTACGTCATCTCAGATTTGCTGATGCAATTTTTGCTGTCATTTGATGAAAATAAAATCTGTAGAAGCTGCTGCAAGCTCAAAAGTACCAGCAACTGATCATATGGAATAATATTTTGTGATTCTTATTATCAACATAGAAGAAAGTGATGGCAAAAAAAAAATCACAATCTATACTGCAAATGAACACAAAATCATGTGTATGCTAATCCCATGCACTCCACCAACACTCGCGCGCGCGCGCACACTTTGATCAGCTTTATTTTTCAAACTCCTTTAACACAGAGTCGGAGGAGCAGATGTGAAGTATCATGAAAAGAAACATCTCTATTTTAATTTTCTCCCTTGTGTTGTGTGCGCGAGAGGAGAATAATAGAGAGAGAATCTCTTCACGAACACTTCTTTCCTTTTAAACGTATTTGCTAAAATTGGCAGGCAAAGACATGAAAAGGACCAATGCGTAGAAGAGTAAAGTTCTTGTGTCAATCATTGTTGCTCACAGTGATTTTATTATTTTATTTTCCTTTTTTGGGTTAGCAGACATGATTCTTTTCTTTTTTCTTTTTGCTGTTTTCTGTTCATTAAGATTCTCTGCCCACCATTTTTATCTTTCCTTTAGCACTCAGACAAGCATTTTTATTAAATAAAGTCACAGCATATATTGATCACATTACTAAAATATTAATTTCCAACAATATGATCCATTAGAGCTTAATTGTGTAAGCATGACAAAATCAGAGAAGCACTATGAAAAATGCTTAATTATGCTCTAATACAACCACACCCCATCTCTTTGATTTGGAATTTAGAAAAAGATTTGGTGTATTCTCAGTTTATAGTCTCTTGTTTATTGGACTCTTAACTTTGCACGTCTGTCAATTAATCACGTAAAAGGAAATCAAGCTTAGTAAAAATCCATCAAAAGAGGTAGCTTACACTGTGAAAACTTAAAATTTTTCCATGAATTTATTACATACTGGAGAAAAGTGAGATTTGTTTATGTGACCTAAATTTATATACTTATTGAATTTGTATATATTATGTATTATATTCCTCACTAGCGATTTGTCTATTATTGATGATTGTCAAAAATTTTGTACTATTATTAAGGGCATTGGTAAAAATATCAAAACTTTTTTTTTTTAAGGAATCGAACCTTGCTGAGATTAGAGTATATGACCATTAAATGAAGATCTTTTAGTATGACAATATATAAAAAAAAAAAAAATGATGAATAGCCAAAAAGTAGTTGAATTGTGTGAAAGACAATTTTCGACTTCTTTATTCTCGGATTATTGGATAGATCTATATTATCTTTAAGATATTTTAAAAATAATTTCATTATTTAGACCAAAATCCATTAGAATTTGAGTAATTAATACAAATATTTCTAAAGATATTTTTAAAATATATTAATAAGTGATTTACAAAAAAGAAAGTAATTAAAAAGGGTTAAACAATCCAGATTCTTGTCTATATAAATTTAGTATACAAATTGACATCCTAAAAAACACTTAGAAACTTAAAGTGATTGATAACTTCTTTAATGTTAATAAATCAAACACTATCAAAATCATAGAAATAGTTACTAAAATTGCATCTCGTGAATGGAATAAAATAATAAAATATAACAGAAAAAGCAATGACTTATATTATAATTTGATTAAGAGCACTATAAGGGGATTCTAGAAGACTAGAACAATTTATAATTTTATTTAGTATATAATGTCCTATGCTCATATCAATATGGTATATACTCCAACAAAATAAAAAGTATAGGAATATGAAATTATACCCAATATTCACATCAATCATTTTTTTGTTTAATTTTATCATAAATTATTATTTTGCATATACTACCACATAGGCATTGCCATATAGGTCGACTGCTTTTTATTTCTGTTTTGATTATCCACAATATTTTAGGGGAATAATAAAAGAGATTATATAAAAGCAAATCAAAAGTATATATATCATATTGGCCAATTGTTTAAAAATCAATTTTTTTTTCTTTTAGAAAGCAAGGAATGAGTAAAGCCTAATTGCATTTTTAAATTTTCTTATCTCTCCTAATGTTAAAATTAGGTAATGAGTTAAATAAAATTACTTGAAAACTACTCAATCAAATTTTAGTTGTTATAAGTTACTATTGAAAAAAATGAACAAATGAATCCTCATATAAATATACGTGGTCATATGGTCCTATGAGAGTGGGAATAAGATTATATTAAAATATCAATCATAGTCTGATCCATTCGAAATAATTGGTTGTTGGTGATGTCTCTTCTCAAATACAAAAACGTAAAATTGTATATAATTTAATAAATTTGTTATTGAGATAGAAAAAGGAAAAAAAATTGTTTAAATTGATTAGAGAGGTTGATTACAAACTTACCACGTTATTAATTAAAAGATTGTGTCCGTACACATGAATTTTTGGGTAATCAATTCCTTTGTCACATTGACCCGTTAAAAATATGTGTTTGTTATGACTTATGCCAAATCTATTAGTTTGCCATTTTAATGGAATTTTACTCGTAAAAAAATTATTAATACTCGAATTAATATCTTACAGAAAACAAAAGACTATTGCCTCCACTCAATTCATAAATTACGCAACACACTTTCTTTTTAGTTAAAGTCTACTTGGAATTGAGGTTTAAACAAAATAAGTTGCTTATTTTATAAATTTTTACAGAGATATTGTTTGGTAAATTTTATAAAAGTAGTTTATTTCATAATTTTTTTATTTTGACAATATTAATTTTTATAATCAGCTTATTAAATAAATTATCACACTTTTTTAAGGTCTTATTATAACCTTGGTATTTTGCAAAAAAGACCACTATATCTATTTTTCCATAAATCCTAATATATAGCCATTAGGTATTATATTACTACCACAATTAAATTACAACCATAATTACTATGTTCTCTCCACTATCAATTTAATGCGAATGTAATGCATCTCTTTTTGTTTTATTTGGATTATATATAAGTATGAATTTTATTTAGTCTTATGTAATAGATTATGAGGCTCATTAGACTTTATTTAATTGAGTTTTTTTTTCACATTATGTAATTTTACATACTTAAAAAAAAAAGGAAAAAAAGGATATGTCCAAACAATTTATTAAACATACTCTAAAAACAAAGGTTAATTTAAACTTATATTTATTTTTATCATTATATAATAAAATAAAATTTTTGTAATAAAATTTACCCAATGCATACTCTCTACTTTTCAAGCTCACAGGCTCACAATAAATGTAACAATATAAGTTATCAAATATTAAACTACTTTTTGAATAGTGGCCTATTTCATTCACACAAAAGAAGCAACTTATTTAATCGGCCATCACAATCTCAAACTGACCCTAAGTTATAAAGTTATCTCTATTAAATTAATTAAATATATGAATATAGATTCAAAATATGTTTAAAAAAAATTTAAGTTCAAAATAGTAATTTCAAATATTACACAAATATGTATACACTGACATATACATAGTATGAGTTTTGTCAAGTTACATTATTTCTAACTTACATCAATTTAAAACCAATTTTTTGGTATGACTTAATTATTATCTGTCACACAATTAAGGGATCATAAAAAACTACTTTTGAAATAACTATAAGTTCATTATCAATTGTCAAATAGTAGTATCTAAAACTTTAATACTTTAGATATTTTCTTCCGTATTTATACTTTATGCCAGTTATAAATTGCATCCACACTCTTTTGATCTTTTGGCTATATTACTGAATACTAAATATCCTCTATGATTGATGAACGTTGGTTGTTTTCGTCTTTTTTATCTTAAACCAGTTGTTAATGGGACAAAATGATCACATCAAATAGCAGTAGTAGTTTATAATCTGATTCAAGTGTCATTTCCAGTGAGAAGATAACTAAGACAATTCCCAATGAGGGGGAAAATGAAGAAATTTTGGGAAAAAAATCATATTAAGATGTACTGATATGCTACTGATCGTTTTGATAATTGTAAATACTTATTAATTATTGATTAATTAACCTATCAGGTGATTGAGTACATAAAACGCTTACTAAGAATCTGCATTTTTCATTTTAGTTCAAGACATGATATAAATTCAGAAACAAATCTGATTTTTTCTTTTTAACCCAAATACCGGATTAGAATCGGAATGCCAACCTAAGAAACAACTCAAAATGGAGGAAAAAAAAAAGCAGCTTTATAATAAGATATTGAGATCTCCCTTCTATCCTCCACAAAGTTGCCCACATGTATTTGCATTTTAATCTTTCATCTACCTTTGTCAACAAATATATATTTAGAGATTTCTTCATTAATAATATTATTTATTTATTCTTTCACTTTAATTTCTGCTCTATAAAGCCTTATTTGCTGTTGCGTAATTTCACTCATCGCATGAAATCTATTTTTTCTCTTGCCAGTTGCAATTTCTTATTGCTTCTCTCTCCAACATTTTAATTTTCTTAAAAATGGAGAGAAATCAGCAGCTTCGTAGACAACTTGCATCCATGAGGCAGTCCCTCTTTGATCAGGTTTTATTTTCATTTTTTCGTCGTAACATCTTTCGTAAAATTTTCATCAATCTTCACACATTCAACTTCAAAAACAGCTCAATTTTCAATTTTCTTCCTCCACGGAGTTGCATTTTTTGAATAAGTTAATGTGTTCATACAACTTAAACTTATTAATATACAGAATATAAACAGGGAATGGATCGATAAATGTGTGTTCGTGTGTAGAAGATGTGAGATGGAAAATAAATTGGTTAATAAATTGCTGGGACATTTCAGGGACATCTTGATGAACAATTCGTCCTGTTGGAGGAGCTCCAGGATGATGCTAACCCTAATTTTGTTGAAGAAGTTGTCACATTATACTACCGCGACTCAGCTAGACTAATCACTACTATAGAGCAGGCACTGTGAGTTGAATTTTTTTTCCCCACATTTTTAAGAGGCAAATTTTCTAATTGCTTCATGGTGCTTATATATTTCATTTTTTGTAATCATAATAATTAAGGTAATCTCGATTGTCATAATGATTAAAATGCTAATTAATTATAAGGAACATTAGTCTTCTTATGATCACGTGCATGGCTCTTGCAGGGAGAAGAGCCCCTTGGACTTCAATAAGTTGGATGGCTGTATGCACCAATTCAAAGGAAGCAGCACAAGGTAATGATGATATTAATGATCGCAACTTTTTTTCTTTTTTTCTTTTTTACAAAAATACTTGTATTTAAAGTTATTATCATGTATATTCTATGGTGGCTTTCAACACAACTATCTTTTTTTTTTTTTTTGAACACTTTTTAAATCTAATTATTTCCTATTGGTTCCAGCATTGGAGCCAAAAAAGTGAAAGCAGCGAGCACACAGTTTAAAGAATACTGCGAGGCAGGAAATGGAGAAGGGTAAACTTCATTTGTTGAAATTAATGCACTCATTTCAAGTCAAGACTCAAGACTCTCAGTAAAAATTAATAACAATTTAATTTGCATGAACCCAAGCAGATGCACGAAATCTTTCAAGCTACTGAAGAGAGATTATGCGACACTGAGGAGGAAGCTTGAAGCTTATTTTCAGGTGCCTGGACCTCTCTACGACTTTCTCATTTTAAATTAATATTATCGTTATTATATTAAGCTATGCAATTATATATAAACCAAAAACGGCTTATTGACATTGTGCTGTCTTTCATTAATATTAATTAACCGGATCAGTTGGCAAGGCAAGCTGGACCCAAGGAGACTGCTTGTCTCCCCAAGTAATCAATAAGAAATCAATATATTTAGAGAGAGAGCGAGAGAGCATCGGCAGAGGACAGTGATGGGCGGCGCTGAGATGTGATCCATTGTGATCGATGAATTCTTGTACTGTGTATGTGCGTGTGATTTTTTCTTTCTCCTCTTTCGTTTGTAACTGATGTATTATAGATTTCCTTTCATTTCTTAATGAGAACGTTTTCCAGGTTTTGCTGTGCCATGGCTTGATTTGTTATATTTATAAATATAATTAATTACAAATATTTATGTATATTATTTTATTCAACAAGCGATGCGGGGAGCTTGATTTGGTTTCTTTTATGTGTAAATGTTATGTCCCTTATTCAGCAAACAAATTATTAGATTTGCATAAAAATATAGGCATTGTATGGTTAAGAAAGTAAGGAAAATATTAGGTTATGTTCATGAGCAATATCCAAGTTTTGAATGACAAATACAATCCACCTTTCGTTTTATCCAAAATTAGCAATAAATTCAAAGTAAACAGCCAAGATAATAACCTTTCCTAATTTTGATATTAAAGTGAATATGTTTCAGTCGAGAAAGAAAGAATTAAAAAAAAAAAAAAAGCAGACACTTGTGAAACAAATCAAAAATTAAGTTAAATCTAATGACGGACTGAGGTTTTGTTATTGGACCTCCAGTAAAGAGTCATTGGGCACTTGAATAGTTTGACCTTGGGCTTTCTTTTTAAGTTATGGATCCCTTAGTTTTGGGCCATACATATACTGACATTCAGGAAATCCAATAAGGTTGAATAGTATATTAGAGGCAACTCTCCATAAAAACAACTCTATTTTGGAATTCCAATAAAGCAATTGTACATTCAGGGAGCCTAATAAAACAACTCTACATATTTGGGAACTCCAGTATTATTGTTTTATTGATCTTTTTATTATTATTTTTTTGTTATGATATTTTTACTCAAAATTTTGCCATAAAATTCTTAATAATTTCTCCTATTTAATAAAAATAGAGCACTAAAAAATCACTCTTAATAATTTCTCCTGTTTGTGATATTTTTTTTAGAGGTTCATAAGTGATTTTAGAAAGTTAAAAGCTAATTTTGATGTTATAGCAAACTTTTTAAAAAAATCATTCCATCCTATAATATATTTTGAAAAAAAAAAGGAAAACAATAGCTTTCACAAATTCAATTTTGAGAATTAATTTTATACTTAATATAATTCTATAGATATTACAATAATCTAGGTCCAATAATTACATAGATATTTTTCACTTTAGACATAATGGAATGAAATCATATCATAAAATATCCATCCACACATCGAGTCGAAGTTGTCTCTAATACTAATTGTAACAGTCAGGATCCAACAACAAAGTAGATATTATCTATTTTGGGCACACAATGCATCTCATTTTTTGTTATTAGACTTTATAATCCAAAATGCTTCTACTTAACTTATAAACTAGTTTAGGATACACTTGCTGGCAATGTGGAACCTTGCATATATTTTCATGTATATTATAAAAATCTAAAATTATGAAACAAAATTATTAAATTTAGAGGTTATTATTATTACAATTACATCAATATTAAAAAAAGAAGTAAAATTAACAAAGTAAAAAAAATTTTTTAGTTATCAGTAACTAAAAAAATTATATATACACATTTATAAATATGTAAATAAATTTAATATTTTATTCAATGCATATCCATTTTAATACTTGTACTCTTACAACAATTTAACCATAAAATTTACCAATTATATATGTTTACTTTTAAAACTCATAACACCTTTGAAAGAAAGTTTAATAAATATTTAATTAATTATAGTTGATTATTTATATAGTATAATTAATAATTATTATTTTAAAAGTTATAATATTATCAAGCCAGCCTTTAATTTTAATACTTATTAGATCATTAAAAATTCACGTTTAGTATAAAAAACCAAGTTTGGTGTGACAAACACAGTCCACATTTCATTTTATCCACAATTAGCAACAAATTCAATTTAAACAACCAAGATACACAATGACCTTCCCCATTAGCCCTATCCCAAGAAAGCCTTCTAATCTTGGCACTAAAATAAAATATTTTTTGGCCGAAATTGCTCCATAAGTCATAATTATGTTCTAATATTAGTTTTTTTTTTAGAGGGGGGGGGGGGGACGGAACAAATCCAAAACTAAATAAGAGAACAATCCACTTGTTGGACTATTCATTATTGGGCCTTAAATAGAGGGTCAATTTTTCAGATTTTGGGCTCACTCTTGAGTTACTGATCTTTTAGTTTAGGGCCATAAATGCATGGACATTCATGAATTCAAATCATTTAGGATTTGTATGCGCTCTCCAAACTTACACAATTGTACACTTGTTACACCATTATTATTTTTTAAAGAACAGGGGTAATAGTTGGATTTTTATGTAGGTATATTTGTAAAGTAATGTGGGTATGTAAATATTATTTTATTATGTAATTAATAACTTTAATGAATATTTAGGAGTCTAAAAAGAGATAGTGTGAATTGTTAAATATTTATAAGTTAATGACTGACAGATACGTGTAATGTTTACCTTCCATCTATTTTAAACTTTTTAAAGAAGCAAATTTATATCTCAATCAACGGCTCAAGTAATTTTATTGAATAACGATTACCGTTGGATCTTAATATTTATATGCTAAGATCAACGAGACTAACCCTAATTCATTTTAGTTCTCAAGATATTAGAGGTGGCGACAGTTACGAAAGTAGAATAATTTCTCTCAATCTTATCTTTATTTCAACGTGTTTATGGACAACGATACGAGAAATCTTCACCTTGTGTAAGTCTATTTTCTTCTTTGAGAAAATATATGATGTATTGACACTCTTTTTTATTTTTTGTTTTTTCAGTTTAAGTATTTTCATACTGAGTAAAATAATAATCATTTTTCTTCTTACTAATGTTAAAATAAATCATTCTACATGTTAGATATAAAGGTGGTAATATGGGTCATGACACTTATGTGACATGATTTTTTTACATTTAAACTAACACAAATTGACATGATTAATAATTATGTCCTACTGTGTCAATCTATTTATTAATCATACTATATTATTTGAAATGATCTAACAAATAAGTTGTGATGTAATATTATAGAAATATTCTAGATCATTTAAATTTAAATCTTTCACAAATAAATAAATAATATAAATTAGAGATTTTTTTTCCGTTGATCTTCTGCCCCCAGTCACATCTTTTGATTTATCAAGGGAAATAATGGTAAAACAAAAATTCTTATGGTTTTGTATCCATGAATATTGGATTGGGCTTTATTACATGGATCGGGAATGATGACCTTTTTATTTATTTATTTATTTATTTGTGTTCACTATTTTTTTTTTTAAACTGGGACATCATAAAGTCGAAGTCTGTAAGTGACAAAAAGTAGTCTGATATATTTGATATGTTATGAAATTTTAGGTGAGTGACACGCGATATTAAATTTAAGTTAAAATTTAAATATAAAAAATATTATTTATTATTTATTTATTAAATAATAAATTTTATAATTTATAAATTTATTTAATTATAATTTAATAAATAAATATCACATTATTAAAATTTAAATAAAAATTGAGATGCTGTGATATCTAATATTGTTTTTTTATTAATCCTCGTGTTTAATTCTTTTCTGGCATTTTAGTCGAAATTAGACATAAATTCTTAATAAGTTTTCCTCTTTTACTCAACAAAAGCAAATTACAGAATCCTCACAATTCTTTTGTCATTAAAAACTCACCTCAACAATTAGTAACAAAATCCAACTCTCGCTTTATTCTTCCATAATTAGCAACAAAATACATATAAAACAACCCAGATTATAAATGTCAAAATAAATTTCCCAATTAGCCCCCATCTGAAACCCGAGTAACCGCCTAATTTCGGCCCCCAAAAATATGTTTCGGCCGAAATTTCCCGAAAAACCAAAATTATGTTCAAAAAAGAGGAAATCCAGTGACCTGTAAAACAAATCCAAAGTTGAACACACCACATTCGAAGTTGTCTGTTCCTACTCTTTTTTAAGTAACTGAAATCCTCTCAATTTGTGTAAATGATTTGTCTATATCTGTTCTTTTTTCATTATAAAATCTTTATCAATTCAGGTTGCTTTAGAGAATCCAACGTTTTTGACTGATCAAATTTCATTTTTTTTATCTTGTTCGTTCTTATTTTGGGCGTCGTTCTGATTTTCAAGAATTTAGAGCTAGAATTAGAACTGTAATTTGAATGCTAGACTCAAGTCGAGAACTGGGGATTCGATGAATTTCACTCAAGAATTCATATCGGAATTCAAAATCTGATTTTGCCTCTAGCTTAGGCCAGTGGAATTTTCAAACCTCAGAGGCATTTTCAATTCCATTCTCTGTTTCTAGGGTTTTGTTTTCGTACTCTAATCCTACAATCATAATCTAGCTTCTGAATTTTGTTCTGCTTGCAGCGTAGCGTTTTGTTTATAAACTCTTGATTCCTTTTGAATCAAGGTTAGACTTTTTGCTTCTTTTTGAATCAAAGATTCAGTTTTGATCAATATGGCCTCTTACAGGCCATTCCCACAACCACCACAATCGTCATTCCCGCCGCCACCTCCTCCAAACCAAAACCCTTCACAACCACCGCCGCCACCACAACAGCAACAACAACAAAGGCCGAACCCTTACTCTCAAAACTGGGGTGGTTATAGTAATACTGGTGGTGGTGCGCAGCAACATTATCACCAACCATACACATATGCACAACCACCACCGCCTCCACCACCGGAATCTTCATATCCACCTCCCCCTCCCCCTCCCCCTCCCCCTCCACCACCACCAACCCAACAACAAACACAGCATTCAATGTATTATTCAAGTAATCAGTATAATCAAAATTCCATGTACCCACCAATGCAGCCACCACTTCCACCTCCGCCACCTTCGTCTCCCCCACCCAGCTCGTCTATACCACCCCCGCCGCCTCCGGGCTCTCCCCCACCTCCTCCGCCGAAGGACGTTGAGGGGAGAGATCCTGGAACGAGTGATCGTGATAAGAGGGTATCTAAGGAGGTTTCTAGGCATGATCCTGGTCATTCAAAGCAACACAGGCCACTGGTTCCACCCCCTGGGGTGAAGAAGGTGAATGGGGGTTCAGGGAGGGTGGAGACAGAGGAGGAGAGGCGGATAAGGAAGAAGAGGGAGTATGAGAAGCATAGGCAGGAGGAAAAGCATAGGCTACAAATGAAGGAGTCTCAGAATGTGGTTATGCAGAAGAGTCAGGTGGTGGCTTCTGGGAAAGGAGGACATGGGTCAATGGTAGGGTCAAGGATGGGGGATAGAAGAGCTGCACCACTTCTGAGTGGTGAGAGGATTGAGAATAGGTTGAAGAAGCCAACCACGTTTTTGTGCAAGCTGAAGTGAGTATGGTTTTCTCAAGTGAAAAGATCAAATATATTAAATCAGTCAGAACCATAGAGTAGCGGAAAGGAAATGTGAAATTTATACTTAAGGGAGAATAATCTCTAAGAATTATGCCTAGCCTTGACATTGGTGTGATTTTTGCTTTCCTGTTGAGTATTGTGCTTGTATTTTGTTTCGTAGGCATTTTAATATGACTTGTCAATGATCTGATTTCAGCCATGTGAAACATTGGAAAAAAAAAAAAAAGATGATTTTTGGGTCTTTTTTGTTCTTGCAATATTTTCTGTGTCAGGTGATTGCACTATTAATTTCTAATGGTAAGAATTGAGTTGCTATCTTAACCTTTGATCTCTTTGTAGATTTCGAAATGAGCTTCCTGATCCAAGTGCACAACCAAAGCTTATGACACTGAAGAAAGATAAAGATCGGTATGAGATATTACTTATTTTTCTTTTGTTGATTAGCTTATGTTGTTGATGTGCTTCATGTGTGTGTATTTATGTATAACATTTTGAGGATAAGAAAAGATTCAGCTAGAGGTATGTTGCTGCAACTCCCTTCTATTCTATTTGACGAGTCTACTGTGGTGCGGTCTTGGTGGACTGATACTAAGGAGGACAACAATATGGATTATGTAGTGAGATGAGATGATGTATAATAAAGCAAAAGAAAAGACATATAAATTGATAACGCAGGCCATACCTTAGATAGATTTTATGGAAGACAAGAAATATGCTCATTAATTTGAAAACAAATGCATAGATCTTATAAGGTGCATGGAAGTGTAGAAAATAGCTTTAGTCTGCTTGAGGTAGCGAGAAAAAAGGAAGAAGTTTTAGTTTGTTTCCTTCATGCATCCAGATCTTATTATTTGACCTATAAAATTTATCATCGTAATCTTTCAATACTTTATTGCAGTTTTACAAGATACACATTCTCATCGCTGGAGAAAAATTACAAGCCCCAACTACATGTCGAGCCAGATCTTGGGATACCACTTGACCTACTTGACCTTAGTGTATACAAGTATCACCTCTGAACTGTTTTACCTATTTTTAAAGAATTTTAGCAACTCCTTTTCATGGCTTTGCTGATTTTCTTTTGTCTACTTGCATAATTAGCCCTCCCAGTGTTAGACAGCCTCTTGATCCTGAGGATGAGGAATTGTTGCGAGATGATGAAGTAGTTACCCCGGTGAAAAAAGATGGTATTAAAAGAAAAGAACGACCTACGGATAAAGGTGTTTCTTGGCTAGTCAAAACGCAGTATATATCTCCTCTTAGCATGGAATCAGCGAGACAGGTACTAGATAAGTCCAGTATTGCTTGTTATAGCGTATTGCAAACATTGCTGATGGCTATGTCATGACAATATGCATTTGTTTTTTCAGTCTTTGACCGAAAAACAAGCAAAAGAACTGCGAGAAATGAAGGGGGGCCGTAACATATTGGAGAACCTTAATGATAGGTTTGTTATAGGGATCCTCTCCCTTTGAATGAGCAAGCAGACTAGAAAACACTTGTGACATAATTTTCCATTTCTTTTTATTGCAATCATCAATGATCTTTTCAGGGAGAGACAAATTAAGGAAATTGAGGCTTCCTTTGAGGCATGCAAGTTGCGTCCTATTCACGCAACCAATAAAAATTTACAGCCTGTTGAGATTTTGCCTCTGTTACCCGATTTTGAGCGGTATGACTCCTTTTGTGCTTTTACTGTTTTACCATGGAGCGATATATTTTGGTCCAATCTTGATGGAGCCTGGGTTTGCCTCACGTGAGAGTGTCTCTTCTGTATGCGAAAGAAGATATACTTTACCATATTAAAATTTAAAACCAGAAATAGAGCCTTTTATTCCTGAATTGATGAGAACCACATCCTTGTTTGCACGTCATATCATTGATACTGAAGCACTGCATTTCAAATAGCAAGTAAATAAAATAAGAAACTGAGCCTGTTGTGAATTTTTTTCTAGCTTGCCTTGCTCTGGATATATGAATGAATTAATTGTTCTAATAAAGTGAAGTAATCCTCTACTTTAAATATTGTTTATGGACTGACAAACTATCTGTAATGGAGGAGTTGGTTGATGACTGATTGGACATGACCTTGACAATTTAGTGACCGATGATGGTGTGCATCCCATTGTGTTCATGATCATCTTTGAGCTTTATTTTTGCCAGATATGATGATCAATTTGTTGTAGCGACATTTGATGGAGCTCCCACTGCGGATTCTGAAATCTACAGCAAAATGGACAAATCTGTTCGAGATGTCCATGAATCACGGGTCAGTTATTTATAAATAAGTTTTGTTGTATAGATGAAATGAAAGGAATAAGTGTTGGTATAAAAATCAAATCAATCATTAGAAAAGCTTAAAGCGTGGATGTTTAGTAATAAGAAATTTTAGCACATTGAGAAAATGAATGTGACATTCTGGAATCTTGCTGAAACTATTTTGTTCTCACACCTTGTTGTTTTATATAATGTAAGGTCAGTTAACACTACTTAATGGCTGGATATACTTTGCTGTGTGGAATGCAATTTAATGGAAAATTGTAATTGTTTGCCCCTGTGCCACACGCATACAATCGGAAAAAATGCATGACCGTTAATTGGCTGTTCAACAGCCAACCATGTTATTCATTCGTTGAAGTTGGGGAAAACATATGAATATTTTCCTTTTACTTCTGTTTCCTATAGTGGCTGATGAAGCATATATTGATGTTCTCATCTCGTATATCACAGGCTATTATGAAAAGTTATGTGGCAACAGGCTCAGATTCTGCTAACCCAGAGAAATTCTTGGCGTATATGGTCCCTTCTGTAAATGAGGTAGACACTATTTAATTTCCCGTATTGTATTTTTGAACTGTTATTGTGGTCTAAATTTTTTTATGATGTCTATCTATGCCAATTGATGCTCCATTGATGGTTCTTGTATATGGTGGCAGCTATCAAAGGATATGTATGATGAGAATGAAGATGTCTCTTTTTCTTGGGTTCGCGAGTACCACTGGGATGTACGTACAATTACTGTTTAAATATTATTTGGCAAACTAGTGTTTTGATTCTTTAGTTAACACAAGCCTTTTGTCTATTCAACAGGTACGGGGTGATGATGCAGATGACCCAACCACATACCTTGTTTCATTTGATGATGATGAAGCTCGCTATGTGGTATGCACTCAAATTGGACTTCTATTTTCAATGTACATGTTTTCTATTGATTTGTCTGTTGCTTACACATTCTCATTATGATGCAGCCTCTGCCCACAAAGCTTAATTTGAGGAAGAAGAGAGCAATAGAGGGAAGATCTAATGACGAAGTTGAACATTTTCCCATTCCTTCAAGTATTGCTGTAAGGCGAAGAGCGAATGTAACTGCAATAGAATTGAAGGAGCAAGGGGTATGTTAAGAACTATTTGTACAAGTATTTTATAGTGTTTTTTGAATCTGAAGTTCGAATACTCAGAGCATTCATATATTTATTTGTTTGTTTGCATACATCTTTGATCTGCTGATACCTTCAGGCTTATTCAAATTCAAAGGGTAACAGTTCGAGTTCAAAGATGGGAAGGGTAGATTCCCAAGAAGATCTTGAAAGATCACATAATGGTTCACGACACCAAGACCCCTATCAATCAAGTGGAGCAGAAGACGACATGTATGATTGATTGCTGTGATCCATTAGATAGAGATAAAGCGAGTTTGTCTCAGGTTTTTACTTCGATGGCATGAGCGGCGGAAAATGACAATAGAAACTGTAAAAATATTGGATATAATAGGCATCCCTTTGACATGAAGTTGTAATGTTGTCTTTGAAACAACCAGATTGTTCAGTTATTAATACATACGCGCATATATATAGTCTTTCAGTTGTCTTCTGATCAACATTTTGTACTTCTTATTTATTTTTTGGTAGGCCTTTATATTTAATTTAGCCCGGTTCAGTGGTTCTGTACCTTTCACCGCATTGTGATTATATATTCAAATATAACCGACAGCAACTTGCACTACATTTAGGCGAATCGCGAAAGACCGTGGCTGACGCTCACGTGTATTTAAGATTTAGATGTAGAATTATATTTCAATGGAGTCAGCATAATTCTAAGTTCAAATACTAAAGCATTTGACATTTGGTATTATTTTTGAAAGCTAAAGATGGTTTCATTCTAAGAAAAATTATTTAAAAATTATTATTTAATAATAATAATATAATTTGATAATCAAGATAATCAAGATGATTTGATTTCTTTAAGAACTTATAACATTTATTTTTTAAAAAATTATTATTTAAAAATCATAGTGATTATAATTATTGATGTCTGTTTTATAGTTGCAAAGTTCATAATTAATTTACCTAAAAGCAAGGTTACTCCCCACTCACAATCAGGAAGTGATTGGACCAAGGTATTTTTTTTTTTTTTTTTGCAAATTTTAACAAGAAGCGTCGTCACCCCGAAATGGATACAACTGGAAATTTTGCACCATCAAAATAAGTTATGAAACATGAGAAAACCTTGCAAACAGCTTGAATATTTACATTATGCCTATGATAATTTAGAAATATGTTCACACCAAAAAGAATCACTGTGAAACATGATTAAAACAATCTCCAGATTCACGCGTCATGGATAAACTTTGCAACCTTCAGAAATGAAGACTTCTTGATGCGGTTGATGCCCTGTTCGATGATTGACAAAAATACAGGCAATGAGTAAAATCACAAGTGAGTATAAAACTACAGCATTAGATATATCTAAAGCACAGACCATGCTTGCCGGCATCTAACAGCTTCCTGACGAACAGCTCTCTTCGGATCATCAAGAGCTCTCGATATGGCTTGCAGTACCTAATGTATACAGGTGGTGATGATGTCAACTGAGAAGAACATTGAGTTCTATGGGACTAATATCTAGTTTTACTGCAATTGATTGCAGGGTAAACGGATACAAACAACTATAATATAAAGAAAATGGAAAAGGAAAAATATTTTACAGCTACACTGTTGATTATTGGGATCTCAACTAACCTGTCTTCTCATGGGATAGATCCGTGCATGAGGCAGTCTAGACACGGCCACAAGACACTGAATTGCCGTCTCTCGAACAAGCTGAAAATGTTAAAAAACATTCAGTAACTTCAATTATCCCTGCTAATCAATATGACCCAATTCATGCAGGACAAAACTACTCAGTATTTCTGCAGTATGGCTAGTTGGCTACTTTGTAAGTTTGATCTAATGATTTCTTTTATTTTTTCTTCAAATACTACATGGTAGTTGAGTGTGCAGGTTAACAGTATTGATGCATTGCATACTTGGCTTGGTTCTAGATGATAAAATGTAAAGCCACTAAAATATTATCCAGCATGCTTTCTCAAGTGTCTCTACATGTAGCCTCATTATATCAAATGAACAATAACCATGAAGCAAACCTTTATGAGAAGCTGTGATTGCTATTAAGAGGATAAGGATGCCATTAACACAGAAAGAAAAATGATAAAAGTACCAGAATGCCATCACTAGCAACGAAATCAAGGAAATGAATCAGCCTAAATAAAGCTATTTTCAGATAAATATCTCACCATCATATGAGGGTAAGAAATAAGTTTGATAATATGATCAATGATAATATGAGCACACTCTATGACTGCTTCGTGTCCTGCAACAATAAGTACAAAATTTGAACATGAATCACTTTTGTGAAGGGCCATTTGAAAATTGAAAATGATAGAATAGTGCATGCATAACTGGTCTAGAAAAAACAAAATAATAATTTTCATTCTTCAAAAAATTATCAGCAGGCGAGGACAGCAAATGATAAACAAACAATGTCTCTACGACAAAATCAAATGGCTAATGATCAGACCCCTTGAGAAGCTTTGATCAAATGTTGCTCTCTTGCTGAAATCTATCTCTCTCCTTTTTTTGATAACCCACACTCTCGCAGCAACCTAGAGAGGGGTGGACAAAAAACCCGTGGCCCTGAAAAAACTGTGCAGTTTGGTTCAGTTCTAAATCTTAAAAATTATCTAAACCCCATTTTATTGGAAAAACAGTAATGCCGGATCGGTTTTCAGTTCACTCTGGTGAGCCTAATAACTTAACCAAAAAAGGGGATATTTCAATAATTTTGTATAAAAATTGACATTTGTCACAATTTAATTGGTTATATCAAACTATTACTATAGACTTGCACACACCTAATTACTAGTATATATACCTATCAGTTTTCACCACTAAAACCAAACCCTAAATCGGAAATCAAATCACTTCAGAGGCTCATCCTATCCACAACAATCAACCCTCCACTGAAAGCAAGAACAGCTGCTTGCTGCTAATCTGTTCAGCTCATCGGCCACTGTTGCTGCTAATCTGCTCTGCTTACAGGCCAGGGCTCAACCGGAAACAGCTTCTGCCTTCCCGCTGCCGTTCGTGGTAGACTGCATGTGTGCCGCCACTGTTCCATTATCAGCACCGTGCACCCCCGGGCGCATTTGATAGCTTGGATGTTGCAATTTAGTTTCTTCAGTAATTTTTGTTGGTGATTTATATTGATTCTTTATTATTATATTAACTCTTGCTGTAGAGATTTACAGTTTTAAAGTGAATTTAATAGCATGTTATTGGTATATTACGTTGCCTCTTATTAAGGTTTATTCAAAATAAATAAGAAATTTTGGATGCTGCAAATAGTTTCAAATATGAGATTTACCAAAATTTTGGATGCTGTAGTGTAGTTTCAAGTTTGAGAACTAAAGAAATTTTGGCATTAAATAATTGATATTGATAGTTGGGTCTTTGGGCATGTTGGCTGTGATTTCTCCATGGCAGTTTATGTGTAGGTTTTTATTGATATTATGATTGTTGTATATGTGTAGGATGGCAGACAATGATGATGATGTACAAGGGTCAATTATGAAGCACAAGAGGAAAAGATCAATGGGGACAGAAAAAGAAAAATTCTTTTTTGGAAACGTTTTTTGAAGCCACCTGGAGAACAACTCAACTAGGCTTACAAATTGAAAAAACATAAACATGCCCAATAGGCCTAGAACTGAATAGACCGAACCGAACCGAACAGTTCAGCTCTAATTCAATTCTTTACCTTATAAGATTCATAGTCAGGTTTTTTTAAGAGAAATAACCAATTTCAATCAGTTCAGCTTGATTCAGAACTCAGCTGAACTGAACCGTACCCAACCCTACTGACTTGGACCGTAGATCCGCCCTCAATCCCATGAACCATGGAATCTATTCTAAGCAGCTTAAAAATGACTACACTCTATACTGGTCTTCATCATACAAGAAATAACTAGCATTTGTCGTAGCACAATGATTGGCGTAGTGCAGCTAAGGACCAATTACTAGGTACAATAGAAAATCACAATTCCAATATGCTTTAAAAAAGAGAAATTTTGAAATTGGAAAAACAACTACGTACCAATAGTCTTACCATTTTTATCTGTCAGTATCCCAGATAACACAAGCAGGAGACTGTACACGATATCTTTATCTGAAACATCGTTACTTAATATGGATAAACCATCCATCAGTATAGGGATTACCTGAAAGAATAAATATACTGCTTGAATATAATTAAGAGTGGCACAACAACATAAGAAACTCTAGAATATATCAGCCCTGACCTTTTTGGCATCGTTCAAGACAGCAATTAGGGGAGTATCTGATATAATATGTGCACAAGCTCGGCACAGAATTGATCTGTAATCAAAAAGCACCTTCGGTAATAGATTAAATAGTTGAAATACCTTTCAATCAAAACTTGGGAATAAATATTTACTCAACATGCAGAAACTGGAAAGTACATTTGCTCTATGCACATCAGTTCCAATTAATACTCTAGGTTAATTAATTATGTCAGGAGAGAATTATGATTAATGTCATGATGTGATTTAATGCCTTTGCATCAGTAAGTTCAAGGGTAGTGACAGGATGATCACTGAGAGCTCCCTACTTGTTGTATAAGAGGAATATATAAAGAAAAAGGGGTAGGATAATATGGTTTTGAACATGGAGCTGAAAAATCATAAGACAAAGACGCAATATTTCATGGCATTTTTCTTTTTTGCTTTTGTTAATTTGAGTTTCATTGATTCTTGATTTGACCCTATATTTAGCAGTGTATTCTCCCTTAAATTCCCAAAACTAGAGTCAGACCAAAGCTTCGACAGATAGACCAACAGCAACAGGCAAAACAAACACAGACCTATAAATAGCAACTATTCCAATACGCTCTAGATATGTCCAAAATGAGCGGCATTTTGATAAATAATCATACATGGATATGAAATAAAACAGGGGTCTCATAAAGCTAAGGATAATAGATAAGATATATTAGGAAAAACAAAGCCAAATCTATGCTATATGCATTCTGTTCTAAATTTGTTCCATAGGAAATCTATCAGCTCAAATCAGATACAGGTTCAACAAGCCATTCAGCAAGCAATGCAATAGCGCAAAATGAACAGTTAGACAGAACTAGATCAATCATATAGCTATAACAAAAACTGGGTATCTTCTATTAAGAGAAAACAGTAACAAAGGTATGTACCGTGAGAATGATGAATTAGATTTTATAATCAAAGACTGCAGAATGGGCATAATGGTTGAATAGAAACGTTGTTTATAAAGAGGCCGTATTGTTGCATGTAATTTTCGACTCAAGCAATCTTCAGAATCACCCATAAGAATTTTGAATGCATCTGCTGCATGTTTAGCAACAGACTCAGAACTGTTTTCTAAGTAATCCTGTTCCAGTGAAAAGGAACCCAGTTTGCCGTTGTACAATAAGCATTCTATGAATGTCATAGTAATGTCTTTAACTTTTTCATGGCCCCGCATAAGCAAACCTTTCCCAATCCATGCCAAGCCCACAATTGCATGGACTTGAAGTGATCTACTATTTGTAGCGCCACGACATATATCAGTAAGACCAATGGAACTGCCATTCTCCAAATCACCATTGCTCCTTAAAGTAACACTATCATTGAAACTCCATAACTTTGAGTAAAAAATTATATCCATTACTTCTTCCAAGGTACAATTACCATGCACCTCTGTTTCATTGGATTTTAAATCCAATTTGTTAACCATAGAACCCAATGCCTGAGCTGCTGGAACATTACCCTTGAGTAGAGTTGTCATAAATAGATGTATTACCAGTCTCACATTTGGAATGTGTGTTTGAGGATGTGCTGCTATAACTACTGATGCAAACAGTGAACATATCCATGCCTCTCGGTTAGAAGAAATGTGCATCTCTTGAGTAAGCTGTAATGCATTTAGTTGGATAGGAACGGTGGATGCTGGATCTTCCAAAGGAAGATAAGTTCCTGATGAAAGTACGGTATAGGCTTTCTGAAATACTATGTTTTGGCTTTCCACAGAACAACTCCCAACAGCAAGCTTCATTGCCTTCATTGTTGCATCAAGAAGCCCCTGCAGTAACATGAAGATATTAGCACCACCTAATTTCTGAAGGCAGAGAGAGACTGAAAATAAATAGAACAAGACTCACTTTTTCGTGGGTCCGCGAACTGAAAGTCATAGATTTTTCAATCAGGTTCCAAATTTTTACAGCGAACTGCAGTAAGACTTCCTCAAAACCTCCAATTTCATGCATCCTGGGGCCATTCAAACAATCATTTTATATTATAGAGGAAATAATTTCAGATAACAAATCAAAATTAAAAAAAAAAAAAAAGATTAACCCACCTTATCAGCTTTAAAGTTTCTCAAAAAGCATTCACAAGAACTTTATCTTGTTTATGAAGGACTTGGTTTATTTACTACCTTATCAACAATTAGCTAGTTTCTAAATTGACTGATAAGGCACACATGCAGGAAATGGTCTTCACGACCATGTATTGTTAGAAAAACGTTGTACCATACACCCAAAAAAAAAAAAAAAAAAAAACAAGATTGTTGATAGAAGTCATTATCCTAAACCAAAAAACTATAAAAATGAATCATTTACACTTTAAATGTCTTTTTCTATATATTCACAACCAAATTTTGTTCTTTTTATACCCTGCTTCCCTTTCTAAGTATCAGTTGCCAGCTGGGTTACTAATGAGAAGAACATGAAATTAAAACGGCTGTCAATTGTTCTTAATAAGACCAGTCAAATCAAATGAACTGAAAAAAAGGAAAGCTCATATACCTTGGCAGCACCTTATTGGAGTAGCATTCCAAAAGCTGAGATACAACTTCTGCTGACTTAGGATTCCCATGGACCTATGGAAAAAGAATACAAAGAATTAATAATAACTATTTGCCATACAATATTAAAAGCTGCCCATGTTGAAACATCCTTTGTGAGATTTTGGTGAAATCACAACCCTGACAAACTTCAAGGATATTGCTAGTCGAATCTGAAACATAGACATGTCTACTTATTAAAAGCAAAAAGCAGACAAATGGCAGAAAGATGCAGAAAAAGGATCTTCTAGAAGTAAGAATATTTCATGAAATTGTAAGTAACATTTTTCCAGTACAAAGAATACAGAATTTATTGGATGTACGTACCAAATCCTCATATAAATTGGCACAAACTGCCTCTTCTAGTCCTTGAACAGTTTTCAGCAAATAATCTCGTCCAGTTGCACCTATTTCTGAGATTGCATCCAGTTTTAATGGAAATGGCATATTAAAATCATGGGACGATGCCAGTGAAACTATTTTTTCGATGACAATATCCATATAGCTTAGTGCTTTTTCTGACTCGTTAAATCTATCAATGAATGAACCAATATGCACCAGTGCCTTCAGTGCCAGCTTCCACAACAGAGTCTTTTCAAATTCCGCAATGATGATTGATGTGAAGGTCAACAAAATATTCTCAAATATGGAATTTGATATGATTAAGGAGCCTCCATGGAATGTAGCCAGAATCAGCAAACCCTTCACTGAACATTTGATTCAGGAAAGAGAAAATGTCAGAAAGACTTATCACTAGCGTAAAAGGGCATTTAGTAAAATCCAAAAAGATATAATATCTAGCCAGAAAACTTGATCAAATCTGCAATTGCAAAATGCAGCAATGTTCACGCAAAAATTTTCTCCTTCCACTAACAGAAGTTTCGTTGCTTTCCTTAATTGCTATAGAAATATAACTGGAGGTCAAATTTCTGAAAACAAGTACAGATGGACACCCCACACAGATACACATCAACCCCAAGAGGCAGGGATGACCATTTTTAAAACATCAGTGACATCCATGGAGCACATGATTTTGAGGACCAGAAACATCACAAATCTAAGTACGCTTCTAACCAACAGGGGTATCCAAATTCATGCAATGTGCACCCGAGATCCTCCCGAATCATCATGGAGGGTTTTATTAAGTGAGTAATAAAAGAGTAAACTGTATGCAAATGGAATAAGATGCTTATATTCACACACACGGGTAAAGAGGTTGTTGCCTGACCAAGCAGCAAGAAAATACAAGTTTAAAAAATGAATAAATAAATAAATAAGAACGAACAAGTCTTTACCTCCAAAATATATATTTGTCTCATAAGAATTTTCATTGGCACTTGTTTCCAAGGTAGATCTCAAGGCGTTAGCTAGTGAAGCAGAATAACTCTCGAGCAAGCAGTACCAACTTTCATTTGCAGGAGCAACCCCTGATTCCTCAGAACCTGCCATTAACTCTCGGCATGCTGTCATAAGCTCTATGCAGAGATAAAGAGCCCCATGATTAAGCTTTCCCCTAAGTACATTACTGACATTCAGAAAGCAATCCTGAGTTGAATTTCCAGCTGAAAGCCCCAAAGCATGCATCAAGCAGGGGAAGAAACTGTCCATAATACTATTGCAAGAAGCTAGGGAAGCCTTTGCAGATACAGATAGGATACAGCCGACTGCATGTAATTTCTGCTTGCTTTGCAGGGAAATTTCATTGTAAGTCTTATAACTAGAGATGGAGTTGAATATCAAGTTTATGTCTTCATCGCTAATAATCCAACTTAAAAACAAACCACTATTTTGCTTGATAACTGTATCCAGAAGATTTAGAGATTCTGTTAAAATAACATTGTCCTGAAAACCAACACCATCCAGTGATTCTGAAGCAAAGGACAAAGTAGGTTCATGTGAACCATATATTGCATCTTTTATAGAAGACCACATTGCTTGGGCATGTTTTTCAATCCTGTGTGCTCCATACTTCAGCGTGCAATTGCTAAGGTATTTCAAGGAATCAACCTGCAAGCATATAAAGACAGTAACTCAGATTCAACATGCCTAAGGCAAAGAAACAAATATTGACGAATTAAAATGAGTCACAACTTTACAAAATTAATACTAACACCAACCTTAGCAGATTGCAGCGAAGAAGTAAGTTTTTCAAGGAGCAATGGGATGGCAAAGGGCTCAAAAAGAGAAGTGGAAGAAAATGCTGCCTGCATTATGTGAGAGAGAGAGAGTTGGAAACTGTCAAATTAAGCATTTTCAACCCTGGCCTAGTCATAAATTTTAAGTTTCCAGCATCAGATGTGCCCACTACAAAAATCACCCAAAGTTCCATATTGCGGTCAAAATTTATAGCAAAGTTGCAAGAACAGACCACAAATAAGTGTAAACAAACAATTATCTACAGAACCTCCAAAAAAGGTGAATAATTGACAGCAAAACATCACATACCATTAATGCCCTTGAAAGATCATCCCTTTTCACATCAAAGTCCTCACCTTTAGGCTGTAATAACAACAAAATCACACAGGCCAGATCAACAAAGTGAAAATAATGTGAAACAATAACCCTTAGAAGGGAAAAAGAGGTCAAATAAATGCATCCCAAATCAATAATATAGAACAGCAGGCTATAGTTACAGTTAATATTGCTCAAGTTAGTAGATGTCATAGAAGGAAAAAGTAACCCCGAAGAGCTAATTATATATAAGTTATTGTCATGAACTTATGCCTTGCACCAATATGACACTGAATAAATTGACCAAGAAAATTTGTACAAATTTCATTCAACAGTCAGGGGACAAAAAGAAAAATGTGAATAGATATAGAAAGATAAATAGAACTCCACATCTCTAAATGGTAGCTGAATTTGCATATCAAGCACATGATTGCAGATAACATAGAAAGCAACATTTGCATCAAAGCAAATTTTGAAAAATAGTATACATCCTAAAATTTAAAAGGTAAATTGAAATTGTGAATGATGCATGAAATATCAAGTTCAAATGATGCATCCTAAAATTTAAAAGGTAAGTTGAAATTGTAAATGATACATGAAATATCAAGTTCAAAACACGAATAATCTCGGAAGCATGTGCAAACAAAGGGGAGGCTTAGGAAAAAAAAAAAAAAAACAGTATATAAAGTGAGCATTCTCCCACATAGAAACTAAGTGTGGTTAACCAAATAAAATAGAATACGGCTGATATAAATTATGCTTACATGTGTAAAATGAATAGGGAAGTAACAGCCCAAAATTTCAAAAAGGTCGCTGGCAAAACTTGCAAGCAGATCATCTGAAAATAGCTGTGCCGCAACCTCGACAATATGAAATGTTAGCATTAAGCAGTGAGGATCCTTTTCCCCATCAATAGCTTCACAGATTGCATAAAGAAGGTCTTCCCCCTAGACACCACACAGGCAATCTGATGTTACTTAAAACAGAAGAAGATGAAATATGATAAGAAAATCAGTCGACAAACAAGACAAACTGAAATGAAGAGAAATATGTTTATGGGTGGAAGTGAATGTCTCCAGCAGGGGCATCTGCAAGCACAAAAATGGAAATGTGTACGTGCACTTGCACATGTAAGTGAGAGAGAGAACATCACAACCATAGATTAAAGAGTTTCCACTGTTTCCAATTGTCATTCAGAACTTGGAAATTTGCAATTAAACAACAGAAGACCAGCATTCAGAAGATGCCACCACTGGAGGATTCAAATTTCCATTATGTTACTGTATTCAAAAAATGTTATTCACTCATAAGGTATAAACTGAAGAAGTGTAAGACAACAAAAAATACCAGTGAAACAACGGCATCGGGGTAACGTTGCAATAGGCACTCCAAAAGTTCGAAGCAAAGCTGCAAGAGAGTCATCAAAATGTGAAGCAACATCACAAAATTCAACAAGAACTTTTTTAATAGGTTTCTCCAGTAATATATAGGGGAATGCAGGGCCAACTGTTTTACCTTCCTGTCATGCTGCGCCAGTGACTGCACTTGGAGGTTTTGTATGTAAGACTGGGCAACTGCTTTTGCATCATTTGTAGTGATCACACCACCACTACTCTTCCTCCGCACTAGTGCCAAGCAACCAACAAGTGCACCACGTAAAGCTTTCCAATCTGCCTGACAAAAGTATAATATCATTTATTCAATTTTGAAACTAAAATCCAAACAACCATCGTATAAACAGAAAATATAGAATCGTTCAGAATTTAGTTAAAATGACAGATTGTAAAGTAAATGCAATTTTTTCTTGCATAGATAATGCTTCAGAAGAAAAATGCCAAACTGACCAGTCTATCTGTGAAGAAAGCTAGCAGGCTGTGGATGGTAGCATCATCTAAAGGCTTTGATGCAAGATGTGTAAGCAGTTCTCCAAGGAGAAGTATACCTGAAGAAAGATAAAGTGTTCAAATATTTCCAGCATCAACTTCAAATTCATTTAGAACAGATAATAAAATTTAAATGACCATCCAGAATAGTAATACTTTATAGTGCTGTTCAGATGATTAAAATTTATATTTCCAGATATTTCTACAAAAATTATTTAAAAGGAACAGAACTCATTATCAACAGAGCATACTGAAAGATTACCTCTTGCGCGAATCACATCATCTGTAGTAGTCAGATACATACCCATCTCTCTAACCTGCACACATAATTCATATTACAAAACAGAAAATTACAGAGAAAAGACCAATGAACTGGAGGGACGAAACCCCACTTTCACACCTCAAAACAAAATAACAATAATTATAAATAAGTAGAAACAATAGAACTAAGCATAACAGATATGATTGCTTGTGATAACGTGAAACATACCAGTGTTTCTATTGTTAACAGGTTATTCTTCAATAAAGAAGCAATTGCATCCAAACTTGCAGCCTGTAGTTGACTCTGGTTGATAAGTAATATATTAAATATGAATTCACATTAATTAACAATAAATACATAATTTCAGGTTTAATATCTGGTCCTTTACAAGCATTTGCAAAATGATAAGTCTAATTACATGATGTCAGTGTGTCTGAGAGTGCTAGTCTAGAAAGCACTTTCAAGTGTGACTTTTAGCAGAAGCACTCAAAAGCATTTTCTGAACAATAACCTTTCAGGTACTATCCAAATGCTCTTCAAGTGCTTCTCTCATCCAAATTGCTTTCTCAAAGCACCTATCAAACCGCTCCTCATAAGAATCAATCTAAGAGCTTTTCTTTATCTGAACTAAAGACAATAAACAGTGCCACAGAAACTTTTGGAAATTTGAAAGCACTTCCAATGGTGTCATCCCCATTGCAATAAGTTAAAAATTGGAGGGGAAAAAAGGTCAAAGACTCGATCAATTAATTAATAATTCACTTAATAAACAATTTAGTAATACTGGTTCATGTTCGGTTCTTCCATACAAGTTTTTAAAACATCTCTAAGCACAGAAACTGAAGCTTAACCCTAAAACAGAGCTGAGTGTACTGGAAATTAACAAAAATTTACAAAATTTTGGTCCAAGTTCTGATTTTTTAGTGCCTTAATACTTTCTCAGCGAACTAATGCAAAATCAAGTTGCCAGAACTGAAAAGTAAATGAAAATAATAAAAGAAGGGTAATTGGTTAAGAAGCAACAAACTAGAACCTGGTGAGTCGGGGAGCTAGACAAGTTAACGAACGACTCAATGTGCTGAATCAGCTGACTCGCTTCCGCCATTGCTAGCGAACAGAGAAAAAGAGAGGGTTTTGTGGAGTTTTAAGGGAGAGGGCGAGAAGGCGTGAGCGTAAAATAATTTCGGGAGGGAAGTTATTTAAATTGTGAATTGACCCCAGGTATATTTATTATTTCTCATACGCTACTTAATTTTTGTCATTGGTTTTTCTTGCACATTGATAGATTCGATATCGCAATTCTAATATTTCAACCACCACTAAAAACCATAACCTAAGATATAAAAAAGCGTTGAGATATCTAAGATTCAAACTGAGTGTATGTTAAATTTAATCTTCAAAATGTTAAGAAAAAAGTTATAATTTCTCATAGTTTTCTTTATTCTTATGTTTAGTTTCTCATAATTTCGTTGATTGTTTTAAATTTTCTGCGATTTGGTTATGAATTTTGGTTTCCAACACCTGGTTAAAACTTGAAACAAAATGATAAATATTCTTTTAGAAAATTAAATTATTTAATGCTTTAGTAACCCATGAAAAAGATTAAAAATATATTAGAGTAAAAAAAAAAAATAAAGTGCTCAAATACTTCGTCAAACACAATTGATTTGTTCATCCCTTCAATGAGAGAGAGTTTACCAAGAGTTTGACAGATGTTTATTTAGAAAGTTTGTCAGCCATTCTGAATCAAAATCATAACTGCCACAACAGCATCAGCAGCAAAAGATCTCTCTCAGACTTTTAATTCATAATAAAAACAGTTAGTGAAGAAATAAATAGGAAGAAAAGGGCAGAGGCACAAGCAGCAAGCTAGATTTTTAAGATGGGACATTTCAATTTAAAGCTCCTTAATGTGTATGTTTTAGTGGGTTACTATCGCAGTGTGGTGGTAGAATGACGAGACATTTTCCAAGACTTCAGAATCATACAACAAAACCCAGCATTTACAGGACATTGAGAAGAGAAACGTTTGTCATCTCAAACCATCAAGGACCGAATTTTCTTCATCACAAGAAGCCTCTTCTAGCATGTCGAGAAATCCTTTTCGAGAGGTCCTTTCAATTGCAGAGGCATTGTAATGAACCCCAAAAGTAGATGCTGCCTCAAACCTTGTCCATAATTCTTTCTTTAGAGTGTTCTCCCCAGGACGTTTACTGGTCCTGAATGTGCTCTCAGATTCCTTCCACAGCGGAGTACTTTCTATGAGTGCTGAATTGCCTCCAAAAGGTTCTGTGCAGAAAGAGAAATGTTTGAATAAATTCATGTTTCGTATGTCACCTGAGCATACCGAAACTAGAACTAAAATAATAAAACAGAAACAATACCTGGGAGGCGAGATTTATTTGTCTGGTGACAGCCACTTTGAACACTACTTGCAGTTTCTTCTGATGGTGATGGGTTCGGTTGCAATTTTGCTCCAGAATCAACTGGCAAGGTATCATCAGCAGCAGCTTTTTCAGTTGATATCTCATCGGTTGGCTCCAACAAAACACAACTTTTTGGAGGTGAGAATTTCCAAAGTGGGGATGCTTCCAAGTCTTTCTTAACTGTTCCAGATTTACAAGCTTGTCGTATCCCTAAAAGCTCTGGATACTTAAAAGCCAGACCACCAGAATCCTCACTACTGGAGGAGTCAGGAGATTGTGAACTTTTTTGAAGTCCAACAGGAAAGGGGGTGGACCTACGGTATCTGGCATTGGGTTTACAACAGGACTCAGAAATGGGCTCAAGCAAAACACAAGATTTAGGAGGGGACAATTTTAAACATGAAGTCATCACAAGCATTGACTGGTCTCCTTTTGAGAACATCGATGAAGAAGCAAAACTAGACTCTATTATATTTCCCTTTATGGTAAATTTAGAATCAGCAGGTTTTCTTGGAGTTGGCTTTATATCCATGCCTTCAAGCAAATCATCATTTGCATCTCCAGGAAGAGATAACAATGGAGGTATCTCAACAGTATTTTTGGAAGTTATCCTTTCAAAGAGTGATTTTGATGGGTCCTGGCATTTAGATGACATTGTTTTTGACATAGGAAGAGGCGTGAGCAAAAACAGTTGTCTACCTCTCTCAATAGTGCAATTGGCACGCCAGGACACAAGGGGAGAAGGAGAGATTAAAGTGTCCTCTTTGTTTTCTTCTTCTGGACTCCCAAATTCACAAACATTCTTGTCAAAAGTTGTAGAAACAGATTTACTGATCAAAGACTCTTCGCACTGCTTCTCAGACCCAATAGGACTGGAGAGCACCTTCTGAAATCTGGGGACCCATGGCTGTGATTGTAGAACATGATATTACAGGCCGTTCAGCTACAAGATCTATGGAACTGAAAAACATATAGGCCAAAGAAACAGGAAAATTAGAAAATTAACCTTCAATGTAGAAAGCATTTCTGACAAGACGCTAGTGAAAGATTCAACTTCTTTTCTCCCCTCCTTGCTCCATGTTTTCACTTTAAATGCTTGTGCAACAAGCTCATCAATCTGCAACTCAATGCATCAATTCTGCACAATCAGCCACAGGTAACAGTAAACCATGTTTATAATATAGATCATAAGAGCGAAAATGAAATTATTGTGATAAAACGAGGTCTATGTAAACCATGTCCATTGTCAAACACAACAATCTATGGTGTCTGAGCACACCCATGCTTGGATCGAAATTCTTAATTGCTCCAGTCAAAATCATAACAACCAGATTGAGTGTGAGATAAATGCACAGATAAAAGCCAATGGGATCTAACCATTTAGCACCTTCATCATAGAACAAACACATTAGGAGAGACAGGAATTTGAAATTTTTTTCTTAATGGGGACAAAGACAAAGAATGCTTCTTTGCCAATGATTCCTCTTAATTATAGGTAGATCTTTTAACCATCCATCTTTGCAGTTTATGCACATATGAGATCATCTAATTAAATCACATGAGAATTAAGACTAACACATTACAGTTAAGGATAACTTAAAACATTATATAACCTATCACAGTCACCGCAGGATTAAGCTCAAATTTGTAGCCTAATGAACTTCAATTCCACTTCCAAATACCTAAAACAAAGTAACATGCCATCAGGCATAGCAAATAAATGTCAAAGGAAATTTCATTCCTAGCAACCAAACACGGCCTCAGCATAAACAGACTCGATAAACACAAGCAACGGCAAAATAATTTGTAGAATATTATTAGTATAATTATACCTGCTGAAGAAGAGACGACAGATCGGATTGAACGAGCAAGAGCCCGTCTAGGTTACTGTCATCATCCAGTGCCTGGTCTTCGATTTGTCTATCGCTGTGCGATTTCTTCTTCAAATTCGCCGATTTCGAAACCCTTACCTCTCCGTTATTGTTGTTCCAAAGTTCCCGAAACGGTTTCCTTACTGATTTTGGTTTCAGTTCAGTTCTCGGCGGCATCGCGCTCTCCGATCGGGGAACGGGGAATTCGAAATGCGAGTGCTTTGATTTGAATTTTCACAACTTTTTGAGGCGGGACTTCTCTCTTTTCGAAATATTTTCTTAGAACAGACTGGGCCAGTGGCTAGTGGCCCAGTTGCCCGGCCCATTGTTGCTTTTAAAATAAAAAATAGAAAGGAAAAATACTACGCTCGTTGAAAGTTGAAACTTGGAACCGTGTGGTTACCGCATGGAAACTAACGAGTACAACGAACGAACAACAAGCACAATGACAACTCTTCTTGCGGAAAGGAAACATAATTACATAAACTAGCAAACACAAAAGCAAGAAACACAAAAAATAAAAAATAAAAAAAGCAAAATCAACACTCACGGGTACAGGCACGTGTGTAAAACGGAGAGCACGATTAGATATTCTTTCACACAAATCGTTCGCACTCGATATATTAAAATATGGGAAGCAGCCAGAAGCTTTCTTCGAAGTTGGTCCAGCTCGTACTCGCGAGATGAAGTTCGTGAGTTACGAAGTTAGGAAGACACGAGCAGATAATTTTTCCGAAGAAGAATCCTGCGAGGAAGGACTTAAATTAAATCAATTTGAAGATTCGGTCGGAAGCGAACACGTAGATTTTCTCTAAAAGGTCAGGGGCTCGGGACATGGCATAGAATTCTCCCATCTATAAAAGGCTCCAAAAATTCGGACAGTTGAGTCACCTTTCCTCTCTCTCTATCTCAAGACTCACACTAAAAAAGCAAGCATTGAGAGTTCATTCTTTTTGCTTATCTCTTTCTTTTTTCTTTCTTTCTCCTGTTTCTTTCCATTTTTTTAAGCCTTTCAATTAAATCAACAATAATCAAGGCTCGGTTATTGAGCAAACATTTTTTCAAGTAAACCCAAAAAATTGACTTGAATGTCACAGGATTAACGCCAGAAAAATCTCCACCATCCCCCTTATCGTTCCCTGTTATCCCAGATATTTTCCGGGAAAGTGACTCTGCTTCTTTGTGTTTGGTAGAGGGGAAAGTTGCTGGTCGAAAATCGTCTCCCCCACTATTACAAGTTTAGGTGTTGGCGTTACATCTGGTCGCTACTGAGCACGATCAGATTTCAGCAGCAACAGCATGGCCGATCATTTCGCTGAAATAAAACTTGCAGAACAAAAAAGCTACATCTCCATTCCCTTCCCTTGGGTTCTGACACCAAAATCTGCAACAAATCTATCTTTTCTGACGGAAACAATCAGAACCCAGAAGCCATTTCTCGAATCTTTGTTGCTTAAAGCAGGGGCCGTGCTTTTCAGAGGTTTCGATGTCAAGACAGCCAATGACTTCAACGACGTCGTTGAGGCTTTTGGCTACGAGGAGTTGCCCTACGTCGGCGGTGCTGCTCCCAGAAGCCACGTTGTTGGTCGTGTTTTTACTGCCAATGAGTCTTCACTTGATCGTAACATTCCTTTTCACCAGGAAATGGCTTTGGTAATCTTTATGGTTTCTGGCCTTTGAGCCGTTACAACGTACAAATTTGACCCAAAAACTAAACGTACTTTTATTGTTGCCTCCATTACTTATCATTTTCAACAAAATAACCTCTATCTCTTTCACAAATTAAGCCTTTGATACATCCTTTGTTGTAATTTTATCCCAATTAGATTTTCGAAAACAAAATGCCGTCACAATTAAGAATCAAACAAATGGACATATGTTTGGCAATTGGCAGCGAAGCTGGCGTCGTTGAAAGCACTTTAAATTGTGAAAATTTGTTTTTTAAATTATTGTATATTACTACTCGAAGGAAACAAAAGGATGTGCTTTTTCTAGAAGTCATTTTGGGTTAGAAAATAAAATTGATATTGTAATGTAAGTTTGCAACGAGAAGCTTTATTTCAAATTCCTTTGTACAGGTTTGAGCGTTACATTCTGGTTAGTAGATTCAACAAGTGAGCTAAGTCACCAACTATGTTATTTGATGCTGAATTTAATGTTGGTACTTTGCTTTGTCTTTGTATTGGACTCACAATTACTGTGCTTATGCTGCTCAGCTTCCTCAGTTCCCGTCAAAGTTGTTCTTCTTCTGTGAAGTAGAGCCACTGCGTGGAGGAGAAACTCCTATAGTGCTCAGCCACATCATCTATGAGAGGATGAAACAGAATTACCCTGAATTTGTTCAACAACTAGAGCAGCATGGATTGATTTATACCAGAATATATCGAGAAAAGGATGATCTTTCATCCCCGACCGGCTGTGGCTGGAAATCCATTTTCTTGACTGAAGACAAGAGCATCGCCGAGGAAAGGTTTGCGTTAACTTGATCATGTTATTAGTATTTGAGAACTTCATATTATTGAAATTCATAGCAATTGGTATATGCATGATGCCCTTTATCTTTAGATCAATAATACATGAGTAACAAGTTTCTATTGCATCAAAGTCCTAGGGCCAATTTGGGCTAAGGTGCTAAGGCTTTTAATCCACAGTTGGTATTTGACAGTTACAATGTTCACATCAATACTCTTTTGAGCATTATAAACTTTTATTCAGTTAGCGATGATGTAATATGGTTCTAATCAAAATCTTTCAACAGGGCTGCTGATTTGGGCTTGAAATTGGAGTGGATGGAAGATGGTGGAGTGAAGACAGTAATGGGTCCAATCCCAGCTGTTACATATGATAAAATCAGGCAACGGAAGATTTGGTTCAATAGCATAGTAATGGCTTATACATGCTGGAAAGACACACAAAATGATCCTGTTAAGGCAGTCACTTTTGGGAATGGTAGGCCATTGCCAGAGGATATCGTCTATGACTGTATGAAAATCCTTGAAGAGGAATGTGTTGCCATCCCTTGGCAGAGTGGTGACGTTCTGCTGATAGATAACTTGGCTGTGCTTCATGCCCGTAGATCATCCAGTCGTCCTCGCCATGTATTGGCTTCTCTTTGCAAGTAGAAAACAAACTCTTATTCTTGTGAATTTAATTTCATGCTACTGGTATGCCCGCATTCTTGAATTCGTGTTGGACGCCACCTTCTATAATTTGTGTTGATGTGTTTGTGTTCATCTAATATTTCGCGTCAATACCGTTATGTTGAACTTGAGGTAAATATAATGGTACGGGTTCAGGTATCCGAATCTAATTGACGCCAGCTTCTATAATTTGGGTTGATGTGTTCGTGTTCATCATGTTTCGTTCATGTCAACAACGTCATGTTGAATTTGAGGTAAATATAATGGTTCGGGTTCAGGTATCCAACTGATCTGAAATGGCTGTGTTTGATTTTGGGTCTCACGTTCCATATTTTCATAAGTAAATTAGGGTCCAGTTACAACATCTTGTATCAAAGTGAATCGTTGCCGTCCCGATGAAATCCCACTGATACCCTTATGAGGTGTTTGGTTTTTAAGAAAGGGTGTGTTCTGGAGAATGGGATTATGGGATATTAAAATGTTGTTCATATTATTTTAATATTAATACTATGTTTGGAAATAATTTAGAGGAGAATAAGAGGCATGCTAATGCGCCAACCGACGCATTAGTTAAACTAAACTCAGACTGTGAAGGCAAAAAGCCCCGCCCCCACCCCCCCCCCCCCCCCCTCAAACAAAAAAAAATAAATAAATAAAAGAAGAGCAAAAGCAAAATGCTAACGCGCCAACTGAGTTGGGTTTAACTAATGCGTCAGTTGGCGCATTAGCGTCTTGCTTTTGCTTTTTTAATAATAATAAATCAATACAAAATTTTAATTTAACATAATATTATATATTATATATTTTTTATTTTTACATCATAATCATAACATAAATTGATTATTTATTATTTATATTTTATTTTTATTATATTAAAAATATAATAAATAATATACTATTTAAGTATATAATAATTGATATATAAAATTGATTAATATTTAATATTTTTAACATTTTTACTAAAAATAATGTTAAATTTTTAAAATTTAAGACTTCTATATTAATTATTTTTTTAGATGCTAATAAATATTATTTTCTAAATATATAATTTAAGCTAATCACAAAAAAATTAATACAGTGTAATATAGTATTAAATATTGTACAATATTATTATAAAATAATGTTAATGTAATGTAATCTAATAATAATATATCAGTATTAAAATAATATAATATAATATAATATAATATAATACAATGTGCTAAATGCACCCAGAGAGGATGAGAGGAGAGGAGAGGAGAGATATAAAAGGAAGGAGTGGAGAGGTGATAAGAGGAGAGAAGAGTAAAAATTAATTGTTATTTATTTCATAATAAATTTGAAAGGAAAAGGAATTACATATTTTTTATTTAGACAAGTATACCTCTTTTCTTTAATGTTAATATTGTTAATAAATAAAAATAATTAAACTACAAATTAATTTAATCCAAAAATAAATTAATAACAAAACATTTAATTTTATATTATATTTCTAATTAATTCATTGTTATTTTATAATCAAAATAAGTAACTTTGCATAATTAGTTATATGTTCAATTTAATTTCTAAATATTTATAATTATTGAAAATGATAATATGTTATAGCCTATTGAAATTACTTAATTAAATAGAGAATTTAAAAAAAAAATTATAGCATCAACTCATGGAAAGTAGCTGACCACTGCCACCACGGTTGGTCATTTTTCACCACTGCTGTTGATCGATGGACTACTATCTTTTATCGCGTTAAATATATAATAATGATAAGAGATGAATGACTTATTTATTAGAAGTGTCAATTTTACATAAATACATTATATAATCGAAATATGAAAGTTAAAAATTTTCAAATATTTAAACAATATTTAAGATAAATAAAAAATATATATTAGCATTCATAACTTTATAAACTTGTAGATTAGCGCATGGGAATTTCATTAGTACCTATTTTGATGATGAAGCACGTCTTTAGTGAAACTTCAACAAGTCTGTCGTGATTGTCCAGCAATTCATTTTATTTTTTTTAAATAAATTTATCCTAATAGAAAATAAATATAAATTTTTATTTAAAATTAAATTTATTTAGAATATAATATTATAAATTTTGTATTCCAATAGATGAGGAATTTAAAATCTTTATCCATTCATAAAGAATACAAATACTGGATTCAGCTATGGTACGGCAATGGTATCATACCACTTTATTTTTTTAGTCTTTTCAGGTAGCACTATTGTAAATTTTTATATAACCACTTTCACTCCTTTTTATTTAAATTTTACTTCACAAATATTAAATTAATTTCTACTGCATCTATATAGACATTTCAATTAGCACCTTATACTATTTATTTTTATGAATTTTATTATATATTACACATATATCACAATACCCCTTTTTAATAATTTTAAAATTAAATAATTAACATGTTTAATTTAAAACCTCGCACTCTTTTTTTTTAATATTAGAATTTTTTTAAATCCAATATCAAATTTCATTTAACATTCTACATGCATTCTATTATAATTTTTTAATAAATATTATAATATTATTTACTTACATACATAATAAATTATGTAATTCTAATAGTTCAATTACAAAAAGTATTATAATTTTTCATATTCTTACTTTATTATATTATATAACTCAATTGTTTTTTATCTTATGGTTGTATTTGGTTTGTCATTATATGTTATATTAAGTTATATTGCATTATTTTTGTATCACATTAGGGGATACTAAACTATAATTTAGTAAACTTTTTTTTATCCTTCATATATAGTAATAAAAATCTTTAATAATATAATGTAGTCCATCCTACATAAATTACTTTACCACTCATTTAAAGATGATGAGCTATTATTTACAACAGTAAATAAAAGAAGAAAAAGCATGTGGTGGTGACATTAAAAATGATGGGAATATCTCCTTATATATAATTTGCACCGTCAATTTATTTAAATTATAAATCATACAATTGAAGAATTTTTTATCAAACTATTGAAAGATTTTTTTATCATTCATAAATAGCAATAAATTTTTTATATTAATATAATGTCAATCCATTCTACATAAAAATATTTGATTAAATTATAACTTAACATGCTTAATGTGACAAAGCCTAATGCAATACAATTTAATACAACACATAATGACGAATCAAATGCAACCATAATATAAGAATACGTGAATTAAATAAAGTTATAAAAATAAGAGTATAAAAAAATTATAATATTTTTGTAATAGAGATGTTGGGATTACATAATTTATTTTGAATGTAAGAAACAAATACTATAATATTTAAAAATTTTAAAATAAAAATAAATAAAATTTAATAGTGGACGTTAAAAAAATCTTGATATATAAAAAATAATTAAAAAAGTGTTTGAGATTTTAAATTAAACATGTAAATAATTTATTTGAAAATAATAAAAGGAGATATTATGGTACATGTGTAATATGAAATAAAAATGTATAAATATAAAGAGTACAAGGCGCATACTTACAAACAAATGTCTAATAAAATTAAATTAAGGGAGTTATTATGAAAATTTATCAAAAAATAAAAGAAGGGTATAACATCACTGTTGAACTATACCTGGACCCATAAATTCTTCAATTAAATAATAAAAAGTGGAAAAAGAATCAAATTCTTTTCTTCTCCCCACCCACCCACTCCACTACCCCCAAGCATGCATGGCCTTAACGTCTCAATATTACTAAATATATCACAATAAGTCAACAACTCTGAAAACAACACGACGTCAACAAGAAGCAAGCGAGAGACCAAACAAGAGTCAACACTCAGCGTCAACTCGTCACTTTGATCACATTAGAACTCCGTAACACTGGAGACCAAAAACTATCAACATGGCAGATCATTTCATAGAAACCAAAATCCCACAACAGAGAAACTACAACAACATCAACAGCTCCAGTCCTTTCCCTTCAGTTCTCTCTCCAAACCCAGCAACAACGGCAACAGTTTCTCGTTTGGCTGAAAAGGTTAGAACCCAGAAGCCTTTCCTCGACTCTTTGTTGCTGAAAGCAGGATCTGTGCTTTTCACGGGATTTGATGATGTGAAGACAGCCGAGGACTTCAGCGACGTTGTTGAGGCTTTTGGTTACGAGGAATTGTCTTATGTGGGCGGTGCCGCTCCCAGAACCAACACTGTTGGTCTGGTTTTTACGGCCAATGAGTCCCCGCCTGGGCAGAAGATTCCTTTCACCATGAAATGGTTCAGGTCTGTGAGTTTGTTTATTCATTTATCTTGGCGGTAGACTCTGTGTTTTGAGCATTTATTTGAGAGTGAGTGTTATTTAATTTGATCGGAGCGGAGTTGTATGTTTGGAGTACTTTTGAATTGATGCATTAAGATCACTTTAAAATTTGTCAAAAAGTTTCCTTCTTTTTTTTTTTTTTAGCAGTTTTAAAAATGCTTTTGGAAGGGACAATATTTGGTTAGCAAAGCACTCGATGAATGATTGGCGTTTCCTCTTTTTAGAACTCAAAAGTGCTTTTGTAAGATGCTGTTTATTTAACACATTAGCTAGAGTGTAATCTACCCACTTTACAGCAGAAGCACCTCAATTCTGAACATAAATACTCTGAGTTGCCTAAAGTTGTTTAAGCTTGACTTTCATTTTATCTAGTTTAGCTTCACATGTTTGTTAGTAGCTTGATCAACTAGAGGGCTATTTGATACAAAGTTCGTAGCTTTATCTATTGCTTTTAGTTAGTGTCATCTATGTTTTGGACTCACAGTGCTTGTTCTGACAGGTTGTTTAGTCCCCATTGAAATTATTCTTCTTTTGTTAATGGAGCCGAGAAGTGGGGGAGAAACTCCAATTGTCCCAAGTCACATTGGCTATGGGAGAATGAAAAATAAATAACCTCACTTTATCAAAGAACTAGAACAGCATGGGTTGATTTACACACGTGTATTAGGAGAAAAGGATGATCCTTCATCTCCAATCGGCCGTGGCTGGAAATCCACTTTCTTGACTGAAGACCAGAGTACTGCTGAAAAAAGGTTTGTGATTTGGTCGCTTAACTAATAGTTGAAATGATTAAGATTCATATAATTTGGTATGCATATCGTTGTTTGCTTTTTGCATCAATGAATGCATCAGAAACTTCCAGCATTTAGATGATATATTCACACTTCGAATGATGGACAATTACAGCATTTCTATGCCTAAGAGCAGGGACCGAAGGCCCATTTGAAATTAATTAGAGTAGCTTTTTCTTTTTTCATAATTGATGTAAAATGAAATCACTAACCGTTGAGTGTAAAAAGGCGGACAATTCTTTTTTTATCAAACACTTTTAGCTGTTGAACTGTAAAATTAAGTAGAAGCAGCGAAAATATAAATTGTAAAATGATACAAGTAACAGTATTTAGGCCAACAAGCTAGTGCTGGAAGATTCGGCTGTTAGAATGTTCTTGATTACACTCTGTTTAGCCTAGATTCTTTTCTTAACCTAGAGATAATGTTAATGTAGCTCTATCAAATCTTTCAACAGGGCAGCTAAGCTGGGAATGAAGTTGGAATGGATGGAGGATGGTGGAGTAAAGACGATAATGGGGCCAATTTCAGCTATGAAGCATGACAAATCTAGGCGTTTGTCTTTCTAGAACTCAAAACTGCTTTTGTAAGATGCTGTGTATTTAACACAGTAGCTAGAGTGTAATCTACCCACTTCACAGCAGAAGCACCTCAATTCTGAATTGCCTAAAGCTGTTTAAGCTTGACTTTCATTTAATCTAGTTTAGCTTCACGTGTTTGTTAGTAGCGTGATCAACTAGAGTGTTATTTGATACAAAGTTCATAGCTTTATCTACTACCTTTAGTTTAGATAATTTGGGTTGACGCGTTCGTGTTCATCTCATGTTTCGTTCACCTCAATAACGTCATGTTGAATTTGAGGTAAATGTATGTGTACTTACGGGTTCAGGTATCCGGATCCAATTGACTGATCTGAAACGGCTGTGTTTGATTTTGGGTCTCACATTCTTCTAATTTTTCATGGTCCCGGGCCCAAAGTAGGGTCCAGTTCAACATCTTGCATCAGCAGCAATACTCGTGGAAGATTCCCATTGGCTATGTTACGTGCAGATGCCGTAACATGGCACTGTCCTTACTCTGTATACGTATGTAATATATATCACAATAACCCTACAGAATAACACGACATCAACCAGAAGCCAGCGCGAGATTAAACAGACGGCGGCGTGAGCGCTCTTCGCCAGCTCTTATCTCGTTTATCGCATTAAAACTCCGCAACACTGGAAATCAAAAACCATCAGCATGGCAGATCATTTAAGAGAAGTCAAAATCCCACAACAGAGAAACTACAACAACATCAACAGTTCCAGTCCTTTCCCTTTTGTTCTCTCTCCAAACCCAGCAACAACAGCAACAGTTCCTCGTTTGGCTGAGAAAGTCAGAACCGAGAAGCCTTATCTCGACTCTTTGTTGCTGAAAGCAGGATCTGTGCTTTTCAGGGGATTTGATGATGTGAAGACAGCCGAGGACTTCAACGACGTTGTTGAGGCTTTCGGTTACGAGGAGTTGCCTTATGTGGGCGGTGCAGCTCCTAGAACCAACATTGTTGGTCGGGTTTTTACTGCCAATGAGTCCCCGCCTGATCAGAAGATTCCTTTTCACCATGAAATGGCTCAGGTCTGTGGGTTTATTTATTCGTTTATGTTGGCGGTAGACTCTGTCTTTTGAACATTTATTTGACTGTGTGTGTGATTTAATTTGATCAGAGCGGAGTTGTAAAGAGCACTTTTGAATTGTCAAAAGTTTTATCTTTTTTCTTTTAGCAGTTTTAAAAGTACTTTTGGAAGGGACAAAATTTGCTTAGCAAAGCAATTGATGGATGATTGGCGTCTCTCTTTTTAGAACTCAAAAGTGCTTTTGCAAGATGCTCTTAACTTGACAGCAAGAGCACCTCAATTCTGAACTCTGAACATAAATACTCTTGAGTTGCCCAAAGCTGTTTAAGCTTGACTTTCATTTAATCTAATTTAGCTTCACGTGTTTGTTAGTAGTTTGATCAACTAAAGTGTTATTTATACAAAGTTCATAGCTTAATCTATTGCTTTTAGTTAGTGTCATCTATGTTTTGGGCTCACAGTGCTTGTTCTGACAGGTTCCTGAGTTCCCATCAAAATTATTCTTCTTTTGTGAAGTGGAGCCGGGAAGCGGGGGAGAAACTCCAATTGTCCTCAGTCACATTGTCTATGAGAGAATGAAAGATAAATACCCTGCTTTTGTTGAAGAACTAGAACTGCATGGGTTGATTTATATACGTGTATTAGGAGAAAAGGATGATCCTTCATCTCCAATTGGCCGAGGCTGGAAATCCACTTTCTTGACTGAAGACAGGAGTATTGCTGAAGAAAGGTTTGTGATTTGGTCACTTAACTAATAGTTGAAATGATTAAGATAGAGCTTTTGGATTTTCTTTTATAATTTATTTCAGAATTTAATTTGTAATATGCAGAGAACGGGTTAAATATGTTTTCAGTTTTATTACTATTAAAGTGAATCTGAATTATTATTAATTTTTTTTTGTAATTTATTTTCTGAGTTCAGTCCACCAAACATGTATTATACTTGTATTCTTAAAACAGAAATGAAAACAAACGCCCAAAAACGCTAACGAACAGGCCCTAAGATTCATGTAGTTTGGTATGCATATTGTTGTTTGCTTGTTGCATCAATAAACGCATCAGAAACTTCCAGCATTTAGATGATATATTCACACTTTGAATGATGGACAATTTGAGCATTTCTATGCCTAAGAGCAGAGATTGAGGGCCAATTTGAAATTAATTAATGTAGCTTTTTTCTTTTTTCATAACTGGTGAAAATGAAATCACTAGTTGTGGAGTGTAAAAAAGGCAGATAATTCTTTTTTTGTCCAACACTTTTTAGCTGCTAAACTGTCAAATTAACTAGAAGCATTGAAAATATGAACTGTAAAATGATGCAAGTAATTATTTAGGCCAATATGCTAGTGCTAGAAGATTCAACTGTTAGAATGTTCTTGATTATACTCTGTTTAGCCTAGATTCTTTTCTTAAGTTAGATATAATGTTAATGTAGCTCTATCAAATCTTTCAACAGGGCAGCTAAGCTGGGAATGAAGTTGGAATGGATGGAGGATGGTGGAGTAAAGACAATAATGGGGCCAATTCCAGCTATAAAGTATGACGAATCCAGGCAACGAAAAATTTGGTTCAACAGCATGGTAGCTGCTTATACAGGATGGAAAGATGGTCGAAATGATCCTGTTAAGGCAGTCACTTTTGGGAATGGTAAGCCGTTGCCAGCTGATATTGTGCACGACTGTCTGAATATTCTTGAAGAGGAAAGTGTTGCGATCCCTTGGCAGAAAGGTGATGTTTTGCTGATAGATAACTGGGCTGTGCTACATGCCCGAAGATCGTTTGATCCTCCTCGCCGTATATTAGCTTCACTTTGCAAGTGATAAAGTGTGCTTTCCTTGTTTGTGATTTGTCGTGTCTCCGTTCAACACTTCTTCATCTAATGCGCTGCAGTGTATGAAAAAGTGTGACGAGAATTCTCAACCGGAGATGTTAGAGGGTGCAAAATCTACAACAGAACCTCCCAACAGTTGGCTCCAGTGCTGCTCTCATTGGTTTAGCTGAACTCTTTTCAAGCACAAATTGCATTTATTTGAGGGATTACATATCGAATAAATAAATTGGATATCCAATGCCAATACCAGGATCACCAACCCATGATTTAAAGCATAAAAGAGTAAAAGACCTGTGTAACTATGTTGTGGTCGTGACATCTATTTCATTGTTGAATTTGGCTTTTTGGTGTATTTTTTGTTTTGTATTTCTCTTGAACGGGGGAATTTTAGTTTATATTTTCCTTCATATTCCTTTACTCTCTGATTATCTATATTACAAACGAGAGTCCCGCATAACCGCATCTTTTGAATTAAATATATGCGTGTACATATATAAAAGAAAGTTTTTTAGGTTTGGATTAGTAACTTATATTTAGAAGGTGTTTATTTTTTAACTTAATGAATTAAAGTAACTTAATTAATTGATTAAATAGAGATGCTTGCTTTTATAACTAAATAAGTTTTTCAAATAATTTTGACTTAATAAAATCAATTGATTTTTTTTTTTCGTTTTTTACCGAATGGAAATATGTGAATCAACCAAATAATTTTTTATGCAAAAAATATCACTATTTTGTAATTTATTTTTCATATCTATCCCAAATCCTACGCATACACGTTTATGTATTAATATTCCCTCCTCACTATGCTTCTCTCATGAAATTCTTGAATCTCCCATTATTAGAAATCCAAGAAGGTATTATTCTTAAATTTTTTTATGTAATTAAGTAATCTAATTTTATTAAAAAAAAATTATATACTATAATTTTAAAATCATTATGTATTCACCTGACCATAGCTTCCCTAATGTTTAACCAAGAACTAATAATCGAGACGGTCTTTCTTCCCTTCCCCGGTTGTTTATGGTACTTATGCTCTTTGGAATATACAAATGTGAAATACATGTATTTAGCCTTTAAAGTTGAAAAAAATTAACATTTATTTTCATAGATTCGAACAATATATATATTGTTCAAATTCACATATTCATGTACATTTAAATTTCAAATCAATTTAAATCTATTCAAGTTTAAGATAATAAAATAAATGCTACTTTAATCGAGTTGCAATTCAAGCCTATTAAGGGAGCTCACTTAAAGTGAATTCTCACATATTTTCTAAAATAAAATTTGGGTGAAAGTAGACAATTTTCCCCATTTGTCTCCAGCTGTTATAGTCTTTTAAAAAATAAAATAAACACTGACCTTCGAAAAGAATAAATTAAGAAAGAAAGAGAGAGAAGAACCATTACCCAAGCCAAGAACTAAATTTGGGATTTGCGTACATTACAAAAGCAATTGAACCTTTCCTCAGGTGCATATTCCATTTTATATGGCATCAAAATTTTCTCACAAATGAAACTTTGAAATGATGAAGAAACTAAATCGACACAACAGAAGGGGGAAAAAAATGGAAGAATTAAACTATGAAAACTACTATAAGCACTTTAGTGAAAAATAATGCTAATATGCACACATAACTAAAAGGATAAATAGGAACATGCGGGGTAGAGGGAGATAAAAGGATGTGAAAAGTGGGAAAGAGAACTCATTGCTGCTGTTATCTTCCTTGGACAAGGCCACTAAATACTTGGCTATTCCCAGCAAGAGTTGCTTCCCACTCTACAGATGACAAAAGGATCTGTGACAGGGAAATAACTACTTGCTTCATGTCAGGCCGCAGGATGGGATCCTCATCTACACATTGCTTTGCCAGCATGGCCATCTAGACAAAGAAATATTCCAGCAAGAAGAAATAATGAGGTGAGTTTCTGACTTCTAAGACAAAGCTGGGTTCTTTAAAGCCACTAACTTCGATATGCCAGGCTGGGTTCCCCACAGAACCTTAGGAGAAGCATAAAGTAAAATGGACTGTTTCTATGCTATAATTGCTTTTCAGTTCGTAACACTCAGTCATACTATTCTTTATAGGTTATGCCACTTCTGTGGTCATTTCTCTACAACAAGTCTTTGACAGTTATTGTACAAGGGCATTTTCTATTATATGGATCAAAGTATTGATGAAACTCATATTTCAAGTTTGTCAGAAAGGGTGATGGAATTTGTCTACACTGCATCAGGCAAGGTGTATTAGCTTAGGTTTTCCTAGAAAAAAGCTTACCAAGAGAGAACAGAAGTTTAAATTTACCTTGAATAAGCAATCATGGGGATATAAATCCATCATATTAGCGTCAATATAATATTTCAAGCTTGACATGCTCATTGAGTCGGGTGAATTCCTAAGTGCTGCCAACATCTGTAATGTAACAAAGACAAAGGGAATTAGTGAGAAAATAACATATCTATTGCATCATTTCTAAGAATTATGCAATAGCAGAACATACGATGGATGCCAATGAACGTCTTTCTTGACTTTTTGACACCAGCCCTTCAGTTCTTATGATAGCCTCCTTCCCTGATATAATCTCAAAAAGAACAACACCAAATGCATACACATCACTTTTGGCAGTGGCCAGGCCATCAGTCAAGTATCTGCAGAAACAAGTAAAACAGTTTAAAAGCTGAAAATTTTGTTAAGGATGCACATTAACCATAAAAAATATCATTACATACTCTGGTGCCAAATAACCAAAGGTACCAACAACTTTGGTTGCTGTAGCCTCTCCATCACTTGTTTTTCCAACAAGTTTTGCCAAGCCAAAATCTGAAATCTACAAAGAGAGAATATGAATAGCATCAGCGAGAATATTTATATACTAACAATTTCCAAATGAGAAATATAACAAGATTTAAAAGGCAAAAACCTTTGCCCGAAAAGCACCGTCAAGTAAAATGTTGCTTGACTTGATATCACGATGGACATAGTGAGTTTTAGTATGTTCATGGATATATTCCAGACCTCTGGCAGCATCGAGTGCAATCTGCACCCTCATGATCCATGATAATGAGGTTTGACCTTCAAGCAAGTTAAACATTTCCCACTGTTAGTTCATGAAACATATTGTAGCAGCAGAGAAGACATGTTGGTAACTAATATTCTTATTGAGAAAACGGTTAAGTAGATGTTGGTAACTAATATTCAACAGAGATATCTTTAATCCAACTGAGATTCTTGACCATGGGCATTAAACTTCAGGACAAGAACAACAGCATCTCCAGTATTTGAAAAGTTATGATGTCTACCTAAGCTAGAGCAACTATGATTTTAGCTTATCATAACTGATATATCAGTATTTTGAAAACTCAATATCATAGTCAGGTAAAATCACCAAATCACCTGAGAGAGAGAGAATAATATGTTAATAAGAAAGCTTTAGCAAAATCCTACCCTTGTTATGAGGATCATGTAAATGGCTTTTAAGCGAACCCTTTTGAGCATATTCATATATAAGGAAGAGCTCATCCTCTGTAGCAGCATAGCCAATCAATTCTACCTTGACAAGGTTTAAAACGAAAATATGAGTCAAACATATGAACAGCTGAAAGCAACATTCTTCACAACTTATAGCAATTAGTAATCATTCAAACTGCTAAGAGTATTACCAGGTTAGAATGATGAACTTTGCACAGGATTTTCAACTCTGCCATGAATTCTTTAGTTTTTGTAGCAGTCATCCTTTTGATAGCAACCTCCTAAATGGATGGAAATCCATTCACTTACATGGACATGATGAACGAGAAAGGTAATTTGAAAATGATGTACACTACTGCAAAGCACAAACCTGGTCTCGAATGTTGCCATAATACACAGAACCATATGTCCCATGGCCAAGAAGACTTGAATCAGAGAATCCTTCAGTTGCAAAAAGAATTTCATCATATGTGAAAACTACTGGCTTCTCCATGTCAAATGCATCAGTCCCAAGAGCTGCAAAGAGAAAACAATAATATCAACTCAAGCACACCAAGCTCAAAATTTTAAAGATCATTTAGTTTGATAAGGGACAGAAAACACTAAATCTGCAGTTGAGAGCATTTGCAACTAACCACATAATAATATTATTTGGCGTCCATTGAAGTTTGTCTTTGTAGATGAACTTACATAAAAGAAATTAGTCACGTAAATTCATTATATGATAGTTGGAAATGTATATACATCTAGAAGAAGTAAGGTGATACTTTGGCCGATTTGGCAACCAATCCAGAAAGATTCCACCAGCCATTCATACCCAAGAAAAAGGCATTTTACCCATTCAACTACTATACAATTCACTCTGATAATGTCATTTATATCACACCAAGAATAGAAGCTTCCTCTCAGCATCTACAATTTCATGATACCAATGGAAAAGAATCACATAACATGTAATTATTTGCATGTTACAACTCAAAGAAACAGAGAAGCCTTTAGACAACAACTTCTAGATGATTATATCTTTAAAGAAAAGATAAAGCAAAAATCTAGGAGAACTGCATTGATCAATAGGTTGAACATTACATTACCTTTGGTAATGGTGATTGGAGGTTTGCTAACTTCACCAGTGGTCTGTTTAAAATCACCAGACTTGGAGCAAATGTACCTTCCAGAACCACAACAAAAACTTGGCTTCTTAAGGATATGAAACTTATGAGAACTGCCACCAGGATCTTTAGCACTGTTTCCTCGGGCTTCTTTAAAGCAGCTTGATGACCTCAACCAAATACAAACAGCTATGCTCAATATTATAAGACCAAGCCCAACCACTAAACCTCCTATGATCCATCCATATGACATTTGAGCCTTATGATTCACCTGATTTCCTGCAAATAAAATAAGTAGTTGGTCATTATGATTATGCTAGTCGGGGAAAATTAGAAAAATCAAGGAAGAAAATGCAGGTATCATGAGATGGATATAAAACTCCGTTTTTCTGTCTATTCAGATAAAGTGCAAGTGATTTTCAAAGGCCCAGAGATAAGCAATGCAAACTTGACTACATATAGCTCAGTGACATTTTAGCTTAATAACATTTTATATACAATTAGACTACACTGTTATTGGTCCAAATAAGTTCTACCTACTCAACATTTAACTTCTATCAAGTCCAGTCAATAACAGCACCATCACTTATCCCGAAAGGAGGGGGGAAAAAAGCACCATTAAACTTGGAAAAAAAAATAACACAATGAATTTGTAGAAGCGGTTAAATTTTTAATGAAAATTTGTGCTATCCATACCCGCAAAATCCTCAACAGAAGGTGCAGGAGCAGGAGGAGGAAGAGTGTCATTCCCCACAGGATAAGGCTCACCAGGAACTACAATATAGCATAAGTTATTAACTTGATAAATAAAATAGAAACTGCTAGAAACAGGAAAATCCTTAAAATTAAGTTTGGGAAATGATAAATCGAACTAGCACAGCCGACAACAAGAAGAATATAAACAAGAACTGAAGAAAGAAATCAACCTAATCCGAAAAGGAAATCAGTAAAAGAACACCATGAATCCAATTATTTTCTTTTTCTTTTTCTTTTCTTTCCCCAATGCTAGCCATGGCGGAAACCTGAGATGAGCCAGCTGTTAGTGCTTCCTCAATCTCTGTTTTCTTAGCATACCTCACAACTGATAATTTTTTCATTTTTTTCTCGAGAAAGTTCAGTCATTTATATTAAAATGGAATGCTTACAAAAGCTAGCGAGCTCAAGTTAACAGAACTTATTCCAAGAGCTTTTGTTTCATCTATGAGGCCCGAATTTTCTGTTGTTGCCTATAGGGTTCTCCGAAGTTTGTGGCAAATCGACAACGTGCAACATCGTATGATGCATACCAAATATACATGATTACCATTAACATCAACACACAATATGCCAATCCTCCACGTTTGGATGCAAAATTCAAACCAATCTCTGAACACAAAATTATTGGACTACCTCGAGCAACCCAAAAGATAAATAGGAAAAGAAGGATAAGATGACTACCAACCTGAATTCAGTGGAATGTAGAACAGATCACCTACGGTAACATTATTAGGATTCACAATTCCATTCACTTGCTCAATACTATCCATACTAATACCGAACCTGCTAGCCAAAGATTGCACCGTATCCCCATCTTTCATCACATAACTCATCAAGTAATTCCACAGTCCACTTGAACAACCACAAAACAGCCTCAATGACACAACAGCCCCAGCTCTAGCCATTCTTGTACTATTATCCAAAATTGCAAGCCCATCATAAGCATTCACAACCACATCATACACATACCCACCACTAGATTTCACTGTAAATGTGGTGTTACTCGCGTAATTCCTAGTTGTTGACAGACAAGAACAGTTTTTCTTAATAAAAATGTAATTTTTCTCATTCCCTTCCACAGTCACATCTTGTGGTAACACATCAAACATGCTTTGGATCACTGACAGTGTCCGGTTTGGTTGCACTTCATAAGCCAAAAACGTTGTGCACAGCCTAGTTGTGTCCGTACAGTTCATGGGCTGTCTGTATGAATTTAAAGATTCAATTCTTGAAACAAAAACAAGAACACATAGCCAAATCAACAAATGTAACCTTCCAAAATCCATTATTTGATTTTCAGCTACCAGTACTTAGCTCAGACACTGAAGTATATCTCAACAAGAATGGAGTGGCCAACAAAAAAAAAAAAAAAAATTATTCTCAACAATAGATATGGAATTGATGGAAAACCTAAAAAGCAAGAGGGGTATCCTGAAAAGAATGAGAGAAATGGTTTTTTTTTTTTTTTTGGTTTTCTTTGGAGGTAGCCAAAATGACTAAGGGGGTTCGAAGGACAAGAGAAAAAAAGGAATGAAGGGGGGAGTGTAAAGAAAGAAAGAGCATGATTTTTGCCAAATTTATGTCTTGTTATTTTTATTGTTATGTTTTGTTTCGTTTGGTTCTTGCAGAGTAAGCTGGTAACTGCTTACCGCCTTACACTGTAAAAAGAGAAAGCGACTTTCGGACAAGGAGTCTGCAAAAAGAGAGATGAGAATTACAATTACAAACAGAGCAGTTACAGAACCACCAACCTGAAGATTTTTGGGCACATTTTTTTGTTGTCCCAAACTGGCCCTCACTAAATTTTTGTTCAAAAATGGTGGAAAATTCATAAATCTGCAAAAAAATTTATTATTATTGATGTTGATCTTTCTTTTAAGGGTTTTACTGGAGGATCTTTAATTTGGACTTCAATTCTATGAACATTATTAGAATGTATTGCAGGAGCACTGATTTTTTTTTTATATATTTTTTTAGTTAAAAGAGATGAAAAAGATAAATTTGATACTTTATGATTGCCATCTAACTCATCTAACTAATTAATATATCATCTTTCTTTTTATTATAGAACTCTTGTACTCACTTTTAAAAAAATTACTTATAATAAATAATTATAATCTAAAGCAATACATAATAATTACGCACATTATAGTTTGAAGGAATACACAATAATTAGACATTAACAATGTATTAATACTTTATTGTTGAATCACTTTTTTTATAAAGACAAACTTTTATTAGAAATTCTCTTTAATAAGTTTTAAAATGTAAGTCGAGTTAATAATAAATAGATCATACATAGGCTATATAAATAACTCTTAAGGTTAACTTCGATGTTGTGATGAGAGTAAAAAAAATAAAATAAAATTATAAAGAAATAGGATAAGATTTCAGATACACATAAATAAAAGAGATTATAAAAGAAAAAAAATAAACAGGATTGTTTATAAAATTTTAAACAAATAAAAGTCTTCACAAATTTTCCTCCCGTTGAATAATGAGTAAAATGTGGCCCATCCAAAAAATTAGTATTGTATAGGCGCATCTTATATTCTCTGATAAAATGAGAAGAAGAAAAAATGAGAATGGGACTGTGGAAGGAAATTATTTTTGTTTCCCAGAAAAGGAAAAAGAAAAAGAAAAAGGGAACTGAAAATGTAAAAATAGTAAGGGTAAAATTGGAAATGAATTCACGAGATGAAAGTAGCGAAGGCTGGATATGCGGAAAAAGGACGGCACAAGTTGCGAAGAGCTGGAAATTGATATTGACACTTCTCGTGGGTCCCAATATCTCCAATTAATCGCCGTTTAAATTTCATAGATCGCATGTCAAATGGTAGATTGACTCAATTCTCGTCTGACTTTTTTGTCTTTTCAAATTTGTTACCGACACTGAGAAAAGGATCTGCTACTTCCGCATCCACGAGAACAGAAAGCACCGAGTTGAAGTAGAGCCGTTTCGCTTTTAGACTGTTTCAGTGTATGATTGATCTGATGGTTAAGGCCATGAGATTGAAGGTTCCCATCCGTGCAAATAACTAGGGCGCATCTTGTGTCTTAGTTTATCATCAACTCCAAACAACCGCAATATGAAACGAACTGGCGAAAACATTTCGGAGAGCTTAGAGACGTTCGATTGGATATCACGGCTAGTACGGTGGTGCCAGAAGCAGAGAATAGCAGCCCCAAAGTTTCACCCTTTTTTTTTTTTTGGGTGGGGGGGGGGTCATTAATCGAATCGGGGACTTGGGATTTGACCAGGGAGGGCCACACGTGGACAGGAGACAACTGTAAGAAAATAATAAACAGAGAACGAAAGCCGAAAGATACCAAACATGCCCTCACATCGAGACTGATATCATTTAAAACTTATATTGTACGAGCTACAAAATTATTCCCCATAGATTTTTTTTTAAAAAAAAAAGAGCATACAAAATTATTCCCCAAAAAAATTAATCTAGTACTGATTTTTTCTCATTTAATTTTTATAATAACGAAAACTTGCTAGATTTTATAATGTCAACATCGTATTAAATTATAAGACATATCTATAACTGGACACAACAAGGTTGACAAACTCGGTTCCCTTACTTTTGCAACCCCAAGTTAATTTCTTCTTGGGTTTGAAAGCCACTTTTTTGGGATACTTAAGAATGAGAAAAACAAAAAAAAAAAAGGAAAAAAAATAGATGATAGATGATGAAGTGACAATAAAACAAAAAGTTCAAAGAAAACATCATTGTGTTGAATTTTAAATCTCAAGCATTGTTCATCGAAATAAAAGAAATAAAAATAAAATATTAATCAATGAATTTCAATTTCTGGCTAATTGATTGATAAAAAGAATTACTCCTCCAATGCGCCCTGAAATCTAATTGCCCCTAATTGTGCCGAATTGCTGATTGTTGTCTAAACAATTTTATATCAAAAGAAGAAGAAGAAGGAAAAAGAAAATGGAAGATTTTCTCATATCTTGCCTTTGCAAACTTGCAATAAATTATTACTATTATTATTGTTATTATTTTTTATGGGGCCTGTACGTGCATACAATGAATGATGCAATGAGAATGAAATGTGCAGAGGCATAAATTAAAAATAAATTGGGGTTGCCTGCCAAAGTGGAAACCTAATCAAGACTCGTTTTCAAAACTGAGAAAACAAAAGCGTTAGGAGGAAAGTGGACCCAATTGCCCACATCATCTGCATGTGGATTGTGGCTGGAAAAATTATTGATCGTGCATGTGACATTAGATAATGTTAAAACTTTCCCACGCAGCTCTAATTATCTAATGCCACTGTTTTGTGTTCAGTAAGCCTTAGTTGTCATGCGATAAGAAACCTTTACGATGGATTAAAAAAATCAGTATTAGTTAAACGTCACTTTGATTTACGTACGCGACACACGCAGCACGCGCGTTACATAAAGAATTCTTTAACGATCTTATTTATTTTAAATAGAGTTTTTATTATTACAATTTTAAAATTTAAGCTTTTAATCAAAAACTTTGAGTAAAAAAGAAATAAATGATAATAAAAAACTTATAAATTTAACTAAATATTTATGGCTGCTAAGGACATCGCATCGAATAAACATTTGGTGACCTCGCGAACAAGTCATGCGAACTGATTAATGATAAAGTGGGGATCTGTGGGAACAAAATATGCAACGATGTGCGCCGTCGTGGGGTCACAAATATATCAATTTCAGGTCCCCACAGACTTTGGATCTTATTCTAGCTAGTGCTTTACAATCGGATTAAGGCTGTTCGATTGTCGACTGTAAATTCAGTGTTTAGTTTATTTTATTTTATTTTAGGCTCTTTGCCTTGTGACAAAATTACCAGTCGCTTATATGGATGATTGATATTTGATTGATTTTACATGAAAAGTCCCTATGACTTCCGGAGTGATCTATAAAGAATTATTTTGTAAATATTTCCCATTATTTATTTATTTATTATTATTTTTTTGTTTGTACACTTTTGACGTGTAAAATTCTTTGTAATCGCTCATTAAGCTGTCATTATCTCGCACCGCGAATTGATCAAGATTGGCACTAATTTCTTAAGATTTTACAGGCGAACTTAACGTGCATGGCACGGGATTCCATTGTAGTTAATTTTATGCAAAAACAAGAAGCAACCCCATGTGAAATTTAGTTATTGATTTGACGTGCATCTTTGGTTTCGTTTAGTTTAGTTCATTACACGACACAGCTACGGCTAAGTGGGAGATCATGCAACTCAAAGGAAAAGCCAAACACACTTCTCTGTAGCAGTAAGTTTTGGGTGGTATTCGTCTGCGTAAAAAGAAAAGGAAATATATATATAAAATAAAATATTTCTGAAAGAAAATTGTATAAATGCACAGATGACAAGTTGTGAGTGAAACCAATAATGGCCGAAAGCGACTCAGCCCAAATCGGCCATTGCTGGTTGGGTTTTGCTGAGTAAATGCAGAGCGAGAGAGAGAGTGATCCCATTAATGTGCATTTTTCAGAAACATCTGACCCTGAACTTAATAACAATGTACTTTGGTTTTGGGATTTTCTGAATCAACCTGGCCGGCGTACCAATACGGACCCATTTCATTGTTCACTCAAGAAGGCACAAATTTTGAGTCCGTGGGAGGCCTTAAAAAATTTCTTCTCCTGCAGATATGAGTGGGATTTATGCATCCCCAAATATATATTTTGGGGATGGATTTTGTGTAGTTGGTTTCGGTGGACCTCTGCGTTAAACTACAAATTTCTGAAATTAAATTTTTGGCAACGCATTGCATTGCCAAAGTAAAGCCCTATTATTATATGCATGTTTACGGCCTAGCCAGTCATTGATAGGAGCAATGATGGATAATGGGCCAAGAAGAACAATGAATTTTAGAAGACGGGCTTTCTTTTTCTGGCAGGATCTAGGCCGATGCTTAAACTATCAGCCTTTTCATTTTGAACCCAAAACAGCAAATTTTGTTAGTTTTGTTATGGCACGGTGGTTCACCCTTGGCAAATCTACCATGAATTATTATTAACAAATAACAATTTATCTTTATGATTGAGGTCAATGGTATGATTTTCTTTCTCTCTTTATTGTTTATTTTTACTAGCAAAGCCATCTTTATATGTATGATCAAAATCATCAAGAACCCTTTTGATAAACAAGCTTAGCTTTACTTCTGAAAGAGAGGGCCCTCCAGCAAACTACTTTTATTATTATTATTATTATTGTTGTTATTATTATTATTATCATCATCATCATCATCATCAAATTTTTTTATTTTTGGAAGTCTTTAAAAGGAGAAAAATGTCCTATTGTGCGGTGGGAATGTAGGGAACTTACTGACCTTTGCATTTTAGAATTTGGGTGGTTGAGGCTTCAGCTTGAGATAATGTTATTTTATTTTATTTTATTTTTTCTTTAGATCTTCATCAATTGTGCCAAAATAGCTTTCTTTCACGTCCGACTTAAAAGTTGCACGTTTTATTAGTAAACAATTTATTTCTTGGGGCCCTTTTGATCATCCATCCCTTTCTTTATTTGTATATTTAAACCAATATTTTCCATCCCAAAAACTTCTAGCAATTGATTGCCAAAGATTTCTCAAGTAAATGTCATTGTTGTACCAACCCTTTTAGTAATTTAATTAATAACTAAAATATCTAAGATTTCGTCACTGGCGTGTTCCAGAATTAGATCATCGAAAAACCATTTTCGTAGGTTTAAAAAAGAAAAAAAAAAGCTAAAATTGAATTCTGAGGTTCAAAACGTTTGATACTATACATCGAAAGAGTGAAAAATGAATAATTCTACACGTTTTAAAAATCACATTAACAAAATAAATGCATAAAAAGCAGCGGTAATTTTGAACAATGAATTTTTCTCTTTTTGAACTCTCGTTTTCCCAGCCACTGGGCTCGGAGTCCAATAAAAAAAAAAAGCATGTGCTCTCAAAGTGTCGCCAACTTTAATGGCACAATTCGAGTCAGGATCCTTGTGCGGATTACGTTGTAACACGCGTGAGCTCAGATAAGATTCTTTAGAATTCTAATTGCTAATTGTAATATCTATGCTAGTATTAAAAAAAATGGTTGTTTTTAACAAATAAGATTTAATTCATGCAATAATGAGTCGATAAATATGATTATTTTTATATTAATAACCTTTTAATCTAAAGAGAGAGTTCCTATATTTATAATAACGAGGGTAAAGAATTTAAGTCTCTATAAAAATATAATAGAATTAATTTTAATTTTTTAATTTTTCATCTAATATTTTAATAGATTAATTTACACGAGAAATTCTCATAGGCAAATGTTAATTATAATATCTTATGAAATATGAGTAATAATCACGTGTATTATAAAAAAAAAAAGATATGATAATTTTTATGTAATAAACTCGTTTATATTCATTGTTTAGTGAAGAAAAGGAAAAGGTGAGAGGGGGAAATAAGAGCATTTTTCAGTTGTGGGGAAGAGAACAAAACTGCTTTTTGGAATTTATTTTTTAATTGGCCTAATTAATTCTTTGTCGTGTAAAAAAAAAAAAGAAAAAAAATCCCTTGTGATAGAGGACACTAGGTGAATGAACAATTTTAATGACGGCACATAATGGGTTCACGCTAGCCATTCCGGGCATAATGGCTTTTTCTTCATTTCATATAAAGGCAAATGCGATAGATGCGACTTGATAAGAAAGCACTTTTTTTTTTTTTTTCAACTTTCAAATTTTAATGTTCCTCATTTTTTGGCAAAATGCTACTATGATCAAGAAAGCACTTTCTGTTTTTACCTAGTCATAACATGTGGATAAGAAAGAGCATACTTTGCTTCATGAAGAAGATTTTACCTCTTTTTTTTTTTCCCTTAAATGTATTGAAAAAAGTGAATTAGTTTTCTTTCTTGAAAAAATGATACTTTAATTTAACTCAATTGATCAATATCATCCAACCAGGCCAACGCTAGTTGGTTTAAATTCGTAATTATTAAATAAGAGGGGTAAATTCCTTTAAGTTAATTAATTGGGACTCAATAATTCACATGTGAAAATTAGAATAAAATTTCTCACTTAATAAAAAGAGAATAAATCTCAATTTATTTATATTTATTTTTAAATTATATTTAACAGACTCTTAAACTATATTATCATTGTTTGAATTTAAAATTATCTAAACCCTAAATTTAATATATACATAATCTTTTTAGATTTCAATTTAGTTCTTTCCAAGTTAAACCCAAAAAAATAATAATAATAAAAAGAAAAGAAGAGAGAAAGCAAAATGATACTAGTCAAATTTGACATCACTACTCACTTGACAAAAAACAACTTAATTTGGTTACATTTAGATTCGTTTAAACTTTGAGATTTTTATCCAATTGTCAACCAATAATCACACACCATTTGCTTGCTCGTAAATCACACAATGGTCATATTGTTTCAACTTCAACTTTTGCTCGTCGCGCATGCGTTTCGGGAGCTAAACTAAGAGTCTTCGTTTGCCTTTAATGTAATCGTGACTTAATCAACTAATCAAGCAATCATAAAACCCATAATCAAGTCATCATTAAATTCAAAGTAAGTAGACTCCTAAAGCCCTACAATTACAGTTTCGTAGAGGATGAATCCTTGACTAAAATAATAACGCTTAGGCTATAGAAATATAAAATATTTCCCCCCCCCCCCCCCCTTTTTTTTTTTCTTTTTTCATGCAGTAGAAGAACCTTCTTTATGCCCTGTATCATGGACACAAATTATTCGAGCCACTTCTCAACCAATGACTATCAAACTAAAGAGACTTTTTAGTGGAATGGTTGTTATCAATATCTTGCCCTTTAGCGAGAAACCCCTAATGCTTCTAATTATCACAATCACAACCAATACCCTCTTGCTTAAAAAGAAACCCCTAATGCTTTCTCTTTGTGCCTCACTATTGTTTTCAAATTTTTTTTCCCTCTAATTAATTTGTAGTTAAAGAAACCTTTCAATATTTCACCCTTCAAAACATTATCGCGAACATTAGATACATGCAATCAGTTCCGTGTACATATTTATTTCTTATCGTATGTAATTTTTTTTAAAAAAATATATTTATCGTATAATCTATCTTACTTTTCACATCTTATGATTAGTCACTCGATCGATATCGATGTGATGTGTCAGGGATTCCAAAATTTGATATTGGAACAATTATAAATAAAGTTAATACGATCAAATTAGAAAAATAAAAAAACCCTCATAATGGGTCCTCGCTGCTTATCACACACGATCTTTCTGGTTGGTGCAATGACGGCGCATGGCATGGTAACGAAATATGAAAGTGAAAGGGGAGAAACAAAGCGAAGGACATAGCAACAAAAACTATCAAAAAGAAAAGTGACAGAGCAATTGATTGAAATGAAGAAAAATTGCAAGTTAATGGACGAAGCCACGAAAGGGGGGAATGTATCATCAAAGTGAATGAAGTGATCGTGATCATGATGGAGATCGTGTTTTTTTTGGGATGATGATACAAAGTAGCCGGTGGGGCCTGCCAATAAAAAGGATACGGATCAATGTTGTATGGCTCTTGTTTACAGTTGGGGCTTGCCACTTTCGTGTTTGAAAACGAGCGTGAAGAATTGAACGCAAATAAATAAAAAGAAAAAGATAAAAAGGGCTTTGAGTTGTCACAAATGCGGCTGCGCAGACTCTTTTGTAGAACACACGCTCTGCACTTTTCTTGCTAATTTCACGAATGCTGAATGCATGAGTGAGCAAGAAATGCGAGAAGTGTCCGATGCGGAGAGCACAGTTCAGGGAGTCACCGACAGTTTTTTTTTTTTAAATTTTTGGGACGAACATATTAATAATTAATTAAAATTATTTTATAAAAGTGCATGATTTAACATTTTGTTCTTATTAAAGAAGTTAGAGAGCGATTCAACTAAAGAAAAATTATTAAAATTATAAACGTAAAATCATTGATGTAAGAAGTACAATGTGACATTATTGATACAACCCGCAAAAACAAGCGAGTACTGATTCAAACAGAACCGTAGCGTGCTTAGTTGAAGTTTGATCGTGCCCTTGATCCTTATTCCACCAAGTCAACATAGTCAACGGCCTGGGAAACATCATAAATCGGACGGTGGAGATCAATTCATGAGGCTGACAACCCCATGATAAGACTGGGGCACAGTAAGTGCGCCATGTGTCTGACTTCCAATAGACTTATCCCTTCTTCTAAGGAACAGTCCCCCTGGCCCCGACCCCGACCCTTTTCACAAAAACAAGTAATGCTCCCACTTTTTGACATGACTAATACTTCACGAGGCGTTTTGCTTTTCCCCACTTTAATTGTGCTGTTGCATTGATCACCACCGTTGGTTTTGGAATTAAAATGGCCGGGGAGGGAAGATCAACTACAGGTGGCTGGATTAAGACTGGCATGCAGATCACAAGGATGTGTGCGTGTACTTTGTCGAGGGACGAGCGGATGGTGACGGTGGAATGGTGATGGGTGGAGTTGATAATTCAGGAACACCGAATGGTGTCACGTACGCGATGTATTGGATTGAAACCTAACTAAAGGGCCGAAAAGATTCGAGATTCCACATTCAATCGACCTAAGTGCCAATTCTCACTGGGTAAGGGGAGATGCTCCAAGGCTAAGTCACAGGCTCTTTTACTATTGCACAGGTAGTCCGTCGTCATCTTTTATTCTTCGTACTTAGTCACTACACTGTATTACTTACTGTATTTTGTCTTATAACCAGACAACCGGTTAAGTTTGGTCCATATGGTTTAAGAGATGCGCGATTAAATAAAGGTCATGTGGTTGGAGTTAGACTGTTCATTGGTCGAGTTGCGGGCCCCGCAATAACAGCTCCGCCAATAACAAATTGCCGCACGCACAATTGCGTCCTATGAGGGGCACTATTGCACGCACTGATTGGAATTCTAGCTTTATTTATGAAAAGGCGATAAAGTGTTGAGGACCTAAAATAGGAGTTGTGCTGCACGGTCTACAATCCCTTAGTTTGAATCTTTAAAATGTTAACTCATTCTTTATTTACTTTATTTATTTATTATTATTATTTTTTTACTCTTTTAAAATTGACTGCCCTTACCTGCCGTTGGATTTAAGCCCAGGTGGATAGATAAATAAAGAAAAATGAAAATCATTATAAAAACACCTCTACTCGCATCATAAACGATAGATATGCGTGCATTGCTGGCATCGTGAGAACGCTCGCTGGACGCGCTAAAATTCGCGAGTACGGAGAGCTGCCAGAAAATATACACAGAAGTAGTTATATCGTATTCGTACGTAAAAATACCGCCGAGTCGCAAAGGAGATGGATGGGGGCGTTAAAGCTCGAACATGTTGGTCGGTCGGGGGCTAAAAGTGAAAATCACAAAATGGGGCAGTCGCATTCACGACCACGAACTCATCGGTGGTCCCCACGCCTGAAAGAGAAAAAGCCGATACTTTCCGTCGATCGACACGTATCCATCTCAGTCATCGTATCATAGGCTCATGTAGGTGGGTGAAGGCCAGAGCCTCAGAGCCTAAGGTGCCTAAGGTTTCGTCTCTCAGTATCCAAAACCCAGGCACCACTTAGCCGACCAGGCCAGACCAAACCAGACCCCCGGGTCAGTTGTTCGAGGTCTAAGCTAACCGCGAGGCCTAGTTTACGTTAACCCTTGTTTGTGGTCAAGGTTAAGGTTGTTTGTCTCCTCTTGTGTCATCATGACTGAAGTCACAAGCTGTAGCATATGTTACTCTTTCCAGACAAAAGAATGATGGGCGGCTGTTTTTGTTTACTAGGAAAATGTGTAACGCTCATTGGTTTATCATAATTATACTTGCTCAGACCATTTTATTTACACATTGATTAAAGTTTAGAAATAATATATACAGTTATACTAAAATAATAAAACAAATGAAATAATTACTATGTTTTAAGTTACATGACGGCATAAAAATTTTTCTTCATATAAATATCAATTAATTTTACACTTACAAAAATATTTGCACAAGAGGAAAGAGTCTGGAGAAAAAAAAATTAAACTATTATATGTATTTGACTATTTAACCAATGACTTAATTAGTGAAAGTGTATAAATATAATAACTAAATATAAATAAAAATGAGATCGTCATTTTTCTTTTTTTTAAAAAAAAAAAATTGGTCTTGACCAATGACAATATTAATGTTAGGCAGTCATCGTGTGGTTATTTGTAGAAGACACGTATTTTCACCGACCAGATTTTGATACTGTAAATCTTTGAATCGTAACCCTATACTAAAAAACAAAAATGCCATTGGTCCCTGTCTAAGAGAACAAGAGAATGTTGCTATCTGAAAAATAACTCCATTTGAATGGAATTTTTTCTTCTACATTCAAAATATACAAACGCAGGCATCATTTTCAAAATATATTGTTACGGGCTACTGGACAATGTGTCCGTCACACACGAGAAAATATAATACTTGCCCATGGTATTTTGCTTGGAATTTTTACCAAATTTGATGCTCGTGCAACAATTCATGCTGCGGATATGCTTTTATTGATCGACAAGAATTCAACATCCATCTAATATGAAAATAACACATATCAATTTTTTTTTTTAATTTATTAACACCTCCACACGTGGGGTGAAGGAAATTTGTCAAAGATAGGTTTGACATTTTAATTCCAAAGCATTTAAATAAACCATAATTTAAAACAAATATTAAATAAAATAAAATTAGGTATGTTGCTTGCCGGTCCAATTAAGCGTTGCTTTCTTTTCAGAGTTCTTAATAATAAAACCTAACTAAATCAATTCATTTTTAATATACAAACTCAATTCAACTTGTTCAGATTATTAAAGTAAGTCAAATTGACGTATTTAAATCAATTTAGTCCGTTCATAAAAATCAATCGGATCAACATTGAGTGATGCGTAATTTATTATTTAGTATTATGCGAACCTTTTAATTTCTATAAATGGGATTAGAAAATAAAGATGGAGGGAAAAAAATAACCAAAAAGATAGGGATAAAACAAATAAAAGGGAGTCATTAAAAGGAACACGCAAGGACAGAACGGTCATGAAAGTTCGGTTTGTTTGGTGAGCCGCTGAAAAGAATAATTTTTACACCCGCGGACATCATCAATTCCTGTAGACATTTGCCGATTATCAGACGATCTCCTTTTTTCCCGATTTATTAAACAAAGTTGACTAGCGTACGGACGGGACCATGGGTTTTACGATACTACCCACCCGAAAGCAGCAAAAGAAAATTAAAAAAGAGACCTTGCTTTTAAACCTTTAAGCTGCAGCGGTCAGATCGGCGGTATCGTGTCAGATCCTGTCCACGTCGACACACACCCCCAGATGACGAAACAATCAGACGGTCAGAAATCACCGTGGACAGTTGGATATGATGGACGGGACCTCTTGAGATACATTGCTTTTGTGGCAGAGGAGAGGGAGAGCCAGACAATAATATCATAGGATCTGCATGTTTTAACTGCACGAGCCCTGCAATTATGAATCCGATCCGATCCGATGCTGCAAATAATCTCGTTATGTATTCAAAATATGTATACGAAGCCAAAAAAAAAAAAAAAGCTTCCAAAGGCCATACGTACATCATTTTCTTGACCAGAAAGAAAGCAACCCGTGTAATTTTTTAAATTTACTTTAAGCCTCGCTCAAGGCGTCAATCATGTGTTGCTTATCCAATTAATCATAACATAATTACCAGAAAAGTCATGACTTTTTGAGTTTCTTTGACGTATGGGTAACACTAATTTGTGTAGGTGTGTTAATACATAATACGACCAAGTTGTCTATTAATGGCTCCCCCTCAACGGGGACATTTTTGTCAATTAATCGTGGGGTGAAATGGATTGACAAGATATGAGACATGATAAGTAAGGAAATTAAGCATCCGGCCCAACCAAAAGTTGGTGTTAAATTCAGGACTCTAATTTTTTTTTTTTTTTTATAGCAAAGAGGGAGGAATATTTTTAAAAAAGAAATTTTAAAAAGATTAGTTACTTATGTGATTGGCCAAGTTTCTTCCTGCGTACCTTTAATCTTAAGTTTGACCATCTGTGGGAATTGTGAAAGAGCTTCTTAATGAATGTCAAGATAAATCGGATTGTTCTGGTTTCTTATCCCAACATTTTGAAGGAATTTTCTTTAATGTTTGACTGAAATTTAGGTAAACCCATCATCTTTTTGGTTTATAAAAAAAACCACAATTAAAACTAATTAAGAACAAACTAATTACTCCATCAATAATTAGATAATAAAATAATCTTCTATGTTATAAAGATATCAAGTTGATAATACAATCTAATAATGTCTCGTCACAATGATATTTTTACTCGCCCGTAATAATTTTAAAAATTATTAGCTGAAGATCCAAGTAAGTTAATGGTTACATTCAATAAAATTACGTTTAACGTACAATTATGACTAAATAATTGTATAATCAAATCATTAATCTCCACTGTAATTGATTCATACCTAATAAAAGTACTTGTGTTTTCACTTAAAAGACACTGTAAGAGAAAATATCCTAACTCTTATAGGGCAGTAAAAGCCTAAAGCACTCTTGTCACAAAAAGTTTTAACTAAATTACCTTTAATTAACGAGAACGAAACCGTCAAAGAGACTACTTAATTATCGTGTTACCACCCACCTTTTATCCACAATCCTCATTCTTAATCTCTTGTCACTTTCACGCCCTGACACACACCCTCTCTCTCTCTCTCTCGGACAAAACTCTAATAAAGGGTGGATGTTTGGGGCAGTGTGCTCGTAAGTCTATCAAGCAAGCCGGTCTTGTTTCGCTGTCTTTCTTCGTATGCGAATCAAAGAAAAAGAGGAAAAGAGAAATGAGAGAGTCAGGTCAGCAACAGGCAAACAACAACAGCACGCTTTGCTTCCTGAACTAACCAACCTAACGTTGTTGTTATTTAGACACACCCCTTCTCCCCCTCCTCTTTGGTTGCGTGTGTGTTGTGATCTTTTACTAGTTTCCTGTTTTTGTGTTTGTGCAAGAGAATCTCTCTCTCTCTCTCTCTCTCTTCATTTCTTTTATCTCTTTTCTCTGATATTCACCTATTCCCTTGTATAACAGCAAGCCTCTAAAAGCAAAGAATCCCACTAGCCTCGCAGCATAACAAGCTAGCTATACCCCTACTCTTATTATCATTGTACTAGCTTCTCTTTCTCTCTATATTTATATTTTTTTGCTCCTTTTGTTGTTAATCCTTGTTTCTGGGTTCTGTTTCGTTGAAGGTTTGAGTTTTCGTCCGTGTTCTTGCTCGTATAGTGAAGATCTTAAGTGTTAATCCCACGTTTTCCAATCTGGGTTCTTTGTTTAGAGTGTTAAAGGTCTTGTTTTTTATGATACCAGGATGTGGGTTGTCTTGTTTTTGAGCTCAGGTTAAGTATTTGCTAAGGTAAATGCATGCTTTAGAAAGTTGAGTTGACGAGTTCTTTTTATCTTTTAATGTTCAAGTGTCTATCTTTCTGTCATTTCTTGTGCCTTTCAGGTTTCATAATAATTTTTTTTTTGTCTTGAAGGTGGAAGAAAAAGTTTGATCTTTAATCAGTTATTAGAGTTACTTCTGTATCTGTTTCTATGGAGGGCTGTTCAAAAACTGGTGAGCAGGTTTGTCCCCAACTGCTGGATTTGATCTCTAAAGAAAGAAGAGAGTGGCTTGTGATAAGAGATGGAGAGGCGTCATCCTCAGAAGAGAAGAAGCTTGAGCTGAGGCTTGGACCACCAGGTGGTGAAGATAAGTGCTGGTCTATCAAAGGTTCCACTAACAGAGAAAGATATGATCATCAATATCTTCTTTCTCTTGGATACTTCTCTTCCACGAACAATAACAACAATAATGGCTTTTCATTTCTTCATCATCATTCCCCACGAAGCTTGCCTGTTATGGCAAAGGAACCCTCACAGCCCGGTTGCACTAAAGTTGCAGACTTGCAGTCTCCTGCCGAAAAGAAAGCATTTCCCTCTCCAGCTCCTGCAAAAAATACAGCTGTTCCCCACAGCTCTCAGAAAAGGTCCTTCAGCTTTTCACCCTCTCTCTCTCTCTCTCTCTCTCCCTCTCTCTCTCTCTCTCTCTCTTTAATCTCTTTATTCGACAGGATATTCACTCTTGAGAGTCACATTGTTACGTGTTTGTTGTGTGTGGTCCTTGGATTTTTTGTTTTCTTCCTCTTTTTTTTTATTATGTCTTTTCAGCTCTAAACATTTTTTATTAAAACCATGTTTTTGAAATTTCACCAATCCCGTATATTTTCCGCTTCCTCGTTTGAGCAATTACTTATCTCTTGCCTCTTTTTTAAAGTAAATTTCTGACCTTTCTGTTATCATAGTCTAAATGTTATCTCCTATGCTATTTGCTATTTTAAGAATTATTTATTTCTAGGGGTAATTTTTGGTGTCTCATCTTTTTGATGGCTGATTAATTTAAAACAGGACTGCTCCAGCTTCAGTGGTGGGCTGGCCCCCAATTCGTTCATTTAGGAAGAATCTTGCTGGCGCAAGTGCTTCTAAATTTCCAGCTTCTGAGTCGCCAAACGAGGTCCCAAACAAGACTGTTAATGAAAAACCGGCTCATGAGCCTAGCGGGAAAAACCCTTTTGTGAAGATTAACATGGATGGTGTCCCTATTGGAAGGAAAGTTGATCTTAATGCTTATGATAGCTACGAGAAACTCTCAGCTGCTGTTGATGAACTCTTTAGAGGACTCCTTGCAGGTTTTTTCTTTTTCTTCTTTTTTTAACTTCAACTAAATGAATTATACCCGTGTGGTCAAGTTTAATTTTACTGCTTGTAATTGAGAGGATATTGAACAATAATTGGTCTTCTAGTTTTGGTAGTAAAGTGCACATGCTGTAGATTGCTTTGATTTGATAGTTGTATAACTGTTACAAGTTTAGTTATAAGTCCTTCATATATTGTACATAAGTCATCAGCACACAACCTGAATTCGAGACTTGCCTATAATTAATAATCTATACTAATAATAGCGTGTGGATTTTATAATGTGTCTAGACGTCATATGGTCAATTGAATATCTAAATTAAGGGCAATTTTTATTCAAGTTGTGAATATAATTAAGAGTAGAATTCTGGGCTATTAGATTTGTCTTTTAGCAGAGTTTAAAGTTTTTAATTGTTGAACATATATGCTGATGACTTTTGTGCAGAGATGTGATTATCTCATTTCATTTGTCATTTTTCAGCTCAAAGAGATTCCTCTGCTGGTGGAATATTGAACAAGCAAGAGGAAGAGAAAGCAATTACTGGTGTTTTGGATGGAAGTGGGGAATACACTCTTGTTTATGAGGACAATGAAGGCGACAGGATGCTGGTTGGGGATGTCCCGTGGCAGTAAGCATCTCTATCACCGTGGATCTGATGCATTTTTAAAATTATTCTTGTTTATATTATATTCCCACTCTGTGATTTTAGCCTAAAACATAACAGTAATTTGTTATTTAATTTGTCCTTAAAAATGGCATCAGATTCGAAATCTAATAATAGGGATTCCGTCTTATTACTCTTGCATGTCTTGTTACTCTCATATTCTGTTTCTCGTGTATGCGTTCCTGTAAACCCATGCTATAACTCAAGCACTTTGTGCCTGCAAACTAAAAGTGGTGCAACTTTGCTGGTGTTGCCACAAGTGATTGACTGCTTATATAATATGGAATGTGCAGTATGTTTGTATCAACAGTGAAGAGGCTGCGCGTGTTGAAGAGCTCTGAAGTTTCTGCCTTAAGCCGTGAGAAGTGTACGTAAGGATTAGAAGCTTTCATTAATTAGTAAGCGTGTTTTCTGATATCCAATAACTTTGTTATTTTGCAGTTGGAAGCAGCAGGCAGGACAAGGAACTGGCTTGACTGACCCATGCATTTAGATGAAGAAAAATGATAGCTCTATAAGTTTGAAGAAGAGTCTTGCATTGTGTTACCATTTTGACATGTTGTTTATCTAGTTTGTTTGAACTTGTTTGCACTCATCGTAAATATAAAATTATGTAGCCTTTATCTTATGTGTAACTTTTAACGTGTTCCCGCGATTTTATGCTTGATGCTTCTTCATCAATGCAACTTTGGGACAAAGCTTTTAATATAAAATATGTATTGTGTAATATCTTTTTCAATTTCTCTATTTTTGCTATTGGCATTGTTTAAGTTCCCTTTATCAAGCTCTGTCTCTAATGCACATCATAAATTACGAAAAATATGAAAAGTATATTGATGGTACTGAAATATCTGTCATGGTTGTTGCAAGACACAACGGTAGGGTTATAAAGCAGTACAGCAAGTTGATGGGTGTGTAGTGATGGGCGGCTCTCAGGCTTTGTGATTGCAGGCTTGTAGCTTTCTTTTCCTGGTAAAATGAACAGTTGATTTTGAGTGCCGCGTCACGTTTACAACATGTGGAGAGCTCACTTGAGCTTGTGTAGTTTCCAGAGAATGGTGGGTTGTAAAGCTCTTGCTATTGTTCTTTTTTAGATTCCATGAAACTTGCTGCCGTTTGCTAAGTACACTATTCAGAGGGTTCCTTTCGGCTTTGGGGGGAGAGAAAGTAGAGCAAAAAGTTATGCCATTTTTGTTCAAAGGATCGGTTCGTCCGCCCCAGCGGCAGTCTCCTGATATTAGTACTTATGGAGTGGGGCTTCAACACTCTTTTCTTTCCTCCCGCAAAAATCTCACTTATTTTGCATAGTATATGAGGATCAAAGAGGTGACTGTTAATGTTACGAGAATTTATAACGTTAAATTTGTAAATCTCCGTGTTATAAGCTGAATTTCGTGCGTGAATTTGTTTGGATTTTGGGGTGCATGATGGTAGTGAAAGAGTTGGAAATTTTGGGTGAGACTTGAGAGTTGAAAGGGAACACAGAGAGCAATGGGGAGAATTGGAGGGTCTTTATCATGGGGAGCTGCCTAACTTTGGGACGAAAAATAAGACCAGTCTTCTTTCCATTAAGCAATTGTGTTTTCAGCAGTTTTTGGAAAGACCATTCACATTAAAAGCTAGTTAACTAGGAGAACGTCACAAGTTTCGAGAAAATTAGGCTTAGTTGGGTTGTTCGGCATCTCCTTCCTTCTTAAGTCTTAAGATTGATTTCTTACGTTGCGCTTCAATATGGCCACCTCATGTGGACCTGAAGGACGGTGCATCGGCCAATATTAACTACATCAATGAATTAATCAAATATGTCTAAGACTCCAAATCATCCTAAACACAACTCTTAGTCAGCGACGATTTTCCTTATTGCAAACGCCACTTCGATGCTATCTCCTCATTCGACATCGGTGCATCCACCTGAAGATTCACAACGTGATGATGCTGGCCATCTTGGTTGTTCACTATGTGTATATTCCCATTATACTCCCAACAAGGAGAAGTGGACTGGTTCTTCATTGTCGCACACCATGTAAACTAGAGAGGTGGGAGCCTTGATACAACAATCTGATGGTCTACGCGGCCGCCCGATGGGATCTTAATGTACCGAGTACTAGGGATGACAATGGAACGAGTATTATAGGGGATGTCAACAGCTGGTACACGTCGCCGACCCTCCCTGATAAAAAATATAGATACCCGACTCCTTCCATTATCTCCTATATCCATTTTTTAATTTAATGATTATTAAGTTTGATTTTAATTAATTTGTTGTTAAATAGAAAGACTAAAAATATAGTTAAATAAAAGAAAAATATAAAAATCGTTAAATAGTTGGAAATAATAAGATGATGAGATGGCCAATACGGTTTGGAATACAAAGCCCTATTAAATTGTAAATAAAATACTTCCCATGTACATAAATAAATCAAGAAAAAAAAAAAAAAAACATAGGTTCCCAACAGTGTATCAACATAGGAACAATGACTTGATACGGAGAAATCCAACTGAAGAAATGAAAAGCCACAAACAAGTAAGAAGGAGGAAATTTTCAATATTTTTTTGAAGAAATACCGGATGAAGTATTGATGATTGATGTCTGACGATTGATGCATGATATTAAGAATTTCAATTGAGTTCCCCCCCCCCCCCTCTTTTCAAACTATAAGACTATGGAAAATAGAGGTTATTTCATTCGGAAAGAAATTCGGTCATTGTAATTAGACTATCTTTGGATACTTTTTCTAGTCAATACTACAATGATCAACATTGGCATCTTGAATCAAATCTTGTAAAAATAGTCTTTAAAATATCGACTTTGCGTATTCTTTCGGGTGTCAAAATATTGACAATTAAAGACTTAAAGCCGCTAACTTTATTACCCATGTTTTAAGCCTTCCACGGTTTTAAAATTTAGAGTTAGTTGTTAGTTAATAACTGTGGCTTATAAAAATCAATAAAAAAGTAAATAATTGAGATTCATATTGTCTTTTTACAAAACTTGATAGAATGAGGGGGAAAAAAAATCTTCAAGTCTTAAGTGTAGTCAATACGTGCATTTTGGAAATATTTATTTATGAAAATTGATATTTCCCATACCATATCGATGAATTTCGTTAGCGCAAATTTTTTGGGTGATTTTATCATTATTATTACTTAAATAATAATAATAAATGGGTGGACATGAGGAATAGGAATTGATGCAACCACATGCTTGAGTGTTATCGGAGCAATAGCCTCGCCTATACTCGAAAATTTTGAGAATCATTTTATAATTTTACATATAAACAAATCCAGATAGGTCTCAAACTTTCGACAAGCAAACTGGTCCAATCCCAGGGAAAAAGGCGACGAGTGGCTTGCAGCTTTGCATGTGTGTACACATATCTCCGTGTATAATACTCTTGCGATGTCTGTTGCTGATATATCATCATAAGGCATTTTGTAAGTGGGTTTTGGTTTTGCCGCAATTTCAATACTGCCATTTTGCTGCCTTCAATTTGGTCTTTGTTTTTGCTTTTCTGTTTTGCATTTAATTAGTAGAGTTGGTTTATTCATACGGGTTTGAGAGTATTTTAACACAACAATTTACAACCAATTCATTCTTTTTTGGAAATGTTCTTGGGGCATAGTTGAAGTTAAAAATAAGTTGAACGCAAAACAGAAAATCAAAACCAAAATCCAAACTAAAAGCAGCAAAATGGCAGTTCTGATCATGATCGTGCATAAGTGAATGATAATCTTCGACGACAATTTCATCATGCTTAAACTGAGAAGACGCCTGTTTGATGAGAAGTGCTTTAAGTGAAGTCTAGTAATAAATCCATCAAAAATTTGCTATTAGATGTAAACTGTTATCTCATCTAAAAGATGGCAAAGCTTATGTTATAACAGTTGTATCGTACAACTGTTCATTTCAGCCGTTTGATGTATGGAATAAAAAATAAAATCGAGAATCCAACGGCTGAAATAAACTATTGTATGGTACAACTGTTGTACCGAACATGGATCCCTAAAAGATACATTGTTTGAGATAAACTAGAATAGAATTACTTTAACTCTCTCTCTCTCTATATATAGATTTATTGGTGAAATAAGCTAAATTGTACACCAAAATACAAAGGGTCTTGCGACAATTTTTTGGGATGAGCAAAAACTTTATACAGATCAAAATACAAAAATGGTTTGAATGCTTCACCTTTGAAAATGGCTGTACCAATAAATTGTTTAGTACTCCATCAACTACCAACACAAGCTGCTTCTCGTATTTCAAACTAAACCAAACAACGCTCAAAGAGATTACCTTGATGTTTTGAAGGGTGTGATCACCGGATCAAATATGCGAGTTGATAGTATATTTGATAACAAGATCAAGCGAAATGCCATGAACGAAATTATTGCAGATAATGGAGAATAACAATTTCATTAAAAATATCATCTTTTACTGAAAAAAGCCTTACAGACATAAATATGCATATAAATATACCCAAATAGGTCTCAAGCATCCTAAAATGATTATAAATATTCTTTTATATGTATGATTTCCTCACGAAGATACCAAAATCTCAAAACAATATTAATTAGAACTTAATTAATGATAAAACTGAGATATACAGGCAAACTTCTAATTAATGCAAAAACACAAAGTAGCTTAGCTTAACATACCCCTTTATCGTTGTGAACAGCTGCCTGGCAAAATCCTGTATGCCGTATATCTATATATATAGAGTACACAAATACGTCAACGTATTCGTCGGCAAACACGGCGGTGGCGCCTCTGGACTCGGCAGAGCTTTGAGGTGGAAGAAGCAGCGTGGAAGACCATTGAGTCTGAGAAAATTTGCATATATGTATATATGTCTTTCTATCAAATCTCTTTGTGAGTATGTTACTGTGTGTGATGCTTATTGCTCGTATATCATGGAGTCATTATAAGGCATTTTCTAAGTGGGTTTCGTTTTGTAAGTGGGGTTTTGCTTCGACAATAATTTCACTTCTGCCATTTTAAATTTAATTATATTCGGCTTACGGTTTTTGCAGAGATATTTTAGAATACATCACGATACTTTAATTAATGAATATATATTACGTGTGTATTTATTTTTTAAAAAATAGTATATAATTAATAGTTATATTTAATTGAACTTTATATAATATACCTAAATTAATTAGGTGTGATGCCTTTAAATACCCTAAGATTTCTCAGTTTTTACATGGATCAATTAGTTAGACCAAAAGAAATTTTTTTTTTCTTTTTTTTTCTTCTAATTGTAGAATCATCAAAATTCTTTTTATGAAATCATTTAAACTTAAAATAAAGAATAACATTCGTTGAGCAAGGCAACTGACGTTTTATGCCGCGTATCAGGAAATTTTCATTAATGTCTCTGAAGTTTGTATATTTATCCTCATGGCAACAAATTGTTACTTTATTTTCATGTATGTCCTGCATTCAACTTTCTTTTTTCAATTAGAATCCAGGGACCTATTTTATAAAGTAATTAATTTATATATTTATTGAATAAATTAAAATCATTATGCGGCTAAGATGTTATTACTGCTTTAACTTATTATAAAGAGATAAATTATGATTTGGTCTTATTTTTTTTAAAGCACGTCAATATATAATAACATCATTAATGTTAGAAATACAAAACAACAAAGTAATAATTAACAATATTTCTATAATTTCATAGTTTATTTCTTTCGTAATCACATATATTAGTTCTTTTGTTTTTTTTTCATTAAATGAAATTATTCAATTATTTTACATTCTCTAACACTGAAATACAAATAAATTTCATAAATAATCTTTTTGATTTACAGTTTTGATGATTTATATTATAAGTTTACTGTTTCATTATTGTACACGTTTGTTTTATCATTACGTTGGTATAACGGTTGCTTGCCATGTCATTTAGATCTTTATGTTGATATAAATTTTATAGATGTATCATAAATATTTTAGATAAATGGCCTTGTATAGTTGGGTTTAAAAAGAAGAAGAAGAAGAAGAATGTTAAGGAACTTCTTTAGAGAATATAATGTTTCTTTTATGAAAGTACCTAATCTTAATATCATTCTTCATCTAATGGAAAAAATACAAGAAAAAAGAAAGGTGGAGGACGAAAATGGATAATATCTCTTAATCTTGAATCCAAACGATGCTCGGTATGCACACACTCAAACGCAATCACGTCGTGGCGGAGTATATACAATAATGATGATAACTATAATGTAATTTTTGGATACAAAAGGGGTGTTTTTTTAAGCATATTTTTGTATAATTTTTTAAATACATGCGTCATATTCCCAACTACTGGCCGTGGTAGTGACAGGGAAACCCTTTTTTTTTTTTTTCCTCAAATTTTCAACCGAGACTTCATTAAACTTTGAAAGAGCACTCCTTTTGGCCTCCCCCCACTAGCGTATGCATATAATTCTAATTGCCAACTCTCCTTTGGTCAATGTATCAATGAATAATAATATGTCAAGCCCTCTCCCTTTGTGCATATCCCTTTCCATAAGTTAAAAGTGCAAGTGATATTTCACTTGTGTCTTCAAGTACAAAATCATTTCAACTGTTTTGCTTCTTAATTGAAGTGCAGATTTTCATTTTTCACTGACCAGTCTGCACCAAATAGATTTATAATATATTTCTTCTGTATATTGTCAAAGTTTAAAAGTGTTGTGATTGTTGAAGTTGCAGAAAATAGATTACTCCAAAATATAGAAAACATGGAAAATAAAATTCGAAAATTTTGCATTTTTTTATAACTAATTAATTTGAGCTGGAAACAACAATTGCAAACCAAACCATAAACTTAAATAATAATATTCGCTTGCTACATGAACTTAGCTATAAAATCACCAAATTCCGCTGTCCTTCTACATTGAAAACAGAAGAAGAAAACCCTAGTCTAATCTTTCATTTATCCAGCGCAGCTTTATCTTTCCAATATCAGACCTCCAAGGCCATTGACCTTCTTCAATATATCTTCTTCATCGAGCATAAACGTTTATAATTAAGTCGAATTAAACTCTTTCTTCTTTTGTAATATTTTGTAAAGGTTCATAAAACTTTTGATTGTCCGAATTCGAACTATTAAGGAGGAAATAAATAGTGAATTGTACCTATTTGTCTCATAAGTTCTGAAGTTGATTCATTACTCTTGAAGATTTCTATGAACTAGGTTTACATGTGTAATTACAAAAAAAGCACTCTGACGCTCAAGTTAATATTTATGTTATGATAATATTTAGATCTGAATTTATCTTGACTTTTTGGTGAATTAGCGTAAGAAATCTTTTCTCTATCCTTATCACTTTATTTATAAGCCGATAAACACGAAATTGGAGAAATATTTCGTTTTGAATCTTAGCCTACACTGTGCATTTCATTTGCTTGATTTTATACCATTAGAATTTATAATTATGTTTGTCTGTATATTAATTCCCACCACGTGGTTTAGTTAGTAATCATATGTTGCTTATTGTTGATATTTCTGGATTTGATTGTAAATTACCTCTAGGTTTTTGTATAGATTACCATGTGCCTATTAATTTCTAGTATATGATTAGTATTCATATGAATCTCTAATTCGGGATCAATAAAAGCAATATCTGTATTAATCTCCAGTCCCGGATCGACATAAACTATATCCCTTATTATAGTTTATACGAATTAATAACTACTTGCCTGACACGTGGTTCAGATGTAACTGATTCCATTTTTTGGCGCTTAAAATCTCGACTTCAGTTTTCTTCATGCAATGCCCCGAACACAAGAGAGGAACGGATTTGCAGCATTGAGCAGTTTCTTCCCCACAAACAGCCTCATCCTCGTATAAGATCTGAAAACAGAACTTCTTGTGCTGTCCATATTTTGCAGACACTGTGTCTACACGAGGCGACACCCACAGCAAACCATCCACAGCTCGTGCAACCGCAAAGTTGTTGAATGGAAAACTGATTGGAAAGTTCAAATGCTTCACACCAGATGATGGGGAGGCAACATTTGCCTCAGTTCTTTCGGAACCATCGCACGCTGACCACAAATTCAACACTTCTGTACGAAAGACTCTCATCCGCTACATTAGTCATAGTTTTACACCACCACATACATACGTCGTTAGATCTTTACGACATGTCGGTCGGTGTTATTCTTATACGTATAACGTCCCATATAAATGAATGTTGTGCGATTTGCCACTTATACTTTTATGCCAAATGTAAGCTTTTAGATAAGGTCCATATTAAATAAAAATTAGGTTAAATGTAGATGGGAAGTTCTTAGAAAATTAGAATATAGTGTTTCCTTCAGTGAAAAAAATGTATAATCTTAATCGTTGTTCTTAACTTCTTATTCTCGTCAAAAGGTAAAAGAAAATGAGTAAGTGAATGTACAATGTCTTTCAAATACAAACGATGCTCGAATTACATACAGTAATGATGATAACTACCGTGTAAATTTTGGATACTTTTTAAGTTGATTATTTGTCATATTTCCAACTACTGACACTGGTGGTGACAGGGAAACCATTTTTTCGGAAATTTCAACTGAAATTTCACAGCACTCAATAATCAATATGGCCAGTGGCCATCCCCCACTTGACCTTGTATTCTGTATATCATCAGATTACCAGTATATATATATAACTCTTCTACTTGATAGCTCTCTTGTGGTCAAAATAACAATCAGTAATATGTCAAGCTTCAGTCCCTTCAGTGATATTTTGCTTATTATGCAGATCTCTTGTCATTTTCATTTCCCCACTAACCAAGTCTGCACCAAATAGTGTGAATATATTTCTTCAATATTCGTCAAAGTTTAATGCTGCAGTGACTATTGGATTTTCACAAAAGGGTATATTCCATAATGTCGTAAAACTTGAAAATTTTCCATTTTATTGATTCCATCATAAGAATTAAGTAATGAGAGCATGAAGTTGAATTGCAGGCCAATTTAAAAAAAAAAAAAATTGGTTGTTTTCAGGTCCTGCATTTTAAAGGTTTGATCCACATGTTTTCTGCTAGCAACGATTCAACAATTCATGGCAACAATCTCTCCTCTACTATATAATATTGAGAACCAAAGCGTGAAAAAATGGAAAATGTGCTCAATACGATTAGAATAGGTGGAAATTTCAACGAATTGGCAGAAATGTTGGCCATTTTTGGTACTAATCGTCTTGAAGATACTTGGAGTGTGAGGCCGCAAGAAGGGCAGCTCCGATGCCCGAGCCATCATTCGAGTGCTCAATGACAATATTTTTGAATAATTCCTCTCCCAGCAATTCTTCCAGGGTGTTCTCCAAGCATTTGCTATATTCAGCATAGTGCTCATACAATCCCCCATCCATGGCTATCACTGTCTTTTGTCTCTCCCCATCCTTTGCCGTGTCTCTTCCCATCTTCTTCAGTACACCCAAAATCCCAGCAGCTGCAAGACGGGCACCACGTATGGCAACAATGTTGCAAAGCTCAACTATTGTTTTTCTCATTGATAGAGAGGTATTAGATATCTGCAAACAGAATGAAAAAGAAACATAAACATCAGTAATGCACATACAGATACTGAAGCAGGATGTCACAATGCAACTTAGATCTCATCCACATCTTTCCAATATGAATAAGACCAATTTCTGATTACTTATAAAGGTCGCATCAGAAATTTGTTTTACACAAAAAGGAATTCCTACAATAAAATTATAAAGCTTCAGGCCACTGAAGCCTAGGACTTTCCCACAGCTATTGAACTGTCTATATACATCAAAACTGAGACCAGGATTTAAGATTAGAAAGTACCTCTAAAATATCCTTTAACTTGGTCTCTACCACTTTGAGATCTGAGGATGTGTCGTGATGCATAGCTGACATGTCAGGTGTCCTGCAGATTCACTCACAGTGTAACCATCCCAGATTCTATTCTTTTACATTGTTACATGAATGCAAGCTCAATCATAAGGTGATGAACACTAAAGGAAACAAACAGTATGTGCAAAGTTTGGGAAGACAGGAACTTGGTCATAAACCGAGTGGTAAATATGGAGCAATTACCATAATCAATAATAGATTGAAGAAGTATGGAAAGATAATGTGAACCTTGGCAAACTGCCAGACTTATAGGCCAGGCAGTGTTGCTAAAATTAATTTCCCATACAAAACAATGGTAACACGAGTACAGCATCAGGGGATTACCTCAATGCAAAAGGAACTTCAAGTTTAGGTGGAACTGTATCACCAAAAATTGCAGCTTCTTCAGCCATCCTTAATAAAACTCTGCGTACAATCTCCCCCAAGTACATACCAGAAATCATTTTCTCAAAAATCTAGAACAAACAACAAAGAATCTGAGATGATGTACCATGTTTTCTAGACAAACAAAACAAAGATTTGTGGCATTTACAGTAGTTACCTGTTCACCCGCATTCAAACTCTCAGCATCCATTGCATTATCATACTCTGATAGTGGGAGATGTGATGACCTAAAGTTACCCCACTCCATGTTTATAACCTGAAATCAGACATTGAAAGCACCCTTGGATATTTAATTTCACCTTTTCATTTTCATTTTGATATTTTGAGCCTAGAGAAATTTTTGTTCCCTGCTTATTACTAGATAACAAAAAGGACAACATATTTTACAGTAGAAAAAAGAAATTGCTAACCATCTCTCCAGACTTGGATGGCACACCATGCCATTTTGGTATTGCTTGCGCACGCTCCACATATGCAGCATTGGAACCAGTACCTAATATCACAGCAGCAACAACATCCTTGTTGATGTATCTACCCCCGGCTAATGTTCCAACCGTATCATTGACCTAGTATCAGTTTGCAAATTGAACAAAAATCGGAAAAAAAGAATCATAAACTGGGGAACAATACACTCTTAAGTTACATCTGAACATCAGATACCAACAATCCTTGTGAATTAGAACAAGGAATCTTCAAGGGGAATTTACAAGGAAATTAACTACTTACAAGAGCTGACACACTCATATCAAGGCCTTGTTTTGCCATAGCTCGTGACAATTCTTCCACCACATCTCGGCCAACCTATTAATCCAACAATGAGAAAGAGAATAATGAAAACTGGGGGGATTGAGTGGATTTTTCCAACAATTAAAACTGTCCCAAGATGATTTACAAGCAAAATAATATGAAAATCTGTCAACATCAATCAGATGCCAACAAGGACATGAGATAAAGATAAACGGATTGTGCAGGGTTGTATAAAGATGAGAACAAACTTAAAAAGTAGTTCATCTCCCACCCAAACAAAAAAAAAAAAAAAAAAATCAAATGGATTAATGTTTCACTCTCATGAGTGCAGATATTTACTTAAGGCTAAATCAAGAGGAAAAAATCAATACAGAATATATCTATGGATCCTAGGAAATTAGGACTAACCATTTCATCAATAGAGAAGCCTTTTGTCCACCTAACAAGTGTCCCGGAATTAATGGATGTTTGCATTACAGGAAAAGAGAAGGTAAAACCTAGCTCCCTCTGCCTACCAGGAGATAGTCTAAACTCTTCACTTTCTTGACCAACAAACTTTGCAAGTTCTGCTGCGATGTAGTCAAAAAGAGCCTGAAATCACATTCATTATTTAGATTTGAGAAAACTTAATAAAACAGCTAACGTTATGCTGTAAATAAGGTTGAAGGCCTCAACACTTACATCTGAAGTCCCAGTCATCAAATGTGGAGGAATTGACACCTCAGCAAATTCTTGATTAATAAGACCAACACCCTTGCCTCCCAAGTGCACCCTCAGAACACGGAAATTGGTTCCGCCAAGGTCCAATGCATAATAAGTACCCTTCTCATCACTGCAACATGAAGAATGAAAGAGAAGGCTGACTCCAAAAAAAATTTCTCATAGTGTATTGTGCATGTAACAACGATTACTGGAAAAATAACAAGCGGGTGAAGGATTTATTCACCTCAGGATGATGGGTATTTAAACAAGACAATAACAAAAGCAGCTTGCCAATCGCTAGGTAGCAAGAAGTGCTGGTTAAGAAGTTGCAGATTGAAGAAGTGAAAGTAAAAGTAATTTAGGATGGATTTTATTACTACTCCAAAGGAAAACCTCAATGCCTCAAATCACTTCAACCCAGCATGCAATGCAGAGAGGGGTGGATGTAACTTGTTGGGCATGAATTATCAAATTTGTAAATCTTTCATCTGCAGGCGCATGCAAATGAGATGAAGAGATGTTGCTTAGGAAGAATAATTTACATTACTTACACATATGCATGTTAGAGTAGGCAGAGATTTTACTCATCTGTTCCATTCACAACAGAATGTTCCATTGAATGGGGCAATAGAGGACCCAAATTCAAAGACCATACACGAATAGATTTGCAAGTAGGAAAAATAAAGGCTAGTCAGGAGATTTATATGTGCAATCCATTCATAATTAAGACAGATAAGAATTAATGAAACAAGATGTACCTCATGCATTTCATAGACGCCACAATGATTTCAAGAAGAATTCACATGATTCGAGTACCAAAACACAATAACTAAAAAGGTCTTCATGAGAAGTTGGGAACAAAACCACGTTTTAAAATTGTTTCCGGCCGTTAAGATACATCACATCTAAGAAATAATGTATCAATCACATGCATACACAACTAACATACATTCATCATATTCCAACATGTTTTAAACAATAAATCAAAATCATAAATGCAACGCACAAACTATAAAGCCCCATATGCATAACGAACCATCAAGACACATTCAAATCATATTAAAAAATGAAAGACAAAAGTATCAATATATTACCACCAAATCTACATAAGAAATAATGAACTAGAATACCCAGTAGGGAGATTGTCCACATAGCTGATGATCATTTTGAGCTTGCTGCCACCTTCTGATGCAAGCCCTGCATGCATCTCAACAGTCATAGCATCAGCGACTTGCTTCAGCTTTGCAGCAGGTGTCCGACACTTCTCCTCAAACTCCTTCATTATCCCATTTGCCTTTCCGCACTTACCACCTCTCTTAACCCTCCGACGGACCAACACAGCCGCCGCCGCCCCTGCTGCCAATGCCGCACAACACACAACCACCACCGTCACCCTTCCCATTGTTTTTCAGCACCAAAAGTGAATCTTCGTCAACTCCCGAAAGAGAAAACGCCCCAAAGGCCTACGAAGGCGAAGTCTTTCTTTTGAATCTCGATCACAACTCGTGATGCTGATACATTGTTGGAACGACTAAAGATTTGATTTCTATTGATTTAAGAGTTATTAATGGTAACAGATTCTCAGATATGGGAAGTTCTTGATTTCGAGAAAGAGGACTAATTCAAGATTCGTAGAGTGATTCGGCATACATTTAAGGAACGAAAACAGCAATTCTCGGAATCATTGCGAGTGCTTTCCTTTGCTCTGTTTGTTGTTTTATGTAGGCAGCTTCCATTCTCAATGCCATGTGTTATTAAATTGCGAGACGCTTTTATACCGCACGTGTCCTTAAAGTGCTTGTGTTCTTTTCTGCCTCTCTCTATCTTTACCGGGATAAATCTCGTTTTATCTACAATAATACGAATCGATCCAATCTAAATGATTTAAATTGGATACCAAAAAGAAATAGGTGTTTAAAACACGTATAACTGAACAATCTTATTTTAATTAGACAGTTAAGATTAGATAAATTGATAGGATAAGGATTAAAAAGATATTGGACACCTACGAATATTTCTATCTTTACCCTTTTTGTTCTAAAAAAACATCTTTATCTTTAAAAGATGCTGCTTGGATGGTCATAAAACAATTAACTTTTCAGAATCGAATCGTACAAAAGACATTATATTACCCCCTCTAAAGACAATGAGAAAATTGTGATGATATTACATTAACCCCCATCATACATGAACCAGTTCGGTAAGCTCAAACTATTTGAGGGAGACAGCAAGCTGACTCCACAAACTTATTTCTTCGAAAACGGTTTGATTTTGGTCGGTTACGCAATTACCAATTCTACTTGATGGTGGATGGTTAGTGATTCTATCATAGTTCCAAAACCGGCCGCATGTCACACGAGAACAACAGAAGGCATAACAATCGAATGGAAGCGAGCGAGTTCCAGTATAAATTTATTACATTACATCACAAAAGTATACACAAGGAGTGTAGATTTTAAGCACACACTAGCCCTCATACCAGAAACCTTCTAAAAGTATACACAAGTCTCACATTGATTAAAAGATATCATCCCAGTGCCCCTAAACTTGCCACACAACACAGCCAACCTCCATCCATCAACAGACAGCAAAGCACACCCGGACAAATTGATAGATCATCATAACCGGAAAAAGAAAAAATATAAACCTATAGAACTATCACTGTCTGCCAAACCGCATAATACTTCCAGATCTTCGAATCACAAGAGCTCACAGCTTCAGCACAAAAGATGGCAACTGTACAGAGAAGAACATGGCCAAGCTACACTCCATAACTCCACTCAGAGACCATTACTATTATTAGGTTTCCGCTCATGAGGACATACATGAGTCATGGGCATATGCCTGAAAAAATAAAAGAAAATGAAAGCCAGCAATTAAAATAATACTTACCCGAACTACTGGCTTTCTGTCTCTCCTCTGAGCCAATTTGGCCATCTTTTTCTGTAATTTGATTTCCATTAACATTTTTCTGTAATTGGATCAACTTTTAAGCTTTCATGCCGTTGAAGTCAAACTCAACCTGCTACAAAAATGGCCAAACCACCACCAAAATGAGCAGTATAAAGTTAAACGTGCACAGAGAATAAAACATAAACACAATATAAAAATAATGAAAAACACGTGCCTCATCACTGGTTTCTGCACAACAGTTTCTGAGTCAATTCCACCAGTGGACTGAAGTACGCTTCCAAGCCCAGCATTTGGCTTCACAATGAAAAGAAAGAAAGAAAATCATAGAGATTAGGTAGATTAGTCAGTGTCTGTTAAGCAAATGATACCTAAAAACTCAATGTTCAAACTACACAGAAAAGGTTCAATTTCCAGGTCAAATCTTTCTTTAGGCCTTTTCTTTGTAGTTGATAATACAATCTACATGTCAGACTAAGGTTAGAACTTGGCACTTTAACATGCATGTTAATTGCGAAAACAAATGCCAATGAAATTAAACCAAAAAATAGAGTCAGTCAAGGAACTTAAATTCAAAACCTCTAGCTCTTCATGCACTCCGTCTTGAAATACTCCATTCCCAATTAGCATGCATGTTAATTGGGAAAACAAATGCTAACGAAAAACACAAATGCCAATGAAATTAAACCAAAAAATAGAGTCAGTCAAGGAACTTAAATTCAAAACCTCTAGCTCTTCATGCACTCTGTCTTGAAATACTCCATTACCATCCAGATTCCTGTTCTCCAAAAGCGATTGAGAATCTGCATCACAAGAATCACTTTGAGAAGACACGGGATTGTTACTCCCTTCAACGCTACCGTTGTTTCCCTCACTGCTACCTGCTACTGATTCATTTCCAATATCCTCGCAAGAACCAACCTCACTTGTAACAGATGTGATAACACTGGAATTTGACACATCCCCACCCTCAGCAATCTCATGATTCAAAACCCTTTTATCAGGGATGACTGGTTCTACATTGGACCCAGTCCCAGATCTCACACTACTTGGAGCAAAATGCTCTGGAGAAATAGAATCCCGTTTTGGAGGGCTAGTAGATTGTCGTGTCTCTGGTCTGTCTTGATCCACAGATTCAGGATCTTTTTTCCTCTTGAGACCAGAACCAGTCTGATATCCATTACCATTTTCAGTAGACTCTTGCTGGGATGCAAGTCTTGGATGCCGAGTCCGTTTATAACCTTCTGGAAAAACATAAGAAGGTATCTGCTTTCTACGAACATGAGAAACACAGATTTCCATCCCTGGCTTCCAAAACATATACATATTTATTGAAAGCTTAAATTCTTCGACTGTACCACGTATATCAAACTGCTGACCTTCCCGAACTACCTCTCCTGGCTTCCTTTGTAAACCCATAAAAAAGGCACAATGGGCACATGGCTTGGAGGTATCTACATACTCATGAGGATAGGGATGGCATTGCAACTTCCCGTACGTATCACGCTCAATCTGCGAATATTGGAAGATATGATCAAGCACAAAACACTTAAGGGCTCACTTCTCATATTTTAACATAAATCACAATCACCCGCGAAACAAATCTAATAACCAGAAATATTACCATCAGAGTGAGTTGCCTTAACCGAGATTCTACCCAACCCTTCCAAGCGCGCAAGTCATCAGCATCCGCTGCAACTATGTCAACCTGTAGATAGTTCCTATAGCTTTCAAAAAACAAGTATGGCTCAAATAGAGCACTCCACTGAGCTTTATTCAGCTCCACTTCCTGGTTTTACAATAAAAGGACAAAGATTCAGTAACCAAAAACAGAGCTTGAGAAATAAAAAATCTCAACTTTCTTACCTCACAAATTGTGTTACCACATTGGAACTGGTCCATCATAACACGTAAGGTGCTTGTTGATACATTATAGCTAGAATTCATGCATGGATAAGCTGGTGTGATAATTGGCATGTGATGAGTTTTATCACGAGGATTTTTACGCGGATCCCAAACAGAAAACCCGAGTTCAGCCTCCTCAATTGTACATAGCATAACTGGGTTAGGCCAGCGCCACATTGTGTAAACCCTAAAAAAGCGGGAAACAAGCATACTGGGAACTGCATTCGGGTAAAGCTGGCAAACTCGAGCCACGAGAAGCGCCCAGTTCACACCACCAAGAAAGCCAGTTACCTAAACAATGTGGAGAAAATCTCATAAAACTGTGATGCCAAATATTTCACTCATAAAAAATATGACAATAATTACTCACATTAGAATAAACTCCGCGTCTTTTAGCCCAAAACTTTAAACATGTGAGTGTTGTCCGAAAATGCTACAGTACATGGAAACTGTTAGACTAAGGAAGACATGCAAGATATAAATAATAAATCAAAGTGTTAAGTAAGGTCCACAGAATCCCGTAGATCAGTCAAAAATATGAATAACCCAATACGAAGAATTTCACCTCAACATTTGGAACAAGTTTCAGTATTTGATCTGCAACTCGGCAGCCATTAAGACTTCGAACTGTAGGTTCATCAACGTCATACAATACAGACACATCAGAGATGTCCAAATCCTGTCAGAAGTGAGCAAAAAATAATGAATCCTTTGCCAACACTTCCTAAAGGGGAAAGCATTAAGAGAGGTCAAGCTTCCTGTAGAATTCCATTCCATGAACTACATTACTTGCATATGACAAACCAAAGACGACATTCCAGCTGAATTGAGAAAGTGATAAACATCAGAATAAGTATGTTTTTTGGAACTCTGTCTTCCACATCTCTTTTCTCCCATATCATTTAACTAAGGAAAGAACACACTTTGAATTCAGTGATGTCTCCAAGCATGACGAAATCGCTCATTGCAGTAATAGTCATCCACTAATACAAATAGCATTCATCACAAGAACAAAAGAAGCACACTGTTTTATCAGTGAACACAATTTCATTCACACAAAATCATGTCAAGAGGAACCATAGCAATAAATTAATATCATAGGGGAAATTACGGGGTAGCGAGTTGAACATAATCTCTTTCACCTCTAACCAAAATGCATCGGATCATCATCTTGCATTAATTCATTACTGTTTACAAAAATTGAGGTTAAAAATGAGCAGAAGTGTAAACTCATATCCTTAACCAGCATAAACTCATTACTCTTCACAAAGATTGAGGTTAAGAATGAGCAGAAAGTGGTATAGTTTTGTATGGCACTAAAAGCTCATCTTTTTTGCTTGCTTAGTGGACAACTGGCGTACTCTCTATTTTGATTTTTCACCATTAATACACTTTTGAGTTTCATATTAAAAATAAAAATAAAAAAAAGGAATGAGCAGAGATGGCAATTCACACTTACTTCTGGAACAACCAAGAGGGAGATACTTGCATACAGAAGATCAATTGATACTCCATCAAACTTAAATTTCATCACAGGAACATGAGCATCCGGAACAGGCTGCAGTTCTGTAACTTCTTCCATTTCTGCCAGGATGTTATGCAAAATGAAAAAGAAGTCCTCCTGGTGTAGAAGCATAAGCATTAGTACCTAATCGTGACGAACTTGGTGAAACCTATTAACTAAGATATCACAAACTCAATATATACCTCCCGATTAACATAGGATGGTCCAACACATAATGTATCTATGTCAGCACCAGGGCCATGTACCTATCAAAATCAAGAATAAGATATGTATTCAAATAGTCAAAGATAAGCAAATAACACGGAATCAATTGGGCAAAATATGAAAAACTGGAAGTAAAACGAAACAGGTTAACAAGTAACAAGCTAGCAGGCATAAGAAGGCAAAAAAGTGTTCCTCCCTAAGACAAAATGTTGCTGGACCACAGACTAGCAACAACGAAAACATACCCCAAGCCGGTAAGATCCAAAAGTAACGATTAGTGCATTAGCATCCTCCACCATTTGATCAGAATATCCCCTCAGCCGAGTCAGTTCCTTCACCCATTGTTTAACAATCTGACAGCATGAACAATAAGATATTATCAGCATGAGGAAAGGGACTATAATACAGCTAACCCAGTAAGAGGACGAATAATTTAGAAACTTGCAATTGCATGCCAAAGTACGGTGTCTGAAAAATCAAAATGAAATGAGCTACAAAAGAAATTCAAAAAGAGTTCAATCAGACATGATAAATTTTCACCTCACACATACCATCTACTGGCACTTTTGGATAAAAACATAAAATCACCGGGTGGAAACAAACTAAGAATCAGAAATCTCTACCAGCAAATGAAAAAAACAGTTTCCCCAAATCTACATATCATGTCCTAAAAGGCCAAAAAGGTTCCCAAAACCTAATGAATTATCTACACATAAAGGCTAAATGACAATCTAGATTTGAAATTAAATAACCCAAAGGAATACTATACTTGGCTGTGACTAGCACTCCGACTCTTAAACCAAAATAATGAAAGCCAATTATCATTGCCACCTTGAATCAGTTCTTCTAATTTTTCTAGTTCATCACTAAATTCTCTAACAAAATAAAATCTCTAAGATCACCAATACAACTAAAACAAGCTCACATCATACCCAAATTACAAAATGAAGAATGAACCAACTGATCACAAAAATATCACAACAAGGCCATCCCAGGTTTCAAAATTACTAATAATTTTTTTAAAAAAAATCTTGCCTGTCTAATTCGACCCAGAACCTCTTCTCTCTTCGCCGCTTCTTCTTTGCTTTCATAAAGCCCAGCTTCAACCAAAAACTTCAACCGCAAAAGAAACCGTAATTAGGGTTTCCGATACAAAGGGAAAGAAAACAAGAAATTATAAGCAAAGATAAAACAAAACCTTTTCTAATTCACGGTTTCTTTGCGTATCAGCCTCCGTGGGTCCCGCCATTGATATTGGCTTCGTAACTCCGTATTGCTTAGGAGGAGGAGGCGGCGGCGGCGGCGAACTCATTCTCTCCGAACTCAACATAAAAAAAAATAAAATAAAATCCCCGCGAAAGAAAACCCTAAGTTGAAATTTTTTTTCCTTTTTTTTAACAAAAAGAATAGATGAAATCGAACAACCTAATCACGCAAGAAAATTCAAATCGTGAACTTGAATTTAAAGTCAATGATTTCAGATCTAGTTGCGATGGAACCCAAGAAAATAAATTTAAAAAGAAAAAAAGAAAATAAAAAAGAGAGAGCTTTAGAGAGAGAAAGAGAGCTTTCGTGAGAGAGACGGGGGCTGCGGATGTGTGACGATCTTTTTAATTTGGATATTTTAATCGGCGCAACCAGCGGTGCTCTTTATAATATCTAATTTGTAAATATGCGTTTCTCTAATTTAATTTTTGTTTCTTTTGTTTTTTGCCTTTTTCTCTTTTTGTTTGTGTAATTGTTTTTCGCTTTTCTGTTTAGGATTTAGATTTCTTTCGGAGAATGGAATATATATTGACCTGGAAGGGAATCGGCCGCATTATTGGGATATTCTGCTTACTCTCCGCGGCCGGGTTACACGTGGCACTCTAGGGAGAGATGTTTTAGAAGCTTCACCGACGCCGTTTTGGGGGGTAGTCAACGTTTGGGGGACAAGATTCCCCTCCCCTTGAGAACCTAATACGGCTGGTACCGACCAAAAATGGATTCATATTCTCATTAGTCAATAGGTTCAAAGTCCTCTGTGATTACTGATAAAACAAGATTTTCGGCCGTTTGATTTTACATAAAATAAATCATTAATTTCTTATAAAAATATTCACACATTTTAATTTTTTCTTGAGATAGAAATTTCTAAAAACATATTAAATGAATAATGTCAAGAGGTATCTTAAAATTTAAATCTTAATTTAAGTCCTAACTAATATAATATCCATCGACTAAATGATAATTAAATAATTTTATAAGTTATAAAATTCACCATCTATAAATAATAATAATTTAAAAAAATACAAAATTAATAAATTGAAAGAAAATATCCAACATCGACACTTAAGTCGAAACGAATTGCTTTGTAAAATCAATTATGATTACTAAGTAACACCGATTCAATTTGTACCACTTTAAAATTGTATACAAAAACTTATGAGATTGTAGCATGCATTCATTTATTTGTATGGTAGACAAGTTAATTGGACAAGTTGTTTGAAAACATGAGTGAGTTAACCGTATTAATTGTTAGAAAAACACGAAAGATGAAGCAATAAACCGTGGGGGGTTCTGTTAATTAAGAGGCCCAATATAAAAAGAACAAAAGAGAAGACCACTTCCAATAGAATTTATGTTGCAACATAGATAATTGATAGGTAATTTATTTAAAAGTTAATTAGTTATAATATCATGATCAGAAAGTACATTCAATTTGTATGAAATGTATTCTGAATTTATAATTGTGAAAGTTTCATCATATCTAGATGGTGTCTTTTGTTTGTATTTATGACGAAAATATTTTGACCTCATGACTCATCTTTGCATATTAGGGATGGTAATTTTTAAGTCTAAGTACAGATTTAACCTTTTCGAATCTAGACTCAGACACACATTTCTCTATATTGAACTTAGATTTGAACCCGATTTTTTTTATTCGGATTCAAATCGATTAAACTTAAAAAAATATGGTTTCCAAATTTTAGGTTTTTGAACCCAGATTGCTCAAATTTATTTGCTTTGCCTATTTTCAAGCAATTTTTTTCATTCAATTCCACAAGCTTGTGAGTAATAACTTTCATTTCAATACAAACATCTTAAGAAACAAATGCATGATAATCAATCTTAAAAGGAAATGAATTTCACCTAGACATATTTACTGCTTCAGCACAAAGATTATAAAAGAAACACACAATAGCAATAATAACTCATCATCCCATAGTGCTTTAGAAAAAAAAGATAGAAACTTCTCCAGCAAAAAAATAAATACAAATCATATATTTAGATGACATATCCATAGACTAAATTCTCAATCATCTCTTCATTTGACTCTTGCTCACTCATCAAACTTTTATCAATCAAATGCTATGCAAAAAGTAGTGCTTCCTCTAGAATTCAATCTAAAAAAAGTATAAATCATAAATATAATGAATAAGACAACTAATTAGTGATAACTTGATAATAAAAATAATAAAACATATTCATTTGATCCAAATAAATAATTTTTTCATAGCTTTTAGGTTTTGTTCAAGGCAAAACCAATTTTAAGTGCACACTAATGGCATCACTATAGATGAATAAAGTCTACTGCAATGGGGGCTCACATATCTACCACCAATGCCAAAAACAGACTCAGAAGCTACTATTGATACAGGAATAACTAAAAAGTCTCTTGCAATCTTTGCAAGTATAGGATATTTGCCTTGATTATTCTTCCACAATGACAAAATATCAAATTGACTAGTTGAAAGCAAAGTATTTTCCTTAAAATAAAGCTCTAATTTTAATTCATAATTAGTATTTTGTGTGTTTTCATTTCTAAATACTGCCCGCTCATCAGCCATATCATTCAAGTCTAAGTCTAACATAATATAATCCCTAGCTGCAGTAGCTTAAGGATTGCTAGAACCATTAACCCCCCACTTGAAATTAATGAATGTTTTACTTTATATTCATGCACTAAATAAACAAATAACTTATGCACCCTTTCAATTTCAGATTCAGCTTTCTTCTCATATATCTTAGGAAATAAAAAGTTGATTAGTAGTATTTTAAACTTACAATCTAACATAGTCTTCACCGCAAGAACTCCATGAGTAATATTTCAATATTTATCATATTTTGCAATCATCTTAGTGGCCATATTTTTTATCCTCTCAATTAGGGATTACAACCATGTATTCATTAACAATCTAATTTCACAAATCTTAGCAAAAAATAAATTAGATGTTAGATATCGTGTCCTTAAAAAATGTTCTATCAACTTATAAAAACTTTTTAGATACTCACACATAAGCTTTGATAAATTCCACTCTGACTCACTAGGTAAAGACGTATAATTTCTCTCACGTTCCTTTAAACGATCAAGGACATTTTTATACAACAATGCAGTACTAAACATCAAGTAAATGGAGTTCCATATAATTTTACAATTAAGTACCAAGTCCTTAATTTCCTTAATACCTAATTATTTTTTTGCATTCTCAAACTTTTCAACTCTAGCAGGTGTTGCTATTTAGTACTGAACACTACCCCTAATTTTTCAACTTTCTTTTGTATCATAGATAAATCATCATTGACAATCGAGTTCAATATATGAGCACAACAATGCATATAAAAGAATTTGCCACCTATAATCATTGAACTAGTAGAAAATTTTCCTAATAACAAGCCAATCATTGAATCATTTGCAACACAATTATGAACAGTTACAGTGGATAGCTTTTTATCTATATTCTAATTCATCAAATAATCAAACAACTCATTGTACATTACCCCACCACTATATGGAGCTGGCACATATATAAATCTAATAATATAAAAAACTAATTAAAATATGAAATAGTGCATCAATTTATGCTTAAAGAAAAAAATAATTTCAAGAATATTCCTCAAAATACGGCTTCACAACACCCATGAGCTATCAATGTAATGTGCTGTAATAACCATGTATCTTTTTTTTTTATTATTGACAGTCCACATATCTATAGTAACTGCAATTCTACTCTCACAATCTTCTAAAATACTCATTATTTTCTTTTTTTCAACATCATAAAGCTTCAAAAATTTAGCTTTAATTGTGTTTCTAATGATAGTTTCAATAGAAGGTTGAAGTAGTTTCAACAAGTCATAAAACCCAACATATTGAACAAATGCTAAGGAAAGATCATGCAATATAATCATTCTAGCCACAAAAAGCTTTATTGTTGCCATATCCAAGTTTGATTCAAAACTATAATTACTAAGTACAGTGTTTCCATCAACTTTAGAAGAATAAGATAGGTGCATTTGTTCTACATTCTTAAATTATTTTCTAGGACAACGTGTAGCATAATTTATTAAGTAATTATTACTCTTTGAATAATATCCTTGCATTTGCAATTTGAACTTCCTCACTTAATTTAACTTTTTAAAAATAATTCCAAGTATCAAACATTACTCTACTACTACCTCTACATTTTTACAAAGTGATATGAGCAATATTACCCATATGGCCACAACTATTCTTTGGAATTGCTGTTGTTGAATTTGGTTATAATTCAATAGCTATATCATCATTATTTTCTAATTCTGTCCTAACTCTCACACATACACTTTCATTGCTTTTTTTAGAGATATCTAGATCAATTCTTTGTTCAGAGATATATCATCATTATTTTTCTAATTCTGTCCTAACTCTCACACATACACTTTCATTGCTCTTTTCAAAGATATCTAGATCAATTCTTTGTTCATTTTCTATCATGAATTTGTCATTCTACAAAAATCATGTTAAGGCATAATTAGTTCTATAACTAACAACTGTATATATTATTTTTAACAGCAAAAGCTATGAATATTTTAGGAATTCCAGTTCTATTATATTAACAGCAGCAATTAAAAATAATTCAAGAATAAATAAATTATAAATATAAAATAGAAGCATAGCAGACCATGGATATTAAAAATCACAGAGTATAGCTATTAATATCACAGAGAAAAGTATATAAATTATGAACAGACAACAAAGCAGCATGTACATATAATATAAATTGTATTATAAATTTGAAAGTTTACTCTAATTAAAGATTTTTTAAATTGATTTTTCATGATTACACATAAACTTAAAAGTTACAGACAGCTATTAACCAAAAGTTAAGATGAAAATATCATACACATAAATCTATGGAACCCATCATTCCTAAAAATTCTCACTATGTGTAAGCTGCTTGTACCAAAAGCAAAAATGTGTGTAATAATTTAAACTGAAAATATCTCAAGTGAGATAGAACATGTACAGTGAATTAACGATGAAATTTCAGGTCTGTCGATCTTGACTTAAAAGATGGGGACAAGTGAGGTGATAAAGACGGAGATTAATTGATTTGAAGAAGAGAAAATTTATAAGTGAGTTGAAGAAAGTGTGAGAGACTGAGAGGCGAGAGAGAAAATGAAGATTAGCAGGCTGCAACTGAGGGTCTACAAAAGAGAGTTTGCAAGAATGAGAGTGCTAGGGTTTTTTAAATAAATTTTTCTATTTACATTAAATAAAAAAATTCAACTAAGTTTCGAATTTACGGGTTTACTTGAACTCGGATCCGGATCTAGAGGCATGCGGATTCTCAAAATATCATTCGGATCCGGATAAAAATTAATTAACAGCAAAAGCTATGAATATTTTAGGAATTCCAGTTCTATTATATTAACAGCAGCAATTAAAAATAATTCAAGAATAAATAAATTATAAATATAAAATAGAAGCATAACAGACCATGGATATTAAAAATCACAGAGTATAGCTATTAATATCACAGAGAAAAGTATATAAATTATGAACAGACAACAAAGCAGCATGTACATATAATATAAATTGTATTATAAATTTGAAAGTTTACTCTAATTAAAGATTTTTTAAATTGATTTTTCATAATTACACATAAACTTAAAAGTTACAGACAGCTATTAACCAAAAGTTAAGATGAAAATATCATACACATAAATCTATGGAACCCATCATTCCTAAAAATTCTCACTATGTGTAAGCTGCTTGTACCAAAAGCAAAAATGTGTGTAATAATTCAAACTGAAAATATCTCAAGTGAGATAGAACATGTACAGTGAATTAACGATGAAATTTCAGGTCTGTCGATCTTGACTTAAAAGATGGGGACAAGTGAGGTGATAAAGACGGAGATTAATTGATTTGAAGAAGAGAAAATTTATAAGTGAGTTGAAGAAAGTGTGAGAGACTGAGAGGCGAGAGAGAAAATGAAGATTAGCAGGCTGCAACTGAGGGTCTACAAAAGAGAGTTTGCAAGAATGAGAGTGCTAGGGTTTTTTAAATAAATTTTTCTATTTACATTAAATAAAAAAATTCAACTAAGTTTCGAATTTACGGGTTTACTTGAACTCGGATCCGGATCTAGAGGCATGCGGATTCTCAAAATATCATTCGGATCCGGATAAAAATTAATTAAGTGCGGATTGAGCTTGGACCAAATTTTTTAGATTTAGTCTGGGTTTAAATTGGGTCTGGGTTTGGCTGCCATCCCTATTGCAAACCCATGCTCAGGTGTGATTCCCTAGTTAGCTTCAAGTGCAATGGTTGAATTGTAAAAGCATGATCATTAAATTAAAGTTTTATTGCAGTCATGTCTATTGTAAAGGTAATACCATTATAGATCCATTAATTAATATTGATATTTGTCGTTCTTCTTATACTTGGTGGGGATGAGCCACGTGCTACTTTATTTTACGTAGAAGTTTGCATGAAAACTTCCAAAGTATTGTCTTTCGGAACATATTCGTAATCTTATTTCTTCCTCCTTTTTTGTCTTTTCATAGAAATTTTGATACATTCACAAGGGCAAAAAAAAATATACTATATCTAAAAATTTATATCTTGTACTACCCCTAAAGATTTTACCAATATGCATTTCTTTTTTCTTCTATCCTACTCTTTCTTAAATTGATTACGCTATTAAATTTATTTGCCTAGAGATCACGGGGGTGCATTTTGTTGAAACAATGGAAAAGAAAAGGGGAACAAAAGCAAAATGAGAAAGCCACCGAGGCCTTAGCTTGGTGGTGGGCTTTTTCTCTGTTTATAAAGTTGAGAGAGCTCTCATATGTTCTCCCACAAGTATAGATACGACTATACCTCTCCCGATATATTGGTGGAAATAAATTTCCCAACAAAGAGAAGAAATTGGTTTTAAAATTCGATACCTATGTTTAATTCATACAACTTGGGCTTTCTCTCCCCTACATTTTTAAAACAAAAAAAAAATCTATAAATGTTTTGAATCATTTTAAATGAAAACATTTTAATAGAACGTGTCTAACACAATATTAATGGAAGATTTGACGCGCACGCATTGCACGATGGCAACAGCCTCAATGGTCTCTGACCAGACCGACTGGACCACCAGGACCCGACCAAGGCACATGGGCTAGGACTAGGGCTGCACCAAGTTTTGAAACCAAAGGCAGACCCAATTTTTTATTTGGGTTTGACAAGTCCGCTACGGTGTTGGTCCCCGTTTGACTGCATCACCGCGCCATGGGGCGCTCTCAAGTGTCAACAAAACAAGAGAAAGGGAGGATTCAGAATTTACTCATTTTCTGGGAAACGATTTTGGTAATTTTATATGTCAACAAAATAATGCTTTAGATATATAGAAATGCAATAAAGGCAAAGTGTGCTGCGAGTGACTGTTAATTAAGTTTATAAATTTTTAAAGTGAAAAAACAAGAGACGTCAAGATTAACTCTCACCCAAAAAAAAAAAAAAAATACAACAATATTTTTAAAGTCTTCAATTAGAGTTGTGTTGATTGGAAAACTTCATTTCAATCTAACCCATACAAAGAATTTGGGTTGGAGATTTTGCACCTAATCTAACTCGACCGGATTTGGTTGGGTTCAGTTTAAGACTTTAAATAGTTAGGATTGTGAATTTATGATCTGTCTTGGGACAAAAACTTTGACAATTACACTGATAATGCAAGTAAAGTCAAGTCATTAACCAATGTATCAACCGTAATTACCATTCGTTCTCCAAATCACTGGTAAGATCTCCATTCGAAATTTTAAAACGAAATAAATAAAATAAATTAGAATACATCGACGGGCAACAAGATCTTGATTCAAAATTTAAACCCAACAGATAAATTTTAAAATCATTTTTAAGCACACCCCTGTCAATACCAATTACTATTTTTATTCTCCTAAACGTTAGCTAACCAAAATTTGGGCATCCCAAGAAAAACGCATTAAATAATAATAATAAATAATATTAGTAAATATGAAATCACAAGTCTATCCTATCTGAGCACGTAGCTGGCCATCTCTCTCTCATATTAATTTTCCGTTTCGGGGCTAATAAAATAAGGATACTCTTATTTCTGCAGAATCAAACGATAACTAAAGCATTATTTTCTCTGTTACACAGGTCCCTGTTGTAGCGTTCTGTTGTTCTGATCCTCTATCAAGAATTCAATAATAAAATCAATTATCTAAACTGATGTAAAATGAAAGATTTAAGGAGAAAAAAAAAAAAGGTTTGGAATCTAGATAATTTTTTTTTTCTTTTCTTGTAGTTCCTAGTGTGCTGTCCCCACACTATGGGGACCTTCATGAAAAGCATTATAATTTATCTCTCCTTATGTAATTATGTCAAAACTGTGGGACCCCAAAAATCATTAATTGTCACTACTGTTTTCCATTGCCAAAAGAAGGTTCAAATTCTGCTTAGCTTTATAAGTCAACATGCAAAATTCACGGCATCATCAAACTGAGAGAGAGAGTTGCTGCAGAAGTACTGCGGTGAGCTAATGATCACAGAAGATCAGCATCAGTGAAGAAAAAGATGCGGAAACTGAAATATTTTCTCTAGCCCAACAAGGAAAGAGAAGGTTCAGCCTTTCTTTTTCTCTATGGCCAATTAATACACAAAGCTCAAAGAGTGCCTATAAAAAAAGAACCCTTTGGTGGGTGGTCTCTTGCTTTGATGGCTTAAAAAATGTAGTGGGCTTATGTCAAAAAACTTCAATTACCAAAAGGGTTTTTGTTTTAATCAATTTTGTAACGTATTGCTCGACAAAGTTAGAGAGAGGAAGATTATCTAATCATTTATTTATTTCTAGAGAAAGGGAGGGAATTGGGGTTTCCACTTCTATTTGGTTTGAATTTGAGGAGGTAAGTTGAATCTTCTTACTTTTGTTTCTCTTTGCTGATGATGACTACTTTTCACATGAAGTAATTTTGTAATGTTTTGTCGTTAAATGTTTGTTTTTGTGTAGTTAAGTGATTTTTAACCTTATTTTATGGTAATCATTTTATGGCGCATCCGTATCTTTCAGTGACATCCTTTTGTCTTGTAATGCAGTTCTTCATGAGGTTGTGTCAGAATATTTTTTCTTTTCAAAACGTCTCTAAAAACTCAGTCTTTATCCATTTTTTTAAATAAAAATGCGTTAATGCATTTTCTATTAATATGTTTTGCTCTCAGCACTTCTCTTATTGCAATTTGTAAAGATTCTACAGATCCCTCAGTCTATAAACTCTACTTGTATTATTATGTGTCTTTTGTATTCAGTTTTTGAACGCATTTTGTTTCTTTCTCTTATACCCTTTTCTCTTTTCAAAGTGTTTGTTTCGTTATCATTTCTCTATAAATTCCACTTGGCTCTTTGTTTCAGCGCTTTCACACATTTTGTTTCTTTTGTGTTATTCCCTCTTGTTCGGTCACTTCAGATTCTGAATCAAAAGAGGGAATGAATGCTTGTGCTTTTTAACATTGCTTAAAAGTCATTTTGTTTCTCTTACAGCTCTAAGTGGTAAAACAAATATGGGGAAAGCTACAAGGTGGCTAAAGGGCTTGTTGGGCATGAAAAAGGAGAAAGAAAAAGACCATGTAGAGAATTCAAATTCAGATTCAATCTCAAGTGCAAGTGACACCAGGAAAGAGAAGAAAAGATTCAGCTTTGGCAAGCCAGGGCCAGGCAGAGACTGTACAAGCAGTATGAATCCTCAGATTCCAGTGAGAGACACGGCTTGGCTCACGTCATACATTGCTGACACTGACAAGGAGCAGAACAAGCATGCAATTGCCGTGGCTGCGGCCACAGCGGCTGCCGCCGATGCAGCTGTGGCTGCTGCACAGGCAGCAGTGGCTGTTGTGAGGCTGACTAGCAATGGTAACAGGGCTGTTTTTGGTGGAGTGAGAGAGAAGTGGGCTGCTGTGAAAATTCAGACTGTCTTCAGGGGCTTTTTGGTAAGTCGGTTCTTGTTTTTTATTCATTTAATCGCCATTTTCTAGTCAAAGTAGTTGGTTTTGCCATGTGGGTAATTTTAGATCTCCAACGCTGCAGTTTGTTTAGGAATGTTGCATTTTCCCCTATTTTTTTCCCCCTTAAAGGTATGTTTGTGGTGCACTTTCAAATATTTTGGTATTTTATTCGAGTTATTGAAGCACTCTGCTTAAATCTTACTTTTGTGTCTGCCCTTAAAAGCTGGAAGCTAGATTTCAAATGGTAATGAAACAGTACATATGTTTTCTTTGGAGTCAATGAAAGGTAGATAAAGGTAGATATGTTTTCTTAGTTTTCTCTTTAACTTAGAAATCTACTAGTGTTTGATTTTTGTTGTGGAAGTGCTTTTCTGAACTTTTACTACATTCTCTTTTAGTTGGGAATGTAATAGTGCTTTATATATGTTGCCGTAGTGCTTTTCTTAGTTGTCACTTTTGTGTCTGCCACCAGAAGCTGGAAAGGTATACAATAAACTCTAGCTTATCAACATTTACAATTTGGGCACAGTGTAATGGTTAATGGGTTGTTTTCGACTTTCTTTTTTGACACAGCAAATTATCTTCTTGTTCTGTCTTGCTTTTTGGTCACCCATGCTGCTGTACATAATTTTAGTTTTTGAAATTTCAAGATTTGTTTTACTGAATTTGGGGTACCATTTTTGTCAGTGTTGCCTTTAGGTGAACCAATTTGTTTATGATTGCAGTTGCTTTTGCTTGCTATAATGCTATATTTCTGAGCACTTTTTTTTCCCCTCCATTTATTGATTTTGCTTATGAATCTGCTAAATTAAACCCTTAATCTGGTAGAAAATTGTCCTACATTCCCATTTATTGAATCTCATTGTAATTAATTTTTAGGCCCGGAAAGCCCTTCGAGCTTTGAAGGGATTGGTTAAGCTACAAGCTCTTGTAAGAGGATATCTTGTTCGAAAACGGGCGGCTGCAACACTTCACAGTATGCAAGCTCTAATGAGAGCTCAAACCGCCGTTAGAACTCAGCGAGCTCGCCGTTCGTTCAATAAAGAGAACAGGTTTCAACCAGAATTTCGACCCCGAAAATCCCTCGTAAGAAAAATCACTATAGACTTTTCTATAACTAGATTTTGTTTAAAAATTCATTGGAAGTGGTTTTGTCACTCACAGGAAAGATTTGATGAAACAAGAAGTGAAAATCACAGCAAAAGAATATCAACAAGTCTTGAGAGTCCAATCGGTGGATTTGATGAAAGTCCAAAAATTGTTGAAATCGACACATTCAAGCCAAGATCAAGATCTCGTAGATTCCACACTGCATTATCTGAATGTGGTGATTACTACTCTTACCAAGCAATGTCATCGCCGCTTCCGATTCCATGTCCGGTACCACCGAGAATCTCAGTACCCAACTGCCAAGGCCTTCATGATTTTGAATGGTGCTACACTGGTGATGAATACAAGTTCTCATCTGCTAAAAGCACTCCTCGGTTTGCAAACTCAATCCGGTCGAATGCACCTCCGACGCCAGCCAAGAGTGTATGCTGCGACAGCTATTTCAGGCCTTATTCCAACTATCCTGGTTACATGGCAAACACACAATCTTTCAACGCTAAATTGAGGTCTTACAGTGCTCCGAAGCAAAGACCAGAGCAAGGACCGAAAAAAAGGCTTTCGCTCAACGAAATAATGGCTTCAAGAAACAGCATAAGTAGTATTAGAATGCAGAAATCTTGTTTTCAAGTTCAACAGGGATCGAATGAACTACCCACTAGGGGTTATTAACTAGTAATGTGATTGTGACAGGTGCAAGACACGACTAGCTTTCAAGTTTTATTTTCCACTTTTGTGTTGACAAACAACAGGGTAGAATGTTTGTGTAAATTCTTTCAATATTTCTTATTGAATCTTGCCTTACCAATGAAATGAGAGAGCCATTTCATATTTGGTGTTTTTCCCTTTGATATTGGATCTTCAATTTCTCTGCCATATCTTTCTAATGCAGAGATCATCGCAAACGTACTTCTTGTCACACAAGCTGAAAATGTTGGGAGGAATTGCCATGTTATGATGTTAAGTGTTGCAACTGTGACATTTATACTTTAATGAAACTCCAAAAATCATACACTCTAGCTCAATATTATCCATCTACTGATTTACAGAAAAAAGAAGGGAAAAAATCATGTATTTAAAATATAATCGGGCAATTAATTTTAGTTTTTATAGCTTTAAAAGCACATTAGAGGCTAGATTGAGCTTTATCCAACATTGGAGGGAAAGCCTGGACTGCAAACTTGATTTTGAATCTGGAATCTCTTTCAAAAAATATTCCTAGTCCCTAATGATTAGGGTTTGATTCATGGACTCATTTAGGGGAAGAACCCCATCTTGATAATGGTGAACTGGCGTCATCCTATGATTGCTTCACATGCTTTTTCTGGTAAAAAGCATAATAATCAAGGGGCAATTTGGGTAGTGAGTCAAGTCGTTGATAGAACATGGCATATGCAATGGATCATCATCCATTCGACAATGTTTCGTGCAGTGTGATGATAAGATCCCTCCTTGGCTTTGTAGTTTGCATTGACAATGGATTTACGATTCCAGTTTTGCCCACTCCTTTTGGTTCAAATTGCACATAAGTATGTGTCCTATTGTAAAGACATGCTTATCTCCTGTAATTATGGCAAAGAAATTGCCAAATTAATAAGCAGTATTATATGGCGGAAAGATTCATTTTATCGCATATAATTCACAAATTACGAAATTTATTTCTCATTAAGAAGTAAAATGTTTTTTTTTGAAAGATAAATTTTTTATTAGTTTCATAATTAAAAAAATTACATATTAAAATAATTTTATAACTTTTAACTAAAGTTTTAATTGACAATAAAACAGTTAAATTGAGAGTTACATTTAAAATTTGAATGAGCGTAAAAAACCCTAAATCTTTACTCAAACAGCAAGAGAAAAATTAGTTAATGCTTTGATTATAAGAGTGAAGTTTGAACCAACCAAACAAAAGTATAATATGTAATTTTTTGTCCCATGAACATCATTGAAATTTAATATTTTTTGTTCATAGTCTCCCATTTGTAAAAACACCCCATTTCAGTAATTAAATTAAAAACCTATTTTTCCATACCCGTTTGTTAAATAATTAGTTTTGATGATCTTTCACATGATAGACTGCAAGAGAAAAGATGAAACCCCGGATGGGCAACGCTCGCACATGATAAACACCAATGATAAGGCTTATCCCACAAGGCCACAACTGTTTGTAACTTTGAGTACGGGAAAGAGACAGTGGTAATCACTCAGCAACATTGATAAAAAGTGATTATTTATTTATAACAAAGCACTTTTAACAAGAGCATGTAGGCTTAATATATATAATTGCTTGGTTGAATGGCTATGCAGATGCTTTCGTCATCAAACCAGAAGGAAAGGAACTATAGTTTTTTAAAGCATGTAAAAAATACAATAGAAAATTAATTGGGGAATATAAACAATAATAACACTTATGGGGTTAATTAATTAACCACTAATCTAGGATTAGTTGCAAGTGCATTGTAAGCTGGGAACTTTAAATTTTCTTTTTTCTGTGCAAGGGCTTTCTTTGATTGGTTTTAGACATAATTTGGAGTAATTTTTGAGTCAAAATCTACATTAATTGATATACAAAATTCCACTTCCCCAGTCGCTTCTTTTCTATTTGATAGCAAGTTTCAAACAAAAGCAACAAATAGCGTCTCTTTTACTATCTTGGAATGTGGCTTTCGACGTCTTTGGAACTCCTGAGGAAAAACAAAAATGCAGAGGGGAGACATTATGTTTTGTTTGCTTAATTGAGTTCTTTTCACGTGCTGCTATGGCTATTAGGAGCCTGATTGTATAATTGGTGAACCAGTTTCACTCTCCGCTCATAAATCTAGTTTTGGTTGGAAAGTAAAAGGTGACATAAATCTAGTTCATAAATCTAATTTTGATTGATGATTGATGCAAACAAGGGTTTATAATTTGCCTCCGAGTATATTTGAACTAATCATGAATGCACTTGGACACGTGTAATTATCAAATCTTTACTAATAATACTAACAAAGAAAAATTATTAAGATATGTTATTGCCGTTTTTCATAATAAACTATTTATGTTAATTTTAGTTTTCTATGGTTAACGTGTCAAGCGGCCTATTAGCTCAGTTGGTTAGAGCGTCGTGCTAATAACGCGAAGGTCGCAGGTTCGAAACCTGCATGGGCCATTGGTTTTGTCTTAGACTCTTAGGTTAATTTTGTCATGCCCCCTTGCATATTGACAAACTTGATCCTGACCCCGAGTAATCTGTAACTCTACGTTCAAAATGGACTGTCATCTTGTTACCAACGGTCGAAAACACATATTCAAATTTCAAACAGCTGTTAATTGAGATCAAACGCCCTGGCCAACGGTCACATCTTCGTAGTTACAGATTTTCACTCAAGCCTCCTTCCAAAATTGCTGCTTTAGACTTTCTTTCTTCTCTTCTAATTCCACTTCACAGAAATCTCTCACCAAACTCACTTGCTGCTTCAGCTTTTCATCATATTCAGGACAAGAAAAAGTTAAAAGAAATGGACGGTTCGGGTTGCAGTAGAATCTCATCATCAACGCCCATCAAACGTTCTTCGACTCCAAAGTCCGCATCATCTGCCACTGGTAAGCCTTGCCTTTTTCTTCTTCAACTTTGCTTACCTCTGAAAGTGCACTCACAGTTCAGTTCGTAACCTTCATCTAAATTTTACTTTCCGTTGTTTTCTAAGCAACCGAACAAAGTTTTGGATTAGTTAATTGTACAATTCTTTTATGTAGTCATGGGTTTGTAAATATTTGTTTCTTTATAGGTACAGATGAGAATGACCCAAGCTATCAACAAACGGGTGTAAGATTGCTAAATTCAAATAAAAAGACGGCAAAGCATTTCATGTCACCAACAATATCAGCTTCTTCAAAAGCCATTGCTCCGAGAAAGAAAGTTTTAGCTGAAAGGAATAAAATCGCTGATAATTCCGATTTATCTTTTAATGTTGACTCATCTTTGAACCCTTATGACCCTTTACCCAATTATCCTTCACCGAGGCCTAAGTTTCTAAGGTACAACCCTAATAGGCGTAGAGAGATTTTTTTAAGCTGTGAAAATGAGGCCAATGGAAGTATCCTCTTGCCTTGTAAGAAAGATGAGAAGGCTGATTTGGGTTGTGTTTCTCAAGAAAGTGAAGAAATTGATGAGGGAGAAGAGGGAGTTGAGGAGGAGGAGGAGGAGGAGGAGGAGAAAGAAGGGTTTTTGGGAAGGGCTTTGAAGTTAATGCTTGTATTGGCTGTTTTGGTCAGCTCTACTATGTATGTTTCTTTCATGAACTCTCGTGAAGCTTCACCTGCTTCACATGCTATGGAGGGTTTTAAAGATGGGTATATTAAGATTCATGATCATTTATATGGAGCTATGAGGAGACTTAGGGAGGAAGATCATTTATTGGCGATAATAGGCTTTAAGGAAATTTTGCAGAAATTTGAGATCGGTAATGAGATCTCGGATATCCATATGAGCTTAATGACGGTGAATCAGACAGTTACCTTTGGTGAATGCATTGAGGAAGAGATGGTTAACGATTTTAACTCTCGGGTAGTAGAAGAAACTAGTGATAACTTAAGTGAAGTGGTAGAGCTGAAAGTTGGAGATGGGGAAATTGCAGAAGAGAAAAAATGGGGAGATGATGATTTGCCTGAAATGGTAGAGCTTGAGGACGGAGAAAGAGAACATGCTTCTGATTACGGAACAACTAAAACAGAAGAAGTTTCGGATCACATGTTTGAGAATTTTGAGTTGAAGGAGAAAGAAAGTATAGAAAAGGCTGAACCTTTACTTGATAGTCAGATGCCAGCAGTGTCTAATGCTTTTGATCTAGAAAATGAGCAAGTAATGGAACCAGTACCAGAAGTTATGGAAGAAGGAGCCGGAGAACTGGTTAAAATTGGAATGTCCAACGTTGAAAATGACGAGGCCGGTGAACATAGCATGACAGAGAGGGTGAACAACGAAATTAGAAGCTCTGAGATTCTCAATTTTGAAGCCGTGGGCGAGTTGAAAGAGAGGCTGGAGCCCATTGAAACTGATTTAATGTTTAAGGCTGTCATTGGGGTAACTATGGTTTTTGCAATTATTGCACCTTTGGTATCAGCTTTTCACCGCAAGATGAAGTGGAATGCTACAAAGGATTCTTCTCCTATCATAAAACCCTGCATTAATCAATCTGGGGTAGCTGAGAGATGCAGTTCAGTACTCCCAAATGAGAGAGAGGAGGAAATCAAGTGTGTTGATCCATTCGTGAGTCCTCCTATTTCTTCGATTAATTCCATAATGGAGGATTCTGAAGACGTTATTCAAAGCCGTGCACCAGCAGTTGAGTTGCTTGGTGAATTTGTGGTGGGAGAAATTAGTAGCTCTTTCAGAAACCGTGCCATGAAAGGCGAGATGGAAGAGAGCGAAGTCAGCAACTATACTGTTTCCTTGGACAAGGGGTTTGTCAGCGGCAAGCCGCACAGATCAGTTCTTTACCATGCCCCATTGGATTTCTCAGAGCTCTCAGACACAAATATTTCCCCGTCTCATGGAGAGTTTACTCCTCAGAAGAAGAAGATGAAAAGAGAGGTCAGCGTCTATTGCATTACGTGCCACACTTCAATTTAACTTGTTATTGTCATTCCTTAGGTTGCCGATTCAGCAATTCTGCTTTATATAGATGCATAGTCTGAATTAGAATAAGTTATGCACATATGCTCAAATTTAAGTGGCCAATTTCTTTGGTAGTTTTCTATAGATATTTTGAGTTCATCCATTGATGTGTCAATCACATGAAAGTAAATGAACATAAAAGATTGATTAAGAATTCGAACATCATAAGCATTGATGTTTTTGTGTTTAAACAGGATGGTATATATGGAGAGGTCAAGAATGTTTCTACAACTCCAGTGAGGCGATCGAGCAGAATCCGGAATCGTGCAATCACTTCCCCTTGAACAATGATGGTCAGAATTCTGAATTGAGCAGCTTATGAAACAACATTGCATATCCACTCCTAACTATTAAGGAATTTAGGCTGTCTCAGCCTCTGCTGGTGTAGATTTTCGGTTAGGTCTAATTATTTTTAGAACTGATATGACTGGAATCCATTGATGTTAATCAGTATTCGACACCTAACTGATCCATTAAATCATTCGTTTTCTTTTTCTTGTGCTTAAAAGGATTTAGCTTTTCAATTATATGTGTGTCTTAGCTTTTATGTGTTGAATCCTTTCCATATTTAATATAATAAACCAACACAATAATTGAAGATTATAGGTTGATTGATAGATATCATTCAACTGATTAAAATAATATTGTGATAAAAGGATATTGGGTATCAGCGAACCAATGACACGGTGTGATAACAATGAACCAATAACACGGTGTAATAATATAAGGTGTTGGGTATGAAGTGGAATCCATGTTCAAAGAAGAGTTGGATATATTATTTTATGGATGCTGCTAAAAGATAATGTTATGGTAAAGATATAAAAAAATGCTTATAATATTGAGACAAAGTGGGGGCTAGAAAAGACCGCAGTTTCACGTGTTGTTGAAAAGATAGAACCCCAGTTTCAGGTGCAATCTGAAGCAAGAACATGGTTTTGGGGGATGCTTTTCTGAAATTTGCTCCATGCATCAGTACTAACCAAAAGTTGTCAACTTTTTTATTCAGGTGATTCCTAAATCTGGAAGCACTTTTTGGATGGCTTACTGTTTGTCTATTATTTCGAGATCTTTCCTTCCATGAAGTGTTGACATCTTCCTGCAACAGGACAGGGGAACTCCCGAGAATTGCAGCTTGCCATTCAAAGTTTGAGATGAGAGAAACAGAAATGAAATTACTACTATTGTGAATTTTGAACCAGTCCACTGCATTAAAACACATCATACAGGGCATCAAAACATGCCAACAACTTCTGTAACATGTGCACATGATGAATGTATTATTTTTTTTTCCTTTTTAATTGGAAATCAAAAGAGTGGATAAAAGGATAGCACTATATATTAAAAAGCTTTTAGATTGCTGGGATATGTTCAAGATTTTAGCTCCATTAAAAGTAGTTTAGAATCTCACCCTCCACTGGCATAATGGGATTTACAGAAAATATAGGCTCTAAATATCTCACCAACTTGTTAATAAAATTTCTCACTCATCACAATTACATCAAATATTGTTCTCAATATACAAGTTTTTTACAGATCAAAAGTGCTTTTGTGCAGGAATTGGAGGAAGCCTATTATTATGATTACTGCCTACAAAACTTCCTCTTTTGCCTGCTGATGAACAAGCTAAAGAAGAAAAAGAACCTCTTGAAGATGAGTTTTTCTTTGATATGGTGGCTTTGATATCCAAGCCACCGCCATAGCTTTTACATGACTTCATTTTCTTTCTGTATGGAGTTTCCTTCTTGGCCAAGTCTTCTATGCTTATTGCCCTTGACAAAGATGTGAAGGACTGAGACCTGCCTTGATAAAATTTAGAAAGTCCCCTCCTGCATATACATATAGAAAGCACTTCTTAGCAAGAAGGAATCTAGAAAGCATTAATACTTAGTATTAGATAAGAAAGCATCTCTTGAAAAAGCTGATTATCTTAGATTAGTTACTTACTTGATGGGCAGTTGTGCCATGAGCTCAGATAATTCAAACAAGGGTCCATTATTAGAATTTGAAGAAGAAGAAGAAGAATTTGTTGAAGATGCATCATCAACCAAGTCTGATGAAGATGTAGACGAACCATTAGTACCACTTGAATCTTCAAGAGATGATAATGATGATGTAGCTTGATCATTACCTTCCGTTATCATCCAGCTGCTGTGTTTTTCCAGCTGTTTTGCATGCTTATATCTACCGTGTTGCCCTACCAACAGTTGTTTCTCATGACCAGCTTGAGTTTCCATTAAAAACATAAGGAAGAAAATTAAAGAAGCTGCTGTAGCTTATCAGGCAAAATTAAGGACTTATTGATGCTGGGGCTACCTATTTATAATTTTATATATACAGAATAGGATATGTATTAAAGACTAGCTACAAGGATTAGGTTGGTCAGCTTCAAACAAGTGATAAATGGTTGCTTGACACCTAGACACACATGGAATTTCCATGATTTAAAGGCAAAGTGATGGCACACAGCAAGTTACATGGAATGTCCATGTTGCAAGGCAACACAATAATTACATTAAATAATTAAAAAATTAATAATGGATAGATATATTTGAACCAATTAATTTTTTTTAACTTTTGGCGTTAATGAATATATAAATGTAATTGGTAGTTAATTTATAGAAGAAAAATAATGAAAAATAAATTTTAATTTTGTATGAATAATTTACATATGATATCAAATTTTTAAAAAACACGATCTTAATTTGAAAGGAAGTTTTTAATCTTAATTTAACTAATATTTTTACTATTATTGAAAATTATAGGAAAATACAACATATAACGATGCTATTGAATCTTTAAAAAATACAATCTTAGTTTGAAAGGAAGTTTTTAATCTTAATTTAATTAATATTTTTACCATTATTGAAAATTATAGGAAAATACAACATATAAGGATGCTAATGCAAATTTTAAATAATTAAAATATTGTTTATAATATTTGGGTAAAATAGATTAAAAAAAGTATTTAATGTGAGTTGAGAAAATTAATAAGGATTCTGATTTCTTATAAGGAATTTTTTTTATATATTTCTCAGGTAAATATTTTAACATAAATTAAATACGTTTACTAATTCATTGAACTCTCATAAAAAACACATTCATGTTTATCTTAATTTTTATAGATCTCTTTAAAATATAGATATTATATCTCACGCCACACACATAAATAATATATAACATAAGATATATTAACTATATTTTAAAATTTATTAAATTTTAATTGTGTGAATATATATTTTGATTACACATAAAATTTATGTGTGTGGTGTAAGATATATTAACTGTATCTTAAGATTTGTTAATTTTTAGTTATGTGAATATAAACTTTAATTGCAGATAAAATTTATGCCCCACATATCATTTATGTGTGGCGTAAGATGCATTTTCTGTATCTTAGGTTTGTCAAATTTTAATTGTGTGAATATAGGCTTCGGCTGCACATAAAATTCATGCATTTCCAGGTTGTCTTAGACATGTCTATCATGACTCACCTTTTCCATTTCTTAATCATGGTCTTATCCTCAGATTCGATATTATCTCTCCTTATGGGGGTTGAGTTCCCTGACAGTGCCTTTTCTTCTTTTGGTAATGTAAAGAGATAAGCTTTTTATATTTATTTTTTCATTTAATTTTTTTTCCCAGCCGCAGCCATCCGTACTGTCACCATCCATTTACCCACGCCAAGTTCTCAAGGTTCCTTTTGTCAAATGAGTTCTCCTAGATTTAGCATAATTTGGGGTATATGAGAATGCATTATTTCCTTCTAATTATGGTTTAAAATTCCAAAAAACCACGGAATTTACTACTATTATTATAATTATCAAGAAACTACGGAGCATAGTTAAGAAATTAATTTACGCTTAACACAGATGGGATCTCTATTCAATCTAATATTATTTAATTCGACGATGATAGATATTTTTTTTTAGGTATATAAAGAAAATATATATCTAATGAAATAGTTATAATAAAAGATTATTTTAAGCAGAGTATTTAGAATAAAAATTATTTTTTTTAAATTATTGAACGAGTAAGTAGAAGGAAAAATATTTTTAATAAATTTTAGAGTACAAATATAACCTCAATCTCAATCATTCTTAGTGAGATTGGTAAATTTAAATTTTCTATTGATCTCTGAAATTTATTAAGAAAATTGAAAATCTCCTTACCCATATTTATTAATAATTTTCTATTATTATTATTATTGTATCTAAAATAAATTACGTTAAATCTAATTTAACTAGACTCTATTATTATTATTATTATTATTATTATTAACGTTGTGTATCTCTCCAATGATTTAACATCAATCATCAATTGTTGAGATAAAATTCAAAGGACCAAAGGTTTCAATTTATCTTTGTAGAAAAAGTAGAGAAAGGTTTGGTTGTGTGAAATAAAATCAATATTGCGAAGGGGAGAGTTTTAAATTAAAAAAGGTACAAAATCAATACATGTCAAACTCAATGAATTTTTCACCATTATCAAGTTTCCTGTTAGGGAACACAATGGTCAATACGCTTCATCAAGCTTAAAACCAACCATCTACCTAAACACCAAATAAATCCCTATCCTTCTTTATAGATATAAAAAGAAATTGAATCCAATGTTTCATTATTGTACACATAGGGGTAAGAGAGAAGAAGTTGACTTGGATTCAGATAATCTATGCCCCAAAAACAAAAAGAAAAAGGAAAAAAAATGGTTTGGTACAAGCCAAGAAAAGACGGAATTTGATTGACACAAAATCCTCCACCATACAAGTTTAGATAGGGCTTACTCACCCATCTACTCTTCTTATCCATGTCCACATATTAAAACTTTTAATTTCAACAATCATAAATGCAAGATAATTATAATATTGAATGAAAATGAAAGACTTGGTACAATTTTGAACGTCGATTAGGTCAAGACAATCGTATGTCTCATGGAAGGTATCACGGTTTGCCGATGTATTGCGTAATAGCATCAAAAAATTGGAAAAAAAATTTTCTTCTTAGTCTCTTTAAAGGAGCAGAGTCCAAGAAAACCCCAGAGAATATTATTATTTTAAGGTGGATTTTTCAGGAACAGACTTTCAAAAGGTTTACCAAACCAAATTATTTTATGTGGAATGGTAGTTAAAACAAAGAAATTATGAATAATCCAATAATTCATCGAGTGAATGAGAATTAGAATCCCGATCATTGAATGAGGGCTCCCAGTGATCAAATGATCTCAGACCTAGGCTAGCTCTAAACTGGGCCAATCATAGGCCTGGTTCCAGGCCCAAGAGCCCTAGGCCTAACCCAACTTAGCCCAAAATGGGTAATAAAAGAATTTATGCTGTTACCGGAATACAAGTTACTAAATAATAATAATAATAACAATAATAGTAATAAGTTACTGTTGCTGTCATTTTGTTCTATTAATAGCTGTTTGGTTGTTCGTCAATTAGGCCAGACACAAAATTTCCATTTCACGCCTTAATTTCAAGAAGCACGGACCAAACCATACCCACAAGGATCTGAGTAAAGCAATTTACAAAATAATATGATTTTACCAAAACTAAGGGTCACGAATGCTGGCTGCTATTAAAAATTACAACCAATTTCCAGACCGATACGGAAATAGGAAAAAAAAAATCAACAATTAGATTTAGTAAAATGAGGTGTGGGGAAGATGATTGTTGAGAAAATCAATGGTAGAGATTGAAGCACAACTGCCCATCTTCCCCAAATATGATTTAGCAGGCAACTCTTTCGGATACAATGCGCATTTATCGCACAACGCCGATACACACAATCCCTGCTTTGCCTTTAAACTAAGTAACACGCTGAAATTGATATACAATATTAGAGAAGGTTGTGGCGACAGAATTCAAGGCTGATGAATTACGTGCAAACCTCTACATTTATAGGAGAGGGACGAAGATTTAGGGTTTCCTTTTTTTTGAAATTACACAAACGCCCTTGATAAAACTGGTCTCGGGTCAACAATATTGGGTACCGGGGTGTATTTACCGGCCTTTTAGTGGCTAACCCACTCGGTTGCGTTTTGGTGATTTTATTTTTGTGTTCTGAGTCCGTCATAAACTTCCCCACAATCATATGATTTTATAAGAATAGAAATAATCTTAAAGAGCATTTTGCGGATTTTCATTGTCCTTTTGAATGAATTAATAGATGAAATCTTGCTCGTATAATCACGCAAAAAACAATTATATCACCATATCATATTATCAGAGTATCAACAGTATCCAAAGATTCAAATTCTTCAAAACTGCAATACATATAAATTAAGGAAACATGAATGAATTGGGGATGAAAAAAAGGGATAAAAAAAAAAAAGGAATCTTAAAGAACCAAAGGAGATGGGGGAAAAAAAATCACTCTTGTCCTTACAAAGTTATCTTTGCAACAAACAAATTTATACTGCCAGTTCAAGACCAAATATGGAAGAAGAGGCAAAGCCCAAAAATCAGAAAGCAAATATACCAAACCATATGAAGTTGACATGGGATCTACAGGCCCTGATCAACAAGATAATCCCCCAACCTCTCAACGATCATGTTACACTGTCCTGGAGTCAATGGTTCATCATATATACCAAAAATCAAGGCTTGGCCGGTTTTCTTGACGGTGACACCACCAGAACCCTGTTAAATAAATGACAGAATATTGATGAAGAAAATCAATACAATCTTCATTTTTCTAAAGCTCAATGGGCATGCATCTTTATTTTTTATATTTTAAAATGAATAACCACGAGTGCAAGGTGCATCTTAATTGATAATTGAGTTTCCAGAAGATAACATTGCAACTTGTTCCATATTGATTGAAAGAACTTCCTTCATGAGAAATCCAATTCGAATGAGTATTGGGATTCAATTTTCACGAACAGATGGGCCACGCAACATAGAGCAGCTGACTAACACAGAATGAAAGTCCATATTTCATCATCCAGGGGCACAAGAAAAGGAAATTAGAGCACTATCAGGTGTCCTGTCTGAGTGTACCCACCAACAGAAATGATTTTTCACATTACAAAAAAGATTATAAAAGGTAGAAGTAGAAGCAATCTGGCATCCATTTGCCTGTGTTCCACAGCAATAATTAACTATCACCAATAAAGAATGTGCAAAATCAGACCTAACTCAATTAAGCACTCCTTGAGGGGGACCCATAGATCAGACCCATGAAGCTGTATTATTCTCCTTTTGAGAAGATGCTTCATTCAAAAGTCTGTATCCATAAATATACAGTCTTACAGATGAGAAGTTCAAGTAGTTGACAACATGAAAAATAAAGATTCCTTGGATAACAACTTTACATCCAAAAGTTCGGAAAAATTTGGGGGCCATTGATCATGATAATGATGCTCACACCAAAACTCCTTAGGGAAGTCTTACCATAAGCATGAAAAGTACTTGCACATTTTAACTGTTACCGCATAATGCAACATAATCAATGCAAAAAGTAGTATTATGAGAGAGATAAATCACCTTTTTTCCACGAATCACAGCTCCAGGCTCACCCTGGATTACCATGTACTTGATGCCTCCAAGATGCAAACCAGTTGGGGCAAGAGAACCGGGCTCTTCAAAATCTTTCATGATTGCAGCAATCTCTTCAGGCTTGAACTGCAGTAAAAGCAAATAACAAACATTTAAAAATAAACACAAAATCCTCACCATCTAATCTACAGCAACAGAGAGGAATAATTACAAACAGGAATGACAAATTATATATTAAACCGAAGATGAAGTCTGAACAAAGAAAATTAGGGTCTGTTCATTATCATTTTTTCAAATTTTGTTTTAACATCCATTTCGTAAGTGCAAATAAGAAATTAATAATTTGTATTTGCTAATTTTAGAAAGTTCCCTGGATAGCATTTTTTGACAAAAAATTTCTGAGAATAAAAACAATAAAATTGCATACAGAAAACAACAAAAAAAAATCCAAAATCATTTAATTTATCTTCGGAATTAAGGAGATGAGGCTTCTAACCCACAGCTGTGGTGGAATTGGAATCATTAGAGACTGGGTGCTCACTAAATACTTTAGCTGTTGTGTTTGCAAAATTAAGCAGAAACTCAGCATTAGCAAGCATGCCCTTTGACAGTCTAACATTAGAAACGCATTCTTTTATGTATTTTTTATTTGAAAATTCTATAATTTTCTCAAGATTAATGGTGAATTACAAAATGGTCATCGTAAAGCCACTAGCAAATGCAACCTATGTCATCATATACAATTATTGATTTCTATACTTGGCAGTTTCATAAGTTATTTTCGTCTTCAATAGAAGTTTTCATTTTTACAATCAAATAACGTAAATCCAACATTATCATTTTTATTTTGGTTCAAATCATGCCGACAAACTAATCCGAATGAAAATGATTATTAATTAAGCCAAAAAATTAAAATTGGAACAATCAGATCCGCGCAAGAAAAAAATGGAAACGTAACAATAAATTAACGACAGATCGGTAAATAAAATCGAAGAGATAGACAGGAGAGATTTGATATAACCTGAGGGAAATTGCAGCTCTGGGCCCAAACGCTGCCGTCGTGGCCGACGATCGCAGCTGAGGTGAGATGATGGCCGTCGATACTGCACATCAGGTGATCATCAACGTACGTTTGCCACGACATTTTCAACAATCTAATTCTCACGGCAAATTCAATTGCTTATTTAACTCCTATGCTATTCCTTCCTCTATCGTTGTTTACTCGACATTGGTTTGAAGAAGCGGGCTATGTATAGAAATTTCGACCACGGTTTATTCTGCGGGGCCTGGTGCAGATTATTAGTGATTACAGAGGTGCGGGCGTGTGATGTTAATCTCGGCCGTACGTTGTAACATGATTGAATGAGTGACGTTCACGTTCGGCCTTCGTTTAAGGGAAAGAAGACAGAACACGTGGTGTGGGGAGTTTGCTTCAATTTGGTGATATTGAGAAATTATTCCCTGCTTTGATCCTAACACGCCAAATGAATCGGGCCACCCACGGCCGTAATTCACTTATTCAAACAAGCCCGCCCAACTCAAGTTACTGACGATGATGGGCCGAGCCCATGTTGCGCACAAGCTCGACGGGTAATTATAAGATTATATTATTTGGCACTACCAAACGAAAGAGAAAAAATTGAAAAGAAAAAAACCGACTAAACAAATCAAAATATATTTACAAAGACGAAATTAACTTCACAGCCAGAAGATACAAGATATTAACATCTAGGGTCCAGCTACTGTGCAACTGTTGCACGGTACCCGCTCTGTTGTCTTCTTGTGCTGTCACCGTTAGATTTAAACTAATAGTCGATTAAATGGTTAGGACGCTATAGTTTGGTAATTAACACTATACTCCCTGTTCTATACTGAAATTCTAAAAAATCAAAAGTTTAAAAATTATAACACATAAATCCAATTGTTTCAAATTTTTAAATAATTAAACAATTAAAAAATGGCTAGGCTGTCTCATGTTAGAAACATTCAATATAAAACTAAACATCAATATTTTTTAATTTAAGGAGTGAGATAAGTGATGAATTCACATTAGGATTTAGTTAATAAATTAGTTTAGAAAATAAAACTAGCATGACATTACTAAAATAAAAATATTAAATAAATAATTATAAAACTATTTTATATATTTTATTTTCTTTTCTTACACTTTGCACTACTTTAACATATATTTAGATTTGGACTTTAAATAAAAAAGCTATAATATAATATAATTTTAAAGTCATTAGTTATTTAAAAATAACAAAATTCGAGCTTTATCCACTATCTAAACCATTTTAATGTCAATCACTTATGCCTAATAAATTTAATTTGTTATTTTAATTTATTCAATGGTCTCACAATTACTATCCAAATATTTAATTCAAATTATTGCATTTTGTCTTGTTTATGATGTGAAAAATAATTGAAGTTATTAATTGATTAATGATATTGTAATTTGAAAAGAGTTTGTGACCGATGATTGATTAATTTTCTAAATGGAGAAAAAAGGAATAGAATGCTTGAACATAAAAGAAAGGAAAAGAGAATAAAAATTAAATTATCATAAATTTAGAAAAAATTATAAATAAAAATATACCGTTGATAAGAGCTAGAATAAATCATCAAACGGTTGACAACAATCAACAGACCATACCACAGTTATAAGGTAGGCGGCCCCTTATTTTTAACTGTAATTTTGTTTTCCTATCTCATTCTTTCCCTCTACTTCATAGGTGGCCCAATTTTTTTTCTATTATCTACGAATTAAAATCAACAAGAGACAACTTTACATCATTTAAGAATTGTATTCTAATTATTATTATTATTATTTGCTTAATTTTTATTTTAATAAAAAATAAACTAATAAATTATAAAATATAAACCATAACCTATTAATGATTAGGCCGGAGGATACAAATGCTAATAATAGGTCATTTAAATTTGGATTTTAGCTAAATTTTAAAATTTTTTAATATTTTAATTAAATTAGAAAACTAAAACAATTTGGTAGAATTGGCATTCCATGATCCCGACTAAAGTCCTAACCAGTAGTAAGATTTAATAAGAATAAATTTAATCTCAAATTTCTATTTATTTTTAATTTTTTTAAAATTATATATTGTATCATGTATCATTTGGTACAAGATTTGGGATTTTGATTGGGATTCGATTATTTCTACTGACTTTGATTGGAAAAAGAGTTTTAAATTAGCTATTTGAGAATGTTATGTTAATTAACAAAGTTATAATAATCTATAATGTATTATATAGGAATAGTAAAGCTCCTAATGTTTAGCTTATTTGGGTGTATAAGCTTATTGAATTAATTCATATCAATATGCTTTAATTAGAATCAAAGCATCATAATTATGAATCTTATTCTTTTATTCTTTTGCAAATATTAATATGTTAAACGTATTCTTACTATTTTAACTATTTAACGTTGACATATCAATATAACATCATAAAAATAGTAGTAATTAATAAACTTCACTATAATTTAGGTTGAGACTTAAATTAGCAACATGAAATTATTTTTTTTTTTTTTGACGCCGAAGTTCTAGCCTCCAAGTACTAAACCAAATTAAGGGGTTAGGCTAGTGAAAGGAATAATTGATTATTCCTTTTCTAAGTTGAATTGACAATATTTATTATTTTATTTTATAATTTTTTTTACTCTTCTTTTAATTACTTCCAATTCCAATTCATTGTACATGAGATGAAGAAATTATGAATAATTTTTTAATTAATTTTAATATTTTAAATTTAATTTTTATTCAAAAATTAAATTTTCTTATTTTTATTTTCTATTTTTACAATGAAAATTCTCCTAATTTTAATTGTCTAATTATTTACAAATTTAAAAGAAGTCGGGCTTATGCATTAAAAGTTTTAACTCTTAACTTTTTTGAATTTTCAAAAAAAAAAAATATAGAGACCGCGACGTTAATTGCCAATGGACACGTCCTTACCATGGACGTTGCTTTCCTTTATACCATGGATGCCGCCTGACGTTTAAATCCGACGGTGCAGAGTTGAAACCAAAAAAAGACAAAAAGCGTGGTACATTCCAACTGTTGCAACGCAGGCGAGTCCTAATATCTAAAGCCAACATTACAATTTGCTTGACTGTAACTATTATAGACTGACTGGTACATGAATTTTTTAGTCGAAGCATAAAATTTTGACAAAAATTGCTTGTAGTTGAAATTTACAAAGCAGCCGTTATCAAAAATCAACTCATTACTCCAAATTGGAAAACGAGAGAATATTTCAATCTGCAGAAATTGAACTGTTCCAAGCAATAAGAGCAAGACATGGTGTAACTGTTTGCTCCAAAGCAGAACTAGTATGTGGCTTCATCTGCAACATCCAAAACACCCGTTAATGTTCAAGAATGCAAGAGTAGATGAATGCAAGAGTAGATGAATGCAACATCAAAATGCTGTTGCGAAGAAAGTGCATACCATCATTGCCGTCATCCATATTAAAATCGTCTTCGTCATCATCAAAATCAATGTTCTGCAGGAATGTATAAAGCATCAGTAACTATTTCTTGATGTCAATCTTTTCCTATTGTATTTAATAGTTGTTTTACAAGACAAACTTCGCACACACATTCAGAAAGTCATTAATGTTCAAAAGGGCAGATACACAAGCCTACAGAAAGCACCGTGGTCAAGCAAAGTTCAAAATTAGGAATACTGACCATTATACATGGCAGCCATTAAGAGATTGATCATCAAAACAAAATCAAATAAATGACAAATGAGCAAGAAGAGTGATAATAAGTTGCTTTTATCAAAAACAAGCATCAATAGACTGGAAATGTATCTGTTTTAGTACAAATTTATTCTATGATCCCTGATAAGAACTCCCAGAGCTAGGACAGATGCCTGGCACATGACATCTTGACAGCAAGTGAGATGCTTTCCAGAGAATAGCCATCCAACAATGCATCATTCTTCTCCAAGGCAAAAAAGACTTAATTCTGTCAAAGACACTAAGACCCTCTCTGGCCAAAAATGCACCTTAACATTACAGCAAAATGCAAACTTCATTCTTCATGTAGTTACTATTAAACAAAGGAGAGAAAGGGAAGGAAAGGAAAGGAGAAAAGAGAAAGATGCATCGGAAAGGCAGCAGGCTTGCCTATGACCTGATTTGCCCCCATCATATGGCTTTCTCGTCCAAATTTAACATAGTAATATTTGAACACATTCATGGCAGTAGCAATATAGAATGAGGCTAAGGTGAGAATCCCTACAAATCAAATCACAGTATGGCATTTGAGTGAAACCTGATTGTAATCTCCATCATCACTAAATTCTTCTTCAGCTTCTCCAGCCGCCTCATCATCACCTTCACCTTCATCTTCTCCTTCTTTCTTGTCCTTTTCATCTTTATCATCTTGGCCCTTTAGATAAAGAAAGAACCACCAACATGATGTTACAATAAAGACCGAATAGCCCATCACAGAAAAACTGAGGATACCAAACAAGCAAATATAAATTTTTCCAGAAGGTGTTTTTCTCAAAAGTGTTGCAGTTGAAACATAAGACCGCATCACATCAGCAACATAGTTATGATATTAAATAAGCAGAAACATTATCAATGCTATAAATTTACCTGAAACTTCTGTTCAAGCTTTTCAAAGAGATCCAACTTCCTCATCCCTATCATTAAATAATCGAATTGGTAAACTGAACCTTCAAAGCCAAATATTGTAAGAGAGAGTTGATAACAAACAAAGCATAAATAATTTTAATTCAGAGGTTCATTGAGGATATATTTAGGATTGAGGTGCTAAGGCTTTTAACCAGATGCTGTTGTAGTTATCAACTATAGTTGAGAAAGGAAAGCGACCAAAGCTTGTATTTAAGAAAACCTGCATCTGCATTCCATCGCACTCTTTTTGGATTTCGCTGTTCCCTTGAATCTGAAAGTTTATTTCACCAACAAATGAGTCTGAAGCCTTAATTATGACATGTATTCTCACAAACACACAAACAACACTACCATATTTCAGTGAGCTGTCTAGTTTCTTTACCTTTAACCAGTTCTGCAGGAAAGTTACTAGAATGGAGTTGTAGAAATTGGTTAATAGATCCACGCTTTGATGAAACTTTCGGCTTATTCCAGTCAGAATATCTTTCAATGTCCATGCTTTGGCTATCTGACATCAAATTCATGAAGAAGCCAAAACTGCCAAAGCTGAAATTATAATTGAATGCAACAAACAAGATATCCTAGAAACAAACGCTGATTCACATTCCAGTGTATTAAGATCATGGCAAGTGAAAACGAGCCTAATTTATGAACCATGCTTTAAATATTGAATTTCCACCTATCCTTCTCTTCATGCCTCTTGCTAGTTTCCACTAACAACCTAATATAAAATACATAAAACATTAAAGTACTTGAAGCAGTTGATGCTCACTCTTTTCAACATTCTCTTCGAGAAAGTACGGAGAGGATTTCCAATAATTTAGCAACCTTGAATTCCAGAGAATTAAATTCCTTTCGATTGGGACATTTTTGTGGTCAGGCAATTCAATCTCCTGCATTAAACAAATAAAAGCTTTCAGATTTATATTTTTTTTTAAATGAAAATAAAAGAGCCTAGTTTTAGCTTTAGCATTTAACCACTTAAGAAACTGACGCATTCATATATATATATATAAACAAATTTTGGCCTCATTTAAAAAGTCCAAAATTCTAAACAGCTAAGGATGCTAAGAACTCAAAAGGAACAAGAAACAAAGAAAATTTATTACTTACAGGGAAAGGTTCAAAAGGTTCTTGTTTGGCGAAGCCAAAGCCACCACCGCCTCCGTAGCCACCTCGTCCACGTCCACGCCCTCTATACGCCATTTATCTGCAAAAATATAAAAAATAAAAAGACAAATAAAATTACGGAAGAAGCAATAAATTGACTGATTAACATTTTTTTTTTTAAATGAACATGAAGAAGGGTTTAGAGGTTTAACTGAGCAGAAAGAGGAACGAACGAGAACGATTGAGTGCTCGGCAGTCCTAGTGAACTAGTGATGGACGTAATCATGTTAAGGTTTATGTGATAATAACATTTGGCTCCCTAGGGGTTTGTAAAACTACAACAATAGATATAGCTTTTTAATCGTTTTCCAGTGAATCCCTGACGGAGTGACAGGTCATCTAAAGTCAACACGTAAAATCGACGACATGTCATCTTCTTAAACATATTGATACGACATATCGGAGAGTAATTTTGGAAAAGAAACCATCATTTAAAGATCAAGATATTTGGTAACTAGGAGTCGCAGACGACAAACCGTGTGCCGGTTTACAGGACAACTGACCAGCGTACAACGTTAACACTGGTAAATTCAGCATCCATGACGATGGAATACTCAGTTCTGTCACATCGAATGCTTGATGTGAAGAGTAAAGACCTGGCCTGGACGATGGAGTAATCTCTCATCGTTCATTGCCATTAATTTTTGGGCCTCCATTCCGTTTCATCAACCATGACAATTTTCTAACTTTAAAACCATGTAGATGTATGTTCTTATTTATATACCCAATCAGGTGCAGACAAAATCACGTTCAGATAAATGCGATCGGCTTTCAGATTAATCGGGTTTGGAAAAACGTCATCGGAACTTGACACGAACTTATAATTCGCGGATAAAAAATTCAATAGTAATATACCGTAAAAAAATAAAAGTTGGAAGAACTTGGTAAAGGTGGATGTCGGTCGAGCAGAAGCAAGCGGCAGCAGATTGCATCGGCGTGTCGCCGACTCGAAATAACTTGGCTTCGCGCGGTTGTGCTGTCTGTGACTGCTGGCTGCTGAGTGCGCTGCCGTGCCGCCTGCGTTTGGCGTCCCGCCGTCTCCGATCTCTGTGTGCGTTTGCCTGTTCGGTGAGTGCTGCGTGTGAGCGAATCACGATGGATTAGGTTCCGATTGGGTGTGGGTGGATGTTTGTGTGGTGCGTAAGTGCTGCGCTGTGCTGTGTCATGCGAGTATGACTCCTTTGATCGTTGGATTGAACCATTTGTTTTTTTTTAATGTCAACCCAACCCGCTAGGATTTAACATGATCCGATCATAAATTGACTGGGATGCATAAATAATCCAATCCGATCCAAAACAGAGTTTATTTCAATCCGATCGACTGAAGTCAGGTCAAATTATTTACCCGACCAATGAAACTTACAAAAAAGAATATAGGTATATTCATTTAGAGAATGAGGCTTTTTACACTTTAAAATTTATTTTGAATGCTCATTTATTCTGCACACTCAATTAATAATCTCAAAATATTAATTTTTACTTTAAACACTCTTTCAAATTCTTATATAATCCTCATTTCTTTAATTACCTTTTTTTCCTTCTTTATACCCAATAAAATATTCATCATCATAAACAAAATATCTAACTTTTTTCTATTTTTATTCACTTTTGTCTTCCATTCATAATGTTTGTTCTCCTCTTGTTGCCGCAACTAAATTTTATTTTTTCAAACTAAGGGTGTTTAAAATCTAATCTGATCCACTCAATCTGTCTAATCCGTAAAAATTCGATATATAAAAATCTAATCAGAAGATTGGATTAAAAATTTAAAATTCATAGTCGATAGATTAGATATGGATTTATTCATGTAAATCCATAAAAGTCTATGAGTCCGTAAGAAAATAAAAAATATTTATTTAATAAAAAATTAAGCTTATAAATATAACATTATACTTACTAATAAATAAATAAAATAAAATATAGTTACATTAGCATGATAATCGTATAAAATGAAAATAATTAAATAAAAAGTATAGATTCCTAGGCAATTAATTTCCATGCACTAATCTAAACAAATGAGGTTTTTTTCTTTTTGGTGTGTTATATTTTGAAAATTTAAATGTATTTTATAGCTTTATTTAAACAGTTAATTATTTAAATCTTATTTAATTTTAAATTTGAACGACAGTAAAATTATTTTTATATTATTTTTTTATTTAATTAGTTTGTGAATATGATATCTTTAAAAACTTTTAATTGGCAAATCAATCCACAAAATAATAGACTGCATATATATTGGGTTAAATCTCCATTCAATCCATAAATGTATAGATTAAATTTGAATTGAATTTTTTCAATATGTAGTTGGATTGAATTAAAGATTTATAATTCATAAAATCGTGGATCAAATACGAATTAATGTTCATTCTGCAAAATTCAATCCGCCAGCACCTCTATTTCAAACCTATAATATGGATCCTTGGCATAGATGAGACCTCGCTTCTAATGCATCCTTTTGCGTTCAGAATGGATTCGGGTATACATGTAATCATATGAATATAAGATTAAAATAATATGGCAAGTGACATTATTAAATCATCAAAATTCACAACTGATCTATTGAATGTGACTGCGGATTTTGAATTGCAACTCAAAGGCGAAGCGCCAGCATGGCCAGAGGGTCTTAAGCTGTACAACAGATTATCGTCTATTGGGATGAAAATTGTTCTCTTGACGGGAAGAGACGAACTTTTGACATACATCGCAGCAAGGAATGTAAAGAACTTTGGATATCAATCCTGGGAGAACCCCATCCTCAGGTCATTATTAAGCAAGCAACTAATAAACCTAATCAGACATTGGTTTATTCGACTATTTGGTTTGTCAAATTAACTATTTGGATTTGAACATCTTAATCTTTTGATCGTCCCCAAAGGATAACCCAGTTGGTTAGCCTCTTCCGATGAAAATAAGAGTGGACGGATTCAAGTTTATAGGACTCTGTTTAATCTGAGGGCTCGAAGGGGTTGGATTGGGGTCCAAGGTAAGAATAAAAAAGGAAAAATTTATCTTTTATCGACATATAACTTTTGGCGCAGGGTTTCAATCACCTGCAACATTCACAAAATGATTACCAAACATCTGCAAGAACAAAGCTTGTAGAGAGTGGATATGGAATTGCTAGAAACATGGGTGATCAATTGAGTGATAAACTTGGGAATAATCCTGACAATCAGACTCTCAAGCCTCTTAATGCCAGGTTATGTATAAAACTGTTAAGTTCGGATTTGAAAGCAAAATCGCAAAATGCCTCTTGCGTTTTTGCCTCTTGCATATGCTTGTGCCTTCTCCCTTAATAAAAAGATGTCTTAGCCGGATAAATGGAGCAACTATCACTTATCTCCCCTCAGATTTTCTACCATTTTTTTTTTAATAAAAAGTGTGATCAATTAAAAGGCAGAATCGGATTCAATATTTATTCAGAATTTTGAAGAATTTTGCAACATCTTCTTCAGCTTTTATCAACCCATGAAAAACATTCAGTGGAGTAAAGCAAAGAATCCGCAACCTACATCACTTCCTAATTTTGTTACTTCAAATCTTCGAATAAACTCACACTAAGATTTCAATTTCAGCCAACAGATCCCATATTTGATCAATTAATTTTTCCAATCCGAAATCGAGTTACGTACATTGAACTATTCGGTGTAGAAGACGGGATTAGGCAGCTTGAAAGTACGGTAGCCAGGATAATCGCCAAGGAGATCACACCACTGATCACCCATGTTTCCAATAATCCTATATCCACTCTCCACAAGCTTTCTTCTTTCAGCTGATTTGTGCGCCCTTTGTGTTGTATCATTCCATTCCCCTGTTTCCCTGCTACGCACCAGCTCAATGATTAATAAAAGGGCCTATCAATAATTAGTTGTTATTTATAAAATGATTAAGACAAGCTTGCTTTCTTGCTTTATTTATTTACCTGAGTATAAGCTTCTCCCAACGATGGTATCCAACATTTTTTAGATTCCTTTCTGTACAATTTCTTGAGGGTTCCATTCTTCCTGTCAGAAGAACAATCTTAAACCCGAGACGCAATAACCTTCTGTATAACTTCAGACTCTCAGGCAACGCCGGTGATATGCCTTGAGCCAAATAATTAATCAGCGCGGTAACATCAAATATCTCAGTCCTGATAAAATGTGTCACATCAAGAGGTCAAACTAACTTCAATATCTGTTTTGAGAACATTCACGAGAATCAGATGAAGGTCAAATCACACGAATCAATATTGATTTTAAAGATTATGATGATGCTGATCCTGCTGCCATTACGAAATGTAGAAGGAGTAAGAGTAAAGACAGGTTACCCGAATCCATTCTGAGCATAAAATTCGACGTGGGTGATTAGAGAATCATCAACGTCAAGGATCCAAATGTCCTTGCCGTCTCCGGCGAGGTTCACGGTCTTAGCATACTTGAAAGCCTCATCGGTGACGGCTTTCGAGTCTTGCAAGAACTGGTCGCCCAACATGTAATCAGCCACATAGCTTTGGCACACTTTTGGAACCGTCGGCAAATCTCTAATATTTTTTGTTTCTACACCAAATCGCCAACTGAGGCATGAGAAGCCAGCTGGATCAGACTCAGTAGTACTGACGGTGCCGGCGACGGGTTGTCGAATGAGACTGTGGATGCGCTCGCTACCCTCGGATATTGCTAAAATTGTAGCTACTACATAAACCGATAATATTATTGATGCCATGTTAATTAACTAGAGGACAATATCAAGCTAATTTGTTTTTAATTTTGCCTTTGAATGAGTTTTTTTGGCACAGTGGAAGAAGGTGGGTGCTGCTAAAGGTTGCTGGCGAACAAGAAGAGTTGGGTTCAGAAGTTAAAAGATTCGGTGACACCGAGCTTTCGTTTTGTATTCTTTATTAAAGATGATTGGATGATTAATGAATGATTGGTGGGTAGCACATCAATTATAATGCAAATTAAGTATCTTACTTAAGGAAGAATGCGTTATTGTGAAATGGAAGTGCCTCTCCTTTAGGAGTACTAAAAAATTTTGAATAAATTCTCTTGTGAGGCATCGACTGAATTTAGTGGACTTTGGATATCAAGCTTCGATCTTGTGTTAGTAGAGGTGGGTATGAGTTGGTTTAAGTTCGATTTTAAATCACAAAAATTTGAGCTCAATTCAAATCAACTAAAATATTTTTAATCCAACTTAAACTAATTCATTTGGATTTGGTTTGGTTTGGTTTGAATTTTATAATTAAAATATTTTTATTTTGATAAATTTAATTATATTAAAATTATGAATAAGTATAATAATTATTAATTATTAAATTAATATTAGAAATAAAAATATAATGTATAAAAATTATAAATAATAGATATTATAATAACTTTGTCCTTACATATTAATTACCTTACAACATAAATTTTAACTATGTCAATACAAATTAAAACAAAATAAAACATTTTAAGTCGAGTATTAAAGCAATCCATCAAAATTAAATTAAATTATTCAATTTTATAAATTTAAATCTTCTGATAAATAAATCTAAATTCATTGTAATTAGAAAAGTTCCAAAATTTTAAATGCAATAAGAAAAATTAGATATAAAATCTAATTAGATTTAAATTTAATTAAAAAATGACAATAGAATCATATTTTATTTAATGAAATATTATAATCAATTGCATTTTTAATTTAATAAGTTGCAATGCAAATAGAATTATAAACTAGTATTACAAAATTTCATAAAAATATTTCTGAATAATTTATTAAAATATTGATTGGCCTTTTAACTCAAGTTAAGACTGTAAAAAATTATTATACAATAATGATTATTAATTTATAAATTATTAGTTTCAAAACAGTAATAATGACCACCCAACAATAATAAAGACTTAAACTTTAAATTTTAGTTTGTCTAAAATTTTTTATGTCAAAAGGATTTTCATTTTTCTTTATCAGTGGTTAGATTATTTTATATATCACTAAATATATGGCAAAAATTCTAACATAAAATCTCATATCAATCATTTTAATTTTAAGCAAATTAGAAAATAATCTTTTTTAATTTGAAGATAATCAGATGTTGGAAATATAAACTCTTGAACAAAATAAATAAATAATCAAATAATAGAGAGTGGAGTGTATATTAAAAAAAAAAGAAAAAGAAAAGAGATATTTTACTTCAAAAAAAAAAACTTGAGTTTCGAAAGAAAGATAAGTCAAACACGATGCCGAACATAATTAAATATACAAAGAAGTTAACTTAGAATCTAATAGCTTAGTAGTTAATACTTTGGCATCGATTTGCTCAATGTGAATGTTAGATTGCGGAATTGAACATAACATAATTAATTAATTTTCATTTATTTTATTTAATTTATTTTTCACTGATATGTTACCTTAAATTTGTTCATGATCCATGAGTAAATCATACCCAAATCATTATAAAATATTTTCTTACATAAAAATCTAAATTTAACTCATGTCATAATTTATCTAACTTAAACTATTTTATTTGGTTTGGATTTGGATAAACCTGTGAGATGCGGGTTTATACCCATCCTTAATCTTATATATAGTTTGACTGATTATAAATATGTTCTGCTTATATTATTTTTAACATTTGAGTACTAATAAGAGGTAAAGATTGGTACTTAATAACTAAGATTTCTCATCTTCCTTCATGTCCAAATGATGTGAACTTTGATTTCCATAATTAAACTAATTTAAAGGACCGTTGAATTAAGTAAAAAAGAGTTCTTTCTCTTCTAATTATATGTTCCAAGCTTAATCTGCTGTCAATTCTTAATCATATTTTGTAAGAAATTAGAAATAACAAAAAATCTGGCTTGAAATTTTAAGCTTTTTAACCTTAAATGAAATTCTCATTTATTTGCGAGAGAAGATCAGGAAATTACTTGAATACCATCTAGCAACAAAGGATTTCTCGGGCTCGCTCTCCTTTGGAAACATAATTAGAATCGGGCTTATGGTTTTGGTCTAGCATTTCGGCCAGGTTTTGTGATTTGACACTTTAGGACTTGGCAGCCCATATTTGAAGTTCTTTCCAGTACTATTTTTCTTTTTCTTTTCTTTTCTTTTTTGGTTATTCTTTCTAGTATTGTTATTCTAACGTTGTATGAATGTCTTTTTATTTTTATTTTTGTAAAAAACTATTGCATGTATGTAGGAATGATCGGATTCAACAGCAAGATGCAATCAAAGTAGCAAATTTATGGCAAGTCCAAATTCACTGCTCTCAGCTATATATACATACACACACACACACACACATGTACCAATAAAAAATTGGTAACTTTCAATGCAGATTATAACATAACGTCCGTACAAATTTGGTGCACAAGTGAGGGCTCTTGCATCATTTATTCAAAATCCTAAGTAAACATCATTTATTAATCAGCTAATGTAATACATTGGATCAGGCAGCTTGAACGTCCGATTGCCGGCGTTGCTGCCCAAGAGATCGCTCCATTGATCACCTACGTTTCCAATGATTCTGTATCCTTTCTTCTCAAGCCTTTTTCTTTCACTTGATTTGTATACCACTGCTGTTTTTCCTGAATAAGATGATCCCCTGCAGCCAAAAAGTAGTGTTCGCAAGACAACCAAACCCAAATAAAATAAACTTCAAAATTACTTGTATTATTATTATTATTATAATATTATTGCTTATTTACTTGAGGATGAGATTTTCCCAAGTGTAGAATCCAGCGTTCTTTAAATTATTTTCAGTAACACTCCTCTGATCTTCCGGTCTTCCCGTGAGGAACACAATCTTAATCCCAAGCGACAGTAATTTCTCATAGAGCTTAAGAGACTCCGGCAATGATGGTGCTTCGCTTTTGTTGACCCATTCATTGAACAACGTCGAGTTAAATGGTTCAACCCTGAAAATTTTCTCACTAATTGCAGTAGCTATATTATGTTTGTATGGATTTAGACTCCAGAGAGGGCCCGTAATTATAATTTTTTAATAAAGAAAATTATACTTTTAACTAAAATATTTTTCTAACCTAAGTTTTTACCCGAACAAATACAAGTTGACAATTAATTGGTTAACAAAATAGAATCGAAACTAAATTTGTTTGAATCGGGGAGGACCCTTTATTCTTAATACCAAGTTAATTAACAGGTTAAACTTAATTTGTAGTGTTACATACCCGAATCCATGCTTAGCATAATACGGCAAATTAGATAGCGAGGTTTCATCTACGTCGAAAATCCATATATCCTTGCCGTCACTGGCAAGCTTGAGGCTTTGAGCATAGAGACTAGCTTCATAAGCAACCGCTTCTGAGTCTTCTCGGTACTGCTGGCCTAACATGTAATGCCCCAAGTACCCTTCACACTTTTCCGGAATAGTTTTCCATCCGATAACGTTATTTGTTTCCACAGCAAGTCGCCAACTGAGGCATGACAAGCCAGGAACATCGTTGGTTCGGGCACCGGATTTTGGCCGGAGAAGGTGAATCTGATGGGGGGTCTCCAAGTACGTGCCCCGGGATGTTGCTACAACAAGTACTGATGTAGCTAGAAAAAAGAACAATGAAAGTGGCTCAAGTCCCATGCCAGCTGCTATATTTTTGTTATTGGACAAATTAAATTGAAGAGTCAGACGCTCTGAGTTTGCCAATTGGCCTCCTTTATATAAGCTGTCGTCAAAAGTTGCCTGACCAAGCATCCAATATTTCATCGATACTTTCTTATACTATATAATACGGTTTAATGTAACAACGTGAAAAATGAATTGTTGACACTTGTAGTAGTAAAACTTTGGACGTTCATTCTCGCAATAATAATGAAAACGACCTCTCAACTAAATTGAGTTTTTAATTAAGTTCAAATCAAGATTCTAATTGTTAATAAGCCGATAAATAGGTATCTATGCGAAAAAAAACAAATCGCTTTCATGGATTTTAGTATGAAAAATAATGTTAATAATGATCAAAATTACATTAAGATTGTGCAAAAAAAAATTGTACATTCACGAAATCATGTGAGAATTAGATTGAACTCTTCAATTTTAAATATTAGTGAAGAAAATAGTGATCAACCCAACTAAAAATTATCGGTTCCACCCTTTTATAGTTAATAAAGAGAGTATTTAGTTAGTTAATCTTACATATTAATATGATTAATCATCTATGGTGGGTATGGTTAATTTGTCCACTTCAAACGTGATTGATGATTCACGTCTGATGGACTAAAATATTTTTCTTTCATAGCTAAATGATTTTGATGATCTCTACAGGGACCACTTTCAATTAATTTAGTTGATAATTTGTTTACTTGAAGATTTAAGAGATTTATTCTATTTTTGTTTCTCAAACGGTGTTGGTAGTAAAAAGAAGAACAGAATTCAAAAGTAATAACTGATGACCTCAGAATTTCACCAAATAACATCCGCAAAAATTTGATCGTACGTTAAGCTACGAACTTTTGACATTTGAGGACGCATGGAAAGCAAGCGATGAACTTTCTCAAAGAGAATTTTTTTGTTAATAATAATAAAAAAATGACAATAACTATGGTTTTGACCAAATAATTTGAATTTATCAGGATAAATAGAAGCGAATAATTTTAACATTACAAAATATTTCTGACTGAATTGAAAAAGCACTTATTAAAGGAAACAGTCCGAGCATCGAGTGCACTTAATTAGTTAGATTGGATCACCGTCGGTAGGTGCCTAATGTCTCAATTCATGCTTGAGATTTGAGACTTAAAATTCAAACGTTTGGTAAATTAATTTTGCTTTAAAGTGCTACAAAATATTTTTCCAAAGATTGAGGCACGAACTATTACTTAGCTTTCACTTTTTATTTTATGTGTGCTATTAATATATTATATCAAACTTTTCTGGAAAGTTAGAATATTCTCGGCCTTCTCTAAATTTTTTGAAGTTCTTGCTGTAATTAATTTCCAACTAATTTATTGATAAATTTGTTTTACATATTTTCTTTAAAAATTTCTAATTAATTTATTAGTAAATTTCCAATTAATTTATTAATAAATTTACTTTATATATATTCTCACTCTCTCTCTTCAGTGCCTTTATGTATTTTCTTTTACCTAAAAACTACAAATAATTGGTTTCGTTATATCCTATCATAAACTAAGTGGATCGAAATCTATCATTTAAAAATGAAATTAAAAACTTTTCAACCGTGAAAGTTAATGATATTAAGAATTAATTTTTACCAACTACAAAGATAATGAATATATAAAAAAAAACATATAAAATCTTACACACAGAAAACATTAAATAGAGATTATAATTTACTAACAAGGGGAGAAAAAAAAAAAGAATCCAAAAGAGAGTAAAATTGAGTGTTTAACTTGCAGAATATGAAAGTAGAGAGAAACTATGCAATTGTGAGGTGAAGAGAGAAAGATATTAGTGAAAAATAATTTTGAGATTTAAAATTCTAATAATAAAATTATTTTTTAAAATGAATGTGGAGACAAATTTAGTGGGCTCAAATGGACTCATCCTTAAATTAATAGTTGGTTACCGCATAAAAATGGGGTTATTGAATCCTCAAAAGCACTATCCACACCAATTGACTTATATAAAAATTTATCACTAAAATAACTTATAAGAAAATTACTTGAAAAAATTAATATAAAACCTTAAGAGATAAAAGTATTCATTTTAAAGATTAAAAAATTAATATAACATCCCAACAAATGAAGACTATTATTAAAAATGAAAACTTTTATGAAATGGAGACTTTTATTAAAAATTAAGTCTTCATTTTTAAGAGAAATGGTGTAGATAAATTTACCAATTAATTTATATACTGCAATTCAAAAATTTAATAAAATAAGCTTTTAATAAATAAAATTTTATCATAAATAATTTTAAAGAATGGTTTTAATTAGCAAAATATTGTAATTGACTAAACAAATTAATTTCATATACTTTTCATTCAACATAACACATATCTTCAATTAAAAATAATTTAATAATGAATTACAAATACCATGTATGAATCTAGTTACGTTGAACTTTAGCAATTAAAAAAAAAAAGTAACCTCAACCATGAGCTTATTCTCATTCTAAAATATCAAGACATATTCTTATCAATATTATTACTCATTCTGACCTTGATATAAACTAACATAAACAAGCCTAATAATAAGTACTAAACCATTAAAGCTAATCTAAATCTGACCATCTTATACAAGCTAATTTTTCTTAAGCTAATTATGCGCCAAAAAATTTAAAAAAAAACCATAAACATGTGTAGCATTTCATATAAAAATAAAAAAATGAATAATAGTCATAATGAATTTTACATGCAAATACCCAGACTATCCAATTGTGATAAAAATAGAAGTAGCCGAATTAGAAAATTTATAAAAGTACTTAATGTAATTTATAAAATTACACCACTTGATTTTACAACAATAGAACATTGATTCCAACTTTCTAGAATTTTTATAAGATGTGAAACTATTTTAAATAAGTTTATATTAAAAGGCCAACAAACATGTCTAGAAACTTTTAGGTTTGTGTTTTATACTTAAAAAAATTAATAACTTAATATTAACTCAATGAAAATTAGTCAAATAAACTTCAAATCATAGAGGACTCATAAAATTATATGAATATAATTTTTATATGTATTTTAAAGCTTTTCACTAGCTTATGGTAATTTTAACATTAGCCACTACAATTCTAGAGAGTAATCTTTAGAATTGCAATTCTAGAGAGTAATCTTTAGAATTGCAACAGCTCAACGTAATGATTTTTAATAATTTTCATACTTCACCAAAAATTATGAAATTAAGCATACAATAATTAGACAAAATGAGGATTAAATAAAAAATTAAATAATTTTTCAAAGATCATTTGGATAGTCAGAAAAATTGGTAAAGTTAGACATACTGTTGAAAAAATCAAAATTTTCCAATATCACTGTCCTAAATTCACAACAGATGAGTTACTTGGAATCTCTTTGCACAAAATACATCATTGAAAACCTTAGAATGTCTACTTTAATTTATGGAAAATATTTTGTGCAGAAATTAAACCAAAAATAAGGGAAAAACAATAATCAAATTACACTGCTCATGTCTCATAATGCCTAGCTAGTCATTTATGAGAAAGAGGATAATGTATGCATTCATCATAAAAAACATAAGATTGTATTAGAGGGCATGTATTAAAGATGGATAAATAGCTCAAAACCTCTTTCAAATATGCATAAAAGAAAGCCCTAGAATTCTTTGTGTTTATAAGTTTATTTGGTTAAAGTGTTTTAAATCATAAGGAGAGAGGAAGAGTTTAAATTTTATAAAAACACATGCTTTTACAAAAATATATTATATCATAAAGATATATAATCCCTTACAATTTGTTGAAATAAATAAATAAATAAAAAGGAATATACCTTATTTCAAATAATGCTAATTAAAAAAATCACACAAAAAAGATAAACAATTAAATAGATAAGTATAATTAAATTCAAACTAAAAAGAACCGGTGTTACAATTAATCTCTAAACAATTAAAAAGAACAGGTCTTACAATTAATCTCTAAACTCTTTTATGAATTTAGCAACCCGAAACGATATCAAACGTGGTCAACCCTCAATCCAATCTCTCCAATTTAAACTATTCAAACATTGCATAAGATGAAGGAAAGGAAAGTACACCAAAAGAAGGGAAAAAGAAGACTAGTTGTAGGTAATTGTAAATAAGGTAGTGTATTTTTTTAAATTTTAAGAGGATTTATAGAGTAAAACTCTATTTTTAAAAATTTATGTCATAAGTTTTTTAAATAAATGAACATACAGAGAAAAACAACAGGTTCAAGTAGCTCTGCCACAAATTAATTAATACCCTATTTATATATATTTGAAATAAATAAGATCAATGATCATAAGTTATATTCTCCCCAAAATTCATTGGATGAATTATGGGCATGCTACCAAAATCAGATTCCTCTCTCTTTTTTTTTTTAATAAATTAAAAGGGAAGAGAATTCCAAAAATTATGGTATTGCATAACTATTCACATTCCTATTTAAACTTGAATAAAAGAAAACGGAAACCGTTTTTTAATTACTGACCCAGAATTTGGCCTTTGATGACACAACAGGAAATAAATTTGGATTTTGTTTTTTAAGAATTCCCAGGAACCAAACAAAGAGCATCTAACTATGATCCATATTTGATGGATTACATGAAATAATTATATGACCCGATTTAAGACAACACAGCTCACTATTTCTACAGTTGTTTTTAGGCAATATTCTTGCTGTTCTCAAAGCATCTATTAACTAAGACGAGGTGATATGATTAATTAAAAAGAGCACATATTGTAACATGCTTTTGACTTTTCTTTTTAAGAGAATATTTGTGAATCGATGCTGCACTATGTGGTAGAAATTCTGTTTTATTTGGTCGCAAATATTCGAAGGAAAAAAAAAAAAGAAATTGGAGTTTAACTCTAACACACTATTACATCATGAATGTATCTTAGTCGAAATTAATTTTCAAGAAGTAAATGATCTTAATATTAACAACAATTACTGGAATATGATTCAAAACAACAGCCTTCTGAATCAAACTGGCAAGAACAAAGACAACAACCAGCATAAACAGTGATCAAGTCTAGTAAGTACAGTAATTATAATCAGCACCATAAATAGTGACAATGACAATCATTAGTAATAACGAATAGTCCTATAAATAATAACTTTTATAAATAATAAATTCTATATACATTATCTTAAAGGACAACTTTTGTTTATTTAATAAAGATTTCCAAATGCTAAAATACAATGAAATAAAGTAGATTGACTTCCTAATTTAATTTAAATTATTTATCCTTGAATCATTTATCCACTTTTCTTATTCAATTTAAATTATTTATTTCTCTGAATGTATTTTGAATCAATTGATGAGATTGTTGAAAAAAGAAAAGAAAAAAGAAAAAGAATAGAAACCTGCGTATCCAAAATCACAGAATCTGATATGAGATAAAAGAAAAGAGGCTACATGTAGCACAAGCAATTTATTATTCGAAAAGCAATATAGAAAATTTTAAGTTAATTCGCTAAGAATAGGGAAAAATGACAAAAAAAATTGTTTCAATAGTACTAGGGATCGACCAGATAAAAATGTTAAATAATCCACCCATATATTTTTTGGCTAAAGTCAGCTGCCGAGGATTTCTTTTTTTTTTTTTGGGAGTTCAATATTAGCTTTCAAATATGCAATTCACATCTTCTTTTGAGTTCATTAATCTTGATATTTGATACACTTCCGCAAATTTAAGTGTCGAAAGGTACGGCCTTGCATTTATTGAAAACCCTAATTGGATTAATTACCTAATGTAGTACAATGGATGAGGCGTCTTATGAGTCTGTATACTGGAAACAAAGTATCTCCCGGCCCTTCCATAACGATTAACTTGAAAGCTAAGCAAATTTGCTGCACGAATGAAGGCCCTTCGATTATTTTTTCAAAATCCTTAAGTAAAAATTATTTATTAATTAGCTAATGTAATGCATTGGATCAGGCGGTTTTAATTAGCCCATGCTTTTTTATAAACCTAAATCCAACCTGTTTAATTAGCCTTTTTGCGCACCCTTACATTAGACTAACTCCAACTTCTTCCAGCTTATTATTATTATTATTATTTTAAATACAGTTTTACACGGCTATCATTACGTGAGATATTACAACTAATATTTATAATTAATAATATTAGAGTTGGCAAAACTCAGAATGAGTTTTGGGTATCCGAATTTTATGATTTTTAAATATTATATATGTACAAATATTTTTTAAGTTTTTTATAATTTTATAATTTATTTCAATGAAATTGGATATAAAAATATAAATTTTAAATGTTTAAATTTTATATATGTATAATAAATGAGTCAAAAAATATAAATATTTAAAATAATTTATATTTTATAATATTTTTTAATAAAAATTTGGGTTCTACGTCAAGTTTCGAGCTTATTAAGTAATATGTAAGATAGAACTCGCTTCATACTCGAACTACAATTCTCAAGTCTAGTCCAAATTTGAATTGAGTGAATATAACTTAAACTTCTACACTCAATATTATAAATGTAAGGATTTTTTTACTGAATAAAAAAAAAAACCTATTGATTTCTTCCAACTTAATTAAACATACTAATTTCACAATATATCCGACGACTCGGGGTTAATGAATGTGAATATGAAGGCGTCGTGTGAACAAGAAAAGCATCCAAGAGCTGAAAAGACTGTGTTACACAATCTTATTGGGGTCCATTCCTTTTTCACGAATCTTATCAAGCAGATCCACAGCCTCTGCTGTCTTCCCTTTGCTGCACAGAGTCTCTAACATGGACATATAAGCATCACTATCTCCTCTTTCATGAATCCTCCACGTATCGCAAAATAACCTGTGCGCTTCCCTTGTGTGGCCCAGTTTGCTTAAGAGTCCTCACAAGGTATGCATATATTGATTTATTCATGTATTTCTCCGACAATTCCAGAATCTCGTCTAGTTTACCAAGCTGCCCTTCTGCAGCCAGAACATTCGGAATAACACTGTAAGTAAATTCATAAGGCCAACAATCTCCCTCTACTATTTTAGAGAAGAGAAGAATGACCTTGTCGATCATCCGGCCATTGGCAAGTGCCTGGATTATAGTATTATAAGAATATAAGCATTGTATAAGAGGGAGGAAAGATTAATAAAGCATAAGAAGTGGGGTCAAAAAGGTCGTTGTAGGTAGTCAGTCGTAAATAAAGAAGGGTTATTTTTTGGATTTTAAGAGGATTTATGTAGTAAAACTCTATTTTTTAAAATTGATATTACGGGTTTATTAAGTAAATGAGAGTAGTGCGAACAATTATGGGTTTAGATAACTTCATCCATAAATTAAATGAATACCTAATTTATGCATATTTGAGATAAATAAGATCAATGATCATCAGACATATTCTCCTAAAATTGCAGTGGATGAGTTAGACGCATGCTACCTAAATCAGCCTCCTCAATTTTTTTAAATAATTAAATGGGAAGTGAATTCCAGAAATTGTGGTGCTGTATATAGTATTCTTTGCTTTTCTCTTTCCGATCATTCAGATTCTGCATAAATTCAACCTATTTAAACTTGAATAAAAGAAAATAGAAAAAGTTTCTATTCTTTATTGACCCAGAATTTGGTCCTAGGTGACACAAAAGCAAACCAGTTTTGGATTTTCTTTTCTTTTAAGAATTCAACCAAACAAAGAACATCTAACAACGATCCATATTTGACGGATTACATCTAATTAATATACAGTCATGTTTAATGCAGCATGGCTCACTATTTCTACAATAGTTTTTAGACATATTCCTGCAGCTCTTAAAGCATCTAATAATTAACATAACGTGATACGATTAATTAAAGGGCACATATTGTAACATGTTTTTGACGTTCCTTTTAACAGAATATTTTATGAATCGATGTTCTATTTGTGGCATAAATTCTGTTTCATTTGGTAGCAAATATGGTACAAAAAATAGAAGGTAAATTGGAGTTTAACGAACTATCATGAATGTATCTTGATTGAGCTTAATTTCCAGAAGTAAATGAGTTTAATATTAACAATAGTTATTGGAATATGATTCAAAACAATAGCCTCCTAAATCAAACTGGCAAGAACGAAGACAACAACGAGCATAAACAGTGATCAAGACCAGTGACGGCAGTGACTATGAACAGCAGCATGAATAGTGATAATGACGATCAACAATAAGAATGACTGGTCCTATAAATAACATCTTTTATGTAAAATAACTTCATCAAGCCGTGTTAAGAAAAATTGTCTTTTAAGAAAAACTTTCGCTCATCTAACGAAGATTTCCTAATACTAAAAGATATGCAATTCACTTCCGCAAATTTAATTGTCGAAAACACTAGTTATGCGCTTGCGTTTATTCAAAACCCCTAATTATATTAATTAGCTAATGTAGTACAATGGATCAGGCAGCTTGAAGGTTAAGCAAATTTGGTGCACAAATGAAGGCCCTTCGATTATTTATCCAAAATCCTAAGTAAACATTATTTATTAATTAGCTAATGTAATACATCGGATCAGGCAGCTTGAACGTCCGATTGCCGGCGTTGGTGCCCAGGAGATCGCTCCATTGATCACCTATGTTTCCGATAATTCTGTATCCTTTCATCTCAAGCTTCTTTCTTTCACTTGCTTTGTACAATGCTGCTGTTTCTCCTGAATCAGATGATCCCCTGCAACCAATTTATTAATTTTCACTTGTTTATCAATTAGTTGACATTAAAATAAACGTGATGAAAAAATGCGTCATTAATTACTTGAGGATGAGCTTCTCCCAAGTGTTGAATCCAGCATGCTTTAAATTAGCTTCTGTAACATTTCTCTGATCTTCTGGTCTTCCCGTGAGGAATACAACCCTAATTCCAAGCGATAATAATTTTTTGTAAAGCTTAAGGCTCTCTGGCAACGGTGGTGCTTTTCCTGTGTTCACCCATTCATTAAACAAAGTAGCGTTGTACGGATTCACCCTGGAAAAAGGAGAAAAATGTTTTAAAAATCATAGCATATATCTCAAGTCCAAATTATACATAGTTAACAAAGTGAAATTTAGTCAATTTAGGGTCGCGGAGGTACCCGAATCCATGCGTAGCATAATATGGCAAATTAGATAGTGATGTTTCATCTATGTCGAAAACCCAAATGTTCTTGCCGTCGCCGGCAAGCTTGAGGCTTTCAGCATACAGAATGGCCTCATTAACGACCACTTCAGAGTCCATGCGGTACTGCTGGCCTAACATGTAATGCCCAATGTAGTCCGAACACTTTTCGGGAACAGTTGCCCATCCTATAATGTTATTAGTTTCCACTCCGAGTCGCCAACTCAGGCAAGACAAGCCTGGAACATCGTTGATCCGGGCACCGGCTTTCGGGCGGAGAAGATAAATCTGATGGGTGATGTCCATGCTAAAGCCATGGGATGTTGCTGATATGGTAGCCAAAAAAAAGAAGAATAATGGCAGTGACACCCCTCCCATGTTCATTATAACTGTAAATTGTTTTTCCTCACGATAAAAAATTGTTGATGAAATTTAGTTCATGTAGATGCAGTCTTGTGAAATGACCTCATAATTCAATCAAATTACAGTGCACGTTTTAATTTTTATTTTTTTAAAGGAAAATCATAATGCATGTAAAGACAATCCTATTCACACACTGTTATACTGATCACATGTGATAGGTAGCTTGATGTGACCCAATGAGAAATTCCAAAATTCTTTACTACTGTTCTGCAAATTAAAGAAAGTAATGGCGTTTTATTTTTCACTTTCTCCTTGTTGTTCGTATTGAGATTGACAGTGGTATTAAATAAGTTAAAAAAATATTATTTTAAAATTTTTAATTTTAAAATAAAATTATAAATAATAATTATTAATGGTATTGAGTAAGTTAAAAAGAAAGATACTCTTATAAATTTTAATTTTTAATTTTAAATTCTTTATTATTTAGTGTGAAATTTAAATTCTATATTATAATAAATATTAAATTTTAATAAAAATTAAATTTAGGTATATTTTATCTAATTAATTAATAAAAATAAAAATAATATTTAAATTACTTCCCTCAATCAAACACCGCCTAAAGGTTTGGCAAAAGATGTTTTGAAGAAACCAAAACTTAATCATGCCTGCACAAATGGAAGGCAGTTTAATATTTTCCAATGATTCACCCTCTGGAGCTTCAGCAGAGAAAGTGATCCCTCGCCGAACGTGCCTTTACTAATTCTATTCAAGACAGATAATCTATTGTCACTTAGAGGATAACTTTTACTCGTCGGCACTTTATGTTTTTTTTGTCACTATTTGAACAAGAATGAGATGGGGGTTTAGCGGGTATTAAAAATCTATTATATGGAATAAAGTGGTGAAAACAAGTTTTAAGAGGGACCAAAGTTTTACTTCTTAACTAAGTTCGGTATATATTGATTGTGCATAATCTGTAATCAGTATAACTTGTATAGTTGAAATATATAATTTGTTTTTCAATAATATTTTACTTACTATTAATTTTTGTGTACCTATTTATTGATTTTATTATCCATCATGAACGTATTAATTTTATCTTTCTATTAATGAAGGTATGTCAAGTACCACATTATTTATAATATAAAAATTATAATATAAATTATCTATCCCAACTATGCAAGTAATACTTTGTTTGTAATTAGTTCATATTGAAAGAACCCATCAGTTAGTGTTTGTCTTTACTGTCTACTTCACAGAATAAACTAATGTGTAGCATATGAATGATTAATACAAGTTGAGTCTCAAATCACATGACAACCATTTATTAGATGATAGATAAATAGTTTTATAAGTTGTAAAATTTATTATTTAATTGATGATAAGTGCATAGCAATTGGAACTCAAGTTAGGATGTTAAGAATTACTGTACATCAATTAAAATATTTTAATTCACTAAATCCTTAAAAAAGTATAAAATTTCTTTTGAATTAATTATGTGCTAGGAAATTTTCTTTCAACAATTGAAATTTGGGTTTGATTATGGTTATTAAGTCTTTATCAAAAAATAAATTAATTAATTAACTAAAAACATGTTCTGTGTGTAAAATATTGAAACAAATTAAGAGTAGATTCATAAAAGGACTATGAGTGAAATAATTTGAATGACTGGAATCGTGCCATCATAGATTAATTAGTACCCAATTAGATCGCACCGAAGCCCATACAAATGAGATTGAGAAATTTAACAAAATATTAAAAGATAACTAATGTGGCATTTTTTTTTTGTGAAATCTGAATAAATCTTAATTAGTTTAAATTCTAAATAAAGTTTTTTTTTGTTTGAATCATTAAATTTAATATTAAGTTGTTTGCTTTTTCACTTAAAAAATTTTAAAACTAGTAATTTTTACATTTAATGTCCTTACAACTGATAAATGTTAAATAAATAATAAAAATCTTAATTAAAGAACATAAATAAGATAATACATTATCACAACATAAGTCATATTCAATTGAATATGATCTTTTAATATTCTAAATTAGTATATGTTAATCAATTTTATTTTAGTTTATGATGTTTTTATATGAAAAATATTCAGAAAAATTATGAAGATAAATAATCCTTATTTGATGAAAATAAAAATATAAAAATAAAAATAGTCTACTAGTACATTATCAGAAGTTATAGAGATGAGTGATAATATTAATTATTAAATTTTATTTAGGTAAAGATAAAGATTAATTAATTAGATATGGGTATTTTGGAGCATACATTTAATAACATCATTATGAATTTTTAGATTAAGTAGAAAGCTAAAAAAAATTAGTTTAATAACTTAATCACTTAATGATTAAAAATTTCATCAAACTAAAAGAAAATAAACAGACTTAATGATTTAACTAATTGAAATTAAGTCAATTAAATAAAAAAATAGATACATTTTTTCAAAAATTCATATATTACAAGAAAAGAGACTTAATAATTTAACTAATTGAAATTAAGTCAATTAAATAAAAAAATAGATACATTTTTTCAAAAATTCATATATTACAAGAAAAGAGAGCTTACACATTGATCTTTGGTTGCAAATGCAATTCAACACAAAATTATGAAGCCAGTTGCTAAATGTTTTTAAACATAAATTAGAGTTCCAATTGCCAAACTTCTTGAATCTTGACCACCGTATGTCTTTTTATTTTTTATTTTTATTTTTTAATTGCTTTCCCAAAAATAAATTGATCAGGACGTCATTTTCTAGTAACTGTTCGAAAACATTTTAGCAACTAGCTTTTGCGAATAAAAGCCAGCTTGATCACTTCTTCAAGCCAGCTTGATCTCTTCTTTCAGTTTGATAATCTAATTAAATCAAGCACAAATAGAGATAAATTCAAGACTGATTCTGTGTCTTTTTCAACAACATTTATAATAAGATTGAATTGTCCATGAAAATAATTAATCAGTAAGTCAATAAACATGCATGCATGAGGTGATAATGTCATTACCAACCAAGTGATTGAAACATAGATTTCAAAAAGATACAGCCGATTTTGAAAACGACTATACCCATATTTATACGAAGATGAATGAAATTGCAAGTAATCAGCTAATCCCCAGGCATTAAGCTGACAAATTACTTCGAATATGAATTGGTTTCGAGCCACATATTTTTTCACAACTTTTTGAGCCAAATCTACACGTTCTCAACGTTGGGACTGTGACTCATCTTCCTTTGCCCATTCACTTGGGCCCTACCTCTGCAAGTAATCAGGTAATCACCCGGCATTAACCTGACAAATTACATCGAATTTGAATTGGTTTCGAGCCACATATTTTTTCACAACTTTTTGTGCCAAATCAACACGTTCTCAACGTTGGGACTGTGACTCATCTTCCCCGGCCCATGCACTTTGGGCCCTACCTTTGTTCTTTGCTCGGCCATATCCAGCCGAAAAAAGCAAATGATTGACAGAAGCGACAAAAAGCTGAACGTAAAGTAATTTTAGTGTCTGCCGGATCAAACCATATTTTACATGCTATGGTTATTTGAGAGTTGTTAAGTTACAATCGTCTTAAAATTATGTGAATAGTATATCAAAGTATATGAAATCTACATAATTTTTAAAAAATTATAAGTTATGATAATTATAATTTAATAAAATTATTATTATTATTTTAATCGGCAGTAATTTTCTTTTTCATAACTCCTCAGTAAGATGGTTTTTGTTTTGTTTTTTTTCCCTATTTCTCCATAAAGCTTTAGCTAATTTGTTAGAATTAACTATCGAGTGAAAAATAATAATCAGATATGCTTATGAGTTGCCATGGCTACGGGTTGGGTTGGAAAAATTCTAAGCCCACCCAACCTAAAATTTCGAGTAATCCAAGCCAACAAAAATCTAGTTGGGTTAGAAACTCGCCTACTAGTTCCTATAAGGGGCGGCGGATGGTACCAGGCCTCTGTTTGTATTAAAAAAAAAAAAGGAAATTAAGACATTATGTTTATTTACAGTTTGGATTGGATTCTGTCCGTCGAGATTTTTATAAGCCAACCTAGCCCAAGCTTAGTCTAACTAAATCCAACCTCTTCAGTTTGGGTGGGTTTGGGTCTTGGCCTATTTGTTGTTTTGGGCACCCTCAGGATTGACTAACGCCAGATTCTTCAAGCCTAGTTGATCAATTCCACAAATCTAGTCTAGCAGTCAATCAGTTAAAATATTCCACGTTAATCTCACAACACAAAGGTTGATAAAACGACCGTTTGAAACATGACTACGTCTGCTCTGTGAGGAGTGGACTCCAGACAAGCTTTGAGGGGTAATTGCTTCTAATATGCAAGCGCTGTATACAAATAATACAGCCACCTTTGTAACGGAACAAAACCATCCCGAATATCACAGTAACAATTTGTCTGTCGACTCAGGGTCAACGAACTTGTTTTTGACGTTCTGTAAATTTTGACCGGAACCTTGCACTGCCTGCTGCTGGACTAAGCGGGAAACAGCATGCAGAACCCAACACAAAAATATCAAAAGAGACGGATCTACTGTTGGGTTTGGCAAAAGTATCCCTTCTCGGGCAGCTCGGAAAGAGAATTTTGGTCCGGACGATCACATTTAGATGTAACTGCCTTCATTTTTCCTAGCAAAATAAAACCTCTCAGGTAAGGCAGCTCAGGTACCTGCGGCGGCATCTGGATGAAGATGCAATCCCTGAACCCAACCTGTAATTGGATTCTGCCTGCGATTTCTGACTTTCCTATGTGAACCACTCTGCAACCGTTCAAGCACTGCATGTGTGATTGAATCAGGTGTTAATCCCTGTTGCTTAAGTTTTGCATAAAGGTCTACTGCTTCTGCAGTTCTCCCACTTCTTTCAAGACAGTCAAGTAAGATATTGTATGTCACAATGTTAGGGGAGCATCCTTCAGCAAGCATCCTGTCAAACAATCGACATGCCATCTCAACTTTGTCTGTTTTGCCAAAGCATTCAATGAGAGTACTGTATGTAACAACATCAGGATTTAACCCTTTCTCCTGCATCTCTTTAAACCTCATGTGAGCTTCATCAAGATTACCATTCTTGCCAAGACAATTGATCAATGAATTATATGAGATAATATCAGGTTTACAATTGCTATTCTCTAGTTCTTCAAAAACTTTAATGGCCTCATCAACCTTTCCTGCCCTACCAAAGCTTGCAATCAGGATATTGTAGGTAAATACATCCGGAGAAGGACCATCTTGCTTCATTTTTTGGTAAAGATCATGCAGATGTGATATTTGCTTCAACTTGCCAAGAGCTGAAAATACTGTGTTATACATAATAGTATTGGGGTCTATTCCTTTTTCATGAATCTTATCAAGCAGATCCATAGCCTCTGCTGTCTTCCCTTTGCTGCACAGAGTCTCCAACATGGACATATAAGCATCACTATCTCCTCTTTCATGAAACCTCCACATATTGCAAAATAACCTGTGCGCTTCACTTGTGTGGCCCAATTTGCTTAGAGTCCTCACAAGGTATGCATATATTGATTTATTCATGTATTTCTTCGACAATTCCAGAATCTTGTCTAGTTTACCAAGCTGCCCTTCTGCAGCCAGAACATTCAGAATAACACTATAAGTAAATTCATTAGGCCAACAATCTCTCTCTACCATTTTAGAGAAGAGAAGAATGACCTTGTCAATCATTCGGCCATTGGCAAGTGCCTGGATCATAGTATTATAAGCAATCAAATTAGGAGTGCAGTCCTTCGTTATCATCTCATCAAAAAGTAGCAGTGATTCATTAGGTTTACCAATCTTTCCTGTCATTCTGATCATAATTGTATATGTGTACTCATCAGGTTCACAGTGCTTTCGCTTCATGTCTTCAAAAACCTTGTAGGCTTGATCAACCTGTCAAAATACTGAAGATCAGATAATCAGGATCCATGGTATTGATATGTGAAGTTACCAACCAGCTCAATAAGTAACTGGTTGAAAGAACTAAAGCACAGCAATCTTTATCAAATATCAAGAAAAGTAAAACCCTAGCTATTTTCTTTTAGGAGTTTTCATGAAAATATTTTCTCCAAGGATGTTTTATCGCTGATATATATTTCCTCAAATTTCTTGTCAGTTGTATAACCCATCTGCAATTATATGTACCCACGCTACTTGTAAGTCTCTTCAATTTGTAGAAAGCACACAATTGATTTGTTCACTCCATATTATCAACAGCCAAGCTGTTTTTCTCAGTGACAACTATCTCCGGCACAATTGACTATTTCAATTTCCTTGGGGCTTTGAAGTGTGAGTTTAGTGTATTATTTCACATGAAGTATCTCAAAACCAGGCTTGCAGTTAGTTTCTCATCATTGGACGAATTCCTATATAATTCCTCCAGTCACTGGGTAATTCTTCAGTTGTGCAATAAGTTTGATTCAAGAACCTAAAGTCACAGAAAAGAAACATGCTTGCCAAGTGCATTCTCACACAAGATAATTTACTATTCCCCAAAAAAATATGTTCCACATTTGTCACCACTAAAATAGAATAATCAGAAAAATTTTGCCAGCTTTATTCATCTGAGTTCTAAACTTAATTCCAAACTGCAGTGTTGATAACAATAGCACATCCCCAAACGGAAAACTTTCATGGTTCCACCTAACTTTGTGTATGAACAATACTTCCCAAGCACGCTTTGCAACAAGTGTTCTTGTTTGAGATTCTAGCATATTACTACCAAGTTTTAAATCAGCTGATACTTAATAAGGGTAGCAGAAGAACACAATAGTACCATTCATCAATCACAAGCAAGTTCTATTGACAAGTATGAACAATACTTCCCAAGCACGCTTTGCAACACGTGCTCTCGTTTGAGATTCTAGCATATAACTACCAAGTTTTAATAAGCGAATACTTAATAAGGGTAGCGGAAGAACACAATAGTACCATTGATCAATCACAAGCAAGTTCGATTGACAAGTATATGAAATTTTTTGTCGATACACCACATCATATCCAGTAATATCTATACACACAATATCATATCACCATCAAGCCAATAACCCAAACATGGCCATTATCCTATTTTCCTAAATTTTTCAAAAAATCATAATAGCAAAAACCCAGCACAACCATTAAAGATTAACAATTGTAGGAATTATTCAATAAATTAACGTTTTGATAAAAATGAAAGTGCAAAAAAGGAAAAGAAGAAACCTTTTCATTTTTGGCCAAGGCATCAAGCAGCATATTGTAGCCAAAGATATCCAACTTGTACCCTTTCGCTCTCATCTCGCCATAAACCCTAAACGCCTCGTGCACGTCACGTGACCTCAAGTACGCTTGCAGCAAACACTTGTACGTGTAGCAGTTCATCTTCAAATCCCATTTCTTAACCAACCCAATGCATCTTTTGAGGTCATCGGAACAGCCTAAGAATCCGATGAGGATATTGACGGTGGAGATCGTACCCCGTGTCATGGACCTCTCCATATCGGCGAGGAGGGTGCGGACGAGGTCGAATCTGTCCTGGAGGCTGGATTTGGAGAGGATTAGTATGAGGCGATTGTAAGTGAAGGCATCGTGGTGAAAGGCGGGGGAAAACGAGGGGCAAAAGTGGAAGAAATTGTAGGCGAGGCGAGGGCAGTTCAGGGACTTGAGGATCTCGGAGGCCTCGGAGGGAGTGAGGGGCGGGGAGAGGGAGGATAAGAAGTCGGAGACGGATGACGCGGAGGGGTGGGACTGGAGGAGGAGGTTGGTGGCTTTGCAGATGACGTGGCGGCGCGGGATAGGGTAGCCCCGCGTGTCGGAGGGGATTGGCTGCGGTGGAGTCACCTCGGCTGTGACTGAACGACCTGTAGGGGATGTTGAGGTGATCTTGGCTATGTACTTCGTCACATAATGGCGGCGCGTGATGGTGATGCGCAAGATGGTATTGTGGCGGCAGCGGTGCATGGCTGCTCTGGCAGCCCTCAGCTTTGCTAAATATTAATTTGTTGAAATTGGTGGCAGTAAAGACTTACCAGAGACACATGAATGCTAAATATGAAAATGTTTTATTTTTTTAGCTTTTTTCCCATAATTTTTTATGCCTGCTGTTAAGGAGATTTTTATTAATTTTTAAGGTGCGTTGAAAATGTGTATTGAAAATTGAAAAGAAATAAAATCTTTGTATTACTAAAGACACATGAATACTAAAGACACATGAATACTAAACATAAAAAGGTTTTATTTTTTGAGTTTTCTCCATAATTTCTTATGCTGATTATGAAATAAATTTTATTAATTTTTAAGGTTTATTGAAAATTTAAAAGAAATAAAATCTTTGCATTAATAATATAAAAACATAGGTGAAAATGATATTTTATTTTAAGATTTTTTATTTCATTTTAAACTTAGCTTGAACCCCTTTGAAAAGAAAGTAATACTAATGAACTAATGATATCATTAACTAGTAACATATAGTAAATGAATGAATAATGCCAACCATCCCAGAATTGTTATTGTATGACAAGATATTAATGCCAAGGCTTTAGTAAACATGTAATAATATGCTGAACTATCTTGGAAAAAAACTCATTCCTAGGCTCATTTTCCTTTTGAAGAAAGATAAAACATGAGAAAGGCAAGAACGGCAAAATTTTTCATGACATAATCACGGAATGGACAGGCAAGTTTGCAAACATGTTGCAACTCCCATATAAGCGAATAGGAAACCAGAAAACAAATCCAAAAAGCTAGGCATGGATAATTTTCCTGCTCAATCCGAGCCAAAATTCCCTCATATTTTATTCTATTTAGCAACTGTTAAGATCGAGAGGGCTAGAAAATTGCCAGGCCGATTGTGAGGGATGGGCAACCACAAAGTTTGAATAGCAATGGGAGCAATCATTTTGCATGAAACTTGCTGCTAACAGATTTGTAGCCGGGAACATTAATCACTGCCAAGAAAACAGACATAAGTTTACAACAATCCAGAAGTAGCGAAAATTAAGAAAACAGAGCAACTGGAAAATGTAGGACTGTACCATCGCCATAAGATGCCATTGTCAGAGGTGAAGAAATAATTTTCTGGGCGATATTGGTAATGTCATCCAAAGTGATGTGTTCGAGAATGCCTAAGAATTGATCCACAGACTTCCTGGAAATGAAAATCTCATGCTATGAGAAACAAAATTCATAATCATGCATTGAAGCAAATATTACAAATGTTAGAAAGTAAAATTTTTCAAGTTTGGAACTTAGTAGGAATACATGCAGACAACACCAGAGGAATATACTCCAGACCTACCTCTCTCCATATGTCAAAATCTGCCTCCCTATATCTTCTGAAACAATCACCTTCATACCAAAGCCACACAATAACTATGCTCATGATAGCAAAGCAAAAATGAAAAGCAAATAGTAATAAACGAAAGAACCAGAATAATAGTAACGTATGGTGAGAGGAGTTCGTACTCTAGATTCCAGATTCATCAAAACTGCAGATTTTGTGGCCTTTTTGGCACGATTAAGCTGTGCCTGGGTAACTGACAAACAAGAGTAAAATTTGCAAAATTAAAAAGAAACTAATGTCAAGACTTGCTACAGAAGAAATTTATCTCCCACAGAAACACATAAAATCAAGTAGCTGCAATCAAACCTTGTTTAGGTGTTGCAACTAAAATTAACTCTCGTACAGCTAAATCGACTGCTTTAGATACAAAATCTGAACCCTGAATCCATAGTTTTGAATATACTCAAGGTTATTGTACTAGAACAGGAAACAAACAAACATTTCTTACAAATGTAAGGAGATGGCATTATTTGCAAAATATTTAATTTACAATAATGATAAGAGATACAAACTCTTTTCGAAATATTTCTTGTCATCAAATCATATAGGCCTACTTCATTAATTACATTGAACTTTTTATTTTCATTAAACCAACGTTATATTGACACATCAGTTTGTACGCAAAAAGTTTGTATCCCTATCAATTATTAATTTATGCCTGTAAATCAAATTGCAAAGTGAATATTGGTTTACTAGTCTACTTCATCATTAAATATTTGGCAACTATTTTTCACATACAAACATATAGCTAAGAATTCCACTAAAATCATTAGATGTTTGGAATCTGCTTGAAACCAAAACACAAAATAAAAGAAGCAATAGATGCATTACGGTGCAAGCATAGATGCCAAACAATCCAGTATCGTTGAAGATGCTGTTGAATGCGGAGAAAGATAGAATCTGCTGATATTCATTTAAGACACGGAGATCTGCATTCCAAATGTAAGAAAAAGAACAGTTCAAACTTTAGAAGAATTCAGCATCATATACACACACCAAAACTGGCAGAACTTATGAAGTAATGAGTATATAAAGTTTCATATACAAACAAAACCTATAACCATAACCAAAATAAAATCAAATAAAAAGGAAAGTAGTAAAAAAAAGATACTAATGCACCGCCAATAAGCAAAACTTACAGAGACGTGTGTGCATCCCTTTTCCAGGGCCTCCTGCAGAAAAGGAGCCACCTCCTCCCATAAGCATCTGCAGGACAATCAATTTTTTTTAAATTTTATTTTTTTATACACAGAACTAATAAATTGTCATTCTGACACACAATAATTGGGTTTGATATGAAGACAGAAAAACAAAGCCAAGATAAAAGATTAAACAACAGATGCAGAAAAACCAGCAGAAGACCAATCCTATAGTTCAAAATAGCACCACAATATTAGAGGGGATGCATACGATTGCAAGTGCATTAAATTCTTTTAAGATGGAAAGATGATAATGCAGCACCTGAAGAACAGTCAAAATTATAGCTTCTTTATCTTTAAGCCAGCCACCAGGCACTCCAAAAGCAAGAGCAACGTGTGTTTCCTGGATTTATAACAGAGTCAATGAACCTACAAACAACTGTAGCTGAAAAGAGAAGATTTTTTTTTTTTGTTTCATTGTCTGAGGCAACGCAAACTTATTTCATAAAAGCAACTAGTAATTCAAACCGGTGAATCAGCTTGTTGACGATAATCCCCTCCAATGTAAACAGATTTTGGTTCTGTCGGAGGAGGCACTCTTGGGAGGTCTGAGAGAAGCGGCTCTGCAATCGGTAAAAGCTCGTCAAGATCAACCCCAGATGCTGCCAACACCATACGAGGAGCAGTATAATTCTCCTGAGATTCTCACATAAACCCCCATTGGACAAAACAGAAACATAGAAGAGAGTCAAAACAAAGAATCAAATAACAATTTTGGAAATCAAAGTATATGTATGCACGTGTATGTGCATGTGTGCATTTCGTGCCTCATATATGTAATATATAAGCTACAAAAAGGTTTCTTGATCTTACAGCAACAAACTCCTCCAATATAGTACCATCCAATCTGTTCAGTGCTGATTGAGAAGCCAAAAGAGGATTGCCCAAAGCACCAGCATAACCAGTAGAATGAATTGCCTCCAAGAGTAGACCTTGAGGATTATTATGAAGTTCTGCAAGCTCGGATTTCAACTTGCGCAGCTGTGCAAAGAAATAGGGCACCAAAGCATATCAGAACATTTGACATAGACTTCCTCAACAAGGATAAAAGGGTCATCACAGCAATGATAACCAATGAAGACCAAAAGTGAATTTTGCGTTTTTACAGGCAAGCATACTGAATAGAGAAAATATCTAAACCATCACACACCATTTAACTTTATTGAAGAATGCAAGGATATGTTAAGATTACCTCCTCATTGACTTCCCAATCCAAAAACACAGGATTCCTCACACAGTCGACAAGCAACTCTACCATTTCAGGAACATAAGTCTTCAAAGCATCAATGGAGTACCCCATCTGCTCCCGAGAGGCAGAAGCTAATATGCTACCTCCAATAGCCTCCACTTCCCTTACAATGCGCAAGTGGCTCCGGTTCTTTGTGCTCTTGAATGCCATCTTTTCAAGCAAGTTCGAAGCTCCACATGACGATGGTGTCTCATGGACAGAACCACAATCCACATATAGCCCTATGGAGGCAGCTGGACTCTAACCAATTAGCCAAGAGAATCCATTAGAACAATTAACAACAACAATAGCAGATAACTTCCCCATGGGAATTAGGAGTTCAAATAATACAAAGCATGACGCATACAGCTGAAGTTTCTGACGCTATTCTGATGCCATTTTCAAGAGTCATGACCTTGACTTTGCCTGGTTCAACAAAATCAGGAAGTGAAGGCGGAAAAGAAACACCCTCAAGTGGTGTGTCCAAAGAAGGAAGAGAACTGGACTGTTCTCCAGTCAACCAGCTAAAGAATCCTGCTGAGGATGGCCTAACAGCAGCTGTACTGGAAGTTGCATACCGCGTAGCTTGGAAATTGCCAAGATGGCCCTATTCAGAGACAAAGTTATAATGAGAACCTCACGTTGGAAGAAAAATGAACTTAGAAGACCATTATGACTAGAAAGATATTAAAAGGTGACCAACAAATAATGTCCCTTTAACCAAAGAGCTCAAGCTCCTCCCACACCCCCTCCCCCCCCCCCCCCAAAAAAAAAAAAGCATAATATATTTAAGCATCATAAACAAGCATGGCCTTTATAATCCCCCAAAAAAAAAAAATCACTTGCATAATAGGGAAATTGAAAATCGTAAATATAACCCAGTTCAATATCCTAGATTGAACCCACGACAATGCCAAACAAAGGGAAAAGAATTATTTTTCATTTTTTTAACTTTTTCATCGATTAATAAACTTAAAATTAACATTTCCGTGAAACCCAGTTAATCAAAAGCAATAAATTTCTTTTTTTTCCAGTTTCCAGCTCCTGCATTGCATGGAGAAACAAACAGAAACTTAGGGCTTTTGCTTAAAGGGTTGAACCAATACCGACCTTCAGAGATCCAAGTCTTGAAACCGTAGCTCTGAACATAGTCACTGCTTCTCCAGTTTGATACAGAAACCCCGACGAGTGTTCCTTTATGTGCTATTTTTTGTTAATACGAGAGAGCTAAACAAAAAGATGGGCTCCATGTCAATGGCAAAGAACTGAAGGGGTAATTACATGCGGCTCCCTAAATGCTTATCTTTTATCAAATGATAACATAGTTTTTATATTTGTTGCAACATGTACTTAAATGTCGAGCGTGGGAATTAGGGATGGCAAAACACGTTTTAGGTACTCGGACTTTATATTTTTTTAATATTATATATATATATATATATATACTCCATGTCAATGGCAAAGAACTGAAGGGGTAATTACATGCGGCTCCCTAAATGCTTATCTTTTATCAAATGATAACATAGTTTTTATATTTGTTGCAACATGTACTTAAATGTCGAGCGTGGGAATTAGGGATGGCAAAACACGTTTTAGGTACTCGGACTTTATATTTTTTTAATATTATATATATATATATAATATTAATATTTTTATAATTTTTAAATTTATTTTAATAAAATTAGACATAAAAATATAAATATTTAAATATTTAAATTTTACATATATATAATAAAAGAATTAAATAAATATTTAAAATAATTCGTATTTTATAATATTTTTTAATAAATTTTGAATTTTGGGTTTGATTCTAAAATCAAACTCGTCTTATAATATTCAGCCCACATCGTTTGAGTCTAGACTAAATAGATATTTTTATTATCTGTAGAGGAGATTTGAATTTGAAGTGAACAGATTTAAGATTGTGTGTTAATTTATTTTCTTATTTATAATTAAAACAAGAATAAAAAGATTATATGGAGTAGCAATAATTCACATTAAACTAGTTTAAGTTTTAGTTTTGAAGTTGAATTCATTTTATAAATATAATATTCTCTTGTTTGTGCGTTTATTTTATTCAGCCACTCGCGGCTTTCATTTGTAGCAATCGCCACCGTCAAATGACGAGCCTATAGAATTTGAGGCCTATAGGCTTATCAAATTGATTTAAGTCGCCCCACCACTATTGGATCTTATACCGATAAAGTCCAGCCAAAATGCCTTACCTGCACCATGGACTGCATGCATTTGACGGGCTCACAGCCTAGTGGCGGACATCTGCCAGAGCCTTACCCTAAAAACAACAATATTTACTAACACCCATTTGTTCATTATTACAAAAAATTACCAGTGTAACTTTGTAAGAAGTGAGATTAACAATTAAATTAACGAATTTATCAACAATTATATTATCCTCTATAAAGCACAAGAGGGGAGGTGGAGCTGTATACATGACATTTTACAATGATAATAAATCCAAAGTAATCACAATTTTGAAATTTAATGAAATATTAAATAAATAAATGATCGAAAAAATTTTGAATTAAATAAAGTACTTTGAGTACTGTGTTACTAAGCTTATTATTAATTTGCTTATTGTTATTTATATTCAACAGTTACATTAGTTTCCACACACACATAATAGTAGTTCATGGGCGGGGTTTGCTTTAAATTTCCAACGTGGGACTTTGAGCTTTACAAAATGGTGGAAGTTCACCAATTTCACAGCACTCCCCTTTCAAACTTCACCATTTAAGTACTTGACTAAGTATGCTTAATATTATCTTATTAAGTATGACTAAGTATGCTTAATATTATCTTATTAAAATTTTGCTAGTAAAATCTTGTGGGACTAAACTTGGTTGAAGGAAAAGGAGTAAAATGCAACATTTATCTAATATAACTGCAGAAATGCTTACCTTCAAAATATGCTTCCCTTAATGAAATATCTCTACAAATGTTATGTATCAGTTTAATACTTTGTTGAGATGACACATGCTAATATTATGGATTAACTTCTCGATATCGATGTAGGCAAAGCATTAGTAAAAAGATTAGTAAAATAATCAATGAAGCTTATTTGCTTAATATCAATTTCTTATCTAGCTTATTTGCTTAATATCAATTTCTTATCTCATTTTAGCTCATAAATGTAAAAAAAAAAAAAAAAAAATTGGTGAGATATACTTAGTTTTATCTCTTTTGATGTATCCCATTTAATTTGAGCAACATGACTAACATTGTCTTCATAAATAATTGTTGAAATATTTATTATGAAAGTCAAATTGCATGTACTATGATACTATGAATATCATGCATAATAGATCACAGCTGAATACACTTTCTACTTGCTTCATGTAATGCAAGGATTTCTGAGTAATTAAAAAAGGTGCTAATGAAATTTTGCTTAATAGATCACCATGAAATTACCATGCCATTCTAAGTGAAAAAAATATTCTATTTGTGAATCAGGTTTGTGAGTATCAAAGAGATAGCCTGCATTTGCATAATTGATAAGATCAATATTGTGCAAGTTTTATTGAACTCGCAAGCGCACGAATCTATTATAGAATAGATTAATGGTGACGAGTATCGATCCCACGAGGAGGTTGATTTTAATTATATGCCAAATTAATTTTCTTTTAATGGAAACAATTAAATTATGGTAATTTTATCCTAAATTATGAATTAAAATTGCGGGAATAATTAAGAATGAAACTTGTTATAATAAAACACTTGGGTATCCGGATCCGTATCAATATGCTCCATGGGCTAAATATTTCATATTAATACCAATTAAATCATAAGGGGGGATTCCACATCTCATGAACCACTTTCCAATAAGTATGGTGCCAAAGGCTTATTGTGCCAAATAATAATAACCTTGTACTAGGGTGCCGGTTTAACCAGGGCTGTATTTAGACAAAACTATTATTATTTGTCGACTAAAAGTCAAAACAACCACAAATATTAAAGGGAAAGAGAAAGTAAATTTACCAAATTAAGCTCATGGAACATGTTGAGACTTCACCTTCAACCCAAGCTCAAAAGAAATTAACTACTCATATTTTAACTAAGGATAAAAAATGAAATTTTATTAAAATACAAAGAAACTACAAGAAGGAGAAGGAATTTCAGAAATCTAAGCTTAAAAATGAATTCAGGGGTATCAAATTAGGGGGGGAAAGCCCTCTTTTTATAGATACATTGAGTGAATCATGACTATCGAATTAAAAACAGTTCGGATGCTTAGGATTGCACCACGTCATCAGTCAACAGTCAATAGTTAACAGTCAACAGTTAACATTTGTACAGTAACGCCGCCTGAATAGTAAATAATCCCATGTATGCGCATGTACTATATACACGATTTTTGCTCCACTGAGATGCTGCCACGTCATCGATCCACAGTTCATAAGAAATCTAGCCTTATAAGATTGTGACACATCATCAGTCAATGCCACGTCATCGGTCAATGCCACGTAAGCAGTCAATGCCATATAATTTGTCCAATTAAATACTGCCACGTCATAGGTAGTTGCCACATCATCGGTCCGTATACATGAACAGTATCGTGAACAGTACCATACGTATGAACAGTACCGTATATATGAACAATGACTTTTTTCCTTTAATGCTCCTCTTAAGGTTTTCGACCGTCCTAAATCCAAATATGACGTCCGTTTTGCTGTCTGATCACTCGTTCATTGTGAAATGATTGTAATGCCCCTAAAATACTTAAAATACATAATTATAATAAAATACATATAATTAAATAACAAAATACTTAAATAAATAAAAGTAGCAATGTTAGTGAGATTTAAAGTGTAAAATGACGATTTTCTCCTTTATAAATATACACTTTCTAACACTCAACACACCCCCAACCAGCTTATTACTAGTCCCTAACAAATAAAGCGAAAATAAAATTTAAAATTTTTTTTTGAAAGGAAACACATGTGTTTATTCAATCAGATTAATGATAGCAATCAAATAAAAGTACAAGTATTATTTCCAGTCTAAAGGAATATCACACCCACATCAACCATGCATATGCATCAGTCCAGCAGACTTTGTTGTAGCAATAGTAATCAGGCCACTTTCAAGAATGACATATCCAACCCCAAAATCTCACCAGTTGTAGTGACACTCTCACAAAGAAATTAATCCCAATAAAATTTTATCACTACAATGAATGGTAAATTGAGAGAAAATAATAAAGAAATATCATACACTCTCAAATAAAGTATTAGTCAACCCAATGTATTCATTTTTTTTTATATGCATCACTACATCTTAATTGCCCATATAACTAGTTTTTATTTCAGACTATAGTTCCCTAAAATCAAGAAGGACTTTTATTAGGACGTAACGTAGGTTAGGGACATGGCTAACAAAGAAAGAGAAATAGGAAAATAAAATATGTTTGAGAAAAAGTTCAAGAACTTTTAAAAATTACAAGATGCATTTTTCTTATTTATTGCTATTGTACATTTTTTTTCCTTTTTTTTCTTTTTTTTTATTTTTTTAATATGGCATAACTTCACTGAATAAAATAATTATTTATATATATATTTTTCTCAAACATGAATAGGTGGATGAAACTTATATGATATCGAGTTCTCTATTGGCTCCTTTAGATAAAATAACTCTAGTTCTATTGTTATGTGTTGATATCAAAACATATGTTTGTTGCCACTCCAATATTGTTGTGTTGCTACTAAACTAAATCTTATTAACAAATTCATGGAGAATGCAAAATTTGGTCTGATGCACCGAGTTAGATACAATAAGACACCAATTTTAGATATGGTGCTTTTAGACCAAGTATTTCTTTGTCATTCTCATTGGGTTAGAAAGGATCCTTTTTAAGATCAAGATACTAAACAATCATAGGAGTGCCTAGTAGATGAGCATTGTCTATATTGAAATGCTTAAAAAAAATTTCAACATAAGCAAATTGATGGATAAATACTCCATTTGCATGACGAGATAATATTTTATTTTTTGTAAATCTTTCATTTAAAACTTTTATTTAAACATCCAGTAGTTTTTAGAAGCTCTTGAGGAGTTTCAATTAAGTTTATGTTACTAATTGAGTGATCGTTTCTTCCCTTTGTATCTTTAAAGAAATCAGAGACGTCCAAATGAGTCAAATTAACAAGATATGGGTTATCGATAAGTTAGTCTCAATTTCTCTTTTTTCCTTTCTAAATGCATGGTCGTAGTCTGCTAAATATTTGTTCGTACTGTATGTACGTAACCAGTGACTTTTTCCTCCACATCTATAACAAATTCCTTTGTTACCTTATCCAGCATTTTCTCTTTCTGCACCATTTTCTTTACTATATCTCCCATAGATATCCACTTCTGGTGGTGTCCATTTCTGTTGTTCACTATTCTGCATGCTTGTGACCACCACAATGGCAATAACCATGACATCTCTTACCTTTTCAATTATGTCCACTATTAATACATGTATTTGCATTCGCTTTCAAGAATGTTATAGAGCTAGTCATAATTAATTCATAGTTTTTCATTAGGAGCTTATTTTGTCAACTAATTAAAAGAAATATTATAACACCCCAAACCGACACGTGCGGAGCACATGATAAAGGAGATTACTTTTAAATCAAATTCTTAGACATAAAATTTCAAACTGAAATACCTCAAATATTTATTCAATTAAAAACACAAATTCATATATAATACTAATGTCTTTTAAAAATACAAATATACCGAAAGTCTCAAATCTCTCAAATTACAAGTTTATAACATAAATAAACTTAAAGAAATCATGAGTTTATTCCGTCTTTTATTCGATTAGCAAAATGAAACATATTTCTAACTCCAACACTAAGCATACCTTTCAATAAGAAACTTAATCTGTAAAAAATAATGACAAGGAGTGAACTGTCAACTCGGTAAGTAAAATCATTCTTAACAGACTAGGCCTATCGTTACAAAAAATATTGTAAGCCTTTATTTTTAGTAAAATATATATTATTATTCATAACTTTTCTTAAAACAACATATTACGATAATAAATTTATAATAACTTCAGAATATCAAAAGTGCATAAGTCATAAAAGTAAATCATATAACTTATACACAAATAATAAAAAGTTAGGTTATGTCATATAGTATCACCTATAGTCCCAATGACTTGGCTTATATAGAATCAAAGTAAGAATCAAAATATTGTATACACACTTAGAATATAAACCAAGTATTGGTCCAAAATTTATATGTATCGTATAATATGATCAGAATCAGTATAACTATGGATAGTGAGTCAAAATATTTAAATTAAATTTTCATATATAATGACTTATATGTGGCACTTTGCACTATATGTGGTACTTTGAAGCATGTCTACCTTTAAAAGGTGACCTCCATATAGTTTCAAGAGATGACCTTCATACAATCATAAATAATTGAAATAATATATAGGTAGAAAATATTCATATCATTTTCATAAAAATCCATAACAATAATTTAGGCTTGCAGGATATTTTATAAATAAAATCATAAGTGGTGACCATGTAATATAATAAACTACATATATAAAAGCATTTATAAAATTCTATTAGAATCATAAAAATAACATAATTTTTAGATTTGAAAACACTTAAGCAAACTAATTTTGTTATGAAAAACAATGACTTTGGAAAAATATAAAAATACTTGTACTTATAGTAATATCAAAATAATCTTATTTATCTAGTATATTAGGAATAAAGTTATTAACCTCAATTCTCTGATTTGATCTAACACACTTATAAGTCTCTAAAAGTCTCAAACACCTTTAACGCCTTAAACAAAATACAAGATATAACTATTAATAATTTATTCTAAAATATGATTTTCTATCTATACCCCTACTAGTCTTATTCTTAAAATGTTAACTCTTAATATAAAAATTAGAATGACATAATATTTTATAAAACTATTCTAAACATCCATGGGTATCTCCTCTAAACTTTTCGAGAAGATTCGAAACCAAAATTTTTTTAAAAATTATTTATTTCTTGACAAATCTAAAACTATTTCACAGTCTTAATTAGACAGAATGTGTTCCAAGAATTTTATTAAATAAAAAATAAACCAAAAATTATGAAATTAAAAATTGAATACTAGACGCATATATGAGTCTCAATCTAAAATTTCTGAAGTTTTAGAATTTGTTTGATTGTGCAAATAATTTTGTGAATCTAATTGTTCTCCTAGAATCGTAGTTTTCTAGTGTAGCATTATCTGTTTCAAAAATATATATAAAATTGAAAACAAAATCAAATTTTATGAAACAAAATTTATTCGAGAAGCTTATATGTTTAGTTGTCAGAAAGATAAATTTCTTAGAAAATCATTGAGAAAATAAGTGTTTAAAATATGAGATACTCATATTGTTCAAAATTGTCCTGTGTACTTAATGCATTAGAGATTGATAATTAAGACTCACAATAAAATCAAAACCTTAAACAGATGCTAAACATATCTTAAATCATATATTATGATCTATAAAAATCTATAATCATGCCAATTCAAAACCTAATTAAAGTGATAAGATAGATTATGAGGAGTAGAATGAGTAAACTTATAAAATTATCTTGATTCTCTTCTTAAACAATGGTTTGAATATTAAGATTTGATAAGAGTGTAAAGAGCAGCAGAGAAGAAGAAATAAACATCATAAACTTGGCATTATGAAAGGGAGAAAAGTAAGTATTTATAGAAGTCTTGAGAAACCTTATTAGATTTAGAAAAATAATCCTATGCACAATCCTTATTAGTAAGGGCAATAATACTATTTATAAATTCTAATAAAATAAAAAAAGAAAAGTTGAGCATTACAAATATTATTCCACAAATTTAATGGATCGTCCATTGTCAAATATTAAGCTCTTTTATAAATGGTAGTCGAGAAAATCATAATCTTCAATTTTTCCTATGAGGATGTTTCGTTTTTGTCTGTTATAGTACCATTAAGGCCTGTAGCTTGAAAATGCATTTTTGCATCCAACACTGAAGAAAGGTAGTTACTTCTAGGAACTTCAAGATGGCAATTTGTAAATTCATGAGATTTGTCATTTTTCAAAAAAAATTGTTATTAATAATCTAGGCTAAAAAAGAAACAAGTATCACAATATAAATATAAAATATGTAAACATAAACAAAAACAAAAACTATAGATATATTTAGAAACTTTATGCATATTTAGAACTTCAAGTTCTAACTTAAAATCATAAGTTATAACTTCATTTTTTATTCTAATGTGGTTAGAATTTCATGTTCTCATCACCTCATTTTTTGTTGTAAACTTCAAGTTACAATAATAATATTTAAAGAAAAATATATGTAAGAACAAATCATAATTTATTGAAAATTAAAATAATTTTATGGGCGACTAAAACCAGCCATATAAATAAATTTAAAAAATCATATTAATGGAATAATAATATATTAACAACATAATAATAATATAGGTGATATTTGGAACTACATCTTTGTAATTTACTTTAACAATATAAGTACTTTTTTCGAGGGGTGGGCAAAATCGAACCAAAATAAAAAAAAAAATTTGATTCGATTCCTTTTTTTAGGGTTTTGATTCAGTTTTTTTAAAAATAAAAAATTCTAAATTATAAACACTGATAGAATGATTTAGTTCGATCAGTTTTGGATAAAAAAATTATAAAATCCAAATCGAACCGAAGTTAAGGCACTTTTGTAATTTCATTTCAACATCTAGATACACAAATTACACATTTACAATTTATACCACTTTTTCTCTCTCACTTTCAATTTTAGCTACGTTGTAAGCCACGAACCTAAACTTCAACTCGCATTTGCCTTTGCCTGCTTTGCCTTCTCCTTGCTTCCATTCTTTTTATTACTCTATCGCCAGCTAGCCAGTCAAGTAGCTCACTAACTTATTTTTTCTTTTTTTTTTAAATGAATCTTTTTTTTTTTTTGAGATAGCTCTATGATATATTCTTGTTTCTTGTTTGCTTAAATTATTAGCAGCACTTAGTTTGAAATGGGTGTACCTTTGCTTGACTATGAGTATGTTATTGTATTTTTTCAATTTTTTTCTTGGATACTATGCTGTTAGCAGTGTTGGGTGAGGACTGAGGAAGTCACGAATTCTTGAAGATGATGGACGAATAATATTGTTTGGACCATTTTTCTTTATAAAACTTTAGCATTGCCTAATATTTAAGAAATGTTTGCATATAGAAATTATATTACGGTTTAATTTACTTGCAAACTTTTTAGAATAGTCCTTGATCGAAGGTCATCAACACAAAATATCATTTTAATTCTGAATTTTTGCTAATTTATATTATGACATAAATACTTATTTTATTTTATTTACATTTTAAGCATAGAGTTTTGATATAAAAAATAGTAACCATAATTCTGAAAATTTTTCATTTCAGTCCAAAATTCTTGGGCTTTTTTTTTTTAAATACAAAATTGTAAATTTAAATAATTTATATTTATTATACATTGATTATTATAGGCCTTTTATATAGGATGGAAAAAAATAACAATGTTATAGATGAGATTATGAATGACAATTTTGAGGAGGATGTTGAGATTAAAAAAAGGGGCAACCACTTGAGATTAGACATTTGGCAATCGTTTTCAAAGCTACCTAGAGGAAAAAAAAAGTGAAGTGTAATTATTGTAAGAATAAGTATGTATGTGAAAATATTAAAGGAACTTATGACTTAAAAGTTCATTTGTTAAAAAAGTGTCTTATCTATAAATGTGAAGCTTAAAGATGATGAAAATCAATGTGCTTTAGCTCATGAAAATAGTATTGGTAATGCTTAGTTTGTTATTATGGGCTTTTTTTAGTAATGAGGCTTGTAGAAAGACCCTTGTAAAGATGATTATTAAAATAAGTTGCTCTTTAAAATTGTTGAGGTTGAGAGTTTTTAGAGTTTATGGCTAATTGTTGTCCAAAGTTGGATATGCTGTTGCGAATGACAATTACAAGAGATATTCTTCAATTATATAAGAATGAGAAGAAGATATTTAAAAATATGTTGTTGGGCATTTAACGGTCTTTTATCTTGTTTTGTGTCATGGCATTTAATGGTCTTTTATCTTGTTTTGTGTCATTGTCGATATTTTTTTTAAAAAAATAGTCATGAACTTATGCTATGGATTATATTAAATTAATTTGAAAATTATGATGAATGAGTTGGTAGTAGTAGTATATTATAATATATTTTAATGATATAGCAGTGATTGATAAAATCATAGATTGTACATGCTCTGAATGTATTACATAGTTGTTGAAAATGAGGAAATTATTGTATAAGGTTTAAAATAGAAAATGATCTAAAAAATCAAACTGAAAACTAAACTGTTAAGATGAATTGAAAAATCAATTACTTAAATAAAATCGTTAAGGAATCAAAATTGATCCGAAATTGAAAACCGAATCAAAACCGAAACTGATAAGCCAAATTCTATTTAGTTTTTATTTTCATAAAAGTTGATTTTTTTTAAATTTTGGATCTAAACTGATCCGAAACAAAAAATTTATCTCAAAACTGAACTGATGCCCACTCTACTTTTTTTGTCGGCTTAATAATAATCATTTATACTTTTATTCATGATTGCTTTTTTGTATTCTTCCAAAAGAAAATTAAATAATTAAGAGAAGATAATTATTCTACTAAAATTTATTAAATTTCAAAAAAGTGAGTTTGCTCTACCTGCTATTCAAAGTCAATAGAAATAGGTCAAGGATCCTACTAACATAAACTAAAAAATTGTAATACTTTAAAAGGAAAACAAAGCCTTACTTGAAAGGATAAAATTCTTAAATCAACAGCTTCAGGCTCAAAAGTTGAAGCATCTTGACGGGTTAAATAAATTTAACCATAAATATGCATCATTACATGCTAACTATCGCTAGATGTTTGATAGAAGTTCTAGTCACAAGTTTTGGTCAATAAGCTTATTTCCAAGAAGAAGTTATTCAACTACAAAAGGCCATTTTTATCAAGATACTACCATTTCTATTAGCTATGTCACTTCTGTGTAGACATAACTTTTTCAACTATGGGAGATCAATGTAATAACATGTTGTTTCTATTTCCTAGGGGTTTTGGTATATAATGGAAAAAGGTGTTGCTCATTCTTAGCTGCTTGATGCTCAATAATGTAAGCTTTTTTTCATTTTAATTTTTTTTGTAAACAAAAGAATCTCAAGATAAAATATTACAATATGACTTACCTCTCAGGAAAGAAATATGTGTATACTAGATAACACTAATTAGATGTTAAACTTCTACAACAATGAAGAGATTAACTGTTTGAGAAGTCAAAACTCATATTTGTCCATCATTACTGAGGTTAGCATATTCATTAAATATAACGTGTACAAATATTATTTTGTGGGTATTTTATGTTTTAATATATATTCATTACTTTTTTATAGTTATGAAAATATATTAGGCAAAACCTATAGGAAACTTCTACCTAAACAAAAGGCAAGGTACAAAAAGAGAAATGAAGAATGGACTACTCAAACTTACATTTTGGTAATAATGAAAAAGAGAAATGAAGAATGGACTACTCAAACTTACATTTTGGTAATAATGAAATAGTAGACTTCGTGTGTACCTAATTGGTTTAGTGCATTGGTTAAGAATTTATTAGAAAAGAAGAGAAAAACAATAAGAAAAATAGAATTTGAAAGCCTGCTTAAACTTAAATGTGGTCAGTTAAAGAGGAAGTTATATCATTGGTTAGTTAATCAATTTAAACCCAAATAAAACATTATTGAACTTCATGGTCAGAAAGTATAGCTTTCTGCTAATTTCAAAAATCATAGGTGCAAAAGATGCAGGTATGCCAATTCATACTAATGGTGCAAGTAAAAGTACTACTAAACTGCGATGTATTTTTGTGCTTACAGTTAAAGTGATTCACATCTACACACTTGAGAAATAGGTAAAGCAATTAGGTAAAGCCAATAAGATTTTTAAGATTTTTTAATAATTCAACTACAATGCATGTAATTTCTTATATTAATTGTCTTTTTAATCATGAATCTTTGTGCATAACCTTCATTTTATTTAAAGTATTTGTAATTATAATTGTAAAAAACATTTGAAGTTATTTTGAAACATGTGCACACTTAAGCTATTTATCAAGCCTATTAATGCTTGTAACTATTCATATATTGATATACTTGCATAAAGTTTATTACAGATAGCATTTACCTTATTTGCTCCAGCAACATTGCTACGTCTAATAGGCAATTATATTCCACCATTGTCTTTGCGTCCCATCATAAATGTCAGCACCATCAAATCATTTAATTGGGCCATTTTCTATTATGACTAGTTGTTGAAGTTTATTTATTGATTTAAGAATCAATAAGTAGTATATATTAGAGGTTGTCTACACTTCCTACAAATGACATGGTTTCTACAACTAAAGCTAAGCATGCACATACCATGAATAATATCAATAATCTTATTTTCTTTATTATAAGTTGTTGATGAAGATCTTTTATCTTCAAAATGTTACATATGACAATAGTCAGCATGCATACTCTTATGCTAGGAGAATGGATTGATAATATGTAAGAGTTGATGTTTATTATGCTTAATATTTAGGATTGTTCAATACTAAAGATGACTATAATGTTACATTACTAAGTATGAACATGTATCTTACTAATATGTGCATTTCGTTTGTAATTTTTCATTATGCTCCAATTATAACTATGCTGCAAATTATAAAAATATAAAAAAGCCTAAAAAAGATATCATTTCCCTTCATTGTTGTTCCCTACACACATATTACTTTGTAATATAGGCATAAAATTTTATATCTTACTCATTCAAACATTGCCATTAAAATAAAATAGTGTAGATAGTTAGCTAACATTTTTTCTTCTCTGATTTCACCTTTCATCTAAAACAAACTACACTAGCTCATTGGATTAGCCTTATCTTTGCATGAGCTACCAATTTTTGAGATCAATACATGGGCTATTTTAGATACGTGTCAAAAGGTTAACAAATAATATGATTTTTTTTATTTTTTATTTTGATGTTATTATTATATTTCCTTTTTATTTCTCCTAATTGATAATAAAACATTATGCATTTATTAATGGCATTGAATGTTTAATACATTCTACCATGGCAGATTTATGTTCCCATAAATTGTGATGGTCATTGGTACATGGATTTTGTTGATGTTTCCCATGGAATTGCTAGTATTTGGAATTCATTGAAGTCATAAAATTGAAGAGAGAAAATGATTAATGAGCCTTCGGCAATTGTATGTTAAAAAATTACCACATTTATATATAATTAATATTTCAATATTTTAATCTTTGTGAGAGTTATTTTTTATTGATGTTGGCAACTTTGTCTCACTTGATTTTTTACTACATCAAAAAGTTAAGAGTTTTTTGGTAATCAATTCAGTTTTTTAAACTTTGAAATCTATCATCAAACTAGTATGCCACAACAGCAACAAGGTTTTGCTTATGGCTACTATGTCATAAACTATATGGACAGTCTTTCCATTGATGTTGATGACTCTTGTTAGGTTTGTACAATTGTTTTTACTTAGTCTTAAAATATATTTTATGTATTATATTAAAAAAATAAAGATTTTATATCAGCAGTAGTAAAGGACTTATTAAAAATGTCTTTTACCTTACTATATCAGCATGATTTGAATCATCATCTCTTTTTTTGGCTCTTTATTTGGCACAATCGCCGTTTAAAAGGATTAGAAATTGAGTTATGCAAGGGCTTGTAAGTTATAAGTTGCTTTTGTAGTATTTTTTTTTTTTTTTGGGTTTGTCAAACAATTTTGTAGCATTATAGTAAAGTTGGCAAATCTTTTTTGTAATGCATCTCCTTTTTTAGTATTTTGTATAGCAACTAGCGTTATTCTCAAAACTTTGTTAGTTCACTAACTTAGTAAGCAAATGAGGCATGCGGCCTTGCAAGATGATGGGTGGCTCTCTTATTTTTAACGTGAGGGTGCTTGCTTAATAAACTTATGCTGACCTATAAGATGAAGGTGTTATGGAGGCATTTAATGATAATGGATGGCCCTCTTATTTTTGTATATGTGAAGATGTTTATTTAAAAGAAATTGTACATATAATGCTAAATCCAATTGATATGTATTTTTTGTGTACCAGTATTCTTAGTTTCTTAATTTTGATTTTTTTAATATAAAACTAAACGGTAGGCAGAGTTTAAAATTACTATTTGGTTGTTAAGAAATTAGAAAGGATAATGAAAAACTAAAGAGTGCCTCTTTTTTGGTGGCTAGGTGGAAGAAAAAAGAATTATGACATGTTTGTGTATCTCAAAGCCTGTTTGGTTTTTTAACTGAAAACAATCTTCAAAAATTTTTAAAAAGGCAAAGACAACAATATATGCTTGTTAAGCAAATATATTTATTTGTACATATACATACTTAAAGCACACAAATAAAAGTTTAAGAAATGGTAATTGATCATTTCCTAATTTTGCACTAGAATTTAGAATGTTATTAAAAAAATTTCTCATAGCAAAGGTATAAAACATGTTTGCTTAATATTCTTTGTATCCCCTATTTTTTAAAACTAAGAATTCTACCAAAGTTTATAACAAATTGGCATCTTTTATATAAATAAATAAGGCAAAAACTGCTTTGTGTTTTCTTAATTTAATCTAAAATGTGTCAATTGATGACCGAAGAACTTGCAATAAGAAAAATAGAAAATAAGTTATACAATACTTTTAAGAATTAAAGAGTTTGACTAGAGAAGAAAAGATTGATAATTTAAGGTTTGGTTTGTTTGTACTCTTAAAATTAATTCAAAACTTTATTTTTGTAATTAAAAATTAACTTTCACTCACCACACCCTTAAAAGTACCAAGCATTAAACATAGAAAAATAAACTCCCATATCCACAAATTGTTGAATTAAACACTTCAAATTACATTAACTCTGTTGTCTAATGGAAAATTTATATCGTACTTCAACAACAAGTGTTAATAATAACATATCCTACATTTATGATTGAATAACAGAATATTTTTAATCAGGATATCTATCATCACTCTTTCTAATTTTTTCGTGTTATTCGAAGTTAGTAAAATTTTCGCTAACGGTGAGTTCAAATACATATTTCAAAAGTGATCTGTTTTGCATTTATTAGTTTTTTAAATTAGCTAATGTGAAATAATTTCTTGGCCACGACTGCATTAACTTTGTTTTTAGTTTACCCATCTTTTTTGTCTTGCTGTAAACATGCTCTTGGATATCAGGAATTGATGGCAATAATTGGGAGATTATAAAATGTTGATGTATTTGTGAAATAAATTAGTGGATCTATCTTCCCGAAGTTGGGGAATAATTTTAGGCTTTATTTTGTATTTTAAGGGACCATGACTCTCATGGACAGGGCATGAGTTATGCATTATAATTGCTCAAACAAAAAAAATGGCAACCTAAATTATTGATGTTGATCCATTGGTTGAACCACAAAAAGAAAAAAAAAATAGGGATACAAACTCATGGCTGCAATTTAGTTGGACTCTTAATTTCTTATATAATAAACTGTAATTGAAATACCGCAAAACTTATAAATAAAAAGTAAAAATTTTAATTACGAAGCTCTTTGTATAAATAAAAGAATTTGCTTTTTGTGAATTTCGAAATTCTTACAACATTATATGCGTACCATACAAAAGTTTACTTCGCACACTCCCTCATGTGAAATTTGATTTTTGTTAAATTTTTGGTATTTTACTAGTAAGTAATCAAAATAGAGTAAAATTAGAATAAAATGGAATTAGAATAGGGTGCAACATGAATGAAGAATGATAAACAGAATAGAGTATTTACTTGAGTTGACGGAAACAATTGGAATAAACTATATTACTGTTAATAATTTTATTTTGTCTTATAATCGGAATGGACTATGATACAATTAGTCTAATATTATCATTATTATTCTATTTGTTACAATAAATTTGATTATATTATTGAAAAATTTATTATTAAAAAATTATTGTTAGCAACAATTATCAAAATATAAAGAAAGACCATATGAAAATTTAAAAAATTGAGAGGGATAGAATAGTCACTTAAGATAATGATCCCATTCTCATCTCTTCTGTAAGAATAAAATATTTAAAAAATTGAGAGGGATAAAATAGTCACTTAAGATAATGATCCCATTCTCATCTCTTCTGTGAGAATAAAAACTTTAATAATCATTTATAATTTTGAATGAGACTCATCACTTTGACTGTGATTTTATCCTTAAGTTGGTAATCATATCATTTATTTGCATTCATTGATTTTCATTTCAATTGCTAGTTAGTTAACATATCATTCTCGATTAAGCTACTGTTTATTATAATAATAATATTTCCTTTACTTAAATGAAATTATCTTTGTTGGTAAACTATATTTGATTTATTGTTGTAATAATATTTTAGTTAAAATTTTGAGGTGGACTATATATTTTAAAAAATAAAATCGCACCATCAATTTGAATTTCCACAGCTAGAATAAAATTTTTATTGCCCGCCTTCATTTTTGGGCTTATGCTGCAAGAGTCAATTACCCACATTCAAGCTCATACCATGCCAAAAATAGAATAAACTGTTGGATTCAAACTAATTGAAACTCCAAAAAAATACTTAACACAAAATAATGAAACTATAAGTGGAACACCATTGCCATAAGAGAGAGTGTATAGAATTGTGAGAACAAATCAAACAATAAAAATCTATAAATTATTTTTAATATCTAAGTAACGACATTGGAATGTTATAAAGTAAGTTGGATTACGCAAAACAAAATTAATAGAACTATCAGGCAGAAAATGAAAACTATGAAAAGAGAAAATTTAATGAAATATTGGAATCAACCCACAAAAAAAAAAAAAAACGTACGTGCTATTGAAATGTTACCTAAATATTAGGAACTAGTGAAACTACTATGTGAAACATAATAGCCACACATTGAGAAAAATTAATGAGTTATATGAACGAATAAATGCAAAAACAGAATCCATAAATTATAATATCTAACTCAAAATATTAGAATTTACCTATTTAGTCGGAATACTGAATACAAAGGTAATGAAAATATTAGGTGAAATATGAGAACCATTAATAAAAAGATGTATTGAAATATAGGAACAAATCAACTAAAAAATAAAATCTATAAATTCTATTTAATATATTATCCACAATTAAAATATAACCTAGGATAGAAAATACAAAAGTAGTGAAATGAGTAGGTGGCACATGATAACAATGAAAGGAGAAAGTTGAACAAAATACAAGAGCATATAAAGTGAAAAATAAAAAATAAAAAACATCTGTGGCATTTAACCCATTGATTTGGAATATTATCATAGTTGGAACACTCAAGACAAAGGTAGTGAAACTATTAGGTGAAGAATTACAACAATAAATTGAGAAAATTTAATGAATTGTAGGAATAAATCAAACCAAAAAATGATCTATGAATCATACTTGGTACATAACCTATAATAATGGAATATTAACTAGTTTATCAAAATAGTCAGCACAAAATTATTGAAACTATTAGGTGGAATAAGCAAACCACGGATTAAAAAAGTTTAACGAAATATAGGAGCAAATCAAACAAGAAAAAATAGAACCTAAAAAACACATGATATCTAACCCATAATATTTAAATATTAAGTAGTTAGTTGGAAGACTCAACACTAATCTAGTGAAATTATTAGTCAAAATGTAAGAACTATAAATTGAATAAACTTAACAAATTGTACAAATAAAACCAAACAAGAAAAGAATCTATAAATCATATTTAATGTCTAACCCAGAGTATTGAAATTTGACCTATTTATTTGGAATACATAAAACAAAAATAGTAAAATTATTAGGTGGAACAACAAAACATGAAATGATAAAGCATAAGAATATATAAGAACAAATCAAAGCAAACAAAAGAACCTATACAACATCCGTAATGTCTACCTAAAGTACTAGAATAACTAATTAAGTAGAACACTTAACACAAACATAGTGAAACTTTTAAAACAACACATGGAGGGATTCTGATGGCCTTTAAATATAAATCCAAAGACCACTAGTGATAGCACATGGTGGAGCCCACCATGTGCAGTAAAAAAAAGGAAATTTGTGGCCCACCATGTGTAATCACTTGAACAAATAAGAAATTTGGGGCCATTGGACTAAATGCTATTGTAGTCTAGAAGTCTCAAATTGGAACAACAGTATAGACGTAGATATAGAAATAGATATATGTGACTCAGAATATTGAATTGTTACATAGTTAGCTTGAATATACTATGCAAAAATAGTAAACTATTAGACAGAACAAGATAATTATAAAACAAGAAATCTTAAAAAGTGTAACGTGGTAATTAACCCATTCTCTTATAATATTACTTAGTTAGTAAGAACACTCAATACAAGTCTAATAAAACTACCATGTGAAAAATAAATACCATATATTGATAAAGTGTAATAAATTGTAGGAAAAAATCAAATAAAAAAATATAACTCATTTTCTCTATATAATCCACAGAAATAAAATGTTACCTAGTTAGTTGGAATACTTAACATAGATTTGGTGAAACTATTAGTTGAATATTAGAACCATAAGATGAGAAAAGATAATGAAATATAGGAAGAAATCAAATAAAAAGAAAAGTACTTAATAGAACATTTGGCATTTAAATCATAGTGGTGGAATGTTACCTATTTAGCTGGAATACTTAACATTAATGTAGTGGAACTATTAATGAAAGTATAGAACCATAAAATGATAAAGTTCCATAAAATTTAGTAACTAATTTAACCAATTATAAATGCTTATAATGTAAAACTTGTAATCTAAGCCATTTCATTAGAATTTGATTTATAGGGATGGCAATGGAATGGGATAAAATAGGATATAATTGTCTTAGTCTTATCCCATATATGTAAGTGGAATTAAAAAAAAAAGTGTCTTATTCATGTTCCTTTGTCTTTTTGGAGAACTAAAATTTATTCTAGTTCCATCCAGTTAAATATCTCATCCCATCTTATTATTATAAATAGCTTCAAAAGTAAATAAATAAATATTGACATTTTTTCTTTTAAGGGTCATTATAATTTAATATAACAAAAATCTTGAATAAATATAAATTAAAATAATCAAATAATAATTTTATTTTGACTATATGTATGTTCAAATACAACTTTATGCTAAAATTTTTTAATTACCAGTTTGCTTCTATTGCACATTAATTTTAAAATTTACTAATTGTATTACTTTATTATTTAATTTTGCCGTTAGGTTTTAGCTTTGAGAGTTAATTAAGTTAAAATAATTAAAAAATTAGGATAGTTTTAAATTTATAATATTAATGGGATATACAAGCCTAGGTGAGATTTTATAATTGGTCATCCTCTGATCCCACGATTAAAGGCATAACTTATTTTATGTTCTTGTCTCATCCTACTTTAATTTAGGATGTAAAAATATGATCAATCTCATCCAAACCAGATAGGATCCTGCAAGATCCCATTCAATAGAAGAAATTATTATCTTGATTTTGTTAATTGGAATATGTAACACAAAATTAGTAGGAAAAAATTAGTTAAAGCATTAGAACAAAAAATGGAGAAAGGTTTACCAAATTTAGAATTTATTGACCACAAATAAAAATTATAGAATCTTAGAATCTAAACCAAACTGTTGAAATGTAAAGATAAAAATAGAAATTAAAAAGATAAAATTAGTGGAATAATTAATTGAAATATATCACGTCGTAATTGAGAAAGTATAACTAAATTAAGAAATATAGGAAATAAGCTTGGAATAATTACCTTGTATGTTGGTCTTTAACCAAATTATCTGAAATATAATTATTTCATAGGTTCTTTTACAATTTATTATTTTTTCAAAATTAATTTTTAAAAATATTTTACTGCTTTCCACTACTTTTTTAATAATTATTTCCAATTTGTCTCTATTTTTAATTTTTTTCATATACAAAATCAATTAAATAATGTGTAATTATCATGCAAACTCTTAGCTCAGTTAACTTTACCTCACGATACATAAACATAAAACATAGCTTAGTTGACTTTACCTCATGATACATTAACACAAAACATGTATAAATTATATTAACCTATTATAAACAGTGTACAATACATATTTTTTATCAAAAAAAAAATCATATCAACGTCTCAGACGTATTCAATTTTGATGTACTACGTATTCATATTATGTATTCAATTTTGATGTACTACTGTTCTTGTCAATTAGACTTTCAAGACCAATAATCGCATTTAAAATGTGCGCTTACTTCTCAGCTAACACGACACGGAAACAAGTCCAAAAATTTAAAATGAAAACGGTGCCGTATTACGTCACGCAGGCATGCTGCTGTGAGACTCAATGGTCAGCACTCCGCAGCCATCCAAACATTGTGGACGCGCACATGCACGCTGACGCACTTAATTTATAACAAAAATATTTTCCAAAGACTGAGGCATGAACTGTTACGAAATCTGCTTTTTCTTTAATTTTATTTTTAATTCCATGTTGTGCTATAATTATATTACATCAAACTTTTCAGGAAAGTTAAAATATTCTCTGCCTTTTGTAAATTCTAATTCGGACATGCTTCAATGTTGGCGTGCCACTTCAAAGTGACGACTTTTGTCATGCTTGATTTGCTTACCATAAGATTGACTCATTTCAATTCGAGTTTTTTTTTTTAAAATTAATTAATTGTGTAAAATTAAAAAAAATCTTTATATACATAAATATTCTTGTATCCAACTTGAGCATGGTACGATTAGCCGTAACAACTTGATCCCAGTAATTCACTTAAAAAAAAAAAAAACTTGATCCCAGTAATTAAAAAATGATAATAACGTTTAGTACGCGAATTGTCTTTTTACTAAATGATTTTCAAACTTTATTCGGACACTGTTACCAGGAACAAATCTAAAATTGTCAATTCAAGTGCCTAACCGTACCCGCCAAGTCGGCATCAAAAGACCAAAGTAACCAACTCGCTTTCCTCGCTTTCCTTTCTTCTTCATGCATCTCCCGTCTTCTCGTGACTCTAGTACCAGCCACAGTGGCCAATAACGAACAAATAATAAAAATAAAAATAAAATAATTCCAAAATTTTTTCCTTTTTTCTTTTCTAATTTTATATCACTCTCTGATCGACGGCTACAAATATGCTGTGTCTCTCTCTCAGTTCCTCAACTCTCACCACCAACCGCACACTCAATGGATTCCGCCATTTCTAGCACTGCTGCTTCTTTCGTGACTCCCAAGTTCCAGTGCTTCGATCCTACGCACGCTTACTCTGCGACCGCCAATCACAGACGTTCTTTCGTTACTTCGTCCCATAGTCTCACTCCGTGTGCTAGAAACTCCAACGGCAGCATGGCGACTTCGGAGAATTCTGAACGCAAAATCATCACCGGAGAAGCTGGATATGTTCTCGAGGATGTTCCACATTTTTCGGATTATATTTCCGATCTTCCGGTACGTTTCTGGTCTGTTTGGCTGCTGAGAAAAAATGAAAGAAAGAAAAACGAAGGAGCGAAAAGAAAGCGAAATTTGAAACTTTATTTTAGAAACCGTTTTTCTTAAAATCAGTTAATTCTGATTATGTTGAGTTACTTACTAAGTGTTTTAAAGTTATTATTTGAACAGCGAAATTTTGATTTATTGTATAATTATTTTTTTAGATTAATTTCTATTCGGCGAATGTTTTCATTTACCGCTGTTGGGTTACCATCAGTTTTTAATTATTTTGTTGAGAGCAAAAATCTTAATAATAATAATAATTATTATTATTATAGTAAAAAGTTTTTAGAATATTAATTAATTCTGTTAATTTTCTTAGTTTATTCTGTTAGTTTTCTTAAATTTAATATTTTCCCACTATCTACCATATTATTTTTTTCCCGAGATTCTTCAAAGGAAAAAAGAAAGAGAAAATTTGGGTTATTATATATATTTATTTATGTGTTTGTTAGTGCGCCTGTCTTTCTTTACGCATGGCTCTGTTTGGATGCAATTAATTACACGGAATCATAAAATACTGGTGAACAACTGTTGATAAATTAATTTATTTGTTTATCTTTACGTTTTGGTGCAGACGTATCCTAATCCGTTGCAGGGCAATCCTTCATATTCAGTTGTTAAGTAAGTTTTACTCTTCTTGCTTGTATTTGTTTGGTGATATTGAGTTTTGATGATATTCAAAAAGCTAATGATCTGATTAAAAAAACGGTTTGTTCGTTATTAACAGGCAACATTTTGTTAATGTCGATGATGCTGTTGCCCAAAAAGTAAGTTAATTTTTGCTTTTCACCGTTTTCAGTTATTTTAATTTTGCAAAATAGTTAACTGAAACTTCTTCTGAAAACCAGTGGTATAAGGCTTTCATGATATAGTTGCTTACGCATGTGAAGGGGACAAACATTTGTCGGAATTATTAGTTTGTTGACGCGATCGCATAGAGAGACTGATCACAGAGGCTCCCATTCTTTTTTGTGTTCCTTTTTGTAGATTGTTGTTCACCAGGATAGTCCAAGAGGGAGACATTTTAGACGAGCTGGCCCTCGACAGAAGGTTTGAACTCCCTTGCTGGATTCCGCAATTTTCTTGTTTCGGCATGTATGCTAATTACAAGTATAACGTGCTTTACTGTGTGGTTTTTCAGGTGTATTTTGAATCAGATGATGTGCATGCATGTATTGTAACATGTGGCGGTCTTTGCCCTGGTCTAAATACAGTGATTAGGGAAATAGTATGCGGCTTATATCACATGTATGGAGTCCATAAAGTTCTTGGAATAGAGGTAAGCACATTCTTGTTTCGTGCATGTTCCATCACATTTTATATGTTGGGTTCTGTAATTCCTGCTTATAAACAGTATATGTCGATATGGAGAATCAGTTGAAGAGGTCATTTTGTGTTTGCAGGGTGGATACAGAGGATTTTACGCTAGAAATACGGTTCCCTTAACACCAAAAATAGTGAATGGAATCCATAAGCGTGGTGGCACCATCCTTGGGACATCCCGTGGGGGTCATGATACCTCAAAGATTGTTGATAACATACAGGACCGTGGCATTAATCAGGTGTGTATTGACTGCCATTTGCAATTCACGCAATAGGATTAAAATAGTAGAGTTCTCAGAGTTGCCTCTGCCTCAGCAACTAACTCTTGTAAATGGGTTCAAGAATTCTAACATGTATGTATATCAGGTTTATATACTTGGAGGAGATGGAACTCAGAAAGGGGCTTCTGCGATTTTTGAGGTAATATATATATTTGATTCAGAAAAGGGCTCTGACTTTTGCAGAATGCATAATCTATGAAGTTATCTACTTAATGTTTTTAGTTTATTTATGTTATTAATTTATTCATATGATTTTTCTTCTTTTCAGGAAATTAGAAGGCGTGGCCTCAAAGTCGCAGTAGCTGGAATTCCTAAGACCATTGATAATGACATTCCGGTATTACTCTTGCGATGTTCAACTTCTGGACTTTTGAGTTTCACTTCATTTTATGGTTCAAAACTAACATTTTACTGTGTAAGGACTTCTTGTAATGAAAACCATTCTTTTCCTGGTTCAGATTATTGACAAGTCCTTTGGTTTTGACACTGCTGTTGAAGAGGCTCAACGAGCTATTAGTGCAGCTCATGTTGAAGCAGAAAGCTTTGAGAATGGTATCGGTGTTGTCAAGTTAATGGGCCGCCACAGTGGTAAGTTGCTGGCATTTGTTTTGTATTTTGAAGGTTTTTAGTCTTAGAGTGTCATGCAAGACAACTAATCTATAAGATCGGTTGGCAAGATTATCAGCTATCAGTGTTGTTGTGCCTGAACTCACTGTGCCAAATTCTTGTAATTAGAATCTAACACTAAACGCTATTTACCCAATACAGGATTCATTGCAATGTATGCTACCCTTGCCAGTCGAGATGTGGATTGCTGCTTGATTCCAGAATCACCATTTTATCTTGAAGGACCTGGTGGACTTTTTGAATATATTGAGAAAAGACTAAAAGAAAATGGACACATGGTCATTGTAATAGCTGAAGGCGCCGGGCAAGAGCTTCTTTCCGAAATTATGCACACCACGGGCCAGGAAGATGCTTCAGGAAACAAATTGCTTCACGATGTTGGGTTGTGGATATCTCAAAAGATAAAGGTACAGATACTTGAATAAATTAGTTCATTTTCAGCTGCGGTGTTTCTCATGTCTCGGTAACGCTGGGTGCTGCTTAAAGAAATTTATGGTAGATAGAGATCTCTTGCTCTGTCATTTAACTAGTTAAATTTTTGCTGGTGCAGGATCACTTCAGTAAAAAGCGCAAGATGACCATAAATCTCAAATATATAGGTGAGTTGACTGAATTCTGCCCTCATATTTTCCGTTCCATTGTTGAAGTTTGTATAGCCATTTTAACAAAAATGTAACCAACTAATAATTATCTTGCCTGGCAGATCCCACCTACATGATACGCGCTGTTCCAAGCAATGCATCTGATAATGTGTACTGCACACTTCTTGCTCACAGTGCCATTCACGGTGCAATGGCAGGATACACAGGCTTCACTGTTGGTCCTGTTAATGGGAGACATGCTTACATACCATTCTACGTAAGTTCTCCCCTTGCCAGAAGCAATCATCTTATTTTCATTTATACTTTATTGGTTACACATAAAAATTCAAAACAAAGCAAATATTCATGCTTCTACTGGCTTATGTGCTATTCTTAGTATCTTATACAACCAAATATCTAGTGTAAAGTGATCCTGAAGTTGTGCTTCTAGGTTCCTGCTATTATTCTTCATGATCCTACGATGACTGGAAAGTGGCCTTTGTGTCTTAAACTTTTCGTCTGGCAAATTGGTTTGACCAATTTTTCTAAAAGTACCAGCAGATGAATTTATCTTGATGAGTTATTTCAGTAGGAAATCTGTGCTTATTGAGTTAGAAGTAGAGCTCTTATTCGATTTTTCTATGTTTCTTAAATGGTTTGCAGCGAATTACCGAAAGACAGAACAGGGTTGTGATAACAGACAGGATGTGGGCAAGGCTTCTATCTTCAACAAACCAACCTAGCTTCTTGGACCCAAAAAAGGTCAAGCAAAGCAAAGAAGAGGGAAAACCAGATACCCAATTGTTTAACCGTGCACCAAAAATGTTAACCAACTGACGAGCCTGATCTCAGGAGCCCCAAAATTTGGAATTTTTTTCTTTTTCGGTTCACGTCGACAAGGTGATTTTATTTAAGCATGAGATGAAAAGTACGCAGAGTGCAGGGAAGCAATTGGGGGTAAGAGTCAGGAATGCGGGCTTTGCTTCCGCATAATTAGAAATCATAACGATGCATTCCCAGTTAATATTGCAGCTGAGCCAACCACCAGTAAGTGAAAACAGAGATATTTAGTGGCGGCCTAATGATTGAAAATGTTTTGAGAGTTAGAGAATGAGAGGGACATATGGACGCGACCTAGTCGATCATCTGTAATTAACAATGATTTCCCAGTAAACTGGGGTAATAAAAATTATTCATGAGACAAACGACTATTCGATTTCCATGTTTTGAGATTTGATTCGATCAACTTGAATGATTTTTCAGAAAAAAAATGTGGGAAAATTTAAAAAAAAATACATAAATCTTACTGTTTAAACACTTTAAATTTAAAATTTCTTAAATTCTACAATTTTGAAATGTTTTTGAATTTTTTCTATATTTTAAAATCTCAAATCAGGAAACTATATTAGATTATATTTTAAATTTATATAGATACTCCAATCTAAGCATTTTTTCCAGTAAACAAACTCTTAAGGAAAAAATGAAAACGCAAAAGGTTGACGAATCTCGGCATGATGTGTCCCTCTACGTTGTCCTTGATCATGCTTTTTACATTTTCAGATGAGAATACGAATTCAATTCCAAATTTGATTTGTATGCGGGGATTGAATGATTAAAATTTATTGGACGCGTCAGGCTTCGAACCATCAGTTACTTCAACAGCGTATTGATCAAGTATTTAACGGATAGTGATCGCCTTCAAGACCCGGTAGATCAAAGTTATTAATGATGTCAAATCATATTTTTATTAGTCGCATAAGTCGGTGACTTTGGCGGTCTTAGATATTTATATTAATGACATTAAATTAATCTTATATTAATTTTTTGGTATCCAAATCTTAAGATTTGTACCTGAGAATATAATTCTATTGGGTGTTTTTAGTTTTTATTCTCTTATTATTATTTGATTTTCTAATATTTTCTTCTCTAGAAATTACGTGAGAGTGAAAGCTTTTTATTCTTTAATGCATGGAAGTGAAAAGGTAGGTGGGAATTATTGACGTGTACCAAACTTTTTTCTGTGAAGTTTCATGGTTCACGCCTCTTCAATGAAATGCATCTACGTGGCGTCTTCGTTTTCGGCTCAATTTTGTATATTGCAAAAATAAAAAAAGGCAAAAAATGAAAGTACTTTTTTTTTTTTTAATTCTCCCGACTTTGAAGATGATCCTAAAAACATCATTTTAGAAGAGACATAAGCATACAAATGAAAAGGGGAATTAGTTGTGTTGAATCCGAACCCGAGACCTAAAACAGGTGTCAATATTCAATAGTTTGTTGCCCAGCAAAGATAGTTGGCAATGGAGATAAAATGTACAAAAGAAAAGGCGCATAATTAGGCCTTCCATTATTTCCAACCAAGCTTTATCTAAATATCTAAAATTAAGAAGAGCTCTTTGATTATCTTTAAAAACGATTATAAAAACACATGAATCATCTTAAAAGTCGATTTCTTCTTGGTCTTGACTTCGAATCAGAATCTTTATAAGACATAATCTTTACTCTTAACTATCAACTTAATATGACCTTTAAACAGAGAACCCAACAACAACAAGTGTCCGTCTTTGTCATTACTGCTGTTTGAAGACTTCCTAACGTTTTGAATTTTGTCAGCTTGTTTTGTGTTTTTAAAAGAGACCAAAACATACACCCGGTTAAAAAATCACATTTCCAACTTGAATATATAAATAAATTCCAAGGACACAGCTGTTACTGTTGCTGTTCTGTTTGATTCTCTATTTTAACACAAGGTGCTTCGGAATCAATTCTCGCTTAAAAGTGAGTGCTCTGTTTCTATGCCCCTCTCTTTATTAGAACTCATGTGGGTTTTGCTTATGTTGCACCTTTGGACTGATTTGATGTGGGTTATATGATTCTTGTGAACGTCGTTGTTTCTTTGGCTTGTTTATTGAAATGGGTATTGCTTAGTTTTTGTTTTTGATGTTTCTGTTTCTGGGCAAGTATGAATTACTTCCTTTATATGTAGTTAGAATAATATGTTTTGTTTTCTTTTGATTTTGTGTTTTCCTTGTAATCAGCATAAGTTGATTTATATATTTATTTTAAATGTGCCTTCTGATTTGTTTTGTGATGGATCATATGAAATTTTGGGCTTATGCTATAGCTATATTGATCATGTTAGTTTTGGTCTCTGGATGTGTAATTAATTTAATGTCTGCTTAATCATGTGTTGTTTAATTTGGTAATATTCATATAATTGTTTATTTTGTTGATGTTGGCTGTGTAGATGGATGATGAAGAAGAACTATGATCCCTCTCTGTATGTTGATCGATGATTAAGCTGTAATTAGTGTCTCAGAATGATGAAGATGGGAGAGAGGAAAGACATGAAACCTTTTCTTGTGAAATTTGGGGTGGCTTTTGTTTTCTCTTTAGCAGGGATTTTTGTTGTTCGCCTTAGAAAAAAAGGAACTAAACCTTCCTTGCCTCCTCCATCATCGGTTTTTTCAGGTTTGGGTTACCTCTTTGTTATTATATTTTCTTATTTATGAATTTGGCTTTTTTTTTGTACTTGTATGATAATGTTTTCTCTATTTTTTTTTTAATATCATGGAAATGAATTTGAATTAGGAGCAGGGGCCCAACGTGAAGACGAAGTCCCCAACTTAAAGTCAGTGCCTAGTTCCTGCAGTGTTGTTTCAGTTGCAAACCAAAGATACGTAAGTTTAGTCTGATTTCAATTTTTGTTTCTAACGCATTGAAGTTTCATTCCAATTGAAATTGGTGTCCGTGACACACTTCAATGAGTTGAATGCTAGGCTGGAGGCTCAAATGAATTTTGCAAATTGATTTATGAATTGATTGAATGACATACCAAAGAGCTTCAAAGAATAAAAATATATAATTGGTTTGGAATCAAGAATGAAGTTGATCACTACTTGCTACTGTCTGCATTTTCGTGAGCTTACTCTGGGAATTACTACAGCAAACCTATCATTCGTTGCTTTCTTTATTGCAGGAAGAGTCTTATATGGGGGAGGTTGGTGTTGACAATTCCACGGTTGGTCTTTCACCAAGTAGTATACACCTTGGAGATAATAACAGTTACCTCTTGCCAGAGTTTAATGAACTAGTGAAAGAAATGGACTTTGATGGCACCAATATTGGGTTTCATCCAAGGAAAGACATTGTGACTTCTGAGTCAGATGTCGAAAATCCCCGACCAGACAGAGGTTCAGAGAAGGATGATTGTGAGCAAGAAGTGAAGAACCTGAAAAGCATGGTTCAAATGCTTCAGGACCGGGAGAAGAATCTTGAGGTTGAGCTGCTTCAATATTATGGCCTTAAAGAGCAAGAAACCATCGTGATGGAGCTCCAAAACCGATTAAAGCTAAACAACATTGAGGGTAAACTTCTTAATCTCAAGATTGAATCCTTACAGGTAGATAATTGCAGACTAGAAGCACAAGTGGCTGATTATGCAAAAACTATAAGTGAGCTTGAAGCTGCAAAAACAAAAATTAAGCTGCTGAAGAAGAAATTGAGGACTGAAGCTGAGCAGAACCGGGAACAGATCTTAGCTGTTCAGAAGAGGGTCACTAAGTTGCAAGAACAAACACACAAAGCTGCTGCAATAGATCCAGATACGCAATCAAGATTGCAAAGGCTAAAGGTTTTAGAGGCTGAAGCGGAAGATTTGAGGAAGTCAAACATGAAATTGCAGCTAGAAAATTCAGAATTGGCTCGAAGGTTGGAGTCCACCCAAATGCTTCAGATTCCTGTGTTAGAAGATGAAGAGGTAATCTATCCATTTGTGGTAATTTCTTAATTTTCTTCTCTACAACCCCTTTTTGCTTGACTTTTTTTCCTCTTATCCATACATTCTCTTGCAGACAGAAGCACTGAAGGAAATGAACCAGCGTTTGAGGGAAGAAAACGCAAGTCTCTCTAAGGAAGTTGAGAAACTACATGTAGATAAATGTGCTGGTGTTGAGGAGTTGGTTTATCTGAAGTGGATAAATGCTTGCTTACGGTATGAGCTGCGGAATTATCAGCCCCCAGCTGGTAAGACAGTTGCAAGAGACCTTAGCAAAACTTTGAGTCCCACGTCTGAAAAGAAAGCCAAGCGGTTAATACTTGAGTATGCACATACTGAAGGGCTTGGAAACATTATGAATATCGACTCTGACCAATTGTCGACGTCAGAAGGATCATGTATCACAGATTCCGAAAATCAGCATGATGGCTCTTCTGCTGATAAATCATTTGCTACCAAGATCAGTTCTTCAAACAAAACCAAATTCTTCCACAAGTTAAGGAAACTTGTACGAGGGAAAGATGTTAGTCCTCTTAAACGCAGTTCATCTGTGGATAAAATAAGATCCTTTGAAGATGGCGATTCACCACGGTACAGTTCAGGTACTTCGATGGTAATGAATGCAGTTTCGCCTCGGAGTTCGTATAGACATTCTCTAGATGTCCAAAGATTGAGAAGTGTACATGAGGATGATATTAAGAATGTGAAATGTGGTCGGAGTAATAGTGATTTGGTATCTTCTAATGCATACAAGAGGTTTACTTCGAGCAGAGAAAGTTCCATTGATTTTGGGAAACCTGATCAGGATGCTAATCTGTTGAAATTTGCTGAAGTTTTGAAGAGTACCCACAGTGCAAAAAAGGGGAAATTACAAAAGAACTCATCTTCATTTTCATTCGGCTGACAATGGTACTGCCTAGCTTCATACCCTGTTTATAAATACCTAGTTAGTATTGTTAGTGCATTGTAAAAAGTTTCAAGCTTTTGTTCGAAACGTGAATACAAATGTGGATCCGCAAGGCAGTCGTTAGTCAAATGAATACACTTTTTAACTTTCATAAGTATTTGAACCCATTGCCTTCACTGTCTTTACTAAGCTTGTGAAGTGATAGGGAGGCATGCAAGCTTGTTATTTTTGTTCGTGGATGGAAGCATTTTTAGGTTGAGGGTGAAAAGACAAAGCATTTATTGAGGATTCCATGTAAATGACAGGTCATTTGAAGCCATTCTAAGGAGCCTACTTGTCATCCTTTAGTTTTAGAATAGGAAGGCAAGTGATTTGTTTATTATATTTATGTCTCCCAAGGGCATAAGTTATCAATTGGCAACGAGCTCATGGGCTTATATAAGTATACTAGGTTGGTTTTAAAATCCCCTAGAAATTTCACTTGAAAATTTTAGAACTCGTCGTCAAGATTCCTATGATTTATCAACAACATTGATTAAATTTTTTAAAATTTATCGGAAGCATCAGTCCGAAGATTCATGAGAAATCATGTATGAAGTATACGTAAATGAAAATGTTTGAACATTGTATATTCATGGCAAATCATAAATACCAAGTTTTTATGTAAACAATTCTTTAAAAATCTTTGCCTATTCTCTCTCTCTCTCTCTCTCTCTCTCTCTCTCTCTCTCTCTCTTTCTTTTTCTAAAGCTATTAAGCTATTTTTCATTTTATTTTTTCATCTATTTTCTTCTTTCTAGACTTCTGCTTCTGGAAAGATGTACAAGTATTTGTGTAAATTTAGTGACTTACCTTAAGATTTTGGACACACCTATGTGTAAAAATGTAATGACAAACTTAAAAATTATTTGAGATGTGGCAATAATAAATATGAAAAATATAAAGAAACATTTAGCATGACATGTTAAAATAAAATTTCTTTTCTTACTTTATATTCGTGGTTCGTGAAATTAATGTAACATGTCACATTAAATTTAATAGAACAATTAAAGTTAAAATTTCTTTTCTTAACTCATATTTACGGCATCTCAAGATATAATGTCATTTTGTACATCATTGCATTGATATTTGTTTTCTGAGTGACAAATATTAAAATAAAAATTCGATTTATTTTGTTTTTATTTGTATGAATTTTGTTAATCCAAATTTGTTTTGGCGCCATCGGGAATGTTTAAAAGCAGTTGGAGGAGAAAATTAACAAATAGGGTAAAAAAAAGTCCATTTGAAATTTGTCTTCTACTCCTTTTCGTTCATTTTTCAGAATTATTCATTATTTTCAGTCAACTTAAAAATAAAAACTAACTTATTCAAAAATCAAATGACTGTGGTGGGACGACACCGCCTTCAAGATGAGCAACAGTGGAAGGAAGTGAAAAAAAAAAAAAAACCTAGTTTAGTTCTATATTACTAGTAAGTAACTTGAAAATAATATATTTTCATGTCTTTATCCTCACTAGATTATGATGATATTTGCTAATAATATGAGGTTTCTTTGACTTTCTTCTAAATTATTTGCGTAGATAGACATGTTCTCTCGGTACATTTATGTTAACACCAAAATCTAATCAAGTAAGTGTATAGAATATCAACCAAATCTCAATAAGGAAAAAAAATGAATAATTGTGAGGATGTGTTCTGATTCTTTTCGAGAACTCAGATGAAATTATTTGAGAAGTTTGGTGGCTAAGTGTAGTATAACTTTAGTTGAAAGGGTGCTGCAGATATATTCATGATGATGTGGCAAAGAATTCATTAAGTTTGTTAAGTTGTTTCCAGATTCATCAGTATAAAAGAGATGTTTGTTAGGCTTCGATATTCTCATTCATTTTTCTTTGATTCTTTGTGAAACAAGCTACAATTTGTTTTGTTTAACAGTTTGTAATTTCTTCTTGATCTTTGATTGTATTTGATTTATTGTGATTAATAAAGAAAAGCATATTTTTCTTCCGAAAACTGATAGCTCGATTTTATTATTTATGTTCTAGGTTTGTGTTTATCATTGATCTGGTTTCTATTGCTGTAAGTTTCTTCAAGATTGGCCGAAATTGGATCAAGAATCCTTTGAAACTTCAACAATAATGGAGAAAGATAAAGATGAATAATGAAGAGGAAGAATTCAAATTAAATCAGATGGGATAATGTAGATAGTGAAGTGGATAAAAATTCACAAAGCTCTTTATCTCTTGGACTCCTAGGAAATTTTATAGGAATTAAAATTGAGTAATAATATAGTTATAAATTCTTGTATAATTTTTTTTTTGTATAAACTAATGTGACATGATTTAATTAGTTGAATTAAATATCTTTTAGCCCACATGATTTGTTTTAATTATTTTATATTTTTATTCAATTAATGATTTATTGCCATATTGATTTGTACAAAATAAGTTTAAACAAGAATTTATGGTTATATCATTACTCATTAAAATTCTCTCTCTTTTGGGTCATGACATAATAAGTTTAAGGATAGGATTTAATCCCTTATTTTTTAGATAGGATAAGAGAAGTGGTTTTGGTTGAGTCTCCTCTTGGGTTGACTTAGTTTAGCTATCTCCTTGCCAAAATCCTACTCACTAGTTATCTTTTAGTGATGATTTATTGTGAGCGAGCATAATCAGACTTTGAAGAAGGCCTAATTGTATTCACCTTATTTAATCATCTAAACACCAATTTCCTAATTTCTAGTGTTATGAAGTGTAAGGAAACAAGACTAAAAACTAGAAACTGGTACCAACTACCAAGCCTACTCAACATTCCTCAACTTTTTGTGCGTCATCCCTTACTTTCTTTTATTTGGTACTTTGCTAGCATGCGCATTGAGTTTCACTCCCATCTATAGCCCTGTTGCTTATACTTTTCTTGGCCACTGACTTTTCATGATCCTTGTTGTCTTTGCTATTATGTAAACTCTTAGGGCATTAATCACCATATGAGTGATAATTTGCTCTAGAGTCTTTAAATTGCTTTTATGAATTAAGAACCCCACACTTAGAGATATGTTGTCCCCTTTTAACTTAGTTAATTCTCATTTGATCACCTTTATTATAGGTATAAACCTTAGCCCTTTTTGTTTTGTTTGCCTTCTTCTAATTTGCTTTGATTTAATTATTCCTATTATATATACAAATGAATACTAACAACAAAATTTTGAGACTATTGAAAAGGAAGCCAACTCATTCTTAAACCTGAGGCTTAGATAAGCTTCCCCTTAATCTAAAGGCTTTGATACTTCTTCTATGATTCCTCCTAAGTTTCTCCTCGTTTTGCTCCCAAAGTCTCTAGCCCTTTTTTTCTTCTACTCTAGCTAGTTCCTCACAGTCACATCCATTTAAGCGAGTAAAACAATTGTTTTCTTTATATAGGATACTGCTATGATGGTTAAGAAGAATGATATTGATGACATAGAAGGTCACACTCTTGCTACATTAATGAATGCTTTCTGGTTCATCTTCCTACCAGCTTAACTACTTAGCAACCAATTACAAAGGATAGATTGCAAGGTATAACATCAAGATAGAGATTGAAATACAGACTTAGAAGTTTTGAAATTAAGCTTAAGTTTGAAATTGCCAAGTTTGAAATAGAACTAAAAGACTTAGAAACTCATATTGATAGCTAAAAGTCTCAATTTGAGCAAAGTGTGGAATCCCATGAATCGTAATATCAAAAAACAGTTGCTAGTTTAAAAGACCATATTGAAGCTCTAGAGAAAGAGGTTGATAACTGTTAGAATATTGGTCTTAAGTATTACTATAACTATATTATGATCATTTTGGAGAAAAGCTATCCTAAATTGATGATGGGCGATTTAGTTGGAACTATTGCCACTTATATTATAGTTTAAGAGGACAAAGGAGATCAAATCTATATTGAACCCATTATTACTAGTGTTGATTACACTAAAGATGCCTTTTTTTAGTTATGGATAAGGCGAATATTTCATCAGGAACCTAAGAACCTTATGTTTTATGTTTTCTATGCCCCATATTATGAATGGCTTTTATAAATCCAACATTTGTATTTCGTTTCTCGTTCTTGGCTTTTTGGATTCTTTGCTCTCTTTAGAGTAAGTTTAAGATTTCGAATCTTATACTTAGCTTAGACATAATTCATAGTTTCTATTCTTCTACTCATCTGAGGTCAAGTTAGTAGGTTCAAGCTCTTATTTTACTTTAATCATATTTTGAGATTTAAGGTCTTTACTTGCCTTAAAGATTATTTACCTATTCGTGACAGAGCTTGTTAAGTTCTTGCTTACCTATAATGGAGTTTATCAAGTTTTCACCTATCTATGATAAAGTTTATTAAGTTTTCACTAGTCCGCAACAAAGTTTATTAAGTTCTCACTTATCCATGACAAAGTTTATTAAGTTTTCATTTCTCATCCAAAAAGTTTATTGAGTTTTTACTTATATATGGTAGAGTTTATTCGGTTCTTACCTATTTCTGACAGAGTTTATTGAGTTCTTGTCTAACTATTGTAAAGTTTATTGAGTTTTTGCCTACTTATTATATAGTTTATTTAGTGTGTACACACACACACACATGCTTACACATATAGAGTTTCTTAAGTTATCGCCTTACCATAGTAGAGTTATTAAGTTCCTACCTACCTGTGGTATAGTCTATTAAGTTCTTACTTACTCATGGCAGAATTTATTAAGTTTTTGCCCACCTAAAGCAAAGTTTATTGAGATTTCATTTACCTGTGATAGAGTGAATTCAATTTTTGCCTACTTGTGGTAAAGTTTATTGAGATCTTACCTACTTGGTAGAGTTTATTTAAGTTTGTGCTTATTTATAATAAAGTTTATAGAATTCCTACCTACTCATGGTAGAGTTTATTAAGTTTTTGTCTATTCATGATATAGTTTATTGAGTTTTTGCCTACTCATGATAGAGTTTATTGAGTTTCTATCAATCTATGATAGAGTTTATTGAGTTCTTATCTACTGATGGTAAAGTTTATTGAGTTTTTTTCTATCTATGACAGAGTTTATTAAGTTCTCACCTATTTATGGTAGAGCTTATTGAGTCCTTATCTACTTATGGTGGAGTTTATTGAGTTCTTGCTTATCCGTGACAGAGTTTATTAAGTTCTCACTTATTCATGGTAGAGTTTATTAAGTTCCTTTCTACTTATGGTAGAGTCTATTGAGTTCTTGCCTACTCATAATCCATCAATCTCTTTTCATAGATTAGAAGTAATTAAGAACCTTCTATGAAAAAATAAAAAGGTCAAGAACAAACATCAAAAGCTAAAACTTAGGGTCAAAATGATGGACAATGGAAGAAAGTTTTGAATTATGTCAACATAATAGTTGACAAAATGATCAAGTGCAATTGTTTGTCTCTAAAATAAAGACCTTCCAGTGGATAGCATGCATGTACAATTAAGGTGAGTATTTTACTTTTGTTTTTTATTTTGAGTTAGTATTTCTAATTTATTAAAGCTTTTTGAATTATAGTGGAAAAATCAGTTGACAAATTTCTGATTGCACTCCATTAACAAATGTTGTTAGTAGGCTTTGACTTTAGTTAGTTGTAAATTAGCTTCTAGAAATTATTTAGGGCAGTTAACTTGTAAGGCAGTCTTGAAACTTGTTTTTTTTAAAATTAATAAATAGTGTCCATATAGATGCTTGCTGAATTAGTTCTTTATTCGTTATGGATTTAAGTTTTTAATTCTCAAATTGATTTTGATCTTTGTAAGCTTTTAATATTGAAATGATTTCACTCTTTATGTCACAATTTCCAAGTTAAATGTAGAGGATGTGATATGATAGTACTTTCTTGTAGAGATACTTGACGAACTGCATTTAAAGTTTGTTAAAGTGTAAATTAATCTATTCCGTACAAATAATTATAAAAATTTATTGATTATTATTATTATTTATGTGTGCAACCTAGGATTGTCATTCTACGGGCTATATAAAGGTTGTAGATGATCGTGTTTAATGGCTTTTGAATCTAGCAGACTATTTGAAGAAGGATCTCTGTTCCACTGTTATAGTTAGATTTTCATAATATAGAACCTATGTTTTTCACATTTTTTAGATTACAGTGGGAAGTGCACTTGGTGAGCAACAACAAAGATAACCAAGCATTAACAGTTCTTAATTTTCATATGAATGGAATACATGGACATTGACCTTAATGAAAATGCAAATATAGCATCAACATGGCACATAGTTTGGTGGTGTTTTGATGGGAAATTGATCTTTATTATCTCTAAACTAAAGGTTATCATAAGGAGGTTTTATGATTTTGAGTCCTAGGAATATTCATGGGGTCAATATGAATAGAACTTTTTTCTACCTTCTTTAATGCTCTCTCTGACAAATAGGTATATAAGTCTATGAAACTTCAATTTCTTTACTCTAACTGAAAGTGGGTTAGTGGAAAAACCCTTCAAATAAGGAGCTATTAACAATAACTCTAGGGAGGTCATCCATCCCTTGCTCAATAACCTTCAGATTTGTGACTTTCAACTTCTTTCTTTTCAAAGCCTTCTTTAAATCTTTGTGGGACATGATGTGACTCTATGCATGTGTGATGTATTATAGTATATGTTTGCTAATGTATTATGGCACATGTCTATTAATAAATTTGCACTTTTCACTCACACTTTTTCTAACCTAAGTATGCTGCAAAAATAATTGGAATGTTGCTAAAGATGAATAACTCTTAAGATAATCAAGCTGTTAAACTCACCAAGTTCATTACCTATACGAGTTGATGACAATGCAGTTCAAGTTTTGAGGGAGGAAAATGCTAGGACCAGTGTAGATAGGGGTGCTGAATCACCTAAATCTATAGCTTAATATCATAGGATGAGTATTTTGCGTAACAAACCCGTGCAACACTTATAAAACTCTTGCTGAAAGTCGCTAAATAAGCTTTTATGCTTCTCGACTAGCCAAGTCAGAAAGTTTCAAAAGAGTTAAAGAGAAGAGAGCAATTGAGCTAAAATCAAAAGCTTATATTATTTGCAAGAATGCTTATAAGAGAGCTTACAAGAGTACTTGAGAGACTTACATAAGGTTTGATGTTTAAATACTTAAGGTCATGTACTATTTATAGAGAAGCTTGTTAAGCTCTAGAGTTCTAAAAAATTTTATCAATTTACCTATATTTTAATATTTACAAATGCTAGACATGTGTAGAGAATTCAAAAATATGTATAAATTTAAATGTGCTATAATGTGCTGAAAATTTCTAAAATCGGGTCAAACTAACACTTTTGACCTATGTTTAAGCTTATGGCCTAGAATATGTAAGTATTGGGTTGGAAACTTAGGTGGTCCACGACATTGAGCTAGCTTAAGCTACTAACCTTTGACATTACACATTTTTTATATGCTCATCACTCCAATTTCTGTCAAAAGTAATAACAATTATGCACAGCTGATCTGCAAAATATTAATATATTTTTTTTAAGACAATCATCGGCTAACAATCTATTTTTTAATTTTTTTTAAATACATGTATCTTTTTTTTATTTATAGAATTCCACTTAAATTTTACATTTGCCTTGCACAAGTTTGCTTCCGTCTAAACACTGTCAAGACAATTAACAATACATTGATCAAATGTCTTTTTCATCCTCAAATGTAAAATTACTATTTTCCCTAAATAAATTCCCCCAAAAAAAAAAATTCATACTGTAGCCATTGGCCATCTCCAAAAGATGTTCATTAGCTACAAATAACATTTATCGGGAAGAACTTCCATTGATATGGTTGATTTTCAAGCTCAAATTCAGATTCATTGAAGGCAAATTGAGCAATAAGGCGAGGCCTTTTACAAAGAGGATAGCAAGTATCGACATGAGAGCCAATAGAGAACAAATCATCTCCTGCAAACCCATCACCAAAGCATTTAGAATGAACTAAAACTGCAGTAAAATGATTGATTTAAGTACCTACTAATTCCTAAGATAAATTTCCCCCCGATCTAATCTTCCACTAAAATACTCACAAAAGCATATTTCAACGAAATTAATTAGCTAGCAAATCATTTCATCAAGGTAAAGTTATTTGTCAGTTGAAACTATCTAAACGTCTTAAACAGAAAAGAAATCAAATCTTGACAAACCAAGAGGCTAAAATAAAAGACAAAAGAAATGAGACGAACATGCCGCTGTTGTTGGCAGATTCTAGTGATTCTAGCAGTGAAATAGCGGTGGTCTTGATTAGCTTTTGTCGGCTGACTTCTTCTGACCTTGATGGAGGTCTCGATCAATGGAGGAAGCAGTTGATGAAGACTGAAGAAATCGCGTGGTCGAACACAATGGGGATGTCGTCAGCATACGGTGGGGGCATCCTCAATGTAATGGTGCTGGCTAGACGTCGATGTCGATGGCTTCGGTTGGCTGGATTTGTGCTCTACAGTGGGTTAGTTATTGTGGATTTGGTGACCGCAGTGTTTAGACGGCGGCAGCTTGGGTTCTTAATTCTTGAGTATATTTTATGAGTTAACTGCGGTCAAAAGAACCCTCAGCCGGAGGGAAAGAAAAAACCTAAAAAAAAAAAAAAAAGAAAGAGGGAAAGAAAAAACCTAAAGATAAAAAAAAAGATAAGGCAAAGAGTAAAGAATGAAGATGATTTTTGCTATTTAAGTAAAATGATAATTTTATTCTTACAATGTCAGAAACAGACTCAGACAATATAAATTTTTAGTGAAATTTCATTAATTTGAAAAAAGAAATCTTTTAACGTATAATTATTGTATGTTACGTCACACGCAATATGTGGTGTGGATTTCATATACTGTTCATGCTACAAATTTTACACACTGTTTATATGTATGATATAACGTATAATTGATTGTACTTTAAGTTTTTTCTAAAAAAATACTTTTAAAAAAATTAAAAAAAAGTAATTAATAAATAACTACTTTTTTTTTTCTCCCCTCACTAGCATATTGATTGAACTGTCAAATCTTTTACTTGGAGAGCAGCTTCTTTTCATTATCATGTCTGAAAAATAAAAATAAATCTTTGCTGATTGATGTGTACTTGTTTAATATCATCGTAACCATCATAGAACAAGTAGCTCTCTCTGATTTGCCTAGCTGTGCAGATATAACGAGGAAAGATGACTTTATTTTCACTTAGATTTTTGCATACACCAGCAAAATGTCGCATGTACAAAGTTTTAGTTTCATTCGAAGGGTTCCTATTTGTCTGTTCTTTCCCCTGTTTAATGTTATTAAGATGTTGCATAAAATACTATGTAGAAGCCACAATTAAGCCGTTTCGAATATATTTTATGATTGCAACCGTTTGTTCAGCTAAGGATTATAATAGAGATTGGCAAAATAGTAGCAGCACACTAAAGCTTATTAAAAGTGACAAAGGAAATCTTCGAATGAAATACGAACAAGCAGATGATCTGAGGCGCAAATACCTAGAGGATGAAGAAACGTGAACAGAAATGTTGATCATATTTATGGACTAGATATCCTCTTCAGATAAGAGCAAACCCTTGAACAATCAATTCATCGGCAATAACCTTATTAGCAGCCTGAGAAGGATGAACACTGTCCCAGAACACATATTGAGAGGCATTGCGGCATGTCCTAGCTGACTTTTGATTGCACAGAAATACATTTCTACTTGTAGTTCCTGTTCCACAGCAACTTCTTGTTGCTTCCACGAAGCCTAGCAAAACAAAGAAGGAATTCAATTAACATTAATTATAAGCAATTCTGTAGCATGTTTTCAGTTGACCAGCTAAATGGGTTCCTCAGTCTGTGCAATACCAGATTTTGAAGGGTACCGGACAAGTTCATAGAGTGGCTTGAAAATGTCGAAAATCACAATTTTCAGACCAGGAAGTTGCTTTTGCAGATTTGATGCTGAAGAGTTGACCTTCTTGTTAAATTGTTGAGCAGCAATGTTGATTCTAGTGACACAGCCCCTTCCGTGATTACCGAATAAAATTCTTGCTGCGGGAAAACAACCCAATGGTGGCAACGAAGTGACTCCAAATTTCCTTGCCCCCAATCCATACATATTCTTCATAGCAAGGCAGCAATATCACTTTCACTTTTTCTAAGAAACTATAGCATTTTAGTTGATAAACAAACAAGAGAAACGACAGTGAAGATGGCAAGTTACCTTGATAAAACTTGAGAAAGATCTGACAAGCATTGAGCTATACTGTTCGGGAGTATACACTTTGTTAAGCGATGGTTTGGCATAGTAATTCTGAAAAAAGTCACCATTCCCAGTCCCCACTATGTATAATGCATCCTTGATTACGGAAGCTGATTGTTTGCGACCCGCTAACTTTGCTAGCTTACTCTGGTACTCTCTATAGTACTGCAACTGCTGAGTCAATGAAATTGCATGCTGCAACACAAAGAATGGTTGTTTAGAGAAATGAAACTTCGTACTTAATAAGATCAATACATTTTTCTTACGTTTATGATGGATGTATTGTCATCATAACCAGATCCAGCTGAAGCAAAGTTGGCTCCAATAAGGAGGTTTTTCCCTGTAGCCTGTGGGCTAAGATATGCAGGCGCATAAGTCTTAAAGCCTAGGGTATCGGCTGCAAAAAGAAATTCAAACAAATAAATGAGAAAAAAAAGGTTTGGAAATGAAAAAGGAGACGTAGAGGATGAGAAGAAGAAAGGGCCCAGAAAAGTAACGAAACGAAAAAAGTACAAAGGGACAATCAATAAGTGTCGTACTTGAGTTTCTTGGAGCTACTGATAAATTTTTGTACACTCTTAGCTCAAGATGAGGTACGGATCAAGGAGTACAATAAATTAGGAATTGATACGAATGTTAATTATTTTGATGATTATAGGGCATCACTGAACTCAAATAATAACTGTGTTCTTGATTGATTGATTGTTGCTATTCGAGGTAAGTAAATTTATATATTATATTTATAATATTTTATAAGATTGAATAAAATCATGTATTGTTTGAAGAAAATTTTTTCTTAAAATTGTTTATTTTAACAAAACTTTTGAAAATTTATCATGATATTGTATCAATTTATATATGACATACGATCTAACGGCTAAAAATATTTTATTTTCCAAGTAATTTAAATGTTCAATGTTTAAATGTTTAACAATTAAAGGTTCAAATATTTCAATAAATACTAAATGGCTATGGTTAATGATTTTTTGTAATAGTTATTATATAAACGATTCTATTTACTTAACAGCTCACAACTTGTTTCTAACATTTTATAAATTGAGTTTATACATGAGATAAATTTACTAGAGAATTTATTATTCTACTGTGCTCTCTTTGGAAGAATGAGTTTCCATGTTGATTGTAAGTATAATCATCTGTAGAGTTGGTGTTTTTCTCTTACCAGTGAAGTCAGTGACTATTTTCCCATCGCAAAATCTTCCAGTAGGTTGATGATTGATAAAATCTCTTCCATAAGGAGGGTAATTGGCCTTGAAATAGGTGAGGCGATGATTGTTGTTGCCAACATCTACTGAAGAATCACCAAAACTTATGATTGCAGGAACGAGTGGCGCTGCATCTTGTGCAAACCCTTTGCTTGCAAATGCAAGTGCCAGCACCAAAAACACAACTGTTTTCCTGCCACATGCATCCATCATCTTTGGAGCTGGTTTTGTTTTTTGAGTCTTTGAGCTGTGAATTGAACCTCATAATAGAAAGGTCGTTGTGTCAATGACCCAATTATCCCAATCTTCAAATGTGCATTAAAGGAGGAGGATAGAGGTTGAGTGTAGTTAAAGTCACTGCAATATTTCAGCCCCTGCCAGCTTGAGCTTTGTTTTATCCAGCCGAGTTTAGCCAGCGTGGATCAAGCGGGTCCAAAAGCCTGAATCTTATATTTGTTTTTAAAAAAATTAGAGTTTGCCTACGTTACAGATTACTATAATATAACGATTTCTAAAAAATTATTATACTTACAAATTTTTAATTTATAAATTTTTTTGACCAAGGTTTAGAATTTGGATAAGTATTTTAAACTTTAGATATAAGTTATAAAGGATTAATATGCATTAAAATATGTATTTTAATTAAAATAAAGTATTTTTAAAATTTTTTTATATATTTATTGGGCCTCTAAGCCAAATTTAGATATTTTAGGTTTAGTTCAAACCCAATCCAAGTATTAAAAAAAAAATATGTGTACATCAAGTATACCTGTGCTAAAAAGTAATCTAAAAATATGTTCAAACTAAACTTACCCAATCGCAGACCAAGTTGGGTATTTCTATCATTCCTATAACTTAGTATCACATAGTTATTTTTTTTTATGTGGCAAGCGTATGATGGCATTAAGTTTTTTACTTAACCAATCACTCGATAATTCGCAACGGAGACTATGTGTGTTGAACAGACCCCAAGATTTTCAATGATCTAACACACGAAAAGAACACAAAACACACAACGTTTATGGAAGCACCAACTTCCAACCTTTTCTTGTTACCAAGAACAAGGAGTTATAAATAGCTTCAAGCTTGATGAGTTTGAAAAAGACCATTCATTGGATTACAAAACTTGGACCGCTCAAGCTCACCATCTTACTGCTATTTATAGTATTTGTAAGTGACACCCCACTTACTAAGATAGTATAATGTATTCTCTTACTATATTTTGTTTGCCACCAATACATTAAACAAATGAGCCGATTATCCTAGTGCTTTTCCCATACACTATTGATTAGAAAACTTTGAACAGTGGTGGATCATCCCCACTTAGACAAGTTTCTTATTTTAGATAATGCTCTTGTAGTGCCAAGCCGCTGCCACCATGGATTGCACCAACAACCCCCTGGCTTTTTTTCTTGTATGTGGCTCTTGCTAATATGCTTGCGTGCTCTGTTCCATGCTTGCCCACTGTCCAACCAAGTATATGTGCATGTTGTCTTGTGCGCTCTTGCGTACACGCTTCCTCGCTGTAACACTTAAAAAAAAAAAGATCCATTATAGAATTTGGGCGTTTATTAGATTTTATGAAGGTATTTTTAATCCTTATTAGAAAAGGATATTAAGTTATTATTAAGGGTTAATTATAAGCTAGTTTTTGCAAAAAGGGTTATTTCTTCAAAATCTCATTCTCTATAAATTCATCTTTTATTCCCTTTTTCATAACCCTAAAAACCTACGATATTCATATTTCTTCTCCTCTCTACTGTTCATAATATCTTCACTTAAATCATAGGATTCAATTTTCGTACAAGAGAGAATCAAAGTAAACAGTAGGTATACTCTCCTCATTCCCTTTAAGATTTTTTTTAAATTATCCTCTTTAGGGTTTATTTTTGGCATAATTTTAGATTATTTTATATATAGATCTTGATGCATAATATAGGATGTGTTTAGGGTTTTAATTGACTAGGAGTTTGGTTAATCAACCCTTGGTATAATAAGCATATGGGATGATTCTGGACAGCATGATATCTCAATTTTTAATCTTATATTTTGTGAACGAAATTTTCTTAGAAATTAATATATCTGAAACTAGACATGTAGGGTTTCTGGAATAAATTTTATTTCATTAAATTTGAGTTCGTTTTCAATTTTATATGAATTTTCGAAATAGAACCACTGCACTGGAAAAACTGCGATTCCAGCATTGCGATTGGATTCAAGAAATTAGTTTTACTATCAAATGAACTCAGAAAATATGAAATTTTATACAGACATTAATACACGTGTCTAGTATCTCCAGTTTATATTTCATAATTTTCTGATTAGTATTTTATTTTATAAAATTCTCGGAACCTGTTTTGTTCGGTTAAGGTTATGCAAAGACAGTTTCGAACTTGCTGAGAAATAAATAGTTTTGAAAATATTTTCTATTACAGATTCTTTTGAAAATTTTATATGAGGTACCTAAGGATGTCCAGAATATCTTTGTAGAATATTATGTCATTCCAAGTTTTAGATTAAGATTTAAAATTCTGGGAATTAGACCTATACGGGTATGAAGAGGAAAATCAGATTCCTAGAATAAGTTATTGATAGTCATACTTGGTATTTGTTTAAGGTGTTTGAGGTGTTTGAGGCTCTTAAAGACTCGGAGATTATTAATTCGAATTCTTTTGTCGAGGTAAGTAACTTCATACCTAGTATACTGGATATGTTTAAGTATTTTGATATTATTATAAGAATTTTTTATACTATTTAGAAATTAAAGAATTTTCGTAGCAAAAATTAGTTTATGAAAATATTTCCAAATATGAATTCTTTTAATAAAATATTTTATAAATATTTTTTAATATATAAATTATTTTGGTGACATGACTTCTTATTATGATTTTATCTGTAAATCAGTTTGCAAGCTTAAATTATTTTTATGGACTTTTCTGAATCTGATACGAATGTTTGGTACTCATGTGTTATATCAGTTATTGACGATTATAAGATTCTTAATGTTTTGCCTCATTGTCCATAGTTATTTTGATTCTGATTCTGATCGTAATATACGATATATTTGTCTGGATCAGTATTGGGTATATGTCTAAATGTGCACACAATATTCTGATTCTGATTCTGTCTAGGACCGGTCACTGGGATTATAGGTGACACTATGTGACATGAGCTAACTTTTTATTTTTTGTACAAGTGAATATGATTTGTCTTTATAAGAAATTCTGTTTTTGATGTTCTGAATTTTTACGGATTTACGTTAACTAGTTGAAATACGTTATTTCATCATGATATATAGTTTTTATGAAATTTGTGGATTTAGTAAATAAGTTTTGCTCAAAGAAGGCTTGCAATATTTTTTGGGTATCGATAGGCCTAGTGTGTTAGGAATGGCTTTACTTACCGAGTTAATGACTCACCCCTCGTCATTACTTTTTGCAGATTAAGTTCCATTGAGAGGTATACTTAGCCTTGGAGTTAGAGATTTTTATTTTTGATTGCTATTTAAATAAGAAGAAGAATAGACTCATGTTTCTTTTTAGTTTATTTCGACCATAAACTTATAATTTAGATTTTGAGACTTGTTATTTTTTTTTATGTCTCTGGAGAGATCATTTAGCGTTGGATGTATGAACTGGAGAATTATTCTTATAAGAATTTGAGATATTTCAGTTTTGAATTTTATGTGTAGAGATTATATTTTGTGAGTAACCTCCTTCTCTCACGTGTTTTGCACATGTTTGATTTGGGGTGTTACACTCGTTGTCCTTCAGCGTGCATATGCCGTGCGTACCTTTGCATGCTCTATCCCTCGGAGCACTTGTGTGCTGCCTTGCACATAACTTGCGCACTGTCCGTCCAGCCCACAATTTGCTGCCACGCCCCAACTTGCTTTCTCCTACACCGGTGGCCTACACATGCTTGGCACAAGGCTGCAAGCCAAGCATTGGCGTGCCTCCAGTTTTAAGGCTGTAACACCTGGCCACTAGGCCCTCAAAGATTTGAGTCCGATTACCTTTGTGCCCAGGCAAATATAGAAACCTTAATGATGATTTCTCTAGAGGCAGGTGATGAGAGGAGGCTGGTAGTTGAGACTTGAGATGAATAAATGGGTGATGACACTGTGAATCGGAGCCATAACACAATAAAGTTGCGTGTATGTCCTTGATTCAATATATAGGTTTTTTCTTAACTGAATAATGTTGTTAGAATGTGCATCATCGTCAATGTTCGCATTTGATTTTCAATATTTTATAACTCTCTAATTTTGCAATCCCATCTCAGTTGCTACAAATCTTGCTGGTCAGAAATTGGGTCCAGAAAGTGAAAAATACTCCTACAAGAGGGTCCAATTTGTATATTTCTGTCCTGATCTACTTGCAATGTAGGCTTTTCTATTCGGTCAACAGTTCTGCCATAAATGGAGTAGCTCCATTAGCCTGTGCATTGTGGTTGGGTTCACTTGTCTACAATAAATGGTTGGGAAAAAGAAACATAGTTTTGGGTAGTGGACCAAATTGAAAAGAACATGAAATCTGACCGAGTCCACGCCCAGCTAGTTCAAATCTCTTCACTGGTCAGCTTTGCTGAAGGTTGCAGAGTAGGCTCAGTTATGTGACCAGCTCACCAGGAGAAGATAAACTTCAATGTCATATCAATCCAATTAAATATCATGATGGTATGATACAAACTCCGAATTGACATTTTAACTTTTGTGGTTTCAAAATAAAGGCCAAGCACAGTAACTACAAACGGCATTTATTCAAAAATACAATTCCAAAGCTAAAAGCGTCGATCTTGTTTTGTTGCATCGCGTGGCTTTTAATTTTGCTTGAAAATTTACAGGTACCCTTTTATCAATTTAAATGAAAACAAAACATCTACTAGAGGGGAAAAGAATTAAGAAAGAAAGAAAAGTTCTTGCATGTTTTCCTTAGCTTGTCAGGGCTATGGCATGCCTAAAAAGAGAAACAAATGAGGAAAATGTGGTGCCACAGGGATCCATGATCCTTCACTTGGGAAATCTGGTGTTGGTAATCTTTTGTGTCATGCACTTGGCCTCTTCAATTGAAGGCACTTGCTTGCTCGGTTTGTTCTGCCAATTTGCAACTGTTCTTTCTTGCAAGCTGGCTGAAGAAGATAGCAAAAAGTAAGGGTTTCAGATTTGTTCAATTCGACACAGCTCGCCCTGCTCATCATGATGCTTACTTTTTGGGGAAGAAATTGAGAGCTATTTTTTTCTATCAAAGTTTTTGCCATTTATGTTGTTTTAGTTGATTCTCTGAGAGTTTTTAGAAAAGGAGGAGAATGCCCACTAAAATGAAGTTAAATAGTTAAAATTATCATATTTTGTGGCTTGTTATTGTCTATTCATTAAATTTCTTAAAGTGGAAGCCCCGCATAGTCCCATATATAATGTGTGTTTCATGTGCCTCCTCCGCTCATTTCTCAGATAAGAAATGTGGTTCCACTACTATTCGTATACCTATTGATTTACAATGGCTGATTGATGTGCATGTTCACAATGATCGTATACTATGTCAAAGAACAAGTAGCTCTTCTATGATTTGCTTTGACTGTGAAATGAAAGATATTTTTTTCTAGAGGCACAGTGAAGTGTTGCAGGAACAAAGTTTTAGTTTCACCCTTAACGGTAGATATGTCCTTTTGTTTCTGTTTGTTCTTTCCCCTGCATATGTGTTATTAAGATCGATCTTAAATGACTATTCAGAAGCCGCAGTTAAGCCACTGCGGAACTTTTTGTGATTAGAACAAGCAGAATGAATTGAAATTTCTCTTGATGGACAACAAGCACCTAATTTATATCATTTTTGAGAGAAGCTTTTTGCTTTGCCAAGGATCATAAGAGAGATGGTAAAATAGTAGCAGAACTCTGTATTTATGGAAAATATTAGAACAAAGGAAGGAAATCTTAAAATGATGTATAAACAAGTAGATAAGCTGAAGCACAGACACCAAGAAGATTAAGAAGTCTCAATAAAATGTTGATCATATCCATGGATTTGATATCCTCTTCAGAGAAGAGCAAATCCTTGAACAATCAATTCATTGGCAATAACCTGATTAGCCGCCTGAGAAGGATGAACACTGTCCCAGAACACATACTGAGAGGCATTGGAGCACGTTCCAGGTGACTTTGGATTACACAGAAAGACAGTTGTTTCTACAGTTCCTGTTCCACAGCAGCCTCTCGTTGCTTCCACGAAGCCTAACAAAACATGAAAGGTATCAATTAACATTAATTATAAGGGGATAAGGGCGAAAGCAATGCTTGTATCATGTTTCAATTGACCAGCTAAATGGGTTCCTGAGTTTGTGCAATACCAGATTTTGAAGGGGACTGGACAAGGTCATCGATTGGCTTGAAAATGTCGAAAATTACAATTTTCAGATCAGGAAGTTGCTTTTGGAGGTTTGTTGCTGCAGAGCTGACCTTCTTGTTAAATTGTTGAGCATCAGTATTGATTCTAGAGACACAGCCTCTCTCGTGATATCCAAATAAAGTTCTTGCTGCTGGAAGGCAACCCAATGGTGGCAGTGAAGTCACTCCAAATTTCCTTGCTCCCAATCCATACATGTTCTTTACGATAAAGCAGTCAAAATCCATTATCAGTTTCTAATTTTCCTAAGGAATCAGCAGTTGAACTTGGAAATATTAACAGAAACAGAAGCAAAGATGACAAGACACCTTAATAAAACTTGAGAAAATATTAGCAAGCACTGAGCTATACTGTTCAGGAGTGTAGACTTTGTTAAGTAAAGGATTGACATAGTAATTCTGAAGAAAGTCACCACTCCCAGCACCCACTATGTATATTGCATCCTTGATTATGGAAGCTGATTGTTTGCTACCTGCTACCTTTGCTAGCTTACTCTGGTACTCTCTATAGTACTGCAACTGCTGAGTCAATGAAATTGCATGCTGAAACACGAAGAACAGTTGTTTAGAGGCAAGAAACTTTGTAGATTAAATAAGATCAATAAATATTTCTCACATTTAAGTAGGATGTCCTGTCATCATAACCAGATCCAGCTGAAGCAAAGTTAGCTCCAATAAGGAGGTTTTTCCCCGTAGCCTGTGGGCTAAGATATGCAGGCGCATAGGTCTTAAAGCCGAGGGTGTCAGCTGCGAAAGGAAATTCAAACACAGAAAACAGAACTTACATATAACATTATTTGAGAATCCAGTATTCTTTAAGGTAGGCGTTTTTACTTACCAGTGAAGTCAGTGGCTAATTTCCCATTGCAAAATCTTCCAGTAGGTTGATGATTGATAAAGTCCCTTCCATAAGGAGGGTAATTAGCCTTGTAAAGGGTGGGAAGATAGTTGTTATTTCCAA